>CM046441.1:85237381-86530319 GCA_025506515.1 Flaveria trinervia | reverse complement strand
CATACTTAAAAAAAAGTTCCGAAACATTTATTTTGAACTAACTGGTTTTCCGAATAATAATTTACTTTAAAATGTAGACAAACTCGAATTATATCGGTATAGATAGAAAAGAGTATTATACCTTATTCGTTGCGATGTAACGAAA
Organism: Flaveria trinervia; assembly: GCA_025506515.1. NCBI lineage: Eukaryota > Viridiplantae > Streptophyta > Magnoliopsida > Asterales > Asteraceae > Flaveria > Flaveria trinervia. The sequence goes on along the minus strand of CM046441.1, from coordinate 86,530,174 downwards.
ACCTAACATCAAGACGACAAAAACGATCAAGAAAAAAAAAGGAAATGGAAAAGAAAAGTACAAGATTATAACTGTATAAGAAGAAAAATAAAAGAAAAAAAAACGGAGCAAGGGAGATTCGAACCAAGGACTTTGACTCGAACTTACCAATTGAGCTAACACAAAGTTGATTAATAAATTTGAAACAGCACATAAGTAGTGCATAGAAATCGTCAATTATATTATTTTCTCATCTACATATCTTATTTACATAAAGAATAAATAAATTTCAGTAGAAATATCAACAAGAACCTGACTTTTTTATATGAATGAAATATTTTCTATAAAATCTCTATCTCAAAACAATGTCTAACAGAAACATCCACTAAATCTACAATAAGATAACTAACAGATGTTAAACGGAAAAAAATCTTTTTGACTCTACCTCTTCAAGTGACTTAATAAAATAGATTGACAGAATCCAACTTCTCAAAACGTCCCAAAACTTTTATCATTAAAAAAATTCTTACTTTTACATCATTATTTGACTTAAGTTTTACAGTAAAAACTCCATTTTAAGAGAAAAAAATTAGAAAAAAAACAACCAACATTGAGTTGTAAGTATTAGTATAAACTAACATTATCAACCCGCGCGTTGTGACACTTAAAACATGAAAAGATTAGCTTTTTTTATTCTTTAAATAAAAAAATTAGTTAAAAAGATTGGTGTTCGAAACAAGACATAGTCAAAACTAAAGCTCACGACGTCATCCGTGGTGGCCAAAAAGAACGAAAATTAACGGTAGCAATGGAAGTGGTACCTAACCGAGACGACAACAGTCCATTTGACGTTGCAAGCTACAAGAGTATGATTAATGGTCAACATTAAATAGCTTGTTTACTTAATTTGAAAAATGTCAAATTTTATAAACTCTTAAACTTCATGAATGAATGTTTGTAGTTAATAAATACTATAGCCACCACCTACCTAAGAGGTAAGTTGAATTGATTGAAGTTGGTTGAATCACCAAGAAGAGTCCAAACATCGGAGGACATTTGTGATGGAGAAAAAACACACAAAAAATTTGTAAATTACATTTATGCATATGTACAACACCTTTATGCATAAAGGTGTTGTTAATTAGTAATATATAAATTGTATTGTATAGAGACGAACACGCATAATTGTTAATATTGTTGTAATTGTTTATTTACATAAAATTTATGTATAAAAATGTTGTTTTTTAATTCACAGTCAAATTTATTGAACGAAGTTTGAAACTACCATTACACAAATAAGCAAACCTTAAGATAGGATGTCAACCATCAATACTTAATTTTAATGCTCCAAGCCCGATACACTTAGGAACATTATCAATAGAAAACTTACCATTGTGAGAAAACCTATCTGAGTTAATTTAAACCATAACCCTTAGGGCTGTTTGGTATAGGGTAATAGAATGAATGAATGAGGGATTGAATAGATAAGATAATCAAATAAATCATTACATTCTATTGTACTGTTTGGTTACCGTTAAAAATATATTAATCATTATTGTGTGTTGTTTGTTAGGTATTAAAAATAGAATTAAAGAAATGTAAAAGTGGATATGATGGTGATGGCGAGCGGTGGTGGTGGCTGGTGATGGTTCTCGTTGGCGGTAGCCCGAGGGTGGTATCCGGAGGCGGCAGTGGTTTCCGATGGCGGCGGTGGTGGCCCAAGGGTTGTTTCCAGCGGCGGAGGTGGCTAGCGGTAGTTTCTGGTGGACGTTGTTTCCGGCGACGGAAGTGGCCAGCGGTGGTTCCCGGTGGCGGTGGTTGCCTTTGGTGGTTTATGGCGGCGGTGGGCTCCGACAGTGATGTTCCCGGGGTGGTGGGGCCGGCGACGGTGGTGGTTGTTATGGTGGGACCAGTGACTCTCGTTCTTGCATACCAAAAATTACCTTAAACATTTCAAACCAAAACTATTAGCTAAGATTGTTAAACCAGAAGTACAAATGTTTTAATCTTTCTCCATTTACGGTCATATTGTATGGTTTTTTTTACTAATATCATGGATGAATCTCTTTCTTTAATAAAGCAAAACTGTATGAAATCAGTTTTCGAAAATTAGACGTGTGTCCTTTTAGGTATCATATATATCATATCATATATCATATTTATACTTATTAATAAAATAATATTTTTAGTGCCATATAGTATTCCCTTAAGCTTTTAATTTTTTCCAATTTTCGTCCAAATATGTATTTGTTTTTAGTGTTAGTCTAAGTTTATTTAACTAAAAGTTAACTTATATACATGAGGTATTTATGAAAAATTTAAAAATTTAACCCTACATTAAAACACATCTTTTTTTTGGAAATTAAATTATACCAATCTTTTTTCTTTTTTCAAATAATTTATCAATAAAAACTATACAAATCATTTATGATTTTTCTTTATCTATGATATTGGTTCTTTGATTGTGTTTTTCCACTAGATACTCGATTTATATTCAAATATTGACAAAAGTTACGAAAATTTTTAATCGATTCCTCTTCAGTTTGAAGGAATTCATAGGTATTTTTTTTTGGAAATGAAATCATAATTGATTTTAAAATATTTTCTCAACAATCCCAGATTTACAACCCTCATGATTTTTCTTTATAAAGTCTAGTGATATCGCATTTGAGAGACTTCATTTATGTTCTTATTTGGCTTCGGTTTTATCAATTTTTCTTCAACAAAAGGTATTTATTTTTGTTAATATTTGAATTTTCATCATCTGCGATTATGATTTAACATATCATTATCTACAATTGTGATTTTGGATTAATATTATTTTGCTTAATTTTTTAAAGGTGATCTACTTCAACAATCAATATATAAAGAAGTATTACATGTTTTTACTTTTAAACTTTATTATTTTCTTTTTATGTAACTGCTATATTGTCATTATTATTATGTTTGATAGGAGTTCGTTTGATATATACAATTTGTTTTGATGTATCTGGAAGTAATATTGAAAATCATATTTTTATTTCACGATTGGCTTTGACATTTTTAGACAAAAGAATTTCTTTTAAATTTCAAAGAAGACAATTGTTGTTATCAGTATGTTATGCAATAATAATAAAACAAGATCCAATGATAAGCGATATCCAAAGTTAGTTTGTTTTTAAACATAAATAATGATTAGCTTTATGTTGCATTATTTCGAATTAAAAATACATAAATGTTAAAATTATTAATATTAGATAATAATGGAAAAATAATCAACAAAACACCAAATGTTGTATAAAAATAAATTTTTGGATGTTTATAAATTTGAAATATTATTTTTCATGTTCAATTTAATTTGTTTATTAGTTAAAGTTATTGTTTATAAATTTATTTCATTCTATATTATACACTATTTAGATGTATAAATATTAATAGTGAAAACCTACTAATGTTAGATATAGATAATGTTAAAATTATACATAAAAATTGAGATACAAAATATTATCAACAATATTATAACTTACGCACATTTTTAACAATAATAATATTTTTTTATTGAACCCGTGTGTTACACGGCACTTACCGTAATATAACTAATATAATAAGTAAAAGTACGCGTATGGTTATCACAATCTTTTATTTTGTGAACAAACAATTATTTTCTCTTATATTCTATTTATAAACTTACACTTATAGACGATAAGTGAACCCGATCATAGATAAACACGAGGCAATTCTGTAATTTTTGCCGACCTATAATATTTGAATATTAAATTAAAAGAATTCAATTAATCTACAAAAAGTTAGTTCTGTAATTGGGCCTACTTTTTTCGGTGGACAACCTAAAAGAAAGAATATTTCAAAATTAAGTAGATGATATAATTAAATGTAGAAAACAGTTATTATTGAGCCTAATTTTTCTGGTGGACAACAAAAGGAAAAAGAAACAAGGAGTAGTAATTGTGAATTATTTTTAATATCATTTAGTAGATTAAGCTAAAGGTTAAAATTATAGTTTTTTTACGATACTTAGATAAATTTTTTGTTGAAGAGCATATCATGAAAAATGTCTGTTTAAAGATAATAAAACTATAGTTACTATGACAAAGAAGTAAGAATTATATCATTTGATGTGTAGGTTTGGTGGTAAAAACTAGGTTCCTCAACCGTTTGTGGGATTAAATCCTACGATGTATAGGTTGGTGAATATTTTGCTTATAATAAGAATTGTTGTTAAAAAAATATTAGATAAATTATATTATTTTTCGGATCTCAATATGAAAATGGTTTAAATTTAAATAAATAAGAAATAATCTTAAAAGTCAAATTTTTATTCAATGTTTAAGATAAAATTATAGGAAAGAAGCTTCCTAGAAAATTAGGCATGACCGTTTTTGTTTTTTTAATGTCATCACTATTTTTATACACTCATATCTTTTATATATGATATTATATGTTTTTTTTATAAAAATCACAAAAACAAGAATTTTTATTTTTAAAACGAGTACTACATCGTTATATAAATAAATAAAAATATGTTTTTTAACTCATTCATTTTTGTTTGTTATTGTGTTGTACTGCAACTCACTGTATATTTTTGTTTGTTATTATGTTTTTTTTTTGTGAACACGATAGTGTCTTTTTAAATATTGAATTCTAAAACACATAGTGATATAATAACAATGTTTTGTTCTTATGATATGCAAAACATAATGATAGAATGACAACTAATCAATCTAATACATACAAACAAATATAAAATAACACAAACTGAGAAGAAAATATAAAACACTATATTAAAATGTCTAATTATATTTTTTTAGCTCGTCATTGTGTTTTTGTGAACACTGTGTGTTTTGAAAAAACATATCGGTAAACTATTTATCATGTAAATGTGATTGTAAAACACAATAATAAAATAACAATATACTATATAATATATAGTAAGATTAAAAAATATAACAAAATTGATTAAAAGGTAAACACAACGTTGAATACATATCATATATAATAAATAAAATATTTGACTCAATGATATATTAGATGAATACATTTCAAATCCGGATTTTTTTACATTAAATATTTGTTTTACTATAACGTACTTTAGATTAGTACCTAACTATTTTTAAAAAAAATTAACACGTTTAAAAAGCCCATGTGTTGGTTTTAGACCAAGTAATAATGTTTTTGCTCAAGTGTTAAACCAGAAATCCAACTGAAATGGTTTTCATTTGAAATAGTGAACAGAACCGTCAAAATGGATTACAACTTTCTTTTTTTTACCGCAAAATAAATTTACTAAATAGTTTAAAACTAATATTTCATATATTATTTACAAGTATTTAGAGTTATAAATTCATAACAAAATATATAGTATCATTATATTATGTTTGTTAATATACACATTAAGTTAATAACCCGTGTGTTATAAATGTTGAATAAATATTTTTTCTTTAATATTTATATTAAATAAGTCATCACATATTTTTCAAATACCTTTTACAAAAAAAATAACATATGAAACTTTACATATAAACAATTAAAAAATTCAAGAATTAAATTTTGAACAAAAGGTATTTTTTTTGGAATAAGGAAAGATAATTTAATTGTTGAATAAAATAAGAAAATTATGCTTTTGTTACAAAATAAATTGAGAAAAAGTGATTTCATTATGTATTAGATATTAATAATTTAATAACAGAAGAGAGAGGTAAAAAACAATCTTAAAATTGCATATAAACGTAACACATGTCTCAAACTTTACTCTTTTATTATATATAAAAGAACAAGATACATCTGAACGAGTGTGCACAAGTGTTTATATCCATCTATCTTAATAATTATTTATATTTTTCGACACATATCAATTTCACATCCATAATTCTATTTATTTTATCGCCAAAACTATTTATTTGATTTTAAAAAGTCAAATAAATAATACTCTAAAAGTTTCTCTTTCTCTCTATATATTTAAATCCAAGTATTTTTTGAATCAATAGTTTTTAAAAGATATATTTTCATTAAATACAACTAATTATTTTGATTAAAAAAATACATATTGTTTTAATCAAAATTGTCGGAAACTATGAATTTTTACTAAGACAATAAACTTTTTAAAGTTTAACGTTATTTTCTAATCAATCTCTTTTAAATGTAAGAGTTATATAATAATATATTTTTACAAAACAAACCCGGATTTTTAAAACAATGAGATATTAATAAAAAAATAATAAATTTTCAAAGCAATAATTTTTTAAAAAATAATAAAAATATTTTATCAGCTAATCAAAGTATTTGTTTAAACGTAACTTTGGTCGGATCTTATATTTAACATTTAGAGTTCCTAGCTTTTTATTAGTAAATATTTTAAATTTTTTTAAACTCGTGTAATACATAGGATTATAGCTTACTAATCTAATAAAAATGTTTATGTAATATTGTTCAGTTAAAAAATATTATTATTTATGACGTCAGATAAGTTTAGGAGGATGCTATCAATGTCTCTTTAGTTTGTTTTGATTAACGTGCGACGTATCATGGAAATAACTTAAACCGCGGAAAGCTGATGAAGTTGTTATGAAATTTCACAATATTTATATTTATGTTATCATATTTGCTTTCACAATAAAGACGGAACATTTGATAAAATATATAAGTACATGGAGAACAAACGTGTATTAATAAGATAATAAATTAAAAAAAAAGTGTCAATTTTAACCTATTAGCTTATAAACAAATCGTTTGGATTATGCTATACGTCATAAAAAATCAAATTTGCTAAATTATGTAACTATATGATTTTTGTTATCATTGTTAAGCCATTTAAACTTTTAAAAAGATTTTCAGACCGACCATAACCTTTTTTTCAAAATTAAGATTAATTACCAATCTAAAATCAACTTTGGTTTTACATGAGATTTTCCCCCCTCTTTGGATGATAACATATCAACTTATGAAATTTAAAGGATGTAACTAATGATTAAATTGAGTTGACTAAAATTATGAATCTCATTTTACACATTATTATATACTTAGCTTTTAAGAGAGCATGAATCACATGATTTATACCTTACTTATTATATGGATTAGAATGGGTGGGAGACAGCCACAAAGTCATTTCTCGTTTCTTCCATACCTTGTTTTCTAATATAAAATAAGAATATTTTTTATCTAGGATTTTGGGAATTAGTTAATTAGTACTTATATATTAAGCTTATGTACGTGTTTCTGGTGATTTCATATGTGAAAACTTAAAGTATTTGTGACCATTTGGTTTGATAAATATCTAGCATATGTATTTTCTACAAATTTTGACTTTGGGTTAAGTGAGGTTTTATTTCTGTTATTCTTATTAGGAATCAAAGGAGAATGTATTATTTTTATATTAAAGGAAAGGAAATAATTACTTCTGATTATCTTATTATGACTGACTACTAGTAATAATTGGGATGAATTATTGAGAATCTATAACTTTAGTTTCCGTATTATTGTCGTATGAGTAGTTAAAATTATTTCATATTCCTTAAATTAAAATTTAATAAAAAAATATTATCGCCAAAACATGGTATAAAAGGGAAGTACGTAATTGTTTGATTTATGCCAAAAGCATGATTTCGTGTTGTATTAATATATTGTCGCTTTATACCATCCCACTTAAGCTTGAACCTTCTTTTACTTTTCGTTGTAAATGTAAATCCTCTATATTTTATTTTTGTACCTTACAAATAATTACTTTGTATGAACACTCACAAAAGAAATTTAAAAGTTATGGAGTTAAATAATAAAGTTAAAACATCTTTATTCATAACCTATTTGGCTATTTCAAAAAAAAGATGGGATGTGCAATTTAAAAGATGTTAGCTTCTGTTGTTAGATTTAAATAAGCGCAATAAAAGATTAGATTTCATTGATTCATAAACCCATACATGATTGTAAAGATGAGAAAAAAACCGGGTTGGAAGCCTAAACCAGAAACTTAACGTGACGTGACTGCCAAACCGCTTCTTACCCTACATGGCGAAACTGGTTTCAACGATTCAACCTAGTAAACAAAAATAGGTCCGGTTCCCAACCATATTCAACCCGCTTATTTCTATCACTCAAACCAATTTCAACCCGAAGCCCAAACCGATTTTAGTTTTGTTGACACAACCCAAAGCGGTTTTAAAACTGTTTTTATAACCGATTTGTGCACCTGTGCATGCATTAGTAGTTGAGTACTTGAGTTAACATATTCAAATCATCTTAATTGGGCTCTGAAATTTGCAAAAGTAATACGGGCCAACAATTTGAAGGGTATGGCTGAAAATGTTGTATATTATTAGAGACGCTGAAAAGGCTCTAGGCCCATGATCACTGGGCTTCGGTAGCTATTTCGTAATACAAGTAAACCTTTTCAGTCCATTGTTCATGAAATAAAGATATTTTAATTTTTATTATTTTAATAAAATAGTAACTTGAGGTGTTATATGTTAATATCACAATCATTCTCATTAAAATTTTTCCGCATCTCTCTCATCTTAAATAATTACTTTAATTACTAATAATTTTATTAACTTTCTTTTACATTTAATATATTGAAAAGGATCTATTTATTAATATTATGCCTAAATTTTTATTAAATAAATACCTTTATTTTTTAATAACATTATTTAACTTATTCAAATTACTGTCAACTTTTATAAAATAATAAAATTTTCTAAAACATAAAATATTTTTAAGACTTTGAAATATTTTAAAAATTGGTATTTTTAAAAGTTCAATTTTCTAAAACCAAAATAATTAATTTGAGAGTTACAATAAGAAAAATATTAAAAATGACATTTTATACAGTTTGTTTTAAAACAAAATGCTTATTTTTTTGGAAAAAAATTAAATGAAAACTTTAAAAAGTTGAAATCACTGTTTTATTAGTTATAATAAGAATTTTTTTTTAAAATGCATGTTTTATTAGTTATTTCTCGTACGTAATTTCTGTCATATTATATCTTAGAATATAATTTATAATCAATAAATTATATTATATATATCTTTTATGTACCAAACCCGTATAATACACGGGTTTAGTAAAGCTAGTATATACTAATAAATAAAAATAAATTCGGACACTTGTCACCACTATAAGTCATCTAATAATTGGTTTTTCCATTTTTTTGTCTGCTCGTAATTGTGAATGCTAACTATTTATTAATTAAAAACTACCATAATTAAAATTTTAAATATGTTAATTTCAAATGTGTAATATACGGGTTTATTTAATCCATATAATACACAATATTTAAGACTTAACTTTTTATATTATAAACTATGTAACAATAAATTTATTTAGCTCGTGTATTACACGAGATTGTAACCTAGTAAAAGAATAAATTACCTTCGTCAACTAAAATTTTTTAGTCTATTGTTGCCGGTTCCTTGTGTGAGTAGACCGTGAGCTGTTATGCTCACACGTCTATCGCATGCTATAATGTGAGTATGCCATGATAACTTATAACATAGTATTCGTAAATGTGTGATCCTGTTGCTATGAATGGACCCGTTTTCAACATATTAATATACAATGGGTGACGATCCCATATCACTAGGAGGATGGTTTAAGCCCACGAGTTTGTACTTAGCTCAAAACCCATCCTATTCATAACGTCAAAACATGACACTACCGATGCATTATAAGTGCACTGCAAACACTGAAAACTCACTTTAGGTCCTTGTTAAAAAATGCTTATTCTAGGACGTAAAAACATACATCCTAAAGGTTGTTTTGGTGCTTAAGTTGCGTGCTTGGCACTCGTGAATAAATATTGTGAGGGGTATATTGAAAACTATAATTGTTCACCTTTTCATATGACATAAGTTCATGAATTTTGTTAAGTTGAATAACGTTTAAAAGATTATACCAAATTATAATAGTAATAAGAAAAGGTAGTATTAAATTTAGAAGTGATCCTAAATTGGCAAATTAATAACGCTAGTAAAGATGGTCCTCCTGGCCTATCAGTAACTACACAAGAGAGGGACTTTGTTTTCATTATGAGACATGATGATTTCTAAACCATCATTTTCTTTTTATATTATATAATTTAAAGTTCTTGTTCCTAAATTAACTTTATAAAACTTGTGTTGTATTTTCAAAATATTTTTTATATTCGCCCTTGTGATTTTTCAACCATAATCTTCGGATGAGCTCGTATTTTCATCAAACCATTTTCACCACCAAACCGTTGAAACAAAACCCTCAAGTCGTTTGCCGGTTTGATTAACGTTTATCCAAAACCATAGTTATTGTTTGGCCTAGAAATCCTGTCAAAAACAGTGGAACCGGATAGTGAGCATTTCTAGATAACGTAATGTTGAACATTATAGGTAGTTACAGAGTAATGGTAAATAAAGACTTGATTCTGCTCTATTCATGTGTTTTTTTCTCTTTTTTTTTTGGTTTGACAATGACTTTAAAATTGAACAAAGAAAAAGTAGTATTATGTGTGATTAAAGGGTAAAGTTGCCCTAAAAAGAGATTGTGTACATGTCACCTCTTTTTCCATATTAATCATAAAAGTTGCTACACTTTTAAAATTTAAAATTACTTTAACATTATTTATCCCCAGATTTGGCGAATTTGTATATATTTATTTTTGTTGTTATCCAGAAGTACTTGATGCATTCATCATCATAAGAAATTAAATATACAGCCATACAGGTAGTGCTTCTTTGGGCTAGATAAAAGCCCAAATTGTAAAAGGCTGGTAGGGTTCGGGTTCCACTCATGGGCCATGGCTGCAGGGATAAGAAATTTTGGGTTAAAAGTTTTGCTACTTTAAAGATATGTTTGTCGAATAATAATTGATAGTTTTAAGATTTTAAACTTTTCTATTCTTTTTTTTGAAAACAAGAATAAAAATAAAATTATGATTAAGTTTAAACTTCTAAGCTTTTACTTAAAAAGACTTTAGATAAAGCTGTTTTAAGTAGCTTTCGTATATATGAGCCACTTTCAACACTTACACACTTATTTAGCGCAATGCAAATGCTATATGTCAACTTTATGTAACCATTTAACTTAGGCGTATATGCTCAATAGATGACTCAATTGCTTTGTGATAAGAACATTTGACTTAATGTGTTCAAGTTATAATTATTACCACAAGATCAAACTTTTACAAACCCTTGTTATTCACTAGTTTGACGTACTGACATACTTTATAAAATTTTCTTATTTATCTGCACATTTCTAAGTTACACTAATGTCAACCCCAACCATCAAATATATGGCAAATAGCACTTAAACCCGCTAATATTTCTGTACTTTGTTAGAAAGCTAGATCGCTTTTTCTTCATGGAAAAAGGAAGAGGCCTCAATCATATGTGGAAGATTTTTAAGCAAAGAAAAATAAGTATTTCATTTGTTAAAGTGATTAAGTATATTTGATTATTTGTACTTAGGCTAAAAAGATTTGTATCACAAAAGAGAAGCTCAACTTTGTAATGCTAAAGAAATTCATCTTTATAATGATCTTCTCTTTTAAATTTTTAGGACGGTGAATCAATATTATATCATTATTGTTAACATACGTAAAGACAAAAGTTAAACATTAGAAGACGATTTGTTCATCAATAATATCATTATAAACGTCATTAAATATGCATTTACGCATACACGTGAAAGACTGAAATGTGATCATGATATCACGTATCTTATAGATATAATATTTCTATAAAGTTAAAATATAAGTATAGCATATTATTCAGAGAATAACTATTATGATAGATTTTTCATAAAATATATTCCCTTAAGAAGCTTTATATTAAGCGATGGGCTCCACATGCTCACCATTGTTTACGCTAAAACCAAATCGTCATAGAATCTGCATTAAGCAAACGTAAAACTCCACCTGCCTCTTGATTATTATTTTCTATAATCAAAATGTGTTTTATTAAGATTATTTTAGGGGCTGCAAACAAAATATATAAGTGGGGCTTTAAAAACCATTACAAGCTAATTAAAATTAACGTTAAATCCATAGGACTACAAGCTCTTAACATGCGCCAAACACGTTTTTTTTCTAAAATATTTCATCAATAGGGGCTCCCTATATTAGTTAACCACTGTACTTGATTGAAAAGTGGCTTTAATGAAACAAATTTTATCTACATGACATTTAAGTGATATTTTAACTAAACAACCACGACACATAATCTAAGGACGAGTAAATGGTAACTCATACACGTACTAATGTTACTCGTGTTTACACATTTGTTTACTATGATATTTGGAGGCTCAAACAGTTGGGTAGGGATAAATTTCTTAAATCACCTTAATACATTTACACATTTATTACACAAATAGCAAAGTATGAATCTCACCACTACAAAAGAAAACAGATCTAACAAGATGTTATCCCTGGATCCCAACCAGGCCGCCAAAGGGGCGTGTCTTGTTGGGATCCCTATTGCTTAGGGATTCATCGTTAAAAAGGTTATAATATCAAATATTACAATAAACTCAAACAAATATGTCTTCCGCATTTTTTGTATTTGGTTTGATTGATATTATGATTATATTGATCGACTAGTCAGTACATTCAACCTAAAATACTTAGATCTAATTACTATTGACATGTACTTAACAATCATAATAACTAATAGAGAAAAATAACTATTTCATTGTTTTATTTAGTTAGATATATTCATTCATTCATTTTAAAAACTTAATATCTAAGGATGGGGTCCACTTGTCTACTATGGTCACGCTAAAAAGGAGGATAGGTGCAGGAAGTCCGTATCGAGCCAAATCGTAATGCCGCATCGAATCTTGGATTAAGCAAACTTAAAATCTCCATCTGTCTCTTATATTATTTTTCAATACTCAAGATATTTATTATTATTCGTCTATAAGCAATGTAAAAACAAACCTTAAGTTAGCGTAATCATAAATAAATTCTTTTAGATGTAAGATGTTGTCTACGCAATTTTATTATTATTATTTTTTATTACTATTTTTGGAGGGGGTTGTTTGGGGTTGTTCATTTAGTTTTTAGGCATCTTTAGTTTACATCTACTCTAAACAAATCGAAGAAACACAAGCATTCGTTTTTGTTTATTTTACTTTAACCACACATGAACAATAATTAACACATTTTTTTGTTTTTGTTTGTTCGTTAAAAAATTAAACAAACACTTCTTGAATAGAAACATACAAAAATAAATGGACATAAATAACAGATATACGCGAACACAAATGAACAAGTTTATCAATTACAATTCATCAAGAAACATATGTAAATTAATGGTTCAAATATACATAATTCACAAAAAAATATGATTCTATCAAAAATCAATAATGGTTCATCAAGCGGTCATCCAAAATTGACTCATCCAAAAAACCATTGTAAGATATGTATATGAAATTTTGTTTCAATACATAAACGAACAAACGTAAACAAACGAACATAAACGAACACACGTAAACAAATGAACATAAACATGATTAAATAAACGAACATATGTGAACGAACATAAACGAACGTTCACGAACGTAAATGAACAAACAAAATATGTGTTCATGTTCGTTTGTTTAACTAAACGAAGAAATTTCTTGTTTGTGTTCGTTCATTTAACTAATTAAACGAATATAAACGAATTTCCCGCCAAACAATTCATGAACGTTCAGTTTATTACAGGTCTACCTCTACTTAGTTTAATGATTTTTTATGTTTATTTATTTATTTATTTGTTATTATTATTATTATTATCATCATCATTATCATCATCATCATCATCATCATTATTATTATTATTATTATTATTATTATTATTATTATTATTATTATTATTATTATTATTATTATTATTATTATTATTGTTATTATTATTTATTTGTTTTTAGACAACATTTTTTGTGTTTATCTTTTGTTGTCTTTAGTTTAACGGTATTTAATTGTTTTCTGTCACTACTAATTGATATGCTGTGTGTTTTCCTAGGTAATGCTTTGCTACTTGTTCGTAGTAGCCTTTTTATAAGTTCATTTTAGTTACCCCTTAGTTAGGCATCTATAGTTTACCTCTGATTAGTTTAAGGTTTTTTCTCTGTGTTTATTAATTATTTTTTTAACTACATTTTTCTTTGTGTTTATGCTTTTCTTATCTTTAATTTATACCTTAATCTGATATGTTATATGTTTTTCTACTCACTACTAATCTGATATGTTATATGTTTTTCTAGGTAATGTATGCCTTAGAGTATTTACAACCAATTCTTTATCTTTATTCATATAATTACATTAAAAATATAATTTTTTCTTTCATCTTTTTAATTAAATACTAAATTTTTATACCTTAATCATTACATTTTTTGTCTCCTATACTCATAACAACTTTTAAAAATATTAAAACTATCGATAATCATTCCATATAATTTAAGGATTACAATCACATACATATACCAAACGGGTTGTGAATGCTCTTATGTTACTAATGTAGCCTTTTTTGCGAGCAGAGTGTGTTTTTTTGGAGCGGTCTTCGTATTACCTAGAGTAAAGGTAGAACTTGTTTTCATTTCACTCTTCTCAAACCTTACTATTTGAGTGGAAACTTTTGTGAGTATGTTTGTGTATTGTTTTAGGAAATGTAAAATAATGAAAAAAAAATCACCGCTATATCTATTGCCGGTGTAAAAGATAACCACTGACAAATTAAATATAAATCGTTATATGAAGCTTAAAGTTAAGATTAATTGTGTAAAATCCTTAAAATGTTCTAGAAGCCGAAGTTACTAACGGTTAATCTCAGTCAAACGGTTGTGGTTGAGGGGTGGATTGATGGTGGTTTTTGCAAAGATGTATTAGGCCGGTTTTTGAGAGGTGGGTTAGTTGGATGGCGTGGGTAACTACCGATTTGTGCGTATAAAAAGAGTTTACCAGCATTGACAAAAACATCTAAACAAACTAAACACTTCACTATAACGTCTTACTAGTTTAGTGGTCGGATCAGTCGGATCGAATTTAACTATATTTTAATTATATTTATATATGTAGTTAAATATAAGTAATTTATATATATATATATATGTATATATATTATAGTTATATATAAAACTTAACTATATTTGTATATCTAACATATTAATTTATGTTTTAACACCTCGTTTTTACCTATTAAAATAAAAAAAGCAAAAACCGATCCGGTTTCCCGGTCCGACCAGCGGTTCGGGAAGAACCGGCCGGTTCAACGGTTCAAAAACGATTCGTAGTGACCCGGACCGGCCAGCAGACCGATCCCCAGTCGAACCGATCGGACCGGCTGGTCCGATCCGGTCGCGAAAACACTGGCTATGAGTGTAAGTTGATATATGACTTTGATTAAATGTTTAATTATTTTTTATTATTTTATTGTTTCCATTGGGTTTGCATCTTAAACTCTAATGTCTAAGGTTATTTAACACTTCTTACCTATATGTAATGGTTTTCATGTTATAGTCTCTCATTTAATGTTTAATTATGTTAGGTATCGGTAGTTTGATCTTCAATGAAAATATGGGTTTTTTAGAATGCACTTCACATGTTTGTGTTATTTTGACATTGAGGTACCAGGCCAACGACAAATATAAAACTATTTAATGATACAAAGATAAGGCCATGTTAACCTTTATTTGTCTTAAAAATACAAACAAGCATCTCTAATTCATATACGTGGGAAGAAAAGCCCCAGCTTCTAAAACTCTTTTGTTAGCCTACTCGACTTTCTGATCTACGGCCTTGTTGATTACTACTCACGACTCGGCTTTTAAATTGAAAGTAAATTGAATAAATATCCAAATACGGTTTTTCTGACGACCTGAAATTATCAATGAAGAAGATGACTACCAAACAAACTCATAAAAGTAATTCCAAAATCAATAGTTCAAATGTTTATGGCTTTAATCGGCTCTCTTGTATTTTATGCGTAGTGAACAAACGTCATGGAGGTCTAGCATTTGAAACATACTTTTCCTGTTATCTTTTTGCCCTTCATATGTTTTAGGAAATGGCAAATAAAACATACTAGAAGGTTCACACTTTGAATTGAAAGATTGAAAACCTTATATTATCGTCTTTAAAAGCACATGTTGTGATGATATATAATTGCATCCAGAATAGTGTTTGAAGGTACGTTCACACTTTGAATTGAAAGATCACCCGATTTGCATGTTTAATAACATTTTATATATGTTTATTACATGAATTTCATATTTATATCACAAGTGACTAATTTCATAAAACACAAATTTTACATGTTTTGAACAACTTCCATACATGACTAACTATGAGTGTTTATGAATTGTTGAAATCGATCAAACGGAAACAAGTTCACTGCCTTGGGTGATTTAAAAAATACACTGTTTGTTTTTTACAACCTTTTAATTTTACGATTTGAAATGAACACTTATGTAAAGTCAACAGATTGTTTAATATTTATTATTTATTACTTTGTTTTAGAAATATATAGCTATGGTTACGTATTACATACTCATTAACATTTTACCAGTTTCAAAATAATATTACTACAAAGTTACTCTTTTGGAATTGTCTCTTTAACCTCAAATGAAACCGTTAAACCGTTAAAATCAACCCGTCCATCCACTCTTATCAGACTAGCCAGTTTGATTTATCGATACAAGACCATAGTTAAGGATTGAACATAACATGGTATTGATATATTAAAAACATAAAACACTAAAAAGAAGCTAAATTGTGAAAATGTGGTGGTACGAAAATCGAAATACGAACCCGAAGTAAATACAAGCCCTAATTTCATGAACCCAATCTCTCCACAATCAAAGCTTGTCCCCATGTGGACCATGGCCCAGCCGGTGGGACCAGTGGTCACATGAACTTTAACACACACACTCACCACTCACCACCTTAATCTTATCACTTCCCTCCATTTTGCCTATATATTTACACCATCAACTGCACCACCCTTCATCACCGCTCAAAGCCACCATGGTGTCCTCTCATCTGACACCTATTTTCACCTCACAACATTTCTTCTTCTTCTTTTTATTATTTTTATATCTTCATGTGTGTCATCGGAATCTACTCCGACGGCACCCATGAAGATCGGTAATGGGTACCGGTTAGTATCGCTTCAGGAGTCGCCGGACGGTGGGCTCGTTGGACACCTTCAGGTTAACCGGAAGAACAATGTTATGGCCCTGATATCCCACATTTGCAGTTGTACATCAAGTAAGCTTCTTTTTTTTATTTTTCATTTATTGCCCTTTAACTACACCAAGTACTATGCTATTTTGGAAGCTTTTTAGACTTTTGCTTGAAAATAGTTTTTATATATTGTGCTTCACTTATAGAGTTATAGGCAATGGTATGGTATACAGTCGAACCCAACAATAAACCAAACGTTTATTAGTTTACCGGATGAGCCGGATTTAAAAACAAAAGACCTAAAAGTTAACGTATAAATATATAATGGATATAAAATAAAATGTAACAATACGTTGTTTTTGGATGTATTTGTAGTACTAACAAATTATGAAGCTTTATATAAACAAACTATGCCCTTTAAAAAGTTGAAAATAAATAAATAAATGATATTTTAAATTTTAAAAGAGAACTAAGAAAAGGGCTGAAATACCGTGCGCATTAGGGAACTTGAACATTCTTGTACGTGGAGAAATCAATTTTTTTTAGGGGAGCAAACTCAATACACATAAAATTTACATCAGAGTATTCAGAGCTTGTTTTCTAAACTAATGTGAGTGTATTTCGTAAATTATATGCTATGGTTATAAATAGTTACGAGTGGAATACAAAAAAAATTTATTGTTCAATGTGTATTTTTAGTAAATACTTTTCAAAAGGTTGTGGGTGGAGTATAAAAAAAATAATAATAAATATACAAAAAGCATTGTTAATTGAATAATCATAATAAGCTAAAATTAATACTACCGGATCAAAAGCCAACACTACTAACAAGATGGGGGCGATGGCCAATCATGGCCCCTATTATCCTTTGATAGCGACCTTGTGACCGGTACCGGTCAAATGAAAACGGTTTAACTACACACAACATGACCCTTTATGTGTCCGGTTATTATTATGGTTCTAAAAACACTCGATTATGTATAATGATTGCTTTAGACAGCTTTGTTAAAAGTGTATTTAGTAGGGTCTAAAATGGTTGGTGTAACTTTCTAAAAGGAGCAATTAACCCATTATCACTAAACTTTACAAAACTTTCTAAAAAAATTCAATTTCAGGCATGAAACCGACGACCGATTGCGTGTACACATCACCGACGCACAGAAGCAACGATGGGAAGTACCGTACAACCTCCTCCCCAGAGACCACCCACCAACGCCGTCGCAACAACCCCAACTCAGCCACCGGAAAAACCCCATCGCCGCCGCAGAGTTCGCCGCCGGCGAACTAATCTTCAGCTACATCTCAAAGCCATTCTCATTCGCTGTCAGACGAAAATCCAACGGTCAAACCATCTTCAACTCCACCGCCGACGAATCCTCACCGTTCAATTCTCTAGTCTTCAAAGACCAATACCTCGAGATCTCAACATCTTTACCAAAAGATGCATCGTTATACGGTCTCGGGGAAAATTCACAGCCCCACGGGATCAAATTGTACCCGAATGACCCGTATACGCTGTGGACGACGGATCAATCAGCGATCAATTTGAATATGGATCTTTACGGGTCGCACCCGGTGTATATGGATATGAGGAATGTGGGTGGCGAGGCTTATGCTCATGGGGTTTTGTTGTTGAATAGTAATGGTATGGATGTGTTTTACCGAGGGAGTTCGTTGACGTATAAGGTTATTGGGGGCGTTTTGGACTTTTACTTCTTTGCGGGCCCGTCTCCGCTCGCGGTCGTGGATCAGTATACTCAGCTCATTGGCCGGCCCGCGCCTATGCCGTATTGGTCCCTCGGTTAGTAGCTCGTGACACCTTCGAGCTTTTTAGTCGGGTTATTATAAAATATATCTTTCTATCTATGTGCATGTTTGGCAAAAAAAAAAATTAAAAGTTATTTTTTGACTTTTTTAAAAATAAAAAGATCAAAAACTCCTTTAAAAATCACCAAAAGTATTGAAGGGGTATTTTAATTTTTTATCTCTTTAAAAGTTCAAAAATAACTTTTATTTTTTTGTTAAACATGATCTTCTTTTTCTTAAGGACCAACAAAAGATATTACTAGAAACAAAAGATATTATTAGAAGTTACTAGCCGGTTGCTAGACCAACTTACAATCACCAATAAATTATCAACAAAATCAATACATTATGTCTCCGTATTACATATATCAAAAACACGCCATTGATCCCATCGCCTGTAACCAAACGGTTTAACTTATGTTTTGTTAAAAAAATAAAATAAAATAACTCGAGCGTGGTCAACAAACCCTTTTGACCCGCTGGTGAGTGTACTATTGTTTAGACTCCAGGTATCCCATGTTGCAATGTCTATGCAGCATGTGGTTGTACTGTACAACTGATAATGCAGCTGTCTTGTTTTATGAAAGAGGTTGAAATACGAAGAAATTAATTTAATAATGTTATCTTTTCTGTGTAAAGTTTTTATTGGTACCACACAGTTGCATAAAAAAGTGAAAAAGATAATCTTTTTACAAATCTTTTGGTTTTATCGAGTGTACTCTAGTGGTCGGAAATCGGAATCTTATGTAAAAATTCTCTAAAAATTTATTTCGAATTTTGAATAATATGATGTTTTATGTTATACAGGATTTCATCAATGTAGATGGGGATACCATAATCTTTCTGTAGTCGAAGATGTCGTGGAAAATTACAAAAAGGCTAATATTCCGCTAGACGTTATTTGGAACGACGACGATCACATGGATGGACACAAAGATTTCACTCTCAACCCGAACGCTTACCCACGAGCCAAACTACTTGATTTCTTGCAACGGATACACGCTCGTGGCATGAAGTACATTGTTATTATTGACCCTGGGATCGGTGTAAACACATCTTATGGGACCTACCAACGAGGTATCGCAAAAGACGTGTTTATTAAATATGAGGGCAAGCCTTATTTGGCTCAGGTTTGGCCCGGGGCCGTTAACTTTCCGGATTTTCTTAACCCCGCCACTGTTTCGTGGTGGGGAGATGAAGTCCGGAGGTTTCATGAGCTCGTCCCTGTGGACGGGCTGTGGATTGACATGAACGAGGCTTCAAATTTCTGTTCTGGTTTGTGTACGCTTCCCAAAGGGAAGCAGTGTCCAACCGGAACGGGCCCTGGTTGGGTATGTTGTTTGGATTGCAAGAATATAACAAATACGAAATGGGATGATCCTCCTTATAAGATTAATGCGTCGGGCACGCGTGTTCCAATCGGTTACAAGACTATTGCTACGAGTGCGGTTCATTATAATGGTGTTCGAGAGTATGATGCTCATAGTATTTATGGGTTTTCTCATGCCGTTGCAACTCACAAGGCGCTTCAGGGGCTTCAGGGGAAGCGTCCTTTTATTTTGTCCCGATCCACGTTTGTTGGATCGGGGCATTACACTGCTCACTGGACCGGTGACAATCAAGGCACATGGAATGATATTAAGTACTCAATATATACCATGTTGAATTTTGGAATTTTTGGTATTCCTATGGTTGGGTCGGATATATGCGGGTTTTACCCACAACCAACCGAAGAACTATGCAACCGTTGGATAGAATTGGGCGCGTTTTACCCGTTTTCAAGAGACCATGCTAACTACTATTCTCCAAGACAAGAGCTCTACCAATGGGAAACGGTAGCCACATCGGCTCGTAATGCCTTAGGCATGCGATACAAGCTGCTTCCTTACTTGTACACGTTGACTTACGAGGCGCACACCACTGGTGCACCCATCGCTCGCCCCTCTTTTTCTCATTCCCAAACATCGCCGAGTTGTATGGACTAAGCACACAATTCTTGCTTGGCGAGAGTTTGATGGTCTCACCAGTCCTTGACCAGGGTCGAACCAACGTGTCAGCCGTGTTCCCTCCTGGAACTTGGTACAGTCTGTTCGACCCTAGTCAAGCAATCATCTCAAAAGGAACCCAAACATTCACCCTAGATGCTCCTCTGCACGTGATCAATGTCCATCTATATCAAAACACCATTCTTCCAATGCAAAGGGGAGGAATGATATCCAAAGAAGCAAGAATGACACCATTTACCCTTATAGTTACATTCCCCGCTGGCGCAACTGACGCCAAAGCGAAAGGAAAGCTTTTCCTTGACGATGACGAGTTGCCAGAGATGACACTAGGCAACGGTCAGTCAACATATGTCGAGTTTAGCGCGACGGCGTCTAAACAAATGGTGAAGGTGTGGTCAGATGTGGAGGAGAGTAAGTTTGCTCTAGAAAAAGGTTGGGTTATTGAGAAAATTAAGGTATTGGGACTAAGCGGGGTTGGAGGTGCGTTCACGGTCGAGGTCGAGGGTAATTTGGACATTTTGGATGAGTCTAAAGTCGAGTTGATGGAAACCGAACATAAGTTTACACATGGGTTGTCGACGAAGAGTGTGATGGTTGAAGTTGGAGGGTTAAACATACCGGTTGGTAAAAAGTTTACAATGTCGTGGAGAATGGGAATTAGTTAGTTCTTGAAGGGCTTGTTTTGTCAATTATTGGTTCTTTTGTACTGCTTAGAAATTAGAATGTTGTGTGGTAGGGAGTTTGACCGGAAAAGAGGGGCCATAATCAAGTGCTTCCTCCTTTTTTCTTCAAATTAGTGGAATAAAATAATTTAATCTGTTTTATTTCAGTTTATTAGTGAAAATTTTATGAATATTTTATTTTATAAAATATAAGTTTTTAACAATGTTATTTAAATGTAATTTGACAAACTTTAGTCATTCTAAAAAGAGATGAGAAATTGTTTCGTCATAAAATGTAAAATATCATCTTCTCATACTTTTCTTATAATAAATTCAAACAACAAAATGTTTCTGAAATAACTATTAATTAAACATTATACTTGATGTACAAAAATTTTAGTCATTTACAATTAAACGAATTGAAGTTGAAGATTTAATTACTTTTTTTTAACTGTCAATATTATTAAATAAAAAACAAAAACCTTAGCAAGAAGCTAAGATCACAACCATACATAGAACAAATTAAACTTTAATAGTCAAATAAACATCATTTTTGCCAATCTAAATCCTTATCACCTCATATTTTTTTCACCCATGAAAATAAATTGTAGATTACTTCATTTACAACCCTCTACGCTAACACAGATTTTGAGTTGAAGATAATAGCATTACAAACTCTCCATATAAACCATATTGTCACAGCTACAAGCACGTTTCTCACTGATCATTCGGTTGTTACATAATCATTGTTTTCAGTGATAATCGTTAACATGTTCTTTTAGAACAACTTGTAATTTACTCTACTATTAGTTACTTGTAATATTTAAATCATTCACCTTGAATATTACAGTTATAGTTACATATTTAAACGAACTTATTCTAGTGATGAACTATATTTGTAATTTGTTTCAATAAGTTTTCTATGTAATCTAATAAGAATAACACCAAAATATTAAATTGCAATGTGGACCAATTAAGAAAAATGTATTACACAACGTGTTTCAAAGTGCTCCCTGGAATTTAAGGACCACTCACCAATTAAAACAGCAAGAAGAATCGCTTTCAATTGTAGATATTTAGAATCGCCGATAATTACGACATAAGATTTCATTCAAAATCACAATTTCTTTGATTTCAATGATGATATTGACTTTTGAAAAACTAAAATTAAATGGAAAATAGTGATATTTTTTAATAATCAACATGCCGTTTGAAAACCAGATAATATTAATTTAAAACCTAGACATCCTAATTTTATTTTTTCTTAGTTATCTCCTATTTATCTCCTATTAAATAATTACATTAACTAGCAATGATATTACTTTTTTTTTCAAGAATTAAGTTAGTTTTTTAATTATTAAAATAGAGGTCTTTTCATAAATATAATTTATAAATAAATATTTTTTTATAAAATAAGAATTTTTAAAACAACATACTTTTTAAAAATCCAAAAAAAATTACAATCGCTATTGTTAAGGAATAAATTTTGTATAAACAAAAACAGTTAACATTCAAAGTAATAGTAAGGAAATTTTGAAAACTTACATTTTTTAAACGGTTTGTTTCATAACAAAATATTTAGTTTATTTAGAAAAACAAAAAATAAAATATGATATCATTGTTTTATTATTTATATTACTTACTACATAATTTTAATCTTATATTGTCTTAAAATATTATTTTACAATTTAAAACTTTTTTGTTAATAATTATTAAATTTATTTATTTAACTTATGTAATACATACATAACTTATTTAGCTTATTCCAATCCAACCGTTAATTGACCGCTTCTAATAGCGGTTGAAAATACGGTTTCTTTACCATATTCTTGCTTTCTAGTTCCCACATAAATGCCATAAAAATGACCAAAATATCAAAGTCCCCTATCCCACATTAATGTATTCACATTAGGGTGCAAACGAGCTGAGCCACTAGTGAGCTACTCGAGATCGGATCAATAAAAAGGCTCGACACGAGTCAAGCTTTATCGAGCCCAAGCCGAGCTCGAGCTTGAAAAAAACTCATTTAATTATCGAGCCCAAACCTGAGATTTATGTGTCGAGCTCAAGCCGGCTCGCGAGCGTAAACGAGCTTTTTATTTATATATTTTGTTTAATTTATTAAATATATTATATAAATAATATGCGTTATAGTTAAAGTTATGATAAAAACAATTAAATAATATGAATAATGTCATATATAATATATATAATTATAAATATATATATATATATATATCAAAATTAAATATAAAAATATTAAAAATAATATTTAAATAAATAAACGAGCCTAGCCTGAGTCGAATTCTCCTAAGTCATCACGGGCCGAGCTTGAGCCCATACAAGCTCAGGCACGACTCGACTCGTTTCCACCCTAAACCCCACCATTTCTATATAGATTAACTAGCTTATAAAAGGTTAACCTAATCATCTTGTGTAAAATCTATTAAAAATTTTTATCTTAAATAGACATGTGTAAAAGCCAACATGATGACACACAACAAAGGGTCATTAAAGCAAGTGAGCTACTAAATGATGAATGCAAACAACACGTGACATTCCCCGGCGTGCAGGCAAATATGGTCCAACACTGTCGGTTCAACCCAAAAATAATATCATAAGCCACACTGCCACAGGGAAACAATGATCCTTTAAGGTAATTAACAATGTTTTTAAAGGCCAGTTTTAATAACTTTTACATATTATAGGATAACATCTAATTACTTTACTTATTGTTAAATTAGATCTACTGTCAATTTTTTTATGAAAAGAAAAGGATGGTTGTCTCATCATATTAGAAAGTATAGTCCAATAACTTAAATCTTTAAAACGAATAAACTAATAGTGTCAATTTGTTGTTTCTAAGAACATGCATGACTAGGGCTGCAAACGAAACGGAAAAACATGAACAGTGTTTTCTATGAACAGTGTTTTATTTGTATTCGTTCGTTAATAAATAAATTTGTTTATTAACTATTTATGAATACTTACCGAACGAGATTCTTTGTTCGTGTTCATTCATTAAGGAAAAGAACATGTTTATGAACAGTTTACGAATACTTATCGAACGCAACGAACAAAAATAAAACCGAACAAACACAAAAAATGTTCATTAATATGACGAACACAAAGCAGTTTATAAACACAAACATATTGCATTTTATTCACAAACATTACATAAAATCTATAAATAATAAATAAAAACTTAACATAAATATGAATAAAATACTTGATAAAATTATCATAAAAATAACTGACATAAAAATTAAAAACATAAATGAACACTTCATCTAATGTCCACAAATGGATATTAACGAACAGATTATCGAATGTTCACGAACATAAATTGTAACATCCCGTTTTATGAATAAATATTTGAAATATATATTTGAAATATTGTTTAACGTGTAAGTTTTGAATCAAATTATTTAGACTTATATGACACTTAAAAGAGCGTTAATAATATCGAATTACACTATATAACAACAACAACAATAATAATAACAATAACAATAACATAACAATAACAATAACAATAACAATAACAATAACAATAACAATAACAATAACAATAACAATAACAATAACAATAACAATAACAATAACAATAACAATAACAATAACATACAATAACAATAACAATAACAATAACAAAACAATAACAATAACATAACAATAACAATAACTAACAATAACAATAACAATAACAATAACAATAACAATAACAATAACAATAACAATAACAATAACAATAACAATAACAATAACAAAACAATAACAATAACAATAACAATAACAATAACAATAACAATAACATAACAATAACAATAACAATAACATAACAATAACAATAACAATAACAATAACAATAACAATAACCATAAAACAATAAACATAACAATAACAATAACAATAACAATAACAATAACAATAACAATAACAATAACAATAACAATAACAATAACAATAACAATAACATAACAAAACAATAACAATAACAATAACAATAACATAACAATAACAATAACAATAACAATAACAATAACAATAACATAACAATAACAATAACAATAACATAACAATACAATAACAATAACAATAACAATAACAATAACAATAACAATAACAATAACAATAACATAACAATAAACAATAACAAAACAATAACAATAACAATACATAACAATAACAATAACAATAACAATAACAATAACAATAACAATACACAATATAACAATAACAATAACAATAACAATAACAATAACAATAACAATAACACAATAACATAACAATAACAATAACCAACAATAACAATAACAATAACAATAACAATAACAATAACAATAACAATAACAATAACAATAACAATAACAATAACAATAACAATAACAATAACAATAACAATAACAATAACAATAACATAACAATAACAATAACAATAACAATAACAATAACAATAACAATAACAATAACAATAACAATAACAATAACAATAACAATAACAATAACAATAACAATAACAATAACAATACAATAACAATAACAATACAATAACAATAACAAACAATAACAATAACATAACAATACAATAACAATAACAATAACAATAACAATAACAATAACAATAACAATAACAATAACAATAACAATAACATAACAATAACAATACAACAAAACAATAACAATAACAATAACAATAACAATAACAATAACAATAACAATAACAATACAATAACAATAACAATAACAATAACAATACAATAACAATAAAAACAATAACAATAACAATAACAATAACAATAACAATAACAATAACAATAACATAACATACAATAACAATAACAATAACAATAACAATAACAATAACAATAACAATAACAATAACAATAACAAACAATAACAATAACAATAACAATAACAATAACATAACAATAACAATACAATAACAATAACAATAACAATAACAATAACCATAACAATAACAATAACATAACAATAACAATAACAATAACAATAACAATAACAATAACAATAACAATAACAATAACAATAACAATAACAATAACAATAACAATAACAATAACAATAACAATAACAATAACAATAACAATAACAATAACATAACAAAAACAATAACAATAACAATAACATAACAATAACAATAAACAAAACAAT
This sequence comes from Flaveria trinervia, assembly GCA_025506515.1. NCBI lineage: Eukaryota > Viridiplantae > Streptophyta > Magnoliopsida > Asterales > Asteraceae > Flaveria > Flaveria trinervia. The sequence continues at coordinate 86,503,429 of CM046441.1, read as the reverse complement.
AACAATACAATAACAATAACAATAACAATAACAATAACAATAACAATAACAATAACATAACAATAACAATAACAATAACAATAACAATAACAATAAAATAACAATAACAATAACAATAACAATAACAATAACAATAACAATAACATAACAATAACAATAACATAACAATAACAATAACAATAACAATAACAATAACAATAACAATAACAATAACAATAACAATAACAATAACAATACAATAACAATAACAATAACAATAACAATAACAATAACAATAACAATAACAATACAATAACAATAACAAAACAATAACAATAACAATAACAATAACATAACAATAACAATAACAATAACAATAACATAACAATAACAATAACAATAACAATAACAATAACAATAACATACAATAACAATAACAATAACAATAACAATAACAATAACAATACAATAACAATAACAATAACAATAACAATAACAATAACAATACAATAACAATAACAATAACAATAACAATAACAATAACAATAACAATAACAATAACAATAACAATAACAATAACAATAACAATAACAATAACAATAACATTAACAATAACAATAACAATAACAATAACAATAACAATAACAATAACAATAACAATAACAATAACATAACAATAACAATAACAATAACAATAACAATAACAATAACAATAACAATAACAATAACAATAACAATAACAATAACAATAACAATAACAATAACAATAACAATAACAATAACAATAACAATAACAATAACAATAACAATAACAATAACAATAACAATAACAATAACAATAACAATAACAATAACAATAGCAATAGCAATAGCAATAGCAATAGCAATAGCAATAGCAATAGCAATAGCAATAGCAATAGCAATAGCAATAGCAATAGCAATAGCAATAGCAATAGCAATAGCAATAGCAATAGCAATAGCAATAGCAATAGCAATAGCAATAGCAATAGCAATAGCAATAGCAATAGCAATAGCAATAGCAATAGCAATAGCAATAGCAATAGCAATAGCAATAGCAATAGCAATAGCAATAGCAATAGCAATAGCAATAGCAATAGCAATAGCAATAGCAATAGCAATAGCAATAGCAATAGCAATAGCATAGCAATAGCAATAGCAATAGCAATAGCAATAGCAATAGCAATAGCAATAGCAATAGCAATAGCAATAGCATAGCAATAGCAATAGCAATAGCAATAGCAATAGCAATAGCAATAGCAATAGCAATAGCAATAGCAATAGCAATAGCAATAGCAATAGCAATAGCAATAGCAATAGCAATAGCAATAGCAATAGCAATAGCAATAGCAATAGCAATAGCAATAGCAATAGCAATAGCAATAGCAATAGCAATAGCAATAGCAATAGCAATAGCAATAGCAATAACAATAGCAATAACAATAGCAATAACAATAGCAATAACAATAGCAATAACAATAGCAATAACAATAGCAATAACAATAGCAATAACAATAGCAATAACAATAGCAATAACAATAGCAATAACAATAGCAATAACAATAGCAATAACAATAGCAATAACAATAGCAATAACAATAGCAATAACAATAGCAATAACAATAGCAATAACAATAGCAATAACAATAGCAATAACAATAGCAATAACAATAGCAATAACAATAGCAATAACAATAGCAATAACAATAGCAATAACAATAGCAATAACAATAGCAATAACAATAGCAATAACAATAGCAATAACAATAGCAATAACAATAGCAATAACAATAGCAATAACAATAGCAATAACAATAGCAATAACAATAGCAATAACAATAGCAATAACAATAGCAATAACAATAGCAATAACAATAGCAATAACAATAGCAATAACAATAGCAATAACAATAGCAATAACAATAGCAATAACAATAGCAATAACAATAGCAATAACAATAGCAATAACAATAGCAATAACAATAGCAATAACAATAGCAATAACAATAGCAATAACAATAGCAATAACAATAGCAATAACAATAGCAATAACAATAACAATAGCAATAACAATAGCAATAACAATAGCAATAACAATAGCAATAACAATAGCAATAACAATAGCAATAACAATAGCAATAACAATAGCAGTAACAATAGCAGTAACAATAGCAGTAACAATAGCAGTAACAATAGCAGTAACAATAGCAGTAAAAATAGCAATAAAAATAGCAATAAAAATAGCAATAGCAATAGCAATAGCAATAGCAATAGCAATAGCAATAGCAATAGCAATAGCAATAGCAATAGCAATAGCAATAGCAATAGCAATAGCAATAGCAATAGCAATAGCAATAGCAATAGCAATAACAATAGCAATAACAATAGCAATAACAATAGCAATAACAATAGCAATAGCAATAGCAATAACAATAGCAATAACAATAGCAATAACAATAGCAATAACATAGCAATAACAATAGCAATAACAATAGCAATAACAATAGCAATAACAATAGCAATAACAATAACAATAACAGTAACAATAACAGTAACAGTAACAGTAACAGTAACAGTAACAGTAACAGTAACAGTAACAGTAACAGTAACAGTAACAGTAACAGTAACAGTAACAGTAACAGTAACAGTAACAGTAACAGTAACAGTAACAGTAACAGTAACAGTAACAGTAACAGTAACAGTAACAGTAACAGTAACAGTAACAGTAACAGTAACAGTAACAGTAACAGTAACAGTAACAGTAACAGTAACAGTAACAGTAACAGTAACAGTAAAGTAACAGTAACAGTAACAGTAACAGTAACAGTAACAGTAACAGTAACAGTAACAGTAACAGTAACAGTAACAGTAACAGTAACAGTAACAGTAACAGTAACAGTAACAGTAACAGTAACAGTAACAGTAACAGTAACAGTAACAGTAACAGTAACAGTAACAGTAACAGTAACAGTAACAGTAACAGTAACAGTAACAGTAACAGTAACAGTAACAGTAACAGTAACAGTAACAGTAACAGTAACAGTAACAGTAACAGTAACAGTAACAGTAACAGTAACAGAACCAGTAACAGTAACAGTAACAGTAACAGTAACAGTAACAGTAACAGTAACAGTAACAGTAACAGTAACAGTAACAGTAACAGTAACAGTAACAGTAACAGTAACAGTAACAGTAACAGTAACAGTAACAGTAACAGTAACAGTAACAGTAACAGTAACAGTAACAGTAACAATAACAGTAACAAAGTAACAGTAACAGTAACAGTAACAGTAACAGTAACAGTAACAGTAACAGTAACAGTAACAGTAACAGTAACAGTAACAGTAACAGTAACAGTAACAGTAACAGTAACAGTAACAGTAACAGTAACAGTAACAGTAACAGTAACAGTAACAGTAACAGTAACAGTAACAGTAACAGTAACAGTAACAGTACAGTAACAGTAACAGTAACAGTAACAGTAACAGTAACAGTAACAGTAACAGTAACAGTAACAGTAACAGTAACAGTAACAGTAACAGTAACAGTAACAGTAACAGTAACAGTAACAGTAACAGTAACAGTAACAGTAACAGTAACGGTAACGGTAACGGTAACGGTAACAGTAACAGTAACGGTAACAGTAACAGTAACGGTAACAGTAACAGTAACGGTAACAGTAACAGTAACAGTAACAGTAACAGTAACAGTAACAGTAACAGTAACAGTAACAGTAACAGTAACAGTAACAGTAACAGTAACAGTAACAGTAACAGTAACAGTAACAGTAACAGTAACAGTAACAGTAACAGTAACAGTAACAGTAACAGTAACAGTAACAGTAACAGTAACAGTAACAGTAACAGTAACAGTAACAGTAACAGTAACAGTAACAGTAACAGTAACAGTAACAGTAACAGTAACAGTAACAGTAACAGTAACAGTAACAGTAACAGTAACAGTAACAGTAACAGTAACAGTAACAGTAACAGTAACAGTAACAGTAACAGTAACAGTAACAGTAACAGTAACAGTAACAGTAACACTAACAGTAACAGTAACAGTAACAGTAACAGTAACAATAACAATAACAATAACAATAACAATAACAATAACAATAACAATAACAATAACAATAACAATAACAATAACAATAACAATAACAATAACAATAACAATAACAATAACAATAACAATAACAATAACAATAACAATAACAATAACAATAACAATAACAATAACAATAACAATAACAATATTAATAATAATAATAATAATAATAATATAATAATAATAATAATAATAATAATAATATAATAATAATAATAAATATAGGTATATAGATACGGAGGCAAGTTAACACATTTAAAAATATTATATAGTATATAGTCATCTATTATATGTGATGTTGGCATTATATTGCAAAGAGTAAATTACCATTTGTATCTCTAACGTTTTCTCATTTTAACCACTTGCATTTCTATGGTTTCAAATTCTTGATTTCCCCTCTAACATTTCATTTTTGTCACCGTTTGAATCCAAATGACTAACTCCGTTAAATTGTTCAGTTAACTCTTTATGGAAATGACTAAATTGCCCTTAAAATTAAAAAATGAAAAAAACTTTGTGGGATCACTCACACCTTCTTCTTCTTCTCTAACCTCCAAACACACATACTCTCTCTCTCTCTCTCCCGTCGGTGAACCTCCTGACGGCAAACCCTAAAATTCAAAGACAAATAACACTGCAAAAGCTTCTCCAAATCACCATCTTTAAACATCTGTTTCTCCATTATTATTTCCATCATCGATCTCTTGAAGTCATGATAAGGATCCTCCGATCTCTTCACCAAAGCAAAGCTCTCCTTTATCTTCCCCAAAACTTCACGAGGTATCAGCCTCTAAAACACCGAGGCTCCGGCGACATTCTGCCACCGCCTCTGCACATCATCATCATCATTTCGCCGCTAGAGACTCTATTGCGGCAGTGTGACGACGGCGTTCGCTTTTTCTTCAGTTTGTACCGGTTAGATAGCGAAATTGACGCACTTTCTCGTATTGTTTCGAGTTAAGGGTTGAAATCGGTTGAATAATCAGTTGAAAAGCTTCTTGAAGATGAAATTAGGGTTTCCGTTTCGTCTCCGTCGACGGCGACGGCAACGTCAGCCTCGGGAATGTTGTATTCGCTGGTGAAGAGAACACTATCGATGCAGGAGGAGCTGGCATCATAGATTTTAGCGACGACGTGTCGGTGGTCGTCTTCATGCCACTGGAAGTAGTCGGAGTCTGAGAGGTCACCGGACTTGGAAGTAGTCGGAGTCTGATGGGAGCTGTGACGGTGGTGATTAGTTGGCTGTAGTGTGGTGATGGGAGCCGCGTTGATACTGATGGGATCGCGATGGTGGTGATGGGGGTCGCGGTTGTGGTGATGGGGCGGTTTTGGTGGTGATGGGGGTGGTTTTGGTGGTGATGATGGTCGCGGTGGTGGTGATGGGGGTCGCAGCGGTGGTGATGGGAGTCACGGCGGTGGTGATGGGTGGCTCTAATAAAGGGAAAAGAGTGTGTGGTGGGGGGTTATGGTGGTGGTGATGAGGAATGTGGAGGTAGTGATGGTAGTGTTGGTAATGAAGAAGAAGATGTTGATCAATAAGTCCCACAAGTTTTTTATTATTATTTAATTTAAGGGGTAGTTTGGTCTTTTTAATAATAATTTTAACAGAAAAACTAACGGTGTTAGTTATCTGTACTCAAATGGGAATAAAAATAAAACAACATCGACTCAAATGAAGATAACATGAAACGTCAGGGGCCGGATGACAATTTTGAAATCGTAGGGATGCGAGTGGTTAAAATGAACAAACGTCAGGGATGCAAATGGTAATTTACTCTATTGCAAAAGGGAGGACATAAGAATTGTTGGTGCACTGCCACGTTTTCTTCTCATCAATTGAAGTCGGCCTCTTTATATATACATGTAATTATGAGTCAATGAAGAAAATTGTATATGAAACAACTGTAACAATCTAGGGGGCGTTGGAGTAGAAGCATAATAATATATATTCAAGTTGTTTTGTACAAGAAATTTGAGTAGATTTGAGCAAGAAAATATTAAAGTCCTAGCATATTTTGATGATGGCGTAAGAAAAATACGAGATCTTATTCTCACGTAAATTATTAGCATCTGGAAGTAAGTACACCGACCCATAACTAATTTATGTTATACATTAATTACATGATATATGTGTTATTATTATGAGTTTGTATGTATTATGTGGAGATGAAACATGTCTAAATACTTGTGATATATGTTTATTTATTATGATAAACATGATTATGGAGAAAATATTTATATGTTTACGGGTCTACGTATGTGTATTGATAGTTTAAAGAGAAGTTAATATATGTAAGGATTTCGGGTGTTGAAATCCCAAGGGGTTCGGGTGTTGAACTCCACATATATATAAAAAGGAGAGTTAAATATATGTAAGGATTTCAGGTTTTGAAATCCTAAGGAGTTCGGGTGTTGAACTCCACAATAAAGAGATGAGTTAATGATCCTCAAGGGTTAAAATAAACCCATAAGGGATTCGGGTGTTGAATTCCAAACAAGTAAAGAGGATTAAGTAAATAAAGGTTTTAGATGCTAATTTCGATGAATAAAAATATGTTTTTGAAAATAAAGAGGTGTACTTACTTAGCGAAAGCTAATAAAAATATTTTTAAATGATTTCAGGAAAAGCACCAATAAATGGTTAAAGCTTCACGGACGAGACTGGACTGACGAAAGAACCCTACTCTTGTTTAATACTTAATATAGTAAATATTGTAATAAAAATTTGTAAAACGTTCATGTTTCTTGTAATGTTTTTATATATATAATGAAATGATATGTCACCACGAGTGACAAATTTTGTTGTAAAATGGGACCTAAACTCTGATATATGTAATGAAAATATATAAATAAATAAATAAATAAATTGGTGTGTTTCAAGTTGGTATCGGAGCACGATTCGAGATATTTAAGTATATAAAAAGAAATTCTTAGATTCGAACCATAAGTGCTACTGATATGAAAATGAGAGGGTTCAGTCCAAAAACGATCCAAGAAAGCAGATAAATGGGGAATTTGTATTGGTGTTTCATGAAAACATATGAGAAAATATGTGTATACTGAAACTTGTATGTTTAAGATATGATATGATAGTTGGAAAATTATATTGAGTATAATATATTGTTTTCATACCTGGCTAGTATGAGGGTAATATATCATATCATTATGAATTTTCAAAGATCATAATATATTGAAAACGTCAAAGAGTAAGTGTGAGAATGGGGAGTACATATGCATAAAATGATGTGTATGTGTAGTATGTTATAAATGCATATATAGTACTTTTTGGCCTAGATATATTGTTTGTCTTGACAATAAAGTATGGAGCATTAAGGCATTATATAAATGCTTGGAGTATAGAAATCATTAGAATAAATATAACATGAAATAAATAAATTATTTAGAGAAATATGGCGGATGAAAGAGGGGAGAATGCTATACAAGGCGAGGGAAGTCGTAACACTGAAAAGCATGTAGATAATGCTTCAGAAAGATCAGTGTATTCATCTCGTCTTAATAATAATACAATGTTTATACCTGAAGAAATTCGTAGACAGATTGCCATTGAAGTGGGAAAGGCATTTGAAGCCAATATCCATACGTTCTAGCTGAAATGCAAAATTCTATTGGAATTATGCTAGAAGAAAAATTGAGAAAGAATGAAGTGACCGTAGAAAAACTTACGAATAATATGGAAGTAGCGCCAATAACTGAAGTCGAAAAACGTCACTGTACATATACAGACTTCATGGCTTGCAAACCCTTGCAATTCAAAGGAGAAATTGACCCTTTGGTTAGCCAAAGATGGATAACAGCCATGGAGACTATTTTCGATACGTGTCATTGTGATCCGTACGATGAAGTGATGTTCCCAACAAACCAGTTTTGTGAAAGAGCTAAAGACTGGTGGGATATGGTGAAGAAGGAGAAGGGGAGAGAAAGAATCAAAAGTATGTCTTGGGAAGAATTAAAATTAATCTTCCTAAAACATTTCAGCCCTCGTGTTGCAATTGATCGTATCACTGAAGAATTTCTTCATATGCGTCAAGGTAATGAGACTGTGAATGAAATCTTTGGAATTTTCTATGACAAAGCGAAGTTTTGGCCTTTGCTTTTCACTTCTGAAGAAATGTGGATGACTCGGTTTCATCACATCATTAAAACAGAAATTAGAGAATTTATTTCTCCATCAAAATGTGGAAATCTTGAGGAACTTCTTAATTGGGCTCGTGAACGAGAAATGGAACTAAAAAGACAAACCGAAAGAGATGGAAAACAAAAGGCTCAGGCTGTGATTCCTGTAGCACTAACGAAGAAAGCAAAATTTTCAAAACTTGTCAAAGGGTTTGGCTCAATCAAAGAGTCTGGTAATTATTAATTTTGTGGGAAGAGACATCTTGGAGAATATCGTTAAAAGAACTCAATTTGTTATAAATGTGGGAAACCAGGGCATACCGCACCACAGTGTATGAGCCCTATAAACTTATGTTATAATTGTTATAAGCCGGGTCATATGAGAAATAATTTCCCAGAGTTGAAAACTAAGGTTGCCAAAGCTACGGAAGGATTGAGGACCTTAGAGAACTTGAAACAATTGGAAGCTCCAAAACCATGAGGCAGGGCTTTTCAAATCACTGCTGAAGAAACAAAGGTTGAACCTGATGTCGTCACAGGTACCTTTCTAGTCAATTCCCTCCCTGCGTATGTTTTATTTGATTCTGGGGCTAGTAGATCTTTTATATCTATAAAGTTTGCATGTCATAGTTCTTTTGTTAGAAGTAAATTGGTACATGTGTTAGAAGTTGACATTGCTAGCAATAAAAGTTTTTATGTATCTAAAATATGTCGAAACTGTAAAGTAAATATTGAAGGAGAACGATATGATATCGACTTAATTCCAATAGAGTTAAAGGAATTTGATGTAATTATTGGGATGGATTGGTTGTCCCAGCATCATGCGTCGATAGTTTGCAATCGAAAGATTGTTTAATTTATGTGACCAATGGGAGAACAAATATGTATCTATGGAGAAAGAAAGAAAAACATAATTGTATGCTAAATGGCGAAAGCCAAGAATTACATACGGCATGGACATCAAGCATTTCTAGCCTACGTGGCTCATAAAGAAATGAAAGAGAAGAAACTTAATAAAGTCCCTGTAGTTAAAAAGTTCCCGGACGTTTTCCCTAACGAGCATCCATGTGTTCCACCAACAAAGGAAATCGAATTCAAAATCGACTTAGTTCCTGGAGCTAAACCTATGGCTAAATCTCCATATTGATTGGCACCAAACGAGATGAGGGAGTTGATGTCTCAACTCCAAGATCTGTTGGATAAAGGTTTCATTCGCCCAAGTGTTTCACCTTGTGGCGCGTCTATATTGTTCGTTAAAAAGAAGGGCAGTAGCATGCGTATGTGCATTGATTATCGTGAATTGAATAAGCTGACCATCAAGAATAGGTACCCTTTGCCTAGAATTGATGATCTTTTTGACCAACTACATGGCTCTAGCTAGTTTTAAAAGATCAATTTAAGGCCAGGTTATCATCAAGTTAAGGTACGATAAGAAGATGTACCTAAGACTGCTTTTCGTACTCGTTATGGGCATTATGAATTTGTTGTGATGCCATTTGGTCTAACAAATGCTCCAACAGTTTTCATGGATATCATGAATCGAGTATGCAAGCCTATGCTTGATCGTTCTGTCATCGTCTTTATCGATGATATTCTCATCTATTCACGAACCAAAGAAGATTACGCTCAACATCTTCGTGAGGTTCTCAATGTACTAAGAAAAGATAAATTATACGCAAAATTTTCTAAATGTGCGTTTTGGCTTCGAGAAGTCCAATTTTTGGGTCATATGGTGAATGCAGAGGATATTTTGGTGGATCCCGCCAAAGTAGAGACTATTATGAAATGGTCACCTCCTAAGACCCCAACTAAAGTCAGAAGCTTTCTGGGTTTAGCCAGTTATTATCGGCGTTTTATTCAGGATTCTCGAAAATAGCTTCCCCATTGACAAAGCTAACTCGAAAGAATTCCAAATTTGAATGGAACCCAAAACAAGAAAAGGCGTTCCAAATTTTGAAAGAAAAATTAACTAAATCTTCGGTCTTGGCACTACCGAAAGGAACTGAAGATTTCGTAGTTTATTTAGACGCCTCACGTGTCGGATTGGGTTGTGTTCTTATGCAAAGAGGGAAGGTAATAGGTTACGCTTCACGTCAGTTGAAGTCACATGAAGAAAATTACCCAACCCATGATCTTGAACTGGCAACATTTGTATTTGCGTTAAAGATCTAAAGGCATTACTTGTATGGTACGAAGTGCACTATATACACTGATCATAAAAGTCTAAAATATTTCTTTGACCAGAAGGAATTGAATATGAGGCAACGACGATGCTTAGAACTGGTCAAAGATTATGACTGTGAAACACTTTATCATCCGGGTAAAGCTAATGTTGTAGCTGATGCTTCAAGCCGAAAGGAGAGTTACATTCCGATTAAAGTAAAGTCATATAAACTGATTGTAAATTCAGACTTGTTTGATCAAATTAGAATTGCACAAGTGGAGGCACTAAAGAAGGAAAATTTAAAGCACAGAAGGATTATTGGTCAAATCCATCTACTTGAGGAGAATGATAAAGGAATTAAAGTTCGTGTTGGACGAATTTGGATTCCTTGGACTTGTAAAGTCAAAACAATGATTTTTGATGAAGCGCGTAAATAAAAGTACCCAATTCATCTAGGTGCAACCAAGATGTATAATGATTTTAAGAAAGAATATTGGTGGCTTGGAATGAAAAAAGATATTTCTAAATATGTGGAAAAATGTTTGACTTACTTACAAGTCAAAGCTGAACATCAGAAGCCATATGGTAAAATGCAACCACTAGAAATTCCATTATGGAAGTGGGAGCATATTACGAGGGATCTGGTGATGAAACTTCCTAAAACTATAAAAGGACATGACACGATATGGGTAATTGTCGACCGTCTGACAAAAAGTGCTCACTTTATACCCATTCGTGAAAATTATTCGTCCGAACTAATGGCATAAGTGTACGTTAATGAGGTGGTGTCAAGGCATGGTGTGCCGATATCTATTGTATCAAATAGAGACACACGTTTCACCTCAAGATTATGGAGAAAATTTCAGGAAGGAATGGGCACCAAATTGTTAATGAGAACAACATATCACCCACAATATATGGGCAAAGCAAGAGAACGATTCAAACTCTCGAAGATATGCTACGTGCATGTATTATTAATTTTGGTGGCAGTTGGGACATATATTTGCCTTTAGCAGAGTTCTCTTATAATAATAGTTATCATTCAAGCATTGGAATGCCCCTGTTCGAAATGCTTTATGGTAGAAAATGTCGCACTCCTGTATGTTGAGGAGAGGTAGGTCAAAGAGAAATTGCTAATAAAGAAGTGGTAGAGGCGATGAATGAAAATATTGATCAAATCAGAGTGCATTTAAAAGCGGCTCAAGATCGACAAAAGTCGTATGCTGATAAACGTTGACGACCAATTGAATTTCAAGTGGGAGACTATGTTATGTTGAAAGTCTCTCCATGGAAAGGGGTGATTCGTTTCCATAAATGTGGCAAGCTAAGTCACGCTTTATCGGTCCGTTTAAAATTATTACTCGTGTGGGGCAGGTGGCATATCGTTTAAAAATACCTGAAGAATTAAACAGAATACATAACACATTTCATGTGTCATATTTACGAAAATGCCTGGCTGATGAAACGACATACGTGTCGTTGTATGAGATAGAGGTGGTTGAAAAGCTTAACTATATATAAAAGCCGGTGGCGATTCTTGATCGTAAAGTTAAACAATTACGAAATAAAAAAATAAGTCAAGTAAAAGTACAGTGGAAACATCGGCGTGGTTCTGATACCACATGAGAAGATGAAGATGAAATGAGAAATTATTATCCTGAGTTATTCAAGGTATGAACAGGTTTCGAGGACGAAACCTAAATAAGTGGGAAAGAGTTGTAACATCCCGTTTTATGAATAAATATTTGAAATATATACTTTAAATATTGTTTAACGAGTAAATTTTGAATCAAATTATTATAGACTTGTATGGCACTTAAAAAAGCGGTTAATAATATCAAATTACACTATATAACAACAACAATAATAATAACAATAACAATAATAATAACAATAATAATATAATAATAATAATAATATAATAATAATAATCATAATAATAATAATAATAAATATATGTATATAGATACGGATGCAAGTTAACACATTTAAATATATATATAGTATATAGTCATCTATTATATTGCAAAAGGGAGGACATAAGAATTGTTGGTGCACTGCCACGTTTTCTTCTCATAAATTGAAGTCGGCCTCTTTATATATATACATGTAATTATGAGTCAAAGAAGAAAATAGTATATGAAACAACTGTAACAAGCTAGGGGGCGTTGGAGTAGAAGCATAATAATATATATTCAAGTTGTTTTGTACAATAAATTTGAGTAGATTTAAGCAAGAAAATATTAAAGTCCTAGCATATTTTGAAGACGGTGTAAGAAAAATACGAGATCTTATTCTCACGTAAATTATTAGCATCTGGAAGTAAGTACACCGACCCATAACTAATTTATGTTATACATTTAATTACATGATATATGTGTTATTTATTATGAGTTTGTATGTATTATGTGGAGATGAAACATGTCTAAATACTTGTGATATATGTTTATTTATTATGATAAACATGATTATGGAGAAAATATTTATATGTTTACGGGTCTACGTATGAGTATTGATAGTTTAAAGAGAAGTTAATATATGTAAGGATTTCGGGTGTTGAAATCCCAAGTGGTTCGGGTGTTGAACTCCACATATATATAAAAAGGAGAGTTAAATATATGTAAGGATTTCGGGTTTTGAAATCCCAAGGAGTTCGATGTTGAACTCCACATATATAAAGAGATGAGTTAATGATCCTCAAGGGTTAAAAATAAACCCATAAAGAATTCGGGTGTTGAATTCCAAAGAAGTAAAGAGATTGAGTAAATAAAGATTTTGGATGCTAAATTCCGATGAATAAAATATGTTTTTGAAAATAAAGAGGTGTACTTACTTAGCGAAAGCTAATAAAAATATTTTTAAATGATTTTAGGAAAAGCACCAATAAATGGTTAAAGCTTCACGGACGAGACTTGACTGACGAATGAACCCTACTCTCGTTTAATACTTAATATAATAAATATTGTAATTAAAGTTTGTAAAAAGTTCATGTTTCTTTTAATGTTTTTATATATATAATGAAATGATATGTCACAATGAGTGACAAATTTTGTTGTAAAATGAGACCTAAACTCTGATATATGTGGTGAAATTATATAAAATAAATAAATAAATAAATTGGTGTGCTTCAAGTATAAATGAAAGAACGCGCCTTGTGTTCATGTTCGTTCATTTTACTAAACGAACGAAATGTTCGTGTTCGTGTTAGTTAATTTACTAAACAAACGAACATAAACGACCTTCCTGCTGAACGGTTCATGAATTATTCACTGAACATTCGGTTTGTTTGCTACCCTACACATGACGTTCTAAGTTGGGTATTTTTGAGCTCATGTGGAGGAGAAAGAAAGGGTGAAGATGGCAACTGATTTGGAGGAGATGAGGAGACATGTTTTTCAGAAATTACAACGAACACGTTCTGTTAAAGTAGAGGAGAGAGGGTGGTTGGGGGGTGTTCTAAGTAGACGTACCAAGTACAAAGGAGACCAACTATTATTTTACTCAACGAACGAAATTTTCTTGTTCATGTTAGTTAATTTACTAAACAAACGAACATAAACGAACTTCCCACTGAACGGTTCATGAATTGTTCACTGAACATTCGGTTCGTTTGCTACCCTACACATGACGTTCTAAGTTGGGTATTTTTGAGCTCATGTGGAGGAGAAAGAAAGGGTGAATATGGCAACTGATTTGGAGGAGAGGATGAGACATGTTTTTCAGAAATTACAACAAACACGTTCTATTAAAGTAGAGGAGAGAGGGTGGTTGTGTCACACCCTCAAAATCCACGTACGGAGTTTTACCACGAGGCGTGTGAACAAACCAGGATCACAGTCAATAGTTACTCAGAACGACTCTATATGCCATAACTTAAATAAATCAACCAAAGTACAAACTTTAAACTGTGCGGAAGCGTTTTGAAAACAAGCCAAAGAAATAAAAGTGTAACTATGGCAAAACATGTGCCAACCCAAAAGAGTAAACAATAATCATTAAAATGCTAAAAATGTCTTGAAGACCGAGTCTTAGAATGCAAGTGAACCATGCAGTGCTCCTATGGCAAGCAAGCTAATGACCTGAGAATAGCATATACTAAAAAGTCAACACAATGGTTGGTGAGTTCAAGAGATATTCAAACATAAACAGTTTAATAATAGAGATATAAAAGTAGTGCATTGTAACAGATAGCTAGTCCGTTAACAATAAATATTATTTCATAGTGATTTCGCAATTGAAGCTGACTGTGTTACGTTGTTGCCTCATGTCACGACTTAACAGGTCGTGACAATGTTCAATAGGATAACTCGCACCCGGTTGACCTCGAGTCACACAAGTGGGGCTCGTCAGACCCAGTAGTACTACCCAAATTTCCCCGCTATTCAGTATTAACAATTCGAAAGTGTGAGGACTTTTCCATGATACCAACACTATATAATATTATACACAACTTGAATATATAAAGCGTTTGTGATTTACCAGTATGCTATCTCCTCCAAAAGAGATTAAATAAAGAGTGGGGCATGAACTCACCTGATATGCGTATAGATACTTAGAGTTTGACTTGACAAACAGAATAGACAGGCAACCTTCAGAGGTTACCTAGATCATATAAGTACATGAGTACGTGTAAGCAAAGAACATGTGAAACCCTAAGTACACTACAACCAAGAACTCAAGATTTCAAACAAAACAGACATGTTTGACCCAGTTGACCCGTTTGACCCGTTGGTGACTTTATGTGTTGTAAGCCATTCAAGTAATCATACACACATATCATACATAGTTAACATTAAAATAGATCATATGTATGCTATATCATCCAGGTGTATCACTTAGATCATCATACAACCAAGTATCATACAAGTCATGCGAATCTAGAACATTAATATATCCACTAGTTATAACACAACTAACATGTCACATAAAGATCAAACCACTCACCACATGCCATGTGAAGCCACTTACGACTTCATACCCTAAACCCTGCCAATCCTACTAAGTAGGGGCCTCAGATTCGCACGCGTGTATGATGATCATAATCATATTCATTAGCCATGTATATTGCATTCATAAACATCACAACAATCAATTTCCAGTCCCAAACATGATGACTTAACCACTCATCAACATCAGCATCACACATGATCATCAAAGTCCAAACATCACCCATGATTATCCAAACATCCCATACAACTAATTTAACATGTTTCATCACCTTAGAATTCATCCACGAACTTACTAACATGCTCCTAACATCCCAAACATGTTCAAACTATCATCTTTTACATTTTGCATAAATAAAGTTTCCCTTTTGGGAAAGCACATCCCAAAATCCATCAAACATCCTATGCATTCATGAATTCATTAATAATATACCAACTCAAGCTCATAATATCATCTAAGCATGATCAACAACATCCAAACATCATAACTCATCAATTCATATCCTAAAAAGTTACTATCTTTAGTAATGTATGAACTATAACATGTGTTCTTGAATTCCCAATGATCACAACAACAATCTAACATCTAATTATCACCATGAACACATCCATAACATCAATTCATCAATAATTCAACATTACATGCAAAATAAAGTTACTATTATTAGTAAGCTATGAACATCAACATCAATTCATCAATTTCTTGCAAAATCAATGTAACCTAGCATTCATACAACCTATTAATCATCAAACATTCATCAAACAATCATCATTCATCCATTATCCTACCAATTTTCGAATTAGGGTTTGCTTCCAATCAAAGTCCATGATCAATCCACTAGAAACATACAATTCATACATAATCAACGTTAAACAACATGTATTCAATTCAACTAACATACTAACATCATCAAACAACATCAAATTCGACCCCATGATGATACAAAATCGAATTAGGATTCTGCCCTAACAAGAAAACCATAAAAACACCAAAACTAACCTTGATTCTTGCCAAAGAACACGACTTTGATGTTGTCAACTTGTTTTATGGCTTGAAACCGAATCACAATCGCAAGGATTTGCTTGTTCTTGGCTGATTTCGAGTGGAGAGGGGTTGAGGGGTGTGTTTCACGGCCGATGGGAGGGTGGGGATTAGGGTTAGTGTGTTTTGTTTAAGTTAATTTACATATTTACCCTTTTAATCCTTGTAATTTGTATTTTATAAAAACTAGGCTTTAAATTCTTTGTAAAGTGTTTTTAACTTAATAATATAAAGATATAAACTAATGAAAATCATTATATATCATATCTTTATAAAAACACAAGATATACGAATAAATATGCACGTTTCCGCGTTACGCGATTAATTTTCTAATTAACATTTTAAAAACATGCCAACACATAAACATGACACAATAATCACATTGTTCATTAGATTCTCCTTAATTTAACATTATTCATTATTATTAGGTCACCAACATTAAACGACAACTAGTGTGTGTTCACGACACGTGTATGCAAGACTTAACGGAACTAACGGAGTTTGGTAACGAAAATTTACCGGATGTCACAGGTTGGGGGGTGTTCTAAGTAGACGTACCAAGTACAAAGGAGACCAACTATTATTTTTCGCCGGTAGTGTTAATTTTTAGCACGTTAGTGTAAATTTTTGGCACGGTATTGTAAACTTTTATATAAATATCAAGTTCGCCCCCCCTAAAAAAATTTAATTTCGCCCCGCCCCCCATACGGAGATATTCAAGCTCCGCCACTGCTAGCAACCTCGTACACACGATGTGTATGTACTTGTTTGTCTTATTTAATTGCTTTACAAACTATATGTTGGAAATAATTGAATCAAGCAAACACGACAAACACCAAATTTATTAAAAAAATTCATACTTTTTACAAAACCCTAGACCATCTATTTATACTCAATCTGTACTACGCATAACCTCACTCAACTACTATTAAATGATCCACTAAAATATTAATAAAATAATATTTATAGTTATCTTCAAATTTTTTTTTTATCTTGACTTTTCTTTCAAGCGTATCTCTAACAAATTAATTCCAAGCGTATCTCTAACAAATTAAGATTAATTTCATCACTACAAGTATAATTTTTTCTAAAATTTTGTTAACAAAAATACTAAAGGGTCTTTTATAGTAGAGGTTAAGTTCTAAAATATGGAGATTGTTATCTAAGGGTTTAGATTTTCTAATGCCTTCTCTATATATTGTTTCTTATAAAACAAGTACAATATAAATTTAATTCCTATTAAAGATACCAACTAGGATGACACATGATCGAAAATATGACCAGATTTGGGGTTATTTGATGAAGAATCTGAAGGCAATATATTTTATTAAACGAAATATAAGTACTATGATGATCGAACAAGCGTGTTTAAAATAAATCTAATGCTCATTTTAGATTTAAAAAAAAGGTCTTAGTTTGTTAGTTGCAAAAATTAAGTTAAGTGGAGGCCCAAAAGTCTATATAAAGCCCAAACCTTGATGAAAGGCTCAAATACAATTTTGGCCCAAAAACACAGTTTTGCAGTTTTGATAATTCAAACATGATATAGATCTTCACAACTTAAATACCGCAATAAAATTAGAGGTGTACAAACCGGTTTTTCCTCGAACTGATTTGGGTTTTAAACAAACTAGTTTTTTTTGTCATGGGTTAAAACCTTATCAGGTTAGAAATTGGTTTGGCTCGTTGAATACTCGAACCTCTTAAACCGATTTAAAACTTGGTTTTTAAATCAATTGGTTTTATTTATTGGTTCATCGGTTTTTTTTATTTTTTTTGAACTGGTTTGGATGTGGGGCTACCAAACGGTATACAAACCATCAGCTCGGATTGGGTTCGATCTAAACCGTTTTTTTTTTCCCAAACCGATCTGTTTTTTTTACCCTTTTTTTTCCTGAATCGGTTTTTTTACACCTCTAAATATAAAGGTTGTTTAAGTAGGCCATTTCAAGTATAACAAAAAGATAATCGTTACTAGTTTAGTGGTCTCCGTCCCGTATAAGAATGCGTAGTAGAGTGTCTCTTTTCTATCAAACAATTTGACAAGATCATATGTATGTCGTTAATAAATGTAGATCACGAATGATGAGTGATGCTAGAAAAATTGTCCCGAAACGGTGTTTTAGTGTTACAAAAAAGATAAAGCAAGGACCATTTGATGATCAAGAGAACCGGCCACCAGCATCTTATTCTTCGCCATAACCTTTTGTCTTCATCAATCCCACCTAAATTCTTTTTAACATCGGGACAAATCATGTATTTACTTCTTGGAAATGTAAAAAAAATAAATTAAAGACACATTTAAAAAGTCTAAGATAAGATTTTTATTATTTCCAACTCTCCTAAAACGGGGGTGTGTTTTGTCGACCAGTCGAATCAAACTGGTTCACTTGAAAGAAAATTACAATTAGGTTTGGGTCAGAACGTGTTATGTTTAAAATGGGTTTTGTTGATACGAGTTGTTTAATAAAATATCAAACTATGTCTGCTTGGGCGGTGACGACGGTGGAAGTTACGGCAATGGTGGTGGTGATGGTTTGACTATGCCACCGACCCATAGATGGTGTCAATGCTGCTTTGACAAGGGATATATGTGTCACTAGAGATTTGTGGGTGGTGGTGGCAGCGAGGTGGAGGTCGTGATGATGATTGGTTTTTTTGTCATTTGAATATGAGTTGATGTTAAAAAGTAAAATTAATAATTTAAAAACATAACCATGGAAATGTTACTAAACATGTTTGTTTTATTGTTTATCGTCAAAATCACAGTTAAGTGATTTAAAAAAGAACATGCACGTTTTGACTTTTGAGTCGCTACATATTTGATACAGTGTTACTATTGCATATTGTATGAAGTGACCACTATTTTAACAACAAAATTCAATTTATATTTTATATAAAACAATAATACCATATACAACCATATTAAAATTGTAAACTTCTAGTAGAAAAATTAGGTGCCGTCAACGTCAGCTTCAAAAGACTTTCTGAGTAACGGACAGCTTTGCAAGAAAAGAACTGACACGTGTCAGTAGCTAGGAGGCACAGGTACGTTAATGGCGGGAAGAGATTGGTGGACGGTGACACGTAAGCCAACTTTGGCGGGAAATAGAAGCAATCGCCAATGGGTTTTTATTGGGTATATGACTCATGACTGTACACTCGATTTTTTGTACTCTAAAAACTAAAAAACTTTAACCTGCGTAAACACAAGTAAACATTGGTTTTTTTACTCAAATAGGTTCATGTTTAAAATACCTGTTTTTTAATCAAACTGGTTCGCATTCAAAATCAAACTGGTTTTTTTTCGTGGGGTTAAACTGTCTTTTTCAAACCGGTTCGGGTTACAAACTAGTTTGGCTCACTAAAAACTAAAACCTGTCAAATTGATTCAGACTGGTTTTTTTCATAAACCGGTTTAACCTATTTTAGAACCGGTTAATTGGTTTTTAACTTTTTAAACCGGTTTTGAGGGTGGGGTTACCAATCCGGCGGTTCAGGTCTTTTGAGACTCGTTTGGGCTAAACCAGTTTTTGTTTGAACCGGGTCATTTTTTTTCCCAAGTTTGCCTCTTAATTATATTTATAAATTTATATATTGTAAGCCACGATATTCGGATCTTTAATACGTGAGAGAGATATCACTATATACAATTTAGATATCATTAAACTACAAGATCTTTAATGTGTACGATATATAAACTTGTAAAATAGTGTTAAACATAATTAATTAGCATTATTATCAATGTATAGATATAAACTCTATTTGCGACATCGTGTTTTAATACATATATATAGACGTAGACGCACACGCATGAACATAAACGCAATCTAACTATATAACAACTCATAACACCCAAAAACTCACATTACTGATCAAAAGATGGCCGCAACTTCAAACTTTCAATTAATCGAATTAATACTATGTGTAGTGATTTACTACGTAGATAAAAATCATTCCATTAAAGTCTATTTTAATCAAATGTAATGATTAACTAGTGTTTATAGTTATTATTGATGTAATAGTATAAAAAAATTTTGTTTAGCACCTGTTAAGGCTTGATGCTCTATAGGTTTGGAGCTCGTTTAACTATCTTGTAATAATTTTATAGTTTTACTTTTGTCAATGTTAACATGTTTACCGTTCCCATAATATCCACTACGTCCGGTATAAACGGATACTATTTGAAAACCAATAATCATTTTGTGGGGACCTGATAGGTTATGGTTTCTTGATAGCCAAACTATTTAGTTATTTTTTAGAATAATAACCGAACCGATCTAATTCATTCTCACTGTTATGTAACTTGCATACGTATTAAACAAATTTACACCATTATCTATCTATATAAAAGCAAACTCTTAGCTACATGAACTTTTTGTTTTTTGTGTTTTAGCCATAAAAGTTTTGTGGTTTTTATTTTTGGTCCTTTTCGTTTTCAAGTTATTTTGGTAATTAAAAATTATTTTTAATACCTATTTATGTAAATTTCATCATGAAATATGTAAAAACTTGCTCTGGGTCGACATGTTTGTTAAGTTTATTTTGTTATGTTGACGTTTTATTTCTTTCGTTTGCTTGATGTCTTCAAGTTCAAAGTTGAAGTGGTAGCCGTTAGTATGTTTTTTGTATTTGGGTTTTCATATTCAAGTTCGTGGTGGATCTACCCGCGCACGCACGGGAGATCATTTCTAGTTGGATATAATAAATGCAAGTTTATTTTTTTCACCTTGTAGACACAATCCTTTGTTTCTCTAGCAATTTACACGCTTTAGAAAAACAAGATGGGGATGGAACGTATGGATCTTCATTCTTTGCCTTAGGCCAAGAACGTTTGATTCATAAATCACACATCGAGTATATATATTTGTTACTCTTGTTGCATATTTAACCATAAAGCCGTCGTTGTTTTCTTATACATGATAGACGTCCATGTTTACAAACACTAGGGTTTATATATTCATATATTATATATAGACGAGTTTATAACATGTATAGTTTTTGAATACATGTGTATATATATAATATTTTGTATGTATATTATTTTATCATGTATGTTTAAAATTTTTATATTTATAAGTACATGATGTGTAGGCATATGCAGATGTAACGTTAATATTAAAGTCATTATCACACGTGAGTTATGTTTGATGAACATACATCATAGTGTGTAGTAACATGTGGTAAAATCATAAATTATGTAAATAGCAAACAATTAACACCTCTACCAAACTACATACATCAAATTTATTAGGCGACTTATGTAGAACAAGACATAGTAACTAGATATTATTTACCTTTCCAAAAAAAATGTTGTAAGAGAGAAATAGTTGTATTTATTTTAGTTATCAAATAAAATATACTAGTTGTATTTATTTATGCCATTAGTATTATTATAATCATTTTATCATAATCAAAAGTTATAATTTGTTAAAACTGTTTACATTATACACTTATAAATATTATATTAATAGCTTATAATACGTTACGCTTCGATTACTTTATATATACTAATATCGTTATTACATTTACTAACGCTTTGTTATATTTCCGTCGTGCTAGATGAATACAAAAATTGAGTACTCCTCTCAAGAGTCCTACTTGGTATGTTGTATTGCTCCTCATTGCACAATCGTTGGGTGTAGTCGTATCTTTTATTATAAACCTGTTAGTTCTAACAATATTGAGCACTACAACGTGTGGTTAGTTGCTCAAGGGATCTTTCATTCAAATGTCAAGTTAATCAAAACATCAAGTGGATATCAAATTCATAGAGGATTCGACTGAAAAAGAACTATTATGTATGCTCATTCATCTTATCCACCTAGTTGTTGTCACTTAATTAGAGCTATGCATGGGTAATTAACTAACTTCTTGAGCATGGTATCAACATTTTGCTACTTACATTACTTGTCATAGATCTGTGAGAATTCGAAGTGATATTTATCTAGTTATTTATCATTGTTAGTTAGATATCATTTATGTTATTCTTTGTGTAGATGCCATTGTTTGAGTTCAATAAAGGTTGTTGTGTGGTTGATCGATTAAATTCAATGAAAAATGAATTTTTATTTAATCCAATTTGAAGGACCTCTTCATAAAATCCGTAAATAGATGAACAACACCTATTATAATCCACTAGTTTTAGTGAACCCGTGTATTACACGGGTTTAATAAATAAAATATTAAATAGAATAAAATTTTATTAATTATTAAATAATATGTGATTTAAATTATGTATGAGTAATACTATAAGTAATAAAACAATGATATCAACTTTTAAGAATTTGTTTTTATACTTTCTTTGTTTTTTCTAAAAAAGAAATCAAACATTTCGTTTCAAAACAAAACATATAAAAAATGTCATTTTTAAAATATTTCATGAACAATAATAAAAAATATTATTTCTTAATCTGTTTAAAAATAGTTTTTAATAAAAAAATAGAATTAAATACTATAATTAATAATTAATTGGGTCATTTAATAGGAGAGAGAAACGGAATTTTTTTGTTAAGAGTAAATGTGATGTTGTCATGTGACATCTCTAGTTACTATTTTATAATATGAAAAATGTCACAGAATAGTAACCAAGTTTCAAAAGTGTTCTAATTTAGTCACTCATGCATATTTTTCTTAAATTAGACCTCCAAACGATCAAATCGAGTCATTACCAAATTTTATTATGACAAGAAAGTAATGATGAAAAAGACATTGAAGTTAGAACTTTTAATATATAAAATTATATTAAAAAAACATGTTAATTATGAAAAAAATAAAAAAATGCCTAAAATTTACATCAACGCTTTATATCAGCATCAAAAGATAGATTATTTTCTAACTGAATCCAAAAGTATAACATGCTAAAAAATATATTATGACTTTTAATTGGTATAAAATATAAAAATGAGTGATCTAATTGGAACACTTTTAAAACTTTAGTTATTTAATTGGAACACTTTTGAAAGTTGGTTACTATTTTACAAAGTTACTCATTTATAATATGTGACATATTTAGTTACCTTTTTTTTATTATAATAAGAAGATTCTGGAATTTATATCCCTTTCCCAATGTAAAGATAAGTGGTCTTGGGCCTTTGATAACTGAGGTTCGTTCATGGCTAGTAACATAAAGCATGCACTTCAAATGCATAACACTTCTACACGAGACTTCAAGTTCTATTGGAATAAATAGGTGCCCAAAAAGGTAAATGTTTTACTCTGGATGGTTGAAATGGAACGAATCCCCGCTATACTATTATTGGCTGCTAGGAATGTAAATGTGGATTCTACCAGTTGTGCTATTTGTTGTGACTATTTGGAGACCGCATGGCACATCTTTGTTTCTTGCGGTTTAGTTCAGTCGGTGTGGCATAAATTGTCACATTGATATAACATCCCTCATTTGTTTGCCTAAAGGGTTGTTTGATAATTTATGAATGATTAAATGATGAACCAATAAAATGTCTAAACCATTAAATGCTGAACCATTAAGAGGTCTAAACTATTAAAATCTAGTATATCGTTTAACTATTCAAATGCAATTGTCTAACCAATTCAGATAAGAGGTCTTAGCCATTCAACATTAGACTTCTTAGCCAATCATAGTTAAATGTCTGAACCATTCAGACATTTGCTCGTGAAATAAACAGTCTGAACCATTAAATGTTGAACCATTAAGACATCTGAACCATTAAGAGATTGATTAATAGGCTCGCAAACAACCCCTAAGTCTTTAGGGCATATTTACAAGCATGTTCATAGTCTTCACAAAAGAAGGAAATCAATCGTTTTCATCGTACTCACGATGTGTTCCGCCACGGAAGACACTGAATGATTTAATTTTTAACCAAAAGACTCTCTCTCTATAACACTTGGTGGAAGAGATAAAAGTTCTTGGTTATCTTTAATTAAAAATCAATCAAATGCACAAGCTACGAACCGGGATCAGTGGATCAATTTTAATGTGTTTATTTCTACTGTTTAACTATTATGTTTCTTAGGTTGTCACACCCCGACCGACGACGGAATCATCGGGGCGGACAAATGGGAGACGATTGCTCATAGCGTATGGAACTAATTAAGTTGAAATAATATTAAATATCATTAATCATTAAACGTTACAAGACATTTAAGTTCATACAATACAAAAGCTTCAAACATATAATAACATGTTAAGTTAAACTAGGTCCAACTCTTATATGAGCACGAAGAGAATCCACAAGTAGTAAACCTGAAACATGTTAAAAAATAAAGGGTCAACTATAAAGTTGGTGAGATTTCCATAATTTTCAATACATAAGTATATAAAAGATGGCAATTCATGTTGTAAGTTAGAGAACAAAGTAACTAGGGAAAACAGAATGCACAATCAAACCTTGACAAAGTTTTACAAGTCTCAAACGTTTACAAGTATATACGATTAGCTAAGTGTACTTGGATCAACCAAACAGGCTTGTCAGACCCATAGATCTATGACGTCGCCAGGCTAGCAATAGTTAATGATTGTACATATAATCAACATTACATGGTAGCTACAAAGATCAACTAACCACAACATACAAGTGAATTGTCATAAGCTTACAACAATCAAATGTTTTACAAGTGCAACGATTATAAGATAACATGTTTCACCCCAAAGTGTGAAAATATAAAAAGAGGTATATAAATACTCACTTGATGTAGGATGCACTTAAGATAGTAGCAAAAAGATAAAATGATTCCAACGATTCCTTCATGACTCAACCTAAAATTAAGCGTCTTAGGTTTAGTATAATATATGATTTAAGAGTAAACATGAATTAGGGTTTCATTTGGAATTTGAGGGTTTTAATAATTTATTCAAATATAATAATGCAATGATTATGTTTTGGTTCAATAAATATGAAAATAAACCAATTAAGATTGATAATGAATGATTTAATAGTTGATTTTAATAAAGATATGTGTGAAAAGAAAATAACTAATATTTAAATTTTGATAAGAAAATTAATTGTATACATAGTTAAATGACTTTAAAATTATTTAAAATTATTTTATAAAGTTTTGAACCTCTAAATGATTTATTATAAATATCTTATAATACAAGATTTTAATAATAAAAATAAAGTATAGTATATTATTTTATTAGTTCCAAGAATTTAAATAAAATTTAAAATAAATTTATTAACTATAACATGGTTAAATGATTAATTATTTAAATAACTATTTGAATAATTAATTATTTAACATGTAAATTAATAATGTTTTGAAATAACTCTAATTTGAACCATAATATATTTATAACATATAATGACTAAATAATATTTTTATAATCTTTTTATTCTTTTAAAAGAAAATTAAATTGGATATTATAAGTTTAACAATCTTTAAAAATTAGCTTAATAATTTCAGAAATATTTTAGTTAACAAAATAATTTTTATTTATTAATATAGTACTAATTTTCTGGATTAACAATATAAAAAAACAATTAAAACAAAACATGGCAGAGGCAGGGTTCAAACCCCTGACCTCCCATGTATAAGACTGTGGTTAACCGCCGAGCCAAAGCCCAGATCTTGTTTTAAAGTACAAATTAATTGTTATGAATAATTCTTCAAATAGTCCCCAATCCTTATGAACCCTAAATCAATTTGATTCCAAATTGAACCCCAATCTGTTCATAATATCTGAAATACTTTGAGGGCTTTTAATCCCCTAATGAAATCGACTCTACAAGTGTGTTTAATTACATGTTTTGAGGTGGAATCGATAGCGAATTAAAAGAATAGGGCCGCGCCAGATGAGGATGATCGAATCCGTATAATTATTGTTGATATGGTTCAATTAATGAATGCTAAAGCTTCCAGAGGTGATGAGGGACGAAAGCCCTTTATCAATTGTATTCGAACATGCTCCAAAGGTAGACATCGTCTAAGTTGCAGACCGAAGATGAAAGTGATGATCGAATGGTTACTTGAGTGTTTTATTTTGTACGATTGACAATACAGAAAACTTTAAGGGATCGATTTTGGGGTTTCCCCCCATTTAAATGTGTAATATGTTCGGTTTCAGCTCGAATGGCTTCATAGTTTAGTGGAGATGTTTCGATTCGAATTTATGAAAATTAAGCAGTTATTTGTTAAATTGATTGAGGTGTTATGATCACAGTAACCATAGGAACGTTATGGCTTGTTAATTATGAACATTCAACCCGAATTGAACCGAAGTCGGTTATGGTTTTTGAATGTCTTCGTTCGGTTTTGCTCTCGTATGATAATGCTCGAGTAATCGCAATTAAACAAAGGTTTCAAGTTCGAAACGGTTTCACGAGAGGTTTGGGATGGTTTAATTTGGTTGAACCCAACGGTTTGGGGGTCTCAGGCTTGCCGGAGCACCACCGGAGGTGTGGCCGGGAAATCAGGGAGGGAAGGTGGTTTGGTTTCAAGATTTCTAATTTTACAAGTTTAGCCCCTGAAGTTTTAGGTCTTTATTATTTTATGTAATAAACTTTTATTTCAAATATTAAAAATTACCACTTCACTCTTAAACTTTATAAAACCCATTTGAATGATAAACCAAATCAATTATTTGTTAATCTTTATAAATCTTGTAAGCTTTATTATTTGATTATTATTTTCAATAATTAGAATTTATAATAAATAGTAAATCTTTATTCATTTAATAACTTTATAAATTTTTAATAAGTCTTCTCCACTTAAATATTTATTGTAAAATGATTATTCACCTTAACTATATAAAAAAATATTACAAGTTCTTTAGATGATTAACAATTATATAATTCACAATATAAATTGTAAATTTAATACATTTGGTCCATTTCAATTATTATTATAATTTTATAATAGAACTAAAAAATGAGTTTTAACTTGGAAATAGACAGATGTTACATAGGTTGTAACCTTTTCGCTGATTGTTGATCACGTGTTAAATTAACCAAAAGACTCTCTCTCTATTGGTGGAAGAGATAAAAGTTCTTGGTTGTCTTTAATTTAAAAATCAAGCAAATGCATAAGCTACGAACCAGGATCATTGGATCAATTTTAATGTGTTTATTTCTACTGTTTAACTATTATGTTCTTAGGTTGTAACCTTTTCGGTGATTGTTGATCACGTGTTAATAAATAGGTGTTTAATTGATCTAAATGTTTGATTTTACATCATGATTATGGTGGACCAAGTTTAATTTGTTTGTGTTTTGATTATAGGTGATTGGAGCTAAAGAAAGCTTATATTGGATGAAAAAAATGCAAAACAGGAAACCGTAACTAAGTTTGGTGAAACATGAAGAGTATGGAAGAAGAAGAAAGATGGAAATCGGAGCCCGAGAAGTAAATAAACGCAAAAATCGAAGATTCAAGACTATGGTAACTTAAAATGGGCATAACTTGGGCTAAGAATACAGTTACGGGGCCCACGACCCGTCAACGGAAAGCGCGTGAAAAGTTACACGTGAAAATCAAAATTTCACAGGGGCCCGACGTATGATACGCCGGGTATGGGTGTATGATACGCCGGGTATGGGTGTATCATATGTCGAGCGACATATTGATGGACGTGTCTAAGGACGTATTGGCAAAAAATTCCAGTGAGTTGAGCGTATCATACGCGGGTGGCCTAACAAATTCCTATTTTCATGGGGTTTCAAGATATCAAAAGATCAACAACTCTAATTTCAAAGAAAACATTTCCTAGCCGAATTTAGGTGATTTCAAAGAGATTTTGGGTGCTTACAAGCTCCTTAATATCATTCCTATCATCATTGATCATCGTCAAATCAAGATTAAAGATTTAACAAAGATGTTACGTGGTTAGGTTCTCTTGATTGCTTTCGGGAGTACAATTCTTGTAAAGTGAGATGATTGGTATGACTGATTAGATTTTTGTATTAATCATTGATCTATTGAATGTAACATTATGTTTTGATTGATTTAAACGATTTTCTTATAAATAAAGTTGTTTGTTTGATTATCAGTTTTTTGGTTTCTTACATCGTAAACTCAATAAGAAAAGTAAGCAAAGTGATATAAGTGAATTAGTAACAATGTGAATTAACGAGTCTTAAAAGATTGTTCATTTGTTATCATTTTAATCAACAACTAAGATCTTGAAATATTATTTTTTACAAATGTTAATTTAAAAGTACCAACTGTTGATTTTGCAGAAGTGAAAACCCGAAAGTGATTGTTTTTCATTATTTAATTTAGTTCATTATAAAGTTTGTTGCTTTATGCAATTGTGTTCATTTATCCATTCAAAGTTTCAATTCTTAATTATAAAGTTTGAGTCTTTAGTTAATCGAGTCGTGTTTATTAAGCACTTTTCATATATTCTCTGAGGATACGATCTTATTTACCCTTACACAATAAAAATTAGCTAAGACCGATAGTTTAAATTGTTTTAAATCGAGTCTCGACAACCAGATCAAGTTGATATAAGTGAATTGATAACATTGTGAATTAACTAGTTTTAAAAGATTGTTACTAAAGCTAACATATTGAAGTATTATTTTTTACAAACCTTAATTTAAAAGTATTAATTATTGATCTTGCTGAATTAGAAACCCAGAAGTGATTGTTTATCGTTATTTAGTTAAGTTCGTTATAAAGTTTGTTGATTTATGCAAGTGTGTTCATTTATCCATTCAAAGTTTTAATTTTTAATTATAAAGTTTGAGTTTTTAGTTGATCGAGTCGTGTTTATTAAGCACTTTCCACATATTCTCTCAGGATACGACTTTATTTACACTTACACAATAAAAATAGTTAAAACCAACAATTTAAATTGTTTCAGACCAAGTCTCGACAACCAGATCAATTGTGTTTTCAGTGGGTCTAATATTCTACCCTCGTTTTATACCTTCCACGGTGTAGTTGCAACAAAAATAATTTACCAGACATATTCATTGGAATTGTGTATGGTTCTTACACCCGAACATATTTTTTATCACTGAAAATATATGACACACGAAGGTAAATTGATACGAGACGAAGTATTGACGTATAATCTTCTTATACGTATGAAAAAAGGAAGCGCAAGAAAAAGTTGATACACAAGAAGATATTTACGTTAAAAATTAATATGTTATTAAGAAAATAATACTTTTATGGTGGTAAAAAGTGAAATAAAAAGGCGGTTACAAATACGGAAATACCTACTCTCTTTAATCAATCAATTTCGACCGCGTGGAAAAAAGCAGAGCAAACAGTGAAAGAAGAAAAAAAGCAGAGCACTTGAATTCTTGAAACAGAGTGGGCCATTAGAGAGAGAAATTCAAGAAAAAAAACACACAATTCTTTATGCAATTCTCCATGTTTTTGCTGCAATTTTATATATAATATTATTCTAACCTAATCTCTCTCTGTTTTATTGAGATTTGCGTTTTTCACCAATCTTTACCCAAGTGGGTACTACAAAATCAGTCAATATTTACACCATTTTTGTGTAAATTATCACCCCTTGTCACCTTCTTCCTCCCAAAATCTTGACCACAGATTCCTAATCTTTTAGAAAAAAGGGTTTTTCTAATCCTTTCGTTTTCACAGGGCTTTGATTTCTTCTATATGTATCTTCTATCTCTTCTTATTTCCACCTTTTCTTGCTCTTAACGCTGCAAAAATCTCTCTAGAGTAAGGGTGAACGGAGAAGAAGACCTGATTTTATGTCGGCAGGTTTGTTGGCGTTGATTGGAGCTCCATTGAAGCTCTGTTTTTCGATTGATTTCTTCATCTGTTCTGTTCTCTGCTGGTGTCTTCAGCAGGGGTTTCTTCTCCGTTTTCCAACCGTTTCGATGCGTTTGAGGCCAAAAAGGTATATAAGTCACTCTAATATTCGGTTAAATCGATGTATTTGAGTGTTATTTTGACTGATTTCTGATGGGTTTTGTTCAATTTTATGTTGCAGAACTTGCTCTGGAGTCGAGTGTTTCGGTGGGTTTCACATAAGTAGATTATTTGATCTTTTCTTGTTCTTCAGAGGGCCTTTAACTTAAATCCTAATCAAATTTTGTATACTTTTGCTTCAAATTTAGTTCTTTTTGAGTGTTATCGATTATTATTATTAGAGTGTGTGAGCCACCGGAGTTTTGTAACCGATTGCCGTCAATGGGTCAATCAAGAATCAAACCAACCCAACCCATGAGAAAGATTCGGGTCATCTGCTACGACCCGGATCTAACCGATTCATCAGACGATGAACCCGAAGGAAAACCCTACGGGTCAAAACGGATTGTAAGAGAAATAAAGATTCCGGTGGTGGTTGACGGTGGTTTTGAGGCGGCTGCCGGAATCTGTACGGTCACTTCACCACCAGAGAGTGAAAGTTCATGTCAAGATAGCAACAACGGTGAGAAGAACCCTGTGAAACGTAAGAGGGTTTTGACCAAACCCTCAGGTCAACTCCGGCGAACTTCCGGCAACAAATTCCGGGGGGTCCGGCAGCGGAAATGGGGCAAATGGGCGGCGGAGATCCGAGACCCGTTTAAGCAGAGGCGGGTCTGGCTCGGAACCTACAATACAGCTGAAGAAGCCTCAAGAGCTTATGAAGTCAAAAAGCTTGAGTTTGAAGCCATTGCTGAAGCTTCAAAGAATGGGTCAAACACAGTCAAAACCACCACCGGAAAAGCCCCCTCCTCCGGCGCCGTCTCCCAGCCACCACCGCAGCCCGCCGCCTCCGAGGAGTCCGTCGGTCTCGTGTCCCACGCCTCGCCATCGTCGGTCCTTGAACCCGAACCAGCAGTGTCCCAAACCAGCAACCAGCAAATGACTACTGAACCATCATGTGTTTTGATTGAAGAAGCCTTGACTTTAGCCGATATTGGCGCAGGGTTAGACATGAAACTCGAGCTCGAATCAATGTTTTTCGACACCCTGCCTTCGCCACTTGACGGATTTGGTGACCTTGACGACTTTCAGCTATGTGGATTTGATGACAACGAAGCGTGTGAATTGCCCGATTGGGATTTTGATGAACTTAACCACGAGGAACTTGCGTGGATGAACACTTTGAGGGTCGATGATCCGTTGATGAACGAACAAATGGTTAATATCGTGTGCTTGTGAGTTTTTGCAGTGATTAGAGAGTGTTGATTCAAGGGTTTTAGATTCTAATTCTCTTGATCAGCAATGGTTTTGTTTAGTTTTAAACAGTTTTTATAGTTTTATATATGTTGTGTTTGAGGATCCTTTGGGTTTTATTGTGCTATTAGAGCCGTTCCGAAGGAGTGTTTAAGAGTTGTATGCTACTACAAGTGTTTAAAGACTACATCTTTTGCTTATTTAGATCTGTTGTGGTTGTAATTTTAAGAAGATTATGTGTTTTTACTTTGGTTAGGAGCAAGGTTAGTTGGATGATCTTTTCGACTAGTAAAATGAGCTCTAAAACAACTTATATGTAAATAAAACATTATTACTATTACAATAATTATTACAAGATAAAAAAAGCAAAAGTGTTGTTTCAAATTTACTTATCTTACATCGTTAAATAAATTGTAACACTCTTATATTTGCAAATTAATTGTAAAACTCTTTGCAAATAAATTGTAAAACTCTTATTTTTGCTTTTCATGTTTTGACCACTAATGGTTGTTTAGAGGACATAATTTTTGAAATATTTGTAAAGACAACATAATTAAATAAACTTTGAACAATCAACCTAAATAAACAATTAAACGTTGACAATAACTATATAAATACATTAACATACTAATTGCTACATAAACAATTGAACATGCTAACCAACTACTTCTAAATATTGTTATGTACTCAAAAGTTGATAATTAAATGTGAAACCAAAGCCAAAAAAAGGTACAATTTTATGTTTCTTTTCGAAATTGTTAAATTATATATTTTATCAGATAATACTTGTCTAGTATTATGTATTAAAAACTTATGATTTAATGAATATGTAATTTAATAAGTTCAAAGGGATATATGTATTTTTTTCAAACAAAAGATGTGAAACTGAAACAATAGAATTGAAAGTAAAATTGTTTTATTTAATTGTGTTAAGCGACTCCAATTAGAATATATTATTGGTTTACAATGTTTATTAAGTTGTTGTATCCCTCTATAACATACAATTACTAATAAGTTAATACATTTGTTTAAATATGCTAACAACACCGATATATAAACAAAAAAATAATACATTTTTTCAGCCACAAAATCTTAAACTCTGAGTGGTCTATCACCCGACACACCTTTAGGGTCAATCTTGGTTAAGTGTTAATGGTTTTAGGGAACAATTTAACAAAATTTGTTCCTATGATCGATAGTCGGGGTATATGCATACGTTAGGTTGTTATAACTTATTCGTTTTTAAGCATTCAAGTTTCTATCTTCATACTGATCTCAATTTGACATCTAAAACGAGTTTAAAATATACGAGTATACCATTCTGATATGTCTTATATGAGTTGACAAGACAAGTAATAACTCCCAATTAAGATACACTTAGATGCATCTTATAAATCAGAGATCTCTTCTCTACAAATGAAAGGTTTTAACTCCAGCTTTCTCTATACACATTGTACATTATCATTGTGATTTTGATGATATTCTAAGCAATCTTACTCACTTAGATGTCGTAGTACTCTCGGGGTTATACCCCATAAGCCTTTTAATGAGTGTTTTTAGATCGTAAGGAAATTTAAGTAAATTTTTTTAAAGAGGAACAAAAACATGACGGAGTTGAGATGAGGTTGTCTAACATTTTCTCATGAACTACTCTAGAACAGAGGATGATCGGTGATTGCTTCAACAAGATATGAAATACCTAAAAGCTATTTTCTAAAGTTTTAATGTTATAGCGTAATTTCAACGACTTTAACAAACTTTGTTTAAGTTTAAAAGTTTGATAGATGTGGATTTACTAAAGAAAGACTAACATATGTCTCAACTTCTTTGTTGCTCTTTAATCATTTTCGATTCTCTAATATTTATAACATTGCCGTCTCCTTTTAATTTTTACCATTAATATAAGGGCATATATGCTCCTTATGTGTAACACTTAAACATCTGTCTAAATTTAAATAATCTATTGCTATGTTAAAATGACATCAACTTCTGAAAGATGACATCTTTACAAAATAATATCTATGCACTATGCAACAAACGATCAACAAGTCTAAACCTAATACAAAGGTTCCATTTAACATATAAAACATTTAAGTTGTTTAGGACTCCAATTCTAATGTATGAACATGCGTAACTATACTGACGCCTTTAAGCTTAATAATATGTTAAAGTTATTTGTATTTTAATAAAGATACATCGCAAGCTAAAATTTACGTAATATGATATTACCTATACATATATATATATATATATATATTATATATATATATATATAATATATTGTATTATTGTTGTGAATGGAGATATAATTTAAGGTGGAAAGTAGTTGGTATGTCATTATCATTTTACTTTGCTAATAATTTGATGGAACGGACGTAGCCCCCAAGAAACACATATTTGGTCGCGGTCACAACTCACAACTCGACTTTTCTACGGGATTACAGAATCTTATTTGAGACACACATTACTCATTTACTATACATTATATTATATGATAATAGAAAAATAATAATATAATGCTCAATTATTATAATAAAAATTGAAATCAGAGACCAAAGCTTCTAAGCTCACTAGTGGTAGCACTGTATAATAAAACATGGCCATTGCTCATTGGTCAATTAAGATATTTATTATTTTAATTTAATAATTCACTCTTTGCTACTCGCTACGTGTGAAATACGCTAATTTTGACAAAAACCCACCTGCCTTTCTCCATGACTGTACCTCATTAACTTTTCTTTTCTAATCAAAGTATAATATAATATAACTAAGAAGAGCTTTAATATATTTTTATTTTCCGTCAAAACTTAACAATCACTAATTTAATTTATTTTACTTAATATCTAAATTTACTATATTTTAAAGTAAATATATTATATAAGAATATTAAAATTATAGCATCTGGTGGTAAAAATATATCTGTAAAATAAAATTGGGGCGTTGAATTCAAGTTTCACTTTAAAATTGGGGGTGCTCAGCTAATGAGTTCTAGATCAAGTGGTTTAGGTAGAGGCATCCCATGACTTTCTAAAGTTGAGGTTATAACTTTTCAAATGATCCAAGGGTTTTACCACAGTGAGCTTTTGGGTGGTGAGTTTCCCTTGGAATGGTGGGCGAGTTGAGTCACCAGCGCTGTCTGTGTTCGCGGGCGTGGGTGGCCTTTCGCAAATGGATTTACCCGGGTGATTGGGCTTAAAAAGTATTCGTTGGCCGTTCAAAAAAAAGAATCGGGGGTGCTCATAATAAAATTAGTAGCTTCCTGTTAATGAACACTAAACTCAAATATATATATCTGTAAAATAAAGTTGGGGGTGCTGAATTCGACATATTGGAATATATTAGAGCGAATGTTTTAGATTCAAACTCAAATATGATGTTAAATTATTTCGAGTAATTTTTAAGTATAACAGATTGATAGCTAAAAAAAACTATGATTAGTGATATATTTTAATGTTTGGTTTAACATTTAAAGTTTTTACCAACTATAATTCAGCATGTCAAGGACAAACTTTAAGGTAGCATTAATGCAATGCCAACAAACGTACCTCACATGTTGGTTTCTTGATTCTTGTCAGCAAATAAACACCAGCTGGGTGATGACTGATGTGGGTTGAGCCTTTTGAGTCTGTTTGGTGATATTGTCAATATATTTGGTGGTTCTTAAATGTTAAATGTCACTGTTGTCGTTACTCAGGATCCCACCATTCAAAAATATGAGCGCAATCTTTAATTTCAATCTCTTTTTGTTGATATAGTCTTGAATATAGTTTGTTGGATGAACGTGAAGTTGTTAACGAAACATGCATGAGCATCGATGATTTTTAACGGGTCGTGTGTAATATTCACGTCGACTATGACCACTTGAATCTAGAGTCTAGAACAAAACAATATTTGATTATAATCTCTTTTAGAAACATGTTTACTTATTCATATGTTAGTTACTATTCGGTTATACATTTTAGTAACTTTGTATAAGGTTGTCAAACAACGCTTTCTAAGGAACATTTCTCATTGTATATTTTTCCATAGGAGACATAAGTGGAGAAAGAGTGGGCACCCTACTATATACTCGGTGCTAACTTGCATGGATACATCTGTGAGTGATGAGTGTAATGTGACGCTTTAAGAGCTATAATCATATTTTTTAACGTAGGCTCAACATCAACAACAATAAGGTGCTACTAACGCGTGGAGGGTTGCACAACTAGCCTTGAGAGGGGCGGGTTCAGAGCTCACTCGCTCAAGGTGCTCACAAAATTAAAAAAAAATTGTTTTTTTTTACATTTTATATTTATTTTCTAAATAATTATACACTTAACACAATTAAAAATTTTTACAAAATTATCTTTTAACCTAAATACACATATTAGGGCCTTTTTTTCATTGAATAAAAGTATTAGTTATGATTTATTTTCATCAACCCAACTAAAATATCTTTTCCAAAAACCCAAATCTATATTCTTGGCCAACATGCGGTAAGAAAAAAAAATTCCAATTTAGACAGGGCTTAGCAACGAAGTCGAATAGAAAAATTTATCGGTTGCTTTTACGTTATATAATTCTAATATTATGATTTTGTTACGTTTATTGCCTAAACCTTTGTTTTCGTTTAAAAAAATAGTTTATATAAATTAATTCTTTAGGACCCAAGGGCCTTTGTTTTTCAGCCCGTTCAAGCCAACAAAATCCTCAGGACTAGCTTTGGTTGGTTGCTATAGAAGTGGGTGCAATCTCGAGTTGTTACTAATGCAGGTTGTGAGTTACTATCGACATAGTCAATTGTTGGTTACAATCGGTCTTGGTTACTAACTAGGTGGGAGTTGGTGTTGAGCTATAGTTATCGAGCTTGCTACTAACTTGAGCCGGGTTCTATTGGGTTGTTACTACATAGTAGTGGCTCGGGTGCTACTATTGTACCTCTTTGGCAGATGCTAGTTTGCTACTATTGAGTCGCGGTTTTTACTATTTGTTTGGTTAGACTTCTACTCTTGTCACAATTTCAATGCAGTTTAATGTTGTTTAATCATACACATATCAAAGACAAATAAAAAACAGAAAGAAAAAATTCTCTAGTTGCAATTTCAAAGAGACCTTTAGTTATTCCATAGCCTCCTACCGTTTTACACACCTGAAAAACACCTTTTCGATCTGGTGCTATCTCGGGTGTGACTGTCATCTTCAACAATACACATACTATTCTGGTTGTTATATATTAGGAGAAAGACATATTCGTGCTTCGTCTAAGAAGCACATAATCTATTTTAAGGGACCTGTTTTAAAGATGAAGTGTCAGCCACCGCTAGCAGATTAGTCCTTTAGTTGTTGCGTGTATAACCTTCAAGGGTGGTGCAACGGTAAACATATAATTTATCTCCAACAAATGTCTTAGTTAGGTTTAAATTTTGCTTCCATTGGTTTTTTGTCATAGACTCATAGACCACTTGTCTAATGCAAACCATGATTTACCTGATCAATGAGTTTATTAGTAATGATTTATCATGGAAAAAGAAACAATAAAAAAGAGATTCGATTTGAAAGTATTGAGGAATTGAAATTTGATTCCAAATTCTCTTTTTCTTTATTTTTTGGTCCAATTTATGCTTCTCAAAGCATGATATAATTCTACAGATGAGAATATTACACGTCTAGACTAGTCACGATCACAATGTCTTCATAGAAACAACGTATCATAATTGTACCACAAACCAACAAACATGATTAACAGCCATCAATATATAGTAATAATGTAACAAAAATGCTATAAAAATTGATGGTTGCTTATATGTAAAGGAAAACTTAATTGGGTCGTCTTTACTTTATTCATAATTACCGTTAAGGATAGACCATCTTTATCATTTTCATAGTTTATTCATTTATCATTTTTGTTTTTAGTAAATCTGATAGTAAGATTGTTGAATAATTGAGTTTTAAATTCTTTTGACATTTTAACAGAGTAGAAAGGTAAGAATATACGTTATAAATTTGTATATAGTATCCTCGTGCATTAGCTATATATTTAAAGCTATGATTAAATCTTTTGGTATATAAAAATGTTAAGATAGTTTATTTTATAATTATCTTACATTTTTATATTAACATGGTTGACTAACGTATTACATAAACGTTTTAATCAACACATAACAAGGGACGAAGCAATACTATTTGTAGTTTACAAGACATAATATTAGGCATAAGCATAAGGTGGTTATTTTCTTTGAACTCTTCAACCCTAATTTTAAATTATTTAACTAAGGAATGGTTATATTGAGAACTTTATTTTTTAAGAACTTTAAAAATCATACATTTAACATTACCTGTAAGTTATATGTTATTTTCATATTTTTTTATAAACGTTCATAATTTTTTTTCAAGCTTTTGTTTTTTCAAAAAAAATTTCATCATAAAATTTTATATTATTTTATATTTTCAATACATATCATATTGATATACTTTAAAAAACATCATCCACTCGTTATTACATATGTGTACACACATGTAAATATGGTTTTTACATGTGTAAAACGATATTCGTAAAAAAAACAAATTTTTTATTTATTTTTCGTAGTTTTTTTATGAGTGCTAGAAGCGATAATTTTTTTTTATATGTTATTTTTCTTTTTATAATCTTTTCATTGTGTTTGTGTTGTTTTACTTTTTGCCATTGAAAACTTATGATTTACATGGTTTTTATAGTTTTCACAAAAAAATGAGTTTATATAATCCCTCACTATTCTAACTATTACCCCACTTTCATCAGCCTTTCTAAAGATTTCATTACAAACGTTTAATTATGCTAAATTTTCAGATCTTTTGATATTAAATTTGCTACTTGATTTTAATGAATTGGATTAAAAGAAAAATAAAGAAATACGGAAGTTCAAAAGTCAAACTTAAGAGAACAACATAACAATTGAAAAAAAGAAGAATTATTAGTGTTGATGCAAATTTTAAGGGTGTTACGTGACACCAAGATGAAAAGATGGACGTGAGACAAGAAAACACCTCCTTCAAAGTAATTGTAAGATAAAGTGAGTATATCAAACCAATTATTTAGGCTTTGGATGCCTTCCCCTTCAAGGTACATATAAGAATTATGACTTTTACTCATCAAATGTGGTACACTCTTGGTTCACTCAATTAAACGAAAAAACATAATTAATATAATAATACTCATAAGTTATAACAAAGCTATAGGAAAGTATGAGAAGTGTATTATGTAATCAAACACATCTTACGAAATAGAGAGGTTTCTCGTTAAGACGTTGACTCCAAAACCTTTATTTCATATACAGTATGATGTAAATATTATGCTCCATCCAAATGACATAAAAAAAATAAATAAATAAGAGAATAAGAGAAATCACTAAGATAGATCAAAGATAAAAACTATTATAGTAATAATAATATTAAAGTGAACAAGGTATGCTTCATGATAGTGTTTTTGACAATAAACAAAAAGAGGGTGGGTGAGATATGGGACATGGATGACTAGATCTGTTCAAGTGGGATGAATGTGAAGTCAAAGATTATAAAAATCAACAAAATTCATTTGAAAAACTCAAGCATCACACCTCATGTCTCCTCAATCACATTTTTTGACTTTTATTGGTCAACCGACATTAATGTTGTGTCATTGAAACAGTTAAACTATGATTCGCATATCTGCTTGTTAGATATTATGGGTTAAAGAGGCGTAACAACCGCTAGCTTCGGGGTAGTCAAGTGAACACCTTCGCAATTCAATTGGTCACTCAACCAAATCTTTTAATTTCTTTTACATAAAAAATCACAACTAATTTATACGTAAACTTGAAAAATAAATCAACGGAAAAAATCTACTTCTAAGCCACATGACAGTTTGCCCTCTTCGTACATGAAAATAATCATCCAAAGTAAGCATTAATTTTCTAAAAGTTTTAAGGTATTTGACGTGATTTGTTTCTTTTAGTTAGTTTTTTTATTTTAATTAATAAAAGATGGTGTTTTTATTATTTTGATGTATTTTTACTATTTTTATTTTTATTTAAAAAAAGGCCAAACTAGTTTTGAAAATAAAGATTAGTGCCCCTAACTTTAGAGTAATTTTGATTAAAATAAAATGACAAGAATGGTTGGTTGATCGCTAATGTAGTTTAGCATATTTTATAGGATCCGTCACCGTCCTAAAAAGTTAGGCGGTTAAAAAACAAGTTTAGTAAGGGCATGTGCTCTAGTTGAAAGGTATACATAAAAGATGTTCATTCCTTCCATGTGATTAAAAGTTGATTTTTAGTAGGATTGGAGTATGCGTAAAATAGTCATTTTCAAAAAAAGAATATTAACAAGATCCTCTCTCTTTTTTCTTTCTAACTAAAAGTTATATTTATGTTTACTCATCATTTAAAATACTCTATTATATCTATATATTTGTGCATCATCAGACATGTACCCACAGAGCTAGAGCTAAACGACTTTTATTTACATGCCTTGATGCCATAGAACTATAAGTGTTTTGTTATTTAAGTTTAGATATATATTTAAAAACAAAGACTCTCACAAACACATTTATACCTAACTTCACGCCTGATCATTTTCATAATATAATCTGGCTATCAAGGTCACAAGTTCTTTCTAGTGTTTATCAAGTACATTTTCTTAATTACACTATAAAAGTGGGCCACTGGCCCTGAGTAATCACAATTCACAAATATTCAAAGATGACCCATTAAAAAAGGAATTTTGGGCCTGCCATTACTAAAATCCACCTATAAAACTACACAAGGTTTCGTTTTAAAATCAATCATCAATAATGTATGAACTCAAAAATAAATACACAGCCAAAATTTCCTACATCATCTGATACAAACGAGATATACATCATCAATTTTTCTTTGTTTGTTTGTTTCTTTTAAATATAGACTTAAGATGTGATCTTCTAGAATTTAAAATTTAAAATGCTGGCATTTACAATAGAACAAGAAATAGAATAATGTAAATGTAAACACATCAAATTCAAGGATAAAATATGAAGTTACTATAAAGTGTTTTTGAACACTGTCAATCAAATTATTATTTTCATATAACCTTACACCAAACCAAGAAAAGTTGTGACTTGTGAACACTGATTTTATTTTTGGACGGCTAATTGAATCACTAACTAATTTTATTCTTGAACGGCTAATTGGATCACTAACGGAATATTGACCTATCCGGTCATCTTTATTACTCAAGTACGAAACCTGAGACCATCCTCAATAGGAGACTCACATTAGGTGAGAAAACCTTCTGGTCCACCTGAAACCCCTTTTATTTTGTCAAACCAAGACATCCACCTATTTTCATAAGATCTTGATATACATAACCTTAACCACTTAAGAAACCTATGAACTCAGAATAAGAAGCATGTTATCCACTGGCCCAAAGATGAATTGGAGTAGCAGATATTAGGTTTCTACTTTTCTTAGAGTTGGAAAAACAAATCTAAACCAAACCCGATTCTGAAAGAGGTGCAGACTCAAACTGAATGGTTGAAATGTTTTCAAAAACAAACCTGATAGTGAACCGGTCGCTTTAGTGGTTCACTGGTTGGATAAGTTGAGCTGGAATAAATAATTAAAAACAGAATATGAAAAATACTATATGTATTAAAAATTTTGAAGTAATTTTCATAAAGGTTCGATAATGAGTTAAAGAAACCATTGCTGCTTTTGCACTTGGTGTTTGTGTTATATATTATTATTAATAATTAATAATTTATTAGAACAACTCAAGGAACACACAGATCGTCAACACATAGGTTTACATTGGTCTTCATAATGACTGAATTTGAGTTTACTGATTTGTGGAATTCGGTGATCAACTACCGTTTGAATAATCCCTATAAAATAGCCCACATCTAATTCAAGGCCTTAAATCCATTATTAGGAATGATTTTCAACCAATAGATTTGATGAAATATAAATAAAGTTCTGTTGTTGACATAAAAAAGTGGCAAACGGATCAAGCAGATGATTTTTATAAACGATGATAATGAGATTTCGAAACATAGACAAACCTCACGAGTAAATTTTATTTTGCCAATGGGTTAAAATTGATTTTAATCAACGTAAATTTATTATAAGTTCAACCGAAAGTTCAAACCGAAAGTTTCACCATATGGGCCAAGCCCCAAAGTAATGGGCTACTGTTAATTAAAAACTTTGTATCTAGTTCGTTGGGCCGAAATGTGAAAGACTAGTAACTCATTTTCAACTACCAATTGTCAAGTGTCAACCACTATAAGTATACCTCCACAACATTAAATCTGATATTGACTGAGAAAAAGATATAGTTACAATAAAACTGATGGCATACAACTTTACAAACAGAAGCGAACTGAATGCACGAATTAAAATTTTGTGTATACAACCTTTTTATATGGCACGTGCTCAATTTAAATTCGAATTCTATTGCAAGAAAATTCCAATTCAATGACCCAAATGATCCGAAAACGATTTGATCAACATTCCTAGATGTCAATAGTTCAAGGTATGATGTTTGCTAGACTTAGAAATTTTTGTAACTATCTGACCTAGTTTTATAAATTGGAAATGTCACATATTCAAATAAGATGCATTGAAGAATAACCACTGTCAAGAATCAAGATCGATGTAATTATGAGAATCTAGATAGATTTTTAGTGAAGATGAAATAAATATACGTACATCTATGATATGTAATGTAATGCATTTATGCTTTATAATTGTAAAATTTTTATAAATACGAAAGAAATAATCTATATGACATGAAAACTAGAATATAAAAGTATTAATTGAGAAGCAATTTTTTTTTCAAAAGTAATAAAAAAGTCAAATAGAATACTACAGTCTACGAACACATCCAATAGTTATTTTTATATTCAAGGAGTCATAAGTTTGCTTCAAATTACTCATTTTCTTTATTTTTATTATTAAAAAATTTAAAAAAATTGAATTTTTACATAATTATAATAAGAATATTTTATAATAATAAAGCGTAGCAGCCATTGAAATTGAAGTGCGGAAATATGACAGCAAAAGAGTCAACGTGATTCCACTTCCAAATTGCTAACAAACAAACCACCCCCTCTGAATCTGAAGTCTTTTAACCTTTTCACCCAACGCATTTTATTTATTGCACTAAATAATATTTAATTAATTTATTTTTTGTTACTTCATTTAATAAATTATTATTACATTCATTAATTAATCAAGTTGGCAGTACAAAACTACTAGCAGAAAACGAGAGTCCTCCTCCTGCATCCCTAACAAACACTCCAAACACTAAAAGTTGCAAAATTATCATTTATCACTCCCATTTTTTTGTTCTTTCTCACCTCGAAACTTTGTCTTTTCTATCTTTTTGGTTATTACTATTTTATGCATACGTGTAGTTTTGTTATCAAATTATAAGTTGTTTATAGTTTTGTTACTATATATAAAAACAAGAAAGTTCGTTGACTAATGTTACACAACAAGTTTAACTATATCTAGTTTGGTGTTTGGAATTAACACTCTTTATTTTATGGTAATTTAACACTAAAATAACAACAATGGTGGATTAAATGGTTTAGTATAGTTATGAATGGCAACATGTTGGGTATGTTACGGTTTTAGTAATACCTCAGTCTCGTATCTAGTTGTAAGACCATGTATCCGTTTGCATATGGGTATATGTTACTCCTTATGTGTTGGGTTCGTGTGGTTTACACGTGGTATCAGGTGTACCCGCTTAGGATCTTTTGTGATTAAGAATCACTCCAAACTCAATCTTAATTAAACTCGTCTAAAAGACGTATGTTAATACCATATATTCAACTATACGTTTAACGGTTTTATATTTATAATAACCTTAACTCTCTAACAACTAGAGATAATATGATACATTGAAAACAAAAAAAATTAACAAGAATATTATTGACACTTTCTTTGCCAATATTGTTATCCTTGTTAGCTACGGATCGGGCTGATTGGGTGTGATTTCAGGTATAATTCCTAATGTTCTTAATTGTAATCTTACTGTATTAAAAATGATGGATTTTCACCGATTTATGGTATTAATAAACTGAAAACTCAACTTTTCCAATCTTTCCATTTATAAATTCATTGTTTAACTCATCTTGAAAAAATACTTCCCTAATTTTCATGGAAGATGTTGATTTCCATGGAAAAGTAGGAGAGAGGTGTATGGAAAGTGGAAATCAGTAGAAAATTAA
This sequence comes from Flaveria trinervia, assembly GCA_025506515.1. NCBI lineage: Eukaryota > Viridiplantae > Streptophyta > Magnoliopsida > Asterales > Asteraceae > Flaveria > Flaveria trinervia. The sequence goes on along the minus strand of CM046441.1, from coordinate 86,459,753 downwards.
ATACTAACATTTTTATAACAAAAATGGGTAGCTAGTGTTTTTAATAGTATTATTTATTGTTATCATACAACTAACTTTTAGTTAATCGACATTGCTGATACGTGAAGAAAGGTAATGAAAATGATACTTGATATATGTTAGGACAAAATTATAGTCATGCGTATGTTTATATACATGTATATGATTTTGTTAGACGTCACTAACATAAAGTTGGGCGTTTGTTTGTACGTTTTAAAGTTTATAAATGATGCTTTTTTGTATGATATATTGATGTTGAAAGACTGATTTGTTGTTAGATAGCCTAACGTCGTTATGTTACCAAGCATATGAGGACGAAAAATCTTTTTGCTTGATATGCCCACATCAAAATTTTTGATTTGTATTGTAATAAAAGTTAAAAGAATTTATGTCATTAACATTTAACAATTTCTTGGGTATGACAACCAACTTACTAGCTTATTACTAAAAATACCTTAGTGTTAAATTCATATAATATGTACTTCAACGCACTTTATTTGATAAATTAGTGGTAATTCAAATAATATGCAACTCATGACCCGGCTTAATGTTTTTAGGCCCCAATCAAACTAAAAAAAAATCTTTTGTAAAACGCAATCTAAACAAAGGTAATATAATTAAATTTCTTTGAACAAAAGCAATATATCAAAGAAAATTTGATATACTAACCGTGACTCCTTGATAGTTGATTTTATTTGAACAAAAAAGATGCACAAAAGGGTTAGCCGATGTCGATTAGATTGATCGAAGAGGAAGGAACTTAGGAATGGTCATTCGTTTTGTGAATTGTGTTGTTGTGTTTTTCTTAATAACATATTAAATCATCAAAAATTTAATTGGTTCTCAACTATCTAGTATTATTCTCCTTTCAAAATTTAATTGACCCATAAAATATCAAAACCCGCTATAATTTTTTTTTAAAATAGGGCACCTCAATTTCAGAGGGCCGCAAGCTTATGGCGTCACAAATTACATTATAGAACCGACCCTGATCCAACTTAACATAATTTATTTAGATAGATTTCATATATACGTTAATACACACTTTTTATACAAGAAGATGTCAAGAATAAAGTCTTGTTTTGTTTGTAAAATTTGTTGAAATGAAATTAGATTAATTTCACTTATAGTCGTGTTTAGTGTAACGTTGAACTAGAATTTAATACTTTCAAATTACTTGATCACTTGAATGCAATTTGTTTACACTAGTGTAGGAATTTGAAACATTTTGGTAAAATACTTGGAATTTATAGAAAAACCCTCTAATCCTAAGTTAATCCATGATTTTCATTGTGTATCCATAGTTTTCATTGTTCATTCAATTCACTGGTCATCTTACCGCCCAAAACCTCATAACATGAACTCCGTCGATCATATTCACACTGTCATGTATAGAAAGTTTGATGAGAACATACAAACATACATATAAACTATATAATTATATAATACAAATATAAGAACTTGTCACGTATATTTACTAGTGACATATAAAATGTAGCATATAAAAAAGTTATTATTTTTAAATTTATATCTAAGGTGATATAATTAATGATGTAAAGGGTGGGATAGGTATCACAAGACAGGACTGTGTAAAGAATAAATTAGGAGGTATGGGTTAGGTTGACCTGACCCGAACAACACGGAAGAATGTGTTGAATACCACCATTTAAGATTTTAAATTATATTATATAAATATACATTACACTATTTTTTTATTTATTTTTCACAATTTATACTCTTCAACTTACTAAAATCTTCTTTTCTTCTATTCCTCAAACATTTTGTGTTAGCCGAAAGTCAAATTGTTGTGTATTATTTCAGAATAGCAGCCGATTTTACACAAGAAAAGCCAATAGGGAGCGGGACAAAGTACAAACGCGACGAAAGAGATATCAGGTTGAAAAAAATCCAATGTTATAAGAAAAAACCAAACAAAAATCAAAATCGTCATGCAAAGACATGATACATTAGAAGTAGAGGATGGAGAGGAACACCTAAAGACCATTTGGACTTTGTACCAACAAAGAGATTTTTGGTTGGATTTTTAATCAACCACTACAACAACTGAACTTTGATTATATTGTTTTGTGAGCTAAAGAAACAGATATAACGATCACAATATAAATTTTGTTTAGAAGCAGTTAAAAATTTATATCGTGCCCCAAAAATAAATAATTTAAAGAACAACTCTTTTTTTTTAATTAAATAAAAGGGTATTTATTCATCTCACGATATTATGTATGGAAAGTGCAAATTAGATAGATTGAATGGAATATATAAAATGATGAGCATATATATTTTGTAAAAATATTGTGTAGAATGATTCATGTGGTAGAAGTTATAGTACAAAAGTATCTTGAGATATGTTTGCCCCCCTTCCAAGGCATTGATCCTTAGCATCCACATTTACACCTAAATGGCAATTGTCTTTTGCTGGAACACCATCCTTGATGCATGCTAAATCTACATATGTTGGTCAACAAAAGTCAAATCAAACTTTATCATCCATCATCATAATATTCAAATACCTTTGTAATAAAATTACTAAAATGTGCATCATTATTAGGGTTAGGAAATGAGCAGAAGTCAGATGACTTCACATGGGGATGTTTAGAAATTGGATTTAAAAGATTTGAGGGTACAATAATAAAAGACAAATGAAAGTATCATTTTTTGACCTTTTGGGGTAAAATAAAGGTGCCCCTCACCATCTGTAAGAAAAGAAACATACCAAATAAAATTACTTTTTCTACACCAAATCTTCCAAAATATTCATCCATTTTCTTGTAAAATGATATTCATATTCTATAAGTTGTAAGTATGGTTGTTTATGAGTATGAGTTGAGTTAGATTCAACATAAACTTGAGCTTGAACCACCGAAGATACGAGCCCATCCAGTTCAACTTGACATTTCAATCGAAGAAGAATTTAAACTTGTTTTCGCTCGCCTCTTACTTAAGCGTGTCGTGGCACGACTAGTTGATTTTTTTTCTTAAATTTGATAACTTTGTATGTTTGTTTTAATAAAGTCTCAAATAAAAAGTTTAAATGGATCTTAAATCAAACCAAGTCTCAAATAATAGGTATGCAAGGAGAAAACAATTTATACAAGTTAAAAAACAAGTGACCCCGTCTAAAGTAGCTAGAGTTTTTACATGAGTTGATGAGTGAACTTGATACACAAGCTATTTGAACCGCGCCACTTCTGATTATCAAGTTATAAATAAGTTATATTTATAACTGTATTTTTTCTAGAAAATCATAGGTACGTTACTTTTAAGTTATACCTATAGGTGTCATGGAATATGTTACTTCAATAGTTTAAAAGAATGTTAAAAATTCCTCTTATCCAGTTATCCACTCTATACTTGTTGACCGTGCGAATGTTTTTCATAAACCTATAGATATGAAGAAATGTAATTACAAAAATGATATATTAACCAAAGTAGTGATTTATAACATTCACATTTCAACTTAAATGGATTAAATTAACATTACAATTACTCTTTTTTTCCCACTTAAATGTATATTAACATTAAATTAACATTTCAAAATTAAGTTTACTAATTATTGGTGTTATGAAAACTTTTGGCTGTCATGTGACACCCCTCCAACACAAACCTTGCAATGATGGTGTTGTTCATCATATAATCATGGATCATATTAATCTGAAAACCTCAAAGGAGCAGGTGGGGACTGATCTTGATGACAAATCTTGTCAAAATTAATTAGCCATGATTGAATATTTTGTGAGGTGATGTAAGCTTTAGGTGGTGTCAAGATTGAAGGGACCATGAGCCAGCAAAAAACCAAAAATAACACATGCCAAATCAAAATTAAAACAATACAAATTGGGTTTAACATAAAAAGTTTAACCCACATGATAATCCATACAGACAATTTAACAATTTGCAATCTTAACTTTTACTTTCATCATCAATAACAATTTTATTTTTCATAGTTATATTATAGTTTCGTTATCTTTTCATCCGATTTCTCTCATAGTTATAATTAAAAACAAAATGAGAAAACATTTAGAAATCGAGTAAAAACCAAGTGTTAATCCAATGAATATCAATGATTATTATACATGTAGAATTGCTTTTGAGAATAAAAATAAAAGTTAAAAGCTTAATTACCACTATGAATTTATCACTGACTAAGGACTTACAATTTGGTTATTAATAACCAACATGCCTTAAAAGAAAGTACAAGTGAAGAAGAGTGTTGTAATATATGAATTTCAAATCTCAAATGGTATATACATCATGATCAGCCATTGTTCTTGATCTACTAACCAAAAAAGATAGCATTTCTGCCTATGATAATACCAAAATACCCACGGTTTAGCCCCTAATATTACGAAACCCATACATCAAAATGTCAAATATATAGTGGGAAAAACGTGGGTATTTTGGATAATTTCCAAACTATTTAAAACCATAAAAAAAAAAAAAAAGTAAAAACTTGAAAGTAAACTAACAAACCAACAAAAAGATTCAAACTTTTTAGTTGTGCAGAGGATCTGGGCAACTGGGGACTCTTCTTTTCACATCTTCAAAGCTTTCATCTTTTGGGACACTAAATCCGCCATTAAAGAACCTTCTGTAAAGCTCCGATCTTTTCACCTCATCTGAATCTTTTTCCGGTGGCGGTGGCAACGGTGGTGATGATGGTGATGGTGGTGGTGTTCGTATTGCAGAAACTCTACAACAATCAGTACTATTCAAAGCCCAAATATGAAGCACGAAGAAGATGATCATGAAGACCACCATTGATGAATGCACCACTGATCTTGATCTCCTCCTTGTGTGGGAAAATGACATGGTGGTTGAGAACCCACATAAAGTAATTGAAGAACTGATATTCTCCGGTGATCGGTGGTTGTGAATATTATTGGCCGGTGGGCTGGTGGTGATGATATGTGTTAATAGATCTTATGATAATAATAATAATATTATTATTATTATTGTTTTGAGCATCTGTTGGTTTCTCTCTCTAAGGCAGATGTACAGAGAGAGTGTGGTGGTGTTTCTCTCTCTATAATCGACGGTTAAATATGATGGGATCTCAAGAAAAGACTTGTGAGAGTTGAGAGTGAGATGGTGAAGAAGTTAATTTTCATGCAACTATGGACCCCACTTGTATAGAAGAACAAAATTATGACACAACACTTGCAACCTTTTTACTACTAAAATATTTTTTTAAACTAGTTATATATATTTTTAATAGTAATGTATCAATGCGTAAACTTATGTTATCTTATTAGATATACACTAGTATTTACGCCGATGGACGTAAAAACCATATCAACTAGCACAACGACTCACCACCGTTAACAACCACCAATTGAAACATAAAATCAAAGACACACCGTTGTTAAGCGAAAAGTAAAACAATAAAACGGTAACTAAGTTGATCTTGGAACAACGTGTTGCGACGCTACCATTAAATGGGAATAAAAATAACGTAAAAACGTTAAACTACACACAACTGCAACATGTTAACTCGCAAAATGTATATCTAAACGTAAAACGAAAATTTTTAAAATATTAAAAGTATAGGGACCAAAGTAAAAACTATTATATTTGAGTTAAATTGTAAAAGATGTGAACGTGTTGGGTTAAAATAAAAAAGTTAAAGATTGAAGAGAATAAAACAAAAGTTAGATACAACCCATAAAGTATGTTGTAAAACCTATAATGCATAAAAAAATTAGTAATTAATATATATAATATATTTTATCAACCACCCAAAGCTGTTTTAGGCATTGTTGTTGAGACCGGATCGGACCGGCCGGTCCGATCGCGAATCGGGGGCTTGTCGGTCCGGTTTGGTGTGATTCGTTTTGGACTGCTCGAACCGGCCGGTTTGTCCCGAACCACTGGTCGGACCAGGAAACCGGACCGTTCGGACCGGTTTTCGTCTTTTTTTTAATTTTAGTGGGTAAAAACGGGGTGTTAAACCATAAATTAGTACGTCGGATATACAAATATAGTTAAGTTTATATAGCTATACAATATATATATAAATCACATATAAATTACTTATATTTAATTACATATATAAATATAATTAAAATATAGTTAAATCCGGTCCAACCGGTCCCACCACCAAACCAGTAAGGGGTACGGTTCGACGTCCGATCCAGTTCTAAAAAACATTGGTTTTAGGTAGTTAAACACATCTATGTATTCTTTCAACTGTGGCATCTATATCACGACTATGTAAGCTAACCATATATCAGCAACCGTTAAATAAACATACATACTAATATGTTCGAATAATAACAATCACAACAACCCACAAGGCAAGGTCGACCCTGAGAGGGGGCAGGGTAGACGACCGTATAGGGCTTCATTTTTAAGTGGCCTGAATTTTCTAATAAAACTAATAATATGTATCTTTTTTAAAAAGGAAAGGTCTAATATATTTTGTTAAACACTTAAACTTATTAACCATTAACAAACTCATTAACATTTTAGTTATTTTAAACTTAACAAATATTAAAAGCCATTAAAATTTTATATTATGCTCAATTTTTCAACAAAATTTGGGGATGGCCTTGCCCCCAAGGAATATGTGATTGGATGCACGTTCACAAGTCTTTCTTCACTGTCATAGTGATGTATATAAACATACATGTTAAAGAAACATAAAGTTTACCATTACGCAAAAGTTTAAACAAAAGTCAAGACTCAGAACAAAACACATTAATTGAAAGATAATCAAGAATTTTTAATGAAAACATAACCTCGGCTTGACTCACACATATTAATCAATCACTAGCTCGAATACACCTTCCCTAAAGTGACAAAAGGAATTCAGTTCATAATCTTGTTAACTAGAAGAATAGAATTCAAGAAGATCACAAACAACCTATAAAAGTAAAGAAATTAGAGATGTACACAAACTTAAATGATTAAATGGTTACAAATACCATATAACAATAATAAAAAGTAAAGATGAAGAAATTACAATTCTACTGAAATCAATGAAGAAATTTACAAAAAAAAATTTATTGTTCCTAGTGTCCCTCTTCCAAATGGAGGGGGAAATCCTACATCTATAGAAAAGGATGAGGTGTGTCGTGCATGGAAGAGTCGCGATCGTGCACCCGATAGGTGTGGTTGCTCTTTAAGAGTTGTCACTTCCTTCTAATCGTTATGTGGCTTGGTATTATATTAACTTTTAGCAAATCTTGACCGTCATGTAGAAGGTATGGTCATGCAAGGCATACGTGAGATCTTGGCTTGATCAAGATTATTTAGAATCCAAGAACCCTAGTCGGTGTGGCCGTGTTTAACTTACGCGTCATCATGCATCCCCTAACTGTGATCACGCATATTTCTGGAATTCCAAAAAATATTCAATTATTCAATGTAATCCACCAATACCTCATCTTTTTTGGAACAAACATGGAAATTCAAAAATGTCACTCTGGTAAAAAGATTTTATGGGTCCAAAGCTTTTACAGCATCACTTATAGTCAACAGAAAAGGTCGAAGTCAACATCACTTTACATTTCTTTATATATATATATATATATATATATATATATATATATATATATATATATATATATATATATATATGTATGTATGTATGTTGTATGTATGTATGTATGTATGTGTATATAATATATCTTCATGTATACTTGAAATCAAAACATCTATAATTTCTACCCACCCATCAATTACTACATTGAATACAATAATTATAATCCACTTGTTTTGATAACGAAAGCTTTTAATTTTATCATAATTCATAAGTATACAGCTGTTGAAATGAATGTGTTTCATTTTATCATAAATGTTATATTTGAAAATTAAACATATCAGGAAAAGAATGTTTCTCATTTTATCATAATGTTATATTTATACCCATCTATCTATATTTATCATGTAAATAACTATGAGCGACCATAGTTATATATATATATTGAATAACTGTCTTTAGCTTCAAAACATAAAGATAAATTATATAATCTGATGAGTCTCCAACAATGAATCAAGGCAAATGGTTCAATTAACTTCACATTTTACTATTTTAGTTATTCATAAAATATGATAACCAAAGTTTAACGCTTAGTTCAATTAACAACTTATAATTTAACCTGAAGTCCATATTAGTAACTATTTATAATTTAACTTTGAACTTGACACGTTTAAATGATCATGACAAATTGTAGGACTCAATCAAATAAACGATAGCATGATGAACCTAGCTAAAAGAAACAATCAAGTCAAATGTATTGATATGTCCCAAAAAACATTATTTGAACACATAATATTGAAATCCGTTGTTCATTCTCAATCGTCATTGTTCCATTTGTAACTTGTTAGGGTAATTAAGTTTGTATGTTTACCAAGTAAATGGGATACAAATGTCAAATCATTTTCACGTTACTTGAGAAGTCCCAACAATAACCATTATTTTTAACATAGTAAGAATCAACACCGATACTTATAAAATGTTATGTTTGACTCAACAACCATCACACAACTAAAATACTCTATTTTATGAGGTCAAAGTCATATAATCTATAAAGGGAACATATTTTTATACAGCCTATTAAGATGGTCTATTATATGAAAATATTAATCTAGTAGTAGTAACATATATATTATAATTTAAATCGAACCGAAAAGTCTAGCATTTTAATAGTTCCAGTCGATACTAATTATGGAGTAGCATTTTTCTTAAAAAAGTAATCAATGTACTTATTTTCAGGCATATTTATATGTTAGTATGTTATGCCATATGTATGGGTCATGGGTACGGGATCGAGACTTGAGTGCCACCTCATATCACAATCACTAACACACTAATCTTCCATCCGTTAATGTCTCAAGTGTATCATGCGTGATTACACTCGATCACGGGTGTGATTTGGAATACTAGTATACCACTTATGTTTCACACTTGCATTCATTAGAGACACCACTCATCCATAGGCCCATAATAGACAAGTTTATATGTTAATGTTGATATTTAAAGAATTGATGAACATAAGGTAAATATGTAAATTTGTTTATCTTTTTACGTTAGGGTTGTATAGATGGAAAAAAGTTGTAACTATAATTCTATAAATATAAATAAAAAAGAAAGATTTATGTTTTCTTTTTCTCTAACTGTCAGGTATTTGAATTTAATAAATATCACATGGTAATTGTTTAGACTTTAATAACATACTAAAGAAAAGGTAATGGTAATCCACTAATCATAATGTCTTTGTAGCCTCATGAAGCTCATGAAAACGACAAGATTCTCAATGTGCATAAAACCAGAAGACAAAACACATGCCGAGGTTTGTAGTTACACCATATAATCTGGGTTCAAAGTTCAAACTAATCATTATACAATTAATAATAATTTAACTTTCAAAAGTAGGATATCTGTAATAATTTAAGAACAATCTAACAAATGGTCCTATATATACCAAATTAAACTTAATGCATATCAATTGTTAATTATGTATCGGACTTCACATCACAGACGAGGTATCACTTGTGTATCCACATTTCACTCTCTTATCACTGATAAATGTATTGATCTTCTACTGAAAAAACTTAATACACATGCAAAATAGACTCGTATATAATCCATTTTCTTCATCTACATTGAAATGATATACAATACTTGCGTTTTTTAGATGTCATGTTTGGGCATCGAGTATTGTTAATCCACAACTCACTTAAACACGTATAAAAAGATCATTAAACATATGTGGTTTTATTGACGATGACGATCCAAACATATAAAAAATATTTAGAATCACAAAATCAATGGTTGTTGATGGTCAGTTCATAATGCTTGTTTCAACCACTTATTCTAGTCTGCTTTTCTGCAACATTCTTAACTTTTGAAAAGGTAAGAGCAACGATTGTTTATGACATCTAACATTAAAGGGTGGTGTTTATGTCTAGTTAAGTGTTTTTATTGGGTAATTTTAGTTCAAACATCTCTTTTATATGACTATAATTGCATTATACGAGTTGTTGGTTTTTAAAACAATCATATGTTTAATACTGTAGAATTCATATTGATGTATACAAAGGGCAAAAGGTTGGTGTTATGCAACCTTATTAGTAATTAAAAAGATAATGGAGCTTAGTGCTTGTTTTATGATGGTTAAGTGTCTTACATTCTTAATAACTTAAAAACTACTAGTCTTTGTATTACAACATTAATGATCTAGTAACTATGAAGTGTTGAGAAGTACTTCTATCATGCCTTTGTAAATGATGGTGTTTGTGTAGTCCATGTTAATATCTTAACATCTGCTGCATCGTATGCATATAGCATAGATGGTAGGACGGTAGCCAAACGTTGCTCTTAAATTACACTTTATCATCATCATTAGGGATGAACATTTGTTACCCAGTATCCGTTCCGGTACCCATACCATACTGATGCCAGTACCCAACTAGTACCAAAAATATGTAAAAGGTACCGGTACTTGATTTTCTTATATTTCAAGATAGGTACCGGCCGGTACCTGTACTTTACCCAAAAGTCTCTTATAGTTCTGATAGTACCTGAATTCAAATAACATATTTTGAAAAATGAGTAATAACATAGTTATCAGAAGATTAACCTTCTTTGGTATTCTGAAACTTTTGATATTGATATTAATCTTATTGGTGTTTATTATTTTAGAGTGAAACTTATCACCATGAAAGAAAAAAAAATTATTTTTATCAGTGTTGCTTAACAACTAATGAGTGGTAGTATTTATGAAATTGTTTATATTTAGAATGCATGGTCAAGTATAAATACTATTTTTGTTAGACATGTGGATGGTTCTTTGATATTTATTTTTGTTTAGTTATTATGAATTTTTAAAGATATGGGATACCAAACATATACTGGGTAACAGATAAAAAATAGGTACTAGGTACCGTAACCAAACATTTACCATGGAACAAGCCTAAAAAATAATGTTGTGGAGGTAATGGGTACCGAAATACCGGTACCGATACTTGTATACAGGTACCAATACATGTACCCATATATTAAAATCGGTGCGGGACCGGGTAGTTTCAGTGTCGGTATCGGTATCGGTTTGGTACAGATACAGTAGTTCGGTACAAATACGGTACTGAGTTCATCCCTAATCATCATGATCACATTCAAATCCAACCATACCATTATAATTATCTGTACATTCTCAATATTGCACTAAATATGTTGTTATTCACTGGATTTTGCATTATGCTAAGTTAAGAATGTCTAGAACGTGTTCTCACATATTGATAATTTTTTGAGTAATGTTAATAAAAAATGCAAATATCATATCCTTTATGGTTCTTGTTAGAGAGATGTGTCCAGAATAATCACTTAAGTAGGAGTATATATCGTGTCTTTTCCATCTTTCTCTTCCTTTCAGTAAAACATGTATTATACTCTAAATTCTACAGGATACTAAGCATGCCCTTTTTACTAAGAAGATGTTTGTTTTTTATAAAAAGCTCTTCCTCACCTCTTCATCTGCGCACACGCAGACGCGGAAAGAGATTTTAATAGCGCAGACTGTTTGATTTCCGGAAGACATTTCATTTAAAAATGTCTTCCTGAGCTCTTCATGGGGCAGACATGGACAGTAGTCTTCAGATGTGAAGACATTTTATGAACCTCTTCTCCTCTCTTCACATAAAAGATTTTTGAGCCCTAATCACACACACAACACAACCAGCTCCTCTCCTCTCTTCACTGTTCCCGTTCGTTCTCTCCACCATCCGGCGCCGCCGCCCTCCTGCCGCCGCAAAACCTCCTGCCCCTCTAGCGCCGCCGCCCTCCAGCGCTCGATTCTCCTCCAGCGCCGCCTTCCAGCAGGCCTCGTTGCAGGGCATTCGCACGAATCTTCGACGGATTCTGAGCTTGTTAAGCATCTTAAAAGCATAATTAAGGTCTTAATTGCGCCTCTGTCTCTGTCTATGTATTGAATTTGTTGTCCGATATTGCTTTTTATTTGTTTGAGTTGAGTTGAAGTTCGAGTTATTAGTTGTCTCCCTAATAATACACTGTTGGTTAATCCTGCTCATACATCTGTGCAAGTATTTCATTTTGCCTGATTTTCATCAATTCACACTAGCCAATGCAAAGTTAAGATTGGTAGATTTAGAATAGTAGATTGTTAGGCCCTATTGCTAAATACCTTATGAAGATCATCAGATATCAAGCATGATTTCTTTCTGGAGTTAATTGGTTTTGAAATGGAAACTCAAATAAGTCAGAGCACACGATGCATACAATCAGATCATAGCCTTATTATGACAGTGCTATTTTGATGTTCTTACAAAATGTAACTCAACAAATTGATCTACATTGCATAGATATGACACTTGACATAAAAGTCTGATTGGGGTTTATGAGATGATTTTCATTTGTGGTTTATATGTTTGTACTAATAAATATTGTTTATGAACAGCCACTGAAACTGCTTGAAAATTTGAATGTTGAATTGTGTTTTATGAACAATGTTTTAAAACTGCAACTGCTTGAAAATTAAGAACAAAATACCTTTCAAGCATGAATTGTGTTTTATGAAAATTAATTATTGCCACATCCTTTTTGAAACTGCAACTGCTTGATAGTTCACATGATTATGGCTATCATGCTTGTGTTTTATGATTAATAGATATGGGAGAGAAACAACAATGGTCGATTGAGCAACAAAACTGCTTAATAGAGACTTGCATAGAAGAGGTAAACAAGTTGGGTAGAAAAGGATTGAGTATGCACAAAGAGTCATGGAATAACTTAGGAAAAGTGCTTAAGGAGAGATTTGGCTTGGATTTAACGCAAAAACAAATGAAGAATGAATACGATAATCTTAAAGCCAAATACATAGGGTGGGTGTATTTAAAAAACAAAACAGGCAACATATACAACCCTCAAACAAACACTTTTAGCTTAACCAACGAGGATTGGGAAGAATTTAAAAAGGTATGTTTATATATATAAAGTTTTTAATAAATACCTTTAAACATAAACTGATAAAATGTTTTACTTTCACTTTAGGGTCATCCGAAGGCGGGATCATTAAAAACAGTTCCATTGCCTTTTCCCGAGCTTTGTGCTCAATTGTTTGATGGCAATACTGCCACAGGGGGTAGCAAGTGGGCATCAACACAAACAACATCAGTTGTTGGGTCATCTTCTTGTCATCGTGCAGTACCACTTATGCTTACAGACAGAATTATTCATGACACAGACGATGATGCCGGCTCTTATGATTTTGGTTCCGAGCATATTAATGAGGATGCCGCCGAGCCTACCACTGAGCCCACCATAGACCCCACCCCAAGCCCACCCCTAATTCAAATAAAAGGGCAAAAACCTCAAAATCATCATCTATCACTAATGATGATCTAGCCCGTGATATGCAAAAGGCTCTACAATATCTGATTAAAGGCAAAGAAGGGCCGACAGTTCTTGAATGTTCCAAGAAGCTAAAGTTGGTCGGGTTAGATCCGATTGATCCTCTATTCTTGGCCGCTTTCCATATTTTTGGAGTTTCATCGGATATGAGAGAGGCATGGATGACATTGCCACCGATTCCTGAGGTTTTAAGAGGGTGGATCTCGATGACGGCAACAAGTTTAGGATTAATAAAGTAGTTAAAACATTGTCTGTTTTATGTGTTGAAAACAATATTTGGTTTTGGTTGTTTAGGGTTGAAAACATTTTATGTTTAATTATTTGTTATGTTTAATTATTTGTTATGTTTAATTGTTTATTATGTCTAATTATTTGTTATGTTTAATTATTTGTTATGTTTAATTATTTGTTATGTTTAATTGTTTATTATGTCTAATTATTTGTTATGTTTAATTATTTGTTATCTTTAAAACAGGATAATAATGGATTATAATAAGAAATTACTACTCGTAATTCTTATGTACTTGTATGTTCGCTTTTTTGGGAGGAGAGGTTTAAAACGAATGCGAGACAATGACTCGGTTATGTCGGGGCATAAATACACGTTAGAGTTATTGCAAGGAAATCCCAAACAATGCGTTGAATTGCTACGTATGTCTCGTGAATCATTTGTCCGACTATGTGCTCATTTTAGAGTAAATTATTCGTTAAAGGATAGTAAACATGTTTCGGTAGAAGAGAAGATGGCTATGTTTTTGATGATAATTGGTCATAATCAACGATACGTGGTTATCAAGCGTAGATTTCAACACTCAAAGCAAACAATTCATAAATTTTTTTATGAAGTGTTGGATAAAATGATGATTTTTGCAAAAGATATGATAGTACCAACTTCTTTTAATCCGAATCCAAATATTCCGGGACATAACAAAAGATTACGACGGATTTTCAAAGGAGCGGTGGGTACACTTGATGGAACTTTGATACATGCGGTTGTCCCTGCTGACAAACAAGATTTATATAAAGACAGGGGAAAGGGGGATTATTATCAAAACGTATTAGCAATTTGTGACTTTAATATGATTTTTACATTCATTGTGGCTGGCTGGGAAGGGGTCGTACATGATTCTAGAATATTATCAGAGGCGTTATCAGATACAAATGCTCCATTTCCGTTACCACCACCAGGTACTTTTAATTGTTTGTTAAATAATTGTATACTACTTTAATTTTCTAATTATTTATATATATTTACAGATAAATATTATCTTTGTGATGCCGCTTACGCACACATACGGGGATTTATGGCTCCATATCGTAATGTTAGGTATTGGCTTGGAGATTTTCGTAGAAATCGTGCATTGACAAATAAAGAAAAATTAACCATGCACATGCAAAACTACGAAACGTTATTGAGCGTTCGTTTGGAGTATTGAATGCACGATTCCCTATATTAAAGAGGATGGCACCATTCCCGATGGTTACACAAAGAAACATTACCATTGCATGTTTCGCGCTACATAATTTTATAAGGAAAGAATGTTTCAGCGATGACTTTTTTACACAATACGATCAACCCAATGTGTCCTTTGAAAATCGTCATGTTGATGCTGATGAAAATGATGTTCAAGAACATGGTACCTCATCAGATCGGGAAATATGACTCAGTTACGAGATGAAATTGCTGAGCAGTTAATGCAGAATATCGAATAAACGATTTAAATAAAATGTATTTGTATGGTTTTATGAATATTATTGTAGTTATTTTAATGTATTTGTATGACTTTTATTTATATTTTAATATTAAAGTACCTTTTTAAGTTTCACAAAATTGGTTTACTTTAATTACATCATATTTTAGCAGTCTGTAGGTTTTAAAAAATCAAATAGTCTTTTTCTTGCAGACTGCAAACGTTTGGTCCACCTCTTCTGCTGCAGATGTCTGCAGATGTGGTCCGCAGACTGCAGACGTTTTCCTGCAGAAAAAACAAACAGCACCTAAGTGAATATCTCACAATACTTACGTGGGGCATATATTGTATAACCCCTCATCCTCACATAATCCATTTTGACTAATTTTTGATTCATTCTTGAATAGCTTTTTATTTGCTTTTTATCAAAATTGGTCGTAATTTTTCAGATACTAAACTTACATGTTTTAAAAAATTATGTTATAATTATCTGTTATAACTTATATATATATATTAGAGTTTAATATTTAATAATATCGAGCCCAGTGAGCTAGTCAAAACATCAGTTAATGAGCAAGTAAACGAGGTAGATGATTTTGGATAAAGCTTTGGTTTGATTACAAACCGAGCATGTTTGGTTGTAAAAGAGCCAATTTCAATCAAAAGATAAGCTTTTTGAACAAAGCTAGATTTATTTTCAGCAACCGGGATAGTTTTAACAAATAAATTAAAATTCAATATGTTTACTCCATTATTTATAAAAATCACTATTTATAAAAGTTTGAGCTTGAAGGACTGTAGGTCTGGCATTGTACAACGGATTACTGTACAAAGGAAAAGTTGAAGTGTCAGGTGGCTTTTTGTGACCAAAATCACATAGAAAAAGTGGGATTTGTTTTGTTTGGAATTAAAAAGAAAAAAAGCCCAATTTAGATCCTTTTCATGTAATTTAACTATTTATTTTATAGTGCGTAAAGTAGAACATCTTTTAAGATTAACTATTAAATTTTGGCATCTTTTACTTTCTGTTTTGGCCATTCTTTTGTTTGCTGTCCTTTTCATTTTCGTGGTTATGTCTATTAATTTTAAGACAGTCAAAACCACTCTTATATGAAATGAAATTTAACCTTTATAATTAGATATATTGAGGTATGTTAATTAAATTACTAGTAATTAAAACTTAGAGTTCAAGTTGGAGTCTACATTTTGGCCAGTTTATTAAATGAAAGGGGTCCTACTTTTTATACTAATATTTCATTACTAAATTATTTATTTTAATAAACTATTTATATCTATTTTTAATATAACATGTATAAATATAATTGATTGTAATTACTTTTATAAAAAAACAAATAAAGATAATTAACTATTAGTTCTTTTAATATAATAGAAATAATATATATAATTAAGCCAAACTGAATTTTAAAAATCCAAAATATGGTGAAAAATGATATGTTAACCGAAAATTAAATGTAAATTTATGATAATTATACGATCGAAATTATATGCTGATAATGAAATTGAAAGTTAAGAACATCATTAGTCAATTTGTCATTATAGATTATTATTACTAGTCAACGGGTGATAGTTTTAATTATTAAAATATACCAGAGTTATAATTAATTATGAATATATTAATAAATAATTTTTCTAAACTATAATGTAAAATTATAATTAATAAATCAAACTTAATCCGACGGTTGAAGAAAAGATAAAACGAGCGGTTGTTTTGAAGGAAAGATAACATATACAGTTGCCATATACCAACTTTAACACCGTTAACATAGCCAATGTTAAGTTGCTTTTTGAGTGTAGATTATAGTAACTACAAATACTATAATTTGTATAACTTTATTCTAAAATTGTATTTCTAGTAATTGAGGGCCACTTGAACATCCTTGAACAAGATGAAGCCCCGAAAGGCGAAAACATTCAAAAAAATTTGCGGATCAATGCTCAACTTTGTGAACATGTCAACTCATGTCTGAGTTTAACATTAGAATACAATGAAGTATGAATTGTCGAATTTAATTGGACATGTGAGTTGATCCTAAATTTTATAGATGTGTGTAACATAACTATTTTTATAATTGGACATGTGAGTTGGTCGTTAATTTTATAGATGTGTGTAACACAACTATTTTTAGTTATACCTCAAAAAGTTATAACTTGATAGGAAGGTATACATGTGTAAGTATTAATAGGTAACATAAATATTTTAATAGAATAATTAATTCGATTTTATTTTTTAAAGTTTCAATTTTATTTTTAAATTCTAAACAAAGGTATTTCAAATATATGATACGGGCTTCCGTGGTTCCACTTCCACTAAAAGGTTGCAACGAAGCACACGCATTGGTTTGGCCCAAATATAGGGCCCAAATGGTTTAAATGGGCCTGTCAGTCAGAATTTCTAGAATTTTCATATTTATAAATGGTTGTTAAATCAAGGTCTTTTTCTTCATATCGATTTCTAAAGGGAGTTTCTAATGAATGATAAATAATTTTTATAGAGTTAGATTTCGGTATTTCTCCCTAATTTGATCATAATAATTATTTTCTTTCAAAATATTATAAATATTAATTTATGTTCAAAATTTTCATAACTTGTTTCATTTTCAGTGCAAAAGTTTCATTATTTATTTCAATTAAATCTAAAATAATGAAGTTTTTGGATTAATATTAAAACAAATTATGAAACTTTTGAATGTAAATTAGTTTTTTTAATATTTTGAAAGAAATTAATAATTTTTGTCAAACCTTAGGGAATGAAATTAAAATGAACTCTTTTTTATATTTAGTATTTTTTGTAAGTTGTGTTCCATATAAACATGTTAAGATTTGTTTAAGTCCATGGTTGAGAATTGTTGACTAATTTTTTCTAGGTTTTGAATTTGTTCATTATGATCGATTTAGTCAAAGTTCTTAGTCAAACCAACTTGAATGTGAATATCACCTTGACCCCAATGCGCAAGCATCTCAAACATCGTTTCAATAGTTGTAGACTATGTGAACATAAGCTTTGCCATATAAGATCTCATTAGTTCGGGCAAGTTTAGCGTGATGTCTTACTAGATCTACAAGGTCTAAGTACGTTATAACACAAACTCAAACAATATAAAGTTAAGTGGTTTTGTGCTCAAAGGGAATGATCATATGAAAAGGGTTTTAAATGTGAGGCATAAATAATTAGGCCGAGTCGGAGCTTCATATTCAACTTGTCAATTTGTCAACCTGACATGATTGACAAGTCTAAAAAGTTTTAACGTATTTATGTGTTCAGAGAGTCCCGGGTCCCTTGTGATCTTTTTTTAAACAAGCATCAAATCTTATTAAAAAAAGGGAATTAACAAGATGAAATTACACTCGTTTGAAACATGTCCCCTTGGTTACACCTATGGATAAATCAAACATATAAAAAGGAAATGATGATGGGAGTGGTAATAATACTTTTGGGAAATAGGTGGTAGGCGATGGATTTTAAAAGGTAGACTAAAAGAATATGCAAGTAAGAGAACCATACAAATGAGGTGGGAGTCCTAGTGTTACAAGATTTACTTTGATGTTTAAGAAACGTGATTTATTTACAAAATCAATCTTGATACGAAAAGATCGAAAATGACCTTATACCAAATAGAGGTTGTCTTCTATTTACTTGTTTGAAATGGAGTTTCTTGCTTACCATCACCACCGTCACTCTTATTGCATCACTGTCTTCAATGCTGACCTTATAATTTAATTTATGACGTATTGGGATTGGAACACTTAAAAAATAAGGCTTAATGAAATTTAAATCGAAAATAACATTTGGTAGCTGAGTTATAATGAAAATTTTGATAATTTAATAGGTTATTGAAAAACATAGTCACCCATTTGATTATTGATTTTGTTAAAGAAACATGTTTATGTTATTTTGATTATGTTGTGTTTTTGAAAGGGGCTCATTATTTTAGTTTGATTGTTATATCAAAAAATTTGAACCAACCTGCTGTCTTGAGTCTATGTCACTGTCAAACACGTGAATCCATTAAAGGATTTTCTAAAGAGCTAAAGAAACAATTTCTAACCTTTTTTTTCAAAATCCGATTAGTCATTGAGAACTTTGAAGTTGTGATTGTAGAAAAATACAAAAAAAGATGAGAGGTTATTTATTATTTTATCTTATAACAACCTTTGTAAGAATAATAAAAAACTGAAAGTAAAAAAATAACAACGATGGATGTATAATAGTTTCGTAATGTTAATAAGCATATCTTAGGCTGCCCCTCAATCTCAATTAGAGTTTTCCATTACTATTAACAACTCTTTAAGGGAGTAATAATTTCCATCACAGGACAGTGATCACTCTTATTGTCTCGTTAATATATATGTGTGTGTTATATTCAATTATATTCTTAACAAAATAAGAGAAGTAGTTTATTAGGAAAAAAAACATATATACACTTATTATGCATAATACAATATATGGTACAAACATATTTTCCTTCGTTGTTAAACATAACTAAATTAACTAATGCAAGTTTAATGAAACAAATAAACCATCTCTTGACATAGACTTCCTAGATTATCTCATTCGATATCTCAGTTTATGCGGAAACCAAAAATAATGATCACCAAAACACAATAGAAGATTATTCACGTTTAGATTAATAACCTAAATTTCTCTTTAAATCAATTTTTTTTTCATCGGTAGTGTTCAACTCTAGTTCGGTAGTGTAATTTTTGACCGTTAGTATAAATTTATATATAAATATCAAGTTCGCCCCCTTAAAAATATTAATTTCGCCTCCGTCATCTTACGATAATGTTCAAACTTCGCCCCTGAATCAACCTCCCTCTTAATACCAAAAGAGAAATTCCTAAATTTATAAATCAAGTTTCTTTTACTAAACCAACAAAGCTCATAATTATCCTCCAAATTTAGGAAATCATACTGTTGTTTGTAACGCTTTGTTTTTCAGAAAAACAACAATTTCTAATGATGGATAAAATAAATAATTTGCCCACCATCATTTGTCTAATGAAGCTCAAACCATCATCCGTTCTCTTTTTGGTCGTTTGATGCCACTGGATGTGACCACCCTTATTGTTACATGTAGCTTATTAGAGTGAGTTTTTTATTTTTATTTATATAATACAATAAAAATTATTATATTTTATTTTTTTAATTAAATAATACTTTTTGTAGCTTTATCATTACTTTATAAACATTAAACAATGATTATTCAAATATATTAATCCACAATAATATTTTCTCTCTTTTTTACTCACAACCACTTAAATATTCCATATAATATACCAAATACACTCACATAATTTTAAGTATTTCACTATGAATGCTATTAGTAATAGTTTATATAAGACCCTTTTGTCATCATAAAACACTTTATGCATGGTCATGTGGTACATGGTGTAGACACCCCGAGTATTGTGCATAGAATGTTTAGTATCCCAATATAGTATAATACCAAGTGTATAACTCCTTTATTACCTATACAAGTGATGTACATGTACACTCATGGTCATGAAGGATGTGTACTTACAGACATGAGGTGTGTATAAGTTCTTGACTACACATTTTTTTTAATCCAAAACAACCATAAGTTATGCTAAACTCACCCGTTGATCGATTTCATTGACTCATGGTTAAGAAGATTATGACGTATTTACTTGTTTTTAAAATATCAGAATATATATCACTAAGTTTATACTATCACCCTTATTGTCACATACAGACCCTCGATGAACAGTTAATTAGGCAACTATGTCACCACAATACTTTATTGCATGGTTTTGTGCCCCATTGTGTAGCTATCATATATGCATATTATGCATAGACCTTGTCTAGAATGTTTAGTGCTTCATAATAATGAACAGTTATAAGTTGAGAGTCTAGAGGATTCATTGTTTCTAAGTCTGTCACGTAACCTACTTTATCGCATAATTGACCTTGTGTAATGAATCATATACCATTTAATGCTCACGCGAACAGAAAGTACCATAACTGTATCGTGGGTATATCACGTCATAATCACATGTATCATAATAATATGTTGTCAACATAGTCGTGGCAGAATTTAACCATGCCAGGTTGTAGTCGAGTCATCAAAATCTTGAATCATAGCTAACAAGTTTACACGAACAAAACACAAGTGGCACTCTAGAAATAACATATATTTGTATGTGTCCGAAGTTTTCATGAACATCGATTCACCTAAAATGAATCTAGAATGTATAAAATCGAGATATGGTGTTATAAAGCCAAGTGTACAACTCCTTTGTTACCTATATAAGTGGTAATAGAAGTGATATGTTACACATTAAGTACAAGTTAAAATACCTGATTATAAATAACGAACACTCAAGTGAAGGATCCATGAGAACATGCATGTATAAATTCTTGACATACACCTTTTCTTTATCTAAAACTACCTTAAGTTATGTTGAACATATCCTTTGATTGATTTTAGTTATAAGATATAAACTCTCGTGTCATTTAACATTTTTGAAACATGTTTACTTGTTTATCAATCTTTGAAAAAATTATAATATCTATCATTAAGTTCATGTTGATAAAACTAAAATTTACTTTTAATATGTAGTTAAGACATGCAGCCCATGGCTTGTAACCTATTATTATTGATAATCACCCTTCATGAATGTGATGTGGGTTTAAATCGATACTTACAAGTGTAGAATTAGTTGATATTTAAGAGTGGAATAAATTGTTGTTAAAAATGATCAACACATAGTATATCTTCATCTCAAACAAAGTGATCAATATGTTATTTCTCTTATTTATCTAAGATATTAATGATTTAAATTCTGCAATGCACAAATATAGATAGTTAATAAAAATAAATTATGGGTTGTTCTATTAAAAATTATATTCTTTTTTATTTTTGAATGAAAAGAAAATATCTATCATTTTGGTTACATATATGCTTGTCGTAGAAAACTTGATTATTTTGATTTTAAATTATGCAATATCATTTACAAGTTTTCAGAAGTTAATAATTTTATTATGTAACATTTAAATATCCTAAATAAAATTTTTATTTGAAGCCGTATCATATTCGTCATACGATATTATAAGCAAAAGGTTGTTTGGTAATATTGTGTTAACCTATTAAGATGTACAACTGAATAATAGGTAGTTTAATGATTCAGTATGTTTTTGAAATTTACTTATTAGTAAGCTTTATGAATCATTAGAAATTTTTTAAATAAATCAAACATACTTTACTTATAACTGATTTAAAAATATTCTTTTAATCATTACGAGACTATCAAATAGTTATTAATTTAGTTTTCAAAATAACTAAATTGACTATAAGAAATAGTAATAATAACAAATAATGATTTAGAAATATAAATTCATCTGTAGGATGATGTGGACTGTTTAATAAAAGTTTTTTTAAAAGGTTTATGAAATATGTCCAACAAATTTGTAGACTTTTGAGTTCCCAAACAAAAGATGCTCAAATATTTTCTTATGAAGATGTCTTGTACGTTGTTGCAGATGAATTGTACAGTGGACCAACACAAAGTACTGACTAGAATAACGATTAAGAGCCAGCTAAGCGTAAAAAAATGAACCAAGAAATCAAAGAATAGTTGCAGGCCAAAAATAATTCCTTTTGGCGTGATAGAAACTAAAAAGCAAGCCTCATCAACTGGTCAAACCACCTTTTGACCATGCGACTCTGATTTTAATATTTTAAAGTGCAATAATACTAAGAATAATATATTATAAACAACGGTTATAAGCCTACTTGGGTTGTTAACAAAGTCATAAGAGTTAAAAGACTCAAAAACTTTTTGAAGAGGATCAGGATATAAATTCTTACATGATATAGATTAAGTTGATATAATTTAGGATAAATTAAATGATTGTTTGAGTCGTCTTTCAGAAAATAACAAATGTTATAGTGTAACAAACAAAAACTTATAAAAGAATTTTGTTTATGTTCAAGTAATTAGAGATTTAAGTCCAATAGTAAGGATGTGTTATCATGTATTAGTACTTTAAGGATGTGTTATCATAAACTAGTACTATCAACTATACACCATTAATACTGTTATTTAGTTTTTTTATGTATCGATTCAGTACGGTTGATTTTTGGTACTTTCAATGGTCACGGTACTAACAAATATCAAACTCAAAAATCAACACGATATTCAATTATACTTTTACTTGTTCTCAATTTCAAAATTTTTTCAACACAAACTAATCTTACCTCTAACCTATAGTGGATAGATATGTAAGTTTCATGTTGTAAAAGACGGGCTAGGTCGCCGACTAGGCTAGGATTAATCGGTAGTCGACCCCTAGCCTTGTCGATTATGGCTAGTCGAAGCTATTAGGCGCTAAGCGGAGCCAGGCGGCAGTAATCGGAGAAAATCGGTGGTAATCGGTGTAATCGAAGAAAATCGGCGTTAATCAGTGTAAGCCTAGGCGGTGGTTACGATCAAAGTCGGTCAACCTTAATTTTTTGCTTATTTAGATCTGATTCAAAAGAGGGAAACACATTTAACCTAACTCACCTCCTCCTTTGCTCCATCATAGCATCACACTTAAACTAAGCTCTAGCGAACCCCCTTGCTCCGGCGATCCCCTTCTTGTGATATATTAGTATTATTGTGATTTGTGATATATTATTGTGATATATATATATATATATATAACTATTCAAACTTTGAATTATTAGAACTACTATGTTTTAATTTTTATGTGTTTGAAATATTTGATTTCTAAACTTTAAAATACTTGATTGTTATTTTTATGTTTAGTTAGTTATGTTTGAAGTATAATAATCCTAACTATACATATACTTTATAAAAAATATATATAAAATCTCGAAACCGATTAATCCCAATTAATCTTTAGTATTCACATTACCGTCCGATTAGCGACTAACGATTTTTATAACAGTGCGTAAAGTTTAAAACCTAAATTTGATGATACATCAGGTAGTCATTGTTTAGTAATATTAACTAACATTAAAATAATATTTGGATATTATGAAGTGCACATATATACAACACTACTAAGTAATACTGCTAATTAACAATTTTTATACAAATATTTCCTTTGGAAAATCACCTCCCTTTGATTGTTTATACTTACAAATATCACCAGAAGGGTAAGTAATATCGTAATAATAATATCTTAAACTCCTAACCATTATTATTTTGTTAATAATTCTCTAAATACATACAAACATCATCTTTCTTCTTCTTCATCTTCAACCTATTTACATTCATGGAGTCGATGTGGATATATCTTCTTCAAGATGTTCAAAATTCCCCTTCAACAACCCTAATTTAGTCTTCCAATTGCTTCAAGCCAAAGCAGGAATACTACAATGGCGACGATTATCCCTATCAAGACAGTTAAACCCCTCAATTCTCACCAACGGTTTGTTGCCGTAGTTTGGCCAGAGGTACCCTGTTTTCCGGGAAGACGACGACGGTGACGGCGACGGAGACGGTGACGGAGATGAGGATGACGATGGTATGACGGAATTAGGGTTTGGGATCATTGACAGTGGTGAAATTGGAGAGATGTTGTCGTCCCCAAATCGAGCGTCTTGAATTAGTGGGTTAGAGACTCTGCTCGGCGGCGACCCACAGAAAAATGGGGGCGACGACGGTGTTGATGTAATTGTTTGCTCCGGTGCACCATAACCACCACCCTGTTGCAATAATCGATTCACACAATGTTAATTGTTGATTATTGATTGTTGAATTTGATGTAATATGCTCCAAATTGACAGTACCTTTGTGAGGATGATGTCGAGAAGCTCAGGGCCTGATTTCGATTCTAATGGATCCTGTTGATAGCTGCAAAATTAAACATGAAATCGAAGTTAATTCAAAGATTCAACCTTTTAATTCATAATCAAAATAAAAAACGATTGTTGGTACGAACCACATGTGAAATCTGAAGGGTCTAACAGGCTTCGGACAAACCACCGGCTCTCCATTACCAAAAGACGAAAAGTTACTGCTCTGTTGGATCCCACAGTGGTTCATTTTCGTTCTTCTGTTTGCTGTAAACAAGACCTGTAGAAATCAAACACATAATAAATCATATTAAAAAGTGTAAATCTTTAAGAAAATACAACCATGGATCTGTAATAACAAAGAAAACAGCTTTGAACGATTCAAAATCATGTTGTTTCTTCTACGTTACACAAGATCTGAAATCGACAGCGGTCGATTGTTAGTAGATCGAAATCTGGTCAAAGTAATTATAAATAATAATATTATTATTATTTAAAGAGAGAAGACAACGAAGATCCGTTGAAACAAATCGATAATTAACACACACACATACAAATAAACACACACAAGATCTATCAAAACATCACCGGAGATAAAATTAAAGAAAATTTTCCGGCGATCTATATCACATCATGAAGCTTCAAACCCATAAACAGAATCTTGAATTTCGTAAAAATTTCCCAAAATCAAAACACCAAAATCGGTAACACAGAACGAATCAAAACAACCCACAAGCACAAAATCACAAATCTTTGTAAAAATTGAAGAGAATTTGTGAAAAATTGTCACCTGGAGAGCCGGAAATAGAGAATCCGAGCTCGGAGCTCCGATGAAAAGTGAAAATAAAAGAAGGAATTAAAGTCAAGAAATTAGGCGTAGACGAAGAAGAAGAGGGCGAAGGAACAGGGTAGGTTCATATATACAGCTAAAAAGGAGAAATTAATAATTATTTTAATATTTTTTTAAATGAATCAAATATTTAGGATGCACGTTTAAGAGAGATTTTAAAAGGTTGATGAATTTTGATTATTGTTTTAAAATATTATTGATGGAATATTGTGTCTTGAATTGAATAACGAGTGAGGAAAAGCTGTCTGTGACTGTGTGTATAAGGGGGAGGGACAATGACGTTTGGTTCTATATTATTATTATTATTTGTTTTTGTTATTATTATTTATTTGTATTTTATGTTGTTATAAAATGGGGGTCACGTTGGCGGTGCCTACGGCGAAAAATCACATAGGTACTCACACCGTTTCCAACCAAGTTGCATGTTGCTACTTGACGGGTTTTAATACTCTACAATTTTATATCAGAGTTATTTAAAATAATAATTAATTTCAACCAAGTATCTTTAAATAAAATTAATAAATTATTAAATCGAATTATCATTAATTTTTTTTATGTCAAGAAAAATATAGTAGAGAAGAAATAGGTCGCACTATTTCTATAAAATAAAAAGGCTTGTTAATTATATAAAATAAAAAAAATTACCAAAAATTCATGTTATCACTCCATATCAACATAAAGAAAATAATAATAAAAAGTATTTTAATTGAAAAATAAAAGCTATGAAACTTGAGAAAGTTAATAAGAATACTTTCTAAATTGAAGTGTTGTAATATATAAAATTAACGATCTCGTATCTCTGATTTTATAAAATAGTTACGGTAAAGACATAGAATAGCTATACCTAATTACACCATAAGTCTTTAAAATTAAATGCTTGACTTGTATGGATGCATATACCTTTTTTTTCATTTTACACATTTGTTACATCGAAATTAAAGAGATGAAAATCAAGTCCTAAGAATTTAATGACAAGTTAAAATACAACTTTCAGTAAAGAAGAGTTTACATTGTCAAGACGTATTGTACAAATATCATCTTAATAGCAAAGTTTATAATTGTATTGCTATATGAGAATGATAATGAATTACACTATAAATCTTGCGATACAAATCCTCTACTTGTTTGGTCACACGACGGTGGAACCAGGATTTTTCCTACGGTGTCATTATTTTTCAGTTATTTGCTTTTGCAAAAAGCTCTCAATGTAACAAATACGCGACTCGTTTATATATTATCACCTATATGATGAAGAAGCAACATTCGTTGCTTTTTTTACAACAAAGTGGTCTCTATTCCTAAAACGTTAAATGTATCACACATATTATGAATTGTGGTGAACTAATAACTAATATAGTGAAATACCCAAATTATAACAAACAAATTAACTAGATTCTAGATTTCTAAATACCCAAATCAACAAAAAAATTATAGATTCTAAATTTCTAAATACACAAATTAACTATACTCTAGATTTCCAAATACCAAAATCAACAAACAAATTAACTAACAAATAAGTAAAATAAATCAAGTCTAACAATGAAAATATTAAAAGGATTGAACTTTGAATAAACCATTTAACACTAACCTTTCAAGAATTCAAAATTGACTTTAGGTTCTTAAAAAACACCAAAACCTCACAAGTTAGGGTTTTCACAAAGAAAAATATTTGATGGTTTTCTTTTCACAACAAAACGGTTTATGTTTTTAAATATTAAATGTATCACACATATTATGAATTGTAATGAACTAAAGAACTATTATAGTGAAATACCCAATCTATCAAACAAAATAATTACATCCTCGATTTCTAAATACCCAAATGAGTGATAAATCAACCAACAAGTTTAACTAAAAATTAACTACTATTAAAGTACTGATCATTTAAAAACATAAAAAAGGTTTTAGGGTTTAAATCTATTTACTAACACAAATCTTGATAGTAAACTCAATCAAACAAAATAACAAAAACTAAACACAAATATAGATACTAAACATGAAAATAAGTGTAATCTAGCTATGGCCATCTAGGGTTTAAAACTTCCAATCTAAACAAAAATTAAATAACAAAGAAAGTTAAAAGCTAACCTTATTAAACCCTAGATGGTCGATGGGGGAGGCAAGAGAATAATCAGCGATGGTCGAACCATCGAGGTGAGTAGCAGTGCCAACACGCCAACACCAACAAGCTAACAACAATCAGCGATGGCCGATGGTAGGGAGGCTAGAAAAATTATCGAAGATCACATACTAGCAACAGGTAACAACAACAATCAGTGTACAATGATGGGGGAGGCAGGAGGCTTACAAGTTAGGGTTAAATGTTAATAACTAAGGGTAACAAAGTAATTATACTAATTAAAGAGACGTTTTTAAAAATAAACCCCTGCAACTGTCAAACTTAAGACCTTAGGATGTGCAGAATAAGCTTGCGCGCATATTACTAGTGAACTAACAACAATCAACGATGGTCGATGGTGGGGAGGCCAGAAAAATAATCGATTATCATAGGCTAGCAGCAGGCAACAACCACAATCAGTGTACAATGATGGTGGAGGCAAGAGACTTACAAGTTAGGGTTAAATGTTAATAACTAAGGGTAAAAAAGTAATTTTACTTATTAAAGAGGCATTTTTAAAAATAAACCCTTGCAACTGTCAAACCCGAGACCTCGGGATGTGCAGAATCAGCTTGCGTGCATATTACTAGTGAACTAAGTCGAAATAGTTGTAATATTTTGAATTTAATAGTATTTAAGGGTTTATATTCTGAAAAACTATGGGTTCACTCAAATTTCTAATATTATACAATACTTTACCCACTTTAAAATCAATGGGTCACTTGACCCCATTATGGTACACGTAGTTCCGCCCCTGTAGATACATACATTTTTTTATGATATAAGGGGTGTTTCTCCCATGATGAGTAGTAACCTCTAATTATGTGTTGTTATGCCATCTGCACCTCAACTTCCCTTATACCACTTCATTATTGGCAGCACTCCCCTTATAGTTGTTGATATGCCCAACGCTCACAAGAATCACTCAAACAATGTGGTGAGTCATCCTCGGTAAACACTCATTCATAGTGCGGTGAGTTTGATGGTGGCGGTTTTACAGGGTGGTGACCATTCATCGGTTACCACTCCATCCATCCGCCTCGTATACCCTAAGCATTTGCTATTAAAATATTTTATGATAACATGATATTAAAGAGATGATAAAAATATTTAAGGATTTACTAAAGACATTACATGGTAATTACCATTAGAGGTGTGCATGTTCGGTTTAATTCATTTTTTTTTCCTAAAACACAAATCAATAATTGATATTTTAGTTTCTAGGTTTTTAAAACCATTCGGTTTTGGTTTTTGTTTTAGGATTTCACTTCAGTTTTTGTTTGGTTTTGGTTTTTTTGGTTTTGTTTTTGGGTAAGTTTTTTTCGATTAATCAAAGTAATGAATTTAAGCTAGAAACTTTGAGCTTACATCGTTTTGTTGATCTTTAAACATAATCAATATATTCTTATTTATTACTTAACATTAAATATAATTGCAATTAATAAAATACAATAACAAAAAATTCAATAAAATAATTTAATCTACCAAACAAAAAAGTTTATAGATTATTCTCGAAATCTAAATATTTATCTATTTTATATAGCATAGGTTAAATAAGTAATTTATAGGTTAGTCATGTTTATAAGTATATGAATACAATTGTAAATTTACAAGTTTGGTTTGTGGTTTCGATTCGGTTTTTCGGTTTCTGTTACAACCAAAACCGAAACTGAACTGAAAAATCAGTTTTGAAAAAATAATCAAACCAAACCGTCGGTTTCTTATTGGTTTTGGTTTTTTTGTTTTGTTGCGTTGGTTATTTCAGTTGCGGTTAAGTTGTTTTATTTTGTTGGACATCTCTAATTAACATATACCAACTTAAAGCTTCTAAATTTTGAATGTTTGGAATTTGGAACAAGTATACTTAACTACACCGGCAATATTGCCATGCAAATGCTTGACTTGTATGGCATATGCGTTATCTTTAATCATTTTTAATCATACAATACGATCTCAAAGAAATTTAAACAAATTCAATATAATTTGGCACAATCCCACTCCCAAGTTTGAGAATACAACTTACTATGTTATGACAACATTTATAAAATTGAAATTTCCCATATGTTTAATGTTTTGATAATTGAAATTCATAGCTTTTATGCTTCAGCATCTATTTTATCTAAAGTTTATGTTAACATGAAATTAAAGAATTGGAAACAAGCATTTGTTTTTTTTTCTCTTTGTTTTAAAGAATAACTCGGACTTAAAAAGATACAAACAAAATCATAGAAATATAGCCACATATCTAACACAATGTTTTGTAAAAGTCGCCTTGTTAAGAGAATATATAACAATTTAAAGCTTGTTTCTCGAATATCCCAAATAGAAATTTTCGTAAAGTATTACAAGTATAGAAAAACAATATTGAATTAGACAAAGAATCTTGACAAAAAATGGTAAACTTGTATGTATAAACATACACTATTTTTCTACTTTAGGTATAACAAAAATCATAAGAATTTCTGCACAAGTTCAAGTACAACTTTCAGAGGAAAATTCTTTACATTGTTAGTACAAAATATAAAGCATTTAAGCTTTTGTATCTAAATATTTTAGATAACAAATAATGGTTATAAAAATATAGAAGAATGGTATACAAATTACACTATAAATCTTGTCATGTCAATTTCTATGACGGATCTAAGAATTTTCTATCACCGAGGTAATTTTTAATAACATCGATTGATAGGAATAAAAGAAGGAAAAATCTTGAAAATTGTTATTTTTGAAAGATGTACATAGACTAATAAATAACAATTTTATTAATGAAATTTAAGCTTTAACCCTATATTTAAAGAAACCTTATCAGCCGAACCTTATCAATAAATAGAAGCAGACAATAGTTATATGATAAGGCTAGTTATCAAACCTAATAAAAATGACAAACATAATCTTAATTCATGTGAAAATAAAGTACCACGTGCAATTCAAAATAAGGATCTAGCCTAACTAAATAATTAAAAGTTCTTAGAGTTCCCAAAAAGACTAAAACGTAGTAATTAACTTACTAAACCAAACTTTACTTGGTATTTTAGTTACTTGCTTCGATCAAATCACTAATAAAATATAAGCACGTTATCAAATAGCGAAACAAGCGAAAATAAAAAATAGTAGAAAAAGAAAACAGATGGAAAAATGTCCCAATGCTCTCACTGCTCAAGTTACTGCCTATGTCAAATGATGGTGGGGCAAATAATGGGTATCATGTCCGACTTACATAAATACAATACACTATTTTTTTTGTAATAAGAACTCTTTATATCTAAATTTGTAACGTGATACGAAAATTATGAAAACAAAATCAGAAGAATCTTGATACAAGTCCACCTTCAAGTTTTTAGTAAAATAAGGTTACAATCGAGTGATGTTTGGGGAAAGTTGTAATTAAAGGAAATCTTACCCCTAGTCTATAGAATAAAGGGATTGTTTTTAACGAGACCCCAACTTATCAAAAGATTATGACACGAATGTTAGTATACAAATGCTCGAGTTGGATGCCTGCATGCACTCCTTTTTGCCGTAAGGAATTTCGTATTTTCAAATTTATGTTAACAACTAGAAGTTAACCTCACTGATGTGACACATATACAAACTTCATTATGTGTGTTAAGGTGATAATATTGATGGTTAAGTATATAGAAAAGAAGTATAAGTTTTTGACGACTCGATTCACGAGCGCAAACCAGTGATAGAGAACAGTTATATAGTATCAATGTTTTTTTATCGCTATTAGTTTTATTCTTCACAATAGCCGCACGTTACTGTCACTTAATATAACCTACGATACTTAAAAAGTAATCTGATTTAAGTACAACTATGTTTTTAATAAAATTTATACTGAGACCTAAAAAAATTATACACAATCATAAATAAGTTTTTCCCTCTTTTCGAGTTACTTTCAATTTTACTTTTAAGTTTTTACAAAAGTAACTATTTTCCTCCAAAATATTAAAAACATAAATTTCAAACCAAAAAATTGATCATTTGTTTCAATTTCAATCAAAAACTTTCATTTCTTGGATTCAAGTTGAAAAGCAATTTATAAATCTTTTGCATTGAATTAAAACAAATTATAAAAACTTTGTAGCTAAATTGATATTTTTAATCTTTTGAAGAAAAATGACTATTTTAATCAAATCTCAGGGAGGAAAATCAAGTTTAACTCTTTTTTTTGAATGTTAGCGAACGAAATTAGTCAAATAATCAATGGGATGAATGTATATTACCTATACTAGCTTTAGTAAACCCATGCATTACACAGGTTGAATAAATAAAATATTAATATAATAAATTTGTTAATTATAAAATAATATTCTAAGATATGGTATTACTAAAATTACATATAAGAAAAAAAATATAAATAATAAAACAGTGATCTCAACTTTTTAAAATTTTGTTTTTAAAGTTTTCTAAAAAAATAAACATTTTCTTCTTAAACAAACCGTATAAAAATGTCAATTTTAAATTTATTTTATTACAACTCCCAAATATAATTATTTTTCCTTTATAAAAATATTAATTTATTTAGAAATAACCTTAATAAATAGATTTATTTATTAAGGGGAGGGATTCTAAGAAAACCATTTATTTTTAAAAAAACTAAGAAAACTAATTTTAGCCAATCAAAATGTTTTATTATTTGTTTTTATTTATTGGTCTTAAAGGGCGTTTTAGTAATTCTATATATAACTTATTTTTAGTAAATTAACATTGTTGACTTAAATCCCTTATTTTTCTCCATAATTGAACAAATTAGCATATAGACCACATCAAACAACCCAATCCATCGATCCTTTTGTTCTTCTCTAGATCGATTTTTTCCACAATTGTTTCTTCGTAATTTAGTGCTTCAATTGTTTCTATACAACAAAACTCAAGAAAAATATAATCCATTGTAGCATTCATATACTCAAGAAGATGATAGTTTCTTTATTCTTTTCTAATGATTGATCGATTCAAGCCCTATTTTTCAATATTTTGATTTCGTATACCATTTAGGATGCGTAACTAATCTTGCTTGATCAAAAGACTCACCAAGCTAATAAACAATCAAAACTTAAAGAAATTGATGAAGAAATCCCCTCTGAAGAACGAGGATGATGATTTATGTATATGATTTACGTACGCGTAATTATACTACAGAAGAAGATGTCTTCTATAGAAGTCGATGATGATGAAAGAACTTGTCTTCATCTTCTTCTTTAGTTACATATATGTAACCACAAGTTACAGAAGTAAAACTACATGCTATATTTAACACATACGAGTTACATACACGTATCCCACAATTATACATATGTAACTAATATTTACGTATACGTAACTGTTAGACTTTATATTTCAAAGTTCTCAACTATTACATACTTGTAATTTATACAAAAAGGAGGACTTGTGATTTATTCGGTTGAAGAAGCACACAAACTATGTTTCTACATATTTGTATCTCATTATATATATTTTTTCTTATTTTTTGGTGTTTTCTCTTAACAATTCTTCTTCATCGTTACTCTAGCTACATATACGTAAACTTGGGTCAACAAACAAAAATGATACTTATATAGAGTTGTTCGATTATAATTTTTTTATTAATAGGAAAAATCGACTTACATATACGTAAACATACATTATATCTATATGTTTGTGGGGCTAAGAAAAATAGAACAAGTTAGTTTTCTGAATTTTTGTCTGTAATACGTATGTATAATTTTTGTGTTGTATCATGTTTAAAATTTTAATTAAATCATGAGTGGAAGAAGAGGGAGAAGGAGAGAAATAGAAGAGAGAGAGAGAGTATAATTAGAAAATTATAAATTTATGATCTTTCAAAAATACCCTTAAAACTACATATTAATTCCCATGAACTTTTTTTTAATTTACAAAAAAGCCATTATGAATCTTGATGGTTTTTTTGGTTTTCTTATAAAACTTGGTTTTCTCTAGAACACTCCCATATTTATTAATTTATTAACTATTAAAAACTATTAAAATAATATGATTAGTAATTAAGATAATTATTATTTAATAAGAGAGAAAAACAATAAAATTTTGATAAGAATAATTATAATGCTGATACATTACATCATATTTAACCATTTATTAAAGTAAAAGATTACGAGGGGACATGTAGCTTTTGAAAGAGTGGGTGAAATTTTGTGAGTGACATCAGTTGCTTAAAAAATGAAACAAAATTAAACAGATTAGGCATAAGTTCACATGCAAATTTTAGAAAAAAAGTCATATATATTAATACTAGCTTTAGTAAACCCGTGTATTACACACGGGTTGAATAAATAAAATACTAATATAATAAATTTATTAATTATAAAATGATATTTTAAAATATGATATAACTTAAAGTACGTATGAGAAATGACTATAAATAATAAAACAATGATATCGACTTTTTAAAATATTATTTTTAATTTTTTAAACAAACATTTTGTTTTAAAACAAACCTTATAAAAATAATTTTTTTAAAAAGTTTCTTATTACAACTCCCAAATTTGCTTAATTTTGTTTTTAAAAATTTGACTTTATAAAAGTATTAATTTATTTAGAAATAAACTTAATAAATAGATTTATTTCTTAATTTATTAAATATTAAAAAGTATTAAAATAATATTATTAGTAATTAAGGTAATTATTTAATAGGAAAGAGAGGCGGGAAAATTTTGGTGAGGAAGATTGTGGTGATGACATGTGACACTCCCAATTACTCTTTTATTAGAGTAAGAAGATGACAAAAAGAATAAAATTAAAAGCTAGCTTCCACGTTTCGTAATGGTATTTACTTCTTTAAGATCGTTATTATATTTTATTTTTATGATAACGCAATTCTAAAGAGATATAAACAAAATTATAAAAATCTATATACAATTACACAAGCTCAAATATAAGATTTCTGCAAATAAATAATATTGAACAATGTAAGTACAAAATATATAAAATTCAAAACTTCCACATGCCAACATTTTTGAATTAGTAAAACTTGTAAATTATAAGAATATTACATCATGAATCTTAGCGTAAATAAAATTGAATGCATATCTCGAATATTTTAAAAAGTAAATAAAAAAAATGAATTATAATTCTATTAGGCATACACAAGTTCAACATGTATGAATACATGCACCCTTACAAGTTTAATAACATTTTTATAGGCAAAAAACAATAACTAATATACACTGGAACAATATTTTTTTATTATACGTTTCACCGTGGCTCGTCGATAAACTAAATATCCCTCTTAAAGAAATTACATCTCATATAAGATAAGTCAATATTATTTTTAAATAAACACATAAATAACAAAACGAATATATTGCAAGACATAACTTATCGAAAACGATGTTTACTTGATTTTCACTTCATCGTTTCGCTTGATTCCCATCAACTCTAATGAGACACATAACATCATAGTTATTGTATGTGACTTTAAACGGGTTAGTTATTATCAAGCATATAAATGCTAATAAGTTTAGGTACATCAACAATACAAAAGAACCCATGTAGCACATGGTACCTAAAGAGTAACATGATTGTGTTTGCCAATTTTCTTAAAATAGAGCTTGGAGATTGCAACTAAAACACATATGTAGAAAGGAAACAAAAGATTGGAACCTACCCATCACCAGTCACTTCTAATCCCATGTGTTTGTGGACCTAAAAACATAACTTTTAAAAAAAATTGGTGATGCATGTGGAGCAGAAAACCTAAACATAACCAAAATCTTTCTTGCAATTGCTATTTCTTACGTACACATATCATACGAACACCATAGACAATTCTACATTATAAAGTTTTGGTTCACAACCACTCATTTTAATAATATACTACGGAGCATTATACACATTTGTTTAGACCTCACTTATTAAAAACGTAAGTTACAATCGTTTGCGCTAATAATTTTTATATAATTAGCTTGATCATTTAAAAGATTAAGATTATATTTTGTTGTGCCTTGATTAGGAGGTGTTAGATGTTATATGATACACTAGGAAAGTACTTATCAGAGTATGAGAAGTCTGTCAGAACAAGCCTAAGAAATTACGTTAGTAAAAACATGCTTTGTTTTATTCACTAAAAACATACTTCTTTCATACGATATGCAACCAAACCAATGTTTAAAAACATGTTTATTTTAACGTGTTACTTCAACATGTTTAATCTTCTCAGATTGTAACATCAACAAAGTTAGACTCCATATTGAATTCTTGATTCATCATTATAGTTATATCATGTATACACATACTAATGTTGTAAAACAAACAACCACACAACAAAAATATCATTCATGCAGTAAAGTAAAC
This sequence comes from Flaveria trinervia, assembly GCA_025506515.1. Taxonomy (NCBI): domain Eukaryota; kingdom Viridiplantae; phylum Streptophyta; class Magnoliopsida; order Asterales; family Asteraceae; genus Flaveria; species Flaveria trinervia. The sequence continues at coordinate 86,423,590 of CM046441.1, read as the reverse complement.
GGAGAATGGATGTAACATTTTCATTGATGCAAACCATGGAGGCGAGGTTTGCTTTGTGGTTAAAACTCAAATCAACTTTGTTTAAGTAGCAAAAAAAAAGCTTATAAACAAGTAGAACACGACACATGTCTGAATTTGAATGAGACGAGTTATTATTCATTGTTCATGCTTTGTATGATATGTAGTGATTTGTTCAGCTATACCAATAATACCATCACTAACTAGACAAACGATCTATTTTAAGTAACAAATATAAATAAGAGATTATCCAATACTCTTAACATGTCATTTACACATTGCTTAAACCTCATAGACCATCTTCAACGCTTTAGACATGAAGGAATCTATCTAACAACGAAAAGAGGCGGAAGAGAGGAATGGAAGGAATCCATTTCAAAGGTTATTAAGGGTGTGGACTGTGTGAAGAAAGTTTCGGAAATTCTCTGGAGCTACGTTGTCTGTTCGTCACGCTCCAGAGGCAGAGGAACAAAGGTATATTTTGGGGCTAAACATAAGAACCAACATAATAAAGCTAATAAAGTGAATAGAATATAGAATACAAATAAAAATAAAAGAAAAACTAAATGCAAGATAAAACCACCAATCACTAAAGAGGAATCATCGTATCAACACCTTAAGAATATCTAATCGGCCATCACCCTAAAATGGGAATAAGAATCCTTGTTAGACAATCAATTCCATCTTTAAAGCATCTATTTAGAAAAGCAACAAGAAGAATATTTATTGTCACAGGGAGTAGATATTTTCAAAGAGGGTGAAACATAGTTTATAATTTTAGTTACCATTTATATTTCAAAAGTAATAATCAAAAGTAGTAATTACATATTTTTGTAAGTGTTTAGATTCTTTATACCAATTAGTTTTACATTTTATATCATTGTACTTGTAAAAGATGTTTCATTGTTTGAAAAGCATTGACATAGATGAATGAGAACTTCAACGAGAACCAACATACACAAATAGAGAAAATAAAATTAGTAGATCAACTCATACGTTGAGACCACCTAAGCAAAGATAAAAAATCAATTATCACTTAATGAACAACTTAAAGTAATTTTAATCCTAACATACATAACTCTTGATACTAGGATATTTTTGAGCCCATGTAAGAAGAGAGATAGGTGACGGACGCCTATTTGACGTGTTTTTGGGGACAACTCATAACACGTTTGACATGACACGGTTTTTACGGTTTTCATTGGCGAAGCTATGATTCATCACACAAAGTATGAGAATAAGAATCCACTAAGACTAGTCATTTCCACTTTAGAGCATCTATTTGAAAGCCACAAGAGGGAACTTTTCTTTTGGATCCAAGGATGATATTAGCTTGAAGCAGAATTTATAACTTTAATTAGCATAGAAGTGCTTTCAATAAATAATATTTGTACAATTCTTTAGATTACAACGTGTAAGAGCATGGTATATACAATATTTTTTGTTAATTACGTGTCATCATGTTTGATATACCTTTCCATACCCCTAAGTTCTCTTGACATGACATCACATATAGTATTATCCAATCAACTTGGTATCAAGTTATCAAATCGTTTGATTTTAGAAAACAAATTATATGGAATGATGAAGTTGTTTACATTTTATAAACATTTTACACGATAATATAATAAATGCATGTGTTTTTTAATCAGTGTTTATTATTCGTAAACAATGTCTAAAAAGCATACTAAATGCACGAAAATGTTTTCAACTTTAACTAGTATAAATTGTATGTACTCTAGAAAAATCTAAGGCCACGTGTAAAAAGTGTGAGTTGGAGCGTGAAGGATGACGTGGCATTGTGGCGACGGAGGAACACCAAAACGGAGGGAGCTTGAGGCCTTCAACGAATCATTGTGACATTGCATACGAGAGTTAGCCTTCACCACCTTCAAACCATTATATTTTCTCTTACTAAACCTCTTCATATTATTAGTTAAAAATGTGAAAAATAAACGTCCAGTCATTTATTTATAATCATTTATCCATAATACATGTCTAGTAAATGTTAGTGTGGAATACCCAAATGCCTACTTGATAACATTTTATGCTCACACTTACAAACTTTATTTTATGTATAGAAGTCATACCATAATAATCAAAAACTTGGACAAACAGAAAGTCGTAAAATCACTTTCAAATTGAACTGTTTAGTGGGTCATTAATATATACTATAAGATAACACTCAGTTTATAGAACAACATATGATCTATGTGAATTTTATGAAGTAGATGACCAAAGCTACACTTAAATTCGAATTTTGCAAGGATTGGGGCAACTGCCTTTGGCAGCTATAATCTTCAACTTTGACTAATTCTCTTTTCCTGTGAGTTTCACATGTGAAATTTTAAAAGAATCAAGTTTTCATGCATTTTTATAAGAATCAATTGCATATAACTCTTATAAACATCCGTAACATACATATATACTCAAACAAAAACTTTAATTGCATAGATACCCAAATTATTGTTGTGACAATATTGCCCTTCCAAAAAAATTAATAAGAACAAACACATGGATATATATGTCATTAAATAATTTTAGAGGGGGAAATATGTTTTTAATCTATTTGTTGTTCATAAGGTTGGTTAGGGGAAATTTGCCAATTATGAAGTTTTAATAAAATTAAGGGCAAATTAGTCATTATATAAAATCACTTTTAATGAAAATAAGTAAATTTGTCAATTATGAGATTTTGTAAAAGGATATATGCATTAAAAATCTTTGCTTGGGTATATATGCAATTAAAAAGTTTTAAAGGATGAAATATGCTTTTAACTCATTTTATAAAGCACTTGTACAAAAAAAATTCCAAGCTTATCTAGCAGCTCAGCTCTAATAAGTAGCTTTGCCCGTTAAAACCCGCTACAAGGGGTGATGCCATCACATCAAGGGCGCGTTGTCCCCTTGGAACTCTCATTGCTTAGGGTTTTGCCCTTATGGAGGGTTTCAGTATCGAAGACCAAAATAAACTCAAACAAGTATAAATTAAACAATTCCTTACTTGTTTAATGAATATAGTAATCAAACTGGTTGTCGGTGATTTCAATTACACTAAAATACCTAATGTTCTAGTCCATGTCTTTGGAAGTGGATGAAGCCCAAAACTTGATAGGCTAGTAGGGCGTTTTGGGGCTGCTACACTACGACATTCGGGGTGGTTTTTTCGGTTAGAAGAGGGAGGGTGAGGAAATTGGTTTATGTTGAATCGTAGATGGTGAGAGTGATGAAGCTGATGTGAAAGTTAATCTACGCCCAAAGACATAGGGTCTGTTTGATATGTGGTAATGGAATGGACGAAGGAATGAAATGAATGAAGGAATGGAATGGATGAAATAATGAAATAAATCATTACATTCCATTGTTCTGTTTGGTTACCCTTTTGAAATAATTAATCAATAGTTTTTGTTGTTTGTTAAATATAAAAAATGAATTAATGAAATATAAAAGTGGTTATGATGGTGATGGCGAGCGATGGTGGTTTCTAGAGGCGGTTAGAATCCTGCGTACTACACAATTTAAATAAATAAAATTTTTAACTTTAATAGTTATTAATTAGATTTAGGAAATGAAATCGATTATTTTGATAAGATACAATTAAAGTTACCTATACATAAAACCTTTAAGTCATAAATCAATAAATACAAAGACGCGAAGTGAAGTTATTCAATATGATATAGTCCATTAATGATTTCCAAAGAGAAAAACTTGAATAACCAACCGACTTAATAAAAATGTATGCTATATTTGATATATAAATTAGTGATGAAAAAGAAAAAAAAAGATAATGGCTATTTTAATTGTGAATTCAATAGTACAAATCTTCTCAACCTCCGAAAATGCTTCGAAAAACCGTGAATATATTAGTGCCTCATGACTGAAGAATCCAAATTCAGTATAGATAACCGAAAGTCAAACATTGTGACTGAAGAATAATAACATCGGTTGACATGACAAATGCAGCTTTCGTCTTCTTTGAACTTTGACCAATGTTTGTTTCATCTTTCAACTTTCAACTGTTGATTGTCAAATCCACATTGCCTTGATTGACGCCTTCTTAATCTTTTATTTTAATTTTCTATAAACATCTAATTACAAGGAAATTATCCGAATTTCGTCAATCCGATTGTCTGTCAATTCCAAAGGGTTATGGTGGTTTTGTTCGGTTTGAATTTTAAATCCGATTGTCTGTCATATATTAATTTTATTTTATGTTTTTATTTTTGAATTATGTAATATGTTTGTGTATTATAACATTAACCAAATATGTCCTTATAAAACAAAATTTTAATATTAACTAACGATTTTGAAAAGAAAAAAAAGTTGAAATTGATTTTTAAAAACAACTCATAATCTAATCATATCAACTATCTATACGTGAATCTTGAATGATTTTAATTCTTGGTCTCTTGGATTGAGGGTGGACATTACGACCAATATGTCCTCTTGAGGACCTCAGACCAACCACTCATTTGATTTTTTGTTTTCCGTAACAATACTTAACGGTTTTTCTTAAAACATTTGTTAAAACTAGTTGAACTGAATCATAAACACCTTGATGAGTTGTTTAACAAAGTCCTCATTCTTTGGATTAAACGTGGGTCACTCATTTTGTCAATTTGGTAAACCATCGTACTCATTTGCTATTTACACAATGGTAACTTTGTCATGTTTACAACCTGAAAAGAAAATCCAAATAGTAATTGCTAGACCGGACATCGGAAACTAGGTCTAACAGGCCTTTTAATTGACCGGGCCTTGCTAGGTCTAACCGGGCTTTGTCAGTTTGGTAAACTGTAGTAACTCATATATTTTATTTTTTAACAACCAACGAATATTTTTTAAGCCCCGATCACCTAAGTAAACCTATTAGCGAAAGAATACCCACGCCCGCGAACACAAACACCATTAGTGACCCGGCATACCTACCATTACAAGAGAAACCCACCAAACAAAGACCCGATTTTGAACCCGGTATTGGACATAAAAAAAGAAAAGAAAATTAGAAAAAACAAACTAAACCCGGTATTGGACCCGACCCGTGTATCGCGGGTAGGGTTTTCCCGCAAGTGAACCCGACCCGGGTTCGTACCCAGGTTCACCAATACCCGGGTACAAAAAAACTCGACTGGACCGAACCCGGTTTGAACCCGGTTCCGGGTCCGGCCCAAAACCCGATTTGTGCATGACTAGTAAAACCCCACTTGAATGATATTGCATCAAGTAAGAATTGAATCCATGACCTCAACTCTAGAAGCAATGGATGCCTCCTCACAAACTAATTGATTTAGTACTCGTTTGGTAATTTACGTAATAGTAACTTTGAACTATAAATTTTTTTATAAATATATAAAAAGGTAATTGTTACTAACAGACTTCAATTTAGGTTAGAGCTTCTATGCATTTTTTAAAATCTATACCTGCTCATTGTAAAGAAGGGTGTAAATGATTCTAAGTTGCTTAAATACTCGTTTACGAAAGGTTCAATTCAAGTTTTTAGCAAAATGATCTTAACTAGCTCATCAAGGGTTTGACTCTATTATACCCCTCTTTAGAGTCCTATTATCTTAAACAAAGTGAATAAAAAAAACATATAATTTGTATACAACAAAAAAATATTCATACTTAACATACAACTAGATTTTAACGCCTTAAACACTAATTTAATTTTTGCCTTTTTGTTATGTAAAAAAAAGATAAATATATAAAAACTATTATTTAGATGAATATTTTGTTATTACAATACTTACCTTTTGCAACCTCACGATAGCAACTTCAATCACATATTCACATAGCTGGTATGTTCCTTGACTCACAGACGTGAGGTCAAACCCCTATTCTCCCAACATACATCCTTCTTTTCTTCTTTTAACTTCAGTTTTTTTTTACCTCACAACTACTAGGTATTTACGGTTTATTAAAGTATCGTGATTTTATTGTTATTGTTTAGCTTAATAACTATTATATTTATAGTTTACTATACAATCATAAGTTTTTTACTAGTTTCTTTATTATTAATGATACTGTTTTTGTTTTTATATTTGATATATTGTTTATTTATAATTTATCGAACAACCGTAACTTCTTAGTTATTTTTTTATTATTCTATTACTATTATTATTATTATTATTATTACTAATATTTCGGTGTTTTTTAATGCGAGATTTTTCGGTGTTAGTGGTAGTTGATGATAATGTGAATTGGTGTTACTTGTCATGGTTTTACGCCCCCACCGCAACACGGAGGGTTTAATACTAGTTAAATTTATTAATATTAATAAACTATACATCACTATATTTTAAAATGTGTAGATTTTCTTTATTCAGTTGGCCCAACAAGCTCCCATCAGGATCTTTCAGGCTCAAATGGGTTGGGATCAGGCCCAATCATCTAATTCAAGAACGGCCTCTACATCTGAAATCATTTTTCATATGACTAGGGCAAAGTATCGACTTTTTAACGCATGTAGTTTATAACAAAGCGTGTCTTTGGTTTAATCAGATTTAAAAAAAAAAGGAATTGTTATAAATTAAGTGTAAGAGACATAAGAATTTAGCGTGTTTAGAAAATAAAAGTACACTGAAATTAAAATTATTTAAAAACAAAAAATAAGAGAAGCAGAGAGCGAGTAAAATAGAGCTTTCGAATGTAGGTTAAAAATCCATTAAATAAGGTGGACTTTTAAAACTCTTTATCTTACGGTTTTATAAAAAATACATTAGTTTTTTCTTTTCAAAACGCCCAAATAAAACACTTGACCAAGCCTTCTTTCTTTTAAAACCTCCTTTGCTTTTCTTTTTTCCTAAGTTTTTGTAAAATATTCTTATTCTTAAAACAAAAACATTAAAAGGTAAAAGCATTTATAAAATTTATGCATTTTAATAGTCAAATAATGATAATAATAATAAAGTTCCATTGCGACAAACACAATGGTTTAAATTTAATAGGTTCTCATAGGCCTACGAGTGACTATGATCATAGGCTTCATTGCCTTAACTTTGTCATGTCCCCATCGTCCATGCTTGTGGCATTGCTTTCAATCTGCATATAACAAACAAGGACATTCTTACAATTTTTCAAAACCAACTCTAATATATAAAATAGAAACGAAATTAGTGAGGAAAAACAAAATACCACATATCATGTTGTAGACCTATGAAAACAATGTACTTTATAGCATATAGGAATTTGTTTTCTATTATAAACAATTAGGGTTAAACCCGTTCGGATTAGGAATCTATCTCTTTATATTTTATAGTAGGGTTGCGTTGATTAGAGTTTAGCATTACTATTAAGACACATAACGTCATGTCTGTTGCAATATGCAAAGCACCACCACCGCCATTTGGTTAACAACACTTTTACCGTTAATAAAAATGTCATCACGCGCTACCCCACACGCCTGTCTTTCTCAATGTCCATGGAGTTGTCTCGGTGAGTTATTTTAGTGTTTTGTTGTTTTTCTTATCTTGTTACTTTCTGTCATTTGTCATATTAAACACGAGATTTTTTTTCTTTATAGTATATCTCTTGTACTTGGTACTTTAAATAACAAAAGAATCATTTAAGGCTACAAAAAATTAAGTTATCATTTATAGTTGGTGAAGAACTGAATATTTGTATGATGTTATTGTCTATTTGGTGTTTTTTTCTAAAACAATAAATATAACACTGAGAGTTACGAGACCCCAGTTATTGCATGGTGACTCTCTAATTAACGCACCTCATATATTTTCTCTAAATATGAAAGGATCATTGTTTATAACCTAAAAAGTTTAATCTATCACTTTAACCTTTAAATATATACATTAAAATTCATTAGCATTATAAAAAAATAAATTGGTAATTTTTCTATAAAACTACTAATCTAATTAAATTAAAGTTTGTATGGAAATAAATTAAGTTTATATAAATTTTTGATGCAAGGATTTTGCAATGTATATAGTTTTAGTGATCATGAATTAATTCTAATGAAGACTATTTCTTATAAAAATGTCTTTCATTCATGCTTACTTAGAGATTGAGACATTTAGATGGTTTTAAATGCATTGGATGTCGGTCCTTGAATTCTTTATTCTTCATATTAGACTAAAAATGTTATTGAATGAAGGGAACGATAAATTACTCTTTATCTTATTTATGTTTATATATAATAGCAAAGTCTTAATACAATAAATAACAATATAAAATGTAATTTAGAGTTTAGCTTATTAGTTTTAGCTTACTCTCTATATACATGATTCTTATGTAAACCGCCCAGTTGTACGTTTGAGAGACAAAATTATATGAAAATCTATGTTATTAGAGCCTTTATTAAAATCTCCGCATCACCTTTGTCCTAAAATTATTTATCTCTTGTTTCTTCTTTTTCGGTGGCGAAAATATCTCTTTTTGGTCACATAGCTTATTTACATGTTGAATAATGAGGTAATAATTTGTTACGTTGTTCTTTCAAATGTCAGGCTATTATCTATCACCCAAGTACTAATTAAGTTTTAAACCGCATCGCCAATTTTGTTGCTAAATTAGGTGATATTCTTCTTGAATTTCGTTGCCCTTTGCCTCATGCCACTATAGTCTATAGTGACAACATCAATGCAGTATATAGTGACAACGTCAATGCAATATATTTGTCAAGTAACACGACACAACATTCATTAACGCACCACACATATTGAGGTACATATTTTCTTTTATTTGTTTGCGAAAAAGTGGTGATGATTATATACTAATTCCCTTTGTTTTTGAACTTAGGGAATGTAATAAATATAGTGTGTAATCTATGATTAAAGTTGTCTATACATACACATGCATGTAGGTCGGTTGTTTAAGAGACCAAAACATACAAATAATTCTTTAGTAAATAGCAATGAGCTAGTATGATATACACAATTAAGTTAAACCGAAAACCTAAATGATTCAAATACGTAAAACTATAATTTCACACTTGAGCTTTTCCATTCGAATAATTGATTTTCATTTCAAAAGTGGTATCTTCCCGTCAATAGAGAAATTGATGATGAGACCGTTTTATGAGAGGAGGAGGTGAGAAAAAGATACCTAATATAGTCAACGTGACGTACCATCGCATCATGTTGCTGATGCACATAGGAAAGAAGAATACATACATATTTTTAGAATTTATAGTGTTAAATCTAGAGCTAGAGACATGAATAATTATTGGAGCTAGAGGGACCAAAACTCTAATGTTCTCTCATATTCACAAGTGTCACCAAATGGTGCATTGGTCTAGGCACTAAACCACCGTACACATGCATCTAAAAGAACTAAAAGGTGAGTTTTTTCACATGTTGAAGATGGAACTAATAGTCGAAGAGTAATAGAGATATATTTAGCCCACAAACTTCCTCTCATTTAGTCCCCCCACTACACTTTTTAAGTCACGAGAACCACTGTCCCATTTTTCCATTTCAAGAGTAAATTGTCTGCATATACGCCTCACAGAACCACAGATAGTTAACTTTCGATCAAAGGGGTCTCTTTAAAGATCTGAGGCTTAAACTCAAGTCATGTTATATATATGAACATCCATAGCTTTAGTTCTCTCAACTTAAGATTGTTCAAGTGTTATAGTTTGAGTTTGAGTTTGATATATGTAATATGTCTGTAAGTGGTACCAACATCAACATGTATGTATCATATCACAGGCTTCACCAATCACCCCACTACATATTTATCTGAGCCATTACTCATTGTTTTCTCATGCTTTCAGGGGGAACCCATTAGACCTCAACAATTTCCCTGATGATTTCACCAGAGATAACGGCAAACAAACACTTGAAGATGATGATTATGATGATGATGTTGATGGTGATGATGGGTCATCTTCTTCAGCATCTGGTACATATAATAATATACTCTCTCATCTTCAATCTTCAATCTTTTAAAGATTTTGTGGTTTCATACGTACTGTCATAATATTATTTGCTTTTAGAAGTATGTTTAGATGGAAGTAGGGTTGCTATTTTGCAACGATTAGGGTTTGAACTTCAGTGTACAGTAAAGAGTAACAGTAGATCATCAACACATGAGATGTCCCATCAATGTTTGTTGTTTGTTCTGAATTATGTGAACTTGTGTTTTCTGTTGGCGATGATATCTAGGAGTCTACAAAAAGAAAAACGGCGCAAAGGATGAAAGTGAAAAGATCTATGAGTGTAGGTTTTGCTCACTCAAGTTTTGCAAGTCTCAAGCCCTTGGTGGTCACATGAATCGCCATCGCCAAGGTCGCGCACACCCTACTTCTACTTCTAAACTTACGTTTTTTTCGCATATGTTTTTATCCGTTAAAATCTTGAATATTTAACATAATGTATTTGATTATTGTCTCAGAAAGGGAGACAGAAGCGCTAAACCATGCTCGTCAGCTAGTTTTTAGCAACGATAACCTCCTCCCGACGCTTCCTCACCAACTAGCGTATGTTATAAATGACCATTTGATCATAAAGGTCATGTATTATTACATTTTATACAAATGAAAACTTACCATTCATAATAAAAAATTTTATACCCGTCCGGTATTCAGGTACACCAATATTATAATGTCACAATTATTTTTCTTTACATTATAAATAAAATTACATTTGTTTAGGATCACAGTACAATTCGTTTATCTTATAATAGTTTATAATCTCTGAAATGTTTAATAATATGTTAATGCAGTGGACAACCAATGGTACATGGAGGGTTTCATCATCAAGCAGTTTGCAACATGGCTAGTACTTCAGTTTATCCTACAAATCTCTTCTCCGACACCTCCACCGCCGTGTTATCTCCCGCACCACCGCAACCGCCACAACAAGCTGCACACATGTACACTTCTCCGGCGTCACGCCTCAATAACAACCCTTATTCACATCAAATGAATGATTACTTTGTGGGACATGTGTGCTCCGGCAATCCACCACCATTCAGCCTGCAGAACTTCAGCGCCGCCGCTGCGCCGCCGCGGGATAGTGCAACTAACTATACATGCATTGGTGCACCTGTTGGACAAAGCTTTACACTTGCTGAAGGAAGTGGTGGTGGTAGAGAAATGTGATAATCCACCAGTCACACACTATAATCATGATTCATGATAATCATGAGTTCTAATAATAAAAACTTATGGTATGATGTTAGTTTTGTTGTAGGGTTATTGTGCATTATTGTAATGTAGGTTCAATTGGAGTACTGTGTGAGTATGAGCAGAACGAATGCAAGTGTTTGGTTGTTTTTCAACCAGATATGGATTGAAGTTGTGTGTAAGAGGTTGTAATTGGTGTGTTCTAAATGTAGGTGTGACAGACAAGTTGGATTTGAACTGGAAGAACCCAACCCTCTTTTGGTTTTCAATTATTATCTCTCACTGCAAGGGGACTGAAAATAACTTGAATTCCTTATTGTTTCTTGTTTACATGTGTCATATGTTTGGTTGATACTTGAGACTAGTGTCAATATTCAATGAAGCAATATATTAATTATTAAGTGAAATCAATAAGACCATCTCCAACGATGTAAAGTAGAATAAATCCGCGCTGAAAGGAAATTAAGATAGCGGGATAAAGGAAGACAAGCACGTGTGTGACGAGGAGAGTGGGAGAGTAAAATCAATCTACAAAAACATCAACGGCCGGGTGAGGATTACAAGAGGGGTGGGAGATGTTAGGAATTCAAGGCGCACACAAATACAGATTCACCTAAAGAAGTTACGTACACAAGATTTGACATGGTTTGATCTAATTTATCATACATCCATGATGTTGCAACTAGAGTTTTTTTATTAATTAAGGTGCTCAAGGGAATTACAATGGGCTATCATGTGTATATAACATTTAATTAGATTAGGGTAAACAACTTTTTGTGAAAGAAAACGTAATTAAGGAAACTGAATTAAGGTTGATCCTCATAATTACTTTGGTCGGCTGCCCTCTAACGCCGGTTTCCCTGCATCGTCGAAACTCTGCAATACAGGTCTAAGGGAATGTTAATAAATCCACTATACGTTCTCTCTATTCGCTAATCAAAATTTGCTCTACCAATTGTTTTTTAAGGGAATAATCATTGGTACACCAAGTATTTTTACTAAACAAAGATAGTGATTACCTTATATAGCGTTTCACTAGATTAAAGTAGTGATCGCTTGCTTCATTTCACTAATCTCATGAGATAGTGACTATCTTTTTCATGAATCACTAACAACTCTAGTGATGTCCCTCATGAACTTTTCACTAATACTATGGTAGTGATCACTAAACAATTTCAACACAAGAATGGAAAGATAGGAGTTATACCACAACATTTTTATTTTGCTATTTGATCTTTGATCTTCAATCTCCCTTTGATTTGAGAAAGGGGAATAGAGAGATGTATATTAAATTTGTAAATAAAAATAGCAAAAATAAGTGGTTAAAATGATTTGGTAAAGCTTCTATACACAACATTAAAAAATCAAGAAAACACTTTCTGGTCGATTCGTGTTCGATCCCATGGCTGCCGAAGTGATAAATCCATATTTTCACGCACGTACATCAGATTTTGAAGTTCAATAAAGAATTTCTTGACCTGTATACAAAAGGTTGTAGATTTATATTAAAATGATAAGACTTTCCCATGAAAGACTGGTGATACTTCTGTCAATTCACGAGTCTAAATACTAATATGATACTTTAGTAAATTCATTGGTAGAATACACTACTAGTAGTTTATACTAATGATATATTATTGTATTCACTCCTGAATAACACTACTTAGTGGATATTTAATATATTTTAGCGTTGAACACACTATATTACTTGTTGCAATAGTAGTACTACTTAAGCATAGGGTCTAAATGTTGAAATTATTATTTATGCCTTTATATAGCAAATGAAGAATTTTATGATACATGCACCACTTATGTCGATCATTATTACTTATATATTGTTGATATCTGGAAGCATGGAGTTGTCATTATCAATAAGGACACACAATCAAAATTGAGATGCATGAGTCAGTAGTAGATATTCAATATTTGTTTCTTAACTACTAATAATTGCAATTGGTATTCTCTTTAATGATAATATGGAGATAGATAGTTTAAAAATATGTTATAGATACATCTTATTTATTTTATCTTTAATAATATATATATAATATATATATAAATACATAGAGAGAGACAGAGACACTAGAATGTCTAAATAATAAAAAAAATGTTTATATAACACCACACTAGTTTAATTAGGCTTAAGTTTTTAAAAGTCTCATGTTCAAACTAGATTTATAGGGTTTTTCTTACGGTGACGAGTTTCCTCTTTAATGGTATTTGTGAGTGAGTTTGGAATGTCAAAATCAGTATGTATGGTTGAAATTTCATCTCTAGCGGCTCGCTTGAGTATTAGAGGTAGTTTCAATCGTCCAAAAAAAAACCCTACTAAAGAGAACGTTTCTCATGCTATACGAGTGAAACCATAAAATGTGACTATGGGCCGTATGTAGCATGCCTTTCGTATGCACTAACACGAATAAAATCTTAAATAAGCACAAACTTAGATATGTGATGTGGAGTCGCTTATGGCATAAGTATACATATTTTTTAGTTTGATATCACTATATAGTAGTGATTTTCATTATTCAATAGAAACATGTTTAGTTTAAGGTGGTGTTTGTTTTTGAAAAAACTTTTTCTTCACCTCTTCATCTGCTCGCACACAGATGCGGGAAGAGATTTTTACTTTGCAAAATGTTTCTTTTCTGGAAGACGTTTCATTAAAAAACGTCTTCCTGACATCTGCACGGAGAGATGGGAACAAAGTCTTCTGATCTCTTCACAACCTCTTCTAACTTACCTCTTCACCTCCCCTATCTACACCACCGCCCCCGCCATCGTCGTTTTCCACCGCCGCCGCCTTATCCCGTCGCAGCCTACCCCCCTTCAGCCCCCCTTCGACCCCCCTTCGACCGACCCTCGCAGCCCCTTCGACCCCCACCCCATTTGAACCACCTTAGACCCTCGCAGCCCCTTCGACCGACCCTCGTAGCCCCTTCGACCCCCACCCCATTCGAGCCACCTTCGACCCTCGCAGCCCCTTCGCCCAAGTAGCAGCCCCTTCGACCCCCTCGACCCCCTTTGGTGTGTTCAACGGTCATGGTGGATCAAAAGCTGCATAATTCGCATACGAAAAGTTTTGATTTTTGTTCAGGAATGTTTTGGTTACAGACTGTAGATGTTAAAAACAAACGATCTTTTTTTACAGATTGCAGACATTTGGTCCACCTCTTCTGTTGCAGATGTTTACAGATGTAGTTCGCAGACTGGAGACGTTTTCCTACAGAAAAAACAAACAACATTTAAATCTCTATTTTTAAAGGATACATCGTTTTCATGCCATAGTCCCTATATGATCATCATATAGTAGTAGTAATATTTTATACTAACTTGTAGCACTAGCCTTTAGCTCTTGACTGTTGTGTAACGTACGGCTAGATTCTTGTGTGTTTCTGAAGTTTCATGTAACAACTAGTGTGTGTTTATGTGTGTCCTTTGAAACAGACATGACTTTGAGTTGTGTGGGAATGATGTTGAGATTCCTGTTTTCAAAGTACAGCTTTATATTTGCTAACTCTTTTCAATTAACAAGTTTTACAAATTTCTATCACTTGAAAATTAAGGCAACTTAGGTCATGCTGTATACTCCCACGACCCCGGGTGTGAGCGTAAAGCGTTGATGTGGCAAGGTTAGGGGCATGTAACACCACTCAGCAGGGCATGCGTTGAAGAACTCATAACCGTTAGCGGTGTCTATTTACACAAATAGATAAATCTTTTTAATACTTTTTATTGAAATAAAGTGCGTAAAAAATGGTGAAACCATTTCTTTGGTTTAGTGAGTGAGTGAGGTAAAGTGAAATGGATGAAATGGGTGATGTGTCGCCGGAGTCATACCCAATGCTTTATTAATTATCTACTAGCTAACCGGGGATCTAGTAATGTATTAAGTTGGAGTTCTAGATGTTAAATAAATAAAAAGCACTTGTAATGATAGTAATAGAAGTATGTATTTAACTCTTAACCACAACCTTTGTTACTTATATCAAATTTTTAGAAAAATAAGCTTTATAAACAACAAAAAACTAAAGTATGTACCATGTTACCAGCATGCCACCCTGTGACAAATATTTTATGATATCCATAGCTATGTTTTTTATTGTTATTTTGCAGAAACAAGGGCTAGAAGTTGCAGACATAGAGGCTATATGGCTAGATTCTACAACAGTAGAAATAGTATATTGATAGATTTGTGTAAGGAAATGCTGAAAGAAAGCAACAAGAGCATTTTGGTTCTTACAGGCATTCCTTTTATATAAAATCTTGTTGCTACTGTTCCCCTTCAGTTTAGTTTCTCTTATTATTTGGTTGTCCAATCACCAATCATCATTTTATTTCCATCACCAACCTTCCAACAAAAACAGAAAAAATGGCATTTGTTCAACATAAATTAAGGTCCATCTATCACGTACACTCTTATAAAGGTTTAAAATACAAGTTTATGATGGATGTATTGAGTGATAGTTTAGTGTTTTGCAGTATTTGTAACTCTTCTAGGTCTTCAAAATATTTCACATGCCTATGAATATTTATAATTATAATATTATAAACACAACAAAGTTATGTAATTACAGTTTTATAGTAAGAAGCAAGATAAAAAAAAACTAAACAAATATCATTGACATACATTATAAAGAGCACCGTAAGAAGATTTTTTTTTTCAATTTTAATAACATTAAATAATATATATAATTATATACAGATATACAAAATATATATATACAAAAGAAAAACTAGCTAAGATGGTCAAGAGTCTTAGTGTAGTGTCAGGTATTCTGGTCATGTATGTCGTGATTGTGTTCGATTAAAACTTGTTTTATGGTCATTTGAGGTGCTGCATCATCTGAAAGCTAGTGTCACACTCCCTCGAAGCATCCTACTTCTGCTTCTAAGACAACATTTTAATAACATAAACAAATAAATGGTTTATTGTTGACGATGTATACACGTTTATGTCAAAGTGATCACATACCGCCTATTGAATGTAAGACTACCTGTTGCTAGAAGTCCCAGACTCACCGTCTGTTATAATGGGGATCACTATATATCCTGAAGATGTGTATTTCTGTGCAAAACTGATTTTAGCTTTTATGCAATATATAAGAAAAATATAACAAAAGTGTTAGTTTGAAAAAAAATAGTAATGACATAAACAAAATGTTTGTGTTAAATAATCTTACCAAAGCTTCACACGCCCATGGATCAGGGGAAACTTGTTCATAATGTTTTTGTTTAGATACCTTACAACCAAAGCTTCACACGCCTTGTTGTGCGTCTTTGTATATATCTCAGGCCAAGATTATGAGAGTTTCGTACCCTTCTCTGTCACTTATAACCATAGGTTCAGTTGTTAATCATTAACAAATATAAATGTCAGATGAAGTTAAAAGAATTACCAAGTTTCTTTGATGTTGTGACATAGGTATCAACCCCCATTGTATCGAGACAATGTCCTCTCATATTGCGTGTTACGATTTGCCTTGTTGGACCTCAACTCAGCTTCTACTTCTCGATGTCCAACACCTTCTTCGGAAACCTTATTAACAGGCTTTTAATTTTGGAGAAGTTGAATAATGATACCGGTGATATTTCTGATTATTTTATCAATATCCTGATAAGCAGCGTAAAACACAGCTTGTGTGGCCCCGTGACCTTTACGGGTTAATGGCAAATAACTAGTGAAAGTTAGGTTGGAATTAGGAACCTCCTGTACAAGGCCTCTAGGTTCTTTTACTTTGATCTGTCATTGCTTCTATAGGATTCATGTTCTTGAGTTATTTTTATATGATCAATAAACATGATTTTAAATAAGTTGATAGCATTTCTGAATTCAAATATAAGGAAAAAAGAAGTAATGGACCTATAATTTTGGTTGAATATTTCTTTAGTAATTAACAAGTCTAAGTTTACAATATTCTAGTAAATACACTCAACAAAACCACAATAAAACACTCGAACAAAACCACAATAAAACACTCAACATTCACTCCACACCAACAGATTAAGAAAAAAAAAGTCACAGAAATCACAGTTGTGAACTTGTGATTATAAACTTAATCAAGTAGAATTGGCTACTCCTTTCTCATTAAAACTAAGATTAACCAATTCAGCAGCAGCACGAGCAGCAGATGATGCACGATCAGCAGCAGCTATAGCAGCTCGAGCTTTCTCCAAAACATCAATCGACTCTGCTGAAACCGGTCTTCCCTCAGCTGATAATTCTTTGAATTTGGTGGGACTCGATGACACAGCGGTTGCAGCAGTCTTAAGAGGTTGAACCGGATGGACCGAGCCTTGATGGGTGCTAGCTAATGGCTCATTATGTGCAGCTTTAGGGGATTCTTTACTGCTCTTGGGGATTTGAGTCAAGGTTGATATTTGCTTTGGTCCATTCTACAAGTTACAAAAGCAACCATTATATATGGAACAGATTTAACAACTACAGCTTTTTTATTTGTAGCATTCTTTATTAAGTCTGATATAATTATCCACACTTTCTTCCAAAAAATGTTTATCACTTATTATTGTGGCTCTAAATTTAGGCACCAGTTCTTTTGGGTACTAACATAACAAAAGTTAACTCAGACAAACTAGTCAAGTCACTATTTTTGGTACTAACATGTAAATAAAGACGCTGGTGATTTCAATTCATTTACCTATGAATGGGTCGACTTGGGTAATGTTTTATCTCTAGCAGGTCAAATGAGTAGAAATAGTTCAGTCAAATAGGATAGAATGGATCAAAAGTCCCCAAAAGTGTATTTTCATGCATAGATCATCCTAATTGTTCTATACAAGGAACAAATAGATTAATACTGAAAGAGTGTAGCTGTAGTAGTCACGTCAAACTGTCCAAGCATCCAACACGCTTATTATTTATTAAAAAGTTGAAAACTTTGAATAGAAAGTGTTTCGGTCAACCAAATCCGCTTGTTTCAGCCAATATAGAAAGGTACCCATTCTGACCCATTATCCAACCCATCTGACCTGCCTATTTTCCCAAGTAAAACCATAACAACTATTTAAAACCAAACGGCAAAAGCTGAAATTACCAAAAGGTCCTCAGGCAGTTTGTTAAATTCAGCTTCGGTTTTGGAGGAATCCCACAAGACATTGTACTCTTGGGCGATTTCTTTCAAGACCTTGAGCTTCACCTCACCAGAGGGAGTATATACTGAAAGTTTCTCAATAATCTAACAAAAAGGCATATGAACTAATTATAATCGATGCAAGCACATCTTGTATGGAGAAATAAATCAAAAGCATCATGAATTAACTGTACGGTTGACACTAGTATCAGGGCGAAGCTCGGAAGCAGCTAATATGAACTCCTTCCCATATTTTGTACCAAATAAGTTTCTAACAGTTAATAAATCCGGTAAATCTGAGCATCTAGGAGCTGCAAAGATTATGCTTGCAACCGCTTCCTTCAACTCCAATGGACATTCCCTGTTTATTTAACAAAAAATACAAAGCCATTGCTTATAATAAAGACATACATATATACAACTATACGTATAAAATACCTACATACATGTATGTGTGTGTGCGTATAATATAATGGACATAGGATTTAGTAATGACCAATTATAAGTGTAACTATTGCTTTTAAATGGTTTTACCGCTGGCTTTCAATAATAGGAACTCGTGCAAGAACAAACTCACAGAACATCTCTAAGATCTCATATGCAGCCCATATATTTTGTTCTCTTATAATATGCTCCACCTAAAACAAATTAGAAGCATATTTCATATAATAAAATCAAAAAAGCAAAGAACTTGAACAAGAAACACACAAGAACTAAACGACCTACTCGTATCCTAGCAATCGCTTCTTGCCCAGATTGAAGAAACTGCGCTATTTCTTTGCGCATCAACTTCAACTGTGTATCTCTCTTATTCTGAAGCAATTTGATCCGTGAAATCGCCAGTGTTAGGCATGTTTTACTGCAAAACACCCAAAAATCAGTAATTTTTCATCAAACTGAAGAGAATTGTGCAGAACAATTATCTGGTCAACAGGCATTCTTATGTTCCAACTTCAAAGATGCATTTTGACTTTTTATATCTAAATGACCACTTTTACAATCCAATAGTATGTTGATACTTGATAATATTCTTACTTTGAAGATTGCTTGCCATGGTATAATTGTTTATCTTTACGTCTGAATAAATATGCATCAATTTGGACTTCAGAAGTAAAATCTTTGATCTTAAAAGTCGTATCCTGTCCCAAATAACATGACTGTAAATTTGTAACATATAACTCCACAGTCCACAATATCATCGCTTAGCATTATTCAGATCAAATATACTTAATATTTTCTCCATGGGTTCAGATTTTCAACAAGAAATCGAAGTCTTTTTCACAGAATTTCAGATCTTCAATTCCTTAATCGCAATCGCCGGAGATTCAAAAACCGAAACAGCTTAAAACCGTTTGAACATGTATGTAACATCAAAATTGGAACTGATATAGAATTGGGAAATTTATGAAATTAAAATAAAACTGCTCAAAAGATCAATCACAAAGAAAAACAAAGTTCAATTGCAAGAATCTTTAAAGATTGAGAATTGGGGAAGATGATCAACTAACTAACCATTTTGCACCAATTAGACCCCTGTTGAAGATTTGATTCAAGAGCGACATCGCCGCCGATGAGATCAATCATACACTGCCGACGGCGGCTGCTGGCGGCGGCGGCGGCGGCGGCGGCGGTGGGCGGCGAGAGTTTGTAGATTCAAGCAGACGACGGTCGATTACCTTCGTATGTTGATCGTCGACAATTTGGTTATTTTGGGCGTTGTTGAGTTTTTAACAGATTTAGTCCCTTAACTT
The DNA here is from genome assembly GCA_025506515.1 of Flaveria trinervia. Lineage (NCBI taxonomy): Eukaryota > Viridiplantae > Streptophyta > Magnoliopsida > Asterales > Asteraceae > Flaveria > Flaveria trinervia. The sequence goes on along the minus strand of CM046441.1, from coordinate 86,403,644 downwards.
TTGATACATGCCAGAGTTAAAGTTATGTTATTGTTTGGAATTTCTTTTATTTATGGGGTTAAATTTAAAAATTTATTGACTTAGGGGGTAAATAATATAAAAGTTGACTTCAGGGTACCCGCCGGTCACACCGGCGAGTTCTCCATTCTAAATATCGTGCCCTGCAAGATTCCAACACAATTGTCATTTTCCTCAGAACCCGTCGGTGCCACCGGCGAGTTCTGGCTTTTTCTTTAATGATTTTAACCGGGTCTTGAAAAGAGAACTCGCCAATGTGACCGGCGGGTTCTTTCTTATTATCGTAACAACATAAGCTACTTTTGAGTGTGTTTACATTAAATTGCTACCCATAAGTAAAGAACATGTTAGATGATAAAAACAACAAAATTAAGATAATTTTCATATTTCAAAGTAGATTGTAATTAAAGAAGCATTTACTGGCATTAATTGCTAGAATATATATTTTTGTGTGTGCTTGGCTATATGTGTATTACTTCTAAAATAAAAATGATTAGCCTTCATCCACAACCAAATATCCCCACGTGCATTTTAAGTGAATTCAAGTCGAAAAGAAATCCTGCATACTCGGCACCATATACCAAAGCCATGAATCTCAATAGCCAGTTAAGCGTAAGTAGCTTCAATTATAATTTTTCTATATGAATATTAAAACACAATTTCTCATTTAATCAATACGGTAATTTACACGGTCATGATTGCATATAAACTTGATCAGATATCTAAACTGCGTTTTTTTTCTAAAACTACATAATTTACACGGTCATGATTGCATATAAACTTGATCCAACGGTCATGATCTGTCAAAAAAACAGTTTTAAAAACCGGGAGTAATATATTATATAATAAGTAAAAAGTATGAAAAAATAAACAATCCCAAATATGCCTTAATGTGGTTATAAATTTACAAAATAGATCTAAAAGAGATAATTTAATCAAAACACAAGAAAAGCCTCATATTTTTATAAGTTTAGATATCTGATCAGTTTATGTGCATATTTAAGATTGTTTATAATTTTTCGAAGAGATAAAAGTCATATGTAACAATTCCAAACATGCATAATATCTACCGAATCCGGTATCGTTTACACAGTTAATCGGTTACGAATAGAACAAAGAGATCAAGATTTCAATACAACAACGACAGTGAAGCAGCGATTAGCGAATTACAGATCACCATTGAAGGAAGCATAGTGGCTTCTGAGCTTTTCACTTGGATACAAATAACATGCTTTATATCAACAAACTTGAGGCCAAGAGATGAAACCATGAGTAGTTGCTACTCATTCAAGATTTGTATCTAAATTTCTACTAATTTGCAATCAATCTCTTCAAAATTGCGAAAATTCTTCAAAATTTACCCTCAAAGTTCATTCTTGAAGAAAGATTCATCTCACTCTTAAAGTCATGTAGCACCCTGAATCATGTTCAGCAAGTTCAATCGCAGATAATCACACATGGGTTCGAACACAATCAGTTTATCACACCACGGCTCGTGTCTGCGTGCGCTGAGATTAAGAACATGGGTTATGCACGCCAACTGTTCGATCAAATGCCTGACCCAAATATGGCTCCATGGAATGCGATGTTCAAAGGGTATATCGGTAACGAAATGTACAAGGATATATTGCTTTTGTTTGGGTATATGGTGAATATTAATGTGAAGCCTAATTACTTCACAATCCCTATGGTTTTGAAATCTTGTGTAAAGCTATCAGCTTTGAGAGATGGTGAGAAAGTTCACTGCTTTGTGGTGAAGGTTGGGTTTAAGTCGAATCCATACGTTGGGACAACGTTGATTGATATGTATTGTAGTGGGAGTATGGTTGGTTATGCATATAAAGTGTTTAGTGAAATTACATTGAGGAATGTGGTCACATGGACATCGATGATTTGTGGGTACATTTCATGTGGAGACTTGAAATCTGCACGCGAATTGTTTGATTCGGCGCCTGAACGAGATATTGTAATGTGGAACATTATGATTTCTGGTTATATGGAATGTGGTGACATGGGTGCAGCTAGAAATCTATTTGATGTGATGCCTAATAAAGATTTAATGTCGTGGAATACTTTACTGAATGGGTATGCAAATAACGGGGATATGGAGGGATGCAAGAAACTATTTGAGGAAATGAATGAGAGAAATTTCTTTTCTTGGAATGCATTAATCAATGGATATGCACATAACAATCAGTTTATAGAAGTTCTTGATGCATTTAAACTGATGCTTAATGAGTCCAATGTGCAGCCTAATGATGCAACATTGGTGAGTGTATTATCTGCTTGCTCAAAGCTAGGAGCTCTTGAATTGGGTAAATGGGTGCATTTATATGCGGTTAACAACGGGTATAAAGAGAATACGTATGTAGGAAACAGTTTGATAGACATGTATGCAAAATGTGGTGTGATCACTAGTGCGGTTGATGTATTCATGGATATGAAGAAAAAAGATTTGATTTCATGGAACACGGTTATAAATGGATTAGCAATGCATGGTCATGGATCCGACGCATTGAGAATTTTCCATGAAATGAAAAAATCTAAACAAAAACCAGACGGGATTACGTTTATAGGTGTCATTGTTGCTTGTTCTCATATGGGCTTAGTTAAAGATGGATTTAAGTACTTTAACTCGATGGTAGATGAATACTCGATCATTCCTCAAATTGTGCATTATGGTTGTATGGTTGATTTACTATCTCGAGCTGGATTGATAGAAGAAGCGGTAGAGTTTGTTAATAAAATGCCAATAAAACCAGATAATGTTATCTGGACCAACTTACTAGGGGCATCAAGGATTTACAAGAACATTAAGGTAGCAGAATTGTGCCTTCAACAGCTTATTGAACTTGAACCCGAGAACCCGTCTAACCATGTGATGCTGTCAAATATATATGGAGATGCTAAGAGATGGGCGGATTTGGCCAGATCAAAAGTCGCGATGAGGAACACCGGGGCTAAAAAGTTACCGGGCTGCAGCTTGATTGAGGTGGATGATGGTGTTGTTGAGTTTTATGCCTTTGATGAGAGGCATTTAAAGACAGAAGAGATATATTCTGCTTTAAAAAGCTTGATAAAACTGTCAAAAGATGCTGGGTATGTGCAACAACTTATGGAACATCAGTGAGTAAGAAACAAAGAAAACAGGTGAAATACATTATGATTATTATATTTTCATACCATAGTTGTGATTTGTTGGTTTATTTGATTTAGAGCCATTCTGTAATCAAATGGGTTGAATTCAATTTTATTTTTTTGGCTTGAAATTTTGAGACAAATGTTAGATTTTGAGCACATGATGAATTAAAATTGTTATTGTATCACCAATTATTGAGGCGGGGTCTCGGGATTAACTATGTTTGTTTGTTTAACATCATCTCTTATAATTTTTGCTCGATTAAATGAAAAGACAAAAAGATACAACTACAAAATGGTGATTAACTTTTTTCTCAAGGCCGGAAATAGAGTGTGTGTGGTCCGTTGACCCTTCAACTGACGATTGTACTAAAATAGGTATCCAAACAATCTATTTTAGTGGTTGTTTGAATTTCAGGTCTTGGTGTTAATTGAGTAAGGTGTTGTTTCAAAACGGATAGGGTAAATGGACAAACATGCATGGGTCAATGGTATCGGACCGGATCAGACGCGGAAAAGTGAGAATCAAACACTCTGACCGGTCAAAATGTCTGACCGGGTCAGTGAGTCAGACATTTTGACCGGATCATAAGCAATTCAAACACCCCTTAATATTTAGACTTATTTAATTGTTACTCGTAGTATAGTTGAATCAAATATTCTAGTCTTTTTAGGGGAAGAGTACATTAATGATGGATATTATTAGAATAAGTAAAGTGTTCAAACCATAATGTTCAACTTAATCACGTAATTAATTAAAAATTTTATTGTTTGAGGACCTCCAGAATAGAGATCTGGTTCTAATTCTAATGTTAATAAGAAAATGAAATTAATAACTATAAAATTAAGTCTAATGCATACACTCATACAGTAATAAAGTTATATAAGAAAAATTTTAAGTTAATTAAAGAAAATTTGTATATATGTCTTTTGAAATAGACGTATCACTTAAACGAAAGATATACGTTTAATTAAGCTTACAGCACACGTATATCATTCTTTCTCCAATATTATTTAAAAGCCAAACGTCAATTTCCATGTCATTATATCCGACTTTTCCCCCAAAATATCCAGGCAATAAAAGTCAAAAAGACGAAGAGAGTTGTTATCTTTGTTTAATAAATAATAGCCGTCTTTGATATTCTTATTTAAATAGCCTTCTTTTTTCAGAAGAACACGAAAAGAAAATAAAAAATAATTCTCACATGGTTATATGATTAACTATATTATCTATGTTGAATAATAACAAAACAACTATAATATTAATCGTGTCAAAACGAGTTAAAGTTTGTGAATTGTGACACTTGGCTAATTGTGAGATCTTCCAAGGGTTTTTGGAACAATGCCATATAAACAATATTGAACGGTAATTAATATTTTAAATCCAGTCACTCGGGTAAACCTATTGTAATAATGAAAATTTCTAATAAAATCACATTATAGACCTTGTTAAAATCATGAAATAACCTTATCATGGTTATGGTGAAGGTGAGTTGGCAATAATGGAGTTGAAGACAAACAAGAAGTTAGAGATTTCAATATATGACAAACGATAATGAGTTTAGGCTCTCAACATCCGCTTAGAAGAGTATTTGCTCATACTAACACCCCCGCTTCTCCATCCCCATCCCACCAATTCACCCAAACCTTTCTATAACCTTTTGAACCACACTCCATGATGGAGTGAAAAGTTGATAGAAACAATCAAAACTTTAAGGTATAACCTAACAACGATGTCGAGAAAAATGTGAGCTTGGATGTGTCAAATGTTTAAATGGGCCAAAATTGATGAAAGGTTAAACGGATTCAACAGTTTAAGTTACATAACGAGGTATAGAATATTCATAACAATAAAACATGATAAATAATTAGTCTATTGAGTTTGAAATTATCAATTAATGACTGAATCGTATTCTTGCATATTTTAAACTGATTTGAACTTGACTCGGTTTGATTTGTTTTACAAACAGAGAAAAAAGACGATTTGATCGACCTAGTCTAGTTTCAATTAACTTTTTCTATGCTTTAAAGTAGGCAATTATTATTTTGACTATCGTAAACAAAGAATGCGACATTTTGCAAGTTGCAAATTTAATTAATTTATGGATTTACCTAACAACCAACCTGGATTTATCCCCTTATTACCATTTTCCAGTTAGATTTCTAATTTCATCATCTTATATCCAACAAACATCTATACGACCCTTATAATTGTTGTAAACCTAAATATGTTGCTTTAATCAAATCACAACAACTGGTTGTGTAATTAACTCAAATGTTATTTAGTAATTGACATCAACATTTTCTGTGTAATCAACAACGAATGTCGTTCTGTTAGCGAACATACGTTAGCCCTAATACCCCATGATGTTAAAAATTAACATTTCAAGTCTTAAAATTGTTACTAAAAATATTTATACTCAAACATGTGATGACACCTAAACCACAAAAACCATTTAAAATTTATTTTTAAAATTCTTTTTCTTGTTTACATACTTTAGAAAAAAATTATGGTAACCACAGATATCTTAGAGTTAATATCATAAAAACCACTTATTTAATTAACTAACTTTAAAAAGATAAAAAATTGGTAACGGCAAATATCTTAGAGTTAAGATAATGAAAACCACTTATTTAATTTACTACTTATAAAAAGTAACGATGCAAAAGGAGCACGTCTCATTCTCAGATGCACAATTGGCAATATTATTTATTTTTGTCACAATCACCCTACCATAACCGGAGTTGACTTTTCTCAAACGTTACATTTTGACGGTCATCAACACGTCGGTTTATCAAAGTCAACGATCCAATCAGACTTTTTGTCTTTTATTTCCATAAAATATACATTATTACAACTAAAACAAAACCTTCATGTATTATATATATATATACACCACATTGCCCCTATTAACTCGCACAAAAAATACCCTCTTCAAATCCAAACATGAGCCCTAGAAGGTTTCTTGATGGTGATCATAAACAAAAGTCGAAAAGCGGGATCGTAATCAACGGTCCACGACCGATGCCATTAAAGCTTAAACAAGAATCTCACACCGTTCACAAACAGCATCACCAGCGGATCAGAAAGCCGATCATAATCTACATTCATTCTCCGGAAGTCATCCACACCAAACCTCATGATTTCATGGCTCTTGTTCAGAAGCTCACGGGTCTTTCGGGCTCGAAAGATCAAGAAAAGCAACAGAAGAAAACCCTAAAGCAACATGCCTATGATCTTGATGATAATGAGTTTTCGAGTGATTCTGGTGTCACAAATGAGAGAAAAGATAGCTTGATATCGAAGAGTCCTATGTTTAATACGCCTTTGAATCCACATATAGCCGATATCCCTCTTTTTACTCCTAATACGAGTGATCACTTCTTCTCGCCTCAACATTTTCTGAAATTATCGGATATGGTTTCATCATCTCCAAACATGAGTACTTTGTTGTCGCCTGGTTCGCTAGTCGAGCTCATGAAAGAGCTTCCTGAATATTGATCAAAGCATATATGTGGCTAGGGGTGTGTAAAAATATATGGATCTTAATATTCGAATGAAAAATCCAACACTCTTGAACCTGAAATATCTGAAAAATCGGATTATCCGAATATTCATATTCAGCTCGTGATTTTGGAGAAACTCGGATATGTATTTCACTATCCAAATCTGAAATTTTCAATCTCTGAATTTTGGATATCTAAAATTTCGGATACGAATTTAGATAGTAAAATCAACTATTCGAAGTTCGGATATCTGAACTTGAACACCCCTATGTTTGGCTCAATATTCATTCCCGTTACATGGTTAATAGTTTTCTCACTTTTCTTTATCCATACACTTCGTCAAAGATTTTACTACTAATTTCAGAACTAGTCGTGATTAAGGTTCGGTGTATCGGGAAGAAATCAATCTATGACATGTAATTTGTTGTTTCGTTCATTGGTTCGTGTATTAGATCTAGATTCTTGATGGGTTAGCTCATAGTAAAATCGATCTGTTTATGACAATATGTATTAAATCTGTAATTTGTTCTTTGGTTTATGGATTAATATCATATATAAAGTCTAACTATAATAATTTCTATGTCATAAAAATTACCATTATGTTTTTACTTATATAAAGGAACAAAGGATTCTTGTAGTTATATTTACATAAAGGATTCATAATGCTACACTCGTCGCTATGTATTTGTGGATATTTAAGATTGACTCACTTTTATGAAGTTATATTATTGATCTCATGATCTGATATCTTTCAACCCTCCATCATTAATTTGTTTGCATGTTCCAATTTGGGATAGCATAACAAGTTCCAACTTGGTTTGTTTGTAGGTTCATGTTTAGGGTTTCATTCCTTTTTTTGAGCAATGGTGGCAATCCCCTTTGCCATGTTTTATATTTGTAGAGTAAAAGAAGAGAGCAAAATTGAAGGGTTTTCAGCACAACGTAATATATCCAGGTGTATAAAATGATGTCTTCTCTTAAGCGATCGAGTGATGTAGAATTAGAAGTAAATTAGATTGTTAATTCATTAAGAATACTCCTTTCTAATTAACTAACTAAGGATGATTATCTTCATTACCAATGATCTTTATCCTAAGTGGTTAAAGTGAGGTAGCTCAATACTTTATTATAATAAAAGAAGATTTTGAGCTCAAGTCTCACATATGATAAAAAAAAAGAGGCGTTTAGATTGGATCAAAGGGTTCTCACCTAATGTACGTGTTTCTTCTGAAGGTAGCATCAGGTTCAGGATTAATGGAAACAGAACAATGTATGAGCTCTCTTCGTGGATGTGACAACCTAATGTCTCAAGGTCCCGTATTCGAGTAATGAAAATGATCGGATAAATCAGTTGCATGTTAATGATTCAATTACATGTTAGAAAAAATATATATCATGTAAAAATAACCTTGATTGTTAAAAATTACCTCAAATTAAGGACAACAAAATAAAATGTTACTAGGTAGAAAAAACATGCATGGTAAATTGCACCATTCGACTAAACGCAATTCAAAACGGAAAATAATATTATAATTCATAATCGATGCTTGATCGGGCCTTAAGTTTAACCAGATGTCTTAAACCAAAACATATTTAGGTTTTTTTATCGGGCTTTAAGTTGGGCTGGATTAGTCTCAACACAACGGCCCAATACTCGAACTCTCAAGAATATGTTAAATACAATTATACAAACTCACAAAAATCATGAACGTTATGAAAAGGTTTTTAAGTTTCTGAGTTTGGTTTTAAGTTTTTGAGCTATTTGATTAAACCAATACATCAAATACTTCTTTATACTAATATATGGACTTAAAATTACCCATCAAAATCGAAAAAAAGGTCATTGGCATCTCGAAGACGACCATATAACCGTTGAAAAAGGGTAAAAATCATGTGCGGTGGCTAGATCCGGTTTGAATCGCTTCGGTCTGGGATAGAAATCGGTTCGGAACAGGTCTGAGCTTTGAAACATGGAACCGATTTTGCCAGTTTTTTCGGTTTGGGTGGTACCAGTTCGGTTACGGTTTGGCTCGTGGGTTCCGGTTCTCGAGTCAGTCTTTTTATGTTCCTCTAACATAAATCACATATTCTTATTAAAGAATATAATCACTGCATCCATAAATTATAAATATGATATGAAGGTATAGATTTGAATTCTTGCAACTACAAATTGATTAGTGGTATTTATGAGTAAAAGATTGTTAGAAAGAAATATAGAACAAAACTTATACGACACAGAAACATTTATTTGGTTTAATTTCTTCCACTTGAAAAGAAATAATGATTAACTTTATAACAAAAAAGGACGTGCACATAAAATGTTTACCCAAATATAGAAAACATTAAATAATTAGTTATCATCAATCATATCGCTTCTTGACATTATGCTCCAGTAACCTTTTCACAATCTTTTTTCAAGATTTTAACATTGCGATAATTATTGTCGATTCATATTCAACGCGTCACTGATTTTTGTGAGAACATATCCTTTCTAAAGGTTACAAAAGTCACAAAGGTTCGAGACACATAAACCAGTCATTTTTTCCCCACACTTTAAACACACATTATCAAGTGAAGATCTTTCGTAGAGATGTAAACGAGTCAATATGACTCGAAAGCTACTTGGGACCGACTCGAAAAGGCTCAAATTGAACCAAACCTAAATAAGCTCGAACTCATATTATGATTCGTTTACTAAACGAGCTCAAGCCCACGCTTCAGATATTGAGCTCAAGCCCAAGCTTCAGATATTAAGCTCGAGCTGGCTTGTCAGCCTAAACGAACTTTTAGTGATATTTAATGTACATAGTAGATATATATATTTATATAGGGGATGGTTCAAATGAGAATCACATTTTTCTATGAAAACTTTAGGAACCAATCTCAGCCACTCATTTTTTATCACATGCAAATCACATCCCTCCCCTATAAAAATAACATTATTATTATATGTAAAAAAAAGATAAACATAATTAAATAATATTATATTATGTTATATATATAAAAAGTATGATTATAAATATATATAAAAGCAATTATAAAAACACATTAACAATTTAATAATAAACGAATCGAGCCCGAGGTTGAAAATTTTTTTACGAGCCAAACTTAAGCTTTAAAAAATAAAACTACAAATGCGTTAAGCTGAAGCTCGAGTTTTCTAAAGTTAAAACAAGCATCAACACAACTTGTATATAGACCTACTTTCAAGTGCTTATAAATTGAGCCTTCGGACGTAAAAGTACGTTGAATTAAACTCTTACCACTGTTAGAGATAGGGCTGGCAATTTTAGACACGAACACGAATACACGACACGAACCTATACGATCTTAACAGGTATTGGGTATGACCTTAATAGGTTTCGTGTACGAAACAAGTAGACACGAATATACCTGTTAAATTTCGTGTCTAAACATGTATTTTACCTGTTTACCTGTGATGTACCCGTTACTACCTGATAAATATATTTTTAAAAAATATAAATAATATAACATTAAAAATGCTTTATGTTCAGATCTTTCGAATGATTTTGTATTATTAGTGTTGCTTGCTAAAAACTTCCTAAGGTATCCTCACTCCAAATCTTTCGGACGATTTTTGTATCACTAAAATGATTCCTAAATATGTGTTATTAATGGTTCTTATCGTGTCTTATCGTGTATACCTGGTATTAACAGGTTCGTGTTCAGGTTTGGAAACAGGTACACGATAAGTTATCGTGTCGTGTACATGTATACAGATATACAGGTTTCGTGTTTGTGTCTTATCATATTCGTGTCTTAAGAGGTACAGGTATACCTGTTATGTCAGCCCTAGTTAGAGAAGGGAACTTTAATCGAATAATATATGCAACATGATCCAACATTGTAGTACACATACATATAACATCCATATACACGTGGCATGGAAGTATTTATAGCATGGAAGTATTTATATTAATGTATTTCTTACTTTGAGGATAGTAAGATATCTACAGGGCCCATCGAGTGGAGTTTTATTTTTTATTTTTTACTTTTTATCAATTTTTTTTCTATAGGTTGATGAGGTGCTAAGGTGAAAAGTAGATGAAGTGGAGGGTTAGGTTATGAGGTGTCAAGTCATTCGGTGAAAATGGGGATGAAGTCTAGGGGTGTTCAAAAATATTCGAATCCGATAATCCAATTCGAAAATTCAAAAATCCGATTCGAAAATCCGAATTTTCGGATTCGAAAATTCGGAGATTTCGGATTCGGATGGTGATTTTCAAAAGTTTCGGATATTCGGATATCCAATTATCTACAAACTAAAAAAAATTTAATTTTTGAATTTAAAAACATATACTTTTACTTTAGATTGAGATTTTTTAGTGTATATTGTGACTTTTATGATATGAGTTTGTTTTTTATATTTTTTTATAATATTATATGTCTAATTATTGTAACAAAACTAAAAAATAAAATAAATAAAAAATGAATTTCGGATATCCGAATCACTATCTGAAAATTCGGATATCCGAATCCTTATCCGAAAATTCGGCCGAAAATTCGTATATCCGAAATTTCGGATAATAATTCGGATAGTGATTTTCACTATCCGTAATTTTCAGATATCCGAAATTTCAGATATCAGACTTTGAACACCCCTAATGAAGACCGATGAATATTCATAGAAATAAGCTCACCCCGACAGACGCACACGTGAAAAGAGAAATCTCAAGGGTGTTGGTGAAATCAGGATGACATCGTGAAGCCTAATGACATGATATCATCCTTTGGAGATATTCATTTCAAGAAAATAATTAAAATTAAGTATGATTATTTATAAATGCTGATAAAACTTTTTATATAAATAAAAAACATTGACCCAATTCAACCTTTAGTACAACTGAGTTCCTATTAACCCATGCCAATTATCGAATTAAACTAACTATATGCATTAATTTACGACACATGATTATAGAATTTTTTATATTTGTTTTTTTGGATACCTAACAATATGTGATACGTTGGTGATAACAGAAGATTATTTGTCGTTTTTGTTTTCAACTAATTTTTAGATTTTGTTGGATTTATTGCTGATCTCGTCTATTCAAGTAGTCAGTGATGTGTCACTAGTGATAGTTTTCTGGTGGTGAAAGACATATTTTACCATTTAAGTTGGAAAAGTAAATAAGTGTAACATGATCACGAATATACTTTCGGTTGTCCGAATGAAAACTTTCTAGGAGAGTCATTCATCTTTAGATTGCTATCAACCAAACTTGTTTAACTTTGAAATTCTCATTTCATCCACAGCTAGTGCATTGATGATATTAGTAGCATGACGTTCCTTATGAACCCAACATTTCTTTTGTTCACGAGGATGTGAGATTTGCTCCGGTGAAGAAATGAGACTGGTGTTAAGTTAAAACTTACTAGCAACAACTTGATGGCTAGTAGCAATAGACTAGGGATCACCGGTCGGCAGTGACGGAGCTTGAACATCTCCGTAAGGGGGCGGGGGCGAAATTAAATTCTTTTAGGAGGCGAACTCGATATTTATATAAAAATTTACACCACCATGCCAAAAATTTACACTAATGGACTAAAAATTAACACTGCCGACGAAAAAAGAAGCCCCCCCTCCCCGGCCCTCACTATCCTTCGCCCTTGCCGGTCGATGACAGGAGCATGGGAGGTCAATTGTAACTTACTAGGTTACTACTGATACTAATTTATGCATTGAATAAATGATGACAATTATAACGGTCAATCTTAAATGAAACATAATGATGATTCACCAAGTATAAAAGCTAGGTTCGTCTTTAGTAAAATTTTGGGACACATTTTTATAACATAACTCGCATATTCATCCTTGTTTTCTCTTCGAATGACACAATATTGTTTATATGATTCATTCAGATATTTAAACTCTTTACTAATTATAAAACGTACAAAATTAAAGTCTCGCCCTAAGTCCTTTGTTCTTGATTTACCTCTCTTATTTCTATCACAACTAAATTTCTCAACAAAAGAGTGAATATTGAGTTAGCTAGAACCAATGAAGAAGCACATATGAAGGTGCCAAAGTAAAACTCATATGTGGTTGTGTTTGATTCCATGAACCTAATTCTTGAACCCCTAACATATTCCTATTACACTGAATTGATGCATACACCACCCTTCATTCTTTTCATAAGGACAAATTTTCTTTGGTTCGTTTTATAGATACGATTCATATTCACATCATACCACGTATCATGCACACAATGAAGACAACACAACACAACACGTACGATTATATCTTTGCAAATGATTTGACGATTTTGTAAGTACAAGTAGATAGATCTGTCGACTAGGATATGACAGTTTCATTAGATCCTCAAAATGAGTTTTTGACAGCAAGAAAACTCTTAGGAAATAACAATAATTGGCCCAAGGATTTTGATAATGTACAAAGTAAAATTGAATGTTCTAAGCATATATGTAATTTATGTCGTTGGTTGAGTGGTCCTAAGTAGATTATCATAGAACTTCTAGTCAAGCACGAGTCTTTCCTAGAAAACCCTAATAAAAACAACACATGCATGCACAAGGGAATCTAGTACTTGGGGATCACCGAAAGTTTACTTTTAAATATGCATCTATAGTTTGTTTAATTTCTTTCTAAATCATATAATACTTCAAATATTAGTTTAAACCAAATTGGAATATGTTTATTATAACATATAGATCATGAGCTCTAATCTTGATGCTTATGAGTTAAATATTATTTAACAACAATATGGTAAGTACTAGCTTCTAATAATGGTAAAGTGAACAACATCAAGGCACCAAATTAACGATTATAATGGACCTGTACGTATATATTGCTTAAAAATTTGTTGATAGAAGAAAAATGAGCTTTTGCAATTTTTTGAACATATTGATACATAGGGCTATAGACATGCTACACTTATAAAAAGAAAGGATATTGGTATATAAAATGAAACGCACTTTAATCAATATATATTAAAGTAATATCACATAAATACGGGTCTCAATATATATTAAAATAATGCACAATATTAAAGAGACGTAAAAGTTCAAACCAGACGTACACTCATGTTTTTTTAACATAAACACCCAAAATTACGTAGAATAAAATCATCCGTCCTGCAGGACTAGATTTCAAAACCTTTTAATTGTATGACGTACATCGAAATATTTTTTAGAGACAGCCGTATACTTATGTAACTAATGATTCCAATAATTAATTTGACATGTTATCTAGTCCAAATCATGTTTTAATTAGACGTTTCATTACTTTAAATCATATATATACACACAAACAACAAACAAGATTTAACAATATTATATGTCTAGTAATGCATGATTTTGACTATATAATATCTCCAAGTCATTGTTTACTGGAGCAACATAGGAAAGATACGGTTTTCAATTTATGACTTTTCAGTCCCTTGAATTTGTGACTTTGAATGTTAAGAGAATTAATATCCATGTGTTCAAATTGCAATTTTCTAAATAGATGTTAACATAAAAGTGAATTTTGTATTTTATGTGACTGGTAAACAAAAGAACTTTCAAACTTTAGACAACAAAACTATGTGTATATAAAAAGAAATACGTGTATTGTTAACAAGTTTAAGGTTTTATATATATCTTCTTTAATAAACAAAATAACAAAGAGTCATATGATCATTTTCAAGTTTGTTTACGATGTTTTCATTTAATCTCTATCTAGAATTATTCACATGTACTCAGCATAATTAAAGTTACAAATTAGTATGCGAAAATAGTTTTTTTAATTGATGTTTTTTTTATTATTCTGTTAATCTAATTAACTTCTTTCTAAAAATAAAAAAATGTTTCGCTAAAAATATTTGACTTTGTTAATCAAAATGATTGGAGACTTTGAAGTTTTGTTGAAACCAAACTCACAAATCCACCAACACATGTACTTTTGAAGCATATCATTTAGTGGATGGTTGGGTGGGGTGGATGGTTCGGTGGCGTGATAAATAGATACAAGTTAAAGTGGCGTTTTCATCCTATCAAAGGTTGTGAATTCGAGTTTTTAGAGTGACATTTTATTTGATCAGGATTATGTAGATGTTACTTATTTTATTTTGGTAAACTAGGTATTATTGTTAGAAAAAACAACATGCGCCATATATACTTAGGACATAAGTAAAACCATGACATCTAGTTGAGAATCTCTGGGTTCTCTCCATCAGTAACTCTCACCAGTACTTTTCAAGGAACCTTCTAGGTTCTTTAGATTCTTGGAAAGAAAAAAAGAAAAGTTATTGTAATTGATATGTTTGTATTATTATTGTTATTAGTATATGTTCTAAAAACATACATCTAACTTTCAATCTATAACCTATAATAAAAGCATGTTTTTTAACACACGTGTCATTATTTTAGCATATCAAAAAAATTATTTTCTTGCATCCCTCATAATAAATACAAAATTATAAAAACAATTAATTTAACTTTTCTATTTAACTAAAATATGTTTAAAACATATATTTATATTTGTGTTTCTTTTCTCTCTCATATTAAATGATATTTATTGTAATAAGTAAACTAAACTATTAACGATAAAATATAAATGTAGTTACTTTAATAATTTATTTATACATATTAAATATAGAGTAATAATTTTAATTCATCATGTGTTATAACTTTTAGATATTCATTATATTTTTATTTCATCAATAGATAATAACATTTAAAAAATAAAATATTTATAAAACTAATAATTTAAATATATTTTATTTATTCCACCAATGTAATACATGAGCTCTAACCTAATTATAAATATATTAAAGTCTAATTACAAGTTGATCTTATATATCTAACTTTCAATTATAAATATCTCAAGGTATAATTACAAGTTGATCTTATTTTAAATGCAAGAACAGAAGGCCAGAAGGGATACTTTATGAACTAAATTTATACCAGATACAGTTATCTCAAATATAGTTTTTTATAAAGAATAAAATGAGCCAGAGGAAATAATTGTTTTATTTTTCTCTCCCATTATTTTGCATATTCTAATTTCCATGTTAGTTTTTTTTCCCTTTTTCAAGTAAATAAATAAATCATGGCATCTTTACTAGTTTACATCATATAAAAACCACCCAAAATAATAATCTACACTAATTAATAAAGCCGTAGAAATCGTTGCTTTTAATATTGATAATTACGTAAATACTTGCCTAAAATACCTACACTTATAAAATTCTTTTATATAAATCAGTAGATTTGGTTAAATTTCTATTGTAATCATTTCAATAAAAACCCTTTTAAACTAAGTATAATGGTTAATTAATGTTGAAGTAGTTTTCAAGTTAAAATATCATTTAAATAGTTAAATGTCATGTAGATAAAAATCATTTTACTAAAACCCTTTTAAATTAAGTGTAATGTTTAACTAATGTTTAGAGCACATATTAACACAAAAATCTAGAAAAAATTATGTTTGGCAAGCGTTAAGGGCTTGGAGCCCTATGAATTTAAAGCTATTTTTAATTAGCTTGTAATGATGTTTATAGTACCAGTTGTCTTCATTTTATTATGTTTGCAGCCCTTAAAATATCCACTACATATAGTCTTAAAAAATTATAATCATATGTTTTTACATTACTTTTTAATAACTGTCGTTTTATCTGTCAAAAAAAATTTAGTATGAAAGATGGCATGTGATATTGGGCCATCCTTCATATCGTCATTAGAGGTGCTCTTAATTAGCACCAATAAAGATCATATATTGCTTTGAAACAATACCCAATACAACCCTCTTTTTATTCTGAATTTGCTTATAATCCATTTGGTTAGTTATAGTTGAAGAATAAATTATCATATTGATCTAGAAACTGAAACTTATTTATACTTATCTTGGTAAAATGATATGATATAAAAGAACTCATGTAGTTTATAATTTTCAGAATATTTAAAGAAAAATTTAATATTTGGTGAGGATAAGATGGAGTGACCAAAAGCGTGCAGCCAGCCATTGTGAGCCTCCAAAGAATAGGCAATGGATCACATTTTTAATGTTCATTCAAAGAGCACTACTTTCATAAGTTTACTCCATTCTATACAATGACAAATCCACATCTTAGAAAAATTCCCATTTGCCTTCTTTATTTGTATCTATCCATAATTCCAATATTATATATATATATATACACAAATACATATTTTTTGAATATTCTTATATTCTTATGTATCAATCGATATTATTGAAATGAATTATACTTTAGTTTCGATAATTAATGTTGTTTAGTGACATTAGAAGATGTCACTAGAGTAAAACAAAAGTCAGAAAAAAGCATATATAGATATATTATATAACCACGCATGAAGAGTGTTAAAAAAAAGTTACAACATGTAAAACCTTGTAATGGTACAAAAGAGAGAGACTAGACTTTTTTAGTCAAAAACCTTTATTTGAAATTGTAACTAATAGTAATGACGTATACTTTACACGTACTTTGTTAAAGATTGTAGCACTATGGTAAGTTTTGTTATTTTTTAAAAAGTGTAATTAAAATACTTTTGGCCAATAATTTAATCCAATATCTCTTGTAGGGAAGCAACCTTATCAAGAGGATGTACTTGTCTATATTCTTTTAAAGTTTTAGAATAAACCCTCTTGGTATTCTCTTTACATCATTACCCATATAAAACCTCCACTAGGTTCCCCAATCATTCTAGTCCAAAAACATCACTACTATCTATAATTTCTCCCACTTTTGTATATTTCTTTCATTTCTTCTAGCTTCCATGAGGGCTTCAAAGAAGATGACTAGTTCTTGCAATGAACAACTTGATGAGCTAAGAAGAGGGCCATGGACCCTTGATGAAGACAATCTTCTTATTCATTACATCAGTTGTCATGGCGAAGGACGTTGGAATTCACTAGCAAAATCTTCAGGTAATCGAGCAAAACCAAGATAGAAAAGACTATTATTGATCATACCATACTATATCACTAGTCTAACTTTTGTGGTTTGATTACTAACTTTTGTTTGATTGTTCTATTATTAGGATTGAAGAGAACTGGAAAGAGTTGCAGGCTAAGATGGTTAAATTACCTGAAACCTGATGTTAAACATGGAAATCTTACACCACAAGAACAACTATTGATCCTTGAACTACATTCCAAGTGGGGTAATAGGTAAGTCTAAGTGTGTGTGTGTGTGTATGTATGATCACACATAGAAGTTCTCTAAGTTACTATTTTTAGTTCTAATTTTATATACATGTTTTGTTCAAGATGGTCCAAAATTGCACAAAACTTGCCTGGAAGAACAGATAATGAGATCAAAAACTATTGGAGAACAAAAGTACAAAAACAAGCTCGCCATCTCAAGATCGACTCTAATAGCAAGATATTTGTTGAAGCACTTCGCCAATTCTGGGTACCAAGATTGCTAGAGAAAGTGGAGCTTAGTTCACCATCATCATCATCTACTTCCACCACAACTATGGAAGCTAATCAAAAGAACTTCAACCCTCAAACACAAGCCAAAGAAACTCTAATGGAGACACAAGTTCAAACTCAAATAATTGTTCATCAAATTCGAAGAGAGTTATGTCTTCGTACTTGCCAGAAAGTTCACTCCAAAGCAACGGTTACATTGTGGATAACAATAACTTTCACGTCATGAGTTTCAACCAGCCAAACATGCAAGAATATCGATCGAGTGACATGTCATCATTTGAGTTCCAAATGGCGGAGGTTGATTGGATGAGCAACGACATAGCGGATGACACATTTTGGAACATGGATGAATTGTGGCAGTTCTTGAAGTAATTTACTTATATACAAAGTAACTTTTACCATAATACTACATAGTAAATTAATTAAAATGTATACCACCATATATAATTTATAATTTTTAGGTGGTGCTGCTAGTTATATGTTTTTTGGTTTTAAGTGTTGACATGTAAGTTGTAGGGGCTGGGGTGTGTTACCTCCATATGTCAAGTCTTACGAGGAAATATGGAAAAGGATGAATTGAAAGTCTATTATAGCCTCCAATAACTTCAAAAGTTGAAATTGATATAAATTATAAATGAGAATCATTTTATTTTTCTCATTACTTTGAATTTTGTGATAGATTGTTTTCAAAATATGATAAATGCAATGACGTGAAGGTCTTTTCTTTTGATTTTAATATTATCTTACACTTTGGTATATAGTTGCTCCAATAATTTGTGTCACATCACAATATAGGTGTTATGGCATCTAGACTAGAATAATGAGTACTAGTTGGTTCGGTTGGGAGTTAAAATATAGTTATAACTAACAATTTAGAAGTTATATTATCATAACCGGTCTGTTTCAATTACTTAACATTTGAATTACCCTTTGGTTAACCATTTGGTCTCGCATAGGCAACTCAAGCTAATCCTAATGAACGTATCAAATCAAGTTTCGAGTCAATTAAAAAAACAAGCCTATTGTTTACAAATAATAAAGGGAGGTAAGTGACATATGAGTTATAACAAAGTTGTAATAAAAGTCTTATGACTATGATATGCATTATTTTGTTTATTAAACGGTTAATTAAAAAAAAATGTTTTGTTTTTTTTTTTTTTTGTGGCTCAATTATTAAAATTTATTGTACACCACAACAAAACATTCGAAAAACAATCATCAAATATAAATCTAACAAAAGAACAAGATGTATTAAGATTTTGGAAGGCCAAATACATTGTAACAAGTGTGATTTGAGAGTACATAAATCAAAGTAAGATGATTACAAAGATTCACATCGATCACGATCATGAAATTAATAATAAATTGAAACCAATCATAATCAACGAGATTAGTACCGAGTGGAAAAGATGGGGATGACAATGACCAAGTGGAAGTTTAAGAAACAATATTCAATGATTGATTGATCTAAAAGGACCACTTCATCCAATATCTCTTGCCTCATGTTATGCGAGTACTAGGTACATGTATTATATCACTTTGTTTTGTTCTTGGGGGTCTACCACGTGTTGATGATGTAAATTGTGGTCATATTAATTGTCATTAAGAACATCACGATGTGGGTCGAAAACACATAACATCACAAGAAAACAATGCTTCGTGTAGTCATGATCATCACCATCAACATCATATCTTGAACAAGTGAACCCTATTATCTGTGTTTCCATTGGTACCTCTAGCAACATTCAAATTCAGTTTCCATTTGTTATCTCCGTTAATCTCTTAAAGGTCATCTGTCCAGTGCAAGCTGTGTTTTACCCGTCCTAAGTTTAATGCTCTTGGCTGATACTAACAAATAATTACCACTCAAGCCAACAAGACAACAATTATTGCTAAAAAACTAGAAAAATTACAAGAGATCTTGAATCGCATGCGTCAATTTTAAAACCGTCCAAGAGGAGAAACGTGTTAAAAGTCAAGGATGGCTAACAGCTAACCTCACCTGTCGCTGTATGAAGCGAAAAACAAAAGGCTGAACAGTGAACTTATTGCTGAAATTAAGTTTAGTAGCCTCCAAAAGCTAGGATCAAATCAAATTGAATTTGGTAGACAGCTTGATTTATGGTGGCTGCTTTCTTATGGTTCAGGGAATTCACTAAAGTACAAGACAGTGGTCCATAGCATACTTTTCAATCGCAAGATATCGTTTTAAACATAAACATCACAGTTTTGAAACTTATGTTATGTACAATAGTCATATGCATCGTGTCTAATTACAAGAGATTTAAGATGAAAGATATGAATATGTTAATGATGCTCACTTACTTCCGGTTTTACCATAGCTGTCCCATAATGTAACAGTCCTGTTGAAAATTAGCTTTTCAGGTGTGGAATCCTTGTCAGCCACAAAATAGCCTGCCGTAGCATGTGAAGAAATAAGAAAAGTTGTATAATTGTTTAAAAGAAACAAAGAGGGTAGTAAAATTTACCAAGCCTTTCAAACTGAAATTTGTCATTTACTTTCGTGCGTCGGAGGGGTGGTACAGCGTATGAACATGGTATTACCACTTTAGATTTGGGATTTAGATCACCAAGCCAGTTATCATGTTCTCCAGGATTCTGATGTTAGAATAACAAAGTTATTAGTTCAACTATGAAGTTATATAAAAAAAATGACAAGTAATAAAATTACCAACCTCAGAAAGGAAGATTTTATCGAACAGTCTGACTTCCACCTTCAACGGGTCAACCCCAGGAGAAGGTTGTGCAACCCAATGAAGAACACCCTGCACAACAAAGTTTTAGTGACAAACTGGAAGTCAGATTATTGTAAGCTGTACCCTGAGAAAAGTCAAACCACACAAGTTTGACTTGCCTTTGGTTTCGTCCTTTTGTCAGGATCATACTCGGCATGTATCTCGACAACTGTCTTTTTATCATCAGAAAGCACCACTTCTGTACACTTAATAGGAAATGCATATCTGCATAGCATGATTGCAGGTAAGCGTTAATAAGTAAAACATTTGCCTAAAAGTCATGAGGATTAACCATATCAACATTGCACCTGAGGACAGTCTTTCCAGGAGCAAGGCCGTAGTAGTCTTTTGAATCTTTCATCCTAAAGTCAGATTGCTCTATGTAAACAACATTTGAAAAGGGGACCTGAGCAATAAAAAAACAAAATTTACAAATTTAAACATTTTACAATATTATACACACACACACACTCACACATAGAGAGAGAGGGGGGAGTCAACCTTGTAGTAAGAAGATGCATCATCACTAGGAGCATCTGGCCATTTCTTTGCGTCCAGTTCTATTACTGAACTTGGCTCAAATTTAGTAATAACCACCTATAACCAACCATAAAGCCTAAAGTGTAACAATAGCAACGAAATTTAAATTTTGAATAAAGATACAGTAAAACATGCACACCTTTAGTGGATGTAGCACAACCATGGCACGAGAAGCTGTTTTATTTAGTTCTTCACGTACATGATACTCAAGGCGTTCCAAACGTAGCAAACTACCATCACTGCACACCAAATGTTATTATAGATCCTCCACCAATAAACATGATTAAGTATTATCAAATAGTAATATACAAGTTAAAACCTTCTAGTAATCCCGATTCCTCTAACAAAAGCATTAATTGCGTTGAAGTGACACCCCTACGCCTCAATCCTGCTAGCGTCATCCGACGAGGATCATCCCATCCATCCACATAATTTTCAGTCACAAGCCGATTTAACTGCAAAGTAGATGTTCATAACTGACTAGATTTCTTTTTTTAATATTAGTTTATTTTTTAATAGCAAAAAAGTTACCTTGCGTTTTGACATCACAGTGTTGGTTATATTTAAGCGTGAATATTCCCACACATAAGGCTGGTAAAGGCCCAGTGCATGTAGCAACCAGTAATATGAAGCACGTCGTGTCTCAAATTCAAGCGTGCAAAGCTACAAAAATATAAAAATAATAAAATAATAAAAACACTTAATAACCAAATAATTATGTGAAAATGGGTCCCACAAAACTTACCGAATGAGTGATATTTTCAAGAGAATCAACAATGCAATGTGCATAATCATAACTTGGGTAGATACACCACTTGTTGCCAGCATGTGGATGAGGAGTAAACTGAAAAAAAGAATAGTTATGGTAATGAGTATCAAGTAAAATATTAAAAACACAAGTAAAATGAAATTATATATCTCTTTTGAAATAATAACAATTTACCTTAATTCTATATGCAATAAGGTCAAACATATTAAAATTGTCACTTTGCATGTCTTGTTTCATTCTAAGTGTAGCTTTTCCTTCATCAATCATGCCACGTTTCATATCATAAAAAAGTTTAAGTGATTCTGAAATTGGCCTATCTCTCCATGGACTGTTCATCTTTTTCTCTCTGTATTCTTTTATTCATCACCGGTCTAAACCAGAAAGAAAACAAAAAATTCAATTGTCAGATTACATTTTTTTACATTGAGACAATGAGACAGACTGGAGAATGCAAAACCTGGTGATCCACATAAGCACAACCCCTGCGTATGAGTTCCACTGCTAAATCATATAGTTCTTGAAAATAATCACTAGTGTATGTGATCTTGAAATTCAATTTTACTAAAATATTGTGAACCATTAGGAAACAGGGTTGACTTCACATAGATGTATTATCACAATATTTTACCTTAAAAGGTTTCCACCCCATCCAGTCCACAATTTCTTCAATGTGATCAATATATTCTTTTTTCTCAGCTTCAGGATTAGTATCATCATACCTACAAGTTATACATCTCATACAGGTGTTATAATGTATGCATGGCAATTTTGAATGTATTAACAAACATCTGTAAAGCAGAAGGTTCTTTTCGAAAGTTTTCGTGATTTTGAATATTTCTTATTAATTTATTTCAGTCGACCAAATAAGTCGGTTGCTAATTGTTAACTCATGCTTCTTCTAATAGAAAATAGAATATAAGTCTTATGTTAGTAAACTAAAAAAAATGAGTTACTAATTCTAAAACCAAAGGCCGCACGTCTTTAGATAATTAGAAAATATCCTAAAGATAAGTACTCAGAATCAATAGTTTTGATATATTTTTCCATCCTAATTTCTTCTACCTTTCAGATTTCTCCATTTTATTTTATTTTCTACGTTTTTTTGTTAGTGCAAACACAGTGCCAACCTGCCTTTTTCTTTGAATTTGATAGGCAGATGCATGAAATAACAAAAGAAAACAATTAGCTCCGTAACTCACAAAAATATTCACCCGATATAGTTAGAATGAAACTGAAACAAAAAAAAAATGACGATTGGAATAAGACATGAACTACAAAAATTTAGAAACATAAATAAACTGTTTTTAAAACAAAAAAGATTATCTTAGAGTTTAGTATAAAACTGTATATAACTTTGGAAACAAAGATACTGTAAAATAATAAAGAGAGGCATATAAACTTAAAGAGCTTTGCTTCATACGGACAATGGTTATATTAATTTAAGAAGCAAAAAAAACAAACTAGTAATAGTTTACAAGTATATAGTTAATCATAAATAAAACAGTCAATCAGTCGTAGTAATAAAGTAATCCTACCTCAGGTAGCAGCCACCACCTCTTTCTTTTGCAAGACCAAAGTCAACAAACATAGCCTGCACAAAGGTTTAATATTAAACAAGGATCTATATTGTATCAACAATACAAAAAGAATAGTCATTTAATGACTTGCCGAACTTTCTTAATTAAAAATAGCAACTTACCTTGGCATGGCCTATATGCAGGTATCCATTTGGTTCTGGTGGAAAACGAGTCAGAACTTTTCCACCAGTTATCTTCAGATGTTTTTCCAATATAGCTTTTGAATTACAAGCTCTGAGCACAGGTCTATCACTGAAGAATACTTCTGTATGCACCTTTGAGACAAACATAGTCAAATTAGAGCAACATAATTCAAAAAAAACAGTATTAAGGAAAAGGTTAGAAAGAAAAAATATATACTTGATTACAACCTTATAATTCTCCTCGGGTGCAGGGAATATTAAAAAAGGATTGAGTTCTTCTTCAGATGGTATCTTTTCTTCGTTGGTGCTTTTATCTTCTACTTTAACAAGTTTGTCTTTCTTCTTTTTTACAGGCTTTTCATTATCTGCGGTAGGCTTTTCTAGCTTTGATTCTATAAGTTTCTGGTGAAAGGCACATGAAATATATATTAATCATTTTGTAGTCAATTACAGATAAAAATGTTAGTTAGAGTAACTTGATAGAAAAGTGAGTTATTCACCTTTACAATCTTTGGATCTGCCCAGGGCAGCTTCTTTCGCATATGAGCAAATAGATCACCAACTGAAGCCGAATATCAAACGACACATCAGATTCGCATTGCCCGATAGCGTGATATAGCTTTAGAGGATATGTGAAATTAAAACTCACCATTTGTTCGATAGCTTTGGTCCTTAATTGAACTTTTTTTCTATTCAAAGATTTCATTGAAAGTGCGTTCTATATCTTCTTCAGAGACCTCAACACCTAGTACCAGATAAAAGATTCATTTCTAGTTAGTAATGATAATAATAACAATTCATCAAATTTCATATTTAACACTAAAAGTTGAAGGGAAAGAAAAACAAGTGAGTGAATTAAAACATACCAACTCCACAAGCTTCTTCAAATTACTGATATCAAGATCTTCTGAACCAGTAACGGTAAGAAATGCAAAGGCAGCTTCTACCTGAGCTGGAGTCTTATCTGCAATTATAACAGTGAATTTATTATGGTTATAAAATAGATCTAACATTAACACATCATTGTAAGGCATGTAAAGAGGAATCAAGCACCCTAGAAATTTAATTTCAGACCTTAGAAGAAACAATGTATTCTAGCAATTTAGGACGATGCACAAGGGCATTAGCAGGGAATTTGGTAGCAACCGTATAAAGAAGATTGCCAGTAGACCGTTCACATCCATCACTTGCAGCTGCCTGCAAAGGCAACATTAAATATATAAAAATGAGTATGTATATTCATAACAATTATTATTAATAAGACTCTGAAGTGGTAGTCTTGTTACAATGTCACATAATTCGAATTGAGGCTAAGAGCTGCTGATAATGAAGGAATCAAGACGCAACGTATAAAATACATAATAACTACTCCCTAATCAGCAACTACCTGAAAGATAAATACAATTTGACTCTAGAAGTTGACCAAGTTTCCCTATATTTTGTGACATATGCTTATAGTTTCCAAAGCTAAATGAATATAGCAACAAGTACATGCATGCTTGATCCAAGCCTAAATGACCTTGAGCAGTTTTATGGTGTTAGGTTCAAATCAGGTCAGCCTAAATTGAAATTGATTCCTTGTCACTTGTGAGTTTCACTATAAATCCAAACAACCTTAAACAATTCAATTCAAACCTATGAAAAAGCAAATTATAAACGTAAAAATTTATTCTTCGTGTTCTCACAGTTCAGCAAAGAGTTAATCTGGCTGGATATTTACACTTCCTCCAAATGGTAATTTCTTCATCTCCAACTAAGTTCATAGTAAGGTAATCAAAGAAGTAAAGAAATCAATCAAAAGGCAAGTGCTTTGAATATTATTGAAGAAAACTATCACAAAAACTCCAATACTGAATCCCATCCCTAACTCGGATTATATAGCCTACTCAAACATTGTTAGACTACAATTAGGACTCTATTAATTTAAACCACATAGTTCTCTAATAATCCCATAAATCAAGGAACCGATAACTATCATGTTTAAATTAATTTACAAGATAAACTTGGACTACACTCCAAATTATGAGGCTGATCTTGATCCATGTATACACCACAATCAGATCATACAATTCACCAACACATAGTGCATTCAAAAACAAACCAAATTTGAAGCATGCATTCTAATCATGTTTATTATGCTCGTAAAGATATGCGCTAAAATGTGCATTTTGTACAAAAAAACTTACTTACGGGTCCGTCAGTATGATAAACAAGATATTTATCTGACCAATAAGCACGTCTTCACACTACAACTAGTAATTGAAAGGCCTCTGAACCCCTGTTGTCAATAGCGGCTATAGCGACCACTATAGCACGCTATGTAGCATTGCGCCAATGGGTCGCTATTATTTTTTATTTTTTTTTATTTTTTTTTTTTTTATTTGGTAAATATGAGATTTAGATGATTGGTAATCAAGTATTTTAGCTATTTTGGGGTCTTTGTTTAGATTTCCTACTACTTTATACCTAAACATGCTTATCTATTGAATGTAAAACAATCTTACATATTATTCTACTTAATCGCTAAACACGAAATAGCGGTCCCTATTTACCGTTATTCGCTACGTAGCATATAGGTGGCTTGTCGCTATTTACCGCTATTCGCTATTGACAACTGTGCTCTGAACACTGTCTTAAAATGTCGAACTTTTAATCAAGGTATATGTAAGCCAATTTCATTGTTTTTCCTAACAAAAGCAGAATAAGTAAAGCAATTCAGAGTATTGATAGACGTTTATTGAGGTCGAATTTTGATGGTTTTGAGTATTGAAGGTCGCATTACAGATGATTCAACGACAAAATCATATAAAAAACAAACTAAATAGCCTCAACTTCCTCAGATTCACAATTCCCCCATCATTCTATCTAAAATTAAAAAATCAAAACTCATCTAATCGGCTTCTAATCAGCAACACAGATATGAGAAACACGAATTCGAGTTTACTATCCAATTGCATGCAAAACTATCAGCATTTTATCATGAATTTTACCTCGTTAATCACGGCGATGAGATTGGAGGTGACTTTAGCGTTGGCGATGGTGTTTTCAGCAGTTCGAACGTCTATGCCGATCTTCAAAAAGAGATCGAGAGGTTCCACCATTTTTCACAGGCCTCGATTACTCACAAATCAAAATCTGTAGATTGTGTGGAGATTGCGTGTGATTAAACCCCTAGAATAAACCCCGCCTATAACTCACGCAGATACGGGAAACGATACGACCAAAAGACGTTATTAATCGCACTTTATTAACATAACATAAAAACTCACCACGTAAATATTTACATATGTTCTAAATTTTTTTTATGTATTTAATTTTATACTACCTTTAATAAACTCGTATACATATATTAAATAAATAAAAAATTGATATAATAAATTTACTAATTATAAAAATAATATTTTAAAATATGATATAAATGAAATTACGTATCAGAAATGACTATAAATAATAAAACAATGATATCAAATTTTTAAATTTTTTTTAAAAATAAACATTTTATTTTAAAACAAATCGTATAAAATATTATTTTTAAAAAAGTTTCTTATAAAAATAATAAAACAGTGATATCAACTTTTTAATTTATTTTTTAAAATATCATATATTTTAAGATATGATATTATTTTTTGTTTTAAAAAAATTAACTTATTAAAATATTAATTTATTTAAAAATAACCTTAATAAATAAATTTCTTTCTTAATTTATTATATATTAAAATGTATTAAAATAATTTTATTAGTAATTAAGATAATTATTTAATAGGAGATAGAGGCGGAAAAAAATTGGTGAGAATGATTGTGGTGCTGACACGTGGTATCCCCATTTACCTTTTTATTATAATAGTAAGATAAGATAAAAAGTAAGATAAGATAAGATTTGTAAATGTTATAACTTATAAATAAATGTAATATGTACAGATTAATTTGTTTATTGTTTTCTTTTTAAACTTCAAAAAAGACGATTACACATTATTTTTAATCATTTTCAATATGAAACATAAAATAAAGTTTTGTGTTGATAAGAGTTTTGTAGTTTTGGATATATTTGTGAGTTTTCAAATGATTATAACCCAATATTTCATTTAGTTTAGTTTGTGTTCTATGTGATTTTTTTCACTAATTAACTTTGCATGATTGTTTACGTTGTTCGAAACACAAACCTAGAAGCCGGTTAAAGTTGCTTTAATGATTCATTTTTCAACATTTTCCTCCTATTACAATATTTTCTATCAAATTTGACATTAAATTTTTTCAGTTAAGTCAAAATCTTTGCAAATTCTATCACTCGTCTATAGCTCCGATTACACCCATAATAACTAATGACAACTTGAGGTCGGTGGTTCAAGACCCGCTTAAATAATCTTGTGGTGTAACATTAGAAGTATCTTAAATGAGCAGTTGAGTTGCAGATCTGAAAAAAACTAATAACAACTAAATCTAAACCTTGTTGTACATTGAGCTTCAGAAGTAGTACCTTCAACCTTCCAGTCACTTGGATAGAGTTAAAAAGGTGTTGGGATTTTTAAAGGGCCTGAAGGTGATTGGGCTCAGCCCAATAAATGTATGCCGCCATACCGGTAAGAAAGTTAAAAATCGGGCCTGCAGGCCTGGATATTGTTATATCAATACCAAATAGTATTTGGATATTTTGAATATCCAAAATATTAAATCTATATTACTAAATGCCAAATATTTTTAACTCTTTCTGTGAAGTGTATTGGGCCTTTGTTGCAATGAGTATTTCCATATTATAATATTAGGATCCTAATTGGTACCTATATTCATAGGCAATCATTTGTTTCAAAGATTTTATTAAAGATATATTTAGCTAATCTTTTGAGAGGACAACTCAGTCGTCAATAGCTGAGATGTTCAATCGACTCTCTTTCCCTTTGTGGGCCGAACCCCTACAAGTGAGCATAAAAGAAAAGAGAGAAGGCCTAAGTGAACCGTCATAATTAGTGAACAAGTGTAAGTTTCGTTGTCCGACAGTATTAAATACTGACCACACAAGTTGAAAGAGTTAGGATATACGTATTATAATCAAACAATATGTCCTTCAAAGGGTTCACACGCCAGAATAGATACAAGTTTATTAATTTTAAAATGGTGTATAAAATTCGTAAGAGCTCATCTATTTAGATAAAAAAGTTTGTTTTTGAACAAGATATTAGATATTTTAAGATACATATTTAGATGTCAAAATTCACAAGCAAAAAATTTGCGTATCTAATTCAAAACATCACCTCTAAGGTGACATCTTGATGATAAAAAAAAATCATTTTATTAAAAAAGTTAAAGAGTTTAAATTCTACGAGATGGATTGTATATGATTAAAAAGAGTTGGTCTAAAAAATCTAGTTTTAAATGTCCGTGCCACTAAAGTTATAAGTGGTTTACAAGTGTACTTTTTATGTTACATATTGTAAGCATCATGCTCAAATAATCCCATCAAAATTATAATAAGCATGCATTCTATAATGTATCAGCACCTGAATAATTGTCATATCTTTTGTTATTAAAACTTGTTCTACGATAGTCCTCCATTATTTGAGAGTTATTAATCAATTAACATTGGAACATCCGATTTAATATCTTTCACATCTCACAAATCTTCTTATGATCAATATGCTATTGATATATGAGGTTTACGAGTTGTTATACAACTGGATGAACAAATCAACCGTTATAAACTTTGTTTTACTTTCCTCGTGGTCTCTAATACATTTGATGGTATTAGACTATTATTCATAAATAATTAGATCAATTACATTCGGTGTGATTAACTCTTAATCATGTGCTAAAAGAATGGTCAAACGACTTATATTGTACTACAATGATGTGACTGTCAACCTAATAATAATTGATAGAGGGCCATGCTTTTGATTTAATCAAATAACGACACAACATTAAATCTTGGTGACCGCTATTGTGTAGTCATTAATTTCTAGTTATGCGATGGATTTATGACTTCTCTATTATGTTATATTGACCAAGGGGCGGATTTACGTATAGAGTGTCCGTGTCATGTTACACCAATAAGATAACGTAGTTGCTATATTTATATTTGAAAATCGAGTCACGTTGTATAATAATATTTGCATACAATTCGAGTCGTAGTACAATTTACACATATATTAGAACATAAAATATTTAAATATGATGACACACTCACACTAGAAGGAAGGAAAATTTTGGCATGTCACGAAATTAAACTAGTTTATAAGAGAATTAACACATATTACTAGCTAAAATATAATTAACACAGCACTAATTCATCTTTTAGTTATCGTACCTGACCCACTTAATGTACTGATATATATGACGTACTATAATTAACATGTTTAGCCAAATTGATTAAACGTGTCTTGTTCTTGTTAATTGGTTTGTTTAATCTGTCTAGCTATAAACTTGTTAACTAATCAACTTGATTTAAATTAAAATTAAATAATTGAATATTCTAAGGCCAACCGGAAACATGTTTATGACCTGTCTAATCCATTAACTTGTTTGTAACGCTTCTAAAACACTTGTGACTACATTTGCGACAAATATGTAACCATTTGACTCGTTTAGATAGTTATGTTATAAAAGTTATGGATTTAAAGTTTGTTCAAATTATAATTGATTTATTTGGAAAAGTAAATGCATGGGTCATACTCAATGTTTTATCCTGCAACTAGCAGCTCGTCTCACCAACATGATTGTCACTTGGTTATTAGATAGCAACTCTCTTAAAGTTTAATTGAAACTAGAAGGTAACTTTAAAAATAAATCATTATAAGGTTGTTTCATTTATGTCATCTAAATATTAATAATTTGAACTTTATTTATAGATGTATAGATCAAATAATAAAACCAATTATCGCAATAACCAAATGGGTCGTAACACCCATTACCCATACTCTACCAACCTGTATGAGTTGTGAATGTTTCATTCTTGAACCCCACAAAGATGCCTGACCCGAACCCACATGGGTCCGGACTCTAATGTGACAATGTCCTTTAACCATGGCTCCACTATCTTTCTTTCAATCTTCAAATAAGTAGTTACTTTTAATACGTAAATAATGCATGTTTTTTAAAATATCTTACACCTGTGCTTTAATTTGGAAATGACACTTTAACATGTGTTTGAAGTATTAATTTGGTTTTCTTCGGATTAATTAACTATTTTTTTACTATAATAAAAAAATAACTATGAGGGATATACAGTAGCAACATATTTATTCTTATCAATATCTTTTTGTTTTTTTCTTCAATTAATTAAATAGCTACATTAATTACTAATGATATTATTTAATTTTTTTAGATTACAAATAGAGTTTTAATAATTAAGAAAGCTATATTTATATTTATGCTATTTTATAAGAAACAATTTTCTATAAAATAATTTTTTTTCTAAAACATCATACTTTTTTAAAATATTAAATATTTAAAAAATGTTACTTTTAAAACGTAAAATTTTTATAAACCAAAAATAATTTAAATTGATAGTTATAATAAGAAACTTTTTCTAAAAGTAAGCGGTTTGTTTTAAGACATATTGTTTACTTTTTTTTGGAGAAAAACAAAGTTATAGTTTAAAATTAAGTTTCAAAGATTAATATCATTGTTTTATTACTTATGTTACTTAACTTAATTATACGTATTTTAAATTATATCTTATCTCAAACTAGTGATTTTTAATTAATAAAATTTTATTTTATTTATTCAGTTTGTGTAATACACGAGTTACTAAATCTAGTTAGAATTTAGAAATATACATGAAAATTTTGATATGCAATCAATAGTCGAATATCACATGCAAAAACTTAGTATTATTAAAAAAAAGTATAAGATCTAATACAAAATTTAAATCATATTAGGCTGTAATTGGATCACGAAGTTGAATTAATACGTGATACGATGGGAGATATACATTTATATTTCCAATCTTATAAAATCTAAAACATAAAAGAAAATAGCATAATTGTAATGATTATAATCTATAACCTATAATAAAAAAATTTCTTAAAATACGTATCATCATTCTATCATATCAAATAACACGTGTCAACATTCTAACATAACAAAAAAAAATATTTTTCCGTCTTCTCTCATAATAAATACCAAAATAATAAAAATAATTAGTTTGACTTTATTTTAACTAAACTATGTTAAAATAAAAAATATTTATATTTGTGTTTATTGTCTCTCTCATATTAAATGATAACTATTGTAATTAAAAAAACAAAACTATAAACATCTAAAATGTAAATGTAGTTATTTTAATACTTATTAATACATATTAAATATAGAGTAATAATTTCTAATTCATTATGTGTTATAACTTTTAAATATTCATTATATTTTTTTTTCAACAATGGATAATGACACCTAGAATATAAAATATTTATAAAACTAATGATTTTAATATGTTTTATTTATTCTACTCATGTAATACATGAGTTCTAACCTAGTTTCTTACTAAAAACATGAACAAATCATTTTAATGGGTTGTTTTTTATAAAAATAACCTAAGAATGTGTATGCAAGCAAATTAGAAAGAAATAAGTAATTACCAATTTGCCATAGGGGTTTGTTATAGGTACATTCTAAGTATTATTCTTCTTTTTTATATGGATTTTGTTATAAGTACACCCACTAATCTCTCATCTTCTTTATCTCTTTCTATACATACATATAATGTTAACAATTCAATATTAATATAATGTTTGATCATTCAGAGGCAAAGATCTAAACCATTCAGATATTTTGCTCGCTAAACAATTCAAATATCGAAACCATTAAAAAACTAATTCATATGCTGTTAAACAACCCCTTAATAACAAAACTTATGGTCTATATAACCCAAACCAACATTACATGATTTAAACTTTTTAATAATACAAAATAATTTAGTACTATGTAATAATCTTCTTTCATTCATAGTGTTCTTTCATTCATAGTCATGGATACAATTTGTAAAAACATGTAAAAAAAGATGATTAATCATTTTTACGAGTTGTATGTCCCTTCGATGTTTCGAATTTTCTTTAATTCCAAAAATACTTTCATTTCATAAGTTACATTCAAGCAAACAATTCAATTCTTTGTCAATTCCTTTAGTTGCATCTTTATTTGTATTTACAACTCATTTCACAACTCGAGAATTTTGCTTTTAGACTAAATAAGACTTGTAAAACTAACTACATTTTTTTCGCAATTCCAATAGACACTTACCTTATACACAGACTAAATAAGACTTGTAAAACTAACTACATTCTTTTCGCTATTCCAATACACACTGTCACACTTAACTTATACCACAAAGTAAATAGGTTTTCTTTTTAAGTCGGGCTTCAAGACCGATATACACCTATGATACTTTTAAAGTAATGAGAAATGAGTTTAAAGGAAAACTTCATATATTAATCTATATTAATCCATTAGTGGAATATTCCTTCTTAAATAATTATAACGTTATTACATCATACATCATTTATAAATCTAAAAAAAACAGCATTTTATGTTGTGTCACAAGTATATTAAAGTAAACACACACACACATATAATATATATATATATATATATATAAAAGCACGAATCCTAACAATGAATCTACAAGTAACGTCTTCTCATATTACGATCATGTTACGTAAGTGGTTATAACTATGGTGAAAAGTTTGTTACGTAAGTGGTCGCTCTTCATACAAGAAATGTGATTAAATTGTTAGCGATTCAGATTGGTGAGAATTCTGTGTTTGTAGATTCGTGACATGAATGAGCATATGAGGGTTATGCATCCCGAGTGGGTTTGCTTACCGGGACCCTACGTCTACAATCTATAGATACTAATAAAATAAAGTTTCTTTTTCCACTTGTTATCTTCTTAAATCATTTTTGACGCTTGTCATTCTTCTAAACATCCTCATTTTATTTTCCCTTAAAAAGGGTATTAAAGTAATTTAAACACTCAAATAATTCCTATCTCTTCATAAAAATTAATTTGGTCAATTGATATATTTTTCTCTCTCGTCTATAATTTTTTTAAATCAAACTATATTTTTTAAAATAATTTTTGTTCAGAAAATTAAAATTCATATATTTTTTCTAAAACATTGAACGTTTTGAAACAAAATATTTTAAATCAGTTCTTTTTTAAAATAATTATAAAAAATATGGATTTTTTTAAAAGTATTTTTATTAAAACAACCAGAATAATTAGAAACTTGAGTTTTTAATAAACAAGATTTTACAACACAATTCTCGCCGCCTAATCAATATAATCAATATAATTATGAATATAATTGTAGTTATTCACCAAACAAAAACCTCCATTCTTTTAGAAAGAAAAATCTTAAAACAAATATTTAAAAATGAAATTATTTAGATAAGAAAGTTATAAATAATATAATTATTTTATCTTTTGAACAAGTACGTATACATAATTTTATACATATCTTATGTTAAAATATCGTTGTGTAACTTTTTGTGTTTATTACTAACTATCATCCGTTTAATAAATGAGTTTCTAGACTATCTATTTATCTATATATCTATCAATTTATAACTTATCTATTGTTTATTTACTTGAAATAACTATTCATATACAATTATAATCATAGTTTATATTCAAACATGATTTTATATTTCATAAATTTTTATTACTAATTATTTATTATTTTATTTATTTAATCCGTGTAATACACAGGATATTAACATAGTATTACTATATAAGAAAAGCTTAACTATTTTAATTATTTTAGTTATTGAGTCACTTCAGATATCCATCAGTTTCTGGAAGGACTCATTTATCTAAATGTGATTTACTACTCGTTCGGTATTTCCACTTTCAATAAAGCAAAAGCTTTAAAAAATAACCATGTAAATTAGTTTGAGTTCATAGCCTTTCGGTGGCCCCATTCCCATATTTTGGACCAAACCTAAAGTAGGTATGTTTAGTTGTTTTTCTTATTTAACTAATCCATACTTTTATTTCACATGTAAAGACAAACAAAAGAGTGATTATGGATATCTAATACTTAATATGATTAAAAATAAAGATAGGATCTACCAATAAAAAACTAAAAATAAGACAAATGGTGTAACCTAAAAGACTGATTAACCATGAATATTATTTGTTTGAGGTAATTAAACTCGTTTAGAGATGAAATATTATATTTTATGTCATATTTCAACATTGAAAACTTTAAAACTCATATTATTCTTTTTGTTAATTTTTTTAGCGTTGATGTCTTAAGGTATTATAAAGGTGTCTGTTCTTATTTATGTAAAATCTTTTAATATTAATAACTATGTTCTAAAGAGAAACTTAAAAACATTAAGAACATGTACATGCGTAGTGGTGGGGGGTAATAACATCGGTGGTTGATGGGAGTAATATTGATGATGGTGGTGATCAATGATGTTGGGTTACAATGACTAATATAGTAAATAGCAAGGTTACCAACAGATGCGGGTGGTGGTGGCTACAAACGAATAAGGAGCGATGTCAATGATGGTCCGGTGGCTATTGGCATTCACTAATGGGGTCGGTAGTGGGACAGTGCGAAACTAATGGAGGTTAGAAGAGTCTATTGACCTTCTGGCCATCATTAATTCGTCAACTTTTATGTATGAAAGTTTAGGTATTTATTTTATTAAAAAAATGCATTTAATCTTTTATTATAGTCGATAGAGTAGAAAATCTTATGAAAACAATCTACTAAAAAGTTTTGATTTCAACACAGATACCGACTATTGCAATAGTCCGTGAAATTTATAGTAGACTACTAAAGTGGGTGGTGATATTTGGAACCAAAATTGAAAGAATTTTGCATAAGTATTAAACAAGTTTATAAATAAAAAGTTTGAGAGTAATTTTGTTATGCTTGTAAAGTGTAGTTACAAAATATACTACTAACATCTTTCATTCTACGTATATATTCCCCCTAAAAATATCTATAATGCACATGTTTTCTGCTTTTCATATTTTTCTCAAATCATTTTATATTCCTTGAAAACATCACTAATTTCTGCAACCGAGCCCACATAAACATTTTGATTTTGCGAACATCTAATATTAATTTAATATTGTTATAAAGTGTTCCGGTTTCTACGCGACGTGTTAATTTTATTTGTATATTTCTCAAAAGGGCACATTATTAGAAAAAAACAACAATTTTAAGGTAAATATTATTTGTATATTTCTCAAAAGGGCAGATTGACTAGGAAAAAAAACAATTTTAAGCAGAGTGACGAGTAATGAAAGAGAGTGAGGTAAGCGGTACACCTAAAGATGGTCAAAAAAACCGGTTCGGGAACCGGTTCGGTCAAAAAAACCGGAACCGGTTTGAGGCCCAAACCGGTTTCAAACCGGCCCTGAACCGCCGGTTCTTAAGCGGTTTCTCCTTTCTAATGTTCAAACCGGTTTCAAACCGAACCGGTTTCCAAACCGATTTTCAAACCGGTCCTCTTAGCCAACCGATTATTGATGTATTTTAGGAATAGATTATATTAGAGATAATCCTTGTATTTTGGTATATATCGTTTCCTTTATTATAGGATGAATCGGTTGTATGGTTCCCTATATAATGGGACATTCTTTGATCAATAAAAAAAACACAACCTTAATCTGCTTTTATGGTATCAGAGCCAAACGGCTCCTGATCACCTTCCTGTTCCTATTTTCCGATTACGATCGCTAACCCCCGGATACGTCCGGACCTGTCCTCATGACGAAAGAAGACAACCCTGTGCCGCGTCAAGCCAAAGAAGATACCGCTGAACCATCAAACAACCCTGTGCCGCTTCACCCTGCATATTCCGTGTCGAACATTCAATCAAAAATCCGGACTTTGGACGGAACAACGGTTACATATTCGGCATGGGTAAAGCTTTTTCGTCTCCATGTTGTTGCGTACAAAGTTTCTGATCATATTGATGGTACACCACCTCCAGCCGCCACCTCCCCTGAATATGCGCAGTGGAAACTTCAAACCGGTTTTCAACCCGGTCCTTCAAACCAGTTTTCAAAACGGTTACCGTTACCCAATGGCTATATAGCCGTTTGTACCCATTTTTTACCGTTTTTTTATGTTTATTTACCATTATACCCCCACTGGGTTAGTATATATATGTATTTGATGTTTTGGTTGAATCACAACAACTTATAACACTCTCTACTCTCAAAAATCTCAAAAACGCTCTCAAAAACGCTCTCAAAAACGCTCTCAAAAACGCTCTCCACAAATACTTTCGTTTTAAACTCTCAAAAACGCTCTCATAAAAATCTCTGAAATGGCTTCAACAAGTGCTCAATCATCCGTTGGTTGTGAAGCGTCTTCAAGCAACGTGGTGATAGCAATCCTTCCTACGAATAGGAACCCCGAAGTATGATGCAATTACGATTTATGTCAAATGGCTAACGGTCCAAACAAGGCTCGGTGCAAGTTTTGTCATAAGTTTTTCAAAAAATTGCAAACACAACGTTGAAAAACCATATTACAAATAAATATTGTAAAGTGTTAAAAGGTGAACCTTCTCAAGGTCAAGCTTCGATGACAAACAAAGGAAATATTTGGGCTTATAACGTTGATGCGCTTCGGGGGCAAATGGTGCAATTTGTAATTCAAGAAAGCTTGCCATTCAAACATTTCGACAACGAACGTTTGACTCGACTCATTCAACGAACTCTCCAACCACGTTACACAAATGTAAGTCGTGCTACTCTTTGAAGAAATTTTTTTAAAATGT
The DNA here is from genome assembly GCA_025506515.1 of Flaveria trinervia. NCBI lineage: Eukaryota > Viridiplantae > Streptophyta > Magnoliopsida > Asterales > Asteraceae > Flaveria > Flaveria trinervia. Next base: position 86,366,040 of record CM046441.1, on the reverse strand, counting down.
GGAAAAAAACTAAAAATGAATTAATATCTTATTTTGAAAATTTACAAACCGGTGTTAACTTAACTAGTGATGTTTGGTCGACACCTCACGGTTCACCGGACTCGTACATTTGTGTCACCGCCCATTGGGTTGAACCCGATTCGTGGTAAATGATGAAACGTACGATTGCGTTTGAATTGTTTGATTATCCTCACACCGGCCAAAACATTTTTTATCTTATTGATAAAGTTATTCAAACGTATAAATTAGAAAACAAAATATTTTCTATATCTTTTGATAATGCATCAAACAACACTCTTGCGATAGATCATTTGAAATTAAAATATAAACCAATATGTGAGGGTGTGTTTTTTCATAGTCGATGTGTTGCGCACATCATAAACTTAGCCGTTCAAGACGGTTTAAAAACGATTGAAACAATTAAAGATTGTTTTAAAAGAATGTTATGTGATATTTTTAGTAACAACCAAAGATATACTAAATATCGCAAGTTTTGTAAATACGCAAATACTAAATGTTTAGGTCCGAATTGGGATGTACCAACACGATAGAATTCCACATGTAACATGTTTGAAAATGCTATTAAACAAAAAGAAAGTTTAATAGTCTTTCATAATAGTTTGGTAAGTCGGGGAAAGGCAAATTCTTACCATCCATCGGGTTGGGCCATCATCGAAGAAATAACAAAAATGCTTGAAGTTTTTAAAAATGCAACTACATGCCTTTCTGGAGTTTATTACCCAACGAGTCTGTTGGTACTACACCAAATTTATTTAATGACTTCAAAATTAAATGAATTGTCGTGCAGGGGTAGACCTTATTCCGATATGATACCCCCAGTGAAAGAAAAACTTAAAAAGTATTTTGAAGAAATGTCTTCCGTTATTACATGCGCAGCTGCTTTAAACCCTTGTTTAAATTTGTCGGGGTTGAAACTTTACTTGATAAAATTACTTTTAATTTGGATTTAGAAGTTGGTAAACCAATTTATAGTAAAACTTTAAAAGCTACTTTCAACAAACAATTACAACAAATGTATGATGTTTATTTATTAAAATACGGGGAAACATCACAAATCCATGATGCTTTAAGGCATGCGGCAAATGCCGAATGTTCGAATGATCCAATGTTTGATTTATATAATACTTTAAGGGATGAATGTAATAAACGTCAACGTGGTAACACTCCGAGTAGTGAACTCGGGAGGTATAGTCTTACAAACTTTTTATCGACCATGACTCCATCTGAATTTAAATTTTTTGATTTGTTGTCTTGGTGGAAAGGTAAGGAAGATCAATTTCCCATCCTATCCACCATGGCCCGAGATTTACTAACCGTCCAAGCTTCTACAGTAGCTTCGGAATCTGTTTTTTCTATTAGTGGCAGGGTTATATCAATAAGACGAACTCAACTCACTCCACAAGCAGTTGAAATGTCAATTTGTTTGAAAGATTATTTGGATGTCACAGAAAGAGTACAAGACAAACGATCTTTGAAAGAGAATTGGAATACGAAGTAGAATTATACAAAGACGAGGTAGAGAGCGGATTGACTGATGATGAAACGACATCTGATGACTACCTTCGTAACAGTTCCGGTTCTGGTGGCGATGAATAAATGTACAAGTATAATACGAACGAAAAAACGACTATGTTAAATGTTTAGTTTTAAATATTTAAATTATTTAAATGTTATAACTTGTTAAAATGTTTAAATTGTTTATAAATGATATAAATTGTTTAAATTGTTTATAAATGATATAAATTGTTTAAATTGTTTATAAATGTTATAAATTGTTAAAATGCTTAAAGTGCTAATAATGTTAATAAATAGTATATATATATGTTTATAATGTTTAAATTGTTTAAATGTTTAAATCATTAAATGTTTAAATTGTTTAAATGTTATAAATGTTTAAATAATATAAATTGTTTTATATATGTTATATAATGTTATAAATTGTTTAAAGTATATAAATGTTATAAATATTTATATTTTAATTAAAAGTTTAAAATTTTGTTTGAATATAACAAAAAACAAAAAAAAAAACGGTTTGGGCCCGAACCAGTTCCAAACTGACCCAAACCGGTTTGATAGGTTTGGGTTTTTATGGTTTGAAACCGGTTTGAACCCGAACCGGTTTGGGGCCAACCGGTTTTGACTGAGTTTGACCAAACCGGTTTCGGTTTGAGACCCGAACCGGTTTGAGGCCAAACCGGTTTTGAGCGAGTTTGACCAAACCGGTTTCGGTTTGGGACCCGAACGGTTTGGACTCCCAAACCAATTTGCACACCTCTAGGTACACCACACTTAAACCAAAGATATTAATATTTATATATAAATCTTTGTTTAAAATTAAGTTTGTAATGATCTATCTGTATGTACACGTTCAATGTTATTTCTTCATATGCTTATGAAAGAAATGAATTTTTTAAATAACTAAAATACAATAACTCAACGTACAACGTACCCCCTTCTAGTTCACATGTGCACGTCGAGATATGCTATACGTCCGTAACAAATCTAGCATACTTCAACATTCAACCTCTTAACCCCCATACACCTTTGTATACACTCGTATTCAAGTTTAAAAATTATAAAATTACCAACATAAGAAATAACTAACAGTCAGCAGACCATAGTTACATTTAACACAACTCATTCACACACGATATAGAATCTTTTCTAAATATAAAATTGCTTGAAATCAAATTACCTTATATCATCATCTTCTTTATCATGCCTATAAATCATGTCTTCCCATCTTCTCCCCCAAATTTTACATTCAAAAACCTCCACCATGGCTGTTGATGTTTATGCTACCTCTGAAGCTTCCATAAGCCCCAGAATCTCATTCTCACACGATCTCAACACCCCATCATCCGAAATCAACTCCATCTTCTCCGATTCAATCACCCCCATCAGATCAGATCAACTCTTGTTATCACCCACCTTCGATTTCAACTTCTGCACCACCTCGAACCTCACCCCTGCAGATGAACTCTTCTCCAATGGCAAAATCCTACCAACCCAGATCAAAAACCCCCAAATCACCCACACCCCACATCCCAAATCGCACCCAAAAGCCCCCAATTCACACCCACAAAAGAAGCGACTCAAAGAGCTGATCGAAGATCGAGATCCGGATCAAGAACACGAGAAATCGCCATTGCGATCGTTCTGGCAGTTCCGACGAAGTGCGAGTATGAATTGTGCGGATAACATCAAGGGCCCAAAAGGGTTGCTGAGATCGTTGTCGATCAAAAGCTTGTCACGAAGCAATTCAACCGGATCCGCGTTGAATCCGAAGCGGAATTCGGGTCAAAAAGTGGTTGAGAAATCGAAGGATCCGATGCTCTTGCGAAGGTGTTCGAGCTTGAATCAACCTCCATCATCTTCATATTCATCTTCATCATCATCTTCTTCTTCATCTCATGTGTATTATAGTTATCAGAATTCGAGTAATTCGAAGAGTTGCAAAGGGGGAGTAAGGATTATTCCGATTTTGAATATTCCACCTGCGTATAATATTTCCAAGGGGACGATTAATTTTTTTGGGTTTGGGTCTATTTTTTGTAATGGTAAAGTTAAAAAGAAAACCAAATCATAAGTGAATATTTGTGTTTTGTTTGTTGTTTGATGTAATTTGCTCGGTTTTATTATTGTAAATATGGTTTAATTTTGTAAATATTAGGTTATATACTAGTTAAGAAGGTAAAATGGATTGAGTACGAGTAAGAGCATTCTTGTTTATATATTTGTGTGTGTTTTTTCAATATTGTGTGAAATGATTGTAAGTTGTTAAGAGAGAAAAAGAATATTATTGTTTATTTCTATATTTGGTAAGATATTGTTATTTGTATTAATTTTTTAATATATTTGAAAGTGATTGTAAGTGAAAAAGATAAAAAAAAATAAATATATAAAAATTATTATTTAATTGAATAGATAAAAAAATGATATAAATACTCTTTTTTAAGTCGGCCTTTAAGTTGTGTTTTAACAAATTTACAAGAACTTAGCAATATTTGATCCGGTATGATCTAACAGAATATGAATTAATGCTATTGAACTTTTATTATTTTAGAACAATAAAACATGACAAGAATAATAATGAAACCTAACCATAAGATTAATGATTTATACTATTAAACTTTAATTTAAAACTTGGAAATTATTGTGGCAGAACCTAACCAAAAGCTTAGGTAATAATTCTTAATTATAGTTTACATAATGATTTATATATAATAATCATTTGTAGATAATATAAAGTAGTTTTCAAGTGTTTGGTAACTGCTAACATTATTATTTCTTTTTTAGTGAGTTGTGAAATATTTGGTCAATATTAGAACCTTTTAGAAGTAGTTATAAAACTTTACTATATATTGTTACATGATATACCTAGTCGTTTTTAGAAACATAACATACCTACAATACAAATATACCTCTATACGTTACAATTATTAAAATATTTTCAAATTATCTACTCTTTTACAATACAATACAATCATAATTACATTAAAAGTGTTATGGTGGTTAAAAATGGTGGGAGTAGATTTGTAATTGTGGTACAAAAATGATTAAATGTGCATGAGCATGTCTAAGGGTTGGGGAACATAAAAACAAAGCATCCTTCTTTCATGCATTCTCTTCTTCATCTCTTTTTCTTTTTTACTCTTGCTTTTAAATTTCTAGAAAACAAACTTAATTGATGAATAATACACAATTAGATGTTGCAATTCACAATATTCACATTACATTAAAAAATGATGGGTTTATTAAAAAATTTGAATAAATACAAGGGAATTTCAATTTTCAAATTACTTTCAACCAAACCTCATTGCATCTATTCATTATCGGGTGGCTTTTAATACTTTTTTATATTGAACAATTTTCTTCCTTTTTCCCTTTCTTTCTTTTTGTCTTTTTCTGCCATTCAAGATAATTTAAACATATTTTTTGTTTTTAATAATTTAATTTTGGTTGTTCTATTTTTTTTTCATTTGTAATTATTTGAAGCTAATTATTGAAGTGTTCATAACAAGATTGGATCTAAAGTTTATTTCATTTTTATAATTTTCAATAATTGGAGTAGCATATGTATCAAACTATTTTCCTTAAAAAAATATACAATACCAAAGTAAATATGTTAATTAAAGTTGCTATTCAAGGGAAAAAAATATACTCGCATAATTGAATTCGACATTACTAACAATATATAACATATATAAAGCAACCGAAGACTATTGTTAATATTGTCTAGTACAATTACATATGAGTTTGAAGCGAAGTGCAATTTATTGCCAAAATATATTAAAATAATTTTAAAAAAATCAGGAATATATAATCGATAGTCAATATTGGTTTACTCAATAAACATAATTAAATTTGTGGTCACCTTCTAACCCACATAAAATCTTGTACTTTTGTAAACATATTTATTTATTTATTTACGTCGTTAATTGATTAAAATACGAAGAAGATGTGCATCAAAATTTGGTGATTATTAGTCAAATTCTTTGTCGTCGTTATTTGTTTATCATTTATGAAAAGAAACTAACCATGAGTAGTTGTCCTTTTGCTGCAATTGTTTAGAGCGAGTGCGTTGTCATTGTGCTTCACAACAGGTTTAATTATAAAGCTTAGTGTAGTTATATGAAATAAAAGTAAATAAATAAAAGACATGCGAAATGTAAATTAATTTGCATATTATTCACATGTTATTTAGTTAGAATTAAATTTATGAAATTTAAATATATTTCGATTTTGACCCCTATCTATTATATGAATACATGAAAAGTTATGTATTAAGCTATTCAAATTAGTTTGATGTTTGGTTCAAGTCTTTTAGATGTTTTATCTATTTAAAAAAAAACTATGACTCTTTTAACTGATAATAATCCTATCCCCAAATTGATTTATGTTTGATGTTAATTGTGTGTAAGCAACTAAAGAAAAGAGATGTTGAAGCCAACCTAACACATACGATTTATTCTTGACCGTTTAAACCATCTAGAACTCTATGTGAACCATCAGGTGATCGATCAAAGGTTTTTGTAAAGCACATTATAATCCATCATGGTCTTTTTATAGAGATATAAGAGCATCACCAATAGAACGTTTTAAAAACAACTAAAAACATGTCTAGTAAGCTGGTACGTTAGAAAAACAAATATTTTTTAAAATCTTTAAAAATCACTACAATAAAAAAACTTAAAAATTTTGTAACCACTCATTTTACATAAGCCCACATCTATCCATATTTTTTTATGTTCTTAGGGAAAAACAATTGCATAAAATACATCTCCATCCAATGATTGACAAACCCAATAGAAGTCCACGTGGCTATTTTTAACTCTAAGAATGGAAGAGAAATGTACATTATAAAGGGGGTTTCATGTGACAGCTAGTCACATATCACAATATGGTTGATATGCATGCTAAAACGACATATCGGGTCGAACCCGGCCCAATGACAGTTTCCGTAACAACTCAGGACTTGAAGCCAAACTAGTGTATTTGACCAGTATACTACTATAGTACTATTGCTATTGTTTCAAAATGTTTTTAAAGTTATAAAACCTCATGGGCTTTTAAAATCGTTTAAACCTAGCATTGGCCTGGTTGGACATACTGTTTTTAAACCCAATTTGATGTTCATATAAATAAATAAATAAATGCAAGAATAATTAAAAAACAACCAAATAAATTATTCAAGACATTCACGAGAAGTCCTAACAGATATAGGTAAGTATTTGTTGGGAGAATTACCTGTTACGAATTGATGCATTATTGAAATGCACTTTTGAATTGCCGTGAAACTTTCTTTCCAACACCCATCGAACTTTTCTTTAAACCAGAGAAAGTTGTTCCATATATTTTCAACAATGCGTAGAATTAAATCTCGAGGTGCCCGAAACCTATTTCTAAATATCTAATCTATGTATATATGGTTCTCCACAAAATAATCATTCAAAAGAACGTTATTAGCCTCAAAACGATCACGTTTCAAGATCTTTTTTCTCAAACTTTCAAACTCGTCGACGTATTCGGCAAGAAAACTTAAAAATTCAAACCTGTCAGAATTGGAACCATCTAAAGAGATGAGGAGGAAACAAAATAAATATCATAGGATACTTTTTTTAAATTGTTGGTGAGTTGAACGGAGGAGTTTTTTTAATTTGTGTGTTATTTTGTGACTTTAAGTTGTATATATAGTGTAAATCCCACCCCCCCCCCCCACCAACTAGCTATTAGAGGGACCAGTCGTTGGTGGGGGGGGGGGGGTTAACGATTCAAATTATGACCGTTGGGGTGTGACCGTTGGGTGTTCTTGTGATGGTGTTCTTGTGACACGGATTCATGGCCCGGTGAAGCTTCTACATGGAGTAGGGGACCGACTGCGGTATTGTAGCGCGGCGCCAACCCCCGCCGTGAGGTCACTGCGATTATGCCCCCACCCCCTTAGTATTGTTAACATGTTTATTTAGGTAATTCACCTTAGATCTGTAGTTTCGGATATCAAGTTTGTAAATCGAATGTTCCTTAAATATTTATTAAAAGTTTTAACTTTTGTTTAAGGATTTAGGTTTAGAATTTAGTAAATATTGTATATGGTTTTATATAAGTCAAGGTTAATTGTAAATATTTGGGACCAAAACTCTAATCATATATGATAAAAAGGAGTTAGATATTTTAGAGTGTTATAAGATTTGGAAGCAGATCCATACCATACGTATTCATGTTGGGAGGTCATTTTGGTGCTATGAGTCTGTGAGATCCATTGACAACATGAACACACATTGGCACATGAAACAAATCCAAAGTAAGTTAATTTGACGAAAGATGGTTGCTTTGCAAAACTTGTTATTGGTTTTTCTTCTTCTACAAAAGGCCTCGATTTCAAATATGATTACTGTATTGAATGTTTTAAAGATGATTGCTTGAAAGGCAAAACTTGTTATTGGCAATTTTCAAATTGAAGATAATTAGTTTTGGATAGTCAGATTTAGATGATTCAGATATAAACACTCAAATTTGATCTCTTGATAATTGTTGCTTATATGTGTAATTTAGTTTTAAGAAACAGACACACATGACTTGAATGGATCTTTACATTTGTTTTCTTATTTTGTGAATGTCTTGATCGGTACAGTTGAAGCATGCAAGCATGGAGACCACAATTGAGAAGATACGAAGTCTAAAACCACATGAATCTGCTATGAAGCTACATACACTGATAATGATGGTGCCCGTTTATGGTATCAAAAGATGCGCCCATGTGGTTCAAGTTGACGAGTCTGACATTCTTGAGATTGTTTCAAGGTATCAAACTGCCATGGGATCTCGTTTGGAAAGGTTAAAGATGATGCAAGAAGCAGTTCTTGTAAAACACGAATTTATTCAAGAATGTGATTTGATACAGATTGAAGAAGAATGGGATCAAATCTACACTCTTGAATGAAATTATACCAGTGATGAACAAAAAGTTGATAAAAAGAAAAGGAAGAAGAAGAAAGGTGAAAAACGCAATAAGGTTGCGAGTAACAAGCAGGTATATTACAATTCCATAAAATTGGTTTTATGTATCGTTACTCCAATTGCAATCGCTGCTATATGGATGTCACAGATATAAATAATACTCACACTCGTACTAACAGCAGAATGTGACATTTCTTGAATTATAATTTTGAATTTTGGCATTATTTTAGTTCAGTTTCTTTTGATAACTCTATTGACTATGATTCTTGATTTGCAGTTAACATTATTTACGAATGTGTGTGAATGTTCTCTTAAGCCTGCACTATTTATCTACTTGTTCATAGTTGCTTGTGGTATAAGCAAATTTTGATTATCGAGTTTTAGAAGTTAAGGAAAACAGAAGTAACACACATGGTGATGTTAATATATTGCTCTAATGATATTTTGATGAAACAAACCCAGCCAGTCATGTAAGTATTCTTGTTGGTCTCTATATGGCCTCGCGGTGAAAGACATGAAACTTTGAATTAAGATGTAACGGGTAAAACGGACCCAAACATTTCCCTGTCGCTCTACCCCACGTAGTCCCTCTCTTGCCTCAAACTGTATGAGAATATTGAGATTGCATAGTAAAAGAGGAATTTAGCCAAGTGAGTTGAACATTTCAGTTGTTACTAAAGTGAGAACATTGACCAACAACCATGGTGGCAAATGCAACACAGAGTGATGCATTGCTCTAAATAATATCATAGGGTTGTTCAATAGCAATTAAGGGATTAAGAGTCTCAAAGGAATTAATGGTGCCAATTCGAGGTCTCTAGCCTTAAAAGGATTACAAAAGATAAATTGAGATCAAAGAATTATCAGATATGTTGAAACTAATTAACTTGATATAATCAATGGAAATGTGTTTACATGATTGATATGTTTGTTGATGATTTGATAGGATAATATATATAGGTTAATATGATGACACTCCTCTATTGGTTAAATATTAGGGAATCAATGTATATGTAGTACAAGTTGGAAATGACGAAGTACATCGTCTAATGGGAACGAAGAACGTAAAAGCCCAGACCAAGGTTCAAGCATAAAAGCGATGTATAGCCGCATTGCGCACTATGGATTTCCAGGGCAGGTGTGACACAAACCGATTTACGAGTCTAGTAACACTTGTAATTTCTTTTACATGTATAGTGTTTAAAAAATTGAAGTGACGTGATGAAATGACAAGATAAGATCATTAAAGATGATCCAAGAGAAAACTAGGGCCTCAAGTTTACCCAAGGATGGGGGTTTAGAAAGCCATATAAAAAGTATAGCTTATCATTCATAACTTCAAACTGCCCCACAATCCAAAAGATGTCTCATTGAAGATGTCAAATACTAGAATGTTCAAGACTTGTTCCACAAGGCAATTCTACACCAATCACTTCCAGAGTTAAAGTTCTTGGGTTTATGTTTGTCTCCAATCTGAGTATGAATCAACAAAAACCCACCCAACACCAATTCAAGAGTCGATACATAATACATACTACAAACTTGGAAAGATGATTCTTCTCAAAACCTCTCATAAAGAAAGATGATTCTTCTCAAAACCTTAATTGATTTTCCTTTCACCACTAACCGCCATAAACACAAACCTAGTTTTTTTAACGGCAAATGTGCGACCCTGTTTTGAAAGATAGGTGTTATTTTAATCAGGTCCGCCTACCAGGGCTGTACCCCAACCCTTTCAGAAGAAAATATATTGCTGGAAAAACCCTCTTGCTTAACTCTAAAAATTTTACTCAGAATGAGACTTGGATCCATGACATTTCCATATTTACATGTCATGGTACGTTATCTTAACCCGGTTGAATTAACGATCATTGGTAAGTAAATCCAGTTGGATTCAAACCCATTTCGGCCTAAACCAAATTGATATCTTTCAAATACAGTTTGTTTTGACCCGAACCCAGTTTGATTCAAACTCAATCCGACCCGCATGTTTTGCCAAGCTTAGCCACTAGTTACAAACTTACATTAGAAGTACCAAGTTCATATCATAAGGCATAGTCTTTAGTCCTGTTATATTTTGATATAATAATATGAGATCAAGATTCAAGCACAAACAAGTTCATAACTGACAGATGATCAAGAGAAAAGTAATGAATTAATGAAATGTTAAAAGATTTATTCCATTGACAATCAAAACCTATGAAAGAAAGAACATATATGAACATGTTTCAACTACTATCAGAAGCAAAATCAGCATAAAACTAATCAAACACCAAGTTCTCATCTGAAAGTTTGAATCCTTCAAATCAATTACCATTTTGAAGAAATCAAACAGCAAGTATTCCACTTATTGATGGATCATAGTCCTCCATTGTTGTCATCTGATAGATCCCCAATGCTATCTCTGCACAAATTGAACCAAACAATAATATGATCATTAGCAGGTGAGATTAACTTTACATTATCGCAATCAATTGATGATTAATCATCGAATTATTAGTTAATCACCTTTCCGGTGTCAGCTTCATCGGGAACTTTGTAGAGATCAGCGGTGATTTCCGATAACCACAGTCCCGGAAACAGAGTCTGAAGATCAAAGAGATGATTACAACACTCATATTAGCAATTTAATAATAAGATTAAACACACAGATGACAGATCGAATCAGATTGATGAATGATTGAATTCACTTACATCCAATTGCTTCTGAATAACCCTAGGTCGTTTCTTCGGCTTACGTGGCAGTCGCCGGCCGGTGATCGCCGTGAAATCGTCCTCCACCTCACGCCGTGAAAGCGAAACGGAGAATTTCGGTCGTTCTCTCTTCTCACCACTAACGGTTGCACTAACGCCGCCGTTCGTCGGCCGGAGTTTCGGGTATTTGCTATCGTTTCTCGCCGGAGAAGAATTAGGTTTCGAAACCTCAGCGGTGACTCCGTTCGTCGGAGAACGAGGAGCCTTACACGCAGCTCTTCTGGTTCTCAGATTCCACGGCCGCTCCGCCGGAGAATCAGACGTCGTCGCCGCCGCCGCAGGCGGCGGCGGTGGCGACGGATCCACCAGACGTTCTCGGAGAATAGCGTCCTTCATCTTCCCAACCTCTGTTTGGAAATCGAACATCAGTTTCGCCCTAGTCGCCTCGATCTCACCGTCTCCGGCGACGTCTCCGCCACCGTCTCCGGCGACTCCGATTCTCGCCTTCAGTTTCTCCGACGAGATAACCTTATAACCCTCATCACACGATCTAAACCGTCTCTGAACAATCACCGAACCACCACCACCACCGCCACCGTTACCGTTACCACCGCTACCACGGCCGCCGCCGGAGCCGCTGTCGAACGAATGATTCCGACGAGGAACCGACTGATCTCCGGTTGAATCTACCTTCATGCAGCGCAGAAGCTTCTGGCCCCCCCACTTCAAGTGGGGCAAATCGAAATTGTGCAATGGCTTCAATCGGTCCATATCGTCGTCCGATGTTCGCCGTTCGCCACCGCCTCTTCTGTCGCCGGAAAACACCATGAAAGGGTGTTTGGATCGCCGGAGTTATGCTCCGATTTGGGGTTTGTAATTATGGCGACGGAGGGTGTTTGTGTTGTTGTTGTTGGTGTGTGTTTTGCGTTTGATGTGAAATCGCCGCGAAAGATTCATATATATATGACGAGTCAAGAGAGAGAGATACGAGGGGGTGAGATTTAACGTTCGAGAAGAAGGTCTAATGGCTAACGTGCGCTAACTTACTCCTTTTTCGCTATCGTGAGCTTGTATTTATGGAACCACAGTATATTAAAGCATAAACGTAAATGTGAGTATGCCTCTTGGAGATAATATACACGTTTCAAAACTTATACAATGGTGTAATATGAAATAATTTAAAAATAATAAAAGGGTATGTTTGTCGTTCAAAATAAACATCAAATTATAAATAAACTAGTTTTATAATTTTTCGATGACCTGATACTTTTGTTAAGATCTCAAAAATAAAAAACCAAACTTTAACTCTAAATTATAATAGTCTCAGGGGGCGTCATGTTGTTATGGTATATCTATTCTATTGTAAAAGTTCAAATTTTAAATCTCATAATATGTAGATATATGCGTAAAAGTATTAATTAGTTAATAATAATGATACGGAACCGCTGTAATGTAATTGTATTCGAGTGTGTATAATCAATGACTTTTCATGAATTTGAGGGTTGAGTCTTATTACGAATATTATCCTAAATTTTAGAGTAAGATTTGATACATGTGTGTTTGTTGTTCTAAAACTAATAAATTATAATAAATAACTTTGTTTTTCTTATTTCAAGAACACATTTTATTTTGTTAATAAACATTATATTCTTAAAATAATAAATTAATATAATTAACTTTTTTATTTATCTTTACTTATTAAAAAGATTTACTTGCATAATTATAAAAAATAACTCCCATAGTTGTGCTCAAAGGTTATGAATCGTAAATAATCCTGCATATGATTTTAAAAAAAATATTAATTGACAAATATTTTTATATTGGTGTGGTTAAAAATAGATACAATACTACTTAGAAAATTTGTATCAATGTTACCTAGTCATGCGTTAGTTTGTTCAAGTAAAATCTGAATTTAAAAAAAAATTAATGGATAGTGTTAATAAAAGTCAAAATAGCATTCTAATATTATTATATTAAACAATTAAACAATGTTTACTCAGAATCAAATCCATATAATGTTCATCATTTTCCTTCGTCACTTCACAAACCCTTTTCCTTTTATGTGAAAGTTTCTAAACTAAAAAAAATAAAAATAAAAATATTAGGTAACTAAATGGTAACAAATCAAAAGAAAAACGGCATTAACATTTAAAGTAACATCAAACAAAATTTAAAGATCTAAAAAGAAGAATGTGAATATGAACTAATATTTTTCATCAGTGATCCTCCATTGATGTGTGATTTCTACGAGCAGTACCAAATGCTCTCACTTGAGTTAATGTTTCACGTTTACTTTCTTGAGACAATGGAGAACTTTGAGTTTTAGGGTAAGATTGAAAAAAAAACATCATAAGAGTTTGGGGCGAGTGTGATGTGATAAAGGAAAAACGAGGTACGAAAAAGAAATAATTTCCCAAAGATTTAATTAAGATTTTTTGGGTTGAAATTGACTTTTAGTAATGCTTTAGTTTTATGGGTTGACACCCTCTTAGCTTCGTTAGCTTCAACCACAACTGATGTCGACCTTGGACCTTACGTATGATTACTTTAAGGACTCAATGCCTCGTGAAAAGTCAATGTTTTTAGCTTCGGAGTGTATGATCGCAAGGTTGAAACATAAAAAAGTGACAAAATGACATTATGGTCGATAGTAAATGATGGAACTCAGTAAGATTAATAGAATTGAATAACTAGATGTGAAGCATACGTCTTAAATGGTTTTGAATTTATTATTCTTATTGGAGTTATAAAATTTTAAATCTTAAACAGAACTAAAAGTCACAAAAAGATTTAATTATATGAGCTATTTTCATAATTTCACTCAGGGAGTGAAAATTGAGTGTCTGTATTTGAAATTAGAAAGTTAAGTAACTCGATCCAAGACTTTAATCTAAGGTAGGGACTTAACATGTAATTTAGTCTAGGTTAAAAAGTTAAACATGAAGTTTGCAGTCTAAAATATCGGTTTGAGTAAATTTGTAGCAAATATTTAAAACAGTTCTAATTTGTCATTAATATTTTAATATCTATTTTTAAACCGATATGATGGTTTTAAAATGTGTTTTGAATTTTTACCAAATAAATTCCAGATATTCCTTTCATTCTTTCTATTTATATATTTTAGTATGAATGTTTTTTTATATTTGATACTAGGTTAGTGACATGTGTGTTATATTTTGTAATATAATGATATTAAAATGATACATTAACAGATAAATTACAGTAATATGTATATACTAGCTTTAGTAAACCCGTGTATTACACGGATTGAATAAATAAAATATTGATATAATAATTTATTAATTATAAAATGATATTTTGAGATATGAAATGATTGAAATTATGTATCAGAAATGACTACAAATAATAAAACAGTGATATCAACTTTTTAATTTTTTTTAAAAAATAAACATTTATTCTAAAACAAACCGTATAAAAATGTTATTTTTAAAAAAATTTCTTATAAAAATAATAAAATAGTGATATCAACTTTTTAAATTTTTTTTTTAAATATCATAAATTTTAAGATATGATATTATTTTTGTTTTAAAAAAGTTGACTTATTAAAAATATCAATTTATTTAAAAATAAACTTAATAAATAAATTTATTTCTTAATTTATTATATATTAAAATGTATTAAAATAATTTTATTAGTAATTAAGATAATTATTTAATAGGAGAGAGAGGCAGGAAAAAATTGGCGAGAATGATTGTGGTGTTGACACGTGGCACCCCCATTTACTCTTTTATTAGAGTAGTAAGATACGATAAAATAAGATTAAAATGTAATAAAATAATTTTATTAGTAATTAAGATAATTATTAATAGGAGAGAGAGACGGGAAAAAATTAACGAGAATGATTGTGGTGTTAACACGTGACGCCCCCATTTACCCTTTTATTAGAGTAGTAAGATAAGATAAGATGATAAATATATATATGATGTTGAAAAATTAAATTAAAATAAATTTTGTAATATAATGATATTAAAAAATTACGATGTTCCACAATAAAAACAAATGAAGGTAGAATAATTGAACATAAAAATAAAAAAAATATTAACTAAAAAAATTTGAAATCTACAAAAGTATGCAACGATGATAAAGATGTAAATTAAAGACTAATTGTTTATAAAGATGTAAATATGTATTTATGTAATAATATTTAAAGGTATAAAGTGTGAGTAAAAGTGTCATCGCAATGAAATGTTGTTAAAAAACAAACATTATCAAAAATATGATAATGTCATGAATTTAAAAATTAATTAAGAGAAAAATATTTTTTTTTCAAAAGAAAATATGACCGAAACTTTTATTTTGATAAAACGAAATTTGTTAACGGTAATACTAAAATTAATAACTTAATCATTATTTGTTAACATAAATAACAAAATATGAAAAATGTCAAACAAATTAAAATAATAATTGATCATCAATATCTTCTTATTATAACAAAATAGTAACTAAAAATGTCACATGACATAAAATAGTAATTAGATATGTCACGTGTCAACACTACATTCACTCTTAATAAATTTTTCCCACAGTTTTCTTTTATTTAATAACTCGATTAATTACTAATTATATTATTTCATTCTATTTTTTGATTATAAGCTATTTTTAAAAGATTTAAAAATAGATCTTTTTATTAATGTTTAATTTCTAGAGATACAAACTTTTATATAATTTTTTTTCTAGCACGTACATCATACTTTTTTAAAAACATAAAATATTTAAAAAATGACATTTCTTAAACAAAATGTTTGATTTATTTGTTAGTAAAAACAAAGAAAGTATAAAAACAATTTATTTAAAAGTTGATATCATTGTTTTATTACTTATAGTAGTTACTCATACATAATTTAAATCACACATTTTTTTAATAATTTAACATATTTTTATTTTATTTAATATTTTATTTATTCAACCCATGTAATACACGGGTTTACTAAAGCCAGTAATATTTATTGCAATTGATATGAGTTAATTTGTAATTGATATGAGTTAATAGTTTTCAAATTTATAGTAACTCGATTTTAAAGGATGTAGTGACATGTAACAATACATATGTGACGCTTAGGTGGACATGCTAGAAAGACGCCACGTGTACTCATAGTTAATCTTTTATTATAAGTTATAGATTTTAAACTTTGTAATACAATGCTTCTAGTTATTGCTTTTCTACATAAATATTCATCTAACAAACATTTTTTACTATTGATTCTTATTTAAATAATAATAACAAAAGTCTTTAGTATTACTGATTATATTTTAAAATGTGGAGATTCGTCTATAATTAAGCTTATCACAGATTCAAAATTTAAAACCAAAATTATTTGGTTGCGAATAGCGATCATGCAAAACTGAAAATCAATTTTAACGCATTGATGATATGTGATGAAACTTTAGCTTCTAATATTTTTGACACATTAATTATTTGTTAGTAAAATAAAAAAAATAGTCAGTTAATTAAAGTATGCAAGTTTCTTCCATTATTGATGCATTTTTGTATAATTGAAAGATCGTTAAACTATTTCATTGGCATAAAAAAAATAATTAAAGTATTTTACCAAGGTAAGAAAAAGAAAAATTCTTATACTTGACAACTTGGCACACGATTCAGAATGCCAACACCATTAGAAAAATTATTTCACACCTCCTTTTTCATCACACAACGAATGTCATAAAACCCTTTTGACACAAAAAGATGTGGTGGGAATAATACAAGTCCCAAATGGCTTACCGCTACCATTTTCGATCACAATTGCCCAGGTTTTCTAGTAGTGAAAATAAAGTGATACTAAGAAAATTGTATGCCAACAAACTAAACCCAATATTAGTTAATTATTTTGGGATGCTTTAAATAACTTAATAAGCTCTCAATAAAACGCAGTTCAAACCACAGGTCAAAACGGGTTCGGTCAGTTTTAAAATGACAAAGAAACCAAATACCCGAGCCATATGTGAGAAAATCGTTCCCAACCACCGACAACGGTTTATTAGATAAGAAACTGACTTGTGTTTGACCAGTATGTCCTTTGGGCTTCAAAAACACCACCCATGGAGAGGCTATCACTGGAGGGGCAACCAACTGGCTGAGACTGATCCTATAAACTGCAACAGGATTCTAAGAATGAAACACATCAAGGAAATAGTTATGTTAAGTGTCTGCAAGTAATGCCATGAAATCTGTTTTTGAGAACTGGTATTTAACTGTTTGCATTAAAGGGTCAATGGAATATACTTAAAAGGTTACATCTACACACACACAAACATACATCACTTTATTGGAATTGGCGTTGTGGGTCAGACAGTTGGAAACAGAATGATTAGAGAGTGTTTGGATCAGGGGAATGGGAAGGGAATGGGAATGTTAGGGAGTGTTTGGTTTAAGGTGTTTGCAACAGAGGAATGGGAATGAGAGTAACAGGTTGTTAGGACTCAAACGGCAAACAGAACCAATACACAAGCACAAACACACAAAACGATTATCACGCGAAATTAGAACAATAAACGGCACAAGAATTTAACGTGGTTCGGTCTATGTCCACGGGCTGCAACTAGAGTTATCTTTATTTGCTTAGTACAAATATTACAAACACACGACAGGGTATATAATAGAGATTAATTAGGGTTAACAACTTAATGAAAAAGAAAACTAAACATGAGCCTAAGCCCAAAGCATTTACAAACCCAACTCAGATAACTCAAGGATGCTAGAGTGGTTATCACGATAACTTTATAGAAAATAAGCAATATTTTATGCCATTTTTGACAAATAGATGAATATATTAGCAATGTGAGACATGGACAACTTTGTATGACACCTTAAGCAAATTCCATATCATTGTTTACATGTGAGATATGGTGACATAAAGGACATCCAACCTCTAATATCATGAACGTGTTGTGGATGAGAGAAAATTCAAAGATGGGTGAATAAAATTTAACTGTGAGCTTCTAGAGCAAAACACACAATATTGGTTGGTGTGAAGGATAAGATGTTACAAATTATTATCCAACCAAAATTTACATTTTGAATCTAATAGATCAAGATTAGGTTCTATAGGTTTAGGTTTGGTATATGTTGGCTAAAGACACAGTATTATAATCAATTGTCTTATTTTAAGAATAGCAATAATGAGAAGAATGAAAACGAAAATAAAACAAAAACAAAAGCAAGCATAAATAACGGATATACGGTGGCACAAAAAGTATACTATTACGAATCGTGTAAAAAGAATCTAGCATACCATGTAAAATATGATCACTTGTCAAAATATCTTAACATGAATCTGTCTAAATACCTTCTATACAAAGATCAAATGATGTACCATCCCCAGAAGATTAAAAGGAGAGAATTCATACACAACACAGGTATGATGATATATGAATTTTCGGCTATAATAGTACCAAAAGATACTTACACTTCTCGCCAGTCATATTGAAGTAGACAAATTTATTTCATCATTGGCTGAGACTGATCCTATAAACTGCAACAGGATTCTAAGAATGAATCACATCAAGGAAATATTTATGTTAAAAGTATGCAATTAATACCATAAAATATGTTTTACGGTACTGGTGTTTACCTGTTTGCATTGAAAGATAAATGAAATATACTTACAAGGTTATATTTACACACACACAAACACACACATAGAAGCATATATTACTTGATTAGAACTGGAATTTTAGGTCAGATAGCTGGAAAGCGAATGATTGGGACATGTTTGGTTTAAGGTGTTTGGACAGGGGAATGGGACTATGATAGCAAGAGTAATAGATCACTCAAGGATGCTAGTGTTGTATGGTTATCTCCTTCTTCCTGGTTATCACAATAATTTCATAGAAGCTACGCAGTATTTTATGCCATTTTTGACAAAAAAAATGGATACATTAGGCAAATCCCACATCACTTTTTATAAATTTGATATTGGGACATGAAGACCACCCAACCTCATATATCATGAATGTGTTTTGGGGGCATTGTCTGTGAGTGAGAGAAATTTAATGATGTTTAACTAAAAAAATGTGAACTTCTAGAGAAAAGCGGAGAATGTTGGATGGTATAAAGGGTCCGATTTTACACTGAATCCAACCTAAATTCATCTTCTTGAATGATAAATCTAGTAACTAAAGGATTAGGTTATGAATTAGGTTATATAGGATCAGGTTTGGCATATACTGGCAAAATACAGAGTATCTATGCAGTTCCATAAAAAATGTATCATCATTTATCATCTTATTATTGTAATAATGAAACGGAAACAAAAAACAAAAACAAGCATGAATAATGGATATACGCTGACACAAAAAGAACACTATAACAAATTGTATATAAGAATCTAACATACCGTGTAAAAATAAGATCACTTGTCCAAATATCTTAACATGAATCTGTCTAAATACCTTCTATACAAAGATCAAATGTTGTACCATCCCCAAAAGGTTAAAAGCAAAGAATTCATACACAACACAAGTATGATGTGAAATGAATTTTCAGCTATCATAGTACCAAAAGATACTTACATTTGGTGCTCTCTAGTCATATTGAAGTAGACAACTTTATTTCAGCACGGGTCAACTATAAACACAATTCTTCAAAGTTCCACAAAAATAAAGCCACTACCTTGCTACCTCTGCATTGAAAAGAAAGTAAATAAGAGAAGACGAAAACATAAAAATTTAAAACCAATAAACTGTTATTTAAAAGCTCATATACACCACCCATTAGTGCACTTACAAATCAAAGTATCATACCTTCCTGGTCTCAGAAACTCTATACAGATCAGCATGTATCTCGGTCAACCACAAACCAGGAAACAGAGTCTGCAATCATATCAATAGATATTCAAGTTATCCAGAATCGACAACAATCAAATGCAATAATACATCAACAAACCTCAGATCTTTATCTGCTTATTTTATACTTGCTAGAAGCCATGATAGATTGAGATTTTTTTCTTTATAAAAAGCTCAATTCAATCGGATAATTGCAGAGTATTGTGCTTTGATATAAAGATCTTATTACTTTTTCCCCAAATTCTACCACTAAGCATTCTAATTTCATATCAGACTAGTAGAATTTAGAATGCTACTGTTAAATTAGGGCTAATTTTCAGCTTCAAATAATCTGATCTAACAGTGCATCAGTTCACAACTAGGTTAAATTGTGTATAACCGCATTAAATCCACATAAACAGATTGGCATAGAATGCGCATCTAATCATATAACCGAGATCCAAAATCCAGACATGAGATTACTACAATTTCCATAAAATTCATAGCTCTAGATCACTTACATCCAGTTGATTCTGCACAATCTTAGGCCTCTTCTTAGGTTTTCGTGGCAGCCGTCGTTCCCCCATATCTTCAAAGTCCTTCTCCATCTCCCGACGTGAAAGCGGAACCGAAAACTTCGCCCTAGCCTTCTCTCGTCTCTCAATCCCCTCACCACCACAACCGCCACCACCACCACCGCCACCGCCGCTGCAAGTATTATCCACACCCGAAGACGACGGATGCTTCGATTGCTCCTCGTCATCAAGCTCCTTCTTAAAATCAAGTATCGTTTTCTCCCAATTTGCTTCCATATCTCCATGTTTGGCCTTCAATTCAAGCACTAGGGTGTCAACCACCGCCGGAGACGGCGGCCAGAGGTTCAATTGTCCGGCGTCTCCGGCGAGTTGAAGTGAATTCGGATTGGTGGTGGTGCATTTCGATATGTTGGATTGAGTGGTGAGTTTTGAAGAAGAAGAAGTAGAATTCATTGAAGTGGTGGTTGGGGATTTGGATTTGGATTTGGATTTAGATTTGGATTTGTTGAGCATTGTTATGAAGTGAATCGAATTGGGTTTCAATTCGATCGATTTGTTGTGTGATCGATACGAATACGAATACGAATACGAAGTTTGTTTCACGCTTTTCCAGCTAGGTTTTCCGGCGAAACGTGTGTATGTGAGCCCAACCAAGGCTATAAAGCCCATGACTCACCCAAATAATATTATTTTATTTCGGCTAACTTCGCATAATAACCAAGTTTATAATCATTTTAACCGGCAACTCTTAATTTTTTTAAAACTTTTATATATATAATTGAATTTAATTTTGTAAACCACTTATACTTATATTTTATTACATGTTATGAATTCTTAACTTCTTATTCATATTACAAAACACTTTATTATTGAGATGTGTTATGAAGTCTATTGCAGTTGTGAATCTTGAACTTTTTCGTAAAAAGGCGGAAACGAAATTAGTTTTTTTAAAGATGGACGAACTTGATATTTATATAAAAATTTATATTATCGTGTCAAAAATTTACATTATCGAACTAAAATGTAATATTACTAATGAAAAAATAAGGGGCGCCGACCACCCCCAGTCCCTATGATGCTCCGCCATTGGACTATAGTCCTACATAAAGGTCAACTCAACATGCATGTGATTTTTAAAGGTGTATGTTATAATACACCCTATTATTTTCATCATCTCCATCTCTTCTATACATACATATAGATACATGAAAAGAGATAAAGACAATAGATTGTCTAAATAAAAAAAATGTGTTTTTATAACACAACCCTTTTCAAATTAGGCAACAAGGTGTGATCTCATGTTCTTTCACTCCACGTATGTGTCATGTTATTATTTTTCATTTCACATCACCCGCTCACCACACTAAAAAAATAGTTTTACCCCATTCATTTTTTAGTTTAATATATCAAAATATTGATTATATGTGTAAGGAGCGTTCATAAAAGCCCGTTAAAATTTCAACACGTGAAGCTTCAGGCCCTTGAACATTTCCTTGGAATTGGTATTTCACGCCAGAAACATTGTCACATTAGCTTTTACATCTCGACATAAATTATACTAGATAACCTAATCTATTTTATAAATAATAAAGGTAATAAAAATGTGTGTGATAAATAGAGAAATAGAGACAAAGTATATATGACTACGGGAATAAAATCAAGCCCATGAAATATAATACAATGATGGTAGCTAGACAGTACCGTATAAATGTGTTACAATATCGAAAACTAGTATTAAATGTCTACTAGCCCGTGAAATTATATTCATTACATTAGTCATACAAACACACTTAGACCAAAATATGACTTTTTTTCATCTATTATGTATCGTGTAATATTTTTCAACGATTATGTATTATAATAATAATAATGATGTATAAAAGATCTATAGCGCTTGATTGCATCCTCAAGTGGATGTTACATTAAAGTCAACGGTTCATAAGTTCTTATTATTAGCCTGTTTTCTTTCTTTCTTTGTGGAGAAGAAAAAGATGGAAACAATGGGTGAATTTGCAATCGCCATCGTTGTAGTTGTGTTCTTGAGGTGGGGATGGAAATTACTGAATTGGGTATGGTTGAAGCCAAAGAAATTAGAGAAGTGGCTTAGAGATGAAGGGTATAAAGGTAATTCATACAAGCTTCTAATGGGTGATATGATAGAGCTTGCAACAATGATAAAACAAGGTAAATCAAAACCCATGCCACTCACCCATGATATCACTTCATATGCTCTCCCCTTTGATCATCATATCATCTCAAAATACGGTATTATTCAATTCAATTCTTTTCTTTTTTTATATATATAATTTCTGATTAATTTGATTTATACAGTGTTTTGGTATTTGACTGAATTAGTTATGATTTTAATAATATGTAATTAGATCTTGAACTGATGTCATATTAATAATAAGTGTAGTTGTATATAAAATCGGTTCTTATTCACAGATTCAAGATTTTTTTTCAGAGAAGACTAAAATAGATTATATGTAAATGAGCCAGGTGTAAACCAGTTGGGTCAAAATCCACATATAAAAATTATGAGTATTAAAGGGTGTAACCTCTTAAGTCAGAAATTGAAGATACAATACAAATTAACATAGACTAAACTATACTTTTAGAATCATCAACATGCTATAAAAGTTCACATGTAACATTTCACATGTAACATATATGTAGAGTAATAAACTACATCATTAACTAACAAAATTTAAATCATCAAAATTTGTAGTTGTCTAGCTTTACATTAGAATTGAAGCGGTATTGCAACCGACCGACATGTTATAGTGTAGATTAGGAACCGCTATAAAAAATCAAAATTTGTAGCTCCCTTTTCGGTTAAAAACATTAGCTTTAAAAGTCTAACATAATATCAAAATTTGTAGCTCCGATGTTCCAACAAATATCCTATTGTTTTAAAACACAAATGCAATAGCACACAAAAAAATGTTGATTTAAGATTGTTAAATATTGAATACAAATACTTGGGTACATATCATACATGTCACTATTTAATAGAGAACTGCCAGTATTCCTAAGTGTTTGTATAGTTGCTTCGAATGTAATACAAGGCTTTCTTTTCTACCATTACATTCGGTTATCCACTACATACATGTATCTTACAATTATCTAGTTAAAGTTGATTTTGTATCAAACATGCTTCTGGATAATAGTGGTTTAACATGTGTTTCTTCAGTTTTGATTAACATATTCATTTTGAAAATGGATCGATGTCCAAACTATGAACCATTTAACAGGTGAAAAATCGTTTGTATGGTTGGGGACAAAACCGAGGATGTATATAAGGGATCCAGAGTTGATAAAAGAAATACTATTAAGGCCAGATGAGTTTCAAAAAACACATCCTGAGCCGTTTAGAGACGGCCTCGTCCGTGGACTTCTTGTTACCGAGGGGCACAAATGGATCAAACACCGTAAAATCATCAATCCTGCCTTTAACCTTCAAAATCTCAAGGTTCGTGTAGAGGATAACTTCATGGTTTTCTTAGGAAGGGGATAGAATACCAGTAAACTTTATTAGTAAAAAGAATAAAAACAAAAACAAAAAAATAGGATACTTGTTCTTTCGCGGCATATTCCGATACAAGAATATGATCTCAGAGGCTCAGAGAGCACTTGAATTTTGGGTCTAACAATTGGGCTATATAGCCCAAAAGAATATATTGGGCCTGACCTAATGATCCAACCTTCCAACCCTAACACTCAATTTTGTTATTTTGGCCGTTAGTAAAACCATGAACATCATCATTTTAGCTAATAGATAACTAGTACATTAATATATTACATATGATCACAACATACTATTAACCTATAATTATTTGTTATTGAAAATGAATAGTGATTTCTTATCGTCATCATTAAAGCTAATTCTATTGATTTTGGAAGGTTCTATACATTTATCACTCATTTGACATATGTACAACCTAAGTTGTTTAGTTTTACAAAAATCCTACCAACATACCTATGAAAAGGTTGAAATTAAATCGGACTTGTGGGCTCATAAAGAAGTTTGACCTTAAATACCACCAACATGTGCACGATGTGCATATTGAATGTGACTGAGAAAAGAAATCAATTTGTATTGAATATGACTGAGAAAAGAATTTCAAAATTGAATGTGTTTTGTGAGAGAAGTTTCAGGATGAATGAATTTCTAGAAAGTTTTCAATCATAGAACCAAGTGAATAATTTGTGGGCAAAAATGGCAAATACTAATTGGTCTGAAAGGTATGATGTTACATAACATATCTATTTTTATTGATCTATCCATATCTAAAACAATCATGTATTGATATGTTCATAGATCATGTTCTCAGCTATCAGTTCAAGTTGTAGTGATATGATCCACAAATGGGAAGTCCTAACCGCCAAAGCTGGTTCAACCGAAGTGAACGTATGGCCATATATCGACAGTTTAGCCGGCGATGTGATTTCACGAACAGCTTTTGGTAGCTCGTATGAAGAAGGGGAAAAGATATTTCGAATCCAAAAGGAACAAATTGATCTTATATTTCAAATGCTTTTCATACTTCTCATTCCCGGTAGAAGGTAACAACAAAGACATATGAAAGATCTACTAACCTTAATTGCGTTGCATTTATTTAACAATAGTTAAAAGGCAAACCTGATTCCTGCATATGTGGGTCTAAGGATGTCAAGCCAACAAATGTCTAATGTAAGCATCCTTACCCTGTATTTAACAGTAGATAATAAGTTGATTTGTTTTGCAATTTAGGTTTATACCTACTCGAGCAAACAAGAAGTTTAACGAGAACGTCAATGAGCTTCGGTCTATCCTAATAAGCATAATCAATAAGCGGAAGAAAGCAATCGAAACTGGAGAAGGTAAAAGTGATGATTTACTTGGAATCTTGCTAGAATCAAACTCGAAAGAGATTGAAGAACATGGGGTCGGAATGAGTATGGAAGATGTGATCGAAGAATGCAAATTATTCTACATAGCTGGTTCAGAAACAACCTCAAATGTGATCGTGTGGGCGATGGTTTGTTTGAGTATGCATCAAGAATGGCAAACCCAAGCCCGAGAGGAGATTCGTCAAGTATTCGTTGACAAAGAGCTTGATTTTGAAGGTCTAAAATGCCTTAAGATTTTAACAATGATACTACATGAGGTTCTTAGGTTATACACGCCTGTGATCATGATGACACGCGAGACTCACAAGGACACAAAGCTCGGTGATATGACAATACCCTCAGGCGTGCAATTATCGTTAGCGATGATGCACGTTCATCATGACCGTGAGATATGGGGAGATGATGTGAATGAGTTTAAGCCTGAAAGATTTTCAGAAGGGATTGCAAATGCAACTAAGGGCAAAGGTTCGAGCCCCTTCTTCCCTTTTTCGAACGGCCCTCGTGTTTGCATCGGGCAAAACCTCGCGATGACGGAAGCGAAAACTGCCATGGCGATGATTCTGCGACGCTTCTCATTTGAGCTTTCACCATCTTACAAACATTCTCCGTTTCCTGTGTTCACTCTACCGCCACAGTTTGGGGCTCACTTGATTCTACATGATATCTTTTAGTTTTTACTATTTCAATATGTATAAATAGTAATTTTACGTAATTTCTTGTAATTTTATATTCAAGTTATACAAGTAGCTTTATAAAATATATATTAAAATGTTTGGTCGGCAACTACAAAGTTTTCTAAATTAGTCAATAAGCTATGATAATTTACAAAAAGCCCCCACCACACTCAAAGCCACTTACAACAGACTTCTCTTCTTTCATTTCTTCTCATTAACAATACATGTTCACCTATGCTTCTTTGTCATATCCATAGTAAAGAATTTATCATGTACCACTAGATTCAACAGAGGTACAACTACCTAAAGATCCTACTAAACATTTGATTGGACCGGTCAACACAAATATTCGATCAATGCAATACACAAAATCGTCATATTGTGCCTCCTGAAAGCACCGATCACCACAGTATGCCGCCACCGCCACGACTCTCTTCGCCGATCCTAAGCCAAAATCGTCATATAAGCCGATTCGGTGTAACATAACCATCTTCAGACAAACGATGGTGTTAATAGCGTCCTCATGTGCGTTCCAAACCAATTCTAAGCCAAATGAAGACAACTATGCCACTAATTTTGATCATGGAAAATAGATCTAAAAGAAATAAGAAAAAAAGATATAAACAAAGCTATGGGATTTTAATTTTCAAAGCAGGCATGGAGCAGGGGACTAGGGTAAAGTGTTCGAGTTAATAATTCTCATTTAAGTATTTATCTCATATAAGTATTTATCTTTTTTTCAACTCACGTTTGGAACCATCCTGATACCCAAGTTAGTCTTCTTAAAGACAGTATTTTAACGTTTATATTGATTTTGACGTTATAAACCTGAGTCACACAAAATTACATTAAGAAGAAAACCCACAACTTTGAAAAAACCTCTCGAGTCAAATTAGGTTTTGAATATAATACCTAAGAGATCACAAACTATAATTATCACTCCCATACTATTAGCCCAGAAGACCAATGATATATAAGTGGTTATCTAAGGGGAAATAAGATAACTCAAGATTTCATCAAAAAGTAAAAGGTTTTGGTTTCAAATTTAAGGTGTAACAAAATAAATTTATTTTAGATTGGGTTAAAGAGTTTTCTCAGTGTCCTTGTAAGGATGCTCTCATCTTGCGTGCTCGGGTAACGAAGGCGATCAGGTGGACTAGAAGTCCGTCAATAATTCAATTAGTTATTCAAAATAAAATCTAATATAATGTTCTTTTATATACTTCTTTCACATCTCTTTTTTATGGTATAAATATCAAGTGGACAAACAGAGAATGTATATTATTATCTGTGGTGGGGGTTATAAAATATCGACTAGCAAATAAATTAAGTAATATTGTTCAAGTTATTGTTAACCAAAGAGTCTTTTGATTTGCTGGTAAGAAGGCTGTGTCGCATGCTTGTAAGAAGGTTGTGTTGCAAGTTAATGGACTATGGTATGAATCTAGCAAATAACTTTGAATTTTTTTTGCTACTCTTCCTTTTTTTCATTTGATTTGTTTTGCTTCTTTTTTCTGGTTAAAGCACATAGTTTGAAAACATGATTACTTAAGACCGAGTTGGGTTTATTAGAGTTTAGTTGTGTAACTTTTGTTTTCTATTTTGTGGTTTGTTTTGTGCTTCTATTAACCTTTTTTTATTAACAAACTGATTATATCATTTTTATAAGGTAATACGTGTTAATATTTTACGGCGAAGTGAAAGTCATAACGACATGTTTTTGCATTTTTAGATGACAGAGGGTTTTACGTTGAAATAACAATTTGTAACGATAGCCTTCGCAATGTGTTTGGCTTCGTGTTTTGATATTTGGGATCATAGTGTAACTCTTGCGTGCGAGGGAAAATCTAGTTATTACTAAATCTACTATTAGAAAACATACAAATCCTACTACTCTAATAAAAATGTAATTAGGTTTGTCACATGTCACTTTTTAAACTCATCTAATGTCACATGTCATCTTTACACTCAATAATAAATATTTTTTCCGCTCAAAATAACTAAATCTATCATTTTTGTATTAACATTTTTAAACACACATTCTGTTTCCAAAATTAACGGGGTATAAATTAAAATCTTTCCATTTGAAACTAAAAAACACATATCTTTTACTTTTACTTTTACCAAACTTTATTGGTTAATTTTTAAAATTATCTTCTTATCAAATCTATATTTTTTAAAAGATAAAATAAGTCATAATTCTAAAATAAATGTTTATTTTAAGATTGTATAGTACCAGTTATAGACACATCAATTATAATATTTTATATGTTTTTATATAGAAACTATTATTAGTAAAAACAAAAAATTGGTTTTAAAAATTAAATTAAAATGCTATTAAAAGGGTATTTAAATTAGACATCAATATTTTCAATTATCTTTTATTTCATTACTGTCTCTTTTTCTTTTTTATTTGTTACCATCAACAAAATCACTATTTTTCAAAATTTAAGATGTTTTTAACTAATTGTTAAACGTGTTCTTATTTCGTTAGAAATATTTTATTTTATTTTATAAGTGGTTTCTTTAATTTATACCTTAGGAATTTGGGGATTTCATGCCCCACGAGTGAGTTGATAATGTTTTTTTTTTATTTTCTTTTTATCCATTTTGTTATAATATTTTTTGATTGATTTTTGCATTGGTCATGCTTAGTTGTATTATCATGTGAGCGTAAATATGTGCATGATTATATGTTATAATTAGTATGAAAAGGTATCACGGATGTCACACCCTGACCGATGGTGGAATCATCGAGGCAAACGAATGTGAAGCGATTGTTCATAGCACATGGAACTAAATAAGTTGTAATAATATTAAATATCATTTTTATTGAATATTACAAGATAATTAAATAGATACTACACAAACAAGATATACACAACAACATAAGACTTTCAATTAACTAAGTCTAAGTCCTATATGAGCACGAAGAGATCTTCAAGTATCAAACCTGAAACATGTTAAAAATACATGGTCAACTTTGAAAGTTGGTGAGATTTTCATAGTTTTCAATACATAAGTATACAAAAGATGGCAATTTATGTCATAAGTTAGAGAACAAAGTAACCAGTGATGTAAGACAGATGCACAATCAAACCTTAACAGTTTACAAGTTTCCACGTTTACAAGTTTATAAGATTAGCTAAGTGTACTTGGATTAACCAAGCAGGCTTGTCAGGCCCATAGATCTATGACGTCGCCAGGCTAGCAATAGTTAATGATTGTACATATAATCGTTAATACATGGTAATTACAAAGATCAACTAATCATAACATGTCACACTCCAACCTTGACGGCGGAAACGTCAAGGTGTGAGGGTTAAGATCGTTCACAACACATAACACTATTAATAACCCAAATATATATTAAACATAAGTTCCAATTGTACCTTTACAATCATAAGTCTCAAAGAAATTAAAAGCATAACATAAGATGTAACAAGTCATTTTTATTTCATTTATTTATCTAGGTCCATTCCTAGATGTGCAAGCTTCAAATAGTAGAAATCAAGCTTGAGTATTTCCTTAAACATGTTAAAAATAAAAATGTCAACAATAATGTTGATGAGATTTCCATAGTTTGAAATACATAGATATATAAAGGATGACAATTCATGTTCTAAGTTAGAGAGCAAAGTAACTAGGGATGTAAGACAGAATGCACAATCAAACCTTGACAAAGTTTTACAAGTCTCAAACGTTTACAAGCATATACGATTAGCTAAGTGTACTTGGATCAACCAAGCAGGCTTGTCAGGCCCATAGATCTATGACGTCGCCAAGCTAGCAATAGTTAATGATTGCACATATATTCGACATTACATGGTAGCTACAAAGATCAACTAACCATAACATACAAGCGAATTGCCATAAGTTTACAAGCATCAAACGTGTTTACAAGTACAATATTTATAAGGTAACATGTTTCACCCCAAAGTGTGAAAATATAAAAAAGGGGTATAGAAATACTCACATGATCAATAAGTATATAATGGATGAATAATAAGAAAAATAATAGTCTTCGTTCCAACGTAAATCTTCACGAGGTACCTAAATATATATATTTACAAGATTTTAAGTTTAATAATAAGTTTAACGAATTAACGAGAACTAGGGTTCTAAGTAGAATTTAGGGATTGTCAAATAACTATGTTTAACAAAGTGGAAGCAGCTTTAGTTATTGATATTAAAGAAAATTGTTATATTTTATATAAAGTTTTATATAAAAATATAATGCCTATAATTTTGTATATACAAAAGTTAAATAAAGTCTAATAAACACATTTTAAATGATAGTTTAAAGGCAACGTTCGAAATAATCATATTTATGGAACAAGGTATTAGTTAAAGTATAGTTTGTATAAAACTAATCTATTATTATTATTATTTTAAAAAATATATATATATGACAAAAGTATAAATGTATTCTTTTTAAGAAATTAATTATAGAAAATAAGTAAAAGTATTTTTTTAAAACAATCAGTTTTTATAAAATGACTTTTTATAATTAAAAAAAAATAGTGTTAGGGTTGAAGGCTAAAAAGCCTCAAAAATAAAACATGAAGTCCCCCCGGATTCGAACCGGGGACCTCCTGTTTAGGAGTGTTGAGTGTTACCGGTGAACTAGGGCCTTGGACGTGGTTAGTGTTGGTTCTGAATTCTTATAAACTCATTTAAAGAAACTTTCCACAAATCGTAAGAACCCTAAAATCAATTAGTGCCAAATTGAAGTTCAATTCAATTAGATAAATGCTTAGATTTATAGGGCTTCTGTTCCCTATGAATCCGAGTAATTTTATGTATTTGATTACCCGATTAAAATTGGATTGGAGATGATCACCACGAAGAACAAGTTGTGACTATGTTGTAAATGGTTAGGTTGCAAACGAGAACGAAAATCCAATTCAGGTTGCAGAAAGCTTCCAACGGTGAACGAGATCAAAAGCCCTATATCAATTTTGACTTTTGAACTCCAGAGGTTAGTGCTCGATTTGTTGCAGGTTGCGACGTTGGATGGTGATGGATTTCGAGGATTAAGTTTGATTTAGGTGCAATTGAGGGTTGAGTTGATTAGAGGTAGATAAAAGTTCGATCAGATTGAATTAATTGAGGTGTTATTGTTGTTTAAGGCTCAAACGGCTAATGAATTCAAGATGTTTCGGTTATACAAATGAATGGTGTGTAACCGATGATTAAACGCGATTAAAGTGTGTGTTTAAGCTCGACACACGTTCATGAAACGATTTGGGATGGTTTGAGGTCGGAAATCGAAATGTTTAAGTTGATTTGGGCCTTGCCGGAGCTTGGCCGGAATTTGGCCGGAGATACGGCCTGAAAAGCGGGGATTGGGCGGGGGTTTGGTTTAAGTTTAATGAATTTACAGTTTTGGTCCCTCAACTTTCAATCTTTATTATTTTATGTCAAAACTTCCTATTTCAAGTTTCCAAAATAACAAAACACCCACTTGAGTTAATAAACTCCAAGTTTTAAATATTATTCTTTATTTTAAGTTTGAAAACTTTTATAAAATTATTATTACTATTAATAATAATAATATTATTATTATTATTTAATACTAATATTATTATTATTATTGCTATTATTATTATCATTATTATTTATTTATTATAATTATTATTATTATTGGTTTTATTATTATTTTTATTATTATTGTTATCATGACTATTATTGTACAATTTAATACTTTAATTACTAACTTTCATAATTTAAAATTTAATGCCAACAAAGAAAATAAACATAGATAACCCATAAGTTTCATGTATGGCAATAAAAGCCCTTACAAGAATTAACAATGCAAACTTATAAATAATCCTAAGATACATGATGTTACACAACATATAAGTGAATTGCCAAGAGTTTACAAGAATCAAACGAATTTACAAGTGCAATTATTATAAAGTAACATGATTCACCCCAAAGTGTGAAAATATAAAAAGGGGTATAGAAATACTCACACGGAAAACTCACAAGTATAGTGGTGGTTGTAGAGTACATAAGAAAATTTGAATGTCAAGAGTCAAAAGTGATGTCCTAAATGATAAAAAAACAATAACTTGAGGTTGGAATTCATTATAAAAAATTAGGATGTTTAAAGAATGCTAAAACGAAAGGTAGATTGAAAAAGGATTATTGCATCAATTTTAGATTTTAGACAGAATGTTTGGTATGTGTTTGAATAGGTTTTAAAAATATAAAAAGGTTTCATAAAATTATAAAAATATATACTTGATTATTTCAAAGTCTCCCGGACAACTTTCATTCAGAAATAATTTTATGAAAAGATCTTTAAATAGGTTAAACAAGCAGCACAAGACAGAAGGTGCTGAAATGCGCACTTATCTTGTGAAAGCTATTGTTGAGTCGTTCGATTGAATTTGAAGACGTATAAACTATCGTTGAAAAGGTAATTCAAATGAACTTAACATTGGAGTCTGAGTTTACTCAAATTTATTTTGGTATGATCAAGTTATGATCAATTAAAGTAAGTTTATATTCTGCCAGAATTATAATAAGACACTTATGTGCACTTTTAAAATCGTTAAAGCATGAAACGGGTTAGAACGTTTTATTATGTCAATATATGGTATATTAGTCTTAATATGAGTTATAAAAATATTCTAAGACTTCAGCATAGCTATCACTTATGAAAATAATCTTGTGGAATAACCGAATGCGACAGCATAGCCGTCCATATGCAAACGAGATTCTTTGTTTATGATAGTGTGTTGTTAGCTTAATTTTGGAATGTTAGTGATTGTTATAAGGTTAGTAATTATTAAAATGTTAATGATCAAATGATAATGATTAAAATAAAAGAGATTTGGTAGAAGAAAGAATAATAGTAAGAACATAAAATCATAAGAACAATTGGATGTTAGGATGATTGAAATGTATAATATAAAAGCACTAAAAATTACATTAGTATTAAGAATTCTTGAAATTTCTTGTAAAATAAAATTCTTCAAATTGATTATAACCAATAGACGAAAGAAAGATATGAAAGTGAGATTTTTAGAGAATGAGCAAATGAACAGTGATGCATAAGGCTTGCTTTTATAGTTGAGGTTAGGAGTATGTTATGAATGATGTTAATGATGAATTATAAGTCTTTTAAAAAGGGGTTATGATTTTGAAATAAATATAAGATTAAATAAAAAATAGATAAAAGAATAATTACAATTTAAACTTTTAATTTATTAAAACCTTAATTTTAATTTAATCAACTTATTTTCTTATAAAATCTTTATAACTTTTATAAGACTTGTAACTTTATAAGTTTATTAAAATTCATTTCATAACTTTATAAGTTTTAATAAGTCTTTTTCATTTAGTTATTTATTGTAAAATGATAAATAAAGATTTATATTTTTATGAAAAAGATTTATTTATAAAATAAATAAATTATTACTCTTTGTTTAAATGATAAAATGAATAACACAATTTTTAATATTGCTTAAATTTCACATTTAACGCGTTTGATTCAATAAAATAAATAATAAAAATTTTCATCCTATGAAAGTTTAAAGTGAGTTCGCGTTTGGTTTCATAATTTTGAAAATCGATGGATGTTACAACGGACCCTTCTTCCTATGAGGTTTTTTCTTTAATAAATTTCCATACAATTTTACTTACACCATTATATTTTACGTTTTTATCATTTACAATTGCTCGAGTTGAAATTAGTCAATATTTTACTTTTTTAATTGTCATGTTAGGTTATTTAATTAAGATTTTAAACTCATTTTCATATTAATGGTTTTCTAATACAAAACTTTGATAAAAATTTGATATCATTGTTTATTACTTATATTTTTACTCATACGTAATTTTAATCGTATATTTTAAAATATCATTTTTATAATCAATAAAATTTTATTTTATTTATTATTTTTTTAACCCGTGTAATACACAGGTTGACTAAAACTAGTTGTTAATAACTAGATTTGAACCATTAATTCTTTAGAAGAAATATTATTCTAACACTTTGATACTTTTGGGATATTTCACCCTCCGTTATAATTTACGACTCCAACTGAAAACTTTTAAAGCTACTTTGTATGTACTTAGTCTTTGTCTCATTATAGCCTGTCATTATTGGCTATGGATGACCACACCTTATTAAAAATAAACTCATTACTTAAATATTAATGCAAGCAATAAACATGAAGTTATATTTATTAAATTAGTCATACAAACATATTTAGGGAATGTTTGATAATTTCTGAGTTATTAAATGTTAAACAAATAAAAAATTTTAATCATTAAATGTTAAATCATTAAAATGTATGAATCATTAAAATGTAGTATATCACTTAATTATTAAAATGTAAATGTCTGATCAATTCAAATAATAAGTCTTAACTATTCAGCATTTGACCTCTTAACCATTCAACACTAGTATAATGCTTAACTATTCATAGGAAAATTTACTCACGAAACAAACAGTTTTAATCATTAATTGTTGAACCATTAAGACATTTTAACCATTAAAATGTTGATTCAGAGGCTGTTAAATAACCCAAAAGACCAAACTATGACTTTTTCTGACTATTATGTATAATAATAACACACCTAAACGAATATTGTATAATATTTTCCAACTAATTATGTATTATAATAATAATAATGTATAAAGATCTATAGCATTTGATTGCATCATGACATGGATGTTACAAGTCAACGGTTCCTAAATTCTTCTTATTAGTCATCCTCTTTTCATTTTTTCTTTCTTGAGAAGAAAAGATGGAAACAAAGGGCAAAGTTGCAATCGCCATTGTTGTAGTTATGTTCTTGAGGTGGGGGTGGAAATTACTGAATTGGGTATGGTTGAAGCCAAAGAAACTCGAGAAGTGGCTTAGAGATGAAGGGTATAAAGGTAATTCATACAAGCTTCTAATGGGTGACATGATAGAGCTTGCAACAATGATAAAACAACGTAAATCAAAGCCCATGACAATCACCCATGATATCACTTCATATGCTCTCCCCTTTGACCATCATATCATCTCCAAATACGGTATTATTCAACTTTCTATTTCTTCTTTTTATATAATTAATTGTGATCAATCCATGGTTGATTTCTATGGTGTTTCGCTATATAATTGAATCGATTGTGATTCGGATTATATGTAACCAGATCTCAAATTCGTATAAATTTGATAACAAGTGCAATTAGAACTCAAAATAGCTTAAGTAAGAATGGGACAAATATGAATGTGAGGTTAACCTATTTAGTAGAGGCTTTGTTTCTTAGATTGAAGGTCCCGGGTTTAAACTCAGACAATAATAGAATTTGAAGTAATTTAGGAGTAGTAGAATGATAAGTTTGACGTTCTAAAAAAATTAAAAATATATATATATATAAACGGGACAAGTCTAGTAAAAAAATCCACATATAAATTTATAGGTATCAAATTGTCTAGCCTCATAAGTTACAGACATGAGATACAATACAATTAACGTCGACTAAATTTTCACATCATTAAACTTATTTGTAATAATAAACTGCATCATTAACTATAAAATTTAAATCATAAAAAAATTGGAGCTACGTTTTCAAGTTTAAGGCGTTGACTTTATAAGTCAACGTGGCATCAACATTTTGTAGCTTCAATGTTTCAACAAATTCTCTACTGTGTTTACAAACAAAAATGCAATAGTACAAAAAAGGTGATATATAATTTGTATAAGGATAAGGATAAGGGATTATACATGTTCTTAAAATTAATATGTATATATTTTTAAAAACAACTATAGGCTATTAACAAATTAATTAACAAACCCAACAACAATTTAATTATTTTAACCTATTCAAAATTTAGGGCCTATTAACGATTTTAATTAGTTTAGTTCACTACCATTTATCTAATTTAAACTCATTTTAAAAATGTTAGGAGAGTTTCCCGATTCGCTTAAATAAGTAAATTAGATTATTTCGATACAATACTTTTGTTTATTGGTAAACAATTATTGTCGTATTATATTTTTTTACATATGAGTTATTAACTTTATATTATATGAGCCCATAGTTTTTCTGCTCACCCAAAGCTCAAAACTTTTCAAAAAATTATCAGGACCGGCCCTGATTACATTGTGATTATCTAGTATGTGCTAAGTACATAGTCTTATAATTTATTACTTAAGAGTTGTTTACGCATCAAATGCATATTAGATAATAGTTGTTTACAAATTACTTCTTTGATATTGATTAAGAAATAAACATTTTAAAGATGGATTAACGTCCAAACCATGAACCGTTTGAACAGGTGAAAAATCATTTGTTTGGTTTGGGACAACACCAAGAATGTATATCAGGGATCCAGAGTTGATAAAAGAGGTATTATTAAGGTCGGATGAGTTTCGGAAGCCATATCCTGAGCCGTTTCGTGATAGCCTCATTCGTGGAGTTCTTGTAACGGAGGGTCATGAATGGATTAACCGTCGTAAAATCATCAATCCCGCTTTTAATCTTCAAAATCTCAAGGTTTGTGTAGAGGATAAGTAA
Source organism: Flaveria trinervia (assembly GCA_025506515.1). Lineage (NCBI taxonomy): Eukaryota > Viridiplantae > Streptophyta > Magnoliopsida > Asterales > Asteraceae > Flaveria > Flaveria trinervia. The sequence goes on along the minus strand of CM046441.1, from coordinate 86,329,450 downwards.
TATTGGGAAGGTGACGAGACAGTAACAAACTTATTTACCGAAAAGAATAAGAGACGCATAAGACTAACCCTCAAAGGCTCAAAATACACATAAATTTTGGGCCTTACAAATTGGGCTATGTGGCCCGAAAGAACATATTGGGCCTGACCTAACGGTTTACACCCAACTCTAACAACTTATTTTGTATTGATCTAATTCTATTGGTCTACGAAGGTTCCTTGGATTTATCACTCATTTTACATGTTTACAACCGAGATGTTTATTTTACAAAGATTTCACAAATATACCTATGCTTATGTTATGAACTTATTAATTGCGAAAGAGAAGAGAACTTAAAAGTTAAATGTGTTTAGTAGTGGTTTCTTAAGAAGTCTTTACTTTGAAACCAAAACAAAATCTATGAGTTTTTTGTGAAGGAAACTGGTAATATTTATTAGTATGAAAGGCATGTTAAGTATATAACATTTCTCATTATTTATCAATCTGAACCTAAAACACTTCATGATTTGACATGTGTACAGATCATGTTCTCGGCTATTAGCTCAAGTTGCAGCGACATGATCCATAAATGGGAGCTCCTAACCATCGAAGCTGGTTCAACCGAAGTGGACGTTTGGCCATATATCGATAATTTAGCTGGTGATGTGATTTCACGAACAGCTTTTGGTAGCTCGTATGAAGAAGGGGAGAAGATATTCCGAATCCAAAAGGAACAAATCGATCTTATATTCCAAATGCTTTTCATACTTCACGTTCCTGGAAGAAGGTAACAACAAAGACACATGAAAGATCTAGCAACCTTAATTGTATTGCATGTATTTAACAATAGTTAAAAGGCAAACCTGATTCCTGCATATGTGGGTCTGAGGATGTCAGACAAGCATAGGTCTGATGTAAGCATCCTTACCCAGTAATTAACAGTAGATATCAAGTTGATTTGTTTTGCAATTTAGGTTTATACCTACTCGAGCAAACAAGAAGTTTAACGAGAACGTCAACACGCTTCGATCTGTCCTAATGGGCATAATCAATAAGCGAAAGAAAGCAATCGAGACGGGAGAAGGTAAATGTGATGATTTACTTGGAATCTTGCTAGAATCAAACTCGAAAGAGATTGAAGAACATGGGGTTGGAATGAGTATGGAAGATGTGATCGAAGAATGCAAATTATTCTACATAGCTGGATCAGAAACAACCTCAAATGTGATCGTGTGGACGATGGTTTGCTTGAGTATGCATCAAGAATGGCAAACCCGAGCCCGAGAGGAGATTCGTCAAGTATTCGATGACAAAGAGCTTGATTTTGAAGGTCTAAAAAGCCTCAAGATTTTAACAATGATACTACACGAGGTTCTTAGGCTATACCCACCAGTGGTCATGATAACACGCGCGACTCATAAGGACACGAGGCTCGGAAACATGATGATACCCTCAGGTGTGCAGTTATCGCTAGCGACGGCACATGTTCATCATGACCGTGAGATATGGGGAGATGATGTGAACGAATTTAAACCTGAAAGATTTTCAGAAGGGATTGTGAATGCAACCAAGGGCAAAGGTTCGAGCCCTTTCTTTCCGTTTTCGAACGGGCCTCGTGTTTGCATTGGGCAAAACCTCGCGATGATAGAAGCAAAAACCGCCATGGTGATGATACTGCGACGCTTCTCGTTTGAGCTTTCACCATCTTACAAACATTCTCCGTTTCCAGTGTTCACTCTACCTCCTCAGTTTGGGGCTCACTTGATTCTACATGATATCTTTTAGTTTTTATTATTTCAATATGTATAAATAGTAATTTTATGTAATTTCTCGTAATTTTGTTATTCAAGTTAAACAAGAAAAATACGTGGCGGAAAAAAGGTGTGACAGGTGTGCCGCCCGCCTGCTGTTACTGTTCATTCACTTCTCGTATTAACATATATGATAGATAATATGTAGCTTTAATATATCTAATAAGCTTATAGTGATGATTTTCAAAACATATAGGTTTCATATATGCAGTATGCTTTTGTGAAAGATATGTTTCATGACAAAAGCTCATGTGTGCATAAAAAAATTGTCTATCACGTGTTTAAGAGTATAATTTCAAACTCGTTTTTAAATACTTGTGATTATCTTATTTTAAATGAACATATGAGTACTTCATGGCTATAGTATAAAATTTTATCTAGCATGAACACTAACATATGATTATCTCATTTTAAATAGTATGTCCCGTAGTGGTTAATAAATACAAAACGTATGTGTATTATAAGTAGTAAATCGATAAGAACAACATATATACATTAGGAATTAATTAAGGGCATCTTTTCCTAATATTATCGATTGTTGGCTAAATAAAATCAGGTGGATGTATATTTACTTCTCGTATTTTTTCAAAGTAGCAAACTAACATAACAATCAATCTACTCTTAAATCTAAACTAGATATGTAAACGGGACGTGTTTGTAAATTGGTGGGTCCAACGCGACGCGAAGCTTAAAATTTTACGCGAACCCTGAACACGTGCCAAACCAGAAAATTACATCAGACTTGTCAACCCGAACAAAACATAAAAAATTAACGGGTTGATATGAACGGAAACGAAAAGAGAGGGATTCGAACCCTCGGTACGAATAACTCGTACAACGGATTAGCAATCCACCGCTTTTGTCCACTTAGCCATCTCTCCCAATTGAAAAAGATAATTACTATGTTACATTACACATCAAGTAAGGATTAAAGAAAATATTTCTTTCACACTCTTTATCGTTATTATATAATTAGCAATTCTATTTAGATGCTCGAAAGATACAAATAAAAAGATAGATAAAAAAGAGCTTACTTTTATTTTGTTCGAAGTGCCCTTTTGACCAGTAAATACCCAGCTGGGCCTTTTTTTCAAAATAATTCCTTATATTTTTTATTCATACGCAACATACTCTAACTAGGAAATGGTTCCCTTTTGACCTGTTTTTTTAAATTTTTTGTATTTTTTCACATATTAATACTTTAAAATTACTATTTTAGAACAAAAGTACAAATGAATATAAACAATTAAATTTAGATTTTAAAATCTTCAGTTTTGAAATTTAGTTTTAATATTTGAAATAAAACACCTAAAAATTGTAATGTATTACATAAAACATACATAAAAATCAAATTAAATAATAAATGGGTTAAGTGGGTCGACCCGCCAACCCAATGGGCTGCTCTGAATGCAATAAATAGGTTGGTGGGTTTAACCCTCAACTATTCATACTAAACTCGAACCCTACGAATTTCATGTTAGAGTCGGATCGTGTTTTTGTGTTATGTTTTCGTGTCGTGCTATAATTTTGCACCCGAAATTGTGTTTTTTTATTATAAATAAAATAATATATAGAAGTGTTGAGCACGTTATTGAATCGTCAATTTATGGATGCTATCAAGTCAATGGTTATTAAATTCTTCTTACTTGTCTTAAATTCTTCTTATTTATTGTCTTCTTTTCCCATTCAAAAAACAACTTATTATCCTCTTTACTTTTTTCTAGAGAAGAAAAAAGATGGAAACAATGGGTAAAGTTGCAATGGCCATAGTTGTAGTTGTGTTCTTGAGGTGGGGATGGAAATTACTAAATTGGGTATGGTTGAAGCCAAAGAAACTAGAGAAGTGGCTTAGAGATGAAGGGTATAAAGGTAATTCATACAAGCTTCTAACAGGTGACATGATAGAGTTTGCAACAAAGGTGAAAGAAAGTAAATCAAAGCCCATGACACTCACTCATGATATCACTTCATATGCTCTCCCCTTCGATCATCATATCATCTCCAAATACGGTATTATTCAATTTTCTTTTTCCTTTTTAGAAGAATTACATATACCACCTATTAACTTAATCAATGACATATATATTCAATTTAAATTTTTAACTACTTATATTAGTTGTAAAACTTAATTAATTACATATATACTCAATTTAAAAGTTTAATTACATATATTCTCTTCTAAAACCTAGATAATTACATATATACTCAAACTAAAAGTTTAATTACATATATCTGATTTATTAACCATAAATATTACGTATGTATCCATTTTATTACTTTTATTAAAAATAACTTATATAATTAGTATTTTACTATTATTTTTATAAAACTATACAACTTAGTTAATTACATATATATACCCAAATTAAAAGTTCAATTACATATATTCTCTTCTCAAACTTATATAATAATTTAATTATATAATTAGTACTTCTCAAAGTGATATGATTTTAATAACAAGTTTTGGTTGTATACAAAACTAATTTTAAGTAGAGATTTGTAACTCTTATTTTATTACTTTTATTAAAAATAACTTATATAATTATTATTTCTCAAAATGATATGATTTTAATAACAAGTTTTAGTTGTATACAAAACTAATTTTAAGTAGAGATTTGTAACTCTTATTTTATTACTTTTATTAAAAATAACTTATATAATTATTATTTCTCAAAATGATATGATTTTAATAACAAGTTTTAGTTGTATACAAAACTAATTTTAAATAAAGAACTATAAGTAATAGCATTACTGATAAAGATTTTCTGTTGTATCTTTACACTCCATTATCTTGTTTGCACTATGTTATGGTATTTATAGTTTTGTACTTAAAGTTGATTTTGCAACAAAAAAGGCCCCTGATTAGTTGTTTAAAATTGGTTAAATAGATTTATCTAGGAACAATCACTTTAAAAAGGGGTTGATATACAAACTCCGAGCCAATTAAACAGGTGAAAAATCATTCGTGTGGTTGGGGACAAAACCAAGGATGCATATCAAGGATCCAGAGTTGATAAAAGAGGTATTATTAAGATCAGATGAGTTTCAGAAGCCACACCCCGAGCCATTTCGAGATAGCATCATCCGCGGACTTTTTGTAACAGAGGGTCACAAATGGGCCAAGCATCGTAAAATCATCAATCCCGCTTTTAATCTTCAAAATCTCAAGGTTTGTTTAGAGATACCTTCATATTTTTTAAAGAAAATGAAAGCATCTAACAAACTTAAATTTTACTTAAAAGAGAATGAAAGAATACAAAACTTTAGGTTTGTGTCCTTATGGGGACATATTCTCTGATCGACACCACACTATAACAAATAAAGTTAATATCGTTTTAATAATATGTTGCATTAGATATTAAAAATGTTGCATTAGGTTTCGATAATATTATATTATGACCCAAACTACCCTTTCACCGGAGGTTGTATCAAGTAAAGTTATACTAAATTTAAAGCATCTTTTTGCTAATTCAATTTTCTTTTATAGAAATACAATCTTTTCTTAAAAAATTAAGAATTTTGTATTAGGCTTCTTATTTTAATATTGGTGGTTAGTGACTTGGTGTAGTGTGTACTGCCAAAATGGTTGGGGCTAAGAATTGGATTATATGTTCCGAAAGGATACCTTCATATTGGGCCTGACCTAGTAGGTTTACACCCAACTCAATTACTCAACTATTAGTTTTGTTATTTCCAGTTGTTAATAAACCTATAAAACTCGCCATTTTTCCTATTTAGTTTGAAAATTAGTATAGTAATATATATGGGTGAGCAAACCTTAACCCAAAACCGCAATTAACCGATAACTGAACCGACAACGAACTGAATTAACTCATAACCGAAGTTAACCGACAGTTAATGGTAAAGGATTTTTTTTGACTAACCGATAAATTGGTTATGGTTAGGGCATAAGATATATGTTACGCATAAAGTATAAGTAATTTCTCATATTCATTGGCCTTTACTCCTTTATATACATGATAGCATGATAAATTTATAGTAAATTTACTGTTAGTGTAGAAATTTATCAAAAAAATTAAAAGAAACTACTCTATATTTACATACATATTCTTAACTGGGAAATTACGAAATAATTATGCTTATGATTTTACATGTTTTATCAATTGTTTTGGTATCATGTGCTATACATTATTGCGCTTTTCATTTGACTATGTACATTTTTTTAGCTTAGAACAACTAACCGAAATCAATTCATGAACCGCCCATGCAGTTATGGTTATAAAAGAGATCATAACCGACCCATAACCGACTTTGTACAACCATAGTATGTTATATATGATTACAACATACTATTACTATAAAATTATCTTAGATGTACTATATATTTCACTCATTTGATATGTTTATAGATAAGTTGATTTGTTTTTATAAAATTTTGACATAAACTGATGAAAATTACATAGCCACCACGTTCGCTAGATCGAAACGTCTGATCTTTTATACTATCAGCGCGTACTCTAAAATTAAATGTGTTTAGTCAAGGAAGTGCAAGGACGAATGACTTCCTAAGAAGTCCCCATTTTTCGAATAAAAACAAATCCATGTGCTATTTGTGAGTGGGTAATATTTATGGGAATGAAAGCATTAATGTTACATAACATTTCCCATTTTCTTAATCTATCCACATCTAAAACCATCATGTATTACTATGTGCATAGATCATGTTTTCGGCTATCAGCTCAAGTTGTAGTGACATGATCCACAAATGGAAGCTCCTAACCCGCGAAGCAAGTTCCACCGAAGTGGACGTATGGCCATATATCGACAGTCTAGCCGGCGATGTGATTTCGCGATCAGCTTTCGGTAGCTCGTATGAAGAAGGGCATAAGATATTCCGAATCCAAAAGGAACAAATAGATCTTATATTCCAAATGCTTTCAATGCTTCACATTCCTGGAAGTAGGTAATAACAATGACACATGAAAGATCTAGTAACCTTAACTATATTACATGTATTTAACAATAAATAAAAAGCAAACCCGATGCAGGAGAATCTTACTGCATACGCGGGGCTTGAGATTTCAAACCAACTTGAGTCTGATTTATGCATCCTTATCCTGTATTTAATAATAGATGTTGCATTAATTTGTTTTTGCAATTTAGGTTTATACCTACTCGAGCAAACAAGAAGTTTAACGAGAACATTAAGGAGATTCGATCTGTCCTAATGGGCATAATCAACAAACGAAAGAAAGAAATCGAGACGGGAGAAGGTGCATGTGATGATTTACTTGGAATCTTGCTAGAATCGAATTCAAAAGAGATTGAAGAACATGGAGTTGGAATGAGTATGGAAGATGTGATCGAAGAATGCAAACTATTCTACATAGCTGGATCCGAAACAACCTCGAATTTGATCGTGTGGACGATGGTTTGTTTGAGTATGCACCAAGAATGGCAAGCCCGAGCCCGAGAGGAGATTTGTCAAGTATTCGGTGACAAAGAGCTTGAATTTGAAGGTCTAAAGAGCCTCAAGATTTTAACAATGATACTACACGAGGTTCTTAGGTTATACACACCTGTGGTGAGGATAACGCGAACAACTCACAAGGACACTAAGCTTGGAAACATGACGATACCATCGGGCGTGCAGTTATCGTTAGCGATGATGCATGTTCATCATGACCGTGAAATATGGGGAGATGATGTGAACGAGTTTAAACCTGAAAGATTTTCAGAAGGGATTGCGAATGCAACAAAGGGCAAAGGTTCTAGCCCGTTCTTCCCATTTTCGAACGGGCCTCGTGTTTGCATCGGGCAAAACCTCGCGATGACAGAAGCAAAAACAGCCATAGCGATGATTCTGCGACACTTCTCGTTTGAGCTTTCACCTTCGTACAAACATTCTCCGTTCCCTGTGTTCACTCTACCACCTCAGTTTGGTGCTCATTTGATTCTACACAATATCTTTAGTTTTTACTAAGTATGTATAAATAGTAATTCTATGTAATTTCTCATATTTTGTTATTCGAATTAAAATATGCAACCATATAATAAGGTTATACTGATGATGTTCAAAACATATAGGTTTTGAATATGTTTTTTTGAAAGATGTTATATAGGTTTTTCGATCTCATTCATCCTTGGGGTTTCATGGCAAAAAAATAACGAGTCATGTTTACTTGAAACGATTAAAGTAAATTCGTAGCACATGAAATTTTTGTTTAAAAGGTGGGTGATAAGTAGTAATTCAATAAAAACAACATCTAGTGTATTCTTGTTGGGTTGTTTAAAAGGTGGTTGGTAGGTTAAGGTTGAACAATTAATCTTTTATTTTTACATTTTAAAAGTGTTAATTTTTGGGAAAGGAATCTTAAACATGCTATTAGCCATAAACCTAGTAATAAAGTTTATTTTTTAGAATTTTATTACATAACTTTTTAAATCTATTTTTATTTTGTGTTTGGTTTGCCTAAAATCCCAACGGTACAAGTGAGCTGAGTCAAGACGTGAGCTCGAGCTCATTTTGTTTGAATTTTGTTTTAAAATTCTAGTATTGCCCGTGAATAGTTTTTCATGCTTAGTCTACCTATAATTCAACGTGTTTATTATATATATATATATATATATATATATATATATATATATATGATATTTTATCACTATTAATGTTAATTATGTATAAATATTTATATTTATATTTATAGTTTTATATAACCATGTATAAAAATAAAGCTTGTCTCACTAAAGGATTATAATCTATTGATACCGATGCGTGTAACAAATGTGTATCTCTCGTAAAAATCAAACTTATCTCAATCTATTAAACCCAACTCAAGTTTAACACTAATCAAATTCCTCAATATTTTAAAGAAATCAATAAACCGATTTACAAGATTATATCCAAGCCAATGACACCTCAAAATTTCACCGAGCCATGGCTCGGCTAAAGCCTTAAATGCAAGTCAACGTCCCCATCAGTCAACCCACGACCGGCTCGACTATCCGGCTGATGAGCCGCTGACTCCCTGAAGCCACCGGAAGCCGGTAGCACCTGAAACGGAGAAACAGCACGAGGAACAAAAACCCATGACGGAGATGCAAACCCGGTGGCCGGAAGTATCATCCGGCCGCCGTGCGCGAGGAGGCGATGCGGCGGAGCGAAGGCGGAGCCGACCGGAGCCCGAATGTAGGCACTTCGGCTGGCTTGAATTTGAGCTCGTTTAAGCTGTTGTCGTTCTTTCTTATGAGCGTTTTGGTGGCCCCCAAGAGCCTGTGAGTTTGAAAACTCACGGTGGCAGTATTGACACTCGTATCTCCGGCCGTCGGCGGAAATGATCGCCGACAGCTTGGAGGCTTGTGGTTCATCGTCAAGTACGTTGAACCCAAGAGTTTTAATCTTGTTGTTGTCTTCGTTGTCGTCGTGTTTGTTGGTTTTGATTGATAGTGATGATCATGTTCTGTCATATTGTGTGTGTAGAGGGAGATGATTGATGTGTGGTGGTATTTATAGTGTGGTGGTGATGAGAGAGGTGATTGTTAGAGATGTTAATGATGTAAGAAAAAAGTAAGTGTAGATTTGGCAAACATCAAGCCTTGATTGATGCATTTGTTATGTTATGTGATGCTTTTAAAGTATCTTGATAAGTTGTGTAGGTTTTGACTAATGATATTTATTGCATCATTCTTGTATGTTACAATTTTGTGTTTGGTGGAAATCAAGAAGCTACTTATTATTCTCAATTATGTCAAGTGGAAGTGTGAAACTTAACATTTTGGATGATAAAATGTCATCGTCTCTTATAATAAAATATCAAGACTGGAAACTGGTTAAATTATTTTTAATGACGCGTTATGTATTATCATCATGCATCGAAATTTATTATCTCAAAATGCATGTTTGTTTCATACAAGACTTAGAGAATTTGTTGTGGATATCTGATTTGTACATGTATTTTAACTTTTTGTTAACATGAGTTAATAAATTATTAAGGTGAGATTTTCAGCTTAGTAAAAGCCAATTGAGAATATATGAACAACTTAACAACGTACGTACATGTTCAATTAAAGTTATGTATTTGCCAATACTCAATACCTTGTAATTTTTAAAACCATGACGACTACGTGGACGATGCAATTTCAAGTCCTTAGAAGGGTAAGAAAGCTCTGTTAGTTATATTTTTAGTTAAATTATAGTAATTTTAAAATATATTTCAGCATATATTTTACATTACTTACATGTATATTTCATTTATTTTATAAAATAGTAGTTTTTGTGAGATGAAATTTATTTTGATGTCTTTTGGTTGGTTTTGTAGGTGCATTCAATTGGAAGAGAATGAAAATATTTAAAAAAATATTATTAAATAGAATCTTGAATTTTAAAAAGTGCAAGATGATTCTTAAAGTTTTAAGAATTATTTTTGGAGATGATTATCCACATATTTATTTAAAAAAATAAAAAGATAAACAATAAAAAAATACCTAAAAATGTAGATCTGTAAGTTAAAGGATGAGGATAAATAGATAAAGACTAAAAAAATAAGGGGGCATCTTTAAGATAATATATTGAAGAATCGAGTTCAAAAAATGAGAAGAGCTTTAGAAAATCTTTTTGTTGGTGGAATTCTTTTGAAGATACTTAATCATTTGTATTTTTGTTTCGTAAGGTTTTTTTAGCTTTGATTGATTTAGTTGTCATGTCCGGTTAAAACAATCTTGGTTTCAACATTAAGTTATATTTTATAATTTTAGTTTGAACTTATGTGAAACAATTATGATATATTTATATAATGGTTTGTTTGTTTGATTTTTTTATCTTAAACCCGGATCTAATCCGGTAAATATTAGATTGTTAATAAAATTGGTCAGTTTATTAATTTTTCTAATAAAGTTATTCAAGATTTAAAGCCCTAATCCAATTTTGATTTTTTTATATAAGGAACACTTAAGGGTTTGAGTTATCTATGAATTAATTCTCGTTATAGAAACACACAATTTAGTTAAGCATACCAAACGACATGTGTGTTTAATTATAATCGATACTTCTATCGTTGCAACTCGCACGCTAAGATCTGAACGGCGTGAACTTAGAGTAGCGGGTTGGCTCCAATCAACGAACTGCGATTGATTGGACATTAGATAGAGTGGATATCTGAACGCCGTGATGTCTAGTATCGATACAAATCATTAATTGAAAATAATCATTGCACCGTAATCGTTAATGATCGTAAACCAAATCAAAACAAAAAATATCTTAGTGTTTGAATTAGTTTTCATATTTGAATAATTTCACGATTTAATTAACGTGTTCAATAATCCATTTTTCATAATAAAAAAGATGCAAAAATGTCAATTTACATTTTTCTGACAGAACCTTAACACGACAGTGTGTAATTTTCTTTATAGTTTTAACATGGTCATGTCAGCTCACTGGAATTTTTTTACTTTTTGCAATTTACTTCTAGTTTTAGTTTTTAATTAAAACTCTCACTTTCCTTAGTTCATAATCAATCAAAATAACTTTGTTAAAAGGTTTTTGGCATAAAATAATTGACACATATCTCTAAGAACACGAGCCCTACTTCCGCTCATACTATTCTTAGTATGTGCAGAGTAGGTTCATATTTTTATTATTTATTTGTTGAATTCGACACCCAACCCAACAAGCTCAACCCACTTAAAATGAGCATTAAACTTGAGCAGACCCATGTTTTTTTGCAAGATATTATAAACACCTACAGCTAGATATGATATCGGTCGGGTCGTGTAATCGATTATTTTTAGATAACCCAAACCACTCTAATTTAATCCATCGAATACGAGTATTAAAGTAGGCGTACACCCTACCCTTTTGTGTGTTTTTACCTTGTAAAAAATCGATAATATTTAATAACACCACTTGTATGATTAGTCTAATAGTCTTACAAACAAACCACAAACAACTATTATGCTCAAAAGACCTCTAATATGTTTGTATCAACGGTATCAATAAAAAACCATCTATACATAAAGATCACACTCTTTATGTGTTTAAATAAGTTATAACTCAATGATAGTCATTGTCTAAATTTCATAGCTTAATATCACGCATGTATGAATTTTGTAAGCTGAAGGTATGTTACTGAAACAACAACGAAAAATTGATTTGTAATTAAGGCATACAGCTGATCTTAATTTAGCATCGATTTATGAGATTGAAGCATGACACATAAAGGCAAACGTAGATACACTATCAAGGATTCATGTATCTCATGATCATGTAATTACCATAGAGATGTATCGCACCTAAGGAGTTGATTACTTCAGTTCTGCGATTTCTCTTGTAATATTTTGATTATATTTAGTAAAATTTGTTTTATTAAAAATGAATTATTATTTTATATTTTTAAAAATTCACATGTTAAATACATATTAATTAATTGACACCAATTGTATTTTAAATTGAAAAATGGCACCTGCCAGAAGCAGTTTCTTAAGCAATTCCAGCCTTGATCATGGAATAAACGCTCATCTTCATCTAGTTGCATTTCTTTGGTTTGAAAAATCACACAATCAATACATCATATATCATACTTGTTCTTGATCTCGTTTAAGTTGTATCCGATAGATTTACTCGTGTGAATTATTACCAAATAATTTCAATCAAAAAGTGTTTTATATGACTTTTAAATTATACTAGTTTTGAATTGAATTCCCTACATATATTTCATATTACTTGGAACATTTACTAGAGATACATATTCCTACATCGGATTCTATTCATGCATGGTCTCTATGCTTAAAAAAAATACGATGGTGTAGCTATTTCTAGTTATGTTATATTTCTTTATATATGATAGTTGGAAATTAACATGACAAAGGAATGAATTGCCAATATTTTTGGCATGTGGGTCTTGAGCATGGTGGTAATCTTCTTTTGGTCATGCATGTAGTTAAAGAACTAGAAGAACAAGAAGAATGAGAGGGTTCAAGAATGTGATGCATGTTATTGATGCATGGTGGTTGAACTATCGAACTATATATGACCTCAAAACTTGAACAAAGATAATGTTCTTCACCAACTAATTACAACCATTTTTAAATATTTATTTATTATGCAAAATATGCAAATTTATGAACATGCATGGGACAAATGATGAGATCGATCATTATGAGGAGTGAAGTTAAAGCAAAGGAAACTTATAAATGTTATGTTCGGTGAATATATGGTGTCGTTGATTGACAAACGACGAGTCTTGTGGATATAAACAAAGCAATGACTCGAGAAAACAAAGAGTTGTCAAATCGATCATGTACTTTTAAGATCAAGAAAATCTTCAAATGTTTTGAAAGATTTTTTTTTGTTTCATAACTTTGTAATTTTGTATTATTAGATAAACTTCTCCATGTTTGATTATTAGTCAAATAACTAGTTTAAATCATATAGAAAATTGAATATTGATTGGACTATGTTGTATGATAATGGCACAAATGAGTTCATGAGACATATATAAATTAGGTTTCTTTACAGAATATGAATTTTTATGCAATTAAATATTAATCATAAACTTATATATAAAAAAAACAAAGTTTAATAATTTATAGGTCTTGTGGAGCTTATGAAACGTTGGACCACCATACCAACTTTCGAGGGCTAAATGAATTTGGTCGGACTTGTAGAGGAAACTTTCTCAACTGCCCTTCTTATAGGGCTCTACAATTTTAACACGTACAACAATTAAATGAATTTTAACACGTACAACAATTAAATGGGTATCCAACATACACAATCAACAAAATGCTAATATATACTTTTAACTTTTATTCATTGAATGTCATCTTAAACCAATCAAATCCATATTGTCATGTGTACATGTTGATATGGTATTTACCTAATATTAGATATGGAATATTTGTCTCGTTATAGTAATAATTATTATATACACACAGATAGCGGGGAAAGAGTTATTACAAAACACTAAAGAACAAGAACAAAGTTTAGCCGCTTAAATCATTTGATCAATTATTTATATTTAACATAAGTATTATATTCTAATAAATAAACAAAATATTGGTGGAAGTCATTGGTAGTAAAGTAACTTTTAAGTTGACGTGGTTCGTAATCATTAGATCACTTCTCATTTGCTCTCAACCTTTTATTAGCCCTTGAATGAATAGATTATAGATGTGACGCTCTATATTTACAAACTCGTGAGATTATCGAAGCTTTTAAATGACACACCGACCTGCTGCCCTTGGTGGTCCTAAGACAATAAGGAAACGAGAACATGAATTGTATCATTGTACCACAATGATTAGGAAACATCATCGAGTGGGAGATGGTAAACGACATATACATATACATACATACATATATATAATATATATATATATATATATATATATATATATATATATATATATGTGGTCGATCTTCTAGTTTGTGTAATATAAATGAAATGTATTTACAACTAAACCCAATACCTACATATAATACTTACATATGTGTAGGCATGTTGTAATTATGTATATTTATACTTAGATAGTTGGCTAGCTGCATATGTGTAATTTTGGTTTTATTTTTATACTTATTTATTTATTTATTTGAATATAAACTTTTAAGATTGAAAAAATAAACTAGTGGTTTAGATATGCTGTTCATGTTATAACATTAATTTAAGGTGTACGACATTTAGTTAAGAATGGCACAATGGAAAGCAAAGTCGAATCATCAAAAGTTATAGGTTCGTAGATTCTTAGAAATGAATATTATAAAATAAGCCAATGGATTAATCGATGTACGTTAGATTCCATTTTATTGGAGCTATGATAAATATCCCACAAGGGAACATAAACAAATTAAGTATATTATACATTAGTCGATCTTTGGCATAAAGTTTTGGATGATGATATGTTCTTGAGTCTTAAACCCTAATATTTAACGGGTTCAATATTGTCTACGTGTAAGGATATGACATATGAAAAGCTAACACGATGGGTCATGTTGGATGTGTTATTCTGTCTAATATTGTTAGAAAATTAAACTTATATTGCATCTTAATATATATATATAGTCACACTGAAAGATAAGATGGCTCATTAAGATTTTATATTTATACACAAGAAATAAAGACAGATAAATTCATGGTGTAGATACAAACAAAAACTAATAACTAAATTTAAATAATCCGTTAAATAAGTAATATGACGTCAAAAAATCATAGTCTGTTGAGGGTAGAGTACCAATAATCTTCTTCAATGGAGCTTAATCCTGGAGCAATCTATTAGTTGCAAGACTGACAAACATTTATAAAAAATGAAACTAATACTGTAAAACAAATCAGCGTTAGGACTCGTCACATGAAGAAAGTTCATCATGTGACCACCTCCGAGCGTGAAAATCGAACTCAAAGTAGATGAAATGAAACCGATATGTGAAATGTTACTTTGTCATTTTTATTTTTATAGTAGTGTTTATGATTACGTGAGGGTTTCTTTCTTCCAATCGAGTAACTGAGCCGGGTTGTAGTACCTGTCGGGTTGCTTAATGAAGAACTTGAACCTTTACTCTTGAGAGTGCAATGCAATTCTAAACTAGTAAAATTTTAGAAACCAAATATAAAAAAATAAACAAGAACAAAAAATTGACAAAATTATTCAGATTATTTAGTTTAATTTGGTTTATTCATATTCATCTAAACATTCGTATCTGTTAGCAATAGTACTTAATGGTTCAGACTGTTTGTCGAACCAAATCAAATTACAGAGATGACCTTAAAATTTTCAAATTCATATAATCTCTTATCATATTTGGTAAACACCACTAGTTAGAAGAAATAACCAACTAATTAAACCATGCTCACATCAACTGAAAGCTTTCCATCATTCTGTGCTTAAAATAAACCAAAATTGATACAAATAAAGAAATCCTAAGCCAGCAACGTGGCAAGCGTTGGTTGGCAGCCTCGTCATTAATCATTACTTTCAGTAATCAACACCCCCTTTCACCAAGTTATGTTAAAATAAGATGAAAGCGAATTTTAAAATTAAAAAAAAAAAAAAAAAATCAAAGTTTGTAAATATAGGAGAAATAACCGATATTTTGAAGTACATTATAAAAAAATGATGGAACATAAACAACAATTAATAAAATTAAAATAAAAATCTAAGCCAGTTGCATGGCAAGAGTTGGTTGGCCGCTCATCTTTATTCATAGCACTCGATAGCCGGCATACACTTTAAATAAATTATGTTAGAATAAGATTAAGGGGTTGTTTGATTTGCTTCTGACCTAGTTAAATTGTCTAACCAACTTACCTGATCAAACATTTTGGTAGGTCAACGTGTTTGATTATCACTCTTTCGTGTTTGATCCGGTCTGACACCACTAACTCATATATATTTTTCATTTTACCCAGTCAGTTTTGGAACAACCCTTTACCCGGTCACCATCTTCTGACCGAGTAAGAGATTTCAAACAGCCTCTAAGCGAATTTAAAAAATAAAAAAAATTGTTATCTTAATATAGGAAAATATTTAAAAGTACATTATAAAGAAATAGACGGAATAAGTAAAAGTCTAATAAAAAACTAAAACAAAGAAAATGAATTAAAGAAAGAGAAGAAAAAACAAAATATTAGGAAGTGGCATACGAACATTTGCCCTTGTTTTAACATATTGCGGCATTGCGGAAAAACCCCGTTGCGACAAAGTAGATTTTGTTTATATATTACTTTCTTTGCTATATAGATAAACTAAAATTCATGAAATTTTAGAAGAAAAAAATAAGGTGTTAAAGATGTGGTTTTCACATTTCTTAACATATTTATATTAATAAAAGAGCGTTTGTGTTCATAGTTCATAAAATCTTGTGTTAAATATGTTCTTCACCAAATTAATGGTTCCTAATTTCACATATCATAGTGTGTAGCAAATGTCTTCATTCTTAAATGATTGAAAGCTCTAGTCCCAGGATAAACAGTTTTAAAGTAGGTTTATAAAGTGTGTGAGTTTATCGTTTTGAAAAAATGTTAAAGATCTTCATCCGACAAATTCTTCTATTTAAATAATAGACTTTGACCCGACACGAAATAAATCTAAAGTGTCTCTTAAAGATTTGGTCTTAGATCTCCCTAACATAATATGCCTCCTTAATCTTAATTAGGGTTAACTAACCTACTAATAAGCTAGCTTCGAACTTTAGGCAGTGTTAGCATTTGTTAAGTTTTTCTTAAACATATAAAACTTGATTTTTTGTAATGGTTTACACCACTTCTTCAAAGAAACATTAAAATTACTTAGATATCTACCATTATTATTAAATTTCTCTAATTATATATCTTATCAATCACTAAAAGGAATAATATCGCAAACGAATATATTTTAAAAGAATAACTGTAGCGATTGGTAAATACAAGACTTTGAATTAATCAATCCCAAAAAAAAGATGCTACGGTTTGAGAAAAGGACAACAAATAACCTTATTTTCCATGAAAAAGAAGTTGATATATTTCTTATTTTGTACCAAAAATATAACCAAAAACATAACCAAAAACCTTATTTTGCATGAAAAGAGATCTGATATATTTTTTTACTTTATACCAAAAAAGTCTAGACTTAACCTTAATATATTAAAGTTTGTAATTTATTTGATGAAATATCACCCTCAACCAAATTGATAAAGTGAGGTTTCTATTCTAAAATTATCGTCTGTTTCATCTTTCATAGAAAGACTTCTTAAATTTAACTTAATACAGCCATACTATTTATGAGGTAGCGTTTCATATCAACAAAAATAAATCTATATAACATTCACGTTAATTAGAAGTGGTCTTCACATGTATGATGATTATGTTGGTAACCAGCGTTTATTGTTTATCTCACTTATTTAGTTTTTAATGGGTTATTAGATTTTAATAATCTCAATTTCATTTATTGAAAGAGATTAATTTCAATTCAGGAAATATTTACAGACGCTCCTAACTTTCTGTTTATTTTCCTTCAACGATCGTTTACTAACTGAAAGTTAACGCCCGTTAGTTTTTTTATGAAATGAGGCTAACTTTGAGACATTTTCAACTCCGCCGCCGCCCGGCCTCTATTAGGTTTGTTTTTTAGTGTCTAGCATTAATCGTCACTTGAAATCTAGCTTTAACGAGTCAATTGGTTCATATCAAGTGGTAAAGATTGACGGGTTTCATGGTATAGAAGTTTCAGATTGATAGACTTGCTACTTGAATTCAATTTCCTGCTTAGTGTTTTGGCCATATAAGTAGTCCACGTCATCAAGAAACTAACTGTGTTAACTCTCTGTTAGTAAGATATCGTTGGAGGAAAATAAGATCAATGTTGGAAATGACTGTAAACATTTTCTGAGTTTTAATTAATCTTGGCCAATAAATAAAAGTTGAGATTATTAAATTCTAATAACCCTATTTTTAATCAAGTTTGGAGTTTATTTTAACAAAGTTAAAATCGCAGACCTTTTTATACAAAACAAAGAAAAGTACATTAGTTTTCTATAATATAAAACTAGTGGCCATTATAGAAAGTAAACAAAATTTGGTGGCCGATATGTAAAAATAAAAGAACTACAACATGTAGTTGTATTTTTATATAACTTATAATATTAACCCTGATGAAACTAAAGAAAATTTCGAAATCGAAAAGAGTGGGCCTATCAAGATGTTAAAAATTTAGTGACTTTTATTTATGAGGTTAAAACCAACATAGTCACCACTCACCATCATAGAAAATGTTAGGTGTTCAAACTTGTTTTACTAATTTAATAATTTTGTGGGTTCTGTCACTCTAAAGTGACTATAAATCAAAGTATGATGCATGCCGCGTATCATATTTATTTATTAATATGTAACTAAAAGAAAAGAAAGGCAAGCAAGTAGTTGTAAAGAAATCCATTTACGTTTAAATCAAAGTTGTTTTATTAATTTAATAATTTTGTCAGTTCTGTGAATTGAATAGGTACGGATTATCCAAACAAAGTTTTAATTTGTGCGGTTGAAAGAAAAATATTTGATTAAGTAACCGGTGATGATGTAATGTATTGATTTCAAGCGATAAAAACACGAAGATGACAAATCTATTAGGTATACATTTAAGTTTATATATTCTCATTTTTTTTCATTATTGAATGAATATACCATGTGTAAAAAAAATTAAAAAAAAGGAAAATTGTGACATCTTAATAACGACAAGTTAATGGTTAGTTGTTGCATCACCAAGCTAGTAATATTCGTCAATATTAAATTCTGAACATTGATGCCACCGCGTTTGATTATATCTTCATGGACTATGCATAAATATATTATACAAAACCTCTAGCTATAACTTCAAGCCAATTCTGTAAAAATAAACGCCGTTTAAAAAAGACTAGAAAAATAAATAATTCATTTGTTTTGAGCACGTACATATATAAATTCTTGGTAGTGGAGATTGTGATTGTAGTATTTTAAAAGAAGCTTTTTGTGTGTGAATTTATGCTAATTCTTTTTTTCTTTTTTCCGAAGATCTTCACTAAAAAGCATACATATTTACTAAGTTATTAGGTAACCGTCATATTTAGATGCTTTTGTCTTCAACTGTATTGCAATTGAGTGTTTACTATTTTAAGTTTTGGAAGTTTTTTTAAAATAGAAATCTTTTTTTTGTTGTTATTATTATTTTTGTAATAATAGTCGCTTTTTAATAACTATTTGTAAAAATACTGATTTCTAATTTTGTATATAAAAGTAGTGTATCTATAGGTTGTTATTTTTAATTTTTTTCTAACTTTTTTTTAATTTTTTTTAAATTTTCTAATATATTTTTTATCTGAGACTTCATATTGTGTAATATTTAAATTTTTTTTAAAGATGCTACTGTTTTCCATAAAAAATTATAAACCTTAACCACTTTAACATAATGCGATGACATCCCAGTTAGCGGCTTCACTTGTTAATATGTTGTTCTGCATTTATAAATTGTAAATTATATGAAACAGGAGAAATGCAATGGGTGCCAATAATAAGATATTGCAATTTACACCCTCTCACTTCTACTGTAGTTACATGATTTTACCCTTTAGTTTAAACAATCGGAAATCGGGTCGACCTTGATTACTCGGGTGTTGTATGATCCACAAGATCCACACTTGTGGTAAAGCCAGTGAAAAGGTACACTTCCCTTTTTATCACAGTCGTTGCATAATATATCCTGAACAATTTAAAACCAAGCGAGCGTCAGTAATTGTTATTAAGGGTGCGTTATGTTTTACGGAATTCAATTAGATAAAATATTTTAATTCAATTTGAACATTTCTTCTCCAAAGATAACATCACATGCTCGGTTGAGAAAATAGTGGAATTCAGCCAAAGGACCACTCGCCTCTGTCACCCCACCGCCACTGCCATCATGTCCCCACTGCCACTCGCCACCAAGGTGTGGGCGGTACTTAGGTGGCAATGGAGGGGGAAACAGCAGTGAGACGACAGCAATGCAATGGGGGCGGCAGCGGCAACCAATAGCCGGTGGCAGCGGTGACACATTCCAATCATTAATGATTGTTCTGTTACCTAAATGAACCCAGTCCCTTTAATAGATTCCAGTTACGTCACATTTGGGTTTCTTTGTTCAATTCCACTTCCTTTTAAAAATTCATTGAACCAAACACACTTTAATTGTATTAAAGAGAGCTAAAAATAATAACTTTACATGACGACGGGTTCTATAGTCCTTGGGGAGCACTTCAGAAGCCATTAAAGCATCAAGCATTCCAAAATACACCTGCAGATACGTACATATTCTTAAGAAAGTGAACTAACTAATGCAAAAAAATAATTATAAAACAAAAGTGACTGCTTACCGACATATCTCCCATAGATTTGCTGCATATCGGACAGATGTAGTGTGTGCAAGCATACGCCTGCAAGAAGCAAAGACACCGTTAATTCAGCAAAATTTGTTTCAAAAAATATAAGAAAAAATAACAAAAAGAATGTAACAAGGTGTTGTTACCTGGAAGCATGCAGAGTGCATAAAATGACCACAGGGAAGTAATCTAACAGACGCACTGGATGTAAATAAGAAATCACAGCAAATAGGGCAGTTTGTTTCCAAACCTTTCTCCCTACACTTATGATCCTTTAAGTCCATCGCCAAACAGTAGTTACAGGTCATACAATGGAAAAAGTCAACTCCGAGCCCCTTTCCAACCCGACATAAGTTGCAAAACGGGCAATGATAAACCTCCCTGAAAATGTACAAAAAAGTTTAGAAAAAGAAAATAAAATGATTTGTGAAAATCTTGATGCATATCAATTATCATAGATTTGAAGGATTGTTCAACTATTTGGCGACTTAATTACCTTTCATCATCAAAAAATTTGCAATAGCTACAATAATATTTTGCCATTGAAAGCCCATTGCAAGATGGAGTTGAGCAAACTGGTCCAACAGGTTGAACTTTGAAGCAGTTCATACACATCATTTCAGTTGTAGCTTTCCTGACATGATAAATAAATAAAAAAATTATATTATTTAATTGAAACAAAATAATTAAAAAGAGATGTATTTAATTATTAATCAGTGGAAATGAATGGTTACCTGTCCATTGTGTGGTCACTGACATTATCATGACAGAACCTGCATGTAAATAGCTTTTGACAACAAGCAGCACGAAGCTTGCAGTTGCGTTTATAATGTTCACAACCAAATATGTGCTTCTCTGCATCGCGGAAAGAAGGCGTGCATCCATGTAGATCTTCACCATCTGTTTCTTGAGGTGATTTCTGTTGGGCTGCTATCCAACGACTACATTGACAATTAATTAAATTAGCTGGCAAGAATGCATAATTTGTTTTACCGTATAAATAAAAAACAAATCTTAAGATAAGGGGAAAATTAAACACACCTGGTCATAAGGTTTTGAAGGAGGTAAGCCTTCCCTCTGGGATCAAGAGTTGGATCCCTAGAAACTTTTCTTATTTCTGATTCAAGCTCGTTTTGATTCATCCGAAATATATCTTTCCACCCGGGCTTGAATGCATGATCATTTGAATTTAAGACTTCATGTGATTCAGATCCTAAATGAGAAAAAAGCAATATATTTGAAATAAAATTAAATTTCATGTGAACCTATTAAGGAAAAACTATTTGAGCCATCATGAAACTACGTTGACCCTGCCAAAGGCTAACAGCATAGAAAGTTAACCAACTTTCATCTGGTTCTTTTCATACAAGGTTATTACCAAAGATTTCAGTTTCAAGTGGCACATAAAGGCAAAAAAAAGGTCCATATGGTCAAAAGTTATGGACATGTCAGCTGCCAGGTCGTCATTTTTAATCAAATTTCTTTCTAAAAAAGTTGATGCGTTTTAAGCAATTAGCCCCCAGAAAGTCTATACAAATGCAGAAAGTAAAATAGTAAACCTTGTGAAATATTTTTATCTGATTCAGAAGGTGATGCATCTGATGAAGGAGAAGATCCTTCCCACCATTCATTAAGCCACTCTGTAAACATTGTGTTTTTGGTAGCTTGCTTCCATGTGTCCATCATACTGTTCTGTTCTTCTTGAGTAAGTACAGATGTCACCCATGGCAACATTGATTGCAACACCTCAGCACCCGTGGTACCAATTATTTGACCCACAAGCTTATCTTGCTCCTCAACAGAAAAATGCCTATCAAACAAAGGCCATAACTCTAGCTCTTCACGCAAAATATGCTGATCTAACGTCACTCTGATTGACTTACACATCCCCTGAACCTTAGTCACCAACTCAGCATAATTTCTTAAATCATCATTGCATTTGGAAGAAATGGAATTATTTTTGTCATTAAGTTCACACAGTTCAAAAAGTGAAGTTGATATATCCTCAAAAAGCTTTTCTTCTTGTTTGTGGTCTAAGGTATATGAGTGACTCACATTATGTAATGTTTCTTTAGATTCTAATGCAGGAAACACAATATCATCTTCTGCGTTACTGTGAGCCCTATATAAACCCCATAACAAACGGAATCTACCATTAAACTGGTGTAAAAAGCTATCGTCCGACTCACTTAATTTTCCAGATTCAACATCTAGAAACTCCAAATCTTTTCGAATTGCTTTATGAAATTTGAAGATTGTATCAATTGGTCGACCCGTTCCCTCATCGATTAAACTTATACCCGTTTCCCAGTTAAAAAGACTAGAGCTTAAAGAAGGAGCAGATGGGTCAAAAGAATAAGACCGTAATGATTTTGTGGGGCCTGTTCCCAATTTGTCACTATTCATTCCCAGCCCAGGAACACAGCAGGATTGTTTAGCTGGAACAGAGAGAGTTCCAGGAGTACCAAAACTGTTGCTTTCGTTTCGTGAAGTTGAATGGGACCGTTTAGATGGCAGGTTGCAGGGACAAGATGGTGGGACCGAACCGTTATTTTCTTCTAGAAATGCTTTTGCAGGACAGCAACCACTTGCACTGGAAGACAAACATGTTTCCTGTGGCCGGCCTTTGCAAGCCCAGCCCGAAAAAAGCGTAACAAGTGCAGTATCCGAAGCAGGGGCTAACAGAATTACAGAAACACCATATTTGATTAGCAACAAAGAACATACTAATGACTAATATATTTAAAGTTATTAAATTAAAAGACAATAGACAAACCTGCCATATGCATGTTATACAGAAATGATTTTGCTTCTTCTTCGGTGAGTGATCTCATCAACCATGGTAACACACACTCGATTAATCTTAAAGGCATCACACATAAGCTTTTGTATAAAAGCTCTCGTTGTTTCTTGGGACTAAAATGCTTGCGTGCAAATGGGAGAATCTATAAATGTAATTCATATTCTTAATAGCCATATGATACTACGAAATACTGCTAAAATAATATAATTTTGTTTGCCAGCTCACCTCAAGTTCCTCATTTTTGAAGTGGTTATTAATGATAGCCATGATATGATCAGCATGTGAACACAATTTGGAACAAAACTCAGATGAAGATGAGTTTGCTCCATCATTTTCAATACTTTCAATCAGGCATCTAATTTTGTCAAATTCATTCTCTTCTTCTGCATGCTCCTTGGCGAATGACAGTTCAGCGTCAACAGCAGTGAATATAACTTTATCTTCTGCAATACTGTACCCAAAGTGTGCAAAATATAGTACCAATTCAGATGTAATATCAGAAACGTTACATACAAAGAAAGAAGGTTATGTTATGCTGCAATACCTATGGAATATGCAAACTTCTGCAATAAATTGCAGCCTTTTATTAAATGCAGATAAATCTGAAGATTCTCCAGATAACTGCATCCTTCTAGCAGCTTCAGCTATATCAACTAATTCTTTTTTTATAGCCTTGTGCCAGTGTAATATTTCATCAACAGGGCGATCAAGAGGTGAATCTTTTATGGACCGGGAAGATGAACATGCACAATCACAATTTCCTTCAGAAATTGGAGAACACTGATATGTAACATCATCTTCTATATTTTTACGTTTCTTGACCATATTGATACCGTCCATCCATGTGAATATAATCTTCAATTATATCAATATATAATTTGTCAGCCAGGAATGAGCGAATAAATCTTTTTAAACTGATAAATATTAATATAAAATCTTAAGTGTAAAAACAACCTGTTGAAGAAGCTTTTCTTCTGGGATTACTCTGCCTAAGGAACTACGCATTTCTTCGCGTTCATCCGAAGATACAGATGCTGAAAGCCATGGAAGAAACTCTGACATCATGTTTACAGGAATGCTACATAAAAACTGCCAAACTAACGAAGCTTGTTCTTCAAATGAAAATTTTTCAACAAGCAAGGGTATCACCTACAAATTGATAAAAAATAATTAATGCTTACTAAATTATTCTGGTAAAAATTAAAAAGTAGTTTAAAAAAGGAATTACCTGCTCCTCTTCCTTGGACATATGTTGACTAATTGATGTTTGAAGCGCACCTGTGCAGGATGCTAATTCTCTTCTAAAGCTTTCTTCGTTTTGCATGTCTGAATCCAGCAATGTAAAGAGTTGATCAAAAATAACACTTTCACCCTCGTGTTCGAGAGAATAAGTTCGAGCTACGTTCTTGACACGAATATCAAGAGCAGGAAAAATAACCTGCAATGCAAAAGTAGTAGCCATATCATAATCCCATAAATAAGCATTGTAGTCATATTCTTGTGTGAATTGTGATCCTGTCCTCCACCACTAACCACATGAAGATTGCCTTTAGTATAATTTCAGAAATATAAAGTTACTTAGCATGCAATTTTCAGATAATTGATCAAGTATAAGATTAACGAACAATGGTCGTATGTGGATGGAAACTTTAACAAAACAAAGTACCAAAGTCCAAACCATATCACATACAGCTCAACTTGCTTGTATGGTCACTCTCCCACTAGTCCACATTAAATGACATGGCCATCTTAATGACTTCTCCATTTAATCTATAATAAGGCTGGCTCTGAGTGTGATTGTTCTTTTCAGAATTGAACCTAAAGCAGCATCTTCAACAAATACGAGTCACTTCCTATTATTGTTTCTGAGCTGCTAAGATCTATGGACTATGATAGCCACCTTATATGAAATTCCTTTAAACTAATGTGCATGAACTGAACATAAAAATTAATGTTCAGGAACGCCATAACAATGTCATGTGGTCCATATGTCCAATCTCTCTTACTAATGATCATTGATTGAATCAAAATTCAGTTGTTGAGATTCATGAAGATAAATAACCAGTTGTTTACAAGCATTAACTCTATCACTAGTGTACCATCTTATTTCTTGTTTTATTAAGATATAAATAAAGTATGTTTTAGCTTCACAAACTATCATCAAGGTTCTATCTACCACCAACTCCATCCTATAACTTTAACATCATCAGTATCAAACAGTAACAACCAACAAATCTAATCCACTTTTACAATCACAATCACAAACACAATATGTACAGATCACATCCTGACATCCCTATTGTAGAAACCTGCAACTCTCTGTCAATTCAATCATTTAGCTTACTAAAACACCACCATAATTGCATTATACATCATGCTAAATCCTTGAACCTTTTATTTTCACTATCAACCAGCAGTTGATTGTCAAGTAACATAAGTTGTACACAAGAGCAAATAAACTTGCTCAGTTTAGCTTCGTATATGAACGAATTCCATTAAAATAAACACAAACATAATCCAGAATCTAATGCAATTAGGTTTCAAAAATCGAAATAAACAAATTAGTAACAATTCATCCACACACCTCGTCTTCCGCATTGCAGTGGTGCTTATAAATCGACCGAAGAAAGTGATACCGCTTAAGCAAGGGCTCAATCTCCACATGAACATTAGTAGCAAAATCAACAGCCGACCGATGTAAAGCATCGAGCTCCGACCGTATAGCTTTATGAAAATACAAAAATATATGAATCGGCGAACTTTGTATACTTTGATCCTTCAAACTCTTACTACCACCAGACTGATCCATCTGCCCCACCGTACCACCACCGGAAGCCGCCATCATCGCCACACCACCACCACCACCAACCTCACAGCGTTGCAATTCCGTCAATGGCGTCGCCATCTTATATCAAAAGTCCAAATCACAACAAAAAAAACCTCCAAATTATCAAAATCACTTTAACTAATCCGATTCGATTTCACAAACCCTAAATAATTATAGTTTTATATCATCATGAACAACAACAATTAGACGATATTTTTTTTCTCTCGAGAGGGAGAAAAAGAGAGATGTTAATGGAGATGTGAGGGGTGGTTTGTCGATGGATAAAGAGGGAGCAAAGTGTGGTGTGCCACGTGGATATTGTGGTGGGTTTATAAGTGGTGTGCCACGTGGATATTCGGGCGTGACTTGACCCGGTGTTGGATTGGTGGGTGTGTTTTGTCGGGACGTGGTTGACACGTGCGGGGATGAGTACCGCACGTACGTGGCTCGGTCTAGTTTGTTTGGTTTGGTGAGTAGGCTTCCACCAATCAGGTGCTGACACGCTCGTCGGAGATGATTGATAAAGAGATGTGTTATAGCAATACCCCTTATGATATCTGGACACCCTTCTTACGGTCCTAAAGGGCTCTTACGGATCGTAAGGTTTGCTATACATCATATCAGTCATTTAATTACCTTACGGGTCGTGAAGTCTCTTACGGCCACATTTTTCACGGCTCGTAATATGTTTTATGCGTCGTGAGGATTCAAGTTAACAGCCCGTGAAATGTTTCACGGACCGTAATGTTTGTCGATTTTTTACGCGATGTAATATTCCTCGATTACGATGTAATTTTGTATTTATTACATTATTTAACGTGATGTAATATTCGTTGATTACTGTGTAATTTTGTATTTATTACATTATTTGATACGATATAAATTTCCTCGATAATTATTTGGGTCAACGTAATAGTTTTGTAAAACACTATATAAATCGTCAGATTTAAATTCATTTTATATCGATAAATTCAATATTTGTATACATTTTTTAACGATGTCAATTTGGGATATCAATTATTTATTTGGTTCCGATTCTAACTATTACCCCATCGAGGGTTATAGTTATTACGGTAACGATGGTGGTAACTTTGGTGAACAGTACGGTGATAATGTTGGAAATTTTGCCGTAACTACGACGGTGATAGCGGCAGCAACGGCGATGATAACGGCGACAATGGAGGTGATAGTAGCGGAGATGAGTATGGTGATGGTTCTGAAGAAAAAAAAGATTATACCACACGAATCAGGTTTTTACGTAATTCATATGTTTTTTAAGTTATTTGATATTAAATAATTATTAAGTTTTGTTATTTGATAATAATTAATTATATTATTTAAAATTATTAGGTTTTTTCATCTTGTGAAAAAATGGTTGATTGGGTTATTAATATAAGTCGTGGAAATGAAATGTTATTATCATGAAAATATCTGTCACACCCCAACCATGACGGCGGAAACGTCGAAGTGTGAGGGTTAAGATTGTTCACAGCCACATAACGCTATGTTAAAATATAAATGCCATTAATCAATTGTTTTCAAACATCACATACACCCACGCCTTACAAGAAAAATAAATAAACAAAAATAGGAAACCAAATGTTCATTTAAGTCTAGGTCCATATCCTATGCTTAAGCGTTTCTTCAGTCATCATTAAACTTGCACCTTACCTGGAACATGTTGAAAATAAAGTCAACTAGCAAGTTGGTGAGTTCTCATGGTTTTAAAATACAATAAGTATACATCATGAGAAAGAAAGTGGCAATTCTAGTCAATGGTCACAAGATAGTAAGTATATAGAACATGCATAGTTACAATCAAACCTTGACTGAATAATATGAGTAAGCATGATTAGCTAAGTGTATTTGGTTCCCTAGTGCACAAGCATACGGCTCCTAGGAGCCGGCAATCCCTCGGCTTTAGCACCAAATAGGCTTGTCAAGCCCAAAGATCTAAGACTTCGCCATGCTAGTTATAGTTAATGATTGCACACGTATGTCACATCTCATATACAACTTAACATATTCAAATAATCACGACTATGTAAAGAATTGCACGTGCGTAATAAGTATCAAAGCGTGTATGAGTATGTTTGTATAACCAACATGTTTCACCCCGAAAGGTGTAAAATATACGTAAAATGGGGCATAAGAACTCACATGGTAATAAGAAGACTTGAAGATGAAATAAGAATAACCACGAATAAGATTTCCAACACAAACGTCACAAGGCACCTAATTAAGAATAAGGTAACGCGTTAAAATCGGTTTGATGATTAATTATTTTGTTTTAAGGTTCTTAATTATGGATTGAATAGAGGTTGACATCTATTTATTTCGTGTTATTAATGTGAATCGGGTTAATGGAACGAAATGATAATTAGATTTATTGCGCGAAAGAGAAAGGCTAATATAAATAAAGAAAACTAATCGCACGTTACACCGATTTATGAAGGTTGCGTATATTGATTATAATAAGTGAAGAAATATATATATATATATATAATATTTATATATATACATACTTTGATATGTTTATATAATTATATGTATATATGTATAAATAATTAATCGTTCTAATTGTTTGACAATATGTATACATATGTTTAAATAATTTTAAAAATATTTTTACACAAGTATTATCTTTTCCATAACAACATTATTTTAAATAATTCAAAATAAGAAAAAATACCACAATGGATTTTCAATTCAAACATATTTATAAACCTTTGATTTAATTAAAAATAAATAATATAAAATAATAAATAAGTTCTGAATTTATAAAATAATTCTCAGAATTAAAAATTTAAGCAAGGGGTAATTAATAATAAATAAAACAGAAAAGAAAAGAAAAGGAAAAACAAAAAATTTTTAAAAGGGGATAGGGGTTTGCCCGGGGTCGAACCCGGGTCTCCCCTAAGGAATGGGATGCGGAAACCAGTGAACCAGGGCCGTGGCCGTGGTTCACTTCGGTTTCTTTTAATTTTAAACAAGGCTTCCCCGTTTCCCCCAAATCCGATGAACCCTAGGTTCATCTGATCCAAAATCGACTCTCGATTCGATGTTAATCACTCGAATCATCATGGGGCTTTTGATCCTTGGACCAAATCGAGCAGATAACAGGTTTTAATTACCCGAGTTGCTGAGGTTTTGAATGATTTCGAGTTCGACTTAAGCTCGAATGTTCTTGAATTGGGGCTTTTCGATCGGGAGCTTTTATGGTGAAATTGGGGGTTCAGAGAGTTTAGGAACTTCAAAATGAATCCGAAGCTCTCAATTTATAGCTCTGATTTTATGATTACGGGCTTAACACTCTCGGTTTGAAACCGCATTCGATGATTAC
This sequence comes from Flaveria trinervia, assembly GCA_025506515.1. NCBI lineage: Eukaryota > Viridiplantae > Streptophyta > Magnoliopsida > Asterales > Asteraceae > Flaveria > Flaveria trinervia. The sequence continues at coordinate 86,299,879 of CM046441.1, read as the reverse complement.
CAAAATTAAGAGATTCGGGTTGTTATCTTGAAATGTCGATTGATTTGCGGATTGATTAGGCCGCGTATTAAGTTTGGAAGTGTTTAATTTGATTGATTTTGTGATTCCAGACGAGATTTGATTCGGATTTTTACTCGGTTAATCCTCGGTTTGGTTTGGAAGTATAGCACGAGCGGGAAACTCAAATTGGGTAGGGATTCGAGTTCGAGACATGGGACCGAGGGGTTTGGGCGGTTTGATTGGGTCAAAAACGGCAAAAATCGGTGGTTTGTAGCTTCGCCGGATCTCGGCCGGAGCTCCGGCCGAAGCCACCGGAAAAACGGGCAAAGGAAAGCAGAAGTTACACCTTCAGTCCCTGAGGTTTGGGCTGTTGGTTAAAACTATCTAATCTTTGATTTTCAAGTTTAGAATTTGGCAGAACACCCCCCTGAACTTTGATTTAAGAATTTTTATTATTAATACTATTATTATTGTTATTATTATTATTAGTATTACTATGATTATTATATTATTATTATTATTATTATTATTATTATTATTATTATTATTATTATTATAGACATTATACTTTTTTTATTTTTTATTATGTTATTATTACAATTATAATTGTTACCGTTACTTTTAAAGTTATTATTATTATTATATTATTATTATTTAAACCTTTACTAACGAGGCCACGCACAAACATAAATAAATAAGGACGGAAAAATTACAGGATGTTACAATATCAAAAAAAAACATAAGTGGGCCGGTAGTTAAAATATGGTTAAAATGTGATCGCGGTGGAGTATATAAATGAGCACCCACTCTTAGAAACACTGACACCAAAAAAATAAATTGTCACAGGACAGTAACAATTCCAGAATCTCGACCAATATGACCTGCATTTAAAGGCTAAACAGTTTCACCGAACACTAACAATTTTTCAATTTCTTTTTGCCCAGATTGCTGCCAATAATGTATACGTCCAAGAAAATAAAGGAAATACGATTCAAATTGTACAATAATCGCTCGAACATTACGATCAATGCACCACAAATCATCACATGTATTTGGACGGCATTAATAAAAAAAGAATGTATGAACTTGGAGTGACTCCATAGAAATTTTAAAAAGATACCAATTTCCATCATGGTCAGTGATCGGTACGTACACCTGTAAAAAATAATATCACAATTTATAGATTTTTTAGAAAAATTTAATCACAACTATAACACGAAAACAATATTACCGCTTCAACTTCCCATAACGTAGGATATAGATCTCTACTCTCGTCTGCAAATTCATTACCATCAACGGATCCCATTTATATTAAGTTAAACCACTCAAATGAAATAATCGTCCAAGGATCATTACCCGATAACTCTTCTATTCTACTTATTTATTCAAATCGTTGGATCATCAGTCTATTTGTCCACGTCCGAATATGCTATAAATAATAATAAAATATATATTAAAACAATTATTTTAGGGTAAAATAATTTTTAATTTAAAATCTTACATCTGAACACAAAGTTGTGTTTCCAAAAAGCCCTCGCCAAATGGTAAGTAGAGATCCACAACACGCATGTTATATACCCTACATAATTCAGCATCTCTGTTTCGTAAAAACTGCATAATATTCCGAGACCAATTTCTGTCATTTCGCCAGTTACGATTATCAATTGGTTCCGGAATACTTTCAACAACTACACGTGAGTTAGAACCAACTTTATTCGCACGTCTTCTATTATTTCTCCAATCTGACATTACTTATCTCGATCGATATTGTTACATAAAAAACGGAAACGTATCTCTGTATATATCGGTGAATATAAAATATTACATCAAATCAAATAATTGATACATGTTTTACGAGGAATAATACGTCACATCATATAAATATAAAAAATGAATAATCACGAAAACCAATAAATAATTAAAAAAACAAAAAATACATCTATAACCTTTACTACCCGTGAAGATGTTCACAGACCGTGATTTATTTCTTTTACGGCTCGTGAAGGCTCTCACAATTCTAGTTTTACGGCACGCGATGAGTTTCACGGTCGTGACTGGTTAATTCAAATTTTAAATTTTTCGTACCCCTTCACGGTCTGTAAGAATATTCACGGACCATGAAGAAAAGTCAAAGAGTGGCTCTATATCAGTGACATACCATTTATCCTCACCCTTGATAAAATGGGATGTAATTATCGCTTGATGTTTGCTGGATCATAAATGTACAATACGATAGAATTTGGTGAAAGTAATTGAATCCCCCTATCGGAGGTAGCCAATGACAAAAGGTGATTATATATGTTTGTTAGGTCGTTACCTCAATACACAAGTTATATAAATAAAATATTAAAAAAATTATTGATTATAAAATGATATTTGAACTTGTATATTATAGAAATTAATAATGAGTAATGACTATTTGTAAGAAAACAATAATATAATTTTTTAAACTTGTTTTTGTTATTTTCTTGAAAAAATTTTTAAACAATTTGTTCCAAAATAAACGTTTTAAAATATGTTCTTCTAAAAAAATCTTATTATAACTTTTAATTTAATTATTTGGGTTATAAACACTGATTTTAATATGTTTCATTTTTAAAAAAGTTTGATGATGTTTTATGAAAAACTTCTTATATTAAAGGATTTGTTTCCTTCGAAATTACATTTATAAAAACACTTCTTTTTTTAATTTATAAAAAAACTATTTTTTATTTTAAAAAATCATATAATATCATTAGTAGTTGATGTAAATATTTAATAAGAGAGAAAAATAAAAAAATTATAATTAGAATGTCTAAAATTATGACAATTGTCCATCAAACTTTTTTTTATTATAATAAATAAAGTTTCTATATTTTTAAAACATAAGTAACTCATGCTATCATGTTTCACAATTATAGTTGCATAAAATTCTTTTTCCTGCTTAATAAATAAGATTTTTTATATGTTTTAAATAAAGCTAATTTTTTTTATAATTTTATAATTCATATCCTACTTACAATTTTATAATTTGAATTTTGGAAAAGCGGATATCTTTTGCCCAGGATCGTAACAAATAGTAATATGATAACACTTTTCATAATTATTTGAAAAAAGGTACAAAACCTCTCATTTTATTTTCGATGTGAGCTTTTATAAAAGTCACTTAAAATATAGTTGACTAGCTTTAATCAATCGTGTATTACACGTGTTGAATAAATATAATATTAAACATAATAAAATTTTACTTTATTATAAAACGATATTATAAAATTATATATGATTTAAATTACGTAAAAGTAAAAATTATAAGTAATAAAACAATGACATCAACTTTATAACCTTTTCCAAAAATATATCAAACATTTCGTTTAAAAAAATAACATTTTTTATAATTATCCTTACTATAACTCTCATTTTAATAATTTTTGTTATAAAACTTTTACTTTTTTTAAATACTAAATTTAAAATATTTTATATTTTAAATAAGTTTGATGTTCTAGTAAAAACTATTTTTATAAAAAATTATTTCTTTAGAAATAACATCAATAAAAAGATATATTTATTAATTTATTGGAAAACCATTATTAATCTAAAAAAGAAGTAAATAAAATTTTTGTAATTAAGGTAATTATTTAATAAGAGAGTAAAGCGATAAATTTTTTGTGAGAATAAATGTGATATTGACATGTACTCAATAGTTATCATTTTATTATAATAGTAAGATTTTATGCCTTGTTTTGTAAGGTAGACTTTAGGAATGCAAAAGAAGCTTTTTTAATAGCATGGACACTACTGTTTTTGCATATTTAACTACGTAAGGTAGGAAGAAGAAGAGAAAAAACTCTTGCATTGACAATTAAAAGTGTTAGGATAGTTTGCGGTATAGTTTGTATAAATCATTAATGTTTTGAAGATTAGATAAGTGAGTGTTTGTAATGTATTCTGAAACTTGAAAAACACGATTAGCAAACTAAATTACACGTAAGAATACAAATTAAATTTAAAGCATAACAATTAACAAAAATTTTTTGATAAACCAACCAAAGTTCTGCCATTTTCTATCCATTGAAACATGGTGAAAACAATAGCTAATGAAATCTGATAGTATTAAAAGAGAAAATTGTAAGGATATAAATCCGATGTGTATGATAGAATGAAACACCAAGACGGTTTAAATAGAAAAACAAAGTTTAAAAAGGATAATGAATTTTTAGATTTGAATGATATCTTAAAATTTTAAAATTTGAATTCATAACTAATTATCTATATGTTGATGAAATCAATAATGAACACAAAAACTCAATTGTATGCTGAAGATTAAAGATCCAAAAACAATCTTTGTCAAGAATCAAGTCGATTGTATTATTCGTAGAAAGAGATTCATCCCAAAAGATTAACAACCGAGAGAGTACTTAACTACCTCTTTAACAACCAAGAGAGAAGTAACACATTCATACCCTCAACTAAACAATATATATCAAACTAGTCCTTAAACAATTACAAGTAAACACACTACACCAAAGCTATAAGTCAACTGATAACTAATTGACGAACTAACTTTGATGTTAAACACTAAAATATATCACAAACTCCACCTTAGTGTGAATCAAAGTCATGATACATGAAGCAGATCCAAACAATGTGCAAACTTGGAACCAACCAAAGACTTAGTAAGCATATCAGCTGCATTATCTTCAGAATTCACAAATTCAACTTTCACCTCCTGAGAATGAATAATATCTCTAATAAAGTGCAGCCTAATATTGATATGCTTAGATCTCTCATGAAAAACTTGATGTTTTGACAACTGAATAGCACCAAGATTATCACAATACATCACAACTCCACTTGCATCAAAGCCTAATTCAGTTACAATTCCTTTAAGCCACATAGCTTCTTTCACAGCTCCAGTAGTGCAACAAACTCAGCTACAGTAGTGGATAAAGCCACTATATGCTGCAAAGAAGCCTTCCAACTCACAGTACCACCAAACACCTTAAACACATAACCAGTCAATGATCTTTCCCTATCAAGATCTTTAGCAAAATCAGAATCTACATAGCCATATACCAAAGGATCTTGTGACTTTATATGTCCAAAATTAAACCCATACTTCTAGTTCCATTGAGATACCTCATAACCCATTTAACACCTTCCCAATGCTGCTTACTAGGGTTACTTAGGTACCTGCTAACAATGCTAGCAGCAAATCCCAAATCTGGTCTAGTACAAACCATAAGGTACATTAAACTTCCTACAACACTAGCATATGGAACACCTTGCATTCTTGTAACTTCTTCATCTGTGCAAGGAGAATCCCTACCAGATAACTTGAAATGCACAGCTAATAGAGTTACAACACCCTTGCTAGATGCCATACCAAAATTGAGCAAAACCTTAGTGATATACGCTTCTTGAGTCAACTTCAACACTCCAGCACACCTGTCTCTATGTATCTCCATACCTAGGATTTTCTTAGCAACTTCAAGGTCCTTCATGTTAAACTCAGCCATCAGTATCTTCTTTGTATCTTCAATTTGAGATCTATCTTTACATGACAACAACATATCATCTACATATAAAAAAGGTAAATAAAATGTCCTTGTTCATATTCTTTGAAATAGACACACACATCATAAGAGCTTCTTTGAAAACCTTGAGATACAACATACTCATCAAACCTCATATACCATTGCCTTGGAGACTGCTTAAGACCATATAAAGACTTTTTCAACAAGCACACCTTATCTTTTTGACCCTCCACCTCAAAACCAGGTGGTTGTTTCATGTATATGGTCTCTTCTAGATAACCATGCAAAAAAGTTGTCTTGACATCTAGCTGATCAAGCTCATAATCTAGTACTGCAGTTAGAGCCAAGATAATTCTGATTGAAGCATGCTTCACAACAAGTGAAAAGATCTCATTATAATCTATTCCAGCTGATTGTGTGAATCCTTTAGCAACTAACCTCGCTTTATACCTTAAAGGATCTCCAAGCAACCCCTTTTTGATTTTAACAGCCACTTACAATCCACTAATCGTTTATCACTTGGCTTGTCAACTAACTCCCAAGTTTTATTCTTGTGCAGAGAATTCATCTCATATTTCATAGCTGCCATCCATTTTTTTTTCTTTTGATCTGGCAGCATCATGATAAGATAGAGGTTCATACATGCTCTCATGTTCAGCAGCACAAAACACAAAAGCTGAGAGGTCTTGGGAACTTCTAAACTTTGCAGGTGGCACAATATTTCTTTTGGGCCTATCCTTAGCTATACTATAGTCACCAGAGTGCCTACTTGCTTCACTTTCAGAATCATCAGCAACTCTAGTTTCTTTTGCCAACTCACTAGGTACCTCCACCTCAATTTGAACACTCTCTTCACTAAGATGATTGGTTCAGCACAACTCTTGATCTCCAGCTCCCACATCTTTATACATTACATCTTATCTAAATGTCACATCTCTACTAATGATGACTTTAGGAGATCCATCTGACAGTTTTCACAGCCTGTATCCCTTCACTCCTTCGGGATATCCTAGGAAGACACACTTTTGTGCTCTGGGTTCTAATTTACCCTGATTAATATGAGAATAGACTACTGACCCAAATACTCTCATATGCTCATACTTAGGCTTGTCTCCAGACCATACCTCCATAGGGTCTTCATATCAATGGCACTAGACGGAGAACTATTTACTATATATGCAGCCGTTGACAAGGCTTCAGCCCAAAATTGTTTTGGCAGTCCTGAACTTATCAACATACATCTCACCTTATTGAGTAGAGTGCAGTTCATCAGTTCCACCAATCCATTCTGTTGGGGCGTACCTGCTGTGACATCCGGTAAATTTCCGTTAGCAAACTCTGTTAGTTCCGTTAAGTCTTGCATATACGTGTCGTAAACACACACTAGTTGTCGTTTAACGTTGGTGACCTAATAATAATGAATAATGTTAAATTATTGATAATCTAATTGATTATGTGATTATTGTGTTATGTTTATGTGTTTGCATGTTTTAAAATGTTAATTAGAAAATTAATCGCATAACACGGAAACGTACATATTTATTCGTATGTCTTGTGTTTTTATAAAGATAAAATATATAATGATTTTAATTAGTTTATATCTTTATATTATTAAGTTAAAAGCACCTTACAAAGAGTTTAAAACCTAGTTTTTATAAAATACAAATTACAAGGGCTTAAAGGGTAAATATGGAAATTAAAATTAAACAAAACACCCAAACCCTAATCCCCACCCCCCATTCGGCCGCAACCTCCTTTCCCAACCTCTTCCCACTTCGAAATCAGCCTAGAACAAGCAAGAATCTGCGATTTTGGTTCGATTACAAGGCATACAACACGTAGGAATCATCAATTGCAAGTTAACACACGTTTAAAGGTTAGATTTTTACAAGTTTTGTGGGTTGTTCATGGTGGCTGAACCCTAATTCGTTTGTGGGTCTTCATGGGGTCGAAATTGATGTTGTTTGATGATGTTAGTATGTTAGTTGGATTGAATACATGTTGTTTAACGTTGATTATGTATGAATTGTATGTTTCTAGTGGATTGATCATGAACTTTGGTTTTATGCAAACCCTAATTTGAAATTAGTGTGATTATGGATGATTGATGATTGTTTGATGAATGTATGATGATTTGTAGGTTGTATGAATGTTAGGATACGTTGATCTTGCAAGAAATTGATGAATTGAAGTTGGTGTTCATAGCTTGCTAATAATAGTAACTTTATTTTGCATGTAATGTTGAATTATTGATGAATTGATGTTATGGATGTGTTCATGGTGATGATTAGATGTTAGATTGTTGTTGTGATCATTGGGAATTCAAGAACACATGTTATAGTTCATACATTACTAAAGATAGTAACTTTTTAGGATAGGAATTGATGAGTTATGATGTTTGGATGTTGTTGATCATGCTTAGATGTTGATATGAACTTGAATTGGTATATTATTAATAAATTCATGAATGCATTGGATGTTTAATAGATTTTGGGATGTGCTTTCCCAAAAGGGAAACTTTATTTGCACAAAGATTGATGGATGATAGTTTGAACATGTTTGGGATGTTAGGAGCATGTTAGTAAGTTCATGGATGAATTCTAATATGATAAAACATGTTAAATTAGTTGTATGGGAGGTTTGGATAATCATGGGTGATGTTTGGACTTTGATGATCATGTATGATGTTATGTTGATTAGTAGTTAGGACATCATGTTTGGGACTGGAAATTGATTGTTGTGATGTTGTTGAATGCAATGTACATGGCTAATGATTATGATTATGATCATCATACACGCATGCGAATCTGAGGCCCCTACTTAGTAGGATTGGCAGGGTTTAGGATGTGAAGTCGTGAGTGGCTTCACATGGCATGTGGTGAGTGGTTTGATCTTTGTGTGACATGTTAGTTGTGTTATAACTAGTGGACATGTTAATGTTCAAGATTCGCATGACTTGTATGATACTTGGTTGTATGATGATCTAAGTGATACACCTTGTTAATATAGCATACATATGATCTATTTGAATGTTAACTATGTATGATATATGTGTATGATTACTTGAACGGTTTACAACACATAATGTCACCAATGGGTCAAACGGGTCAACTGGGTCAAACATGTCTGTTTTGTCTGAAATCTTGAGTCCTTGGTTGTAGTGTACTTAGGGTTTCACATGTTCTCTATTTACACGTACTCACGTACTTATATGATCTAGGTAACCACTGAAGGTTGTCTATCCATTCTGTTTGTCAAGTAGAACTCTAAGTGTCTATTATGCATATTAGGTGAGTTCATGCCCCACTCTTTATTTAATCTCTTTTGGGGGGAGATAGCATACTGGTAAATCACAAACGCTTTATATATTCAAGTTGTGTATAATATTATATAGTGTTGATATCATGGAAAAATCCTCACACTTTCGAATTGTTAATATTGAATAGCGGGGAAATTTGGGTAGTACTACTGGGTCTGACGAGCCCCACCTGTGTGACTCGAGGTCAACCGGGTGCAATTTGTCCTATTGAACATTGTCACGACCTGTTAAGTCATGACAGGAGGCAACAACGTAACACAGTCAGCTTCAATTGCGAAATCACTATGAAATAATATTTATTGTTAATGGACTAGCTATCTGTTACAATGCACTATTTTTATATCTATGTTGTTAAACTGTTTATGTTTGATTATCACTCTTGAACTCACCAACCATTGTGTTGACATTTTAGTATGCTATTCTCAGGTCATTAGCTTGCTTGCCATAGGAGCACTACATGGTTCACTTGCATTCTAAGACTCGGTCTTCAAGACATTTTTTTTAGTATTTTAATGAATAATGTTTACTCTTTTGGGTTGGCACTTGTTTTTGCCATAGTTTAACTTTTATTTCTTTGGGTTGTTTTTCAAAACGCTTCCGCACAGTTTAAAGTTTGTACTTTGGTTGATTTTATTTAAGTTATGGCATATAGAGTCGTTCTGAGTAACTATTGACTGTGATCCTGGTTTGTTCACACGCTTCACGGTAAAACTCCACACGTGGATTTTGAGGGTGTGACAGATTGGTATCAGAGCCATTGGTTATAGGGAACTAGGTTGCATACACACTAGACTATAACCGCACACAGTTAATTAGTTACCTGTGCCTTATTCTCATCTACTGTATACTCATTGGCATACACGTCACACTCTCTGCAGCATGGCATCGTCATCGAGAGCTCCGGGTAAGCGACCTGAATCACCTTCACGATCTGAATCCCCACCTCCTGCACCTGTACCTGATGATGGATTCGATTGGCCCCGACTGGCTTATCCTCGAGAGGAGATTGACTGGGATCAACCCTTTGCATTGATGAAGCGTGACCCTCCACGAGACTGCCGTTTCTATCCTAGATTCGTTGATCATATTATGTTTAGGGAGTGCGTACATGTCCCAAGGCCCAAGACTAGGAACAATGCCGACCAACCAATGCCTTCACTCCCACGGACGGTGCAGTCCAACGAGTAACTGATTGCTGCACTAGTGCCTGCACTGGACACTGAGCAGCATCGAGTCAGGCGGCTCACGGATGATGTCTGTACACTGCAGCAAGAGGTGTAAAAACTGAGACATCAACTGGATGAACTCGAGGAACAACACGGGAAGACCCTAAACGGGTGTCACCATATGCAAGATGGTCTCATGGCACTCCGAGGGCGCGTGACTGCTCGTGAACAGCGGGACGCCGTAGCCGATAATAGGATTGCTATTTTAGAAGCTCAACTAGCGGCACTTCAGATTGCTATAGCCCCTGCTCCTGCAGCAGACCCTGAGGATGAGGATCCCGAGGAGGGACCCGATGAGGAGGAACCGGTGGAGATGGAGGATGACAGTGATGGGTCAGATGTTGTCGATTGACTTCTTTATATGACTTAGACTACGTAGTGTTTTTTTTTCTTTTTGAACCTATGTGGGAAGGGTTGTTTCCCCACACGAATGACAAACTTAAATTTTGACATTGATAAATACATTGTGACTCATTTACAATTTATTTACTGGGTTATTATTTTTGTTATGAATGTTATGGTTGTGATGATTCATTATTTCTTTTATTTACTGTTTACTGTGCTTCAATGAGTTAAATGTGTTTGATGTTACTCATTATTGTATTTGTGAATATAAAGTGAAAAGAATGGACGCCCGTGGACGTGGACGTGGACGTGGCACTGGAGAACAGGGCGGTGGTGCTATTAACATGACCCCCGCAGAATTAACTGCTCTAATTAATGAGCATGTTCAGGTGGCAGTGGCTGCTGCCCACGCGGGTCAGCCAGCAGGTAAACAATGATAGAAAGATAAATCTGATATCATTCATAACTGTATGGAATGTTTGATTAATGTGTGTTGTGTTAAAATAGGACCACCAGTGTGTACCTACAAGTCCTTTATGGACTGTAAGCCACACACCTACAGCGGTACAGAGGGTGTTGTAGGGCTTGTACGATGGTTCGAGAAGACTGAGTCTGTCTTCTCTAAATGCAATTGTTCACCTGCGGATCAAGTGAAGTATGCCACCGGGACTTTGGAGGGTGCTGCTCTGTCTTGGTGGAACGCGCAAGTCCAGATGCTAGGACAAGCGATGGCGAATGGACTTCCATGGGAAGAGTTCAAAGCAATGATGACTGAGGAGTACTGTCCTCGCAATGAAGTGCAGAAGTTAGAAATGGAGTTCTGGCAATTGAAGATGCAGGTGTGACACCCGTCACCTTAAGGTCCGTCGAACGACATAATTAAGCATAGAATTATTTTAATTATTCTTCCTCTTCTTCATGAACTCCTGCTTTAAGGAATCATGTCTGCTTTATTACCCTTGTGTCTGTACTTCCACCGTGAACTTGTGCTAAGCATAAACCCTTTTTATAAATTTCATCACCATTATCACCAAATGTATCATTTTTAATTATAACCATTGTCATTAATAAAACCATTTTAAGCTGTCAATTACCATTAAACACGCTTTTAACCTTAAAACAACGAACATTTTAAAGTCGTTTTCAACTTAAGCAAATTTTGGGGAACTCGGGGGTTAAGTGCAGGGACTAAACTTGCCATTTTGCAAACTTGGGTTGAGTAGATAAACCCATATTCCAGCCCTTAATCTCATTTCATCTTCATCTTCTTCATCCTCTTCACCTTCTTCTTCATATCTTCTTCATTCTAGCACCAAATCCAACCCGCTTGGTCTTGTTCTCGTCGTCTAGACTCCATCTATAGCCTAGTCTACTCTATTCTAGCAGGTAGACGACCTTGGTTGTCCCTTTTCTTGCTTATTCACGGCTGTCCAAACTAGGGTTTCGGGTGTTCGGGTTCAACCCGAACACATGAGGTCGTGTGGGTGCGTGTGAGGTCTTTCTGCTTGTGTTTCATGTTTGTGTATGTTTGTAGAGTGTTTCTGGAGGTCCTTGTTGTGTAAAACCCATGCTCGGAGCAGCCGAAGGCTGCTCTACACTTCTGCAGTCGCGAACCTGCAGTTCAGGCGACGTCTGTCATGCGACTGAGCCCTGCGACTGGGTGAGTCGTGCGACTGAGTCATGCGATTGTGTCTTTCGGGCGACTGAATCGTGCGACTAGGGATGTCATGCGACTGAGTTGTGCGATCGAATGAATGTGCGTGCGATTGAGTCAATGCGTATAAGTGTGTGTGCGATTGAGTCAATGCGGGTGAATGAATGCATGCGACTGTGCGTGTATCGCACGACTGAAGGCCAATCGTACGAATGAAGGTTCAGTCGTACGAATGAAGCTAATTCGTACGAATGAATGTTGATTCGTGCGTATGGAGGTTAAGTCGTGCGATTGAGTGTTGTGTGGTACGACTGAATGCCAGTCGTACAATGAAGGTTCAATCGCGCCAATGAAGCTGATTTGTACGATTGAAGGTTGATTCGTACGAATGGAGCGTTAAGTCGAGCGTCTGGTCCTGTTGTGTGACTGATGATGTTGAGTGTGAATTTCCTCTTGAACGTCTGATGATGATAAGGTAACATCAGTAAAAGTGTCATTGCTTGACCATAAAGATTAAAGTCAACGCTATCAACATGCACATACTATTTCAATTGAAATCAACCTAACATTTTACAAGTATCGACAACCCATTTGGAACTACAAATACTTAACAAGTGCCATCTTTCATAACAATGAGATCTTTACAAGGATGTCATAAGCAATGACGACTACTCTTAGTACTTGGATCTACATAAGATCTGATGCGTGTGTCCGCTTGTGTGTGTGCTGCCCACGACCGAACCGATACAACCCGAACCGACCAAACATTACTATACGCTTTGTACACGTCATTAATGCTTAACAATAACTGTCAATAGGTGTTTGACTGTTCATTGCATACAACTGTTGGGAATCTCGATCATTCATACTTACCACTTAACATGTGAGTCTCGTGGCCCCTTTTTATGTTTATACTACTTTACAAACATTTACAAACATGGGGGAAAAGTATGCTCGCCTGTTTTCTATGCTGTACAACATACATACAATTTACATACTTGGAATCAACATGCTACTGTTTTGTGGGTACTTATCTAATACATGCTTGAGTCTGCTTTGTGGTTCTTTCTTACAACCATTTAATTCCAGTGTGGGAACCGACGGATAGGTATTGGTAGTACTACTGGGTTGACACCCCCACCCTCGTGTTGGTATACTAGTTAGTACAAACAAAAGCCAGGAACGGGCCTTGGGTGAATATATTCCGACAAGATTCTTTGTGTACGTCGATAGGTTTGGTTGTAAAACTGTTGTCATGTGATTTTGCTTGCTTATAACTGTATGCACGGTATTCTGCAACAACTTTATACAGCATCATTACTTATTTACTTTTAAACCTGCGAGCTCACCAATAATTTTGTTGACCATTTTGAGCATATCTTTTCAGGTGATCATGCTAGCTGAGGTTCTAGGTGTGCTGCCTTAGTGGAGACCCTAGGATGCATTTCCGGGCTAAACTTGTCATTTTGAAAACAATTGTTGTATCTGTTTCAAACAACATTACACTTTGTAACTTGTTCCCGGGTTGTGGGAATTGCATACAATGTTATTATCTATGTTTATCTTATATCATGTTTATGCTTATGGCTATGTTGTCGTGAATACTTACTAAACACGACACAACTCCCCTTGTTGTCGGGCGTTGTCATGACACGCTTTTCATTATTATTATTATTGCATCTATATCGCTTACCATGTGTATGACGATTCCCGTCTCGTTGCATCCCCGTGTTTTCGCTCTTAGCGGGGGTGTGACAGCAGGGCTCGGAAATCGAGGCATACACCACCAGAACCCATGAATTAGCAACTTTGTGCCCGGGAATGGTGAATGAGGTGCATAAAAGGGTAGAGCATTACATACGGGGATTGGTACCCGAAATCCAGAGTATGGTAACTGCTTCCAACCCAGCCATAATTCAGCAAGCCATCCAGCTAGCTCACAGGCTAACTGACCAAGCCATGGAGCAAGGACGTCTACCCAAACGGGGCGTTGTGGCAAGCGTGCCCGACAACAAAAGAAAGTGGGATAATGCCAACAACACCAAAGCATCATCATCTTCTAGCGGTCAACCTCAACCTCAACAGCAACAACAGCCAGTTCAGCAGCAACGGAGGTTCGACAATAGCCGTAACTCCAACCAAACGCCTGCAAATAATCAAGGACCCAGTGGTTATGGTGGTAGAAATCCGAAGTGCACTCGGTGTAATTACCATCATGTGGGAAGGTGTGATAACTTCAAGTGTCAACGTTGTGGAAAAATTAGACACGCTGCAAAGGATTGTCGTGGTGAACTGGTAAGGAGGCCACAACAACCTCAAGAAACTCCCAAGGGTTATTTTGAATGTGGGAAAGAAGGACATTATAGGCAAAACTACCCGCAACTAAGGAGAAATGGTAATGGCAATAACAACAACAACAACAACACCAACAACCATGGTAACAACAATGGTAATAACAACAATGGTGGAATGGTACTGGTAATGGCGGCAATAAAGATGGAGCCAAGGGGAGAGCCTTCGTCATTGGCTTAGGTGAGGCTCTAAATGATCCACAACTGTTACTTGTAGGTTCTCTGTTAATGGTTGTTTTGCTACGGTACTATTTGATACTGGAGCCGATAGGAGTTTTGTGTCCTTAAAGTTCTGTAGTCTTTTAAATGATATACCCTCTGCTTTAGAATCTAAATACACTGTGGAATTAGCCGACGGTAAACAAATCGATGTAACGCATGTCCTTAAAGACTGTAAGATAGAACTTGCTGGTCATACTTTCGCTATAGATCTTATGCCTGTTACGCTGGGGAGTTTTGATGTTGTGATAGGCATGGATTGGCTCTCTAGCAAGCAAGCGGAAGTCATATGTCATGAGAAGATCATACGAATCCCTGTTGATGACAACATCCTTACCGTCAGAGGTGATAGGAGTGGTGCTATGATAGGCATCATCTCATACATGAAAGCTCAAAAGTTATTACGAAAGGGTCGTGTGGCTATTCTAGCACTTGTAACCGATAAGCAGGCAGAAGAAAGGAAAATGGAGGATATTCCCATAGTACGCGATTTTCCAGAGGTGTTTCCAGAGGATCTTCCTGGATTACCACCTCACCGCCAAGTGGAATTCCAGATTGAGTTGACTCCCGGCGCAGCTCCAATTGCTAGGGCACCTTATCGATTAGCACCAAACGAGCTACAAGAGTTGTCATCACAACTTCAGGAGCTTTTAGATAAGGGCTTTATTCGACCTAGCACATCGCCTTGTGGAGCTCCTGTTCTCTTTGTTAAGAAGAAGGATGGCCCATTCCGGATGTGCATCGATTATAGAGAGTTAAACAAAGTAACAGTCAAGAACCGATACCCTTTACCTCGTATCGACGACTTGTTCGATCAGCTTCAAGGATCAAGCTATTATTCGAAGATTGACTTGAGATCTGGTTATCATCAACTTAGAGTTCGAGAAGAAGACATTCCCAAGACTGCGTTTCGTACTCGTTATGGTCATTATGAGTTCTTGGTTATGCCTTTTGGGTTGACCAATGCACCTGATGTGTTCATGGACCTCATGAACCGCGTGTGCAAACCTTATCTTGATCAGTTTGTCATTGTGTTCATCGATGATATACTGATATATTCTAGGACCAAGGAGGAGCATGAAGAGCACTTACAAATGATCTTGGAACTATTGAAAAATGAGCAGTTGTATGCTAAATTCTCAAAGTGTGACTTTTGGATAAGAGAAGTGCAATTACTAGGTCATATTGTTAATGAGAAAGGGATACATGTCGATCCTGCCAAAATTGAGGCGATAAAGAATTGGACTACACCCAAAATGCCGAGAGAGATAAGACAAGTTCTGGGATTAGCAGGATATTACCGACGATTTATAGAAGGATTTTCTAAGATCGCACAACCTCTCACAGCCTTGACTCACAAAGGAACGACATACAAATGGAGTGAGAGCCAAGAATCAGCGTTTCAATTATTAAAATAAAAGCTCTGTACTGCCCCGATATTAGCATTACCAGAGGGAACGGATGACTTTGTGGTGTATTGTGATGCATCCATTCAAGGATTGGGTTGTGTCTTGATGTAACGAGATAATGTGATAGCCTACGCCTCGAGACAACTAAAGGTTCATGAGAAGAACTATACCACCCATGACTTAGAATTGGGTGCAGTGGTTTTTGCCTTAAAGATCTGGAGACATTACTTGTACGGTACCAAGTGCACTATCTACACCGATCACAAGAGTCTTCAACACATCTTCGAGCAAAAAGAGTTGAATATGAGGCAAAGACGTTGGGTGGAACTACTAAATGATTATGATTGCGCTATTAAATACCATCCGGGAAAGGCGAACGTAGTTGCCGATGCCCTAAGTAGGAAGGAAACAGCTAAACCCCGATGGGTGCGAGCTTTACAACTTACTATCAGTACCCAACTGCCCAAATAAGTTAAGGAGGTGCAGATAGAAGCTTTAAGAGCAGAAAATGTTAATTATGAGTCATTAAGAGGAATGGATAAACAGCTAGTGGTGAAAGAGGATGGAATTCAGTATTTCATGGATAGACTTTGGGTGCCTGTTTATGGAAATCTGGGAGATTTAGTTACAAGCGAGGCACACAAATCTAAGTATTCTATACATCCTGGATCCGACAAGATGTATCATGACCTAAAGGCGCACTATTGTGGCCTAACATGAAAGCGGATGTAGCTACGTATGTGAGCAAGTGTTTGATCTGCTCGAAAGTAAAAGTGGAATATCAAAAACCATACGGACTGTTACAACAACCTGAGATACCAATATGGAAATGGGAACAGATCTCCATGGATTTTATTACTAAGTTACCCCGGACTAATACTGGTTGTGACACGATATGGGTTATTGTGGATCGATTGACAAAGTCTGCTCATTTCCTTGCAATTAAGGAAACGGATAAGATGGAAAAATTAACTCGACTGTACCTTAAAGAGATCGTTTCGAGACACGGTGTACCGATCTCAATTATTTCTGACCGCGACGCTCGTTTCACGTCATATTTCTGGCAATCATTGCAGAAATCTTTGGGTACACGATTGGATATGAGTACTACATATCACCCATAGACGGATGGCCAGAGTGAGCGTACCATACAGACGTTGGAGGATATGCTACGTGCTTGTGTGATTGACTTCGGGAATAACTGGGAAATTCACCTACCATTGGTGGAGTTTTCTTATAACAACAGTTATCATACTAGTATACAGGCAGCACCTTTCGAGGCGCTGTATGGGAGAAAATGTCGATCACCAGTTTGCTGGGCAGAAATTGGTGATAGTCAGCTAACAGGTCCCGAGTTAATTCATGAGACAACCGAGAAGATTGTACAGATACGAAACCGTATGGCTGCAGCACGAGACAGACAAAAGAGTTATGCTGACAAGAGACGGAAACCTTTAGAGTTTCAGGTTGGTGACAAGGTTTTGTTGGAAGTCTCACCATGGAAAGGCGTAGTTCGGTTTGGTAAGCGAGGGAAACTAAATCCGAGGTACGTTGGACCATTTGAAATAGTGGAAAGAATAGGTCTAGTGGCCTATCGACTAGCCCTACCTGATTCGCCAAGTGGAATCCATGATGTATTTCACGTGTCAAGCCTGAAGAAGTGCATAACTGATGAAACAATGGTTGTACCACTAGAAGAAATTCAAGTGGATGAACAATTACGTTTTATCGAAGAACCAGTCGAGGTGATGGACCGTGAGGTGAAAACACTTAAGCAAAGCAAGATACCTACTATCAAAATCTGTTGGAATTCACGACGTGGATCGGAATTCACATGGGAACGAGAAGATCAAATGAAGCTTAAGTACCCTCAACTATTTGAAAGGACGATGCCAGCAGACAAAGGTATTGATTTAAATTTCAGGACGAAATTTCTTTCAACATGGGGATGATGTGACAACTCATCCAAAACTCACTCGATTTTGATTTCTGTGTGCCAATACAGTAGACCAGTGATGGAACACTCTCACCATGTAACGCAATTTTCGGGACAAAAATTCTTTCAACATGGGGATAATGTGACATCCAGTAGATTTCCGTTACCAAACTCTGTTAGTTCCGTTAAGTCTTGCATACACATGTCGTAAACACACACTAGTTGTCGTTTAACGTTGGTGACCTAATAATAATGAATAATGTTAAATTATTGATAATCTAATTGATTATGTAATTATTGTGTTATGTTTATGTGTTTGCATGTTTTAAAATGTTAATTAGAAAATTAATCGCGTAATGCGGAAACGTGCCTATTTATTCGTATGTCTTGTGTTTTTATAAAGATAAAATATATAATGATTTTAATTAGTTTATATCTTATATTATTAAGTTAAAAGCACTTTACAAAGAGTTTAAAACCTAGTTTTTATAAAATACAAATTACAAGGGCTTAAAGGGTAAATATGGAAATTAAAATTAAACAAAACACCCAAACCCTAATTCCACCCCCCATTCGGCCACAACCTCCTTTCCCAACCTCTTCCTACTTCGAAATCAGCCTAGAACAAGCAAGAATCTGCGATTTTGGTTCGATTACAAGGCATACAACACGTAGGAATCATCAATTGCAAGTTAACACACGTTTAAAGGTTAGATTTTTACAAGTTTTGTGGGTTGTTCATGGTGGCTGAACCCTAATTCGTTTGTGAGTCTTCATGGGGTCGAAATTGATGTTGTTTGATGATGTTAGTATGTTAGTTGGATTGAATACATGTTGTTTAACGTTGATTATGTATGAATTGTATGTTTCTAGTGGATTGATCATGAACTTTGGTTTTATGCAAACCCTAATTCGAAATTAGTGTGATTATGGATGATTGATGATTGTTTGATGAATGTATGATGATTTGTAGGTTGTATGAATGTTAGGATACGTTGATCTTGCAAGAAATTGATGAATTGAAGTTGGTGTTCATAGCTTGCTAATAATAGTAACTTTATTTTGCATGTAATGTTGAATTATTGATGAATTGATGTTATGGATGTGTTCATGGTGATGATTAGATGTTAGATTGTTGTTGTGATCATTGGGAATTCAAGAACACATGTTATAGTTCATACATTACTAAAGATAGTAACTTTTTAGGATAGGAATTGATGAGTTATGATGTTTGGATGTTGTTGATCATGCTTAGATGTTGATATGAACTTGAATTGGTATATTATTAATAAATTCATGAATGCATTGGATGTTTGATAGATTTTGGGATGTGCTTTCCCAAAAGGGAAACTTTATTTGCACAAAGATTGATGGATGATAGTTTGAACATGTTTGGGATGTTAGGAGCATGTTAGTAAGTTCATGGATGAATTCTAATATGATAAAACATGTTAAATTAGTTGTATGGGAGGTTTGGATAATCATGGGTGATGTTTGGACTTTGATGATCATGTATGATGTTGATGTTGATTAGTAGTTAGGACATCATGTTTGGGACTGGAAATTGATTGTTGTGATGTTGTTGAATGCAATGTACATGGCTAATGATTATGATTATGATCATCATACACACATGCGAATCTGAGGCCCCTACTTAGTAGGATTGGCAGGGTTTAGGATGTGAAGTCGTGAGTGGCTTCACATGGCATGTGGTGAGTGGTTTGATCTTTGTGTGACATGTTAGTTGTGTTATAACTAGTGGACATGTTAATGTTCAAGATTCGCATGACTTGTATGATACTTGGTTGTATGATGATCTAAGTGATACACCTGGTTAATATAGCATACATATGATCTATTTGAATGTTAACTATGTATGATATATGTGTATGATTACTTGAACGGTTTACAACACATAATGTCACCAATGGGTCAAACGGGTCAACTGGGTCAAACATGTCTGTTTTGTCTGAAATCTTAAGTCCTTGGTTGTAGTGTACTTAGGGTTTCACATGTTCTCTATTTACACGTACTAACGTACTTATATGATCTAGGTAACCACTGAAGGTTGTCTATCCATTCTGTTTGTCAACTAGAACTCTAAGTGTCTATTATGCGTATTAGGTGAGTTCATGCCCCGCTCTTTATTTAATCTCTTTTGGGGGAGATAGCATACTGGTAAATCACAAACACTTTATATATTCAAGTGTGTATAATATTATATAGTGTTGATATCATGGAAAAGTCCTCACACTTTCGAATTGTTAATATTGAATAGCGGGGAAATTTGGGTAGTACTACTGGGTCTGACGAGCCCCACCTGTGTGACTCGAGGTCAACCGGGTGCAATTTGTCCTATTGAACATTGTCACGACCTGCTAAGTCGTGACAGGAGGCAACAATGTAACACAGTCAGCTTCAATTGCGAAATCACTATGAAATAATATTTATTGTTAATGGACTAGCTATCTGTTACAATGCACTACTTTTATATCTATGTTGTTAAACTGTTTATGTTTGATTATCACTCTTGAACTCACCAACCATTGTGTTGACATTTTAGTATGCTATTCTCAGGTCATTAGCTTGCTTGCCATAGGAGCACTACATGGTTCACTTGCATTCTAAGACTCGGTCTTCAAGACATTTTTTTAGTATTTTAATGAATAATGTTTACTCTTTTGGGTTGGCATATGTTTTTGCCATAGTTTACACTTTTATTTCTTTGGGTTGTTTTTCAAAAAGCTTCCGCACAGTTTAAAGTTTGTACTTTGGTTGATTTTATTTAAGTTATAGCATATAGAGTTGTTCTGAGTAACTATTGACTGTGATCCTGGTTTGTTCACACGCCTCGCGGTAAAACTCCGCACGTGGATTTTGAGGGTGTGACACCTGCTACTATTCGCTGCCTGGCAATGCCATTATCCCTGCAATATGATCAAAGTACTTATTACAAAATTCAAGTCCATTATCAGTCCTGAGTTTCTTTACCTTCCTCTCAAACTGTGTCTCAACTAACACCTTCCATTCTTCGAACTTCTGAAGTGCTTCATCCTTAGTCCGGAGTACAAACACCCACACTCTTCTTGAGTGATCATCTATTAGTGTGAGAAAGTACCTTGCACTTCCTAAGGATGATGTTCTAGCAGGCCCCCATAGATCCGCATGAATGTAGTCTAATACACCCTTCGTCTTATGCCTGCTTCTGTTGAAACTCACCCTATGGGCTTTTCCCAGCACACAATGCTCGCAAAACTCAGTATCAGGATTGCTCAGATCACCTACCACTTGCTGCTTGTGCAACTCTTTAAGACCTTGACTGCTAAATGCCCCATTCTCTTATGCCAAATCATAGCAGGAGAGTCTTCATACTTCTATACAAGAGACACATCCTCGGTGATCACCTTTCCATCTCCCAAGTATAGGTTGTTGCCTTTACGGGTCCCACTTAGGACAACCATAGAGCCTTTAACCACCTTGGCCCATTCGTTCCTTAGAACAACATGATATCCTTCATCCTTGAAGGTGCCTAATGATATGAGGTTCCGTTTTAGTTCAGGAATGTATCCGACATTCTTGAGACTAAGAACTATCCCATTATCTAACTTCAAAGACACCGATCCCTGACCTTTGATGGTGCACTTCCAATCATCACCTAATTGAACTATGCCATAATATTTTAAGGTCAGTTCACTGAAGAAGTGTTTGTTGGGAGTCATGTGATATGAACATCCAGAATCCATGATCCAGGACTGATCATTCTTAATCACCTTGGATACCATTAGGACGTTTGAACTGTCGTACCCATCAAGGGAGCTATCTGGCGAGCCATTGCCAAACCCCTTTTGTTTGGCAAATTCCTGCTTCTTCCTTTTCCACTCGGGACAATCCTTCTTGAAGTGTTTGTCTGAGTTACATACGAAGCATCTACGTTTCCCTTTAGACTTCGACCGGTTTGAATTACTAGGCTTCTTTCCTCTAAGTTCCGGTCTGCCTCGTACAGTAAAGCCTTCAGAGCTCTCTTCTTTGATATCCCTCTTCTTTTGAAGTTCCTTTGAGTTCATTGCTGCAAGGACTTCCTCCATCGATAATGTATCCCTTCCAAACATGAGAGTATCAACGAAATGCTCATAAGTTTGAAGGAGAGATGAGAGAAAGATAATCGCCTTATCTTCATCTTCGATCTCTACTTTGATGTTCTCTAAATCAAGGATGAGTTTGTTAAACTCATCCGTATGATCTTCTAACGTCCTTCCACTTCCCCACTGAAACGTATATAATCGCTTCTTGAGGTAAAGTCTGTTTGCCAAAGACTTTGTCATGTACAGGGACTCAAGCTTCGACCAAAGACCGGCAGCGGTACTCTCCTTGGACACTTCTCTGAGTACCCTATCACCAAGACTCAAGATGATTGCTGAATGTGCCTTCTCCATTACATCTTTCTTGTCTTTCTCGGTCATCGTGGCGGGCATTCCGGTTTCACCCTTCAACGCATCGACCAGCCCCTGGTGTACCAGTAAGGCCCTCATCTTCAACCTCCACAGGCTGAAGTCATTCTTTCCATCGAACTTCTCAAGATCAAACTTTGTCGACGACACCATATCTACACCTGTTTATTGAGTTTCTCCTCTGATTTCACCGTTGATCGAGCTCACAAGGCTCTGATACCAATTGTTGATGAAATCAATAATGAACACAAAAACTCAATTGTATGCTGAAGATTAAAGATCCAAAAACAATCTTTGTCAAGAATCAAGTCGATTGTATTATTCGTAGAAAGAGATTCATCCCAAAAGATTAACAACCGAGAGAGTACTTAACTACCTCTTTAACAACCAAGAGAGAAGTAACATATCCATACCCTCAACTAAACAACATATATCAAACTAGTCCTTAAGTCAACCGATAACTAGTTGACGAACTAACTTTGATGTTAAACACTAAAATATATCACACTATAAATGGGATGGCTATGAATTTATAGCATCTTAAAATTGTACTTGATATGGGTAAAACATTTGATCGGGAAACTTGATGATAAGAAGCAATTTGGTGTTGACATGTGTCTCACAATTTAAAGGATTATTAGTATAGAATCTGACAACGTTGGATAACATGAGCATATCAAGATAAATTTAAGGGAAAACCTATTGCTCGAAAGTTCAATGCGATGAAACCTGACCCTCCAACAATATATTGTTGTTATGAGCATTCAAACTCATCACCTCCTCTGGAAGAAGAACTGAGCCCACTACTCAATGAAATGGTTCGGTGGTGGTATCGAATCATATTTGTTTTAGGAAATACAATTATTTTTAAGTAATGTTTTTCAGTAACATTATATGGTTCGGTGGTGGTTTCGAATCATAATATAATTCTAAAGGATTTTTTTTAACACAACTTAAATACCATTTAACATACTCTTACTTTTATATAAAAAGTCAAAAAATAATCATAGGCCTAATGTCCTGAACCTTGGTCTTAAGAAATTTTAACAACACTAACTCAAAATGACTTTACAACTCTAATCCACATCTTCTAATTTTAAAGTTTCAAATAAATAACACAGAAGAACTACTAAATGCATTAGCAAATAGAGTTTTGAAAATAAAACAATAAAAACTTAAAATCTAATTTGGCGAACATGCTTGGTTCATCAAATTCATAAGTCCATCAAGATCAAAACAATGCTTGGTTCATCAAGTTCACAAGTCCATCAAGATCAAAACAACTCAAAGAGATACATATAGTAAGTAAATTTTAAGAGTGTGCCAATAAGTTACTCATAATTTTATTTGTTTCTGTTAGGTTATTCATATTTTTATTTGTTTTAAAAAGGTCATTAAAATTTTAGTAGTGGTTTAATTAGAACACTTGTGTTTTTAAAAAAAATTTAAAATAATTTGTAAGTTACTTTAACAATTTGGTTTTTATTAATATTGTTTCTTTGAATTTTTCAAAAATTTTAAATATTTTACAATTTAGGAATGACTTAATTACAACTATCTTAAAAATTTAGTGACCTGGAACAAAAAAATTATGAGTAAGCTGACTATAACAAAGAATTTATTAATAACCTAATTAAAACAATTCTAAAATTTGATTACTATTTTAAAAAAAATATTTTACTTTTAAATACATATATTTCTTTATACTTGTAAAAATTAGAGATTTATAGATAAACTAACCAAACAACGTTTTACTTATTTTAGGAAAACACCAAGTTCACATACCAGAATCAATAGTAATAGAAAAAAATCCATCTAACACTATATTAATATTCTTACATTTTTATAAACCAACCAAACAACGTTTTGTTATAAAATAACACACGTTTTTATAATTGCTTGATGAGACAAAAAAAATACGTTGATTAGGATCTTTTATATAATACGCGAGTGGAAAAGTCGATAAACACCTAGCGCAAATTGATAAAATTTTAGATAAAGCAAGTAGTAATTATCATTTGATCACTTGTTTTAATATGTCTCGTACTTTCCTCAATTAGTAAATAATAAGTGTAGGAGCTTGCTTAAGTACTATAATCATGTGCTATTTGTTAAATATTACATTAGCGGATTGTTCATGAGAAAACCAATAGTTATGTGAAAATTAAAGAACATTATGAAAAACAATTACATAATTCATAAATTTTATGTTATTTTTTAATTGTTAAAAGATTATTTAAGTATTTGTTATATATATGTTGAACATAAATATAAAAATGAAGAGTCTTACGTGTACGTAACATCATGTCGAATAAAAAATGGTTACATATACGTAACCTATATGTGACGTATGTGTAAAACCATGTTACGGTTTTTTTTATTTGCTCCATACCCTTGTTTATATATACACACACATAAATATAAGGGGTAGTAATAAAAATTATAACTTATGTGACCGGTTTCATTGATTTTCTCTAATTTTCACATAACTTTGTGATTTTCTTAAAATCACTCCTCTATTACATTAATACCATAAATATGGATACATATTAACCTCTATTAACACGTAAACTCAGACTTTCTTACTAACATCGCATGAGTTTGCATTTTTATCAATAATTTTTGAATGGCGCATTATTATCAATCATAATCAACTATTTATTGAATTTTTATGGTGAATTATTCTATTAAATAAAAGAAAAAACGTAGATGCGTATCATATGGAAAAATGAAAGATAAAACCGATTGTATGCCATTTAGCTACTCAAATAATATAGTAAATACACACTACAAATTATGTTCTGAAGACACACAATGGCCACTTAGCCCATTTCCTACCTTTGTTGTTTCCAAACATACTAAATATTTTCGGTTTCTTTATGTTTATAAAACATCTATGTATTCATTTAGCATTAACATGTGTGTTAGGGTATACCTTTAGTTAAAACACCCAAGAAAATTAACCACCAATAGAGGAGCCTTGGGATCCAGTAACGAAACTTGAACAATTTCGTAAGGAGGGCCGGGTTAAATTAATTTTGGGAGGGGAAACTCAATATTTATATAAAAATTTACATTACCGGGCCAAAAATTTAACACTATGGACGAAAAAATAGCCCCCGGCCCCTATGATGTTCCGCCCCTGGATGGATCAACTTAGGCGTTTAAGCTCGTTTGTGTAACTTTTATGTATAAAATTAAACTGTAATTTTAAAATGTAATGTTGTAAATTTGTGATACAAAAACATTCACGATTTTACATACAGGTTGTTTGTTTGTTGTGTATTTTGACCCGGATATGGACTAGTCTACTTGGAGCCAGCCTAATTGGATCCACGAGTTGTTTGGAGTTGGCTAAGGAAGAAGATTTTGAAGTTACTCTCTTAAATAGTTATTAATCTTTATTTCCTATTTTTAAGGAGTTATTTCCTTGTGTTTTTTTGGATATATTAAAATCTAGGGTAATTAATTTTCTTCTTAGACATTGAATTATTTTGAGTTAAAATTTAAAAACGTAAGTTCGAAAGCTATCTTTGATTTATTACATTTTGAACCCTTTGATAAACAAGACATAGATGGTTTGCCATAAATGTTAAATCTTTGCCTAGATATTTTAGTGTATTTGCATTGCTTAATGACCAATTTAATTATAATATACATCAAACAAGTCAGAAGTTATGAAATACACATTTCTTTGAATTTATTGTGATTTTTTAAGTTGAAAACCTTATTAGATGTGAAGCCCTTAAGCAATGGGGGTTCCAAGGGGGCAGTGCCCTTGGGAGCGGGGTCCAAGGGGCAGAAACCTAGCTGGGGTCAAGCTGTCGGGTCAGTTTTGAAATTTTTATTTTGTTAAACATTGCTTTATAAAAAACGCACGAAAATTTGATTCTAATGAAATTTCATATGTGAAAGTTGATGGTAAAAAATATAATATATTGATATGAAAACTTCCACCGGCAGTTTTCTCCCTTCCATGCAAATATTGATTTCGAAACATATTGATCATTCTATGATTTTCTTCTGGTTCATGAATATCACACAACAAAACATACTAGTTATTGATCTCGTTTGAGTTATATTCAATTGATTTATTCGGGTGAACCATCAAATAAGTTCGATATGATAGTGCTATTCATAATCACAGCTCTCAGATTATTTAAGTTTGATTTTTAATATCTTACATAACTGGGATGGATAACTCTAGTTTTGTTATGTTGATACTTTAGAATTCTTCAAATCATATTTTACAAAAATGATAATAAAAGGAAATAAGTATTCATATAAAAAGTTAATAAAAAAAAGTTAGAGCATCTATAACTAATGCCAAACTCATGCCATCGGAGCTCTCTCTCACCCACGAATACTAGCATTAGAGATGGTTTTAATAAAATAATGTAAAGTTTGTGCTGAAACAACTTTCAATCGTTTACCTTAAAAAGCATAAAGCCAAAGGAGTGAAACAAGATTTTGGAAACCACAAAAGGCAATATGCTTGGAGGGTATAAATGTAATTTAAAAAGAAAGGATCCAATGAGGATTTGATTCGGAAAGAACACGTGGAAAGGGTGTGGCAATTACATTGTGGCATGTGACTCAACCGTGGTGTCACAAGTCCGACAAGACACCATCACATTAAGGAGCCAACCCCACTCCCATTCTCACTCCACCTTAATCTTGACTTTGCCGACACGCAGTTGACTCGTTGGTAGATTTTTTATTTTTTAATTCAGGGTTTTAATCGGTTTTTTAATAGTTTAGTATTTAATGGGTCAGACTGTTTGTTGCGTGAATAATGTTTGAATGGTTTAAACATTTATCTCTGAAAAATTAAGTATTATACTAATACTAAATGGTTAAAATGACTAATGTTGAATGATTAAGAAATCTTATCTGAATTGGTCAAATATTTGTCTTTGAATAGTTAAACGATATACTAGCTTTTAATGGTTCTGACATCTTAATGATTTAACATTTCATAATTCAAATAATTTATTAGTTTAGGACTTAATCATTCAAAAAGTATCAAATGGCCCATTAATCAATTAGAGAGAAGATTTTGAATTCAAAACTAAGTATGGTGTAAGTTGATACAATTTAAGAGTAAAAGTATGATAAACTTAAATTTTAATTTACATCAAACTAATTTAAACCTAAATACAAATAATTTAGTTTAAGTTGTTATTTGTATAACGATTTAAATGTTCTAACTTAACCAACATAATTAACTAAGTTATATGGAAATTAATAAAGATGATAAAACTTCACATAATAGTAAGCAAGTTTTAGTAGTGTTCCAATTACGTCAATCATATTTTAATTTGTTTTAATCAGGTCACTAAAGTTTTAAAAGTGTTTTAATTAGGTCACTAATACTTTTATTTGTTTCAGTCAGGTCATTTAAGTTTTATGAGTGTTATAATCAGGTCACTTGTATTTTTTTATTGTTTTAAATAATTCATAAAATTTTCAAAATAATTCATTTTTTATAAATATTGTTAATCTTTAAAAAAACTTCTTTTTTTTAATTTTTTGTATAAAGACTTAATTAGAATAATTCTGAAACTTTAGTAATCTGATTGGGACAAAATTCTTATGAGTGACCTGATTGGAACAAAAAACTTTATGAGTCACTTAATTAGAACAATTATAAAACTTGATTACTATTTTACAAAGTTACCATTTTTTAAAAAGTTAGGGGTTTGAAAGAGAAAAAAAATCTTTTTAGATGAAAAAGATAAACAGATTAAAATTCATAGATGAAAATGATAATTAAATCTTTTATATATGTTTGAGTTTGTCTTTAGTCATATGAACAATATAATAGAAAGAGATCATTTTGATGTTTATCAAGCGTATGTGGACGTATTAGGTGGAGGAGAGGGTGCTATGAGAGATGATCACTAATAAGGCCCTGGTCAATCCAATTATTTTCATTACTCGAGCATGAAACAGAGATCATTATTATAAGAAAACTTACCTTGGATAATTAAATTTTTGATCCAACTTAAAACCTCGATTTTTTTTTTCATAGACGAGACTTGAACCCAAAACCTCTCCATATTTAATAAAGCTTTAAGGATTTTAGTTCAACCACTTGAACCTAAGATGATTAATATATTTTTACTTATCAAGGCGATCCCACAAGGAGCAAACATTAGTAGATTCATTTGCCGGCCAAACATTCTAGTTGATGTTGATAATGACATTGAAGACTTGAACTACGATTGAAATGCTTTAAAACAATCGTAAGTTGTAAGTTGTAGCATCAATTTTTTTAATTATCTAGTTTCCCTTCCTGTCATTTCACTTTCAATTGCTTTTATTTTCACTTTATTATTTGGATGACCCAAAAGTAAGAAAAATCTTATTAAAAATAGTAGTATAAGTACTTTATTTCATTAATCATATGTAAGATCCCATTTTTAAGTTATTTTAATTTTGAAGGAGGTAAAAGTTTAAATTAGGATGTATATCGACAACTACAAAACTTGTGAGAGATAAGTTTTGAATCAGTAAACTTAAGACTTATAAAAGAGAGAAGAAGAAACACTCATCTTTCTTGCACGTGTTTTAATGTTACGAAAAGAAAAGGATATGAACTTATAATATAAGCATTGATTAGAATTTGCACAAGAACGTTGTGAAAAAGTTAAATCACACAATGAGGTGATCATTAATAGGGAGTTGTCGCACTAAAACAATACCTTAATACCTTTGAAAGTATGGATATATTTTTTGAGATGTATGATCATGGAAAGTGTGTTGTGCTAAAGGATCGTTATTCTGATTTAAAAATTATAAAAGTAAAACTATAACTCTAAGATGAGCAACCACATCACTATTATGTTTATGTTAGAGCCAATGTGATATTATGTTTATGTAATCGAGTACAATCAATACAGTTCTTTTTAAATCTATTCATTTAGTGATTTCCTAATATGCATGTTTATATGTCTCATGTTAATTATTATTGTGATTTGTGCGGATATAAAAGAAAATGAGCAACTCACTAAAATCTATATAAAAAGATATATTTAGTTTTCATAATCTTACAAAATATAAATAATATTAAAAAGAAATATTCCACAAAATAAGTTTATTTTTCTCATAATAAAAACTATTAGAATAAAGAGTATACTAAACTTGTTTCGTTACATCACATTTTTTATTTTTCCCGTAAACAACATGCTGATGCACCCACTAAATATTACCTTTATGACATCTCTTATAGTTATCAGATGATCTTAACAAAATCTTTCAAATGTAATCCAAATATACTTTTAAACTATTAAATAATTTATATTTATAAACTTCCATATTCATTTAAGGTTTTAAGGTATAAGATAATCCTCCACTTTAGTTCCAATAAGCATACCCACTTGAAGTTATTTTATATTTTTATGTATTCTTTTTTGTATATGTCCACTATGATACTTTTCACCATATAGACAATAGACTACCTAAAATCATAGTCCACAATGTAAGCATAACAACTCGATGTCATAGATCAACAAAAATGTTACTAAAAGGTAAAACATATGCATGGTTAATATAGTGAATAATAATATATTAGAAAAATATAAATTATATGTTAAATTGGATTGATTTAGTTGACTAAAATGAATTATAACATACATCAAAGACACTAAAAGGTACGCAATACACATTTATTTATTTTTTTCACCTCTAAGCAATCAAGGTTCAATAGGGCAAAACCTCCTTGGTAGGGGTATAAGAAAAGCGCTCCCAGGAGCGAGATATAAGGGGTTGTGCTGGGAGCGATGCCCAAAGAACATCAGCCTCTCACGAGGACTACAGAGCAGAGCTCTAGACTGGAGTCAAGCCATCAAATCAACTTAAACTTTTTATTTTGATAAAAATTACTTGATTAAAAATTCATTAGAATTTTATTTTCTTGAAAAATCACATGTAATGTTCAATGGAAAAATTGGTTTGTGTTAACTTTGAATTCAAATATATCACTGCCGAAAGACATTTTTTTCGCTCAAACCCTTGAATACAAAGCTAGAGTTTTTGGTCATAATACTTGTTCAAAAAATCATCACAAATCATCATACTCATTCTCGATCAATTCCTAAGTTTTATGTGGTTAACAAATTGGATTGAACCACTGCGAATTATTTCAATCCAAGTTATTAATTAAGGCATTTCCTACCTTTTCATCTCTATTTATATATATGTGAATAATTAAACATTTTTAAATCCTAACAATGATGTGAATAAAAAAGTTATTACAAAATATGATGATTGATATAATATATTTTCATAAGAACAAACTAAAACTCAATAGACAACAAAACAAGAGACTATTGGATATACATTCATCAAAATGTTACAAAGTTGAGGTGTTATAACAGGATAATATGGGAACACCACGCCCTTTTTAACCGCCTCAAGAACCAATGCGTGGGGGTGTAACACCACAGTTGTGAGACAATTTCAATTATTTGATAACCTATGTTTGTTTGTTTATAATCTTTCTTTTAACTTTGTATTTGGTTTTACTTTAATAATTATGTTTGTAAGCATGTTAAATAAATAAACATAAATATTTCTAAGAAAACACTCTACGTGTTTGACGTAAATTAATGACATTCAAATCGTATTCGAAAGAAAATATTTTTGGTCTTGTTAAGGTGACACAAAATGTTATATAGTGAAATGAATGAATGCCCGTGGTCTAGAGATCTAGGTTCATAAAATTAAAATAAATACTTGCTAGACATTTAAAAAAATTAATTAAAAATGTACTCTAGCTAACTATACCATGTAATTTGCCCCTAGAAACTAGTAGACAAGTGCAACACGATATATACAAATAAAAGCCATCACCTATAAGTTGCACCTACATGCACTTGTATAGTTGTATTCATCATCAATATATACGACAAAACATGTATCTTATTTGACTAGGTGTCGAGCAAGAATCTATGTTATTATTATTTATTAAGATAACGAAGTTGACATGACTAGCACCTTAATTTCTACTCTTATCGAGCATAAAGACAAAGTGAATCCAAACACTAAATATATAATATATTTCTAGAAAGAACTTAGAAATATTAGATAACTATTTTATTTTTTATTCATGTAGTTACTACTTAGTGAAATATGCATTCAATAGCTACAATTTGTAAATTTTTATATTATGGTGTTTTGTTTGGTTAGTAAAATGTTTGTGAAGAAACTGCTATTTTCAAAAAGAAAATAGAAAATTAGAAACATTATCTCTATTCGCCCCTCAATCATATCCGTCCTTCGTTGGTATGTCTTCGTTGCAGCATTGTCCTCCCCCCTTGATCGACAACCAACTTTCACAAGAATCGCACATGACATACGTGCCACCAAACAGTTGTTTTATAACAAACCTAATCTTTAATCCTTTTTATGATCAGTTGTCATATTCATCTTCACCGATCACCTCAAATTTTACTTCATATTAGGGTGAGAAGAATTTGATTTGGATATGTTTGTTAAGCTTAACTCATGAAATATAATATAATACATGATGATATTAAAAAAGTTTAAGAACAAATTGCTAAATTTATAATGGTTTTAAGAACGAATATTTGAAAATTTTTGGTTTTAAATACTGTTATAGTATGAGAAAACACGGTTGCACATGGCCAGAGGGGTAAAAGTCCACATGAATACCACAAGAAACATCATTGTGGTATGGTATATTTGTAATTTTATTTTGTATATTTGTTATATTTACATATTATTTTATATTATTTTTTTTATTATTATCATTATTATTATTATATTTTCATTTATATATATAGAGAGAGACACACACTAATGGTCTGAAAACTAAATAAAGTTACTAAATATATATAATAAAGAACATAAATTAAGTTATGCTAACAACAAATTGTCTATACATATATAACATTATCTTAGAATTTTAATAAGCATGCTTATAAAAGGTATTAATTTATAGATACTAAGCTATAAATAATATTTACACTTACTTCATAGTAATGCAACAACAGGCATTGAGTACTAATTTGAATTGCACTATTACATATCGGTATATCGATTAAGAGAACTTAAGAAATAACTAAAGATATAGATATTTATATATAAGAATTATCAAAAATTTTAAAACGATTTTTCCGTTTTAGCCATATCAGATAATTATCAAATTATTTGGGAGAACTTTAACAACAATGTAAACCTAATAAAAAAAGAGGAATATAAACATTAGATTTGAACAAAAATCAATCAAAAGTTCTTTAACATAAATATGAATAACGACAATCATTATTCATTATAGATCCTCCATTTTGTTCTAAAACTAGGTTTATTGCCCATCGTCCGTTGCCACGACATTATACGTGACGTGATAAAGTATAGATTACAATCGACCCGACTCATTTCAGAACTAATTTTACGTTAATACGTAGAGTAACTCGAATTTATACCGTTGAACAAAAACGTTTAATATATGACCGGACTCGTTTTCAAACAAAATTAATGCATGCCGAAACATAGACTTACAATTGCTCCCGACATTGTTTCGAACTAAATTTATGTCCATACGTATAGTAAATGGAAAAGTATTATATTGACCTGACGCGTTTCCAAACAAACCAATGTCGTAACATTGGTCAACTCAAGTCATACGTAAAAATAAACACTAAAACATTTATATTTGACCAAACTCATTTCTGAACAAATATTACATCACAACATAGACATATGTCGAAACGTAAACAGTCTTAAAGTGTATATAGTTAAAGCGTGGAAATGTTTAATAGTTGACCCGAGTGATTCCTAATTACGTCTAAACGTAAAAGGAACTGAATTTATTGTATAGGTCTAAACTCGGAACTTTAGAAACTTAAGAGGCTTAAAATAATATTTTTCAAAGTTTTTAGAAAGTAACAGGGGTTGAAAGTGTAAATATTAGAAGTAGAGGGGAAGAAAGACCGGTAAGAAACCCAACCGACCGTTCTTTTTAAGTATACATAAACACCGACCTTTCTTTTTAAGAATTACAAAAAGGCCCCCGCATGTGCAATGCAATAACACTAATGCCCTCCACACAACTTTTTTAATAAACTATAGACGCCATCTTCATGACCACTCAACCAAAGGACAATTTTGTCATATTATATTCTTTGCTATCACCTATTTTATTTTCAATTCACAAAGCAAATCTAATTTGTCTATGAAATATAATTTAGTATACATTATGATCAAATAATATCAAATAAATAAATCAATGGTGCTATACACACATAAATTTGTGTGTGTACACATTTATGGGAAGAAGGTTGATCACGCCAAAGAAAATCATGCTCAATTTGTTAAAATATTTATGGTTAGGTAGTGTTATGGAGAATAAAAGTTATAATAAAAAAAAAAGAAATTTCTTATATTCATTGTATGAGGCTATATAGTGCTATCCTTCAACTAGTCATTAAAAGATAACTATGATAAAAATATACTAATCTAGAGTATGATTAGTTACATTGAATCGTATTAGTTTACCTTTGATGTATGGTGGTAAATAAGTTTAACCAAGTATTGTTTTCGATTAATCTAATAGATAAACTCATACAACCAAAACATTGTACGTTTGAAACCCATGTTTTTAACATCTTGTAACTTGGCAATTACAAATGTTCTTTATTTTAGTGATGATACTTTTGTCACACTATAGTATTCTTTTAAAAATCGTTCATCGTAATATTTGATAAATACCATATTTGCAATTAGAAAATCGTTGTTTCAAATCCAATACAGATTAATCCAATCTTTTATAACTCATGAATTCGTGATGATAGTATTAAGACAATTTCATGATTACTTTTTTATGAACTTTAATATAAAATTATACTCATGTATCATTATATCAACAAGCGATACCCAATTTTAGTAAAATAATCCGACCGGTGCTAGAAAATTGCAGACGCCCTTTAGATTTTGCCGCATGTGAATTGGTACTTTCAGCATTCAAAAGTCATTTTTTTTCAAAATTATGTATGATAAGAGCATTCACAGTGGGTTATTATCTTTGTTTATATAATTACATTAAAAATAATTACATTTTCTTTCTCTTTTTTAATTAAATAATATTTTTATACTCTTTTCATTACTTTTTTTTATCTTCCACTCACAACCACTTTAAAAAATATTAAAAAATGTATAAGGATCGAACAATATTTTTTTCAAATATACCAGTACACAATAATATTTTTTATCTCATTCACTCATAAAATTACTTAAAACCATTCCATATAATATACAAAATACACTTATATATTTTTAAAGAATTCACTCCGAATGCTATAAGAAATCCGAAAATGTATTCATCTAAACTATGGCCTAAAGTTATACAGGCCCAATATGTAACCATACGGCCCAAATTGCCTGTTATTGATGCTCCGAGACTCAAAGCCTGTGAGCCCACTCCCATTCTTTTGTGTTTTGATTTCTAAAATCGTGTCAAAACTGGATCACAATTCAAAATTGTACAAAGTCAGTTGGGCCCAATGGCCAGGTTTACAAAATAAATTATTCAATTTGATCAAAATAGTAATTTGATTGGATAAAAAAGAAATTTTATGTATTACAAAACGTCGAATATGGTTAAATATTATGGTAGTGTGTGGTAAAATGTTGATTGAATCGATAAACTATGTTGATTTGACAATTTCATGAATTAAAGGTCTAAGTTAAAGGATTCCGTCAAACATATGAATCAATTAGAACTAGTTTCGTTTGGACAACTCCATAGTTTGAGGTGGAACTTAATTTTCTTTTCCATTTTTCGTGTTAAACCACATGTAGCCAATTAATTAGAAAAACACATTTCACAATTCGAGCTATTAGACTTGCACCATTTAAGTTAGAGAAACAAATTTAAGCATTTAAGATCAACTAAGATGTCTGTCAAAGTTTGTACTTGGTTCCGTTAATATATATTTTAGAAAACTAAATGTTCATAAAAAAGATATCGTTTAAAGAATGAGTGATAGTGTTTGCAGACAAACTATATGAATCATCCAAAGAGAGGGTGGAGGCAATAAACAAGCTATAAAACAAAAGTAAAAGTTGATTAAAATATACGAAAATTTAAATAGTTTTCTGATACTATACGAGTTGATACACGAGTTCTAGTAGCGTATATCAAACATTTACGTATTTTTTAGCCACTAATTAAGAGGGTCAAATGAACGCCAATTCAACTCATTCTAGCGATTTTATAACTTGCCCATCGAACTCTATGAATTGTAGAATTTAGTTTTTTGATTTTTAGTTTGTAGGCTTTAGAATTTTAGTGTTTCTAGCTAATTGTGTCTTTTCTTCTCATCCATCTGTCTTTTTTGCTCGTCATTATGTCTTATATTTCGTAGTTACTTCTCATTTTTTTTTTGCGAGTCACTGATTTTACCCTTCTAGAATAAGGAGTCTTTTTACTATGACATTATCCTGAAACATAACATGCAAACCAAAAGGATAATATGTCATGACTATTGGTGTAACATAATATCAAATGGAACTCAAGACTTGCACGTATGTTTACTATGCTATTTTCTCTTTGGTGATAACGAATTTTAATAAGTATTTGTTTGTTTGACATTCAGGTTGAATACCATTTGAGTGTTCTTGAATATGAATCCCCAATTGTAATCCCGTGTGTTTTCTCACGAGTTTAAAAGATACATTCTGAATTTATATTTTATAGTGAGAAGGTAAACAAAACCCAAATAATAAAATAGGCCCAGTTAAGGCCCAATATTTAAACCAATAACAAACATTGGGCTCGATGGTTTCGTTCTGCGTTTGGTTAATTTACGTGAAGAAAAGGAAAACATGGTTTTGTAATTACTTGGTTTAGTTACCGTATTGCGAACCTAACGTGGTTTAACTTTAATTATTAATAGCTCGCAAATAGACGTGATTATGAACTTTGAGTCCGATTGTACCTCTTTGGATTTGTAATCAAGTAATCTAGTAGACGGTTAGACCCAAATTTGTTAGTTAAAGGCAGTTCATTATAAACACATCCATACGTGCAAATACATGGCTGGCCCTAATTATAGGTCCTAAACGTAGCAAATACATGATTATGTAACATTCAAGTGGTGTCATAGCGTAAGCGCTTGACAAATGAGTCTTTCGAGCAAAATTTTCACTTTTAAATATAACTCTACCAGTTTTATGTATTTTACGAATTTAAAGCCCTACTACTCACCATAAGTTGCTTATCCTGACCTTATTACTCATCAATACATTGGTGGGGGCTCATTCTCAAAAGCCTACAAAGTACAAAATATTATAAGAATTAAGAAAAGAGGCACCAAGGGGGGCTGCATCAGGCCCTTTCACCATCATTAGCTGTGATACATAATATTTTCACAATAATGCAAGAAAATGTTTCGAGATTTTCTCAATTGGACATCGAAAATAAATGTCAAAATATTTGCTAACTAGCTTTAATAGACCCTTAAATCGTAATTTTTCTGACACGAACAGACTAAACAAAAAGAAAAAGGGTTGTTTTTCGTGGAATATGAGCCTGTTGACACAATCCCGTTTCTTTCTCCCATTCTTTTCTTTTTAGGGTCAGGAAGAAGAGAAGAGCACAAAGCAAAAGCAACTAAAGCAGGTTATACTGAGATGATACACAATCAATTAGTTTTTGTCATGGGGCATCAAGTCGTATTTCTTATTTCTATGGTTAGATATTTTCCGTATCAAAATCAAAGTAAGATCTCAATGGCCGGGAAACTTCGACTTTCGACCTTTCGTTTACTGATGGATCGGGTAGCCCAGAGATGCTAGCTGCTAGGAAGAAGAAAAAGCGTTACATGATTTGAATAAAAATATATTAAGAAAATAAACATGTTCATGAAGTGTTCACGAACACTTATCGAACACAAATGAACACAAACAAAAACAACTGTTCATGAACATAACGAACACAAAAAACCTCATGAACACAAACGAATACAAATTATTATAGATTTGTTTTAAAATAAAATTTATTTTTTGTTACAAAAATTACACAAAATCAATCAGAAATAAGTAAGTACTTAACATAAATATAAAAATACTTGAAATAATAGTCATAAAAATAACTGACACAAAAATTAATAATATAAACAAACACATTAACAAACATAAACGAACACATTATCGAACGTTCACGAACGAACATAAACGAACACATTGTCGAACGTTCACGAACGAACATAAACAAACACATTATCGAACGTTCACGAACGAACATAAACAAACACATTATCGAACGTTCACAAACATAAATAAACGAACGCGGCTTGTGTTCATGTTCGTTCATTTAACTAAACGAACAAAAATTTTCTTGTTCGTATTCGTTCATTTACTAAACGAACGAACATAAACGAACTTCCGGCCGAACGGTTCACGAACCGTTTGTTATACGTTTAGTTCGTTTGCAGCCCTAAATGTGAGTATTTTTTCTATGGGTTGTACTTGAGTAATGAGATCACCGTGTGGAGCAGTTACCCGTTAATGATCCAATTGACCGTTAAAAAAT
The DNA here is from genome assembly GCA_025506515.1 of Flaveria trinervia. Classification (NCBI taxonomy): domain Eukaryota; kingdom Viridiplantae; phylum Streptophyta; class Magnoliopsida; order Asterales; family Asteraceae; genus Flaveria; species Flaveria trinervia. Next base: position 86,261,900 of record CM046441.1, on the reverse strand, counting down.
GACAAATATTTCTTTTTAGAAAAAAAGGAGATAATAATCCAAGAGTGTAAAGAGGTTGGTCAACACCGACTTCCAACAAGCAGCCCGTCGCAGAAGAATAACTAGTGATTATGTTGAATTTAACTGAACCGTGTGCGAATCTAGTGGTCATATAATGACCTTTCAAAGGATATCCCACGAATAAACAACGTTTGATTTTGAATGAATATAAAGCATTTTTATTATATTATTGTTAACTTTTTTAAGGTGAAAGCTTGTTAGGTTAAATAGGTATTAACTCTAACCCACATATTTACAAATATGATATGTAAAGTCGGTAATTTATGGCCATAATGTGAATGTTCAAGTTGTCGGTCTTAAATGATTTTCATTTTATATAGTTATCTTTACGAATAAAGATTACAATATATAAACAGAACAAGTGCGTTTTTATTTAGGCTCCGCTATCCCTGTATCAAATTATCAAACCAAATTAATAGATAGAATATGCTTCAAACTAAAACTCTAGTGAGAAAGATCTTTCGATCTAGTTTATAAGGCTCATTTGATACCACAGGACATACAAGCAAGTAAAAAACTATAATCACAACATATAACGAAGATTAATGAGGCCAGCTAACACTAGTTAGAAGCAAGGCTAGACTCCAATGTATTAGAAAAAGAAAAACTCTTGCTTTAATCCCGTCGATCTAAATGCTCTCAATTTTTTTAATAATTGATGTTAAAAGCCAGGATTCAAGATGACTTTCTTTATCGAGTGGCATTGTAGTTTGGCTGGTGTCGTTTGTAATGCAATTCTCTCACCGACACATACTTTCCACACTTCCGTATATACATTTTTTGTGATGTTTCATATAATCTGAATTCTTTTATTTTGTTTACTTTTTTAAATACTTTCTTTTGAGTATGATTTGGTTTTTGCTAGCCTTAAGCCAATGAAATTGTTGTTGGAATGAATGTTAAAGAAATTATAAATATATATATGAATGCTATTGGATCTTTCTAGCCACGTTTGTTGGTTTGTACACTTCAAAATTGAAATTGATGCATTCATAATATTGGCATTGTTGTTTCTTTTAACGGAATAGTATATAAAATGAACATCAATTCCTAGATGATCTAGTTTATAAGGCTCATTCATAGTTTGTTTGATGCATTCACAACAAACGCATAGCAAAAAATGAACATCAATTCCTCTTTTATTAAGGTTGACCCGCATCAGAAGACATTCTAAAGTTAGACGTCAATACATTAATGTTAATTATTCTATTAATGTTAATTATTCTAGGCAAGAACTTATTTCATTTTGTATGGCCATTGGTAAAAATAGATGATCAATATAATTTCGGACACCCTTCACAGTAAATCCTTCTCACCCATTAAAGGCATTTAAAGCCCCAAATCCAACCATACGGAGAATTTAACCAAATTATCATGTCAAGCATATGATTAAATTCAAAAAAGGTTACACAATTCAACCTCCCAAATTCAATGGTGTTTATGAATTTATTCAAATTTTCTATCCCCTTTGCATTTAATTTGAAGAATACTAGTGATCTTTAGCCCAAATGATTGAAGTGATATACTTCAATATTTTATTAAAATAAAGGAAATCGTATTGAGTTTAAGACTTACATGTTAAAAAAAAGGTTCTAGGTTGTGTTAGTGGATTTTCTCACATAAAATGAGTTTCCTACCGAAGGTGGTTACGAGTTCGTGACTGATAGAGACGAAATGATGTATAAGCTTTTATCGGAACGAATTATCCTAGTGCGTCAAGGTTTCGTACTTAAATAATGAATGAAGATAATTAGATGAGTGTTAGTGATTCAAACCTGTCATAAAAAAATTGATTTGAAGAGTAATTAAGGATATTGTGTTGTATAGTCATTCCATGAAGATAATTAGATGAGTGTTGTGGCTTCCCTTAAAAATCTAAGGGATAGAAGATTTTGATGTAGTACTATAGAGTCAAATAACACATATTTTCATATTTCCTTTAAAGTTTAAAGATGGGTATGAGAATAATATTGCGAATGTTTTTATAGAATAATAAACAATTTTTTAATATTGTTACAATTAAGACGATAATTTTTTTATTAGATCACTTAACTTTCGATGAATGTTATAATTAATCCTATGTTTTCTTACCTATAATAAAATGTAACATGCATCTTTTCTTCTTCTTTCTTGTATGCTCATGCGAACTTCTTTTCTTCATTTTTTAAAGGAAATTTTAGGCGCACTGTAAAAAATTTAAGAGAAACCGGACCAAACCGTCACGTTTTGGTCTAAATGTCACGGTTTGAAAACTAGAGGTGACAACTAGATTAAAGTGTCACGTATAGACTGAATGCTCAAAAAGTACACTGATAAAAAGTATGGTTTTGAAGCAAAATGTCACGGTTTTCCCTAACTGTGAAAAAGACGAGGTAAGTACCACTTTAAACCGTCATTATTAAAGTGTCACGTTTGAGTTCTTTGATTGTTATTTATAAAATATTAAGTCCAAACTCAACTTTTATCATTAGTTTGTTAAATTTTCATGCAATGTGGACTTATCATTTTACACAACAAATGAGTTATTTATGTAATTTTAAGAAAATAGTAACAAAAGAAAAAAACCATTTATGGGTTTCACAAACTAGCCACTATTACACAAATAGAAGGCATTTCTCCACTTCAAACAACCTCGTTGATTAAAGAAAATACGACTGCGATGGATTCCTAAATCGTTAGATCTTAAATTATGACCGTCACCTAAATTGCCTCTTTTAGCTATTTGTTTTAGGATCTAACAAATTATAGATTGTTTTAGTTAATTTCAAATGGCGAGATCTGAATATGGTTTTATCATAGAAAACATAAATTTTAAAAAAAAAAGGTATTTTTAAACTATTCACTCTACTCGGGTAAAAAAACATAGTATCAGAACATCCATTAAAAGTTAAATGACACAAGTGTCGGTGTTATGGGATAGAGGCTCATGTCAATTTATTCTGTAATATTGCGGATTGTGATGATGACTGGCACTTGATAGAGCTCTGGCTCTGAGAGGGGGGGGGGGGGGCAGACGACTGTCCAAGACCTGATCTCCTTAGGGACTCTGAAATTTTTAGAAAAAAGTTATATTATATATATATATATATGTATGTATTTTCTTAAAGCTATAAACTATTAATAAACCCATTAGAAAAACCCAATAACATTTTAATTATTTAAAATGTTAAACCTTACTTTAGAGCTTATTAACATTTTTAATAATTTAGCTTTATACATTGACCTGAATTAAACTCAATTTAATATGAAAACTTAATCTAGAAATTTGTAAAAAAAAAACTTAATCTAGAAAATTAGTCCCTAATAAAACCCATCCACAACACAGCCTAATTGTAACAAAAAATTATATGCGACTTCACTGAAACAATGTTATCCTTCTAATACACTTCAATAAAGTTATCGCAAAAAATTACACTCTTCGAAACTTTTAACTATTGATTTTTCTTTTGATGTATTAGGATATTAACCTAAAAATTAATTTTTTTTCTCTTTTCAGTCGATGTAATAAATTCATTAAAAACTAGATCGAGCGGTTAAATACTCCTCTTGTGTAATGATTTTCTTACCTGTTTTCTAGTGTCTTTGTAGCTTTATGTTTTTCTATTTATAAAATTCTTCGTCGTTCAAATCTAATATGAAAACTCGTTTCATTGACTTCACCTAGAAATTGATCCCAAATTCATAATGGATGACAATGGCTAATGTCCACATCTTTTTTTTTCTTACAAATTTTGGCTCAATTGGATAAATTTCGGTGGATAAAGGGAGAACACATCTATAATTGAGAGAAACAATCAGCGATCATATTCAAATACAATTGTATTACAGATCGAGACATTCACAATTCATTCTTTATTTTTATTTATATAATTACATTATAAATTATTATTTTCTCTCTCTCTCTTTTTATTTTATCATTGCTTTTTCTATCTTCTTTACTCATAATCACTTAAATTATATTAAAAACATTATAAAGTTTTAAATAGTGATTCCTAAAAATACAAATTGAATAGTAAATTTCTCATATTTTTCCCTCACAACCACTTATAATCATACCATATTGTATAGGAACTACACTCATATTATTTTAGGGAACGGTTGTGAATGCTCTAACGCATAATCAGTTTTAGTTTACTAGAATCATATAAAATATTTGTAATTTTGTTTTAGTCGTAATACACAAGAAGGTCTTGTACAACTATATTATGTAATTTTTATGGTTAAGTTTTCAACTTAAACTGGTTATGTATTACTGGTTGTTGATTCGATAAAATAACTACAATTTACAAATGTGATGTAGGTTTTTATTTGGTGGCATGTCTTCTTAAATATGTATTTAGTTTCTTGATAATCTTCATTTACAAAAACAAGAACCACCACCAAAACCAAAATAAATTCCCAATCTTAAGCAAACTAACCATAATAAAATTGATTAACAAATCAGTCTATTCTAACGTCTCATATATTTACAAAAAAATTACAGATAAGTAAAACATCAAGTAAATTTACTATACGTGAAGTTTTATTTTTTATATGTTAAAAACAATAATTCATTTCTTTGAATGAAGGATAGTAAACGCTTTTGAATTCTCATATAAAAAGGTAATGATATAATGGTTGACTTTAGTAAAAATTGACAACATACATGAAATAAGGAAGATAAGAGGGTTTGAATTTCGCCTTTCACTTCTCACTTTTACACGAACATGAACTATATACATAAAATCAATAATACAAGAAAAATTCTTATTTATAATGCGAAGACATCTTTAAAAATAAGGACGATTGCTTGTTTGTGTACTTTAACGATACAATTTACTATTGTTGCTAATTTTTCATAATTTTTTTAAAATTATATAATCCATACTCCTTTCTCTCTCACAAGCACATTTGTACTCCTTTATCCTTTTTCATAACTTTTTAGATGACGATTGGTTCTCTAAGGCCCCACACCTTGTATGGTTGCATGAATCATTTTTTGAGCCATAGATATTTAAAGATTAACTCACTGAAGATGCTTCTGTATCATTTATATACGCTAATATTAAATTTATATATCTAAGTAGAATTTGATATACCATTTATCAGTTTGGTGTAACTCATTCATATTGTGACTTAATCATTCTAGTATTAAATTATCAATATATTACATTCATTCTTAACATATTGTTTATGAACAAAAACTGAAGTTTATATTCGATCAATCTTACTAGCCTAAAAATTACATTATATTATAGTTATACCCAACTCATTTTACATTAAATTTATAATAAACTATAAGATATAAAAATAAAAGAAACATGTTAAGGTGTTTATTAAATAGGAAGAAGTATCTAAATAATAAGTTAATTATAAAATAGAAAACAAATAGAAATAACTAATACCTTTCATTAAAATTCATGTGAGTGAAATCAAAAAATCGTTTTAATGGATCTAGTTACCAAACTAAGTTAAGTAAATAAAAGTAATAACCATTATAAATACTTGTACGCACCATATCAAATTAATCACATACGTCACAAGAAAGACAAAAATAAAGCTAAAGACCTCATTTATCTTCCTAACCTTTTTTACACAACCTATGCATATAGATAACATCCTTTCATTCCTTCAGTTTATTTACACTTCATCATTTGATAGATTCTGAATGATTAAATGTTAAACTAATAAAATGTTTGAATCATTAAGTGTTTAACCATTAAAAAATTTGAATCATTAATAGGTAGTATATTGTTTAACTATTAAAATGCAGAATCTGACCAATTCAAATAAGATGTCTTAATCATTCAGCAGTATACATCTTAAACATTCAGCATTAGTATAATGTTTAACTATTCAGAGGCAAATGTCTGAATCATTCAGATATTTGCTCGCGAAACAAACAGTTTGAATCATTAAATGATGAACCATTCAGACATCTGAACCATTAAGAGGTTGATTAAGAGATTGCCAAACAGCTCATTACCTATTAGTTTGTATGCTTCAGGGCTGGCCCAATAGGCCTAAGAAGTGAGACTAAGGCTTGGGGCCCCCAAAATTTTAGGGCCACCATTTTTAAAAAAAATCGTATATAGTAAGTTGGATTTTTATTGGGTCGGTCCAAAAGTAAAATACAAATAAATAAGTGGAAGTGGAATTGCAGAAGGTTTTGATGGTTGGTTCTGGATATTTCTAATTCGTTTCCCTAGTTCCATGAGTACCCAATCCCCAATTCAAAACATTAATTACTCGTATTGGAAATGACAGAAGTAGAAATCAATCAAGATTCAGATTAATCGACATTTTTCAACAGTCAATTTTCATATTTATTCCATAATAGATTGACAATCATCAATGAATCTTCATATTTATTCATCAATTTTCATGAATTCATAATAGACCCTTTTCTTTAATCATCACAATAGAAGTTTCTGGTAAGTAAATTACAAATTTCACAGTACTTATTTACCTTTTGTTTTTAAAACATCAGTCGCTAGAGTGGCTTTACAATTTGGGCTGATACATGTTTTTGGTTTTGTATATGTGGGATATTACTAACGGCACTGAATACGTGAAACCTAACATTCTAATTAGTATTGTTGTATTTGGAGTAATTGTTGTTTGATGCATATAAGAAGGTGATTTGTTTAATTATATGAGGATTTATTGTTTTTTACCTCAAAGCTGCGCAAATATTAGAAGCTTTATTATCTAGCATGCAATTAGAGCTTCTTTGCATTTCTAAATGCTTCATCATATAAATCATTCAACACCAAATACAGTTTATCCTTTATCAATTTTATTATATGTAATAGTGTTTTTTTTTGTTTTATAACATGAATAATAGGATATGTCTAATATTTGTTGCCTTCATAATTTTCTGATTATATACATTATTATATTAATTACCTTATGAACCGATCAATTATGTTTATCCCTTACTAGGGTTCTAAAGAGTTCTTTAACTTGGTTGCGTGATTCAAGCATGAAAATTTCTGCATACCGAGATTGTTTTGGTAGCAGTAGTTTTTTTTAAATAATTATAATTCAATGATCTTCTCTAACACTTTTTATTAATTTCTACGATGTTTTGCATCTTCCATCTATTTGGCTAAGAAATTGGACCGGCAAAACTAATCCTAAGAAGAGATTGATGACTATGAACAAAACTTTTTAAACTATATGTTCAAGGTATTTACCATAATTTTTACATGTATTTTTTATTTTTGTTAGTGAAAAAATGCATATGCAAGTGGATTGTATATTGACTGTGGTTATCAAAGTTTTAAATTTAGTTTTTTTTGGTATGTTATTATCAGTCTATAGTCCGGATTAAAAAACGGATTATTATCCATAACTCGGAAAAGGGCCCACATTTTCATGTCGCTTAGGGCTCCCAAAAAAGTTGAGCCGGCTCTGGTATGTTTGATACATGCTATATAATGTTGAAGTCAGTTGTATTTTATAAAATTTAGAATGGTAATGATAAATTACTTTTTACTTATTTTAGGGTACTTATGATACACGGATTATGCGAATAGCACCTAACGTTTCCTGTTTTCTAATATCATTCTATTACTCCTTTGTAGAAAACAAAATAGTGAATCTGTATATTATTGTAACAGCTAGTGTGCTTAAAGCCATTAATAATTTAACAAACCGTGTATACGCATATACTAAATTACATGTGTCACATATTGAATTTTACGTGTAAAGTCACGTTATTCGTGAACCAGCCGTGTATATATATGGCAATGTTTTTCCTTTTAAAACTGTTGTTAAGTTATATTTGGAAAACTATATATTTTTACGTACCAAGTTCCAATACAATCACCTTAATGATCAACTCTTATTAAAATTCGAATACATGTGACTCCTTTTGTTAATTCAATATTACAAAGTTATCCTCCTTGAAGTAAAAATACCAATTGCAATGTAGTTCATATGTTATCAGCAATACTATAAAATAACCATAAAACTTTTCATATTTGTCTGTTCTTACATAAAGCTGACTTTCATGACAGGTACGTTTATAGTTTGAGAAAATTATCAAAAATTAATTTATACAAAAATAGTCATTCACTTTTAAAATATCTGAAATATTTCACGAATCAGATTGTACCATGTTTTCAAATATCATTTTGCTTCAATACCAATGTATGTGGTGTCGTCAGCTTTTACTGACCAGCGATACCAATGCATGTGGTATCGCTGAAAAATTTACAAACATACATATATCGTTGGTCAGCGATGCAACATGAATATATATCGCTCTAGAAAAAATATTAAAAATATAGTTGTGTCGCCGGTCAGCGATACACATACCCTTGTGTATCACCAGAAAAAAATAAAAAATAATTTAAATTTAATATTTTAATTAATAAAAAATATTTTAAAATAAATTTAAAAAATCGTAACGAATTATTATATACTTTCATTATTAAGGACGAATATCTATCATAATTAATGAATACTATATTGTTTATAAATTCATTTAAGGGTTTTTTTTTTAATTTCATAATTTCATTTAAAGTTCTTTCTAATTAATAATGTCAAAGAGTGCGAGACTATATTCTTAAAAAGATTGAAAATGCATTTTTAGTTCAAGTGAAAATTATTAATAACTTTTATAAATAAAAACATAATAAAAACTTAAATTTTTAAAAAATAAAGTACAGATATATGTCAGTGATACGCTTATTTTCAAGGAGATATGTCAACGATATGAGTTATCCCACGTATTGTAGCATGTCTGAATATTACTGGTTTCACTATTTTTAATAAAGTAAAGACATATTTGGTTCGACATAAAGGAGCGACACGTCAGCGATACGTTAGAGATACGCGTTTGTTTAAGAGGCGATACACCATGGTTGGTGTATTTCTGGTGTATCGCCGAACACAAAATAAATAGAAATAAAAACCATGTGAGTGATACCACATGAATTGATATAGCCATGTAACGATATGATGATTAGATTACAAAATTCATTGGTAAATGATTATTATTATAAATTGATTTGATTAATTGACTATTTTAATAATTTTTCGTGTCTTACATGGTTGCTACACAAATTTCAAGAGTTGAAGTTTGAGCACTCATGACAAATGCCAATAGCATATAAAATGTTAAAGCAATCACGTTACCTTCTTCAAATTTATTCTCGTAGTTATATTAAAAATATTATTATTCTCTATCTCTTTTAATTAAAAAATATTTTTTAATATTTTTATTATTATATTTTCTCTCTTCTTCAATCACAATCACTTTTAAAAATATTAAAAAATCTATGGAAGTTGTATCGTGTTTTTCAAAATATAAGAAATCAAGATACAATCTCTATAAATATTCACTCTCATTCGTTTATAACCACTAACAACCATTACTCAAAATACAAGACACACACTCATAACAAAAATAGAAAACCTACTATAAATGTTCTTAGCATGTAAAATAAGTTTGTTTACTGTTTGCTCAGTGATTATAAGAGAGACGGAGATGAAATTAATTTGTAAGAGTAAATAAACTTACAAAAATAAACACTACTGACGAAAAAAAAGCCAATTCACCACAGCATTTTTCTAATATGACTTTGACATGTGTGTATGTCAGCCACCAATCGGGTAACATGTCATATAAACATAACGCCTTTAGTTTTTGCTCTCACATTTTCTAAAACTTCAAACTCTCTATCTTCTACATTTTTCAATTTCAACTATGTTGTTCTCCTAAGGCGACACCTAAACTCCAATTTTACTACCATCTTCTTCACTTTCAGTATGATAATACATCTTGATTTTCATTATCACTATGTGTATTATGTATTTCGTCTTCATTTTTATATAAGTTAAATGTACTTTTTATAAGTTTTATATGCATGCTATTTACAAGTTGAAAATTTAATCGAACATACATGTTATATTTATTAAGAGTTAACATAGTTTGAAACAACTAGTAAGATAAATATTTCATAACCTTCGAGTCATATGTTCAAACAGTAATAAACCTCTTACACAAAATATACACTGAAATGACACTTATTACTATATTAGATCACGAAACAATACAGTTAATTTCAAGACGCTACGCGAATCGAGATATTAACACGTGACATAAAATGATTATTATCCTATTTTGACTAAACTTATATAGTTATACTTGTGAAGTATTCAACACCCCCCACAACATCAATGTCAGTTGTCTCATTCCACCAAATAAACCTCTATTATTACCTCCAAGTCAAAAATCACACACCACCTACTTAACCTCCATCATCAATCATCATCTTCAACAATCAAATCTCTGCAAAATTGCAAAATCTCCATAAGAACATGATCAAACAAACCTCCACAAATCCCTTTATCTTCTCACTATTCCTCCTATTCAACCATTCATTCTCTCTAGATCACCACTACGAATCATGTGTCCCAAAGGATTGTGGCGATATGCGTAACATCACCTACCCATTCTTCATCAATGGTTTACAGGATCCCGAGTGTGGTTACCCTGGGTTCGAGCTCCACTGCATCAACGGCTCATCGATTATCACGATCTCCGAAACAAATTTCACAGTTAAGCAAATTGATTACGATAAACATCATCTCCGACTGCAAAACTCCGCGATTTCATCGAATCGGAGTAGCTATTGTCCATCGGAGATCAGGAATTTGACGCTAGATCCTAATCGATTCACGATCGACAGCGAGAAGACGACGAAACTGATATCGATTTCCAGGTGTTGGCACAACGTTTCGTTGGAATTGGAGAGGTTTAGGGTTCGATCGTGTGAGAGGAGGGTGGAGTATGTTGTGGTGGAGTATGATGAGAATTTGGGAACCCTAATTGAGGGGTGTGGTGGCGGTGGTAGGGTGGTGGATATGCCGGTGGAGTTGGAGGGCGGAGATGGGCAGAGGACGGTGGTTGACGGTGGGAATTTCACCGGCGTGGTGGAGAAGGGGTTTGAGGTGCGGTGGCGTGCGGCGGAGTGCGGTGGTTGTGAGCGGAGTGGGGGGAGGTGTGGGTTTGATATGACAATTTTTTCGTTTCGTTGCTATTGCCCCGATAGGCCTCACAGGGGGAGTTGCAAACCTGGTAAGATATTTCTGTTTTTGGTATATTATACACTAATTTAGCATATCGTGTATTAAAAATAATAAAATATTAAAAAAATTAGTATTGAAAATATAATAATTATAAAATGATATGATTGAAATTAAATATAAATAGTAATATAATTAATAAAACAATGATATCATTATTTTAAACTTTTATTTTTAAACCTTAATTGTTTTTTTAGTAAAGATTTATTTCAAAATAAACTGTTTTAAAAATATCAATATTAAATTTTTTTTATTATAACTCTTAATTTTAGTTATGTTGTTTTATCAATAAATATTTAAATTTTTTTTAACATACTTCATATTTTTAAACATGTTTGTTGATTAAGAAAATTTTCTTATTTTTAAATTTTTATTTATTTAGAAGTTATATTTTTGTTAATTTATTGAAAAATAATTTTTAATTTCAAAATAAATTAAATAATATTATTAGTATTTAAGGTAATTATTTAATAGAAGAAAGAAACAAGAAAATTAAAATTAAATGGTATAAAATTATATCAAGTGTCATCTTAAAACTTTTTTTTATTATAATAGATATAATAGATGAATTATTATTTGTACATTATTATTAAAAACTTGTACTTTTTTTATCTAGTCGTTGTAGGTGTTGGATGAAATTAATTGGAATGTCACATTTAAGTTTAATACATATGACCAAATATAAGAAAATCATCATTTTGAGGGGATTTTTTTTTCATATGTAAACACATGGTTTACAGCTTCGTATGTGACTTAAAACATACTATACTGTCACGTGTCTTTTGGGTGAACTTGTGAACCAATTCTGTATGCGAGTGTATGCGAGTCTTTTGTATTTAGCTTTTTTTTATAGCTTTTCTAATGATTTTAATATTTGGAAAATAGAACATTTATTTGCCATTATAATTTGAAGAAAAGTTATGGGCAAAATTTTTTTCAATTAAAGTTAGTCTTAGTTGGTATAAAAATTTGGAAAACAAATGGTTGGCATATTCAGCCGATTGTGTTTGTGCACTCTTCAGGAAATGTGGTGATGAGTGATGGAGCCACATTACCAGCCTATTGTGACTTAGTTGCCCATTTATGTCGCATGTCAAGTTTTTAACGAGATAAAAAGAACTATCAATGTTTATTTACCAAATATCTTGGTCAAAATGTTGATCTTAATTTTTTTTATATATTAAATCATGAAACATCACACGTATTTTCAGCTATAAGACTTGTCTAAATCGGTCTACATTTTCAAAAGTATTCAGGTTTTGACATTAGTAACTTTTGTTGGTTCTAATTTTGTCTGTAACATTTCATTAGTATTTTAAAATTAGCTATTCAAAGCGTATTATATTTGATATATATTTTGTTGAATACGAAATAACTTGTTTTAATAGTTGAAACTTAATCAAGATAACCTCAAATAACTATTTTTGTTTAAATAGTTGGAAGTTGACATCAGTACATCACCACGTGAACATTTTGAAAACATGCTGGTTAAGAGTAGTTAGGTTGTACATAAGGCTTCTCTCTTTGGTCCATTTTGGAGCAATAAACTTGCGGCTTGCGACGTAAAAATCAAATGTTGGACTATTCTATTTTGACTTTGACTTTGACTTAGTTGCATCCAAACTTTAGGTGGCATGAAATGTTTGTAAATTGTAAAAACAGACAAGTTTAACTCATAGGTTACATGTTAGCCGGTCTTAATGTTTTAGATTTCATTAAGCTTTCACATCTTGATACACAAATAAATGTATTAACTTTTATAACATCAGCACAGAAGCCACTCGATATATCTAACAACAATTACCGGATCTCGTGTTAGTAGGATATTTAAGGTCTCTCAAGTTTACCAGTGACATGTTCTCATGAAAAAAATAAATTATGTTGCATTTTTGTGTGCGTCTAGTGTTGGAATGTAGGGAAATTGATATCTAAACACCACCCCTCTACAACTAATTGAGTGTTTTTTTCTTTTGCAGAGAAAATAAACCGTAAACTGATTATCATCGCAGGTAATATTGTCATGTAAAATTGATCTTCTTAATCTGTAAATGAGGCATTGATCTCATAAATTTAGTTTTTATGTCGTGAACTTGTAGTTGTTGCTGGAGTTGTGCTCATCTTTGCTCTCGTGGCCACCATTTTCTTTATTCGTTGTGCCTACAAACGCAAAGCTTTGGCTTATTTATCATCAAAGGATAAATCCTGTGAAATTGAAGATACCAGTGTCTACTTCGGTGTGTCGGTTTTCTCCTATGCCGAACTTCAAGACGCCACCCATCATTTTGATTCTTCTAAGGAAATAGGCGATGGAGGTTTCGGAACTGTTTATTATGGTAATTACCTGTCATTTATTTTAAACGTGAAATCTAAGAAAACTAGTGAAAGCTGAATTCAAATATAAGACTGCAGTCAGTACTTTCAAAATACATGCCAAACTAAAGTTGAATTTATTGTCTTTTTACTAGGTAAACTCCGCGATGGCCGGGAAGTTGCGGTGAAACGACTATACGAGCACAGTTACAAACGAGTCCAACAGTTCATGAACGAGGTCGAAATCCTTACTCGGTTACGACATAAAAACCTTGTATCACTCTACGGTTGCACCTCTCGCCGGAGCCGTGAACTCCTCTTGGTCTATGAATACATCCCTAATGGCACGGTGGCTGACCACCTACACGGTGACCGTGCAAAACAGAGCCCGCTGACATGGCAGACCCGTATGAAAATAGCTGTTGAAACCGCCAGCGCTCTTGTATACCTTCACGCATCCGAAATCATTCACCGAGACGTGAAAACTAACAACATTCTTCTTGATGACAACTTTTGTGTCAAAGTAGCGGATTTTGGGTTGTCAAGGTTGTTACCAAATGATGTTACACATATCTCAACCGCGCCTCAAGGCACCCCGGGTTATGTGGACCCCGAATATCACCAGTGTTATCAGCTGACATATAAAAGTGATGTTTACAGCTTTGGAGTAGTTTTAATAGAGTTGATCTCCTCAATGCCTGCTTTTGACATCAGCAGGTCTAGAGACGAGATCAACCTAGCTAATATGGCAATAGATCGGATCCAAAGATGTGCTCTCAACGAGCTAGTCGACCCGTTTCTAGGATCCGACCTGGAAACCAAGAAGATGATGGCGTCGGTGGCGGAATTAGCGTTTCGGTGTTTGCAGTTTGATTTGGAAATGAGGCCTACGATGAATGAGGTGTGGGAAGTTTTGAAGGGGATTCAAGTAGAGGAAAGTAGTGGTGATATTGAAGAGTTGACCGTTGCAAAGTCAACAATGCCACCACCGTTGCCGGAAAACGAAGGTGTCGGATCGATAATCACAGCGTCGCCGATCTCTGTGACCGCAAAATGGCATAGCACGAGTAGTGGATCAATCACAACAAACACCAGCGTGTGACTGAAGATCATATGCACAATTGCATATGTACAAGTGTAGTATTGTTTTTTATACACACATTTTGTTAGCAATGAAAGTTCACAAACGGAACTATGTAACATGGAATCTAAGTATATATGAAGAACAGGATTAAGAAGCCAATAATGGTATAAATTTTAATTTCATATATCAATCAGTTAATATATCAATCAGTTAGTTACTTTTAAATTTAATTTACAGTTTAGTAAATTTATTATTTAATTATCACCAGTTGAAAAACAAAATACCTGAACGGAGCAATATGTTTTGTGGAGGATTGGTTAATGGAAAATTATCCTTGAACTAAAACCGAATGGGTCGGTTAAAGTCTTGGCCAAACAAAAACCGTCACTTAGAGTTGGTTGGGGTTAAACTGTTAGGTTCGGGGTAGTTATCAGTTACTCTGTGGTTATGGGCAAACTATGTTTGTTTGTTTCCCATATGCACCCCTAGGCTCTACTTAAATACACCTCAAGTTCGGGACTGATGAGGAGAGATTGGTGTACGAGCGGCATGACAACCTAGTGTCTCAGATTCCGTACTCGTATTATCAAATGTGTCAGTAACCCGTCAACAATCAAATTATAAATAACCCGTTAATAGTCCAATTATCCGTTAAAAGAACTACCCCTGCCGCGGGCCTGCATCGTGAAAGAAATGGTAATGAGAGTTTCAAATTATGGGCCGAGTTCAGGCCCACTAAACATTAGAGATCGTATCTATTCTGACCATGGGCCTTTACGGGCTACGGTAACGTTCACCGTTCGTTTTCACCTAAGTACCCAACCTTTGAAGTTTGAATTGCATTTGGGTTATCTAAATATTTTGCAAACTAAAAAAGCATCATATTATTACAGGATGTGCTAGTTTTTATTTACGTTACTTGACAATAAAATATTGCTCCAATTTCTTTACTATAGCATTTCTTTTGATATTATAAAAAGTATTAGAATAAAATAAAATATGTATAATCCATCTCGCTTTTACAAAATTTAAAAACATTTTTTAAATCAGTTGGCAATTAAAGTAGTATAAATGTTTATAAATTGACGCTGAAATCCTTCGTGTTTCTACGTCTAACTTTTGGTTTAGGCTAAACAACCCTTCTTTTAAACCCATGCCTTTGTTTGATCCACCTTCTTTTGTTGATGGTGATCAAAACAAATACATAACCCAACTTTAATAGGATTTCATATGATCAGCTAGCATAACTAATTTTTGTGATAAAAATCAATTGAACACAAGCCCCGTCAATGTTGTTCTATGTCATAGCTCTGATACATGTTGTATTGGATCTTCAAGCCTGGAGTTTTTTCTAACAAACCAATATTACTTGAACATATATCAGTTTATTTAATCCATTTGACGTTTGTTGGATCAAATTTGACTGATGCATACAAAACAAGGCAAAGTATTGTTGATTTGTCTTAAGCGAAATATATGTACCAGACAACATATATGCAACTAGGTGTGAAATATATGTATATATATCGAACGAAATGTAATTTCTTTTTGAAATATTTCTTTTACTTGTTTGATTTGTAATTAGGTATCAATACATGTTCTTGAACTAATATAACAACTTTTGACACTAGAATGCATACATAGCACTTTTGAGTCTATAAATTTTGTGTTGATTAATTCCTAATTCGTGAAATTGATTGAACATTTCCATCACATGAGGTTAATTCGCTAACCAACTATATTTAGTGATCAAAACAGTGAGTTTTCGGGACATCAATAGTAAAAAGAACGACTAACATGCATATACGTCTGGTTTCAAGTTCTATCATGTTTTAATGTTAGACTTGAACTTACACCTAACATGATGAGAAAGATGAAGTTAATCTAGAAATCATGGTGAGTAGGATGATCCATTTTAATAAGTCATGGAGCAATAAGTTCGGTTAAGTGGTCACAATCATGTATGAACCAATGTCAAATGTATGAATATCAACCACTCATCAAACCAATGTGTCCATCCACCGTTCAATAAAGATATGACAAATATGTGCCATTAAATTGAAGCGCACTCTCACTCACCAACAACCTCAATCTATTAATCACATGACAAATCGACACATAATTTATATATCTCACATTTATATTTTTTTTAATTTTTCTTTTGAAGTTTTCTAAATATGTATGATGTAATAAAAAGGTTGAGTAATTTGTATTTGGGAAACTTATACTCATTTGAACAAAAAGTAATGTTATAAATAAAGAAGTCATTTCGTGTTTCAATTGGGGAGGTGTTCATGCTCCTTTTATTAAAAAAATTCAAATATATAAATAGTTTATACTTTTTTTTTAATTTAAGAAATCTTTAACACAAATAAACATATGTTGTGAAATTGACATTATGTTTAACTTTATATCACTTTGAATGATGAGGCTTTATCTGGTTCTCAAGTTAACTTGATATCACTTAACCCGTAGCTTAAATAGGGTTAAGGTTGTAAACAACCGATCAACTATACACCCTAAGGTTGTGTTTGGTTTGAATGAATGTAATGAAATTAAGAAGCTAGTATAATTTTTAAATAAAATTGTGTTTGAATTAGCAATTAAAAGTAAACCCAATGAAAAATTTCATCTCAAATTCCTTTGGTTGTGAGATTTTAAAATCCTTCTATCTAGAGAGGGATTTTGAAACCCCTCAACCAATGGAATTTGAGGTGAAAATTTTTCGTAGGTTTTACATTTTATTACCTACTGAAACATAATTTTATTTAAAAATTATACTAGTTTCTTAATTTCATTTTATTTCATTCAATTCCTTCCAACAAAATGTAACCTAAAAATATAAAAATGACAAAACATGAGTTTTCATTAAAAGTACATATTAGATTTCAAATAAATGTGTGGGATTTAAAGACACGTAACACCTTTAAAACTCTTTTATAACTGTTATCTGTAAGCTTCATAATATTTTAATATATTTTTATTTCTTCTAGTGAGTCATAAATAAGTTAGTTTGGGAGGAGAAACTATATGACTTTTCAAATGGAGTTATGGAGGTAATATGTTCGAGTTTTACTTGGTGCAATATATTTCAAGTGGACCAGAGGTTTTACCATCGTAGATCAATGGGTGGTGGTTTTCTTCTGGAATGATAGGCGCACCGGTCACCATCGTTGTCTGTATTCGTGAGCGTCGGTAAGTTTTCGCCAATGAATTTACTCGGAAGGTTAGGTTTAAAGTATTCATTAGCCGTTTTAAAAAAATGTTTCCATTAACAACTAACAAGTTAAGAAACCAAAACAATGTCTGGAAATATGTTGGTTTGCTGTTTTTTGTAACTTATATCCAACGTTTTACTAATCATAACAAACTTAAAAAATAAAAACCTTAAAAAAGGTCTAAATACTTCTTGACGTTACCGATGTCCTATAAAAAGTTAGTGAAATTACTAATCAGCTAGATTATAATACCAGAACAAGGTTTCAAAGTCCTCTGGTTTGCTGTTGTTAATTATGTTTTTTCACGATTTTCTTGGACATTAAGATTTAAGTCTAGTTTTAGCGAATTAAAAAGGCAAATAAGATATTGATTTTTTAAATCTATAACCTTTAATAAAACAAATTTTTTTTACCATGTGTCATTCTTTTAACTATGTTTTTGTCATTTGTTTTTTTTTCTGTATGTTACAGTAATTTAAACACTGATCCAAATTTTTCTCTCTTATTAATTCTTATGTTTTTTCTCTTTTATAATTTTTTTTAAATCAAACTATCTTTTTAGTTTTTAGCCTATCTATCTATTTATAAAAAAATTTAATCCTTTTATTTATTTTGCATTAAACTTTAATCCTTTTATTTAGCTAGTTTTTAGCCTATCTGTCTATTTATAAAAAAAACTAAAATAAACAAGAAACTATTGTAGATCTTATTATACTTACTTTCTCATTTTTCTATATTATTAAAAATAATATTGAATACTAGTAATATTACTCATACAATTTTCAAATTAAAAAATATATAATTTAATAAATTAAAAACCTATTTTTTATTAAAAACACACACTTTTTAAAAACAAAATATTTATAAAATATAGAATACAACGAATTTTTATTCAAAAAAACTCATTTTTCTTAAAACAATATATTTAAAAATCCCCAAAAATTTTTATAAAATAAAATTTAAGAAAATTACATTAATTTTTATTTACTTAAAATAGCTATTTATACGTACTTAAAAGCATATTTTATCTAAAACATGATTTTATAATGCATGATTTTTTATTAATAACTATTTAATATTTTATTTGTTCAATCTGTGTATTATATTGAGACTACCTAGTGTTCATATATATCGAGCCTTTGTGTACCCTTTTCTTTGTTAATTAGTTATAGCTCGCACTTTATCAAAGGTTAAGTGTTAAGAACATGAGTTTTTCAAATTGTTTAAATTAAAAGTGATCCAAATTTTAGTACTTTATTATGATGTGATGAAAATTTAAATAGAGTCTAATTACCATAACATGTTTTATAACTTATTTTACAAAAGTTCTAGGAATGTTTACTAGTTTAAATAAGTTACATGTTTTCTTTTATCTTTGAAAATATGTGTTAATACATATATACTTTCATGTAAACATCTAGATTCTAAAATAAGTTTAAAAAGAAAAATATGATTAGAACGGCAAGTTATATAGTTGGTTAAGTCCACATTATGAGCACAACTTACATCATAGATTTTAGAATGTATAGTATTACTAGCTCGTCGTAGATGCTAATGTTTTTAAAGCCTTCCGTACATGCAATATTTTGAAGAAAAAAAATAAGATAAGCGTGATAAGTCATTGGATTGGGTTGAATGTTTATAAAATATTTACAAAATACCAAAGAATATATACTATCACGTTGGGATTTTGTTTATAGTTTGGTGCTTTAGTTTTGTTTAGGTATGTTGAACTTTCTAGTTAGGTCTTTTTCTACTTATTAGAATTTGTGTGGGTTAGTTTGCTTCAATTTAATAGCTTGTCATCATGTTACATACAAGTTCAATTGTGGGGTGGTTCAGTTTAGTTTCAATATGCTATTCATGTTTTTAGCTTGTGTACATAGGCAGTTGGATATAATTTGTCATTCAAAATTATTAGTAAGCCAATGCTATTTGACAGAAATGATTGTTGATTAATAATAACTAATTTAACTTAAGACCATTAACCTTGTGAATAAAAGTTGAGGTTGTACTTATTTTCTAAGTATTCACTAAACATAAAAGTTATTTATGTTAAAAGTTCAAGTAGTTATTTAGTCTATGCAAAGTTCAAGGCAGGGTGGTAGGAGTTGACAAGGACCAGGGGTGTTCAAAATTGAATATTCGAAATTTTGGATATCCGAAAATTTGAAATAGTGATTCGGATATTTAAAATTCATTTTTTTATTTTTTTATATTTTTAGTTTTTAGTTCTTTTACAATAAATAAACATATAATATTATAAAAATAATATAAAAAATCAACTCATCATAAAAGTCACAATATACACTAAAAAATCTCAATCTAAAGTAAACATATATATATTAATTAGTTTTTGTATAATCGGATATCCGAATATCCGAAACTTTTGAAAATCACTATCCGAATCCGAATTTTCGGATATCCGAAAATTCAGATATTTCGAATTTTGGGATTGGATTTTCGGATTCAGATATTTTTGAACATCCCTAGACAAGGTACTACACAAGTAGACCAATTTCAAAGAGGATGAGGCGATGTTTGCGTTCATCATATCTCATACCGTCACATCAACCATTCATCCCGAGTCTCCTCCCCACTATTCTAGTTTTCTTTCCTATTTTTTTGTTACCATCCCCTATGTTGCCACCACCGTGCACTACTATCTTACGCCTTCCATCTCATCCTCGCTCACGGCACGTTGTCACCCATCATCTTGCCCCGAAAAAAGCATGTTGTCGTTCACGGCACGTTGTCACCCATAACATCCTAGAAGGTGGAAAGAAGTGTACTAATTGATAAAGGTTTGACAAATCGTTAAATCTTTAAAACCAATTGAATTTTTTAAATTGAAGTAAGAGTAATGGTCCATATACATATAACCAATACAATTGTTTCTTTCTTCTATTTGTATGGCAAACTTAAAACACAAAGTGCTTAAACCAAAAAAAGCAATTACCCCGAGCACCATTTTTGTCAAATCACAAAACATAAAGGCTTAAAACGACATCCAAACAAATAGCAATATAAAAATACCAAAAAATATATCATTTTTGCATTTAATTTGTGTTTGGCATTAGTTAAAGAGTTATTCCATCTTCGCCTACCCATCCATTTTCTTCACAGACACTGCTTTTCATCTCTTCATTCTCCATCGCTTTCATCCCCTCAAACCCCCATTCTCCACCAGATCAATATCAATCGCTTCACAATCACCCACACCAACACCATCGATCCATCTTTCCTTCGTGGGTATCCTTCGATTTCATCTTTTCCCCAATTTTCTAGGGTTTTTCGGACCAATCAAAGCCTCAAATCGCTTCACCCACATCCTCCCCCCGTTTTTCCACCAAAAAGATCATCACACCACGTGTTTTGGGCTCGTATTAGGGTTCTTGTTCGGTTTTGAACCCTCCATTCCGACTGTAAACAGAATCAAAATCAATCTTGACGTTTGCATCGTCCAACCTGCTCATTCGTCCTTTCGTTGATCGATTTTTGGTGAATTTGAAGGGGTTGTGATTTAGGGTTTTACAGAAGATGTTGGGAGCTGGATTGCAGTTTGGCCGGAGTCGTAACGGAGAAGATAGGTTCTACAATCCGGCGAAAGCGAGAAGGCATCGTCAACATCAGGATAATCTCCGGCGAGCCCAAAGTGACGTCACTTCAACGCAATCGACGACGTCATCCGGCCCTGTGGAGCCTGAGAATCGAGTTGTAAAGCCACCGGTTCCGGCTGAACCGCCGGTGCCCTCGCCGGTTTGCAATCTGCAGCGGTTTTTGGAGTCGATTACACCTTCTGTTCCTGCTCAGTATCCCTCAAAGGTTTATTTTTTTTTTGTTTTTATTCTTTTTATTTGATGTAGATTTGTTGTTTATTTACACACTAAATGTATTTTATTGACTTTTGGAGGGTCAACTCACCGACCTATATAGATTAATCATCTTGTTGTAGTTTAATTTATGTGTTTATACATAACTTGTTTTGTGATTGGTATGGCTTCTAAGCAATACATACTTGTAAATAAAGAAAGTTGTGAATTGAACATATAATTCGTAGTCCAATTTTTAAGAATTGTAATGTTCATTTATTATGAAAGGAATATTTTTTCTGCTTGTTGCTTCATGTGTAGTTCAGTGAACATGTAATGAACTGTTAATAGTTACAATTGTTATTTTGTTAATAATTGTTAAAGGTTTGGTAAATGGAATGTAGTTTACTTGCTAAAACATAATTGCTAATGGTATTTTTGGTTGAATTGTGTGTTACAGAGAGCTATGGGAGGGTGGAGAAATTGTGACGAATATCAACCGTACTTTGTGCTTGGTGATTTGTGGGAGTCTTTTAAAGAGTGGAGTGCTTATGGTGCTGGAGTTCCTTTGATATTGAATGATAGCGATAGTGTGGTTCAGTATTATGTGCCTTATCTGTCGGGGATTCAACTATACATGGACCCTTTGAAATCTTCAGCAAAATCTAGGTATACAGTTTTTGGGTCCTTTGTTGATCTTTTTTTTGTTACAATCATTTTGGTGGTATCCAGATTTGTTAATCTAGCTTACTGGACATTATACATATTAAGGAGACTGATGTTGATATTTTAAGTGGCTGAATTGTTTTGATGGACTCATTTCTTGTCTTTATTCGAAGATAACTATTCATTAACTTGTTTAGTTTCACAAAATGCTTCTTGATGGGAAACATTGTTTACATGCTGTAAGACTACTTGATGTTTTCTTCTACTTGGATTATAGTTATTGCCTTATTGGACAACTGGGTAAGGATTAATCTGAAAGTTACAATACTATGTACTGAATACGCAGACAAGAAAACATAAGACTCTGGCTGGCTGTCTTTCATAAAACTCTATTAAAAACTTGTAGTGATACTATTCATGTGTTCTCTTCCCTCCTTACTGAAGATCTGGCTGATCCTATACATATGTCTGTGTGTGTGTGTTCGTCTGTATATAAGGATGATCAACATATTACCATTTTTAAGTAGAGAACCGTGAAATCACATAGGCACTTTTACTTATCGCTTTAAATGTGATCAGAAGATGGTTTTTTACTTGCAACTGTTTCCTCTACCACTACATGTGATTATCTTCCATGCACGGCGCAATTGAACATTCCCCTGTATGTGCATATGTGTGTAACGGGAGAAGTCAATTGTGATATATGAAACCTTAATTATCATGTAAACCATGTATATATATTGAACCATAGTAGCCTGGGTTAAGGCTTAAAGAAGAGTCTATTAGGATGGAGTTAGGGCTTATAATTATTGGTTGCGATTTATGGTCATTGTTGAGTACTTTAATACACTTGTTTTGGCCTAGATCTTTTTTTGACCAACTGTTTGTATTTTATTTCCCATATAAACATAACTAGTCATATGTTATATGATTGAGTTTGTTAAACCATATATATATATTATTATATAGTGCAGAAGTTTTTTATTGATTTTGTTAGATCAGTATTTGAAGTATAGAATTTCAGTCTGTCACTATGTATTGTTTGAACGTGGTTTGATTTATTTTCCTTGCAGACTTTTATTTTGTTTTTTTTGCTATGACAGGCAACACATGGAGGACAGTGATGTTGACTCTTTTAGGGACTCAAGTAGTGATATAAGCAGCGATTTTGACCTCCCAAAGAGTGAAATTACTCAGCGGTTGGATCAGCTGTCATTAAATTACCAACATGCCCTTCAAGAAGGGTTCTCTAGTGATGAGGGTGAATCTGCAAGACCTCAAAGTTGTCTTTCATTTGAGTATTTGGAGCGCAATCAACCTTGGGGTCGGGAACCTTTGACTGATAAGGTTTCTTTTCTTGAAAATTGTCTGATAAGGTTATAAGATATGCTACATGGTCTTTCTGATTCCAAATTACATCCTCATTTTGTATCTGTTGCATAGATACTTGATCTTGCCCGTTGCTTCCCTGAGTTGAAAAGCGTTAAAAGTTGCGACTTGCTGCCTTCTAGTTGGTTATCTGTAGCCTGGTACAATCTTTTGTTACTCTTTTCTATTATATTCATCACATGTTATAGCTTTTCTGACTTGATGGGTTATTTTGGTGCTTTAATAGGTACCCAATTTATAGGATTCCAATGGGACAAACATTAAAAGATCTTGATGCTTGTTTTTTGACCTTTCATTCTCTTCATACACCAACCACAGGTTTGTAGTTTTCTTTCTAATTTTTGTGGCTAATATTTTGAATCTGATAATTTGGTTAGTGCAGTTTCAAGTCTCAAGTATTAGTTTTCAAATGTATGGATAAACTCACTACTCTTTTTAAGATCTAATTACTTTTATTTTGAATAATCAGTTTCATGCTACAAGACATTTCTTATGTTTTTCACAAGAATTTTTGAATAATCCAAACTTGCCAAACACTCTGAATAACTGATTACCTGGCTGCTGATTGTTACAACTTACAATTTTCAAATAGAACAAGCATGTCCAAACATTCTCTCTAACTGCCTATTTATATTGATTATCTTATTATGATTATTACACATCCAAACACCGCCCTAAATGCATCAAGATAGAAGATACTGTAATCAGAAGTGACCACTTATATTTTTACAATCCAAATCTGTATGTTATAATTCTCTGAATGTCTTCTAATTCAAATGCAACATGTTTTCATGACTCATAAAGTTAATCCTTCAGTAGCTGCCCAAAATTTGGTTAAAATTAGGGAGTAGACGTCATATCTTTAGCAGCATAAGTGAAACAGCCAATTTATATAGTTTTAATTTTGTTACCACATACCAACCATTTAGATACAATTGTTTCCACGTGATTGGTCAATTTCAATTCAATTTTGGGGTAGTTAAAACTTGAATAGTTGCTTATTTCTTATTGTAGGCAATCCCAAATGTGAATGTATTGATCAGTTAATTTAGACACAAGTTGTTTCCACATTTAATTTGAATAATTGTTTGTTACAGCTGCAGGTAGTCAATGTGAGCATCCGCCGGCTGTCGTGCATTATGGGGAGATAGGCGCGTCAAAAATATCATTACCAGTGTTTGGTCTTGCTTCATACAAGCTTAAAGCACCACTGTGGATTAACAATGAAGGCCCTTTGCTGACTGATCTTTTGCAGGCTGCTGGCAGTTGGCTGGCAAACCTTCAGGTCAATCACCCAGATTTTCTTTTCTTTTCTCGTAGATGACGACCGACGAAGATAATGATGATAAGATGATAATGATAATGATGATAAGATGATAATGATAATGATGATAAGATGATGATGATGTTGTAAAATCAAAATAAAAAAGGCAGAACAAAATGAATGCAATAAGGGTCAGAAAAGGGAGGATTAGATATAAAAATATAGAGATGAAATAGACAAAAGTGACGCGAGACAAACCTCGGTTAAGTTAGGGTTTGGGCTGCTTTATTTATAAAAGAGAAAAAGAAACAGAAGAAAGATTTTATGTTGGGATGATTTTCTTTTTTGGTTTTTAATTTATTAAAAAGGTAAGAATGTGAGTGATATAGGCAGCAGGCTGTATTTTTTCTGTGTCCTGGTGATGTTTGTAACGTTATGTATTAGTATCAGTATTAGTATTTGCATTATGAATACGGTAGTATTGTTTGGATGTGTTTCTGTGCATTTATGAAAAAAGAATAGTAAATGAACTGGTCAGCTTGTGTTAGGTTTCTGTCTTTATATGTTCTTTTACTTTTCCTCACATGGTTTGTAAGAAAATGACCATGAATTTGTTACGCCCTTTACGTGGTATGCGTAACAACAGTGTGTCATAAACATCTATAACTACAAACATATAATAAATAACTCGTCAACATGTGTAAACACATGCACTGGAACACGAATGAACAAATACATATGAATGTCTAAACATGAACAAATGTTTTATAAACGTAAAATCTTACTAACAACCGCACCTTTATGATTGGTTGGTTATAAATGATAAAATGCTTAACATGACTCAAGCTATACACAAACTCATGAACATCTTATCATGAGCTTTTCTCATAGTCTAAAATCACAACAATATAAGAGAATTATGCAAAATAGCCATTTATACAAGTGTTACACCTAGATAGTCATAGTCATGGAAAAACAAAAAACTCATCGCGACGATCAATTTTATCTCTCTTACTAGTATGATTTTCATTAATAATGACTTAAATTGATGTGATATGCGTTAATATTTTTTTATGTTTATTTGACTATAACTATTGTCATGCAATTACAAAACTGGTTATGGTCTTCTAGTTTAACGTGATGTAAGTTCAATTTCTTTAAATTGAAAGATTAAATTGTATTTAGGCCCAAAAAACTAATTAAAAAATAACAATGATAAAGCTATAAGGATGGGCGGGAGGTGTAGTGTAGTGTGGACACTACCTCCATCGAATTTTAGTGTGGTTTTATGATGTTATGATAAAATATGATTGATAAGTATATAATGTGATGTGATATGACATAACAAAAAATAATTAATGAGTACTTAATATGGTGTGATGTGAACACTCCCTTCATCATAATAATATAAATATTATGTTAAGGTGTTTGTTATTAGTACATTTTAATTATCGTTTTTCTTTATCTTTTTTTATACTTACATATTACATATAGATATACAAAGGCAGAAAAAGAAATTAAAATGTCTTTAATAATAAAATATTTGTCTATATAACCATAGCCTATGTTAGTTTATAGTTAAACTATCTTAAAGATAATAAAATTCCTTATTTAACTCATACTTATTCTTCCTTTTCGTGTAATGACACCTCTCATAAAAATCTACAGAAATGCAATACAGCTTGTAATATGTACCAATAAAACAAAAAATAATAAAGAGAAAGCGTTCAATAAAGTAAAGCAAATTCACCAAAAATCCTAAAATAGCCATTTTCACTACAAAAGCAACCTCTATCTCTATCACAACTCCAACAGCAGCAACTCAACACTCTCATCACCATCAACAATGGCGGTATCAATCTCCGTTCTCGTCGCCATCGTTTCTCTTCACCTCATGGCCTTTGTTCTCGCTATAGGCGCCGAACGACGTCGTAGCACGGTACTCAAAATTTCACATTTCCACACTGTAAATCTGTAATTTGAACCTTGTAGTTGTTGAATGTTTGTTCGTTGGATTTTGTTTGTAAATTAGGCGAAAGTGACGCCGGATCAGTATGATGATTACAATTACTGTGTGTACGCCTCCGATGCGTCGACGGCGTACGGTTTGTCGGCGTTTGGACTGTTGCTGATTAGCCAGACGGTGGTTAACGGCGTCACGAGGTGTTTGTGCTTTGGTAAAGGTCTTGTGAGGGGGTTTTCGAGGAAGATAGCGGTCTTCTTCTTCATTTTGTCATGGTGAGTTTTGTATTCGCTTAATTTGGTATCTGGTTGTCGGTGAAATGATATATAATGTAGTGAATTGGAATTGGTGTTTCAGTTGTCTCCGTTTATCTTAATTTACTTACAGTTGTCTAAGTTAGAGTGTTGGTTATGCATATTGGATTAGTGTCTTGTAATAACTAGTAATTAGTAATTGACAAAAGGGCTTGTAGCCTAGTGGTGTAGTAAGGTGTTTCTTCCAAGTGATTGAGGTTTTTGGTATGGTGTAGTTTTAGGGTATAGGTTTAGAGAGTGTGTGAGTTAACCGTTCTAAAAATGACTTGTAATTGAAACAATGTCTTCCCTTTTCACGTTTTGTGGTGATAGGGGCTAGGCTGTCGATTCGTGAAAGCTAAATTTTGGTCGAGTAGATGGAAATGGTAACTATCATCTTTCAATTGAATCTTAACTAGTAAGTTTGCCTCAAACACCAAATATAGGAATTGATACTAAGATATTTGCCAAATTTGAAGTTTTACGTCTAAAAGACAGAGGTGACAATTCATGTTTGCTAGTGTAAGTAGGTTGTGATCTCTTTTGCGGGCTGGAATTATGAATCCGACATGCGGTACGACTTTAATTGTTCTGGTTTCAAGCGGTAATAATGTGCTTACACTAGATTCTGTTAAATGATTTACCTTCAATCAGGTTTTATATATATCACTTGTTTGGTTTGGTACTAATGTTGAAATTTATCACCGACAGTCACTGAATTCCATGTTTTTTCTATAGCATCTATACACAATATATGCTTATGGATGCTTGTACAAAGAGCTACTCGTGCATGGTTCTTGGTAGTCTTGTTTTGTACAAGCGTCCAGTGCTTTTACCATTTTAGAGTTGGAAATGGATTTGGAATTGTAATATTATTGCCCTTGACTGATTAATGAGCAAGAGCACTATATTGGTCCTAGAACTGTCCAGCTATCTAGTGTATTTACTTTATCCAAAACATATTGTGGTTACTGGTTAGGGGTGCATGTTGGGTGTGTTGAATCTGGCATAGGCATACTTCCAGTCTGGTTCTAATTAATTTACGATTACCCAGTCCTATTTATTATTTCATTCACAATATTAAAAGAAAAGGTCTGATGTGATAGATGTGTTCAGCGCGTGATAATGTGCTATCATATTCTTGGGTTATTGGATATGTGGTGAATATATGATATGTGACACTGAAAAAGTGTTCCTGTGGTGTAATACATTACAATAATTCTGTAAGAATCTGTTTGGACTTCAAATAGTAAAACTACCATGTTCTAACTGTAAAAGAAATTGTTCTTAAACTAACCATTGTGCTGTACCATGCTTTTTACATGAAAATGCCATACATTCAAAAGGTGTGCCATGTAAAATTTCAAGATTGCATCACGTAGAATGTATTGTTTACACATGCCACAAGGTCAACCATGCAACAAAAGACGAGGACATCTAAATTAATATCACGTGTTTTCTGCACATTGTCATGGAAAAAACCCCGCTCTCTTTACTTTTAGATCAGTTATACGAATAAAGTTTATCTTATGGGATTCAACCACCGACCGAACGGTATGTGGCTAAATTTACTATTGCTCTATTATTACGTGATAGGTTCACTGCTTACATGCCTAGATGTGTTCTAGTGTTTAGTTTTAGTTGTGATCATTAGAATAAATTGAATTCCAGATTTTTCATATCATATTGGCTGCTTTCTAGTCAACTGGTGTATGCTTGATGTGTATGTTCATTGTGTCTGCATGATGTCCAATTGTCCATGACCTTTATACAACCACATCTCATGAAAAGATGCTGATGATGTTTGGTCATGCTGTTGATTAGTACTGGTAACATGTTTACAGTTCAAAACAGATTATAATGACACTAAATTACATTTTGCATCCATAGGGTTTAAAACTTTAAATAAGTGATGAAAAATGTCTCTAATGGGGCATACATATAAATATGTCTCTTCTTTCACTGTTTCATGATGGTTTTGTCCCTAAAGGGGCATAATTACACTACTCATTGAGTGTTGAGCAGCTGCTCTTGCAGTTCAGACAGCTGATCTAGTAAATGGTGTTCATATGGTTTAGTACATTGCAGGAATAATGCAAGAATCTATAACTTTGGACCTCGAATAGTAAAACCACTCTAGTCCTTTACATCATAAGTGACACTGTTTTAACTGTCAAGAATATTCTTCAGCTAACTTTTCTGGTCTACTAAGCATTTTACATGTATATGCCATATGTTCAAGGGTTGTGCAATGTAACTTTTCAAGGCTGTGTCTTGCTGAATGTATTGCATATACATGTCATAGGGTAAATCATTCAAGAAGAGTTTTTTTTTGTACATTAATGTTACATCTCTTATGCATGTTATACTGTTATCATCGATCAAATCACAAAATACTTAATTACTTTTGGATAGTATGTCTCACCAGCAAATCTTAAACCCATACCGCACTTTTCCCTGGCCCGCTTGTATTTCCGCCTTTAATTGTGTGCTCTGATCAGGCATTGATTGGTAATTTGTTTCTCTTTGAACATGTGACTAGGGTCTCCTTTCTTGGGGCAGAAGCATGCTTGCTTGCAGGATCTGCAAAAAATGCTTATCACACTAGATATCGAACCATCTATGGGGGAGATGATCTGTCTTGTGAGACTCTGCGCAAAGGTGTGTTTGCTGGAGGGGCCGCCTTGACATTCATATCGATGGTGGCGTCAATTGTCTATTATTTGGTCCATCTAAAGGCGGATACAGGTGGATGGGAGAAACATCAAAATGAAGGGCTAGGTATGGCATCTTTAGACCATCAGGATCACGGCAGTGCTGGTCAGTTTCAAAAGCTGTAATTCAGTTGCAACTGGTATAATT
This sequence comes from Flaveria trinervia, assembly GCA_025506515.1. Lineage (NCBI taxonomy): Eukaryota > Viridiplantae > Streptophyta > Magnoliopsida > Asterales > Asteraceae > Flaveria > Flaveria trinervia. The sequence continues at coordinate 86,231,900 of CM046441.1, read as the reverse complement.
ACGTTAATATGATATATTAGAAAAGAAAGCGAATCATAATATTAAGATGTGTTTATGATTTATTAAGTTGAAATGCTAGTAAAATGTATTACTTCCGATCTTTTATATCCGTTGTGTGTGAAGGTTTTCAGACCTTACTTTTACAAGTAGTTGATGGGTTAAACATGAAACGGACAGATTTTCTGATGATTATTAGTATTTTACTTATTATCCTATATGTTAAAAAAGGGACGCGATGAACAGTAAAACAGGGACATTTTGGGTATTTCATTAGATGGCACAATAGTGTTTAAATGAGAGAAATCAGTTGTCTCTCTCTTCTAACGATTATTGTTCTGAGGAAAGAGCGGTGGTGGTGGTGAGCGCAGAATGTAAGTAGTCGGTGGTCTTAGATGTTGGCGATGGCGAGGATGATGAAGGTAGTTCATTTATTATAAATTACAAATGAAACAACATGGTATACCCCATTAAATGTAAGGGTACACAAGAAACTGAAGTAACTGGAATAAACGACACAGTCAAGCCGAACCAAATTAAAAACAGACGGTTTTATTGATGTTTTTAAGAAACAATTTTTAGTTCTGTTTTGGTTTTGCTTGTAGCAAAAACCAAAAAACAAATTGAAACCATACAAACGAACCTGTACTTTAGAAGGTATTTATAGTTTCATAAACTTATAAACATGATTAGATTATTAGTTATTATATCTTATGGATTGCAATTATTAATATAAATTGTTGTAAGTCTAAGTTTATAGCCTAAATTCATTACTTTAGACCATTTCAAAACTAAAGTGAAAACTGAAAATAAAAAAACTAGAAAAATCGAAATCAAACAATTTTAAAAATTCAAAAATCGAAATATCGGATTGTGATTTTGATTTGAGGCTAAAACCGAATCCAACCCTGTTAAATACCATTCCTCTAACTTTGGGACGTGTGATGTCGTTTAGAGAAACGAACCCCAAAAGCTATTCAAAAGTCATCCCTTTCTTCCCTTTGCAAACCTTTCTTGTACACAAAGGTTAGAATTTTAGTTACTATAAATTTGTCAATAAATATAGTTTTGATGCATTAAAAACTTGACGACCATGGCAGATTATGACAACAACAATTATCAGAATATGGCGAACTTCAAACGATATTTTCATTCGTTAGTTGGAAAAGGGCCAGGTAATTATTTCTAAACCATTTGTATTTCTAACTATAGCTTTAACTGTCTTATATTTACCTCACGTGTATTACAATATGATAAAAAAAATTTATATAATATCATCTTATTATATATGAGATTAAAGTAAATAAAAAAGATGTGAAAGTTAATGAGAATGTGAAATTGCTACCTTCTTGACAGATTGTCCAAATTGTTTCACTTTTTTATTTAAAAATATACTTTTTTTCGTTACACGAATATTGTAATAGTTTTATCTTCGAGGCATGCCGCGGATATTACTACTTTATTTTATTAGGAGATACTTTGTGATCAGAAACTAATTATTTGTTATTTAGTTATTATAGGATAAATTGATTTGGACCGTTAGACTTTTCCCTTTTTTAAATTCTATACCTACAACTCATTTATATAATTTGATCAATTATCCACCATTTCTATTGTATTCTGATTTTTGTTAGGGCAAAACGTAAAGAGTTTTGAGTTCCTTTAAAATTTCTAAGTAAATCTTATTGCTATGAGAATATTATTATTATCTTAACTTTTTCTATTTTAATTAAAACCATAATTTTGTTAATTTAAACATATACTGTTTTAAATAATTTTAAATACATCATTATTTTTATTTGAATTTAAACGTAAGTTGTTACAAACTACTTTGTATTTAATATAATATATATTTAGCCCGTAAAGGCCAATAAGAATATATACGAAACATCGTATATTAAAAGCTAGACAATATAAAATATTGAAAAAAATAAAAAAAACGTAAAACCAAAAGGGGTTCAACCGTTCAAGAAATTGAAAGGTGGGTATAAACGTATAACGTTACTTGTTAAAGATTACACAAGTACCCCTTTTACTTCTAGAAAATGTCCCAAATTACACTCAAGTTACACTTATACCATATACCCCCCCCCCCCCCCCCCCCTCAAAAAACTTCGAATTTAACCACAGTTTTTTACGCAATTAATGTAAAACTTGATGTGCACTTGCAGTATCAGACGTGATTTTATGGAGGAACACAAGATTATCAGCGTCAATCTTATTAGGGGTTACCGCGGTTTGGTCGCTTTTCGAAGTTTACGCGTATAATTTCGTTTCTCTTGTTTGTCACATCTCCATTGTTGCTATGTTGATCATTTATATCACCTACACCATGGCAAAGTATACTCAATGGTAACACCATCATCTTCTTAAGTACAGTTATTTACTTTTAGCTTAAAATTTTATAAATTCGCTAAATGTATCCTCGGTAAAATTCTTATATAGGGATCTTCCCGATTTTGAAGAGATCACCATACCCGAATCAACGTTTAAGTGGTTGTACAGAAAAACAAACAACCTGTTACTTAATTCTATTATACAGCAAGCGGAGAGATCTCGTTCGATTTCTCTTGGTATGTGTTAAAGTATGGGTGTTAAACTAGGTCATGTTCGTGGGTTAATTGACGGGTTTTTAAGATAACAGTGTTTGACACATGAACTCGAATATGACAAAGTATTTTACTAGTTGACATGAACACAACCTGTATTTTACCCTTTTTTTACATATTAATTTCTAATATCACACTTTAGAAAATAAAAATTACAGGTATGTATAAAATAGTTACACTTAAATTATATTTATTTTATATATTTTTTTGCCTAAAAAAGTAAAACATATATTATAAAAGAATAAGTATAAAACTATATAGGTTAACTGGATCTAAAAGAATCTTATCATTTGTATAAGTAAACGTGCTTGCAAATCGGTTAAAATTGATGCTTTAGATTAAATTAGACTAAACTCTAACCTACAAACTTCACGTTAGATCTTTATCGTGTCAGAACTTCATACCAAACTTCCATTAAACCAAAAATTCTAAACATTAAGTATATGTATTTGTTTTCTTTTTTGTAGACATTGGCTTTACTATGGATGATATCGGTTATTGGAAACCATTTTAGCTCTTTGAATTTTGTATATCTTTGTAAGTGCCGACAATTATGCTTTTCAAAATCCTATGATCAATGGTATTGGCGGCCTTATTTTCGGTTTTGATCTTTGTTTTTTTTGTAGGTTTTCTTTGTGTTGGAACGCTACCAGCTCTTTACGAACGACATGAGAGTGAAATTGATTATCTTGTAAGCAAAGGAATTACAGATTTGAAAAGTTTGTTGGCGCAATTCGATTCCAACATTCTTAGCAAGATCCCGAGAGGACAAGTGAAACAAAAAAAGCTTAACTAAACTATATAAAGACGACATGTTATATGTTATATGAGTGTCATTTATGTATAAATGTAGATATTATACGGTATATATATATATGAAATAATTCACGACGCATTGTAAAAAAAAACTCTTATATGTACTAACCTTTTATAAGTTGACCAGTTATAAAAAGATAAGGGTTAAGAAGATAAGAAGTAAATTATTCATGCCACACATAGATTCAATAAAAGTCAAAACAAAATAGTCAAAGTCAACTAATGAGAAGATGATAAGAACCCATGTGGATCTCTTATCACACACACACTAGGGGTGAATGGGAAGACAATTGAAACCAGTGGCCGGAGGTCTTGAGGACCATATTCCAATTTTAATCTTCTTGTTTGTCATTATCACCTTCTCCATCCTCACAACTATCATCTTCTCTTGTGCTGATGGCGCACCCAAACGCAACTCACAGCCCGCCAACAATGCAGCCGCTTGTGGTGGCGGCTGCAGTGGCGGATGTGGTGGTTAGAAACTTGATCAGTTCGAGTTTAGACAAAGGTTACAAGTTCTATAAAAAGATTGTTGTGAAGGTGAGTATATCAAGATATGTTGAAATTGGTATGAACAATGCAACAAGTTCCATTGAGAAGATTGGAAACTTTATATCTATGAGTTAGTTATGTATTACATATAGTTGATCCTCTGTTATTTCTATTGCTCCATTGGCTCTAAACCACTTATTATATCCATTTTCTTTTTCTGTTGCTATTAGTTGTAGTTTAAGTTTACAAGATCAACTGATAACGTGAGATACCATTAAACTTATCTCGTCTTAAAGACTCTGTTTGGTTCATAAAATTTATAAAAGTTAGAATTCAAATTAATTATTAAATATTGTGCTCTATTGGTATGAAATTTGTTGTTGTATACTTGTCTAGTATAATATCTATTTTGAAGATGCTAAAATCTAAACAGAAAAGTTAAATATTAACAAAGGATGCTTATATGTTACTAAAATATATCTTTCCAAATTACGACACGCCCATGGTTGAACCATAAACCATACTTTAACTGTATGACGAAGATCAACAAACGGTTTTTAGTCAGGAAGACCATGGCAGGTTTCACGATCTATAAACATGTTATCTTTAACTCTGAACAAAATTTAGAGTAAAGAAAAACCACTGTAAAAACATACCCGGAAACAAAAATAATAAAATGAAACCACCTAATAATACATAATAAATTCACTTTTCAATGTTCTACAAAAGTCTAGTCATTTATAAAGAATTTTAAAGTCTTTGAATCACAATCATTATGAGGCAAGGGAACTTTCAATTCAAAAATTAAATGATAATACTTGTTCTATACAAATGTGGCATTGGTTAAAGGAAAAAGGAAAGAGACATAGAATAGTTTGTAATGAAAGATACTTATTATTTCCAACATTAATTCATCTCTTCCTTGCTTAAGAAAACAAACCTAATTAATGTATTTGATTTTTCAGAACATAAGTCCTTCTAAAGATAGTGAAACTTGATTTTTGGAAACATCATAACGAATTTATTTTTGGTGACAAAGGAACTAAGGATGAGTATGATTGATGCATGAGTCAACGAGCGCGTTGTTTGTCTTTCTCCTCTTGGCTGTATAGATCAATTCAATCCGCACTATTTGACTTGCCTTTTGCCACTGGGCATCCGCCCTCTAGATGCTGAGAAATTGTTGACGAGTTTATAAGCAAGTAATTATAAGTTTTTGGAAGCGAGTAGTGGGTTTTTTCCACGCGCGATGATCCAATGTTTTGATCTTGTGGATAGAAGTAAAAAGTAGATGCTACATTGCTATGTGTGGGTTTTCTTCTAGTATCACTATATCTTTTTTCTTCGGTTTTTTGGTTTGACTCTAGGTTTTGTTAGTTGGTCTATTCCAGTTGTTGATAATTTTTTTTGGGTGCTAAGTGTTTTGTTTTGTTCCTGCTAATAGCTTGCTAGTCAGTTTTTAATAAATTTTAGGCCTTTTAAAAAATAAAATAAAAACATAATAATACCATCCTCTTGAGTGATTTCATTGCTTCCTTTCAAATGTCAGTGTTATCATACAAACAATAAAGATCAATGAATCAAAGGAATGTTTAAATCTATTATATAGGCCAACACTAGCACAATTCCACTTGTAATCTTCATTTATATGTGACCTCATGCAACTTAACACAAGAGAATTATATAGGTTATATCTAAATGATGAGGGTGATTACAATCTGGGTTAGTGAGAAGTTTGTAATGGTGATCTCTTAAGTTTAGAGAGACGTTATAAAATATATAACTCTTTTGAAAAGTTTGTAATAATTTATTTTATATGTTCTTCGCTATGTCTTCCGTTCATTACATATAGTTGCTTATACTTTTCTCGTAATTATTCAAAATAGTTGTCAATTAGAATCATATGTATACACATTGAGCTCTAAAGGAGACTATTTAATCCGAAGGAAGACAAAGTTCTTTTATAAATTTGTTCAATTTTCTGAAGATAATGCACTATTGAGTTTAATTTTCATTTTTAGTAAAAATGAAGTCACATGTTTTTAAAATTTAGTAAAATTAAGGATGCCCTTTCCACCCTCAACACTGAAACACATTTATAAAAATTTAAAATTTTACATTTTTGAAAAATCAACGTTTTAAGGTTTCCCTAATCACGATTATTGAGTTCTCTCATGAGCGAATTTGAAGATCGTACTCTTGGAATGCAAAGTTGCTATACTAGACATAAGTGTACTTGTTTTATATATGAAAAAGGTTCATTCTACTGCTAATACATAAAAACAATAAACTTTAGAACATGCTATTTTGCCAAAAATAAAAAGGCTGTTTTATGTAATTTAACGTTGTTTGATTGTTGCACAAAGCATGACTCACTTGTCCACGTCATTCATTACTGGAAATCAATAAGTGGTCCAAAATTCCATTATTAATTTGTTTTGTCGCAATCGTATATTTTCTATAGCAGCCAACGAATAATGTTTAAGCCCCGTTACCAAAGTAAACCTATTGGTAAAAGGTCACCTACACCTACGAACACATACAACGTTGTTGACCCGACTCACCCACTATTCCAAAGGAAACCTAACACCCAAAGGCTCACTGTAGTAAAACTTTTAGCCTACTTAAAGCATATTGCATTTAGTGAGACTCCAACCTATAATTTCCACTTTGAAAAATCATAGGATGCATGTTCTTAAGCCAATTGATCTAGGACTTATTGGCGCAACCGTATTTTTTTTAATGTGCAAGGATGAGATTATATAAAGGTGCGGGTTATGGTACAAAATCTATTTAGCGTGCGTTTATGAGATTGTAAACATAAAAACTTATAAACGATCAATTGTTTATTTAAATTGTTGCGTTGCATAACAATATACAGGCCTTTAAGTTATATCATATTTTTAACAGAAAAAAATGGGTTAATTTAATAGACGATGGTGATTTTACATTTGAGGAGTGTGTTTGAAGATATTAAATTAGTAGTTTGATATTAATTCCGTAATTAATTACTGCCCAATTGTAAATATTTTATCTTAATGCTTTTTTAAATAATATATTGTGGACATAATTAATTAAAGAAGTCAGTATTTAAATTACTTCTCCAAAAGTAGATCCAGGAGCTTAAAAATGGTTAAAGTGGTGGTAGGGTTCTTTGGCTCCCATTGCAAACGGCTATTTGTCAAGTACACATGTTGATGTTCAATGACTTTAATGAGTTTGAATTCTTATCTTTATAATATGTACAAAAGGATGGGTAAAAACCGTTATATGTTATCTACCTTGAGTCATCACGTTTTGCAAGAGGGCGTAAAACTATACCAAATAGAATCAATGTCACACCACCATTAGTGACACCAACGCGGGAAAAATTCGTATTAAAAAAAATAAAAACAAAAAATAATAAAACCGAACGGAAAGCAGATATAAAAACGTTGACCATGCTTGTGAAACGTAAAACATTAAAAAACAATAGCTAAGTCGATCTAGGATCCGGACGTTGCAACTGGGTTGTTAAGTAAGAAAAAAATAGACATAACAACGTTGAACCACACATGCACGTTATGACGTATTATCACTCAAAATTTAGAGCGAAATCTATAAGAATTTGTTAAAAGAAGAAAATAATAGGCGACCAAAGTTAAAAGTAAAAATTTATAAGGGTTAATTGTAAAAGATGTAAAATTATATTGAATTTAAAATAAAAAATAAAAGAAATAGAAAAACAAAAGACATGTACAACCTCTAATGTTTAAAGTACAGCTACCAATACAAACTTAAGTTGCTAATTAGTATAACATAAATTGCTAATTAGTATAATATAAATAAATTTTCAGATGTTGAATCGACACAAATCAACCAAATACAATGTTATTTCCAGTTCAATTTAATGGTGATTAGTGTAATAAATTCCACACCTTGCGATAATGATTGATTTCAAACATCTTTAAAAAACCTGATTAATAGTACTGATCGTCATTAGGTGTTGATTCTCTATCTCTCTCGTATGTCAGATGTCACTCTATTACGATAATTAATATTGTTGGTGCAATAATTAGAAAAACTCTAGCTATAAATACTCTTCCAAAATGAAGTTGAGCATTCATTTATTTTTATTAGCACGTCTACTCTCATACAAATCCTAAAACTTATTCTTATTGTCATAGCTCATGAGTTATTTTAACGAGTCTACTGATTTTTGGTTTGTGGGGAAAACACAAAAACTTGTAGCATTTTGAGTTTAAGACGTTGTGATAAGATCCATATCACAACACAGTTACCTATCTATATGGATTGAGAACTGTTATGAAAATTTATTATTTTGATTAAAAAATAAAATAAATCATAATTGACCGACTATATCAATGTATTGCATCAAAACAAACTACATAACTGGTTTAGTTAAGTTTGTTTGAACCAGTTAATTACCTGTAGAGTTGGTTGAATTATCAAACCTCACCAAATGATCAGATCAAATTTCAATTATATTGTTCTTTCTTTCTTCTATTCCAAAATCATATTTACTAACTAATATCATAATTTATACTCCATATTTTGTTATTTCAAACTTCATATCTTATATAATTTATATTAAAGTAAAAAAGTTGATTATATTTTGTCTAATTAGTTGTGTTTAATTGAGTTTCAAATATTTGGTTAATACTTAATTACGAGTGTGGTTGTGAAAAATGACAATTAAATTATCTTTTAAACAGTATTAACCATTAGGATTTAGGCATAAGCCCCCACAGGCCCACACAGCTAAACGGTCCTCTGTTTCTTGGTTGGGCTTTCATTATGATCCCTTGTGAGGTTGTATATATAAATAAAATTAGTGTGTGGTCGTTAGAAGAATAATAAAGAACTTAAACCATTGTACGTGTTTTATTATCATCATATGAATAATATATATGTTTTTATTATAAAATACCACCTGATTTAAAGATAATCTTTTGAATGATTCAAATAAAAAAAGGTTATAAATTTAAACAAATATAAGTAATTTCAACTATCAAATTTCTTAATTAATCAATGGATAATATCAAATTGTAGGAAGCAAGATTGTTAGATGTGTAATTTGTTGACTTTTTTCAAGTTTCTTCATTTTTTGTAAAAATTTGTAACATTTATATACGATATTATTTTTTATAAAAAAATTACATTAAGTTTCTTTAAGATGGTTTATGTTCTTTTATCCCCCTAATAACGTGTCAAAATTCTTGGTAATTAAAATGACTTGTTAGGGTGAATGGGACGTCACTTGAGGTGGGTTTTTAAAGTTCAATCGAGCTGGGCGAAAACAACAACGCAACCACCTTGGGTATAACCATTCCGATGGATATCAGGTTTACAAACTCGAGATTAAAACCACTAGATGTTTTTAGAAAAAATGCTATGGTAGTTTAAAGTAAGAACATGACGTCACAACCTTTAAATAGTTTTTTGTTCAAGTAAAATAAGATCATATTATTAAATTGTGGTTAAGCTAGTAGAGAATTCAAAATAATGTGATTTTTATTTTTATTTTATTTGTTTAACACGTAAAAATATTAAAATTATATCATAAATGTTATATTTTTATTAGTTATAAACACACACTTTCCTTCACCTACACTATTTCTAAAATTAACACTCATCAATTATTATATCCAAACAATATTCCCTATGTCTTGTAGGCTGAAACCAGCTTGACTTTACCTTCCTTCAATGCAACAACAAGTCCATCCTCACACCCAATTTCACACACAAATCTTCTCTCTCTAAAACCTCCATTACTGTTCTTCACAATTGCAGTTCTTCTTCTTCCTTTTCAATTTCACTCCACAGGTAACCTCTTAACCAAATCAAACCTCCAAATTCATTAGTGTTCTCTTTACACTATGATACCCCCTTGTGTTCTTTTAATCTTCTTGATTCTATGCAATTCCCATTTCACACTTCCTGTAGTTTCTTTAAACGATGAAGGGTTAACTCTTCTGCAATTCAAGAAGTCAATCTTACAAGACCCTGAAGGGTCTTTAAACAACTGGAACCAATCAAATGAAAACCCTTGCTCATGGAATGGCATTGCATGCAGAGAACAGAGAGTAATTTCAGTCAGCATCCCCAAAAAGAAGCTTTTAGGGTTCATATCCCCTGTTATTGGGTCTCTTTCAGAGCTCAGACATCTTAATTTGAGAAGCAATAGGTTCATGGGTGGGGTTCCAATTGAGCTTTTTAGAGCTAAAAATCTTCAAAGTTTGGTTCTTTATGGTAATTCTTTATCTGGGTCAGTCCCGAATGAAATTAGTACACTTAATTACCTGCAAACCCTAGATTTGTCAAGTAATTTGTTTAATGGGTCAGTACCCATGTCACTGTTTGATTGTAAGAGGTTAAAGAATCTTGATTTGAGTCAAAACAGTTTCACTGGGTCTATCCCACAGGGGTTTTTGTCCAATTTGAGATTTCTTGAAAAACTTGATCTTTCATTCAACAGATTCACTGGTCCAATCCCTAAAGATTTAGGGAACTTGACTAATTTACAGGGGACTGTTGATTTGTCTCATAATTTGTTCAGTGGTTCAATCCCATCTAGCCTTGGTAATCTTCCTGACAAGGTGTACATTGATCTCACTAACAACAATTTAACCGGCCCGATTCCGCAGAATGGTGCTCTGGTTAACCGCGGCCCAACCGCCTTCATTGGGAACCCTGGTTTATGTGGTCCACCATTGAAAAACCTTTGTAATCCAAATGACACGAGCTCACCGTCTTCATTGCCTAATCTGCCTAGCAGCAACCCGACGGAGACCCAAGAAACCGGCCGAAAAGGGTTGAGTAAGAGTAGTGTGGTTGCAATTGTTGTTAGTGATGTAATTGGGATTTGCTTAGTAGGTTTAGTTCTGTCATATTGTTATTCAAGAATCTGTCTTTGTGGTGAAAAGAAACATGGGTATGAGAAAGGAGGCGATCAGGGGCGAAGCGAGTGTTTATGTTTTAGGAAAGATGAATCAGAAACGTTATCCCAACATATGGAACAGGATGATCATGACCTTGTGGCATTAGGTGCACAATTAGGGTTTGATTTAGATGAGCTTTTAAAGGCTTCTGCATTTGTTCTAGGAAAGAGTGGCATTGGGATTGTTTATAAGGTTGTGCTTGAAGATGGGCTAACTTTGGCTGTTAGAAGATTAGGCGAAGGTGGTTCGCAACGGTTTAAAGAGTTTCAAACCGAAGTTGAAGCAATTGGGAAGCTAAAACATCCAAATATTGTCACTTTACGCGCTTACTACTGGTCTGTTGATGAGAAGTTGCTGATCTATGACTACATCCCCAATGGCAATCTTAGCACTGCAATTCATGGTAATTTTCAACTTAACATTAGTCACATTTACATCATATATAGACACTATAGTTTTGTTTACAGGTAATTATCAACCTAATGCATTGTCTTGTTATCACTACGTTGTATAAAAACATTAGACATTAGTCACATTTACATCATATCTAGACTCTAAAGTTTTGTAAAATACAGGGAAGCCTGGTGTGACATCTTTAACGCCACTTTCATGGCGCGTGCGTTTAAAGATAATGAGAGGAACTGCAAAAGGACTAGCTTATCTACACGAATGCAGCCCCAAAAAGTATGTTCATGGTGACCTAAAACCATCAAACATTCTACTTGGTCGAAACATGGAGCCCCAAATCTCCGACTTTGGCCTGAGCCGCCTGGCTAACATAGCCGGTGACAACACACCAACGGTTCAATCCAACCGCATGATCTCAGAAGCTGCAACCACAGCCACAACCGCCACATCAGCTTCGGCTTCAAAGACTCCTGTTTCTTGTTATCAGGCACCCGAAGCTTTCAAAGTGGTGAAGCCTTCACAAAAGTGGGATGTTTACTCTTTTGGCGTTGTTTTACTAGAAATGATCACTGGAAGACCGCCTGTTGTGCAAGTAGGCCTGGAGGAAATGGATCTTGTGAGATGGATTCAGTTGTGTATCGATGAAAAGAAACCGCTTTCGGATGTTTTGGACCCGGAGTTGACAGATGATGTGGATAAAGAAGAAGAGATCATCGCGGTTTTAAAGATCGCAATGGGGTGCACTCAAAGTAACCCTGAAAGAAGACCATCAATGAGACATGTTGCTGAGATATTGCACAGGTTAAGTCGAGAATGAATGAACCTCAGCTCACAAATAGTTGAATTTGTGTTTGTAAACGTTAAGACCAATGGGTTCTAAGCATGATTCAAGTATTGGGTTGGTTTTGGCATGCGTGAATAGTTGAAGGGTGTGTGATGTAAATCTGGTGAGAAATGGGAGAATGCTTTATTTTGTGTTTATTTTTGTTCTTTTTTTATTATCAGTTGGATTTTTATTCTTTAATCTTTAATGTATATTTTGAAAACATATGATGTCATTTAGGTTGTGTTCATTATCTGGTTAATGGTTTTTATCTCCCTAATCCAAAATTAAATTGTTAAAAGATAATAGTCCTATACAAAATATTTTTGGGATAGAATGATATAGTAATACCCAAGTTAAAATGTTGTTTTTAACACTTACTTGATTTTCGTTTATTTATCTATGATTATAAATTCTTTTTATAGATGTTTAGATTTTTACACAAAGATATACATTAAAAAACATAAAATTTAAACATAAAAATATAACATAAAAAATTAAATAAGTTTAATATATAATTTAATTTAGAACAAACATTTATTAAAAAAAGGTTGCTTATAATAATAAAAAGGTGGAATTTTAGTAAAGTTTATTGTTAAAAACAGTATATAAGTAGATTAATTTACTAAAACAGTGAAATATAAACTTGATTATTATTAGTTGAAATATTCCTAATACGTCGCTTTTGGGTCCAACATCTCTATATAACTTGAAAGGTAACATCCTATTAAAACTATTTGTAGTAGTTGTATTAAAACTATTTGTAGTAGTTGGTTAGTTAAAATACCATTTAAATGTCAAGCAGATAAAAACCATTTAAGTAAATTTGATTTTTTTTTAAATCAAGTGTAGTGGTAAACTGATGTTTAAAACATCTATTAATCCAATAATATAGGAAAATTTATGTATGGCGTCCCAATTAAGCATTTTTTATGTATGAAGCCCTGTAGGTTTAAAGTCATTTTTAACTAACTTGTAATGGTCTTTTGAGCCTCGGTTATGTTTATATCATCATATTTGAATCCCTCTACATCCGCTCTAAATGGAATTTCATTGAATATGTTTGTTTCTTATTACCAGTACGGCTAGTGTTATGTTGTAAAAATATAAATATTGTTTGTTTGAAGGTTTACCGTCAAATAGTTATTTGCTTATTCATACAATCAAAAGTCTAAGGTGATCAATCTATATACAATCAATAGTAAAGTATATTTTGTCCGTTACCCCTGTGTACGTGTCTTTTCGACTATTTCGACTTTAATATTATTATATTATATCCTTTGATTACAATTACAATTCTCTAGTATTCGATTTAAATTTGAATTCTTGTCGGAATCTAACTAATATTAGAAATTTGAAAAATAGCAATATATTATATGATAATCAATTAATCCGTCATTCATGCCTCAATAAATATATTTGCTTTTGGAATAACGATTTTTGATGGACATTTTCTCCATTATTGTTTATAGCCGGCTACTAATGCATAACTCTTTTTCTTAGTTGAAAAAGTAGCAAGGATGATAGTACCATATATACTAGTCAATAAAAGTTTCATTTTATTTTATTGTTATTATTTGATTTTTAAATATTTAATTAATAATTCCTAGTGGAATTGTCATGTTATATCATGATATTGAACAGATGTATCGTACACAAGCGTTCGTTGATGTGTCATAATGGCGTATGTCCATTCATTCACAAGTACAAGGGAATATTCTATTTAACTATATTGTATTACGAAAATGAAGAAAAAACCAAATGGTCTTGTTACATAGAACAACATACTAGAAGGTTATACTAAAATGACGTTATGGCTTATGATGTTTCTAGAGTTGGTAGCTCACTGATAATAATCAAAGATTTTATAAAAACTATCGAGATTCAAACCTAATTAATATGAGTTAAAGGTGCATGATATACCTATCTTGAGACCATTCGAGTTTTATAATATCATGACACTTTTTAAGCTTCAAAACCATTAATGTACACTCATCACGAATTTTGACATATTCACCGATTCAATGTACACAATACCCCTATTATGAAACCTTTTGAGCTTTATAATATCATGACATCTTTTATTTTCAAACCATTAAAATGTATACTCATCATTAAATTTGACATATTTCACCTTAAAACACATTTTCTTTCCAGTATTATTGTCTCGTATATCTTGACTCTAATTTAGACACCTTTTAACTTATTACGAATCTTCCCAAATAGTCCGAAGGTTCTAAATTGCCAGTTATATACATACACACACACACACACACACACACACACACATATATATATATATATATATAATATATATATATATATATATTATATATATATATATATATATTATATATATATATATATATATCCTAGAATTAATCATTCAGCAAAACAACACATCTACTTAGGCATACTTTGTTTGGGCTGCTCAAGTTAAAGTTGGGTTAATTATATGGGCTTTAGCCTAATGCGTTATGCGTATGCCTAATGGGTTAAGACTTTAAGAGTTAAGAGTAAATGACCATTATCTTAATTGTAATTTGTAACTATAATTTTGTATACACATTTTCATCATGCATCGATGATAAAAACGATTAGCGTTTACCAAGTATGTCTATTATTAGTCTAAGATATTTAAACTTTTGATAATCTGTCTTTTGATAATGGGTGATTTGTTTTCGTAGAAAATATGACGAGAAATTATGAAAATCATGAATTTATTATATAAAATAGAAATGAAGATTTATAATTATTAAGAGTAAATTACTTATCCCTCAATTAATTATTTATCCACGTCTATCCCCTCTCTCTATTACTTGTATCAAGTTTCATACACATTTGATATTAAAAATTTATAATAAACATGCACATGTGTAAATGTTTATAGTTACGAATGTATATAAATTTACGGAAATTAGGTCAATATACTAATAAAAATAGTAATTTGATTGCTTTTGCAATGTTTATGACTCCTATAATAATCATTTGCTTATGTGTTTGTGAGAGAGAATTCTTTTAAAACCACATATTATTGCAAAAATTTGCGAATCTCATTTCAATCGATTTATTTGTTATCCAACATGTATAAATTATATATAATTAAATTGGTTTTCCTTTTGAATTAATTAAATAATAATAATAGTAGTAGCAATTAATTTTGTTTATAAAATATCATTAAAACTTAGTGAGGAATATACCGTTGTTATATGAGTCTCATCGGATGCCTTCTCCTTGCTCCTCAGAATCTGATATATTCTTTGACACATTATTATCTTATTATAGCCCACGTTGAATTTAAAAATGATGCACGTACGCTATTATATTATAGTATTTCAAACGGTTAATATTCTTTATTCATTTATTATCATTTAGTTGATTTTTTAAACTAGAAATTAACATTATTTAGTTTACCTATCTCATAATATTTTACGAGTGAACTTCAAGGAATTAAAGATAAAAAACCAGTTAAAGTTGGTTTAAATCTGATACCTCTCATTAAAAGAGTAAAAAATTTACCAATACACAACTCTAGATTAAAACCATACAAGTTTAAATTTAATCATAGATATTAGACATTGGAAGCATATCAGTGCATAATCTATTTTTGCATATTCACTAATTCACATCATTCATGTAGTGTCACTTGTTGCTTCATTTTCACAAACATTCGAGATAGTAACTACGTGAATTGTCGATGAGACATTTTCATTTCTTTTACAGTTTACCTATTCATATAATTAATAATTAATAATTCACATTTTTTTACTTAATGCAGTATACTAAGCAATGATTTCCGCCATTTTCTAAAGCTTTGTAATATCCGTTGAAAATTAATAATTACATCTCAAACATAGAGGATACTTATCGTCTAAAAACTCTCGTGAAATACTCACCTCCCATACATGAATATTATTATTGCATACATCAATATATTCGTGTATAAAAATATTTTTAATGATCGTTAAATCCTAGGCACTCGTGGGTATATATCTTCACCCACGTCCTACATATACAAGTATGAACACACTACAATTTTATCATTCTCCAAAATCACACACGAATACCCATAATCTTTCAACAATAGCAAATACAGGCAAATCTATTAAAACTTCAAAACAAGTTATACATGTTTTTAGAACACGAATACCCATAATCTTTCAACAATAGCAAATATAGGCGGATCTATAATAATAAAACTTCAAAACAAGTTATACTTGTTTTTTGAACATTAATAAATCACTCCTATCCTATGTAACGAAAGTTATTTCATACGAATCAAGTAAAACTAAAGTTATTTGTCACCAAACGATGCTGGTAAGAAAAATACTGACTATCTTACGATCAATGATTTCGAGACCTGGAATCCGAGGGTGGCCCGAACCGGTTCAGACCAGTTTGTTTTGGAGAGGTTGGACTGGCTGGTTCGTCCCGAACCCGGTGGTAGGACCGGATTTTGAAATTTTCTTTTTTCTTTTAGATTTTAATGGGTAAAAACAAGAGGTTTAATAATAAATTAATATGTTAGACATAAGATTATTGTTAAGTTTTATATATAACTATAATATACACACATAAATTACTTATATTGAATTATATGTATAACGATATATATAATTATAAAGTTATCAGGTTCTTAAATGGGGTCCGACGACCAAACCAGTAATGCGTCCGGTTTGACGTCCGATCCGGTTCTGAAAACACTGCTTACGACTAGGGCTGTTCATGAGCCGATCCGAACCGAGCGGACCTTTGCTCGTTTCCAAACCGAACCGAGCCGATCGGCTCATTTACAACCGAGCGGAAAATCGAACGAGCATTTTTCGAGCGTTAAATTTTTGAGCGAGCGCAAACGAACGGTGAACAATTTATACAGGCCAATTATCTTGTATGTCATATGATTTATACTATAACGAATAAGGTTTGATAACTTAAAAATCAACCACTTTTACATAAGATTTTCATGTATGACAATATGTTGTGGCTGACGATAAAACTAAAGCTATAGCCGATTAGACGGAGAACATATTGCAGAAAACTATAACGATGATAGTGGGAGATGATCGAAAAAATATATCTTAAAATGACTTAATATTTCACTTTTATGTTTAATGTAGAATTTTTTATTAGGATGATTGATCAACTATGCATAACTATAATTATATATTTGTATATATATGTCAAATATACTAGAGTACTATGTATAAACTATATATACATATTAATTCGAGTCGAACCGAACGGAGCGGACCTTTGCTCGTGCTTGGCTCGTTTACAAATCGATCCGAGCCGATCGGCTCGTTTACAACCGAACAAAAATTCGAACGAACATTTTTCGAGCAAATTCCGAACAAACGTCGATCGTCGAGCGGTTTGAACAGCCCTACTTACGACTCAAGATACACATAATCAAGATAAGTCATTTGTATTGGTAAATCAGTAGTGCGAGTGAAATACTTGTAAAACATCATATAAGATTAAATCTAACCGGAGGTAATTATAGGGACGTTAGGATAAAACATTTGTATTAATAATATACTTGTGAATTATGATGTTGAATACGAACCATATGCATATTGCATCGTGGGGCAGGTTGTATTTCAATACTCACCTCCATAATATTATTTGTTCGTATCGCAAAACTCCAAAGCTAATCACCAAAGAAAACACAACAGGGGTGACGACAAACGTACCCACAACCCCACACAGTTACTTGTCTTCTCCACAAGCTATCTGCAATTCAATTCAATCTTCAATATTCAATCTGTAATTCACACCGACACCCATGAAATCCCCCCTCATTCCAACCTAAATTCATTCATCAATGGCAACTGCACATAGGAAACAGAGGAAATCATCAATCAATTCACACCCACAAACCCCAAATTCCAATCGGATTACAGAGCCCACGCCCCCTCGCCGGAAAAAGCTCTTTGGGTTTTTGCCCTTTGTGGGTTTGGGATGTGGCCGGAGCTCCTCGCCGGCGGTGACTATAACGTCGCCGGAGAGTGCCAGAAGGAGGAGGAGGAAGAAGAAGAAGAAGAAGATGAAGCGGAGGAGAAACAGGGGATCGTGCCCTGAGAATGTGTGTTGTGCTCCTCCCGGAGTTGGGTTTACATACGATGTTGCGCAGAGTACAAGTGCTGATGCACACAGAAGAAACCACAGACAGGTAACATTTTCATCATTTCATGTTGTAGTGTATGTTTAGAAGTTGAATCCGCCATGGTCAACGAAAGTCAAGCTTTTCATGATCTTCTTATATTCTTATTGTTTTGTTTAGCGTTCTCGTGCATCAAGGCAAATGAGTGATCGTCAACAGCCATTGAACAGTGTACAGATGGAAGATGCAAGTTTTGTAAGATCAAATGTATCTGATTCAAGACAATATAATTGTCTTCATCGTCGTTCTGCTGGAGGAATCTCTGAGGTTTGAATCTCACGATTTCGTTCAATCGAATTGCATTGTGGATCTGATGTAATTGAACATAAAGCTTTGAAATTTGCAGATTGTGATGATTGAACATAATCCATTGTTGGATGGGAGAATCGAAGGGAGTGATCGTTTTGGAGCATGGAGGATCAATGCGGATATTATGTCATATGAGGTATGATTGTATGAACAAAAAGGGTTCTGCTAAACGTATCATCATCTATGTTTTTAACTCGTATACGGGTGTATAAAGTATTATTATAGGCATATACTTTTATACAAGCCCAAACCTCTTGTACGACGATACTGGCCCATATGCAGTGGCAGAGCTTGAACACTCCTGTAAGGGGCGGGAGCGAGATTAATTATTTTTAGGGGGGTGAACTCGAGTTTTATATAAAAAATTAAACTACTGAGCCAAAAATTTACATTACCGGGCCAAAAATTTACACTACCGGCGAAAAAAAGAGGGAGGGCGGCAGCCACCCCCCCTCCCCCCGGTCCCACTATGCTCCGCCCCTGCCCATATGGACATATGCAAGATGAAAACTGTGTATATAGACGTATACAAAGGCCCTTATACGGCCGTATATGTATTTCTTCTTAAAAGCAATTGTAGATCAATCAAGTCAGGTAAGTTAAGTAACAACGGGTGCATTTAGCCATTGAACTTGTTTTAAAACAAAACATTATGGTAGGAAGGATGGTCTCTATATTAAAACTAAAGAATTTTGGTTTCTAGATGTTTCGCAATCAAACTAGCGGATGCTTATTGTGTGGCATGTTTTGCTAGTTAGACTAGCGGATGTTGACTTCTGCCTTACCTTCAACCTCATGCCAGGTCATCATAGACTTCTACTACCCTATGCCACACAGGCAACATCCACTAGTTTGACAAGCATAACACTTAGAAAATTGAAACCAAAATAATTGCTTCATTTATGCTTTTGAATCCTGAAAAAGTCAAAGTCAAACCAATTAATCATTTTGATGCAGGAATTGGTGGAATTGAGTGATAGAATTGGGTACGTTGATGGTGGTTTGCAAGAAGAAGAAATACTTGAGTGTTTAAAAAGACCCAAGAAATCGTTTATTAAGTCCGTTGACTTTAATTCCAAAGTCAGAGACTCCAAATGTAGCATATGTCAAGTAAGTGAATATTATCATTGAACATAAAGTTCATATCTTAATGTTTTATAGCATAAATTCATAGTGTGATGAACATTTTGCAGGAGGAATGCAAGGGAGATGAAGATTTGGGAAGACTCGAATGCGGGCATTACCATCACTTAGATTGCATAAAACAATGGCTGCTTAGGAAAAACGAATGCCCAATATGCAAAACAGCGGCTAAACCTGATAAGTGATCAACCGCCACGAGCCCTTCCTCGGGTATATATATTAAAATTTCTGTTATGTTTGTTATGTTGAAGAAACGTATTCGGTTTTGTTTACGCGAGCTACATGCATACATTTTTGTCTTACGTTGTTTTGGGTTGCTAGTCGTTTATGTTATAATGTTATGTTTACGTTATATTGTTATTCTTGTTTGTTTTGTTTGTAAAAGTTATATCTAAGTTGAATAAACAAGTAGGTAAGTTTGCTTGCAAGTTATATAAAAGACCTCAAACATACATTTGATGGTTGAAATTTGAAGGGGTAGAGCAACAACCTATCATTACACTTATAAAGATGGGAATTGATGTTAATATCTTTCTACCCTAATAAAAAAAATATTTTGAGATGAAACATGTCAACACTACAATCATAATCACTAAAATTTTTCAGTCTCTCTTCTATTAAATAATTACTTTAATTACTAATAATATTCGTTAACACTTTTTTAAATTTAATAAATTAAGGAAGAGATCTATTTATTAATGTTATTTCTGATTAAGAAAAAATTTAAAACAAATTTTAAAAATTGATATAATTGTTTTATTACTTATAGTTATTTCTCATATATAATTTTAGTTATATCATATGTTAGAATATAATTTTATAATTAATAAATTTATTATATTAATATTTTATTTATTCAACTCGTGTAACACACGAGTTTACTAAAACTAGTAAATAAATAAAAAATTAAACAACAACTAACATATTTTTCATCAATAACTATAATTTTTCCTAAAATACAACATATTATTTATAGAAAAGGGAAAAAAATGCGAAGGAAGATTATTTGTCAATTTTGTTAGCTTAATTTACTTATTTCTACATGCATAATCATAACAAAACCATTGATGAAAAGGATTACAAGTGAACCATAGGTTTCTCTATTGTTTACTTATTTTTAGGTTTTCGTCCGACACCAAGGACTCCCTACGAGTCTAGAGGTGGGCATACAAAAAGGGTTCGAACCCGCTATGAGGTGTATCCGGTTGGACCTTTTAAACCGTTGGGTTGGAACCGGTTTTATGTTTTGAAGTTTTTAGCGAATTTGACTCTAACCCGGCCTAGTTGAAATTGACATTCGACCCGGCATTGGACACACACACAAGAAAAAAAGAAGAAGAAAGAAAAATAAACCAGGTATTGGACCTGGTTTCGGACCCTACTCTACCCCGCCCGAACATAGAAGGTAGGGTTTTCAAGTAGGTAAAACCGACCTTGTTGCGCCTCAACCCGGGTAAAAAATCCAGTTGAGCCGAACCCGGTTTGTACCCGAGATTAGCCCGAAACCCGTTTTGCCCATCTCTAACGAATCTACGTTACGTTCAAAATACAAGGCCTAAATCGAGCTTGTAGAATTATGGGCCGATGTTAGCTTTCAACTCCCGCTCAATGGCCCAATCTAATAAGATCCACTTCACTCATTTTTAACTCGTAAAACCCCCGCTACTTTTGCTTTTTCTCTTCCCCTAAACTATCTCCTCCGCCGTCGCCTCAACACCGTTACCGTTACCGTCGCCTCAACACCGTTACCGTTACCGTCGCCGGAGCTCAGCCACCCGCCGCCGTCGCCGTCACGTCGCATCTCCGTCACAGGCTCATACGAAGTCAAACTTTGACTTATCTTCATCAACGATGGTAGAAAATAAAGCAGTGGATGTGGAGAGAGTGTTCATAGGGGGTGGATGCAATCGCATCGTTAACAATGTTTCTTGGGGTGCTTCTGGTTTAATCTCCTTCGGTTCTCAAAACGCCGTTGCCATATTTTGTCCTCAGGTTTGTTCTCCTTCAGTTTTAATGGCACTTGTGTGTACTGATTAAACCCTAATGACACCTTTTTTTGTTGATTATGTGTTTTCACAGACTGCGAAGATATTAACTACGCTACCAGGTCATAAGGCATCAGTGAATTGTACGCATTGGCTTCCAAGCAGCAAGTTTGCTTTTAAAGGTATGATTTTTTTTTTAATTTGATGCTCAATTTGTACGATGCGTTTTTTTGAATTGTAAATTAAGTTCAATATGTGAAGAAATGGAGTTGGTTGGATCGCATAAGTTCATTTGGGATGAAAGTTTGATGTTTCAAATGGTTAATTGAATGATATAAAACGGTATGGCCACTAGAGTGACTACTTAGCTTATGAGAATAGAGTTGTTTACACCATGTGCTTCAATAGAATGTCGCTGATACTAAGCTTGCAGTCAAACATATGAAGCTTATAACTTTATTAAATATGAACTACACATTCTTATGTTTTTGTAGCCACCGGGTGGGATAAGCACTATTTACTCTCTGGAGACGCTGAAGGAGTCATTATTCTATGGGAGTTCTCTTTAGCAGAAAACAAGGTATTTTCTGAATGTTTTAATTGGATTCAAATACAATAAATGATGCCAATAGGCTTTTCAGTCGGCTACTTATATATAAATGAATAATCTTTTGACACCATGTTCAATTGTGTGCATCAATGTGTCTTCTTTTAAATAATTTTTCGATGTTTAAACCGTTTTTAATGATGCTCTAGTAGAAATTGGAAAGGGCTAATTAGTTTACGCTATGTAAGGCATAAAGTGTTTTAAGTTCAGAAGTGAATCTTTTAGCTGATTAAAGATTTACACGGTTTACAGTGGAAATATGTATCACAACTGCCAAAATCACACAAAAAAGGTGTTACCTGCATTGCTGCGATTGTGACATCTCAAACTGAAGCAATATTTGCATCAACCTCTTCAGATTGTATAGTTAACATTTGGAAAATAAATTTGCCTGCTTTTGGAGGTGAGTGATGTTGTATGTACCATCATTTCAAGATTACATGCATTATCACTTTGTTTAAAACTGAATTGTAATTAATTATCACAGGTGACTTTGAAATTACATGTTTGGATACTCTCCCTGCTGGTTTAAAACCCATGGTTACACTGTCTCTAGCAGAATTACCAGGAAGTAAGACACACCTTATCCTGGCAATGGGGGGACTTGACAACAAAATTCATTTGTATTGTGGTGCAAAAGGCAAAGTATGTAATTTCACATCATCCGTCTTCAAGCTTTATTTTATTATTATTATTATTAACTGTATATATGTTTTCTTGTTTCCATAGTTTGTTCGTGCTTGTGAGTTAAAAGGGCATACAGATTGGATCAGAAGTTTGGATTTTTCATTACCTGTGTCAATAAATGAAGAACCAAATAATCTTCTTCTTGTTAGTTCTTCACAAGATAAAGGCATACGTATATGGAAAATGGCTTTATGTGATTCCGTTAGTAATTTTGACAAAAAGAAAGCAGAAAACACTTTGGCTTATTACATAAAAGGGCCTGTATTTATAGCAGGTTCTTTTTCTTATCAAGTATCTTTAGAATCTCTTGTGATTGGTCATGAGGATTGGGTGTATTCAGTAGAGTGGCAACCACCTTCATTGATGGAAAATGATTCATGTTATCAACCTCAAAGCATCTTATCTGCATCTATAGATAAAACTATGATGATCTGGCAACCCGAGAGAACAACGGGTATTTGGGTCAATGTAGTCACTGTCGGGGAGCTAAGTCATTCTGCTTTAGGGTTTTATGGTGGGCATTGGAGCCCAAATGGTGATTCTATATTAGCTCATGGTTATGGTGGATCTTTTCATCTTTGGAAAAATGTTGGTAATGAATTTGGTAATTGGAAACCGCAAAAAGTTCCATCTGGGCATTTTGGTGCTGTGACAGATGTTGCTTGGGGTAGGTATGGTGAATATTTGATGTCAGTCAGTCATGATCAGACCACTAGAATATTTGCCTCGTGGTTCAACGAGGCTAAGTTGAAAGAAGATTCTGACACCTGGCATGAAATTGCACGCCCTCAAGTTCATGGTCATGATATCAATTGTTTAGCAATAATTCAAGGAAAAGAAACCATAGATTTGTAGGTGGAGCTGATGAGAAAGTCGCAAGGGTTTTTGAAGCCCCGTTATCGTTTTTAAAAACATTAAATAATGCAACTTCACATCTACATGCTGATCTGCAAGTTGATGTTCAGGTTTTGGGTGCAAATATGTCTGCCCTTGGTCTATCTCAGAAACCCATATATGTTCAAGGTAAGCCGTATGCCTTGAAATCTGTTTTGAAATTGCCATGCTATTTTGAAGGACTGAATGATTTATTTACTTTTTATTTTTTTGTTTTATTTTATTTTTTGCTTTGTATGTGCAGCTTCGAGTGAGACAAGAGACACAAATGGTAATGAAGGTTTTGACACACTTGAGAGTATTCCAGATGCAGTTCCATCAGTTTTGACCGAACCGCCAATTGAAGAACAGTTAGCATGGCATACGTTATGGCCCGAGTCCCATAAACTTTATGGTCATGGGAATGAGCTCTTTTCACTATGTTGTGATCATCAAGGGAAGCTTGTGGCCTCATCTTGTAAGGTATTTATATAAACCAGACATGACAATATGACATGATGGACTGGGGTGAGGGAGTTGGGTACTGAGTGATGACATTATTGACATGTTTGGCTGACCTGCAAACACTTTTTTGTTTATTTGTTAAATATTATGTAAATAAATTATAAAATTATAAATGCAACAATTATGCTTACAAAAGGTCAAAAACAATGTTACTGCAGTAATAATCCAAATCTTTTATTATTCAATTTAAGAAGTTGCGTGTGTTAAAATAAGAGTTTGGGTTACTTTCAAGTTTTGATTGTTTTAATACCCTTTTTGGCTTATTTTTGTTCACTAGACCTTTTTTTTGGTAAACCACCACACAAATCTTTAAGCAAATAGTAAATTTTACTTTTGGAACATGAGTCCTTGTGATTCCTTTTACAGGCGCAATCAGTGTCAGTGGCAGAAATATGGCTATGGGATGTTGGTAGTTGGAAGGCAGTTGGGCGGTTGCAGTCTCATAGCTTAACAGTGACACGAATGGCATTTTCTCATGATGACAAATATCTTTTGGCCGTCTCAAGGGACCGCCAGTTATCACTCTTTTCTATAGTTCGAACAGGTACACTATAGATCTCCCAAAATCGTCTTAGAAGTTAACAAGTAGTCGAAACACCATTATGTATTTTCAAAAAACGGACATCAAAAACCACAGAGGTAGTGACATGGATAATAATAAGTTTTGTGATTTTGTTTTTTATGTCTTACAGAGGGCTCAGATCAAATCAGTTACCAGCTTTTAACCAGACAAGAGGCCCACAAAAGAATAGTATGGGACTGTTCTTGGAACCCATTGGGTCACCATTTCGCAACCGGATCGCGAGACAAAACCGTGAAAATTTGGGAGGTGCAAGAGGAAAACTCTAATGTGCATCAACTCATGACTCTTCCTGCTTTCAAATCCAGTGTGACCGCTTTATCTTGGACCAGGTTGAACCGCCAGAATGATGACGGTGCTCTAGCCATTGGAATGGAAAGTGGTCTCATCGAGCTTTGGGCGCTCTCACTTAGAAAATCTGAAGATTCAAGTTTTTCGGTGCCAAAAGCATCTCTTCTAATCCAATTCGATCCATTTATATGTCATGTTTCATCGGTGAATCGTTTAGCATGGAGAAATTCAGAGAAGAATGATGGATCTGATGATATGCAGCTTGCTTCGTGTGGAGCTGATCATTGTGTTAGAATTTTTAAAGTAAATTTTGTTTAGTTCGATAATGAGAAGCTTTATAAAGTCATATTTTTATCTCTAACGGGTCATAAAGTCAAACACGAGATAGTCTTGATCATTTGTTGTGTTTTCAGTTTAATCTGTTGTGTAAAGAAATTGTTCATAGTTTGACTTTGGTAAGTTAAACGTAACTGTTCTTGACTTTTAGTTTAATATCAATGCATTTGCTTAGTCTAGAAGTGAAGTTGTGTTAATGTTGATAAATAAATATAACTAAAATTAAGCCTTCGCGTTGCGGCAGAAGTGTAAATCGTGTTAAATAGCACCAATATCACATCACTGGCAGACAGGACCACTAACACTAAAGTTGTGGTGTGTCAAACGAGTAAAAATAGACATAAAAATGTTGAATTACGTATGCATGTTGTGCCGGTTAAGTCACAAAATTTTAAATGAAACGTAAAAATGTTAAACCACACATGTATGTTGCAGTGTTAACTTGAAAAACTCAGAACGAAACGTAAAAGAGAAATTTACGAAAGATAAACGTATAAGGGATTAAAATTAAAAGTAAAAAAGGTGTAAGGGCAAATTACAAAAAAAAAGCCAAAAGTAAAAACTTAAATTTTTATGAGCTTATATTGCAAAGATAAGAAGTTTTATGTTAAAATTCGTTTAAAAAAATACACTCTATGCATAAAATACAACACTTTATAGAGATAGAGAAGTTGAAAATTATTATATTATAAATAGGAGTCTTAGAGTATGAGAAATGGTGGTTTGATATAAAGAGAATAATAATAAACTTCTATTGTTGTTTTGCATTTGATTTTAGTATTTGTTTGGACAGTTTGGTTATTCACTTATGTTTGTGTACTACAACCCAACAAACATTATGTGCATGTAGACATTAATAACATTCACTGTACCGCATCGATAAATTAGTAACTTGGGGATAGTTCATAGTTGTTTATAATAATGAACTAGGGTTGTTTTTCTACGTATCGCGGTGGTCAATTAACATAAAACTTTTAACGGAGAATGTTGTATATTAAGTATCAATTGCAGTTAGGTGTTAACAAACTCAAAAGCATAAGTACAATAAACTCAAACTTGCAAGATTATAATGTGATACATTAAAAATGAACATTTAAGTAAAAGCAACTTAAAATTAACACCCGAATGAATGAACATATATGTAAAAGCAACCTAAAATTAAACACCCTAAAGAATAATAAATAATCAAAACCAAAAGAAACAACTTGAAAAAGGCATAAAGCCCCAAAAACACCCAAAAGCCAATTTCTTCGTAGTTCAACCAAACAACTTGTATTTATGGAGAGGATAAGTTGGTTCGAAAAAGACAAATTGATATTGTAGTAAGAATTACATTTTAATATAGGATAATAGTTCTAGAGAAAAATAACCAATTTGATCATTTTTCTAAATAAGTAAATAAATATGTCGGGGTTAAATTATATATCCACCGTCATGAAACACACAAATATATTTTAACTTTCGAAGATCCATCTTACATTTATGTAAAATCATAAATGTTTTGAAATATAGAAAATTGATCTTCTAATGCAAAAAATGCATAAAATAAAGAATATATAGATGAAGAATTGATGTAGTAGATTCATATAAATAGTTTTTTAGTTGGTGAACATAATTTTACACCTAACTTCTCATAAATAATAAACCACAATTATAATTACAAGTAAAAAGAACATCATTCCTTCCATTTTAGAGATCCTAAAGAAGATCTATTCTTTACCTATAAAAAGCTCTAGGACTTTATATCTTCTGATATTTGGTATATGACCATCTTTTTTCTTTTTGAATACAGCATTTCATATTTACCATAGTGAGAACTGTTTCTTTTTTAATAGGCCCACAAGTTAAATAATATATGCACCTCCAAGAGATCAACTACATGTATAATTCTCTCTAATCAAAATCTTCATATTCACATTTAGGGATACAAGAAAGGACTCTATCTTAACAATATTGTTTCAATATCCCGTGTTAAGCGACCAACATGAAATAAAAGAGGCGCAACGAGGGTAATCATGAATCGAATCGATAATTCTTCGTCATAGTTTACCAGA
Organism: Flaveria trinervia; assembly: GCA_025506515.1. Lineage (NCBI taxonomy): Eukaryota > Viridiplantae > Streptophyta > Magnoliopsida > Asterales > Asteraceae > Flaveria > Flaveria trinervia. The sequence goes on along the minus strand of CM046441.1, from coordinate 86,204,261 downwards.
GTTTACCAGAGTTTACCTTATACTTCCACCACCATTTTGCCAACAACCTCAAATTCAATTCTTTTTATACGTCCAATTCCCAAACCCCCATCCTTTTTATCAGCCGTGACATCCTCTCACGTTCACCCGATCAATTTTAAATTTATCTATTGTGCCACCCTAAGGTAATATGGATGAAAAATAAGTTGATATAAAACGTGACGTACAAATAAAAGAACAATGATTATTTTCAAGATTTTCATACGATTATAAAAGAAATGAAAGCATATGAAAGACATGACACCATATGGTCCTTTGAGGATAGTGGGAATTGACGTAAAAGCTTGAAGGGTATCACCTCCAATCAATTATCAATCTTGAAGAAAGTTCTTGAGAGTAACCTAATAGGAACAAAATAGGTCGGTGATATGTGAATATTTTTAGTGCAAATGAATCAAGTCTCATCATTAAATCATTTAGCTTATTCGGACTTTTTGTAATTGATTTAACTAAGATTTGGAATATCTTCAATGTCATTAATCTTTTGTAAGAAATTCCCCCGCAACATATGTTATACAGTTACATATGTATATCTAGTTGATTGAGTAAAATAACTCATAAGATGTACAATTGTATAAAACAGATGACATGAATGCCTTTTACAATATGGCTTTTTTGAATTGCTTTTTGGATCCACGGTAAGCCTTTGACCTATTAGTTATCAATACTCGAGTTTGACCTATTATGCAGAGCCAACTTTATATTTCTGGAGGCCTAAGACGAAATTTTAAAGCCCTCATCTATATGTTATTTCTAAAAATCTTTGCCTCAAATAGGTGACATAAACAATTGTTTATAATGTGGCATAAATCAACTTAATTAACTTAAATATCATCAACTAAAAAAAAGTATATGAAATGATAAACAAATAACAATTGATTAAAATAAAGAGGAGAATCAATTGCAAATATAGATTAAATCAATACAGATAACAATAGATTACACAAACAAAAGAACAACGATAGATTAAAGCAATTAAACATGAATCAAGATCAAACAATAATAGTTTGTACATCAGATGATTAATTATAAAAGAGAACTTAGAATTGATGAATTTAAAAGATTCGTCAACATTGAACACATAATGAACTTTTGGTGAACAAGTTTCGTAAGTCAACCTCGATGAACCAAATTTTGTATGTTGACCTCGATAAACTTTTAAGAATTTTGTTATTCTTCTCATTTATCTCTAAAAGCGTATGTTTTTATTTTGAAATTTAGGGACCCTTAAATTTCAAGGGTCTAAAGCGATTGCTTTAGTTGTTTATATTGTAACAACGCCCCTACCACTATCACAGGATTTCTACCCTTCCCATTATTTGTAAAAGTCTATTGATTAAATATTAATTAAAAATTATACTGGTTTAAATAATCAAACAACTTCTACTTATTTAAGAGTTTTTATTTTTGAGCGATAAATATACAGTATTACTACTACACTTACTCCTACATTTTAAACTTTATCATTCAGAAAAGAGTATCTAGACAACTCAATTCAGTTTTAATGATATTTACATCCATGAAGTCAAAAACCAACAAGAGAGTATGTGGAGGTTATCACGGCATAATTTATCACACAAACTAATTTATTAAAAACCCTTAATAAAGGTAATTCTAAGATCAATGTATCTTAAAGGAACTTTAGAAGAGTTTTTTTTCTATATTTTTATTTTTTAGGTTTTGATTTTCGGTTAATGAAGATATATGAGTATTATTTAAAAGTTAACGAGTGACGTTTAAAATTGGGTAAGACCCTCTCCTCCTTTAAAATCTAGAAAACAAAAATTTACAAAGATCATATATTAAACGTTAAATGACGCTTCCAATCTAAAAGGAGTTGCTCCTTTTGCTGTTGCAAAAAGAATAAAAATAATAATCACATCTTTTTACTATACTATGTCTAATTTTTACTTTACTCGATACGGGAGTGCTTTAAGATAGCACCTCTAAACTCTAAAAGCATTCACACCAGCATCCTCGTTTCCATTGTTATATTTAAACTAAACATATAACTTTTTTATTTTAATTTTTAATTAAATAATACTATTTATATTTTTATTATTACTTTACTCTCACATCCACTGGTAAAAATATTAAAAAATTTATATGGGTTGCATTGTGTTTTCTTAAATATGAGGAATCACGGTATAATCCTCATAAATTTTTCTATTATTCACTCACAACCACTTACAACAATATCATATATATAAGACATATACTCACATCAAAATGAAACATGCTTTAAAATACCACTAGATTTACAAAATGTAGTTACTACATGTCATTGAACACAAATGTTAGCTTAGTATAAAGATTTCAGTTAGAGTCGATTTGGTCTCATAGAGCTTTTAGCTCCGGCTCAAGTCAGAGACTAACTCAGCTCGAGCTCGATTTGAGCCTGACTTGAATTGAACTCGGCTCTTGAAGACGTGAACAATACACAAGTGTTGGCTTTCATCATATAATTCCCATAACACCATATTCGACTTCAACAAGCAAAAGGAGTTACATTTTAGTATTTTACAATATGCACATACCATTAATTTATCAAGATAAAGGCGCCACCTTTTTCCAATTATCCATATAAACAATCACAAACACATAACACATAACACACACCAACACTAGAATACACAAACAAACAAGATCCAATTTAGCATTTTCTGCAAAATTTTCAAGAAAATTCACCTTTCATGGTGGCGCAATTCTCACCTGTTGTTCTTGCACTCTTGCTTTAACAGGTGAAATTGATGTCATTTTTGGATATCGATCAATCGACAATGGTGGCATACCCTGTTTTGCGTAGTATAAAGACTGTATTGGCTGATGAATCTCAGAGTACCCAACATGTTGATGCTGATTTTGACCCTTTTGATACCCAGGTGGTACCCTAATAAGCTGCGGAGCTCCGGTGATTTGATGGTTGTGAGTGGCGGCAACCGGCGGCGTATCGGAGGCATTAGGTGGTGGTTGCTGAAATGGGAAGGTGTACCCCTGTGGTGGTTGGTTTGTGGGAATGTAATACATGAAATTCTGATGATTCATTGGTTGTGGGTGGTGGTGGTGGTGGTAGTAAGGTGTCGCCGGAGCTGCCGTTGATGGGTGGTGGTGGTGGTGGTGGATGTATTGTAGTGGTGGCATTGATGATACATAAGCTGAATTACTATCAACTTTCTGCTGTTGTAGCGTTTGAATTTGAGAAACTGGTGATGATTGATCGATTGTTGTGAGATCGATTGAACCCAAATCAAAGCCTACAGACTGCTTTTGCTGCTGTTGTTGTTGATGAAGATGATGATGATGAAGAAGATGATCGGTGGAACTACCGGAGACGCCGATGATCTTCCGATCATCATCTCCGATGCCTCTAATCGCCGGAGACGACGATGCAGACCCAAATGACGAATTCGTTTCCATCACCGGCGAATCAGAAATCGAATGAACATCTTGAACAACTGTAAACTTCCGATCAACATCCTTCTTCTCCGGCAGAGAGATGTCATCATCAAAATCCAACAAGCAATTCACCGAAGAAGTATCGGAAACCCCCGAATTCGCACCGTTTAACGCATTAACAAACCAATCTTCCGATTTAATCGAACTCTCAAGAAACGATCCGATTGAAGACACAGGCTCCGGATTCGCCGGAAACACGAACAACCGGAGGCGTGAAGATGATGAATTCAGCCTCTCGTACTCCTCAATCATGTTCTCGAGATCTTCATCAGTGGTTACAGAGATCAACGAATCAAGATCTTCCGACGGAAGCTGATACTTGAGTATGAACGATGCTGATGACGATGATGGAGAAGATGATCGGAGAAGGGTCTTTGAGAGGCGGTGAGTGAGGTCTTGTAGTGTCGTATGGCGGTCTACGACCACCATACGTGTTTCACCGCCGATGTAGCAGAGGGTTTTGTCGTGGGGACGAGGGACGATGTGTCCGCCATTGCTGCACATCAGCCGGAGCTTAGTGGGACCTAGTGACGCCGCCGTCGCCGGAGAACGGTTGTACGGTGGATATGTGGAGTTGTTTAGGATATGTGGATCGGTGATTCTGTAACGAGGGGAGGATTCCATGGTGGTTGACGGTGGTGGTGGTGGTGGAAGTTGTTAAATGGATTCGATTTGGAGGTGATGGTGTTATAGTGTTATATATATGTGTGTGTTCTAGTGATCAGTGGATTCACTCTTCACTTTAACGAATAAAAAAAAGACGTTTGGATGCATAGTTATTGACTCATTTCCACGTCATTTTAACAAAAATGTTTGGATTCATTGGAAGCGAGAGTCGTTCAGGGTTTTTCAATTTTTCATATCAGTGACATTATTTTTTTATCATCTCTAATTTTCCTATGAACTTTTTTACTTTTCATAAGGAGAAGTGACCCATAGAATAACTTTACAACAAGAGACGTTTGAGATTTTCACATGTATATAACAATAAAATAAATTTACTGAGGGTCATTGACTCCACCTATGTACCTAGGTCCGTTCATGTTTCTTACTTTCTTATGTGCATTTTTATATGACATATAGCTATAGTTGTTTATATTTGTGTGCTGCTAGAGTTTTATTAGTAAAGCAGTATCGTACAGCTCTCGTTGTTGGTTGCATGATATTTCTATAAAACATGTTTAACAAATGGCGATTATCTCCACGTTCTCAACTTAGCAAATGAGAAACATGTTCATCCGAATGATCCGATTAATTTAAACATGTTGATGTTCAATCTTGTACTAATAATAGAACACTTCATTAATTGTTTCTTTCTACCTTCAAATGCATCTTAACCCATCGTTTACAATTCAAATCCTTAAGATAAAGGTTTTTGTTAATAACTAAACCCTAAAAGGTATCAATATACAACAATCCTCCCCAAAAAATAGTAATTAAAAACTAATAAAACTTAAATTTAAATTCAAAGTAGGATTAGGATGCGTTTTCGGTTTAAAAAAACAAAGCAAATAAAACAAAACTCATAATCAAATCCAAAGTTGCGTATGACTTAATTAAGTGTAAATTACAACAATGGAAGCCCTAGCTTACAATAAACAATTAAGAGGCAATATTTGATCTCGAAAAACAATCATCATGAGTTGATGCAAATTGACCATCGATCTTTTGAGAAGCGAAAGGTCATCGACTATCAAGTTACATTTTTATTCTTAAGAAAATTATATAATCTAATAATATAGCAATCAAATATAGGCTTAAACATTGTGACCCAAAAGAATAATTTTATGTTGATTTAAACTTTGAATATGAAGTCGATCATGAATTTTTATTTATTTTTTTGGTTAAGCTCTATTTTTATTAATAAAGTTATCATAATAATGTATTATGTGCCGTGTGTTTTAACTTCTATTAGATGTTAATCATGATTTGTTCTTCAAGTATACATACGAGCGTGAGTATGCAACGGGAACATCTAAGCTTTCACTAACCACTTACGGATGAGGGTAATGGAGTGTAGTGAGTGTGATTGTGTAAAAGTAGATACATAGAAAAACCTACCTTAAATTAAGGAACGTATTAATTCAGATCTACTCAAATCAAACCATGGGTGAAAACTGAAGAATTATCACAAATCTTGTTAGCATGAGAAAGATCCGAACGAGTTAGCACCACTCATGTTCTTTGTTGTTGTCAACACCACTACACCATCATCGACATACCTCCGCCATCGTCACCTTCAGACCCCGTATTAACCCTAACCGGTTCTAAACTTAATCTTTTTTAAACCCACGAGCGTACACCCCGCTCATTTTATCAAGCGTACTTTTTTACCTAATAAATAAACAATATTTTGGAAAAGAGTGATACAATGTTACTATTTCGAGAATATATATAGAACTATAAAAAGACATGTAATTATTTTAATCACACATGAAATGAAAGATGACCCTTGTTGTGAAAAACAAAGTTATTCCCCCATGACAGCAGTTGGAATTGAAGATGGGAAAGGGGTATGTATGTATGTATGTATGTATTGACAACATCCCTTGCCGATCGCTAAATCCCAATTGGTTGTTTACAAGAAGATATATCAAGTGGTGAGTGGGTCCCATGGCTACTTCTTTAAGGAACATGCGGTGACTTATCCTAGGTCACTGCCAATCAGATTAAACCTCGAACATGGGGTTCTATTTCCTATGATGATACTTTGAAAAGTGCATGAACTCACCTCTACGTCGTAACGTCTAAGGGGCTCGAGTTCTTTTCATAAGTGTGAATGATTAGAAAATAGACGAGTATGAGCTGTGATTCTTAGAAAAAATTAGTATTAAGTAACTATGTTGTAATAAGTAGGGGGTGTAAAACCATATCAACCAATATCAATTACATACCACCGTCAATGTATATTAATATCGATAAAACATATTAAAAAATAAAAAAAGGAAGAAAAAACAAAAAAGGAATCGAACAAAAGTTAGACGTAAAATGTTGAACCACAAAGACGAAAATAAAATATCTAGAACAATAGATAAGTTGATCTAGGACCAGCACGTGCGATGGGACAATTAAATGGAGAAAATAATCGTAAAAACGTTGAAATACACATGCATGTTACAGCGTGTTAACTCACAAAATTTTGACCTAAAAACAAAATTGTTTAAAATATAAAATGTATAGGGGACTAAAGTTAAATGTATATATATATACAGGGGAAAGATTCTAAAAAAACCATTATGTTATTAGAAAACCAAGAAAATCACTTCTAGCCAATCACCAAAAAGGTTAGTTATGTAATTTTAACTTTTTTATAAATTGTTAGTTATTTTATTTTGTTCTAGTTTCCTTGTTTATCTCGCTGATTATTTTTTACGTTTGACTAATTGATATTCTTTTCCTTTTTATATTTGCAATCAAAAAGAAATTCCTAAGATATTAACGATCACAAAAGTTCAGTTGGATTCAATCTCCAATTCACCATCATTTTTTACTAGTGTTTGGATATTGCTTATGAGTTTTATAGAGACCTAAAATGATGATTTGAAGATTTCATCACAGGATTCACCATCTTCTTCCATCAACATGAATCACCATCTTTTTCATGAAGGTCAGTTGCAAATAAATTAAAATTAATACTAATCTCTTTCATGTATCATACCACATCGAAGGGTTTCAATCAAAGACTATAGATTGGGGGTCGATTGCATGTTAGATGAATTGGCAATGTATTGGTGGTGGCTTTAGTTTAAGAAACAATATGAATTTGATGAATCTGGTGTGGGGATAAACAGAGAAGCGATGATGATGTTAATGAACCCTAAAGAAGTCAATGATGTTGATTTACAAGTACGACTTATGTATACGTAGTTGAAATGTAAGCTTTCTTTCGAATAAATCGATGATGATGTTATAAATTGTTTTATTCCTATTGTTAGGTTATGTATATGTCACTATGAGTTACATATGTAAAAGGTACGGGTTGCGTATATGTAATATGTGAATCATAGTTACATATACATAACTAAAAGATTTCAAATTCTAAAGTTCTCAACTATTATTAAACGTATTTTCATTCTTATATCTTTTATTTAGAGTATGTTTACATATATGTAACACTTGAAAACTAATATATTGTGTGTGTTGGCGCGTCATGTTTGGTTTTATTTCTATTGTTTATTTCATGTATATGTAACTCACCTTCTTCTCTTCTTTTTTGACCGGATTTTGTTTTTTAAATCACATAAGAGTGTACATATATGTAACATGGATTACATATTCATAATTCATCTTCTTCTCTGATCGTGATAAATCATAATAAGAAGCTACGTATATGTAGTCTATCTTTTATTTAGAGTACGTTTACATATACTTAACTCACCTTCTACTATAATCTTCTACTTTATTGAGTTTATTAGTTTGGTCTATGTTTATGTATATTGATTTCATTTTTGGTTCTTTCATTGTATTACGTATATGTAATAGATACCGGTAAGATATATTTCTTTTTGGGTTCTTTCTCTTCTTCTTCTTTATAGTGCATCGCTTACATATATGTAAAAAAGTTTACTTACATGCAAACATACGTGATAAAATGTTTACAACAAAAACATATACATAATCATGCTTACATATACGTATCATATATGTAGATGTGCTTAAATATGTGTAAGAATATAGGTGAACATGTTTACATATACGTAAACACGTTTATATGTACATAAACATATGTGTGAACTTGTTTACGTATATGTAAGCATGTATGTAATTATAAAAAGCCTGCAAAAAATATTTTTATTCTTATTATATACTTTGAATTTGTGTTTTAAATAAATGCTTATGATTTTAAATAAATTTGATATTGTGTTTGATTTTGGAGAGAGAGAGAGAGAGAAAGAGAGATTTAAGGTATTTAGTTTGTTTCTAAAATAAATAAAAACTACAATCTACCTAATATACCCTTGAATCATTTAAGTAAATTAATTATCTATTAAATATTTACAATTTTGCCATTGATGAATATCAACTATTAATAATTTTGATCAATGGTTTAAAATTAGTTTTTTAGTTTTTTTATAAGTGGAGGTTTTTTTAGGAACCCTTCTCTTTCTCTCTCTCTCTCTATATATATATGTATATATGTATGTATATATATATACATGCTAAATTGTAAAAAGAAGTAGAAATATTGAGTTAAAATAAAAATTTAAAGTTAAAAAAAGAGATGGGTACAACCCACTATGCACATAATACTATCAAATATGCATAATCAAGTTGATAATTAGTATTATATAAATTAGTTTTAATTTGATAAATAGGATGATAACCATTAACCTTTATGTTAATAATAGAAGGAAATGAATAGTGTTGGGGGTACTTTAGGAATTTTCTTGATGTCAGATGTAAGCCACGCGTGTTACCCTCTGCATTCATTCATGTCTTCGTCTTGTACTTTTGTATGCTTGAAACCAGATGCTTTTATAGCAGTGTCTCTCACAGGACTTATTGAGTTTGCACTTTGGTCCCTGTCCTGTGTATTTCTATTCGAACCGAAGGGGTTTCTTGTGTTTTGTGTGGGTTTTTTCGGTGTGTTTTGATGGTATAAAAGCTAGTATATCACCAATATGGAAAGACAAAGTATAAAGCAAAAGAAAGAAACTTCAGGAACTTTTCATATATTGAATGTTGATAGTACATGAATTACATGGAGAACAAGAAAGCATTAAATAGCCATAGCTAGAACGGAAAAAACTCAAAAACTCAACAACCCCAATGACTAGTTCCACATAACAGAATAGACGTTGAGGGCTTATTCGAATATTAAAACAAATAATCCACGTGCATGATTTATTCAAAAGTTCCTGAAAACAAGGTTTGAATCATTCTTCTTCACCCTCCCTTGATTCAAACTCCATGACTCCTAGCTCACACCGATAATAGACAAACTTTTCTCTGGGTACAGCTTTCGTCAACACATCTGCAAGTTGACAATTAGTGTTGCAATACTCCAAGATGACTTGTTTCTGTAACACCATTTCTCTCACAAAGTGGTGCCTTAGTTCTATATGTTTGGACCTATTATGCATGATGGGATTCTTGGACAGATTAATAGTGGATTTATTATCACAGTAGATTACCGTACGATTTGTTTGTATAAATCCAAGTTCCTCCAACACTCTCCTAAGCCAAATAGCTTGACATGTAGCTCCGGTTGCAGCGATGTATTCAGCCTCCGTGCTAGATAAAGCAACAGTAGTTTGTTTTTTAGAACTCCAAGCCACAGCACCGCTTCCTAATGAGAAAACATATGCAGAGATGCTTTTGCGATCATCAGCACAACTAGCCCAGTCACTGTCACTATGGCCCACTAGCTTAAGCTCTTGAGCTTTCATGTACCAAATTCCAAAATTTGTCGTACTGGCCACATATCTTAGGATACGTCTTGCTGCTCCAAAGTGAATCTTGGAAGGCTTCTGCATAAACCGGGAGACCAGACTTACTGCATAAGCTAGGTCTGGTCTGGAGTGTGTTAGGTATATAAGACCTCCCACTAGGCTTCTATATAATTCTTCATTCACCTTTTCAGCATCATCAAGAAGCAACTTTTCATTACAATTCATGGGAGTGACTTCATTTCTACAATTCTTCATTCCAAATCGATCCACCAAAAAGGAAGCATACTTCTTTTGGGACAGGAAAATTCCTCTAGCTTCTTGTCAACTTCCAGGCCAAGAAAGCACTTTAATAATCCCATGTCTGTCATTTCAAACGCCACCTTCATGCCTTGTTTAAATTCTTCAATCAACTTTAAACTAGATGATGTTCAAATGATATCATCTACGTAAAAGCAAACATAAATGACATCTGTACCATTTCTTTTGACATAAAGAGTCGGTTCATTGTAGCTTCTGATGTATCCATGCTTCACAAAGTATCTGTCGATCTTGGAATACCAGGCACGTGGGGCTTGTTTCAGTCCATATAGTGCCTTATGTAACTTGTAGACCATGTGAGCTTTCTCTTGAATCACAAAACCCTCTGGTTGTGCAATATGAATTTCTTCACTAAGTTCACCATTTAAAAACGTAGATTTAACATCCATTTGATGGACAAGCCACCCCATTTGAGCTGCAACAGTTAATATCACTCGTATAGTTTCGAACCGAGCAACAGGTGCAAATGTCTCTTGGAAATCAATGCCTTCTTTTTGAGAATATCCTTTAGCTACCAATCTGGCTTTATGCTTGATTCCTTTGCCATCAACCCCTGTTTTTATCTTAAAAAGCCACTTAACACCAACAACATTTTTTCCAGGAGGAAGAGTGACCAACTCCCACGTCTGGTTTATTTCGATGGACTCTAGTTCAGTTTGCATTCTTTCTTGCCATGTAGTATGTTTCACAGCTTCACATAAAGTAATAGGATCAGAAACATTAAGTGCAAAGTGACAGTTAGTTACCTCATGATCCTCATCGGACAACCCTTCACCACTGGTGTAGTCTCGAAGCCAAGCAAGAGGTCGAGAGGGTCGTTTAGAGGACCAACAGAAGTTGTGGTGGTATTAATTTGTGTTGGGTAACAAGAAGTACCATTTGACTCTAGGTTGGTAGTGGATGTAGGTTGATAGTCAGTACTATGTTGCATAGTACTAGATGAAGAAAGTGATAGTCAGGAGTGAGAAATGGGTCTTGCAGGGTATGGTTATAGGATAGAGACTTGTCATTGTTCCAAGTCCACTTTTCATTTTTAAAAAAACACCACATCTCTCTTAACAGAAAATTTCATAGTCTCAGGGTTATATAATCGGTAGCCATTGCTTTGGGTTGAGTAACCAATAAATATATTTTTTTTTCAGATTTGGCATCAAGTTTTTGTCTCAATTGAGAGGGTACTAACCCATAAGCAATACAACCGAATATTTTCATGTGTGAGACTTTAGGCTTTGTACCTAACCAAGCTTCAAATGGGGTCTGCTGAATTAAGGCTTTTGTTGGTGATCGAGTGATGACAAACACTGTTGTGGCTGCAGCTTCGGCCCATAGAAAATTTGGTAACTCACGTTCCTACAACATACTTCGTGCTAGATTCATAATGGTGCGGTTTTTGCGTTCGACAACACCATTATGTTGCGGTGTGTAAGGCACTGTGAGTTCCCTTCGAATTCCATTTTTCTCACAGAACGAGTTGAAAGCGTTTGAACAAAATTCTCCGCCCCGATCAGATCATAAAGTTTTGATTGATTTTTCACACTCTTTCTCAACCATTGCCTTAAATACTTTAAACTTTTCAAACGCATCAGATTTGTGAGCCAAAAAATAAATCCAACACATCCGAGTAAGATCATCGACAAATAGTAAATAATAAAGGCTATTACCGAGACTTGGTACCTGCATGGCTCGCAGAGATTAGTGTGCACCAATTCCAACTTATGTTTTGCTCGCCAGGATGTGGAATCAAAGGACTCCCTTGCTTGCTTTCCAATTACACATGCTTTGCAGGTCACTGATTTGGTTATTTTGGGCAGCCCTATAACCATTTGTGTATCATGAAGCTTTTTCAACCCATCAAAATGGAGGTGACCAAATCTGCAGTGCCATAGAATTATTTCTGCATCATCCTTGGTAAGAGAGTGATCACCCATGGCAAGCATACTCTTGGCATCCATAACAAACATGTTGTTAGTAGCTACAAGGATCTCCAACAACTTCTTTTTGGTCACCTTATGTGAACCACACACTTGCCATCTTCAAAGTAAATACCATAGCCTTTCCTCATGAGTTGACCTACACTTAGTAGGTTGTATTCAAGTTGTGGGGTATAGTAGACATTGTCTAGCAATTTGAAGGAATTGTCACTAGTATGTATCTTTACTGTTCCTTTTCCTTCAACTGCTAGTTTCTTTTTGTCGCCCAACCGTACCTCCAATCTAAAGGTTTCATCCAATGATGTAAAGATATCTTTGGATCCTGTCATATGATTTGAGCATCCAGAGTCAATAAACCACAAATTATTATGAAGGTTACTAGAGTTACCCTATTGGTCATTAACATAAATGGTTCATCAGTGTCTGGCATGGAAGTCATGGCAAGTAGTAGGTGTTGGTCTTCCACATCCACATCTTCTACATTATCTTCTTCCTCAACGACATTGACTTGATTTTCCTTATTGTACCAGCAATCTTTTTAAGATGACCATATTTTTTACATGTGTGACATTGAGGTACTTTGCTTTTATCAAATCCTCCTCGTCCACGGCCACGACCTGCTCCTCTTCCCCTTAACGATGCACGACCTCGTCCTCGCCCAGGTGAGGATCTGTTTGGCTCTTGAAACACTTGAAGAGCCTTTTCATCTTGTCGTTCGGGAGTCTTAGTTGTTTTGTCTAAGGAGAGACGACTGTTCATTCGTTCTTCTTGGGACTGAAGTATGCCCATGAGTTTCACCGGAGTAACGTCAGACAGATCAAAGACCACCTCGATAGATGGAATAACATAATCGAATTTAGAGGTTAAGCTCCTTAGAATTTTTTCCACCACCTTTTGATCCGCTAGTTCTTCTCCATAGGATCGTTGTTGCCCGACATTATCCATGACTCTAGAGAAGTAGTCTCCGACACCTTCATCATCTTTCATTGTCATATTCTCAAATGCTCGTCTTAGCCCTTGGAGTTTAACAGATTGAACCTGTGAGTCTCCTTGGAACTCAAGACGCAGAATCTCCCAAGTATTCTTAGTAGATTCTGCAGCAGCAATTCGAGAAAACAAACTGTCATGAACGCCTTGCTGGATAAGTGCCATTGCCTGCGCATCTTTCTTCTTAGCCTCTCGCTGTGCTAAAGCACCCTCGCCGAGAGCTGTCACGCTAAGATAAACTACATCCCATAGTTCTCGGCCTCTGAGAATGGTTTTCATGCGTAAGTTCCAGTGCTCATAACCTTCTCGAATACCGGTACATAGCTAGCAGGTGGGTTTCCATGAACAAGAGTATCAGTCATTTTTTTTGTGTATAGATTTCGAGGAGAAGAAGGTTGGGGGTGTAGTGATGGTGACCTTGCTCTGATACCAATCTGATGGTATAAAAGCTAGTATATCACCAATATGGAAAGACAAAGTATAAAGCAAAAGAAAGAAACTTCAGGAACTTTTCATATATTGAATGTTGATAGTACATGAATACATGAAGAACAAGAAAGCATTAAATAGCCATAGCTAGAACGGAAAAAACTAAAAAACTCAACAACCCCAATGACTAGTTCCACATAACAGAATAGACGTTGAGGGCTTATTCGAATATTAAAACAAATAATCCATGTGCATGATTTATTCAAAAGTTCCTGAAAACAAGGTTTGAATCATTCTTCTTCATGTTTCTGGTCGTCGGCAGTGGCAAAGGCGATGGCGACGATAGTGGTTTCATCATATGTTCTTCTTTGTGCCGGTGGTGATGGGATCTGCGATCGCTCGGCCTCCCCTCTCCGGTGGTGGTGGAGGAGGCGGCGGTTTACCCGCCATGTTTGATTCTGTCAGTGGTGGTGGGCTCCATTGTCGCTCTGCCTCCCCTTTGTGGTCGAGGTGGAGGAGGCGGTGGTTTCCCCACCATGGCCGATGGTGTTGGTGGTCGACCGTCGTGTGGTCTTTCGGCGGTTCGCCTTGGAGTTGGTGATGGTCTCTTTACCGAAGGGAGCTGAACGGTCATCACCGGCCATGGGTTTTTCACCGGGTTTTTGACGGTGGTGATGACGGTATGGTCGATTGACGGTAGGGTTTGAGCGGTGGTGGCAATGGTGGTACAACCATTATTGTTGAAGAGTTTATGTCTTTGTTTTTGGGTCTAGTATAATAATGGGCTTCTGCCCACGTGGTCTGTTTTGTGTTTTGCATGGGCTCATGCATTTGAGTTATGTATGCATTTGTGTTTGATTAAGTCTTCCTTAGTCCGAGTCTTTTGTTATTTGTTAGTGGTGAACGTGTCCTTTATTTCAGCAAGTTGTTGGAGTCTGTATGCTATTAATAGCAGTTTGCTTTATGAATTAAGTTACTAGAAAATTGTAGCAAAAGTGTGTGATACCTTTTAAGTGTTTGTGATACCTTTTAATTGTGAACCCACTATGGAACAAGCAATGCAACAGAAAGTAGAACAGAAGGGAGAGAAAATATTAATTCCCAAGACACTTCAGACAACTCAACATGCAGATCCATAAGAGAAATGGGAGAGACCTCGATGCCAAGTAAAAGAACAAGGTCTGTTCCAGGTTAGCTTCATGAGTTTGAAAGCGGGGAAGGTCTATTCGAAGAAGAAGTTGAATTTTTCATGTATAGCGCAATCGATGACCCAACGACTTTTGAGGAAGCAGCCAAGGATTCAAAGTGGGTAAATGCCATGGAAAGTGAAATGAGCTCCATCCAACAGAATCATACATGGGAGTTAGTTGAAGCACCGGTTGGAGTAAAACCCATAGGTGTGAAGTGGTTGTTCAAAACGAAGTTGAGCGAAAAGGGAGAAACAGACAAGTATAAGGCTCGGTTGGTAGTTAAAGGTTATGCGTAGAAAAAGCGTGTAGATTATGATGAAATATATGCATCAGTAGCTCGGTGGGATACGGTTCGAAGCATATTAGCATTGGCAGCTCAAAGGAATTGGATCATATACCAGCTCGACGTGAAATGTGCATTCCTGAATGGTGAACTTAAGGAGATGGTATACATCAAACAACCACAAGGCTTCGTGAAGAAAGGTGAAGAACTCAAAGTTTGCAGGCTAAAGAAGGCTCTCTACGGTTTAAAACAAATTCCAAGAGCTTGGTTTAAGCGCATAGAAGGCTATTTTTTAAGGGAAGGGTTTGAGAAAAGTCAGTATGATCACACTTTTTTCATCAAGAAAGGATCAAAAGGAATGGTCATAGTAAGCTTATACGTGGATGACCTGATATACATGGGGCTGTAAACGAGCTGAGCCGAGCCGAGCCAGGATTGAGCCGAGCCGAGCCAGGATGGGCTCGAGCTCGAGCTCGAAGCTTATCGAGCCGAGCCGAGCCAACTCGAAAACTTTAACGAGCTCAAAACACCAGCTCGAGTTTGGCTCGTGGCTCGTTCGAGCCGGCTCGAATTTTTTAAAAAATTTCACATTAATTTATATGAAAACACAAAAAATATATATTAGGGCTTTTACATTTTGTTGGGAACTCCGTACTTATAAGAACGAAGATCATTATTTTGAATATAAACAATTTACTATCAAATTATATTTTTTAAACAAAATACTTTTTGTTTCTAAAAAATCCATTTTATTTTTAAGAAAATATTTTAAAATCCTAATATAAAAATATTAATCATAATAGTAATAGTAGTAGTAAATAATAATATTTATACTATATAAATAGATATACATACATATGTTATATGCACCGAGTCACGACCCGAGCCAACGAACCAAGCCACGAGCCGAGCTCGAACCAAGCTAACCCTGGCTCGAGTTCGACTCGCTTAGAATTCGAGCCGAGCCGAGCCGGCACGTTTAGATTCGAGCTTTTTTCGAGCCGAGCTTTTTTCAAGCTTCTTTCGAACGAACTTCGAGCGAGTTTCGAGCCACGAACTTTTTGTACAGCCCTAGATATACACCGGGAATGACAAATCTTTGTGTGAGAGCGTAAAAATGTCGATGATGCATGAATTTGAAATGACCGATCTCGGAAAGATGAAATATTTTTTGGGTGTAGACGTTAATCAAGGCATAAATGGAATAAGCATGAGTCCGAAGAAATATGCCAATGAGATACTTGAAAGGTTTAAAATGTGGGAGGCAAATGGAGTAAAGAACCCAATAGTACCAGGTACCGTGGTTACTAAAGTCGGTGTGGGTAACAAAGTGAATGAAGCGGAGTATAAAAGCATGGTAGGTAGTCTAATGTATCTAACTGTCACTCGACCAAATTTAATGTATGCAGTGTGTTTCATTTCTAGATTCATGTCTGATCCTAGAGATGAACATATGCAACTGAGAAAAAGAATCTTGAGATATGTGAAGGAAACTTTTAGTTATGGGTTGTTTTATGAACGGAACAAGAGTACCAAGTTACAAGTGTTCACAGATCGTGACTATGCTAGAGACATGGAAGATAGAAAATGCACTTTAGGGTTCGCATGTATTTTGAGTAGTGCAGCTATATGTTGGAGTTCCAGGAAGTAAGAGATAGTTACCCTCTCATCAACCAAAGCAGAGTATGTGGTTGCTACATCTTGTGCATGTCATTATGTTTGGTTGAAGAGATTGCTGGAAGAAATAAGCAATGAATTAGTAGGGACGGTGGAGATTTTTTGTGATAACAGCTCTACGATCAAACTCTCGAAAAACCTAGTGTTACATAGGCGCACTAAACATATAGATGTTCGGTTCTATTATTTGCGAGACTTGGTCAATGATGGAAAGGTTCAGCTGCTATTTTGCTCTACAAAGGAACAAGTTGCAAATATGATGACAAAGCCTGTTAAACAGGATGTGTTTGAAAAGATGAGAAGGTTGCTTGGTGTTTGAAACTTAGAAGAGTGAACTATTTTCAGTTTAAGGGAAGGATTGAAGAGTTTATGTCTTTGTTTTTGTGTCTAATATAATAATGGGCTTTTGCCCACATGGTCTGTTTTGGGTTTTGCATGGGCTCATGCATTTGAGTTATGTATGCATTTGTGTTTGATTAAGTCTTCCTTAGTCGAGTCTTTTGTTATTTGTTAGTGGTGAACGTGTCCTTTATTTCAGCAAGTTGTTGGAGTCTGTACGCTATTAATAACAGTTTGCTTTATGAATGAAGTTACTAGAAAATTGCAGCAAAAGTGTGTGATACCTTTTAAGTGTTTGTGATACCTTTTAATTGTTGCCCCTTTTTTATCGTCTACTTCCGAAACCATTTAGGTTTTTCAAATCTATAACGGGCGCTGTCAACGGTTGTGGTGTGGCCACCATTGTTGTCCATTGTTGTTGTACCCCGATTGATGTTGTGGCCATACCGGTGTTCCATCCCTTTTGTCTGGTTCTTGCTTTGGTGAGTTGTTGTTCTCCATCGTGGTTTACCACTCACAACCGGCTTATGCTTGTGATTGGGTATGTGTAATTCATCGACGAAATGTGTTGATGATGATGAGGACCACCTCATTTGAGACTTGAATGGGACTTGGCTTTAGCTTAATGTCTATCACTGGTTTCTTTGTTCTCTTTTTGATTTGTTATTGATGTGTTTCGAGGTTTGTGATAACAGTCAAGAGTTGTTTTCTGTTGACTAGGCGTGGCTATCAATTATTATTAGCAGCCGCAACTGAACACTGATTTTGAACCCTAAGTTATACAGTTTCAAAATTGTTTCAAACCGATTATCACGCGCGTAAGGCGCGCTTATGATAACCAATTGGTCTTGTTGTTGAAACTTGATTTGTTCTTGATGGGAGTTAAATTCGGCTGGGTTGTTCAATTTGGCATAGATTTATAGAACACATGTGTTAATAGTAAATCTGTTATTCGGTTATTTTAGATTTATAGAACACATGGCAGCTTTGTTAACAAATAAAAGTTATGATGGTATTGACGTGATGATCAGACAATGTGCGTTTATTTGAGCTTCGTTTTAATTGGTCTAACACGCGCGCATGGGTTCAAAACTAGTTGAAGTTAATAAAAGAATTTGTAGGTTCGCCTAGTATTATAATATTTAGTTAATATGTTTTATATCTAAATAATTGAGGGTTCTAGTCAACAGTCATCTTAAGAACATTTGTGTAGATTTTGAAGTAAATTTGTAAACTGTTTGCATTAGCCTTTGTAAAAATCTAATGAGATCAAGTAAAATATAACTAGCTTGATAACCCCTTATTGTTTAGAAGCAAACAACAAACTCAACCCCACCCACCCACCCCTAGGTGTACGTGAAACTAAAGTAATTAAACTGTAACTGGAATAACTGATTTAGCTTAACGAAAATAACCGAAGCAACTAAAAACGTATGGTTTTGTTTTATGTTTTCTTTAAATCATCTTTTCAATGTGGTTTCATTTCTACTATCATCTCAAATTGAATTGAACCCATTGCAGCTAAACAATTTTACAACTTATATACAATTATCTGTTCTTCTAGTCTTTTATAAAACCGAACCAATTGTGAAAACCAAAAGATAAATACCGAAATCAAACGGTTTTAAAAAAACCTAAAAACCGATCTTTTGGTTTTAACAAAATTGACCCGTATAAGTGATAGGAAGTCGACGGTTGGGTTTGTTGTGGGAAAAAAGAGAAATTGACAGGAAGTTTGTAAAAGAGAGAGAGGTACACCATAATTTTTCTCAAGGACACAATCGTTAGAAGAATGTAAAAGAAAAAAGAAAGAAAGTATCATTCATGAAAAAAAAATAGAAAAAACTGATCAAACAAACCGCACTAATATAAAGACAACTTTTCCCCTAACACAAAAAAATTTCTATTGATTTGCTATATTAATTTAAAAAAATTGTTTTATATCATAATAAAGAAATTATTTGTTACTTTATTTCTTTTCTATTTTACAACCCATGGAACATGGGTCTCGCATGTTGTTTATTATGGAAGTTGTGCTTTCAGCTTTTATGATGAAACTTGGTTTCCCATTCCCATGGCACTTAAAACATTCTTTTGGCAAATTGATATTTCATTGATTAAAGGCTAAACAAAATTGAACACTTACATGATTGTAATTCTAAGATCATCTATGACGTAACGACCTTAGGCATGGTGATGTGAACATACCATTAGGAAGGGCATCGTTAGAGGAGTGCACCCTTAGAGAAAAAAATAACAAAACTTGTGAAAAGCATGTTCTTTGAGGGCGTGTGAGTTGAGAAGGGTAAAGAGAGCATGAATTTGTCCAAAATTCATCACATTTTTATGAATGAATCTTTTTTAACAAAAAATAAAATGAAAACCCATTATATATTCCTAAAAAAGTCTACGAATTACGGATTCTACCATGTAGATGCAAATTGATATATTTTTAGGCCACTACGACTTTATTTGTTAGTAATTAAACATAAAACTACCATATATAATCCTTTTTTTGTTTTTTAAACAATTTTTTTCAGATCTACATATCATCCACCTAACATTTATAAGAATTTAAATACACGTCACTATTATGAAAAACAAACATCATATCACTACATCACATGTATTATTTTTATTTTAAAATATATAGGTTTTTTCGTTACAACGCGTCTCGAAAGGACATTTCCTTATTTCATACAAAACTCTCACTATCATCATTTTTAATGTTTGTCTACTTTTCTAGAAATGTAAGAAGCTAATTCAAAATTGCTTTATTATTGAGTTCAAGGGAGAAAGCGTGTAAGTCCTCGTTAACACCGGCTACCTTGTTTGCATACATGTCAAGATGAGGTAATAATATTCATTACTTCTCCTTGAAATATACATGCGATTCATATCTAGTCCCCGTACTACCAATTGCTTCAATTGCACACTATTGGTGTCATCTGTTTGTTAGGAAAAAACAATTCATAATCAAGACACATTGTGCAGAGAAATTGTTATAAAATGATAAATAACTTGAAAAATTTAAGAGTCGTAACTTGCTTTCACATTGAAAATATCTGGGTTCACACCAAATATTCAGTCGGATAAAACTCAAGTTAAGGAAATCGAAGTATGAATTCGTGTGTGTTTTCAAGAACGTGAACTAGAAGACCAGAAGAAGAAGACCAACCTTTTATAAATTCAAAATTCTTCAGGGACGGGGAAACTACATTTGCCAGTTTTTCTCATGCAAATTTATATTTTTGACTCTCTAATTTCACATGTGAAATTTTGGGTAAAAACAAATTCTAGTGCATTTTTTATAAAACAAATTCGCGCTGACCTGACAGCTCGACCCTAGCCACGGCTCTGCCTCTTGGATCTCGCTCCCAAGGGCGCTGCCCCCGGACCCCCATTGCTTAGGGGCTTCGCCCTTAAGAATATTTTCAATATCAAAGATCATAATAAACTCAAACAAGCGTGCACTCCGCACCTCCTAACCTGTTTGATGGATATGATGATCACATTGATTATTAGTCAATCTAATTACACTAAAATATCTAACACATAGTAGCATATGTTAAAGTCATTTTCTATTAAACACAACTTGATGATGTTGCATATGTTACTTTTCGTGAACTCACAAGGTGATTTGTAATCCACAAAATTAACATTGTGTTAAGAGGCTTTGTTTTGAATTTGATTTTGGTAAACCAATATACATAAAAAGAGCCAATTAACGTAGATAGTGAAAACTTTTCAAAAGCGAGTAGCACCAGTCAACATGAACTATTGATTACGACGATCATTCATTATTTCAATTTTAATTTGATTTTGGCGAAAATCATTATTTAATTCAATGACTCTAAGAAGACAACGTTCTTGATATTCAAAAACTCCCAATGTTTGATCTCTTGCTTTATCTTAGGATATTGTCTAGAGGTTTTTACAATATTAACGAAGTTTTTCAGTTTTTTAAAATCTATAACCTGTAAACCACTAATGGTTATTACTCAAGCATATTATTTTGTATTTTAAGGTACTAACTCTTTTGGATTAAGTATTTAAAGCATGTTCATGGATGAGTGTCTTTTAAAATTATCATGTTTTTCCTGGTTTTGATCTCATTAATTATAGTTTTAAGAAATAACACATTGTTGCTTGATCTCGCACTCACGTTGAGTATTGTGCCCTATCACATGTAATGCTAAAAATCAACGTCGCATTACAATATTGAGTTATTTACTTAGTTGTTAATCCAGTCTTCAATCAATACACAAAACATATTAAGACAGACATACAATTTATTCAATACATGGTAATGACTTATACTCTTAAACTTTGTTATGTTTGTACTACTAACCAACTTGTAGATACTTTCACAAAGGCTTAATTTTCACTCAACTTATCCTAACTTTGCCCAAGCTTCACCCTAGCACCTTTTGTTTCACTTGTGCAAGAATACTAAAATAGTCAAATAAAACACATGCAAAATATGTTATCCAAGTTGGTTAACCAAGAGCAACAATAGTTAGTTTCTTTAACACACCGCCTACAAATAAATACTTTATAATTATATATAATATTAGTTTTCAACTTGAGTATGCATCATTAGTTATACTTCATGCTTTATATGTTGTACTTTTATACTTTCTTTATTAGTTTTTCTTTTAAATTTTAACACTAATAGTTTTTATCTTTTATATTTAACACTAATATTTTTTTTACTTTTAACTATGGTCTCATATACATTTAATCAATTGAATTTTTTTGTTTTACGTTTCAATCTAAAATTTCCGAGTTAACATTCCGCAAACATGAGTATGTGATTCAATGTTTTTATCTCATTTTTTATGTTTATCAATCGCTTTGTATTTTACGTTTCGTTCTAATTTTTACAAGTTAACACACTGCTGCAATGAGCGTTCATGGTTCACCGTTTTTACGCCTACGTTTTCTTTTCATTATTATTTCTTTTGTTTTGTGAGTTATTTTTAGTGTTGGTAATAGCTAACGACGGTGTGACATTAATGTTGCTCACCAAGATTTTACGCCTCCACTGTAACGCGTGAGACGTAATACTAGTTCATTCTAATTTCCAATAAAAAAAACTTATAAGAAGCCACTAGAAATTGATAACCTCATAGTCTAACAACATTACTGATTACCAGTTATAAATATAGTTTTAATCAATTCAAAATCATTACAAGTTAGGTGGTATAAAAGAGAAAAATAAAGTGTCATAAAAAAGCACCACCAAACAAAATTACAAACCAACAAAACACAAAGTACTAAACCTAACAAGTACATATAGTTGAGGGTCTTTTATTGTCACTTGGCAAAATTATAACCTTCGTAGAATCATACAATTTTCACATGTTTTGTTGACCGGCTCCCCTATATCCACCTCCACAACCGCCGTCCGCTTAATCACAACCATCTTCTTCTTCTTCATCTTCTTCATCTTCACAAACCATAATTATTCACCCACAAACCCTCATTATTTCATCAATCATTCATTTGATACTCGTTCGATATTCGAATTCACATTGGGCTAGATTTCATCGAAGAACTTGCTGTATTGATCTTCATCGGAATACATCATTGCAGGTAACTAACCATCCATTTTAACCCATTGAATCAGTAGTTGCTTCTTCCCAAGTTTTTTCATCCCTTTTGCTTTCGTTTCGTCTGATCGATACTCAGATATCGGTCAATCAGACCATCTTCTTGTTGTTTTGTTAATCGACTTCTCTAACTTTTGTGTTTTGAATACAAATTTGACTAATATGTAGTTTTTTTTTTAATTGCGTTTTTTTTTTGTGATCAGAAGTTGAAGGATAATAATAATAATAATAACAATGGCGTGGAATTTAAGCTTTTTGAGGAATATGTTTCAGGTGAGTAAAGTTTCCCCCTTTTATGCTTGCTTTCTGTTGCTTCATGATCTGCTTTGTATATTCTTGTTATGCAGTGGTAATTTAGTGATTAATCATATTTGTTGGGTTATTTTGGAACTTTTAGGATATCTGTTGATAAACTGTAGTTTGTAATTAGTCTTATTATCTCTATTTTTCCCTTTATTTTCTGATTGGCTGAATATAATCCCTCTTGTCAATCAAATAGTATCCCTTTGTATGTATTTTTTGAATTCCAGGCTTGTTAGTAATTAAAATAAATTTGAAATGTTTACACTGCATACGGAAATTAATCCATGTTTTTATAAAGATGTATGATTTGTGATTCAAATATGAAAAAAAAGCACGCCCCCCCCCAGAGGCCCTTGAGGCCCTTGAGGCGTGAGGCACGTGAGGTGATTGTAAAAACGCCACAGGGCCTTGAGGCGGCGCTTCATATCCATGTGTTTAAAAAATCGGTCAAAGATAGGGTCTAAGGGAGGCTAATATGTAAAAAGGACCAAAAGGACGGCGATTATGAATAGTTTACGTGTTTGAAATACTGATTATGAATGGTTTTCTTACAAATTTTGGTTCTATATAAACTTATTTGATTGTTCATAGATTAACGCCTCATGCCTTGGCTTTTGGGACCTAAGCGTGCGCCTTGTGATTTTTAAAATAACTTGCAACACATGACTATTAAGTATATAACTATATATCTATATCTGCATTATAGAATTGGCAGGATGGCAGAGTTAGGGAAGTTGATCTTGGGGCCTTCTACATTAAATCTCATGGAACTAAACTGGCAAGAAGTCACATGCACGATTGGCTTATACTCGTGCTGCTTGCAATCATCGAACTTGTTTTAATATTATACACCCGTTTTACCGTTTTGTGGGCCAAGATATGATGACAGATCTTAAATACCCAATGAAAGATAACACTGTTCCAACATGGTCTGTTCCTGTGAGTTCCTACACCCTTCCATCTACAACTTTCTTCTTTGGGCATTTTTACTATAAAGTCTTTAACTGGTTTTATGCTTCTATACTAAGCTTGCAATTGATGGTTTTTGTGACAGATGTATGCTGTATTGCTGCCTATTGTTGTTTTCAGCTTCTTCTATTACAGGAGGAGAGATGTTCATGATCTGCACCATGCAATTCTAGGTACATTATACTTATGAGGGTGTTTAATCATGTGTTTTAAAAGTGATTGTTTGATCCAAAATAATCAGATAAAATGAAGACATAATTTTATTAATGTTTCTGCAGGACTCTTGTTTTCTGTTCTTATAACCGGGGTGATAACAGATGCTATAAAAGACGCAGTTGGAAGGCCACGCCCTAATTTCTTTTGGCGTTGCTTTCCGGATGGAATAGATGTATATTACATTTTCCCATAATTTTACCGGATCTAAATTATCATTTTTGAAAAATAATCTCTACTGTCATTCTTGATATGTATTGCAGAACTATGATAGATGGGGTAATGTCATATGTCATGGTGACGACAAGGAAATAAGAGAAGGCCACAAGAGCTTCCCTAGTGGCCATACTTCATGTAAGAGATGTCATTGCCATTTTAATGTTTTAGACAGTCGTGACAAAATGGACGGGTTGGGTAACGGGTCAGAATGTGTAACTTTTTTTGTATGTTGTGAAACAGGCTGGGCCAACCAGATACAAAAACATATACTTTTTTATTAACAATTATTATGCAAATATGATTAGAAAAATTATGTTACTTTCTAATAGTTATGCATTAAAAGTATAGTTTGGGCATGTCTCTATTGATTTTACCCATTGACCTACATAATAGACCAAATTATGAGCATAGATAAGTAATTTGGTCAAAATTGCCACCTTTGGATCCTGATATATTTTCCTACCTTTGTACCATACTAAAATATTGTGAATCGACCGATCAACATTGATTAAGTGTATTATTTTTGCAGGGTCTTTTGCAGGCCTTGGGTTTCTGGCGTTGTATTTGTCGGCAAAAATCAAAGTATTTGACCGTCAGGGTCATATAGCAAAGCTCTGTATTCTTTTTCTTCCTCTGCTTATGGCATCTCTTGTTGGAATTTCACGGGTGGACGATTATTGGCACCACTGGCAAGATGTGTTTGCCGGTGGTATTTTAGGTATGTTTTAGAAAATAAAATCATCTAAAATTGAGTTTGTTTGTTTGACTCGATATTGAAGTTCGTTTATGTTTTGCAGGTTTAGTTGTTGCCACTATGTGCTATCTGCAATTCTTTCCAGCTCCTTATCACTCTGAAGGTAGAATCTTTAGCATATTCATCTACATTGTTTTATTCAAACTCACAAGTTGTGAATACTATTAAGTTGCAAATAATGTCATGATGAACAGATTATGATGCATCTGATTATGGAACTGATTAATGAATTTACTTGTGATTTTCAGGATGGGGTCCGTATGCTTATTTCCGAGCTTTAGAAGAGACGAATTCCCGTTCAATAGTTGGTCATCCTGCAGATGAGGTTCGTATGGAAGCTGTGGAGATTCAGGACCTAAATCCACAAACAAGGCGAAATGGCACGTTTAGACAGGTGTCGCTCCATGACTCGCTGCAAGATGTAGAAGCTGGGAAAATGTGACATATGCATGATCTTTTATTCATATTATTAGGCATTTGATCACATTTTGTTGTTCTTAAACATGCCACTTCCTGTATAGATTTCATCTAATCTCTGTAGTGGAGGGAAAACTTAGGCATTACATCATCTTCTTTATGCTGGATTTTTGTTACTAGAATGTGTGGAAATAGTTGTTCATATGGAGCTTCATTTTTTGCTGTGTATATTTAGTTTATCTATACTAAAAACAGAATCACATAAACACTTGTATATAGTGCAATGTTAAGTTAGTGAGAATGAGAAACGATCCTATAAGTTCATACTAAAATTCTTCTAAATATACCATAGTCTCTGAAGAAGGAATGTCACGCCTCGCTTTCCCAAGGAACTGACTTACATTGGATTTACAACAATTCACTTGGAACAAATACCTTACCAACATACATGAGAAAGTTATACATTATATTAAAGATAAATATTGCATACCTTTAAAATATCACTCACTACATATAGCAGAGGTTAACCGTAAAGATAATGCCTTAAACTTTACATTCAAAACAATCTTTTACCTCATATATTCTCTTGAAATACTTGCTAAAATAAGTGAGCTTACATTAGTGAGTTTATATTTTAACCGCACACAATTTACCTAAAATATAGCAAAACTTGCATAAGTTTAAATCTTGTACGAAAACCCCAACTTAGAGGCAACATGAATAGGATAATGACATCTTCTACATATTGCATAATACGCTACTACGCAACTAGCACCAAGATAGAAGGAACATGCTATAAATAAACAATTGTGGAACATGTTTAGGATAATGACATCTTCCACATGTTTAGGATAAGGAACATGTTTAGAGCACTACTAAGCAACCTTCATGCTTCTAACATTTCCTAAAATTTGTGGCCTAAGCTTACTTACGCAAAGCGTCACGTTACTAGCTAGTTCACAGCCATCTACCTAATTTTATTTCGAGTGTTGACTTCTTTTAACCATTTGTACTTCCATCTTTTGACCATAAACCATGCTCGGCCTAAAACACACCTCTTTCGACGATATAATTGATGGAATTGCAATTTAATGCCAAGTTGATTTGTTTATATAATTTCTTGCTTCATCTTTATTCATCATCTTACCTGCAGTTTTACAGTTTCACCTTTAATTTATATATGACATGCATCATTATACAAGTCATCAAAGAAGAATATAATCTTGCAATATATATACAGTATACTTCTACATTGTCTGGATGTTGAGTTCTTCAAGTGAAGACTCTATGTCGAGTGAGAGATTGTCTTCTGAATTTCTTCATCAAATCACCTATTTATTCATCAACTGATCTGTGATTTGTGCATATTAAAACCGTTATTTGAACATAGTGTTATTTGAACTTGCACACCATGGTAATACTTAAAAAAATATATTAGTTTGTAACAAAGAACAAAATTAACTGTATCTAGCAGGAGTGGATGATTATATATTATGAAGAAAAGAAGATTAAAAACTCTAAACAACAAAAATGCAGGCAATACACAAAAAATACAATAGGTTGACAGATATTTCCATTATGATCGAGATCATATCTATCCATGAAAACCAATTTACAATTTCTACTGTTATCACCTAATTAAATGGTAAACAATCCTTGGACAATTAGAAGAAGTATGGTACGAAAACATACAACTAAACAACAATCCCATCCCACCTTATCCAACTTTACAAAAATAGTTGTTACAGGAACATATTTTAAAAGGTACAACAAACATTTGTTTCAAGAAACACATGTGGACTAGTTAGGTCCAAGGTGATTGAAAGTACCATTGTCCACAGACCAAGTTACCATCATCATCATCGTCATTGTCATCATCATCATTAAGTAAACCAATGGTATACTCTAGATCAGATTGGCTCAGTTCATTGTCTATAAATATACCCGCTGAATCATCCAAGGGGACAGCAGAGTTTACAGGAAGTTGCATTTGTTCTAGGCTGTCATTTTCTTCGATTGGAATATCAGCGATAGAAAAATCGGAACTTGTGGGCGCAAAAGGTATTGAGTCTAAACTGTAACCGGGGTTTATGCAATTATCTGCATCGAAGAGAGTCGTTGAATGCTGCAGATTTTCATTGTTTACTTGAAAATCTTGAGAAGGGCAAAGATCTTCTATATCACATAGAAAATCAGGCAATGCCAAATCTTCTTGGCTTTGATCTAGTGAGTCTGCAACGCCCCCACAACCCGCGACCCATGGCTCTGTTGCAGGGCCAAAACTAGCAAGTTGTACCTGGCCTTGACCGAGACCACTGCCACTAGCATCTACAAAGTTCCCATTGTCTAAACCGCTCAATAAACAACCGCTATCCATCCCCACATTGTAGTTTGATGCCACAGTTGCACCAACAACAGAAGGAGCCATCGCGTCTCCAAAAGCATGTGTCTCCATTGCATTTCCATAATCATTATCTATCGCTTGAATTTCAGTTTCTTGACCACTATTAATGGAGCTTTCAACTACCCAAAAACTATGACCAGTTGTCTGATTATAACCATTGGTACTAATACGATGTAGAGGTGGGGCTTCTTGCAATTTAGCCCTTATGTTCTCTATAACCATGTATAAAATGCCACCCAAGTTAAGATTTGATGATCTCAGGGGGCTACTGGATTGAACAATAGAAGTATCATCATTAGATTGATTTGTGTACCGACATCTTTTGTTAGCAAAGCTTTCTACTTGCAAATATCTGCCCCTTTGAGCCAGTGCTGCAAGGCCGGCTTCGATACTCCTTTGTTTCTTTTGGTACTTCTGAATGCATACAAGATGAAACACGCGTATAAAAAACAAAAGTACAGCCTAAATATAGCATTAGGAATCGCAAATAGCAAAACTAAAGAAAATTGAAGCACATGTTAAAAGAAAGAAATACTGTAACACATGTAAAGTACCTGAAGGTGACTCGCAACATGAAAACGGGTGAGACCTGGTACATTCATGTGCTTCAGAATTGCCCTGGAATGAGCTGCAGAAGAAAGCACAAGAACTTGAACGATCATGAAACATCTAGGAATGCTACGAAAAATGGAATAAAATGCTTCTAGTTAATATATTTAAGATGCTAAAAGAGCATGTGCTGGTAGATGTACACAGTACCTTGGTCCCCGAGTTCTTTCAATGCTTTCATAAACTTGTCATCAAGTTCACCCTTCCAAGTAATGCGCGTTTTGTTTTCATATATCTTTTTATCATATTTGTAATCGTCAACTAGTTGTTCGTTCATCCTCTTTTGTTTAAATGGCTTCTTTCCTTTATCTGCTTTTTCCGTTGTACCAGTGCCAATAGTCTCTTTTGGGGCGATCTCACCATCATCTTCTTGATTATCATCATCATCATCATCGGAAAATAAGTCCTCATAGGTTACTTGCTTATACATGGCATCGTCTACTTGTGAGTTAATGTCTTGGGCTTGATGATCAGCAAAATTGCCTGATGAATTGGTCGCTATGTTGTCGTGATCAATCGCTGATGCTTTAGCCCTTGGATCGACCCTCTGGACATTGTTGTGGACCTGGTCTTCTTTGTGTAACCTCCCCCTCGAAACATTTTCTTTGAATGAGATTCTATTTCTACATATATGTTTCCAAATGTCGCAGATGTCTCTAAGACTGCATGGTTTTTGTAGACAAAAAACCGCCTTGTTTTCTAGAGCTTCTTTAGGGATTCTCAAGCGAATATCATCCGAAGCCATCACTATATATGGTTTGCAAAACTAGTTTAGTAACATAATATCAATCTTCCAAAAAAAGAATGTTATCTAACATGTGTGTGATATTGCTAACTACAAATTAAATCTAAATCTTACGAATTATCGACATTTGTGGTTGATGCCTCAAAACTTGCTGTAGGAAATCCTGCATGTCCGTTTCATACATGTCCGCATCTATTAACACACAGTCGTATGTATGTCCAGTCATCATCATTAACAATCCATTGGAGGCTTCAGTTGTCGTTGTAACTATAGATGACACGTTAAAAACTAGATTACAAACTAGTCAATATAATATAAGCCGTTTAAACAAGCTATCATATTACTCATATCCGTCTCCAAAAGGAGATCCTAATAAGGTAAGTGGTTTGTCCCACGATTAAAAGGTTGGATGTATAAATCTTCAACGTGAATGTTGCGGTGTGCTTATCATAGAAAATCTAGGAATTGTTTTTAAAAAAAGTTAAATATCCGAAAATGTTTCGTAACCCCTTTTGTTTCCCCGATACATTCTTTAAGTTCTCGGAACTGCAAAAAAGTTCTTAAGAAGGTAAATGTCACCATGTCTTAAATGATTATTGAACGCGTACTAGTTCTTCTCGACTGAAGCTAATTTACTACACTTAAAATCATGTCCTCAAATTCTTTTACAGAGAAAATTTATACAACTGTCGAAACACACAAGACGACATTTAACTCCTTATAAACATCTATCAAATTCCTCTCTAACATGTTATAAATGTTTATACGTGTTACGAATAACTGCATTACTCCTGCAAATTTTCCTGATCTACCCTTAAAAATGTTTGATCAACTTTAAGCCATTCAATCTAATTCAGATACAAATTTGCATCCGATGGCGATCAAGACAAAAACCGACTCAATTTCATTTGTGAGTTGATCAATCAAGCTTGTAAACCATACGTCATGAATCCATGATGAAACACTCATATGAAACGAAATTACATATAAATAATTAACATATCTGTTCGAAATTAAGAAACAAAATGTAATTGATCGATAACTTACCATCTGCTAACACACACATATAGTCATATACACAAAAAGATTCATTACCTCGATAAGAATTCTGCTTAAGGATGTCTGCATGGAATTGGAGTAACCTTTTGTCAGATTCTATCAACAACACTCGAAGCCCACAAATTCTTTTTGGGATAACTGCTATTGCAGAGCTACTCATTGTCATATATACATTTCGATCTGAAGAAACCTGTAGAAGATTTGAAGGATCGATGAAGAAATGAGTTGCAGACAATAAAGCCTGAATATACAGTGGCGGCCTAAAACCTAGGGCAATGAGACTGACAACATGAAGAAGATTTGGGGGATCCAGAAATTTATGAAGAATTGATGAGTGTGAACATATAATGGACTTAATTTTTCAGTCCTTAATTTAATGCATGATGCTTGTGTGTTGTGTTTTCTTGGAACAACAACAATAACTTTTGAAAATAACTAGCAAGATGTTTTTTTTGAAGGGCGCGAGTTTCATTCTAACGAGCCCTCTAACGAGGTGTTAGCGGCTAAAAAAGGAATTTCGTATGCTCTTTTATGGCAAGTGGGACTCGGGTGTTCGAAGTATGCATGATTAAATTTAAGTAACTTTTCTACTTCTATTTGTCGTCCGTATGAAGGAAAATGAGTTTCGCATCCGCTCTTAGCTCGTCGTTTCTTTAAGTTTAAAGCAATGCTGTCTTTATGGCGCTAGAGTTGTGTTCATAAGGCGGTTTGCGCTACCATGTCAACGCGTTTTTAAAGTGTCATTTATTTGAAAGGAGACCACTAATATCTGAGAGTTAATTTTTTAAGTTGTTGTCTTTAAACAGTCGTAGAACCGTACCAAACCTATTTAGTATGGTTATTATAAGATTATTTTCTGTACCGACTACAACTAAGAAGCCCAGTTATATATTGTTAAAAAAAGGCTTGACTTTTGCTTTTATGTATAAAAAGCCAACTTTCATCTTGCATAACAATAGTCTCCCATCCCACCCTTTGTCACAACTTTGTGGGAGTTGTTCAATATCTCACATTTTATTGCATATGTCACGTTTGTCTTTGCATACATGATACTCAAGAACCACACTTTAATGCTTTAAAGTGAATCTTTCCTTGAAATTACAGATCAAGGTCTTCATATTCTTGTCTCTTTTCTTACTAGTTTAGCTGCTCACAATGATGATTAGATTGGTCGTTTCATGAACCTCTTAGTTAGACTACGGGAGGTATGTTAGATAATAAAGATCCTAAATTATGATGTGTGCTTTTTAACCTTTTATTCTATAGGTTATATGGGCTCGAGCCTTTCTCATATAAACTACTTATCTTTATACTATATATACGTTATCAATGATACAAAATACCTCACGTGGTTTTTACCAACTTTCAAACCCGAAGGACAAGATTTCTATAATCATTTGTTCTTGCTTAAAAAACCTTTACTTCTAGTAGCGTAATTAAGATAACATAACAAACCCCATAATGATTACTACAAGAATTCACATCTACGGAGATGATAGAATTCGTCGGTATAACTTAGAATGTCGTTAGCACAGTGTCTCCGACAACATGGCCTCGACACAAACCTCGTTGTAGGGCGCCATAGATTGGTCAAAAATATGAAACAACCTATAGTGTTAACAAGTCGTCGCTATAGGGCACATGGGTACTCTTAGTTTTGTTTTTGATATACATCAACTCACATGATCTTACAACAATTTATGCAACAAGAACTTAGTTCACAAATTATACATGTGAAAAAGATCTTTATACTTCTAGCATGCATCTAGGATGACCGAAACCCATCCATATAGAAACACACATATAAAAAAGGATATAGACTTATATTTGTTCAATTGTATCATAATGACATTGTCAGCATCAAAGATTAGTAAATGTGATAACTTAATCTCAAACCATTCTTAGTATGTGTTAGCTTAAATGGAATGATTAAGAGGTATGCTACAAAATAGCATACAAGTAAACAACAATATTGTTCCTCTTTAATTAGCTATCCCATTTAGATGTTAGAAACTGCTTCAACGATTATAATAACCATATATTGCAACTTTAAGATGAATGCATGATTATGATCCACATGCAGGTTTAATTCGAACCGAAATACTAAAGAAATCTGGCAAGAATATAAAGAGTACATGGATCAATCCTGATTAAAGCCATAAACAAAGAGCTATACCCGAAATCCAAAGCCAAACGACACAACAACAATACAAGAAACAAACTACTCATCTGTTTAAAGTACCAGAAACAACAACAAACATAACAAGAGAACGCGAACCAGCATGCAAGATCACCTGCCGCGCAAAAGATCACAATAAAAAGTCAATACGCACTTCTTACGACTTGATCAACAAATTAACCAAATCACCCAGAGGACTACATCAAGGTGTCATTTGTTGTAGTACATCCTCAATGCTGATGGTTGAATCGTCATATTCCTGATTGAGCAGCTTCAAATACCAATCATCGTCTATGATTTTACCATCTGAATCATCGAAGGGGACAATAGAGCTCCCAGATGGTTGTACTTGTGCTTCACTGTCATTTCCTATACATGAGATAGTAGGAACAACAAAACTAGTACTTACATGCCCAAGATCAATTGTTCTTTGAAAATCTTGAGGATGACTAACAGCTTCAAGATCATCTGAAATAAACTCATGAATTCCCAAATCATCCAAACCATCATTTAACGAAGCTTGCGGGCCACCACCAACACTTACACATGACCCTATCGGAATCCCAAAACAATCAAATGGTGCCAAACCTTCGTTGACAGCACCACCACCAGCACCCACAAAGTTGACATTGTCAAAACCATTTGAAAAAACATCAGCATTTGTCCCCAAATTGTATTGTGGTTCCATAGTTGCATTATGGGAGTTTTCAATTAACACAAAATTATTGCTCATAGACTTCTCCCCTGTCAAAGCTTCAAAGCTATCACCAAATTGGTCACTAGAATGATGCTCGATTGGTTGATCGCGAGTAGAGTAGTTAAATGTAGTGGTGGTTTGTTGTGGTAAGGGTAACTGTGGACCTTGTTGCAATCTATTCTTGATGTTGTCTAAGGCCACAAAAGATAGGCCAGTAGAATTATAGTTCAATGGTGTCCGCAGGCTGCTGCAATTTAGTGGCGATCCGATATTAACAGATGGGGTGGATAACCCATATCTTTTGCATGCATAGCCGTCTGCTTGCAAATTTATGCCCTTTCGCGCCCTTTCTAATACCCGATGTTTCATGTTGTAGTTTTCTCTTTCTTGGATTCTCTGTAAGCATATAGAACATCTTCATCAGTAAATGAAAACATCATTGTGTGTGTACACACACATAAATATAGATATAGAGTAATGAATTACGAGAACTTCGAAACTTAACACATGTA
Organism: Flaveria trinervia; assembly: GCA_025506515.1. Classification (NCBI taxonomy): domain Eukaryota; kingdom Viridiplantae; phylum Streptophyta; class Magnoliopsida; order Asterales; family Asteraceae; genus Flaveria; species Flaveria trinervia. The sequence continues at coordinate 86,170,525 of CM046441.1, read as the reverse complement.
ATTAAGTAGATATAAATATCAGTAGATATATGTTCGAATGAGAGCTAAAGAAGGTTTAAAACCTTAAAATTATGTATGAATTCACATGTGTTTCTATGTGTTCATAACAACATGAATCATCCACAAGTCAACAAATCAAACAATTTGTGTATTAAATGTAATATATGGTTTAATTTTACGACCAGTTTACAACTATTTTTGTTGTCATATGAACATTCAGATGTGAATCCACTTTATCACATGTCAATTAACATGATATTGTTTATTTTTCTCATTACCCATGTTATTGTTCTCATTTGAACTTTCCCATATTACATATTTGTGTGTGAGCACGCTCACGCTTGTGGAAATACCTGTAAGTGACTCGCAACTTGAGCGCGCGTGAGACCTGGCACGTTCATGTGCTTTAGAATTGCCTTTGGATAAGCTCCTACAAAAAGAAAGCATAAGGGTTAATCAAAAACAAATATGGAACATGAATTAATGTGAACACTAAGCATCACCATGCATCCTATATATATGTTAGATTCATAAATATTTAGATACAAGAGCATGTATGTCTCGTAGATGTATACTACTACCTTCTTTTCCGAGTGCGGTCAATGCTTCAAGAAACTTGCCATGAAGAGCAGGAGTCCAAGCAATGCGTGTGTTGATTTCTTTTCTCTTTTGATGATTTAAGCCACCCTCGGCCCATGGTTCATTCTTTATCTTTAGTTCCATTGGTTGTTTTCCTTTATATTTGTTTCCTGATGTACCAATGCCAATATTTTTGTGTATTGCAGCCTCATCATCATCACTAGATATGTCCACATAGGTTGATGGCTTACACATGACACCATAGTTTTGTGAGTTCATGTTTAGGCCATGACGCACGCCACTACTTGATGATGTACTATTATTGATCATTGTGATGTTGAAGATTGTTGATTGGTGCATGCTATCAACCCTTTGGATCGTGTTGCGGTTTTGGTTTCCTTCTAGTGATTTTATACTTGAGGTGGCTTCTTTAAATGTTAACTTTCTGAATACATGTTGCAACATATTGCAAATGCTGCTACCTCCACATGGTTTTCGGAGGAACCAAATCGTATCGTTTGCTAGAGTTTCTCTACCGAGTTGCAGGTGATACTCGTTTGAAGTCATCACTATACAAGGTTATCAAAACAATTTCAGAAGAAGAATATATAAGTTTTATGTGTTTCAAGTATGTGTATTTAAGATGGACATGTGAAATAGTGTATTAATAAGTAAACTTGATTAATTCTTACCAACTATACATAATTGTGGCTGATGACTCCAAACTGTGTGGAGAAACTCTACCAGATCCATCTCATGGTTTTCAGCATCGACCAAGACACAATCGAATGTGTACCCATTCATTATCATCGATAATGCTTCTGATACTTTCATTGTCGATTTAACTATAAAAAAGTTAGATGAAAAAAACTAATCAAGAGCCTATTTGATACATGATAAGATGAATAAACTATCATATAAATATAAGGAAAACAAGAGTATCATTAAAATATTGAATCATTCTTGTTTTGCCTCTATTACTTCCTTTAAAGTTGTGGTATTATACACTGATTAATAAAAAGGTAAACATTAGCATGTCTTCAAGAAACATTCAAACTAACACTCGCGCCCTCTTTTCAACTATCAAGCAATCAAAGACAAACAATGTGAATCAAAGTTTCGAGTATATATGATCCGACCTATCTTTTAGATCACTAAGCTAGTACTAGCACTACAAAAGAGTTAGTTCACGCTGGTGTTATGCTATGAAAACAAATTGACGACTAAATTTATATATATTCGAGACTAAATGGTAGCTACTCTCTGTTAGTGTCATGCAATGGCAACTGATTTCACCATCTACGTTGAGACTAGCTTGCAAAAAGAGTCTTTTGAGGCATTAGGTATTGATTTTGTTTGAGAGTATTAGAGATTACTTTTTCAGTCTGAAATTCCCTTTTTTTTGGGTAGCGAGGCACTAACATTGTGGAAAGATTTTTATTCGTGGTAGGATGGGTTTTAATCTTTTATTCCAAGAAATATTCGATGTTTCAGTTCAAAAATGTATTAACACTAGATAACCCATACATCACTTTTCCATATATAACCATGTCATGTCACTCGTCAAAAACCATTTATCATAGTTAACGAAACGAGTATGCAAATCTCTATCACAACCACAAGAATAAAGTTAAAATCTAAATATATAGACATCCATCAAATTACTATAGAATGAATTTGAAGTTGTTTTCTCATCTTTGGAGTAACTAAATACATTCACATCTATTCCTGATCTTTAATCTTGAACATTGGCCAACTTGAAGCCCTCATCTTATTTCTAACAAAAGTTTGCACCAATCTAGATGGAAAAATAAACGTTTTTTTTTTAAATTAGGGTTTATTTTGCTTCTATAATGGTTTTTGGGTAAAAATTTAAATGTGTTCGTGTTATGGACTTCCGCCATTTACGGAAGTGAGAAATTATTGTTAGAAATAAGTGTTTGTTCCGTACATCGTATTTACGGAAACCCTTTTAGCTTGTAGCCACGTGTTCATCCATAAATGGCTTTTACAAAACACATGAACTCAAGCGCGTATCAATTCTTACCCCAAAAACCATTATAGAAGTGAAATAAACCCAATTCAGAAAAATTTCTATCTAGATGCAGACCAAGTTTCTCATTCTTTTTCGCGCGTTTTTAAATCAAACTTTTAAACCTAACGTCAATCCATGATGAAATGATCACTCATATAAATGCAATCTAGATTATCCAAATACATATCAAGATCAACACACAATTTTAACATGTAAAAGAGAGCAATGACAGTGACAATAAACAAGCTACCTTTATATGAGTTCTGTAAAAGCACGTATGCATGGTGCTGTAGGGTTTTTTTGTTAGTTTCAACCAACAACACTTGAAAGCCATACAATCCTTTCATGCCACCTGCGATCGATGAGCTAGTTTTCATCATTTCGATCAGAAGAAACCGCAAGGCGCGTGAATTTCAGAGAGATTTAGGATAAATTAAGCTTGTAAATGAAGAGGATTAGTGGCTTCTTGAAACATTAGGAGCGGGACTTAAGGAAGATTTGGGGGGATCACTAAATTTAACGCATACGAGTTTCAAATTTGAATCAACACAAAATCTTAGTAATTAATATCTACTACCTTTTTTGACTCAATTAACCATGGATGCATGAATTTTGTTTGCCGACGTGGAAAACATAGCTACATATGTGAACAATGTATACGAGCGATGGGCTCAAAAGTAATCCTAATGGCGTTACTCCATAGTTAGAATCTCAAAAATTTATGATTTTGGGAGTCTTGTTACAATTTTAAATGCAAATGGTATGAATTTAATTGAGCGTTTAGTTCGCGAAATTTGTTGAAATTAGAATTTCAATTTTAATTAGAAAAAAATGTATTTGGAATTCAATATTTTTCAAAGAATTTGTAATTCAAGGGAATTGTATTTTGTCTAGTTTCATTTTATAAAAAAAATTGTAATTTATCGCCCATTACAAACCATCACCACCACAATGACCATCTATCATCGCCACTACGAACCTCTAACCGCCAATGCTTTCACCGTCGATAATCGATCGCGACCACCAACCATGCACGTTGCCGAAAACCGATTGTACCCCACCGCCGCCACCAACTGATCACGCCCACCACCGAAAACCTATAGTTGTCGTCGAGCGCGTCTAAAACCGACGTGGTTTAGCAACGAAGGTCGGTAGTCGGCCAGGGCACGGTCGGTGGAGACGGGCATTTGTAGGTGGCAGGTGTGGTTAACAACGTCTATCGATTGTCGACAACGGTTATGGTATGATCGTCGGGATGCAGGGCAACAATCGAGCAGTGAGTGGGGCGTCAAATGAAAGGTAGACTTTTATCCTTTATAGTTAAATTTGTACCAAAAACCTTAAAAAGATTTAGGCATGGAATTAAATCCGATCCCAACGGAAATACCCGAAACCGAAGCCATTTGAAATGGGTATGAGGTTGGGTAAGCGGATACAAGACCGGGTATGGGATTACTTTATATAGATTTCTTGGATTTGGATGGGTATGGACTATGAGAATACATGATATACCCGTTTACACAATTAAAAATACCCTATTACTAGATTATAACCCTGAAATATTTTTGGGTTTTTCTTACTTTTAGCAAGTTCTTTAATTTTAATATTCCTCTTATTCGGTCAACATCTTACTCGAATAATTCAAAAATTAGACTATAGGTTTTTCTTTGAATCCTAACTACTATCTGAAAAAAGTCAGCGAGACATTAGCAAATAGATTTGATCGAAAAGAGATGACAACATAGGGATTTGGCTGAAATGTCGAATAGATTCGCGACGGGTACACCCAACGGGTATTATTCATGAAATAAATGAGTATACCCGATTACCCGCGGGTATGCCTGATATCTGACAGGTAAATACCCGATACATAGCGCGTATGAAACAGCTTGAAAAGTAAAACACAAACTATTTAAGAAAATGATAACAAAATAGGCAATGTAATTTCATAAAAGAACTGGCAGCGAATTAAAAACAATAGCAAATTTCCGTAGTAAGTTTGTAGCTAAAATCCCTAGCGAAACTCCGTAGCGTGGAAACATTATGTAGCCAAACTTATGTAGTGATAAGTGTAGCAAAATATCATTGCAAAATCCTTAGTTATATATAATAGCGACGTGCTCTTTTTGTAGCTAAAAGTGGCGCTAATATTATTACGTAGTAATGAAATTAGGGACAAAAATTCTTTCATTTGTCATGTGTTATAGCAGCTAGTGGTGTGTTTTTTATCCAAACCCGAATATCAAACTCGAACAAAATCAACCCGAATCCAATTAAGAACTAACCCGAGAAACGTCCCAACCCGATTATTACACTAACCCAAACCCGACTTTTATAAATAGTTTGGTCTTTGGGTTGAGTTTGTAAAATTCGAGTCAACCCGATTAACCCGAATATTAGTTTTTAAAAAATTCCAAGATTTATATATATGTGTATATTATGCTACCATTTACAAAATTTGAAAACATGATTTTCTAGACTTTATATTATATTGTTGTGGTTCAAATTTATTATATAAATTTTGAGGATAATTAATATATAACTTCATTTAATATTTAAATATGCATAATAAAGTGAGTGTAAATATTGTAAAACTTTCCGATCAAGATAATAAATAAAATTATATATTGATAACACATGCTAAATCTCATACATGCATTTTGATCATATATATTGTTTACACACATTTGAGATAGCAAAAAATTTAAAGCTTAATGGTTTAATCTAACCCGATTACCAATTAACCCGACCTGAATAAACCCGAATATCGAAAGCTGAAAACCGATTAAATGTTGCTTATTTAGTTTGGTCTTCGGGTTGATTTCCTACACCTAAAAACCCGAGGAACCCGACCCAAACAACCCGATTAAAAATCCCGAATGACACCCCTAATAGCAGCTGCATTGTCATGAACACAAGGAAGTTAAAACATAGAAAACTTGTTAACCGTTTGTTTTGAAACTCTTCATAACTTGCAACGTTAAACTCAATATAAGGTTTATTGAAACATGAATTTCATACTAATTGCAAAATAATGATATTATGTCTTTTAAAGAGAAAATGGATATTCGTTCAATACCAATACGTATATAAAATTCCGAATCTTTGAATTTCAAATATGTAAAATTGCCAATACGAATTTAGATACTGAAATAATCTATTCACCACATTTAGATATTCGAATTTAAACACTTTTTTTTACTTTACAGCTTTAACCTGGAAGGATATTCGTTGTTATTTAAATGCAAAATAGCAAATTTAGTCTACTTCAATATTCCACCAAGCTAAGCAAATCGACCTCCAGAGTTAGCAAATGGTTTTGTCTTTGTCAACGGGGCTCAAACTAAAATCTTTAAAATAAAAAAGGTAGTGTAAAGTGATCCTCTTATCACAATTCACATTTCCTCTTTTATTTTGATGGTAGAAGCTTTATTTCTAAATTTTGAGATAATGTAAAGCTATCTTTGGTAATAAAAAAAAAGTGTTTTATATAGAATCAAATTTGAAAAAGAAAACATTTTAATCTCCCATCTTCAATTCGCGGATGATGTTTTAATAATGAGATAATGTAGTTGAAAATACCAAAAACCTTCACATTCTTAGATTATTCACGAACATTTATAGATACAAATTCTTTTAGATTATAAATATCTCGTATGCAAGCCAAAAACTTCTTCACATTCTTAGATTATTCAGGAAAATTTATAGATACAAATCCTTTTAGATTATAAATCTCTCGTATGCAAGTCATCTAAGTTCCGGCCACACTACGTAAGCCCGATAGGATTAGCCTACGTCGGCCCTATCAATAAGACCTAATGCCATTAGATTAAGAGGTTGTTTGTTGCCTCTTTATGATTTCATTAAAAAGCTACATCTAAATCGGTCAAATAAGTTTTACGTACAAGTCATATTTTAATTATAAATGAAGTCTCTTAATAGGTAAGTTTAAAAAGATTCTGAATGATTTAAAAACTAACTCTTATTCAATCAAACATTTTAATAATTTAGCATAAGTTATCAAACAACCTTTAAGGGTCACTATGCCTCATTTCTTTCTTTCTTACCTCTCTTTTGAAATATATGTTCTATCTTGTATTCATGCATGTTAAGGCTAGAGGCACTTGAGGTCGAAATATTGATTTGACAATAAGAATTGTCAACCCTAGAGATACTTAAGTCTATTTTTTAAACAACAGTATCACATTTTATTACTTCTTAAATTACTTTTAACCAATTTAATCTTAATGGTTTTTGAAAAATCTTTCTTATGATAATGGAAGACTCAAGTCCAAGTACTATATATTTAGTGTAGTAACTTTCTTGAAAAGTCGGATAATCGTATAATCAAATTAAGTGGATAGTCCATCCCACATGATAAACTTCTAAGTTTTTTTTTCTTTAACAATGTCTAGAACTATATTTAATACCGATTAAGTCTTTTTAAAATAAAATATCAACTGTTTATATTGATTTTAACCGCCGGTCTAGAAATACCATCAAGTCATAATACGAAAGGCTTTTTGGCAAACTTATTAAGTATATTTTAGATTTAATAAAATACAGCTAATTTGGTCCCAACATAAATTTCCCATCCCACGTGGCAAAATTCTATTCGCTCCAGACATGGACCAAGCACGTGCGCTAGATAATGCCAGCGGGTCCCACACTTGTATCTTACATGGCAAGGACCACGTCATAAAAGGTCCGACACGTCAGCCAAAAAAGCATAGGCAAGATAGGGTCATTCCTTTTTCCCAGAGCCTAAATTCAAAACTCCACAACACCACTGCATGAACGACTTGTACATTCCTCATCAACTTTCTACAATGCTCTGGATTGAAAGTTTTCAACTCTGGATAGTCAACTATCGTTGGATAGATGGATAGATAACAATCTTTCTCTCAGTTTCTTTGAGCATGTGAGAGAAGCTCAAAGCCAATGGTGCATGATCATCATCATCATCAACATACTGAACTTTATCCTCTTGTTTTTAGAAGTTAATTGCAGGTTTGATTTCTTTGAATTTAATCATCAATAACTTATGATCAATTTGCAAAATTGGGTACTGATCTTTATTGATTCATCCTTGGATCTTGGAGTGTTGCCATTGAAGTTGCAGGTTTGGAAACACCTGCAACACCTTGTTGTTGATCAAGAAACTGCACATCTCTGCGTGATTCTTTCAACTTCTGGAGTTCGAAAGTCGAAGATATAGCTGGTTAGTTTGTTTGGATGTTGATTTGATTGATTAAAATATAAAAAGATCACCTTTTACACTTGGGTATATTGGTTTTGATTCATTTTTGAATCTTGGAGCTTGATGTTTAAAGTTGTAGTTCAGAGAGCACCTGCAACCGCGTGTTTTGGTTCCAAATATCGCCTAGTTTTGTTTGAGTTCTGGTGATTCTGAATTAAGAAATGATCATGCTGGTTAATTAGCGCAAGATTTTGATATTATGTTAGTTAATTAGCGTGAGATCTCGATTTTATGTTGGTTAATTAGCAGCAGATCTCGATCTTGACCATGAGAATCTGGTTATGAACTAGTGTGCCAGTTTTTGGAACAGTTGACTAGAAAAAAGTCAAAAACAAAGTGTTTAAGATTTAAAATAAAATCTTGCTGTTTAAAGGAATCATTAATTGAACATTTTTATGCTCCAAAAAAAGTACAAAACTTAAATTTAATTTGTTAAACTTATGTATAATAAACCAGTGCCTTTGTTTTCCAAAATGCCATTTTTGAGCAAAAAAAGTCAAGGTGTATATTTGTTTCAGGTGACTTGTGATGGATAGATATTGCGAATTCTGTGTGAATTTAAGATCAGTTGTTTACTGTAAGGCGGATGCAGCCTATCTTTGTCTTTCATGTGATACAAAGGTTCACACAGCCAATCCTCTGTCGAATCGCCATCATAGGACCCTCATTTGTGACATTTGCAGACGCCGCCCAACCTATGTCCGATGTTATGATCATCAGAAGTTCATGTGTCGCGGTTGTGATCTTAGCCAACACGACGCTTCTTCTCAGCATATGAAAAGGGTCATCAGTAGTTACGTTGGCTGCCTATCGGCTCGTGACTTAGGGGCCTTATGGGGTTTTGACTTGAACCAGTTTGATAATGGTAGTGGCATTCTTGACCCTAAATTTGGTTTGAGTTCATGTGCCTCTTCAAACACAAGTATTGTTAAGGTATGTTATATTTTTGTGATGTTACATAAATATTGTGATGTTTAGTATTATTAAAGGTTAGTTTGGTAATTTCACATTAGTAAAGTGGTGCTTTGTTCAACTTTTTGCCACTAGAATATGTACGATGGTATGCAAGCATCCATTCTACAACAACTTGTTGGTTTATTACAAGTTCAAACATCTGATGTTGATCATATTCCATCGGTAATACGTTGCGAAGAACACAAAGTGGATCAAAACGACGGTGATTTATGCTCTCAGCAATTTGGCTTGATGAAGGGTATACTGATCACCATGAGCTAATTCTAGATCATTGTTCGTCACCTTTCACACAATTGGACCATTTAGAATCTGAAACCAATGAAACTGACCTCCAAGGAGACCCGTTTTGGCAATACAAAAGTCGGGTTCCAAGCGGCCAGGTTTCACCATTCCTATGCTTGCTTAATTTAGTCCACTTATTATCTAAAGTTATATGTTTGAAAGAAAATAGGATATTATATATGGTGCAACATTGATATTTAGTGATCTCTCAGAAGGGTATTATAATCAAATTCAATTTTAAGGAGATTTCAACGAAAGTTAGTATTAGGCTTCAAACTTGTTATAAAGCGAAAGTCACATAACATAAATAGAAAACTTTTTAGACTTGCACTAAATATGTGAATAGAGTTAAACAAAGCGGACTATACGTGTAATTCACTCAAAAGATTATTTTCCAGGTGAAAAGTAAAGCACATTCAAGAATCAAGATTACATGAGTCCAGCCTGCTAATTGTCGGCCATAATTTTTAACTTGAAACTGCTAGACCGATGATTGTTTTCTTTTCAACAAATAAACATGTTATCATCATTTTCTTTCCACCATTTAGATGAATAATGGTATGATACAAGTCATCGTGGCCCAAACGTAAACCCATTAGTCGTTGTACTTTAGTCGAAAGACTCGCTTGATCACGACTAAGCCTAATTCAACTCAAATCCTGACTCGATTAACCCATTCCCTAAAGAAATTACATTATACATTTGAACATTTATTTTTTCAATAGCATTATTTCATTTTTCATACTGATTAAGTTATTATTATTATTTTAATTTTACTTTTTATAATATTAAAATACTTAGAGTATTTCGAAAACTTTACCCTTGTTGATAAAATTTAGTTTTATAATCTTCAGAAATATAGTATTAACGTATTTAGCGAAATATTATTTACTACAGAAAGCTACAATTAACAATTACTTTTATTATTTATTTAAATATATATACTACTAACTAGACTTTCATCTACACAGATCCATCTTTATAATTACATTAAAAATTGTTACTTTTTTCTCTTACAATTAAAATTTTCTTATACATTTATAATTACATTTTCTTTTTTCTTTACTCTCAACCACTTTCAACAAATACTAAAAAATTATTAAAAATAAAACAGTATTTTATCAAATATAGAAAATGCACATACAAATTAATAAAAAAATAAATAGTTTTCTATCCTTCACTCACAAATCATTCATAACCATTTTTATCATATAAAAAAACACACTTACAAATATATAAACAATTAACTACTAATGCTCTAATAGTTAAACACAAGTTTTAAAAACTTCCTTTTTCTTTTAGTTTTTGGTACGTCCTGATTTCATTGGTGAAAATTCTTTTTCTAGCATTGATAATTGACTACAACTATAAGCCATACAGTTACAAATGATCTTTAGCTCAACTGGTTAATGTGAGTTACTCATGACATGTAAATAAAATGGAAGTCATGTGTTCAAGTCTCACTCTGAACAAAAGAAGCTTAGAGTTGAGCCAATACGTTTCTCAGCAATAAATTTCCTCCTGATGGGGTTGTGGGTGTGGTCGCAGCTGGAAAACAAATATGTGAGCCCGATTAAGATAACACTTATCCTCCGAAGCAGTGTCGCACATTTACCGTTCAGAAAATGAAAATAAAAAAAGTCATACTGTTGTACTTGTTACTCCCAAGGACTAGGCTTCCGTTTTATTATTTAGAACCAGACCGAACCATGTACACCTCTAATTTGTATTCAAATTTCTACGTAGCTTTGGTCTCAAAATATGCAAGATCTCGGCGTATGTGAAGAACCATCATGCTTGGATGATTTGGACATACCCGATATCGATCTCACTTTTAAAAATTTCGAAGAACTCTTTCACATAGAACCAGAGCCCACAAGAGGGGATCAGGTAATTAAGTGCACTAGAGATGATATAACATGTTACATTTATGCTTCATTTCATCTCTTTACATCTTGATTAATGTGGCAGGATAACAACTCCATCACCACTCTCTTGACCAACTCCGAGTCATCGCCAAAGAAAGCGCGCTACGCTTCTCAACCCATGCCATTCTCTCACTCGCGATTTAGTGCTGAAAGCAGTGGTACTGCGTGCATTGACAGTGGGACTTCACCGTCGTGTGGATCATTGGACCGCGATGAGTCTACAACATTGGAAGAAAAAAAAGGCATTCAAATGTATGCAACTGTTATTATGTTTATAGACTTATGGTCATTTTTGTTATAAGTTGTGTTAACTTTTGTTGTGTTTTGAGTTTATTATCAGGGAAGATTCAAAACAAGCCCAATGTGGCTACAGAAAGGCGCGATCAGACACGCGAAAGCGAACAAAATCACAAAGTTGGAAGTTTGAAAGCCATGGATCTGTTACAAGAAGTTTTTGAAAGTTGAATTAAACTTGTAGTTCATTGTTTGTTGTAGATCATAGTCAACTGTAATTACTCCATGAACATAACTGAAGTTTTGTTGTTATGATCATGATGATTAACTATTAATCTTGTTCCCAAAATGTCTATCGCCGAGTGTTATTCTCCAACACGTTTGTTTAAGTTATGTTTTATCTTATACAGGTTTAATTATTAGACTAATTATTATTAGGGTTTAATAATAATTACTAAGGGTTGAGCCCACGGGCCCGTAACCCTTAATAATTATTACTAAACCCTAATAATAATATAGTCTAATACTAATAAGTAAATTAAAATACAAATTAATCCTATACCAGGCCCAATACTCATCCAGCTTCGGGCATGCAAGTCTCATATATTTTGGGATTCGGGTATACTCACCGGGCTCAGGTTTATTGCCACCCCACTTCAAACACACATCTACACAAGGTTGTGGGGGTAAGCTTGTTGCCATGTTGTTTTCCTCTGTTTGGTATGTCACGAGACTGTTTAAAACACCGTGTGTAAAGTAACTTTTTTCTGTTCAAATGCACTTTTAAAATGAAAATTATAGTGATTCTTCAGAAACAAAAGGGACCTATAATATGAGTGGTAAACTAATATATTTTATAAGGTTTTTAGAAAGAAGAAACATTGTTATGTTACAAATATTTCAAGATATTGAAATATGTTGATTAATTTATACGGTATTTATTTTTTTCTTAACAGCTCGATGAAGGAGATGTCAAAATAAGTAAACAATCGAGTTGTAAAACATGTAAACGCTAGTGATTTGAACACAAATCTTTTAGCATCTTTTTATTTATTTAACATGGCTAACCAACACACTTTCTAAACTTATTTCTAAATTTACACTAGTATTATACTATTCTCTATAGGATCGACTCTCTCAATGGTTTGAAAAAAACACATTTACTACACACAATGATGTCTCAAGCCACAACCATTTTTTTGTATGCTTCAAAATACATAGATAGTTAAATTAGAGATTAAAGTGCTTATAAAAATAAATTGTTTAGATAATATGTCATAATATATAAATTTTAAATTGTGCATATAAGATGTTACATATGAATGGATCCTAACTGACTCTCTTAAAAGTTATTATAATTAACTAAACAATTTTAGAATAACTACACATAGTTATTGGTCAAATTAACTTAATTTTAGATAAATGGGACCTAATTCTCACTTAAGAGTGATTATGTGTTGGGAGTGTTTGGGAGGTTGAAGAAATGTGTGAATCAAGTGTGGGGTATATATTATACACACCAAACAAATGGATTTTAGAATTGATAGCAACATATGAATGCGAAGATGATAAGAGTTTGTTAAGAGTTGTATTAAAGAAGCAAACCTTTGAATTCAAAGCTAGAAATCAACACCTCCAACTAATGAATCATTCAACTAAACTTCTAAATGAAGCATTTTTCATCACACATGTCACTATATATTTATAATTATAAGTTTTTTAATTAATGCAAATAAGCTACACTACGAATAATAAACATGGTAACAGGTTGAGGTGTTAAAATAGTTGCATTTATCAAAAGTACTTTATAGAAAGTCTCAAATTCTTATATTAAATTTGAGAGGAAAAAAAATATATATATATACAGGGGCTTTCAAATGAGAACCAAAAAATTAAAAAAAATCAAAAGAATCATTTATAGTCACATATTCTTATTTTTATTTTTAAAAAGTTAACCAATTTTTTGTAAAAAACCAAAAGAATCATTTCTAGCCACATATTTTATTTTATTTTTTTTAATTCTACTCAAAACATATTTGTTTATAATATTTCTTTACCATAAAATTACTAATTATTTTAAATCAAAAGTCTTGTACACCGTTTAGGTTTTGATTCCCATTATGAATTTGTCCATTTATGTTTTCGTTTTCCTATTAAAGTTGTTTTGTATTTTGAAAATACACTTCAAAGCTTGTTTTACATTGAATTTTATGTATAGATGCACATACACATGTATGCATAGATGCACATACACATGTATGCATAGATGCACATACACATGTATGCATAGATGCACATATTCATATATGCATATTTTTTTACTTACGAACACAAACAATAGTCAAATTATTAAAAAAATTATTTCCTGTGAATTTTCACGTAAAAAAGTAACTAAATTAACATCAAAAAATTACCATAATACCCTTACAATAAAAAATTTTGAAACTAGAAAGAAAAAATAAGTGGCTAAAAATGATTTTTTTGGTTCTTTACAAATTTTGGTTCTTATTTGAATGCATCCCTATATATATATATATATATATATACACATACATATATATATACATATACATATATATATATACACATACATATATATATATATATATATATATATACATATACATATATATATATACACACATATATATGGCATATAATGTTAATATTTTTAAACGATAAAATTACACCCATTTTGTAAAGTAACAACTTAGTTGTTGGACTCACAAAGTGTTCAAGGACATTTTCATCATATAGGAATTTTTGTTTGTTAAATTTAGTATAAGAAACTGTATAAATCTATGGATGTTGTATGAAGTTTTTTTTAAGGTCAAGTGGTTGACTGGTTTTAATGTTAGAACTTGACGTCATTTGTATCATACCATATTGTTAAATGCTAGTAACTCAACAAGCATAATAAACAATGAAACAAACAACTAATAATACGTATAGATAATTACATAGTGGTTCATAAATTGATGTTATTGATAATTATCTCTCATACATGTAGTATAGCTCCAAATTCTTATAAACACATGATTAAAAATAATTAGGTGTTAAAAAATAAAATATGTAGTTATATTATAATCATAACCACATATGACATATACTAATGAATACAAATTATTTATGTAGGGTCTCAATTAAGCAAGTATATGTTAGTTTATGTAAAGCAAATTTCATACTCTTTCTACACTTTGTGTCCACTTCGAGTTAGTTATGATTATATGTTATTAGTGATAACTGGATAAACACAAAATATTAACAATTTCTAACAACAAAATATTTTAATTAGTAAAAACCATATGAACAAACACTAATTAAACTTTCAAACAATATAAAGATCATAAAATTACTATAAAATTACAGAATAAAACACTTATAAATAACTAAAATATTCTATTGATCATAATGAAATAACAAATAGTCAATGTGCAACTAGAATGCTTTGACATGTTCATGAAGCGCTTATATATTTTCATAACATTAAGGGAGCGTGACAGTGTTCACGCCCACCTATAGCTCCCGCCCCATCCGTAACATCATACATGGTTAAATACTTGTTTGAGTTTAAGTTAACAATAGTTCCAAAAGAAAATTAAAAAAGATCAAATGCCTACGTGTACTTTTAAGGTATATTTCCCGCCAAAAAATACATAGTGGCATGGGAAATCACCACGAGAACGAGGACGTAAACTGGTGCAATTGAAAACCCCCTGTGCAACAACTTAAAGATCCAAATTTACTAAAATACCCCTTTCAGTTCGTTACACAATCAAAATCTACGAGGTCAAGATGGGAAAATTACAATATCTCGTTGGATGCATTCCGTTACGTTATAACGGATTTAGATACATATAACACCTTTCAACTACAAGCACGTAGTTCATCATGTATCATCTCTCTCTCTCTCTCTCTCTCTCTAATGGCTCACTCTCTCGCTCTAGATTAATCAACAATTTATAGATAATTTTCGATTCTTCAACCGAGAATCAAGCAATAATTCACTGTAGAAACGCTGTAAGTTCATTTCGATCATCAGCTTATTCGTTCACATGTCGAACATTTATTTGATTTGAAGTATAATCGTTTGTTATTTGAGTTTTTTGCTTTGATTTTGTTCACTTTAATAGGAATTTGATGTGATTAGGCTGATGCAATGTGATGATCTTCGCTAGTAATCATTGCTGCTTGTAATTAGATCAATTTAGGTTGTTTCTGTTCTGAAAACTCGAGATCTGATCGATATATATAGTGTTGCGCTGATGTATCATTCTGGATGATCTGTATGTGCTTTTTTGTGTTTTAGTTCGTGTTGATTTGCGTGATGAGCAATTTGTGAGCGATTCACGAAACATATTGACTATTGAATCGTTGATTTTGTTGTTTACGTACAGAACGACTTATTGAGAAAATGCAGAGTTACACCGATTTCCCTTACAGTGGCGACGAAGACAGTAAACTGTGGTCTTCGTTCATCCACCAATCGAACGGTGGTGCGTATGATGATTTTGACATACCTCTGTACTCATCGATCTTCCCTACCACTACTTCACCACACCTCTTCTCCGCAACTCCAAATGCAACAACCTACCACTACCACCGAGCGTCCTCGATTACAGCCGTAGGCACTCGCTCGATTTCGCACCGTTTCAAGACCTAATTGACCGACGCAACTGGTGCCTAAGTAACCTCCGTCTCACCGGCAAAGAAGCCGAATCTCTCCGGCAAGAGAACGTCAACCTTCAAATGGCGAATTCGGAACTCAACAAGCAGCTATCTCAACTACAACAACACGCAGCTTCAGCATCAGCTTCGGCTTCGGTTTCTTCTCCACAGAATTACGCTAATGCAACATCTGTGTTTCCGTCGATTGTCAATCGCTTCGCTCGGATGAGGATTGGAGAAAAAGGAACACCGGTGATTGACAAACGATCGGCTCGTGGAGTGGAGAACGTGGATCCGATTAAGAAAATGGATCCGGAGCGGGTTAAATTGCCCAAGAGTATTTCTGTCAGATCTAATGGATACTTGAAGACGGTTCCACCCGGTGATGGTGCTACGGGTCGGGCACGGGCCGTGGATCGGGTCAAACTCTCTTCTGACACAGTAAGTACCAAATTTGTGCTTGAAATTTTAATAACTTGAAGTGCAAGAAACTAGTTACTTGTTCATCAAGAAATTAAACATTATGTTGTTCATTGTTTGGATTTTTGAATGTTTTGATGGTCAAAATCAATCAGCAAAAGGTGTATGTACGTGGGAAGAAAGAGGAACAACCCTTGGAGCTCAAGGTATACAACCAAGGTATGACAAGACTGAGCTATGCAACAAATGGGAACAAACCGGGGCGTGCCCGTACGGCGATCACTGTCAATTTGCACATGGCATTGAGGAGCTTCGCCCGGTGATACGCCACCCACGCTACAAAACCGAAGTCTGTCGAATGGTCCTTGCAGGTGACCCGTGCCCGTATGGTCATCGCTGTCATTTCCGCCATGCTCTCACTGAGGAGGAGAAGCTCATGAGCCGCCGCGCAAGCGGCTGATCATCGGTACATCTCGAATCCATTGAATGAATTGAAGTTAGAGATGTTTTTATTTCTTTTAATAAAATCCTTTTTCTAGTAACAGAAATGATAAAGAAAAAGAGAGTGGTGTACGTAAGAAAGTAAATAGAAAGCTTGTAATCACTTGATTAATCTTTGATTTGAGTTGAAAGTGATTATGAGGTTTTGAAAGCAAGTTTTGCAGTGTTGAAAGGGGTAGTTTGGTGGGTACATGATGGATACATTACTTAGTGGGTGAATTTGTTAAGTTTGGTGGTTTCATTCATCATCTTTATTTCAATTGTTTCATGGGTATGATCCACTTAAAGCTATACTCATCATGTACTTTGTCTCATATCCATCATCTAGTTCAACTAAAAAACAATATATATGTAGATGATCTGTGTTAAATACATGATCAGTATTAAGTCTCTAACTGAGGAATCACGTGAAATACAAACTAGTTTTAAGTATAAAAAAAATACATGCTACGGAAAAAGTAAAGTAAATTAGAATGCCGCCCTAGCTAAAGGTTGTCCTCAATCCTCATATAAATGTAAAGGAGTTAGCAAGGCTGGCCCCAGGGGGGTGCGGGTGGGGGTGGTCAAGAAAAGCGATGGCCAAAGGCTCGATCGCTCGGGGGCTTACATTGTTTAGAAAAATTAAATTTTATATATGTAATAAATTATAAGAGTCTCTTGATTCACTTAAATAAAATTAGATCATTTTGTTACAATACTTTCGTTTTGTTTATTGTTATAACAATTATCGTTGTATTATAAATTTTTTATACATAAGTTATTCATATTAGACTTTTTATACATGATATAGTAAGGGTTTGTTTTTTATTCGCGCATCTGGCCTAAGGTTGGTTGACAATTCTCAGGTCCAGCCTTAAAGCCTCGTTTGGTTCACAGAATCCTCAGAAATTGAAATTGAAAAATTTTTTCATCTAAAATCATGTTTGGTTGGTTAACGGATGGAATTGGAATTGAAAAATTTTTTCCTCAATCATTGGAATTCATATTCCATCCAATCTAATGGAATGTTCAACAATCTACTGGAATATTTTAAAATTAAAATTTTAATTTCACTTAAAATTAATCAGCGAAACACATAATCAATATTTCAGTTTCATTTTTAGTTTCAATTCATTTGCAAAATATTTTGCGAATCAAACAACACTAAGAGTTGGAGTGTTAACTCTACATTGAATTTGAAAGGAACTATTTGAATGAAGTCAGGCCTGTAATATGTACAAAATCAGGCCCGCTCTAGTGTCTTGCTAAGGCCCAAGCTCATATAACTAGACCACTAGTCTACTACTAGTGTACTGTAACTAACTAATTAATTAAAAATTTATGATTATTTTAGTTTTTTTTAACATCAGTTCAAAATTTCAAGTATGAAAACATTGTAGACTTTTTGTCTTACCTTTGTAACATTTAAACAAGAAGAGAAAAAAGTTTAACTTCTATTTGATGGATAAACGATGACATGGTTATTTTCTTTGAATTATACAATTCAAAAATAATAAAAGTCAAGATTTGTGTTCTCGGTTTCAGATCTCAAGTCTCGATGAATTTAGGTAAAAATATGTAAATGTTGTATAGTAAAGTTGTCAAAATACATAAATAAAAAATTTATATATTGTGATTACATAAGTCATCCAATTAACTTTTTAGAAAACGTAAATTATCTGTAGCACTTATATGTACTATTCGATAAATGAAATATTTTGACCTACATCTACGATCACACTAGCAAAGTTAGTCTTGAAGATCTCGAACTAAGTAAGGGTTTAGAAATAAGATTAAACACACATGAATATGTTGTCATAGCTAGGACTAAATATAATTTACAAGCCATACCCGCAATTCTAATATTCTTTTGGGACGTTAATCTTGACTCCTAACTGTTGCCTTGAGCTTGGAGGTGCATCAGCCCCCTCGAACTCCTGCTTTGTAGCACGGTTTGCCAACGTTATAACGGAAAAAACTTCATTAAAAATGCAATCTCAAACATAATGTACCGTCTTAAATTGTGTGATTTCTATGTTGTTACCGGTATTATGGGACAATACAATCTTTCGTATGATTAATGAACTAAACATAAATGCTTTTGTAAAAAACTACATCAATAAAAACAATTACAAAAAGGTTTGCCAAAATATGTTTTAGTAGACTAAAATATTTAACTTTATGAGCATGTAACCAATATTACTAAACTAAATGCAGGATCAATTTTGATGTAGTTTGCCAATGTATATCTTTATAGGAGAAAGAGAAGTTGGAACATTGGTTAAGTGGAAACTTGCATAGAATTCTCCAAACAGATGTGTAAGAGAAAATGCGTCCTCTATTCAAACCTTCATGTTTATCTATCTGATCATATTAAATTGTTAAAATGTTTATTTATTTATGACTATATATTAAGTATCAAATGTCATTTAAGTATTCGTTTTCGTATTTTGTCTAGTTTCATTTGATAATATCTTATGTTGACATGATTATCTAATATATTGTTACATACCTTTCTTTATTTATATTTAATGTTAGCTAAATAAATTACATAAAGGGTATTTTGTGTAAACTTATCTGAACTCTTTAGCCAACTAAGTGCCATGCTTATATACATGTAGCAAAAGATTTCACGACTAATTTAGATTGTCTTTTTATCTTATTCGAGTTGACCAGAAAATTACTCGAGCCAAATCATCTCGATTTTTGTTACAAATGAACATAGCCAAATCATCTCGACCAGAAAGTTACCTTCGAATCGAACATTTGCAAGAGTCAGCAAGCACAAGCTCAATCCATATCTACACAAGTATTTACATTAGTCAACAAATGAGTCACGTGATATTTAAACAACCTATACTCACAGCTTTATAATGTTATTAAACTGCATAAATTGAACATAGCCAACAAAAAATATGGTAACATATCGTCATTAATTCCTATAAAAACAATATTATGCTAAACTAAAATCATCCGCATTTCTCATCCAAACTTAGTGATGGCAAGTTTCAAAAAAGTAGGAGGTGAAAAAGTGTAATTAGTAGTATGAAGGGGGGTGTTATTAGACAGAAGGTGAAGAACCTTAATCTACGCGCCGCCTACGTGTCGACAAAAATGTGGACAACGAGTGGACAAGATGTGCTATTTTCAACCGATGGGCGTAGGATAGGCTCCTTGAGTGTCTAATGATTGAATATTTTTATACTATCATATGCACCCCCACTTCCACACACAAGCGCGTGATCTCACCTTCTATGAAACTATATGAACTAAATACAAAAATATATATATATATATAAAGAAATCAAATGAGAACTAGTTTTTTTATGTGAAAATTTTATGAACCAATCTTAACCCCTAGTTTTCATTTTTAAAAACTCTAAGAATCAATCTCAGCCATTCATTTTTTATCACATGCAAATCACATGTCATTTCCCTCTTTTCTTTTAAACGTTCGTAACTTTTTTTCACGACATCATTTTTTAAAAAAAAATTCACCATAAAATTCAGTATTTTTTATCTTTCCAACGCCTATTATATTGATATAATTTTCTAAAAAATCGTACATTCGTTGTTTACATATATGTAAATCTAGTTATACACATGTGTAGTACTGGATTTACACATGTGTAAAACTAGATTTACACATATTTAAAAATTGTAATTAACAAAAACATATTTAAAATAATTTATAAATTAAAAAATAACATAAAAATAAAAAAATAAAAATACAAAAATGTTCCCCAACTTTTCCTCTTTTATAAAAAAATATAAAATTTTTTTATAAAAAATAAAAAAAATACTCGTTTTACACATGTGTATAACTAGATTTACACATATGTAAACAACGGATGTACGATTTTTTTAGAAAAATATATCAATATGGTAGGCGTTGGAAATATAAAAAAATACTGAATTTTATGGTGAATTTTTTTAAAAAAATAATGTCGTGAAAAAAAGTTACGAACGTTTAAAAAAAGTGGGAAATGACATATGATTTGCATGTGATAAAAATAAGTGCCTGAAATTGGTTATTAGAGTTGTTACAAAAAAAATATGGTTCTCATTTGAAACATCTCATATATATATATATAGATGTATATATATAATATAAAAGCATGTTATCGAAGAGCTGATATGTGTGCCTTAAATATACTCTATACGTTTATACAAAATATATACCTTATTTTTTCGTCCGTAGTGTTTAATTTTAACCCGATAGTGTAAATTTTTTGCCCGGTATTTAAATTTTTATATAAATATTGAGTTCGCCCCCTTTGAAAAAAATCATTTCACCCCGTCCTTCTTACAAAATTGGTTAAGCTTCGTCACTGATCTCTATCAATCAGTTCCACCGTTGCACCATTTTAATTACTGCATCTTTTTTCTAAAACTATTATTTGTTAAAAATTAACTTGGAAATTTGGTAATTTATATTGTCATGAATCATGATGTAATATGAACGTATACATGATGGAAGAATTGAAGCAACGGCTAGGATTTAAAGCTGTATGGGGGTAACTTTTTGTGTTTTCAACATATGGGTCCCTCAAGTTTGGTTATTGCTTCATAATAAGTCCAAGTGCTTTTATAAAAGTCAACTTCGACGAAATTTTATTATCAATCATATGTCAGTCAATAGCTTCGTCCATTTACGTTTTTTTCTTTTTTAAAGTTAGCAAAATTTTAAATAAAAATAATAACCGTCTACAATATAAAATGAAAATGTTTTATAAAGTGTTAACATGATTAATTTAATTCTATTATGACTATAATTGTATTATTTTTTATCAAGTGTATACCAATTGATAACCTTTTGTGTGTTATAAGATATCATACAACAACATGTGTTGTCTTAAAAGAAACGCATAATCTAACCAACCAAACAACGATAACACAACCATTGTTTTGAAGTCGATCAACTTAGCTCTTCTAGTGTATTATTGTTACTGAGCCTTAACCACAATTATAGATGCTTCACCTATCGTCATATGTTGAATCTAGAGACGACAAGGCTCTAACTCAAGAAACTTAAATATTATCATCACTAATTTTATAAAAAAGATGTTTTGATTAAATATTTTAAATAACTTTCCCATGTCTAGACCTATAAACTATTCATATGTTTAAATTACGTTTTTCAAAATCAAATTTTCTTATGTGACTACTTAGTAACAATCGTTAGCCGTTAGTCTATGACAAAGATATGTCTCCTTTAATTTAAATTAAACTAGGATTACATTATAATCATTAAAAAACTAGTTCAATGATTTTAAAGTCGGAGGATTGGTAGACCTTGACCCTTCCGATGTGGTAAGTTCTAATAATATTAATATTTTATCTTTATTTTTTTATTATTTCAACTAAAAAATTATACTATTATTTTAAAATTTTTACCCAAATATTTGACGAAAGTTAGACGTACATAAACATATTAGAATGGATATAGGAGAACGTAATTTTAAAATTAGACATCATATATAATAATTTTAATAAATCAAATATAGACTGTTCATATTCATGTGATGATTTAAAAAAATTAAAATTATAATATTTATTAATGAGTAATATGGTCGTGGGTAAAAGGGATAAAGGAAAAGTTGGAAATGTAGACTATTCCATTATCTTGAGTTGGGTGATGAATTACTACAAACAAAACAACATTCACATGCTTTCAACACCCTCGTTTCACGAGCCTTTTCTCAATTCTTCTGCATGCACTTTCATTGATATTTATATACTGATTATTTTAAAAATATGTTATACTCTTTTTTTCTTAAAAGGATTCTTTTAGTTTTAAACTAAAACAAGATAATTGAGGGAAAGTTTATGATAACTTCTATTAGCGTTCTTACTTCTTACACTAAACAACTATAATTCTTGAGTTGGGATAAAAGAAAACTAATAAGTTTACAACTGCCCCTCTAGTTTTTAGTAAAAGGATTTTTTTAATAAAGTTATAAACCCGTCAAGTTTTCCATACACTTTTTTAAAATAAAAGAGTAAAGAATATAATATTTTAGTCTTTAAATCAGTTACACTTAAGAGATTAAGAGGAACAAATTTAATCTAGGTGAAAGATCAATACACACACACATATACACTCAAATTAATATGATTAAAAAAAACTGCCGTTCAAAAAAGTGCATATGTATTTCCTGTTTTTCTCACCCACGTCAAATATTTTACCTTGGTAATAAAATACATTATCGTAACGCAAATTTCGTTTTAAACAATTATATATCACAATCGGGACTCCGTCGTAAATTTTATTTATCGTACGCCAAGGTTTTTAATCGATTTGCTAATATATAATTAATAATCATAACTTATTAGACAATTTGTTTATCATATAATTTAATATAAGATCGTGTTATACAAACACATATTTATGTTACTAAGATATCCTATTATCTTTATCTCTCTTCGTATATCTATATGTATGTATAAAAAAAGAGGGATATGATAAAATAAATTGGATGTACTAATAAGATACCACTTTTATTTAACTCAAATAATAAACAGAATATGTTATTTTATGCGAAACAAAAAAACCTCTGCATTGTTATTAATATGTGTAAAAAGCATGAATGATTGTGTTGCAATAGTATCTAAACTTGATTATTATTTAATTACTCTTTTTTCTAAATGGGTGCCTTCGATACATATTAAATTTAAGAGTAAATTACTATTTGCATCTCTGATTTTTGTTCATTTTAACCATTTGCATCCCTACGGTTTCAAAATTGTCATCCGACCCCTGACGTTTCATTTTTATTTTCATTTGAGTACAATACACTAATGACGTTAGTTTTTTCGGTTAGTTTTGGTAAAATGACAAAAATACCCTTATTTATTAAAAAAATTCACCCATCCACACCCTCAACCCTTTTAACTATCTCTATCATCTTCATCTTCTCTCTCTTTATGTCCACCACCAGTCCACCACCAGTCCACCACTACCACCGCAACCACCTCTGTCATCATACCACCGCCAGAGGTTTTCTTCTCTTCTTTTCTTGGTGATGAAACTGACATTTCAATTCGTAGATCACTTTCGAATCTCAACTTCATTCGTTCATCGTAAAAAGATATTGAAAATCTCTTCACTGATGATGATGCTAATAACTCCATCGCCTTCAACAAAACCCTAGATCAACCGTCTCCTCCCTCCACCACCACCGCCGCCGCCGCCGCCACCGGTAGAAGACTCTCGATCTCCCACCGCGTTCACCTCGCTAACAAATTCGCTCGTGCGTTCGCCACCGCAGAAACGCTTAAGTCTCACAAATCACCACCGGATTCCACCGCAGAAACGCCTAAATCGCACAAATCACCACCGAATTCCACCACCACCACCACGTTGTCGGAGAACCCGAAGAAATCCGGCGGCGAGATCACGATTCCGAGTGCGGAGAAGCGTGTGATACTTTACACAACAAGCCTTCGCGTCGTCCGGCCGACGTTCGAAGCCTGCCGCACCGTTCGATCGATTCTCCGATCGTTTTGCGTATCAATCAACGAATGAGATCTGTCAATGGACTCCAGATTCCTCCACGAGCTACACAACATCATGACAAAATACGTTAGCTATGAGATCGAAGCAACGAAGTTGTGCCTCCCTAGGGTTTTCATTGGCGGTAAGTACGTCGCTGTTGCGGTGGTGCTGGTGATAGGCAATTGTCATGGTGATGACTAGGTGGTTGTGGTGGTAGTGATGAGAGTGGTTGTGGTGATGGTGATTTGAAGAAGATGATGTTGATGAATGGGATCCGCAAGGTTTTTTATGTTATTATTAATATTAAGGGTAATTTCGTCTTTTTAATATTAATTTTAACAGAAATCTTAACAGTGTTACTTATTTGGACTTAAATGGAGATAAAAATAAAACGTATAGACTCAAATGAAGATAATATGAAATGTCAGGGTCCGGATGATAATTTTGAAACCGTAAGGATGCAAGTGTTTAAAATAAACAAACGTTAATGATACAAATGATAATTTATTTTATTTTAAACAGAAATAAAATTGTAAAGATACCATAAATATTAAAACATTCGAGGAGGAGAGGCGATTAAAAACCACTCACGTATCACCGTAAAATACACGTTTAAAAGTTATGTACTTAATATATTTGTTTTGGAGACAATTTCGTATATCCCTTTAAAAATTTACAAAATTTCATATTTCATTACGTCATGTTTTTAAAACATTACATATTATGTTTAAAAATATATAAATTTAAAAGTTTAAAAGAAAATAGATATATAACTCACCATTTGTTTTGTATCCACACCTATTAAAATAATTAAGAAAAATATCCCCTATATATATCGACCCCTCATGTCCCCTCACTCATTACTTTCATCTTCTTCCACCCTCTCTTCTCTTATCTATCTAACTCGCACAATCTCTTTTTCTTTAAAAACACCATTTTTGACCCTTTATATTCTCCAAAGAGAAAATGGCCGGTGGTTGCCGGCGTATGTCACCGGAGTCTCACGGCGGAACACGGTGGCGTAAGAGGCGGCGCACGACGGTGGCGCCACCACTTCATCTCTTAAGATGATAAACAAAACAAAAAAACAACCCAACAACACAATATGAAAGCTTTTGCAATTTAATAATTGCAATGCTTGGGGAATTGAGGGTACCGGTCCGAATTTTTATTACAACCTTTGATTTTTAATTGTGGCTTCTTGTTTCTTGCCCTTTTTGGTCTTTTTACTTTTGGGTGTTTTTGGAATTTTGCATTTTGTATGGGTGTAGTGGGTGATGCATGGGGATGTAAGAGATGCATACATGTATTCTTTAGGTTTGTGATGATGGTATGCATGGCTTACACCATTCATGTGATTTACTTTTGGATGTTGTTATGAATATAGTGATTCTATCTTGTTATTGTATTTGTAGTGTTTTATTTTTTGTGGTAGTTATGTTTTATTTCAAGTCATCTTATTTGTAGTTTACTTGGCTGTACACACGATTTATTTGGAAAGTAAATAACTTCTAGATTTTTTCAAAAAAAAAAATAAAGAAAGTAAAGAGTAAATAAACTAATAGAAATAGACAAAGAAATAAACATATAAAAGGTTTATATGATGCTAAAATAGGATAAACGGTATATATTATAAATTTCTGAATTTGGTATATGAGTTGAGGAAAAAATAAATATAAATCATAATTTTGTCTTGTTTGTTTCGACCATCGTTTCTTTGTGCGCATACAAACTCAGATGTGAATTAAAAGAGAATTAGATTAATACCAACTTCACATGGGACTATGTGAGGTTAACAATCACACATTTGCATTCTAACATTAACAAAATTATACTACTGTTTGGAGTAAAAAGTAAAAAACAACTTCAAATAGTAATTAATTAATCATATCAATAATACTATTGATTTCGTGATAACATAATAGAGTGAGTTGTGAGTTTTATAAAAAAAAATATATAAAAAATTTATGATTAAATAAGTTATTTGTACATTTCTAAGAAAATACAATTAAAATGTTTGAAAATTTTGATATAAAATTACCAAAAGGAATGTCTAACCTTAGTATAATTATCTTTTAATGTATCTAAAAGTTATTGATAAAAAATAAAAATGTTTAAAAAACCTTTTTGATAAAAAAATTGAATTGGTTTTTAGATTTGTTGATAATCATCGAATGTTTAGAATGATACCGTTACTTTTTGATGATTTCATAATATGTCGTTGACTTCTAATTAGAAATACAAATTAAAAGTTTAAGACAATATAACATAACATTGTTTTCTAAAATTATTCAGTTGACTGTAACAATAAACAGATAAAAGCTAGAGCGATATTTTCAGCACGATCAAAGTTTATAGGTTTGAATCTGTACAGTGATAATATACATTGAATTATCATATTTTAGGTGTTACTATAAAAAACTTAAAATAAATTATGAAACATATTTTCGTTTGTTTATTTTGGGTAATTGTTACGTTATATATGATTTAATTAGTGTGTGTTAATAAATAGGAAAAGTGAAAGGAGGTGATGGGACAGAGGAGGCCAGTGGAGTTTCAGAGGAGTTGCTGTTTTGTTGAAGGAGCAGCACCAACAAACTACGACTTGACACTGCTCCCACCATTAAATACACTTTTTTTCTTATTCAATTTAATTTTAATAAAAATAACAACATAATTAAGAAAACCATTGTTTTGTTTATGATTTTTTTACATCGATTGGATTAAAGTAAATGGAGTGCTTCCCGTTAGCCCATTTCGAGATGGATGATTTGTTTTGAAAAGTCATGTTTTTTTTTTAAATTAACATTTGTCCTTTTTTATTCGGGAAAACTTGAGTTGTTGTTTTTATTTGTAAAATAAACTTTGTTTAATTGATAACCGTAAATTTTAAGTCAATAATTTTAAAAAATTAAAAGAAACTAAGAAAAACCCAGTTTTACCTATTAAATAGGTAAAATATATAAGATTAACACGTTATTTATAAGTTGAGTGACTAAATCTTTACAAAAAAAGTTTGAGTGACAAAATCAGTACAAAAAAATTTAAGTGACTTAATTAAAACGAATATAAAAGTTGGTTACATTTCTATAAAGTTTCCCCTTATAAATATTAGAGTTAAGTTTGATTTTACTACTCGATGTTTGTTAAAAAACCATTTTCCTTCAGAAGATTAAAAACATAAATTTAACCCCAAAAGTTTTATTAGTTGTTTTAATTTTATTCAAAATAATAAAACTTCTGAAGTGAAATTGAAACAATATATAAAACTTTTAAAGGTAAAGGAAATTAAAACAAATTGGTTACTCACTTAAAACTTAAAACTTAGGGAATAAAATTGAAATTAACTCTAATAATATGTTATATGTAAGAAAGGCTTTATTGTGTTTATTAATAAGTAATCTAGTGGTTGTATTTATGCGTATTTATAAATTATAAGCATTGTTAAACTTTATATGAGTTAAAAGATAGTTGAACTTATTAATTGAAATTAGTTTATATCCATATTTTTTAATAACTAGTTAACCGAATCAACCGAATCATTCCAA
Source organism: Flaveria trinervia (assembly GCA_025506515.1). Taxonomy (NCBI): domain Eukaryota; kingdom Viridiplantae; phylum Streptophyta; class Magnoliopsida; order Asterales; family Asteraceae; genus Flaveria; species Flaveria trinervia. The sequence goes on along the minus strand of CM046441.1, from coordinate 86,142,618 downwards.
AGTGAAGGTCATGGGTTGGAGTCTCACTAGGTGCAATATGCTCTTAGTGGGTCAATGGTTTTACCACAGTGGACCTTTAGGTGGTAAGTTTCCTTTAGAATGGTGGGCGAGCCGGGTCACCAGCGCTGTCTGTGTTCGCGGGCGTGGGTGGCCTTCCGCCATGGATTTACCCGGGTGACCAGGCTTAAAAATTATTCGTTGACCGTTAAAAAAAACCAAATCATTTATAAATGAAATTGATAAATAACAAAAATCTTAAAACCAAAACATCAATTATAGGTTAGACTTTAGCATAATTGGAAAATCGAACCGAAGCAGCTCATCCCTAACTCTATAAGACTTTTTCGTTATATTTAATGTCTAATTTATATGATGAAAACATTCAGTAGAATAGAATCGGATGTAAACACATTTTAGAAGATGATTTATATATAACAAATCCCTTGAAATGATAGGCGAGTCTGGTCACCAGCGTTATCTGTGTTTGCGGACGTGAGTGACCTTTCGTCAATGGGTTTACCCGGATGATCGGGCTTAAAAATTATTCGTTAGACGTTAAAAAAAAGATAACATTCCTCTCTAAAAACTATGATTTTGTTCGTTTCACAATTAATTGACATGATATTGTAGTTATTATATCAATAACATTTCATTCTTATTTTCTATAAGCTCGTCATTTCATATTATGCAATTAGTATTGTTAATATGTAAACAAAATTCTCTTTTAAGTAAAATATAGCTTAGGAATTTCATTGCACTAAGTGCTTCTTTAATAGGAAGCTTTTTTATATCATATTATCATATTTTCAGTTCGGATTGCTTTAAAAACATACTTGAACGAACCCTTCTCCCCTCCTAGCTTCCTCTATTATTTTTTTTGTAAGAAATCCATCAAAAGATATATATTTTAACAGATAACATCATTCATTCTCATTCACAGCTCACATCGTCTACAAACGACTCCAAAACAACCATTCGCGATAGACACTCTTATGCATCAAGGGACAAGGATAATGAGTTGTATTAAATAACACTTGGAAACTGCTATACTAATACATTTTTAATGTTTTATTTCTTTGTGTTTACTCCTCTTTCCATATTAAGCTTCTAGCAACATAATTTAAAGTTATGTAAAATAGGGATTATTAATTGTTTATATATAATAAGTTGTAGTAAATAATACTTGGAAACTGCTATATATACTAATGCATTATAATTACCAACGAAAGAAGGCAAATCTAATTTAATTAAACTAACTTAGTTTTGATTATTAGTACAAAAGTGTAAAGGTTGAAGGCAAAAGAGCCACCAAAATCTGGCAAATGGTAGGAAGAGGTGATGTGATTGCACACCCTACATGTCACAGCTTTTTAATCACAGCTTAATCCCAAAAAAGATTTCCTTTTCTCACTTTATTTATTTCTTAGTAGGCACGTTAATTTTGTACGACTTAGACTAATGTTACAAAATAACAATAATAAGATATCTATATACGTTTAAACAACTCGTTAAATATAAAAATATATGGCATCCTTAGGTAATTTGTAAAAAAGCATTTACAAAGCTTATCAATTATACTATGACATTATTTAAAACATAATATACTAAATTTCAAGTTCAAATCGTTTATATCAAATTTAACAAATTATTAGTATGTGCTTTTGGTTTGAATACCAAATCTTAATAAAATTTTAGGGAAAACCTATTTGCAGAACTAAATGGACCTAGTAAATCTTGAAGTTAAGATTTCCTTTTTCTAATCAAAACTTGCGGACCTTTTTTCTAATATTTTTTCAGTTGGGCTAACTATTACAAAAGTCAGATTTAAATGATCTCCTAAATGGGACTGGACCATTTTTAAGGAAACTATATAATATCTTAATATATGTATGGATTTTATTTTTTTTACTGCAAGTTAGTGGTTAGTAAGTTAATAGCATTATGTTTGTAACTATTCGTCCATATCAAAGATTGATATCGTGACCAACGGATCAGAAAATCATTTGCGTATGAATTTCACTTGTATTTTTAACTTTTTGACAAGGTAACGAAGGTATATAAACAATTTCATAGGCCACATGCTTTCACTTTCATTCCATGCAGGCATTCACCCATTTCACCATCTTTCAGTTCACCTTACCGATCACTAAATCAACTAAATGGTCATATCATTTTTACGCTTTTTTTCAATTTAAAATAATTAAAACTATTAGAAACCACCACTCATGCCCATGAGAGGTTCACATTATTTCAACACGTGAGAGGTTCACGCTTTTTAACATCCCCACATGAGTGGTGTTTCAAGCCCTTCTTCACACCACAATAACTCTTACACTTTGAGCGTGTGGGTATACTAGATGTTCTTATAAAAATATACGTAAGTTTTTTTAAATGCCTTGTGTCGAGTAATCAATAAACAATGAGTCAATAATCATATGCCCCACATAAATGTGCCGAGTTCAAGTTTTACAAGCACAAGATCATGTGATATTTAAGAGTAAAAAATTTATAAAACATATAGCATATGAATGTTCTTTTACCCAATTTTGTATAAACAAAACCATATACATGTATAATTGTTAACCACAAAAAAAAAACCTTATATTGTTGGTCATTTTTTAACGATTACATATTATCATCACATTTTGTTGGACAAATCAAAAGCCAAACTCAACATGTGCCATCAGCGCATGACAGAGTAGGCCGCCCAAAGAACGACAAATCTACATCACTTTTAAATTTGACCATAACTATTAATTATTAGGTTTGAACCTAAGCATACTTCATAAAAACTTCTTACGAACTATAACACAAATGGCACATCTAAAAATCTTTATAGTGTGAAATCTTTTCAAGAAGTCATGTATTGACAACAATATAATATTTATATCACACTTTAACTAGTAAAATGCATCCATGAATTTTTCAATGTATAGAGAGAAGACACGTAATGTGAAGAGACCATGTGATGGTGTACTTATAGGATGCATTTTACTGCCCCTCGTGCTCTTTAGTAGGACGATGCATGAGTTGGTGGATTTCATTGACATCAAAGATGTAGTTCACACAAGTTGTAGCAAGATATCCAAGAACACTAACATAATTTGAATCACTCAATACTATACATCAATTTTTGTATCAATAACAAAAGGCAACTTTGATAAATTGTAGCATATAAGTTGTTGACATATAAGTTTTAAAGGTGGTTTTGGTTTGCTTTTTCTAAATTGAAATCATTTTCAACTTGAATACATTAATAACATATTTGTTTTTGTCACGTAACCTTAAATAAATAGCGTTAAAAAATTTATGAATGTATTGTTATGACGTGCTTATTTTTATTTATGTTTTGTAAATAATTTTTATTGAAATCATAGCAGGTTTATATACAAATGAGTTTTCATTTCCTTTTTCTTTATACAAAATTGTTATTCCACTATCACTTTTTTGTTCTAAAAAATACCGTATATAGTTTTTGACACTTTAATTTGTATTTATGTTTTAATATAAATTTTATTTAAGTTTATTCGTTTCTTGCCCTTTTATAGGAGACGTCACGAGTTCGATTGACTCCCCGAGCACTTTTCCCCTCTTTTTTTATGCATTAAATTTCTTGAATGCAATTTACTAATTTAAATTTGATGATATAGATTATAGAATAACAGTTATCCAATATCAAAGTCTTTAGCTAGCATTTTTCACAAAGCTCATTTTTCACATTTAATCCTCACCGTCAAAGAAAGATGGCCCAATTACTACATTAAAAAGGCCCATTGGATTTGAAGAAATACAACCGTGTTTACATCTATTTTCAGTTTTTCACCTTATAAATCAAAATTTCTTTGAACTCTTTAGTACTGAGTGGCAAAATCAAAACTTCTTCTTAGTCAGAGGGTCATCATAAGAATTTTTTTCTCTACCGAATTCTACTAAACGGCCCAACTTATGTTTTCCTTAAATAAATGTCAGTTTTTATATAAAAGATGTTGACAAATTCTAGTGATAGTTGACCAATGGATCCTCTTGACCCTCCTTTGGTTCTTTCCTTGTCTATCGAACTATTTTTGGTTCTTTCCTTGTCTATCGAACTATTGTGATGTGGAATGATTTATTACAATATCATCTTATGTGTAATTATAAATAAAGCAGTCTTCAAATAAATCAGTTACTTTTGTCGTAACCAAATCTTTTTCTAATCGTTGATCAAAATATAATGTTTATTATTGTGAAAATTTAGATGTCAATGACACTAAATATCTCTTTTAATAGAAATTTGATCGGTCGCACGATTAACAGTCTACCCTTATTCAGTTGATGTTTGTTTTCATGATGAGGTTATACCCATACCAATTTTTATTAATTCACTTTTAGTTAATGTGACTTTATGTATGTTTAATGTCGTTTAATAATCTTCTTGAATGCCCTGTAGTTGTACATATTCATTTATATATTAAACAAATAAGAGAAGATTTTCAAAGCAAATAAGAGGCATATGGCAAACTCCACACCACTTGTTAACACCATCAACTTGCATCAAGTGTTGTGGAGGAAACAAGAGAGTATGTGACAACTAGTCTTGTATCCATGACAACCAACAACTTAAAAACACAATCACCATCTTTCAACCCTTCAATAGTTGTAGTTGTTTAGGATTTTACTTTTTGCTTTTCATAACACGCGGTATCTGATCAGGATGGGCTATTCGTCGGGTCTAAACCAAACACAAACTTGCGTTGTAATTTGAAATTTCATAATCAAATAACTTGATTTAAACCATGCCAACAACATTAGTAGTGAATTAATCTGGATAACTATTAGTTTATCTATTTAAAGTTTAATTTGATTAGGATAATGTTTAGAATATTTTTTATTTGTTTGAGTTGGTTACTTAGTTTGAGTCTAATTAGAAGTGTTAGTTATAATTTTAATATAAACAGATAGGTAGGGCATTATAATTTCTTGATTCAAGTCTTTGTTTGATATTATAATATTAAATGAATTGTGTGAGTTCCACAAATCGTCATGTTCATTGTCAAGTTTTATCTGGTTGATTCCAACAAACATATCATGAAAAAGTTCATATTAAATGACAGATTTATTAACTTAATAATTAGTTAGTAACTTGTGAATGTAGACATGTACTACCCATAATTTACTAGCTAGTTGGCAACTTCGGTCTATAGATAAGTAATTTGATACACAGGAAAATATTCATGCAGAAAAATAACTCTTATTCATAATCTTTATAATCTTTGTACAGTTAAATTAGTCATTAGTTATCGTTTGAATACAACCTAATACTACACAAATCACAATATTAGGAATAAACTTTACAAGTTAACTTCTTACATTATACATTAGTATTTTCAGAATCAGACTAAATATTCCATTGGTTGTAGTGGATTTAAGAACCGATGTTGTTATAAATATTATAAATAACATTATAAATAATATAAAATAAAAATGTGGACATATATAACTTATGCTTTGACATAGAATTTTAGTTTAGACACCTATATAATCAAAATATGGAGTCTGAAAACTTTTAAAACAAAAACAAGAACATTAAATATGTCAATATTTTGTTGTTTTAGAAATAAATGTTGTAATTTGTTTGGTATCCGAAGGTTAAATGTGTCACATCGTTTCTCTTAACATCTAGTTGGAACTTTCAAGGATCAAGGCATACGAAAGACGATATTTAATAATTTGTATGTATTTACCTATGAAAAGGATATATAAAATTTATTAATTATATTATTATTCTTAAATTCTTATAAACATTTATAAATGCTCCTTCATGTGTTCCTTCCCAGCTCCCTACACGTAAGTTGCATGAAATTTGCTGCACAAATTCTTTGATAAAATGTTTATTTTTAATGTATATCCGATTATTAATTTTAACCTTAGACTAAAGATATGAGATTATTAGCCTAGAAACATCTATAACCAAAAATACATGCCATTTTTATGTAATAAAACATTATTATCGAATATGCTTACATGAAAAAAAAATACGAAGTCTAATATAATGCAGCAAGCAATTAAGTTTCTGATTTGCACTTTCAAGTGAACTTATTATAATTATATTAGTATTAATTTATTCAAAGTTGAAAAAAGGAATATTAATCAAATGATCATTCATACTTAGAGAGATTATATACTATTTTGATATTGTAATATTTAGTTAATTTACTTTTCAATAATAATTATAACTTAATTTTCTTATTCTCGTCTCACCTACCGAATATATATAACATGATGACAGTATAGGAGATAGCATCCTCTTGGATGATGGGACGAAACAACTTTACAACTAACTGTATAAAAACATCATACTAAGTTATAGCTTGCAAATCAAGAGGATCAAATAAGTTATAATTAAAAAAAATGTAGCATTTAAAAGGTTATGACAAAAATTCAATAGAAAGAGATTTTCAATTTGAAACTCTAGAAGTGTATCCAATCTTTTAATTACATCAAATCTTAAAGTTTTCTTTTTCAACTAGACATGACATTTTATAATATGATTTTTATAAGGGCAAAGTGATGATCTTTATGCAAATTTTTCAGAAGGTAATCATATCAGGGTAAAGTGTATGAGGATTTGATTATTTAGTACTAGAAAAACGGTTTATTACAGTTATTTTTTACAATCGTAATATCTCGGGACTTACCCACATTTATTTACAACAACTTTTCGATAAAACAACTTCACTTAAACCAGTTGTCGTAAATTTGCCACTAGTTTTTAATAACATTCTCACAATCTATTGACAAATTTTCCATATATCTATTAATAAATAGAGTTTGTAAATTTAATAACCAAAGAACTAATATTTTTATTTTTCTCGCAAATTTTTATATTTTCCGGCAATACATAATATATATTATTTAAATTATTTACAAAATTATTAATACAATATAACCTCTATAATTTAATACTCGATAAATTAATAACCTTAATAAAATTAATAATTTGTCTAATCCCAACTTGGGACCTGTACAAAATTGAACCCCAATAAAAAAATATAAGATAATAATTTTCTTGAAATCACAATCCAAATATATTGCTCCTGACGAAATTATAATTTAATAATTACTAAATTATTTTACGAAATTATAATTTAATAATTACTAAATTATTTTAAAATTCTAGAATTGTCTAATAATATACATGAGAATCTAGATATATATACATTAAACTTGAGTAAGTTCATTAATTTTTTAATGTATATGGAAATTTTGAATATACTTGTTTTTTTGTTTTACTCAAATAGATAAAGTGAATAAATATGCAAATTTGGAAAGCCGATACATTAATTTGAGAGTTGTTCGTGAATATAAGCCAACTCTTTAAATTAATAATTTATTAATTTATCGATATAATAATATCTTGCTAAATTAATAAAATATTTCACTTTCAACATTATTAACTTATAGAGTTTTTATTGTACTTTTAACTTATTAATTTAATAAGGAAATAATAATGCTTTTCTAATGTTTGTTTGAAACTTTAAAATCTATGATAACTTTCCGACAAATGTTAGAAATATTGTTTTAATTAATTATTAAACTTAAATCTAATATTTAATAATGAGAAAAAAATACTTTTTAAATTAGAAAAATTATGTGGATTATTGATTACAAAATTAAATCTATTGATTTAATAGACATCAAACAACTTATAATCTAATTGTATCAAAACATGTAGTAAAAATGTATCACTTTTAATTATAAACTCTTCTACGGTTACCATAGACAAAGAGTATGGATTTAATAGTAGGCCAACTAGCTTGTGGGGCAAAAGATGCACCTTCACCATACGCATTACACATTCATACTATATCGTATATCAATCAATCATATTTTCTCATATCACATTACAATACACCTTTAAATTTAAAGGGAACACTTATGTCACACTCTTAAATTTGAAGTTGCAACGGTAACAGGCGAATGAATCACGACGGGTATATGCCATGAGAAAAATAAATTTCGGCGTAGACGGGAGTCACCCCTACGCCGTGGGCCCACCGTTGGTTGTTAAAATATTTTAATAGGCATATAACCATCCTATCAATGACTGTTTAGGATCAACCAATCAAAATCACTAACCCACAATTACAAATAAATAAATATTAACTTGAAACCAATTAACCAAATGCAGATTTCTGCACCATTTTCAGCCATTCGTCTAATACGTCAAACAACAGAAAAGGTTAACAACTCCATTTATTCATGCATTTGAGTAACAAAGTATCCAAAACGACCAAAACATCTAAGTTTGAAAAAAAAGTAAGAACTCTAAATGCCAAAATTGCCATCAACCGTTTCCAGTAAAAAACCATCCCACAAGATGGATTAAAACCCTAGAAACGGATAAAAACAAACCGACATGGCCAGAGCACGAATCCTCAAATCCAGAGCAACATACACCTCCCCAACGCTCAAGTACATGTTACCACAGCTTTGATTTCTGGAATCAACTATTTCCAAACTGGAAGAAACAACTTCTCATCAAAACACCTTATGATCAATATTCATCATCATCTGAGGGAGAACCAGTCCATGACGTCATCCGCCAATCGCCGGCGAGTCATCTCCACGCGCGCATCGGAGACCAACGGCGACCGACACAACGGACATTTGAAGTTGAGGTGATCAAGCCATCCGTCAAAGCACTCCTTATGGAACACATGATGGCACGCTAACTTACGCACCTGTTCACCGTCGGCTAACGTGTTCAAACACACGACGCAATCGGAGTTCACCGGATCCGGACCTTCGGCGCAGAGGCTGTACTTGTAGGAGAACACGCGGTTCAGATTGAGCTGATCGGCGAGGAGGATGATTCCGGCGAGACCGGAGCCAACGGCGTCGAACAAGACGACGTCGTCGACGTCGTTCGATCGGTAGCGAGAGATCCCTAGGGAGTGAAGGAAGGTGATGATTAGTGATCGGAGGTAGCAGACGGCGGTGGCGACGACGGAGATGAGGAACACCGGTAGAGATTCCGACGAGACGTCGGTGAGTTGGTTGTGTAAACCCATTGGGGGAAGGAACGTGAGGGGATGAAAGTAGAGGATGATGGGGTTAAATACGGGAATAGAAAATGGAAATGTTTTGAATAATAATATAATAATAATAAAATAATAATAATAATAATAATAATAATAATATAATAATAATAATATTATTATTATTATTATATTATTATTATTATTATTATTATTATTATTATTGTTATTATAAACAAAGGAAGAAACCTAACGAGTGGGAGGGTTTTCGCTATCGGTTGTGGGGGCCAGACATGTGACATGGGTCCACTTCGGTTTTTCTTTTTGGTTAGTATATCTTTTGATTGGTATAATATTTTACAACAATGTTATCAACTTTCTATTTTATGATGTTATTAAAAGTGGGTTGGACCGCATGGTGTGACTGGTTTAACTGGAAGTTAAAGTGGTTAATGTGATATACTTTAAAATCTTATAAAAATAAATAAATGTCTTAGGTCATATCTCACATATTATAAGAAATCGTTTCAAATGGAACACGAGGTTTTTTCATCTAATACGAGTTTATTCCTGATAGTAGTCTTAAGTTTTTATTTGAGTGCTAGAGATCATCGGTGGGCTAGTGGCCTGTTACTGAAGCAGTTAAAAGAAACTAGAATCTAGTTGGATAGGTTAGGTTGGTTGAGTTGGTGAACTGTCGGGATGTTGGTTTGGTTATGATGTTTTGTTAGATTCTGTTGGATGATCGGATTTAATTTTCTGTTTGGTTTTAGATTTTTAGAGGTGTTTGGCAACTTATGTTTTCTCTATATAGTCGTTAAAAGTTTTTTAGTTTCTGTTTTTATTTGTATTATCATGATAAATATTGTATAACCTAATATTAGGAGTTTTAATGACTAATATGTGATGCACAAGTATTGTTTAGTGAGGAAAAAGCAGGTTGTCTTAAAGTCTTTTTTGTTTCTTTTGGTGTGGTTAAAATATCCTTTTTGGCATAGTGTGGCCTTTGAAATGGGAAGATAAATAATAGAAACCGAATATTGATCAAATTGACATAAATAATTTTTGTGCATATGTAATGGCCAATGGCAATATGTGTTTGTTGTTTAGCTCGGGTGCTTGTTTCTTAAATATACAAGGGACTTGATCCCTTGAAACAAAGGCACTTTGGGGCTTGATTGATTTCTTTGTTGTTGAAGAGTACGAGCAAAAGTATAATTTCTTACCTTGTATAATTCGGTTTTAGTTAAACTGAAAAATAAAAGAACTCTAAAAAATAAAAGAGCTCTAACAGCAAAAAAATGTAACTATTTTTGTGTTTTAATATAGCAATTTAAACGTTTCTGTGATTGTTATACCATAAGCAATACGGATTGTACATATCTTTTTCTAATACAATGCTTTTATATTTTTTTTTATAATTTAACCCCTATAAATTTTACATTTACCTTTGGTTTCCTATCCTTTTCATCTGTTACAATTTTTTTGTTTTACATTTTATACGCTAAATTTTGTAAGTTAACACGTCGTAACGTGCGAGTGTGATTCAACATTGTTACGTCTATTTTTTTTCCCGTTCAATGGCCTCGTTTTTATGTTCTAATAAACAGATTTGCCAGCCATTCAAGAAATAGAGTTTAATTCATATGAAAAACAAAATTACAATATAGACAAAAAAATTCTTACAATTAGAAAAACTCAGTCATTTGTGATTGATAAAAAATACAGACGGCCATAATTCATAGTCTTTTTGGCTTTAAAAGAAATACAAAACATTAAATTTTGGTAAGTTCTCAATCCATATTTGTATTCTTCGTTTACAAACTACTAAATCCAATTTATACACCTAACATATAATTTCCCAACAAAAACAACAAATTTAATCATGTTTATTTCAAAGGATTGTAATAGACAGTTGGGATAAGACAAATATGTGGTTGAGAAGTGGTCAATTGACCCAAGTGGGGATGAATGGTTTAGGGGTCGTTATCAATCGTACGCATAAAAAGCTATTTGATGTATCCATGCCAAATTCAACATTTCATGTCATTATAATATCTGGATCCAGATTGGAGATAGAAAAAATAAGAATGAAAAATGTAATCCTGTCACAACTAAGAAATAGCTAGCAAAAAACATATTTCTTGGCTTAACAAGTCAACTAGCTAACTGAAAAATGGTATGTGTACTCTTGGATATTCTTTAAGAAATAGGACCATTTGAAAAGCAGTAAGTATATTAAAAACCATAACAATTAATATTAATATGTGAATTTTTTTTAAACTTGTATATTTTTTTCATATAGTTGTGATGTTTATATATATTGAAAATCATAAAAATAACATTAAACCCGAAAACTAATGTTTACATATGTTTAAAAAAAGTTATTGTTTAGTTACACATGCATATATAGAGGTGTTTAGAAAAACAGTTTAGGAAAAAAAAACCAAAACCAGTGTGGCTCAAACCGGTTTCAACCCAACCCAACCCAACGGTTTAGGTTTAGTTTGTAGGTTGCGTATTTCAAACCGGTTTCTAACCCGGTCTGGTTTCAAACCGGTTTTCAACCCGGTACCCAAACCGGTTTTTAAACAATTATTTAAAATTTCATGTCATTTAAATTGTTTTTATGTTTTAAATATTATATATTTCACATTGATTTCAAATTATGGACTTTGTTTTTAAAAAAACAATTATGTATTTTCAATTTAGGCGTTTTAATTTTTACAAATAAAAATATGTAAACGCATCTTATAGGTTTTTAATTTATACAATTAATATGTAACATTCATCTTATAAGTTTATTTATTTTTTACAATTATTTGTTTTTTATAACTATAAAGCTTTAAAAAAAAAACCAAATCGGTTTTCAAACCGACACAAACTGGTTTCCAAGCCGACTAAACCGGTTTTATAGGTTTGGGTTCTTTTAAGCACAAACCGTTTTAGAACCAGAACCGGTTTGAGGCCAAACTAGTTTTGACCACGGTTGACCAAACCGGTTCCGGTTTAGACCCCAATTGGTTTTAGAAAAAACCCAGTTTGTACATCACTATATGTATATAGTATAATTGTATAATATACATATGACTTACACATGTGTAAATTGTAAATTTATCCATTGTTTTCCTTTTCAACTTCAATATAGATGTCTAAATATTATATTTTCAGTCATTATTTTGGTTCTCAAATTACCCTAACCTTTTTCTTTAATGTTCGGTATTTATATTTCTTTAAACACTCTTATCTACTTTTAAATCTTATCTAATTTTTGTCTTCAAAAGAAAAAAAAACCTGTTATACACCGGGCAGCACGAGACCAAAAGTCTATCATTTGCTTTAACATTAGATAGTGTATTATTTTAGCAAATAGCGTAAACACGATGATAATGTTAGTCACCCGTGTGAAATACGCATGCCAATTGAAATTGGACATAAATCATCCACATCATACTCAAAATAGAAATCTGATGAATATACGATGGCATACACACTAGAGAAGTGACATGTGTACTCTAAACCTGTGCTACGTGGGTGATAAAGAAGTCACCACCCCTTTTTTTTATTAATTTGGGAACTTGCATTTTCCGTTCTCTCTTTTGAAATAATATTGTAGTCAGAAAATATTATATATTTTATTTCTAATGGAATAAGAAAATGTAATTGTGTGTGAATGATCTAATGTTGATACATAATTAAAAAAGTTATTCTTAACAAATTGAAAACATCAAGTGAAATAACAGTTTTATTTTAGTTATCGGTTTGTTATGAATAAAGAATTGTTACTTTATCCTTTTGATTATATAAATATTATCTAAATTGAGTTATAATTAGTTTTTGTCTATTATAAATATAGGGTTATGTATTTAATTTATCTCGTCGAGTTCAATAATATAATAAAATAAATAGTTCAAGTATGTTACTTTAAATATGTTTATCTATAAAATTTTTTCAGGTTGATCTAATTAATTACTTTAACAATTGATATCAGAAATTCAAAGTTAAAGATCAGGATCTATGGTGGACGGCCGAAATTCAAGGATGGAGAAGAAACCAATCGGGTTATCAAGAATATATAGAAACCAAACTCGACTGGAGGATGAAAAGAGGAAGGAAGGATTACCAAGTAAGTCAATCTGATTAATAATTATGCTTGATTATCGTAACTAGAAGAAGAATAAAAGAAAGAAAGAAAATTGCGAAGAAATACACGTTGTGCTAATCTCGATCAATCTGGTTACTAATTGTGCTTGATTATCATAGCCCAATCCCGAATATAATATTGTCATAAATGATAATCCATATTTCATATTCTAAGATTTCAATCGACGTTATCTTTTTTTTTTCTTGTTTTTAAAGGAATCAATCATTCTTTCACTCCATTTTCAATCGATGGCACAAATTTTTAAGTCGATCATTCCATTAGTCCATATTTCATATAAATCATTTTAACGATTACAAACAAGCTATAATGATTTCATATTCGAGCTTTCTTTTATATTTGTTTAAAATTTATGCTTGTTACTCTTTGTACATCCGAGCTTAATAAGATAAATGTAACATGATTTATAGACCTAGTAACATGTTACTGTTTTATTTTTGTTTGAGCAATAATAGTTATGATGTTTGTTTGTGTTAAACATATGTTCGAGTAACATGTGGACTTAGAGGTAGATTTTGTTTTTTTCAACTATAACTTTTAAACCTGTTTGTGAAGAAATATCAAATCCGATTTCTAAAACCGAAACACTTGCATGTTGTCTTTTGAATTTTAGTTTACAAGTGAACCAACCTGATCACCGATTAGCTCGACCTAAGGTCTCTGCGTTGATTTTCTACATCTAAAAATCCAAAGAACCTGACTCGAGAAGCCCTAAACCCGATAAAAAACTCGAACGACACCCTTAACCCTACTAAACATTTCTAGGGTTCGAGCCTTTAGTATCTAGTTAGACAAAACAAAAGATCTTACCATTACAACGGTCATTTTAGATTAACGTTATGCTTCAAAGTTTCCAGAAAAATTTTTAGAAAGAAGGGAAATAAATAAAAATATAAATTAAATTTATTTTGTGTCTTAGAGTTCGAGAAAAGGAAAAAAAAATATTACGTGTTCCGGAGCGAGTGGAAAAGAAAAAAGAGTTATCATCTTACTATTTACAATTTTAATTAAATAATATTTTATAATTATCTATATTTCTTATCTCTTTTCAATTAAATATTAATTTTTTATATTTATAATTATATGTTATTTCCACTTCACTCACAATCACTTTTTAAAAATATTTAAAAATTAATAAGGAAGAAAAATATCTATCTAAATATACATATAAATATTAACATTCATTTGTACTTCACTCACAACCACTTACAAGTTTTTATCATTCTATATAACAAGAACACTTATAATAAATCAACTATGAATGCTCTAATTATACTATGAATGCTCTACTTATACTATGTTCAAAATTAAAATAATAAAATAACGATTACATAAACTTTTATCCCACATTCCAATTTGATATAAAACAGAAAAAAGTTATTAAAAAAACTTTATTTTAGTTTCTTTCACTTCCCTCCATTTCAAAACTTTAAAGATACATATATTTTGTCATATATATTTTTTTAAATTTTCATTAAAAAGAAACTAACATCTTAAAAAGAAAGTGATTGGTACCACCGAGGCATGACACACAGGGGCGGTACTATGGTATATGTAATGGGGTCAAATAAACCATTGATTTTTTGAAACTGACGTATGAAACTGCATTTATTTAAACTTATTGATCAGAAGATGAAGTCAGTAGTAATTTAGGATAAAAAATTATCTAAGAAATTTAGCAGGTTTACCGGTAAAATCTCGCGGGATTCTAGTGGAAGTCGCCAGTTCGATTCTCTTTAGGCTTTTTATTTAGTTTAAATTATATTAATTTAGTGAAATTACTAGACTACCCTTACCATATAACACAAAATAAAACCCTAGCCCCAATTACAACTCTCCACCCACCATCGACGTTCGACCACCGTCGTCGGCTCCTCCGGCCACCTGCTGCTGCGTTCTGCCGCCTACGGCCTCCCCCTTCTGCCGTCGATTTTGTTTGCACTTGTGAGGTTTTGTTGTTTTCGAAGAATCTAAATTGAACCTTCAAAGGTTAGTTTTCTTATATGAGTTGGTTTGAGAATTTTGTTGAATATGATTCTGTATGTCATGTTAGAACCCTAGACTATGACAGAATAAAACATCATATGATGATTTTAGATTTCTCCTATTTGCTTGTTCTGATGCTCCTTTACTTGCAACCTAATTTCAACTTGTTTGTTTAATTTCTTTAGGAAAGAGAGAGACTAACTTCATTTTTGATTCTGATTAGAGACATTGCAACTCTTCGGGTATGTTTTTCATTGCTAAGACCTATAGATTGTTTGAAATATATATGAAAATTTGTGTGATTAGTTTTTTAATTTTGATGTTACACTAGTTTATTACATAAATCATCACATAAACCCTAAATCGCAAAGTAAATTTGCATCAACAGGAGTCAGCACTTGATTCCATCAAATCAACTTCAGAATGTCATACAGTGAATCCTCCGGCAGCGACTCTGACACCGGACTTGAAGACGCTATGGAAGCCCTAAAAAGGGCGTTCAGCGTCACAGGTGCTGACGATGATCTCCCCAAATCGCCCGCCGCTGATAGAGCCACCGATGAGTCTGAGGATGAAGACATACAGCTGCTGCGTAGCATTCGACAACGTTTTTCTGTTACCACCGATGAATTTGACACTGAACATGAGCATATCAATATGAAACCATTGCAGACCATTCTACCTTCAGGTTTATCGGATGAAAATGATGATTTTGGGGACGATTTTGAAACTCTCCGTGCAATTCAACGGCGGTTCTCGCAGTACGATGGTAATTGAGATTTTGTTGTTGAAAATTGGTTCCTCTTTGTCTGCTTTTCTACATTAGTTTTGTTTCTGATTGTTTTATTTTCGCTGCATATCATTTGTGAACACATTAGTTTCAACTTTGATGGACGGTGCTTGTAGCAGTAAAAGTTTGATAAATGTCTTAATAGCAGGTGGAAGAGGTGTTGCTATGTATGCAACACCATGTTCCCGGAGGTTAATTCAATTGAAAAGTTTCCAGTTTACATCATTAGGTGATTAGATTAGAGTAAAAGTGTGATTGTTCTAGTTTTTTGTTTTCTCTTCTTGTTGTAGTTATGTTTAATGCATCACAAATGTGTTCTAACCCCTGGAATAGAGTTAACTGTTAAGGTTTGCTTACATCCCACTCTCCCTAAACCACATCAATCGCTTTGCTATGGATGTTATTTACTGTTTATGGTTTTACTGTAGTTGCATTTACTGCTTTGCCAACGTGTAAGACTGAGATCATATTAAAAGGTTGGAGTCAACTTTTATTGGCGGGGTTTAGAATTTGGAACTGCTTTTTATGTCATTTATCCATAAAGTCAGTATAGTTTTACAAGAAAAAAGGCTTGTGGTAATTGGTAAAGTAAGTATGAGGTCAAAGGCTGGAACGGCAATTTTGCTTTCATATCGTTTTTTATTCCCATTTTATTGATGTTATTAACTTAGATGTGTGCTTTTAGAACATGATTGCAAATGGCTTATTGCTACCACTTACAGGAACTGTTAGCATTGCAGCTAATATAATCGTTTTTTGCATTTATTTTTGAAGCAGATAGCTTGAACATCTGCATGGAGAGTTCTGTACAGAGATCAGAGCAGGTTGTGCAACTAATAACATAGACTTGGGAAAGGAATCTTCCCCTGATTTTTTTGTAAAGAGATTTAATAATGGGCGAGGATTTCCAGATTGTGTAGATGGAAGAGCCACTGATCAGAATTTGGATGTTTCAAGTAACATTATCTCTGACACTCCCAATGGCAATAGTAGTGAAGGGCGTGAACCTTGTTCCGAACTTGTTCCAGTGACAGATGGCTGTTTTCCAAGATCTGCACAGGCATTTGTTGAAGCCATTAAGAAGAACAGAACATGCCAGAAGTTAATACGCAATAAATTAGCTCAACTTGGAGCCAGAATGGAAGAAAATAGAAAATTGAGAGAACGTGTTAAGCTACTGAAAGATTTTCAGACGGCTTGTAGAAAAAGAATAGGCCGGGCATTGTCTCAGAAAAAGGATGCACGCATCCAGCTTATTTCAATTCCTAAGCAGAGAGCCAATGCTTCCAAGGTTAGCCATTTTGCTGTTTGGGCGGTTATGATATTTTTTGAACCCGGTTTTTTTAGATAAAGCATTTCAGACTATTTGGTTAATTTTGTTACTTATCATGGTAGTTATTTGCTTATTTTCTCTTTTATCAATGAAGTATTGAATGATATTTAGTATTTAATAAATATTCTTAGTTGTGACCATTCTTATATGGTTTTGTCATTTTTAATCTTACAGTTGTGCAAGGACAAAAACATCCCTGCAATTTATCAAGGCCCTGCTGAAAATTCCCATGTTGCACATTATAGAAATGCATTGTCAAAGTATCCTTTCTCTTTGAGTAGGGAACCTTGGTCAAAAGAGGAGAAGGCGAACCTCTTGAAAGGAATCAGACAACAATTTCAAGAAATGTTAATGCGCAACCTTCTTGGGTATGTTAATCTCATACTATCATGATATGAGTAGTGTTCCTCAGTTTTAGTTTATATCAGTTACATGTTATATGTAGGAAAATATTTATTTATAACCTTCTCGGGTTTGTTATTCTCATACTATCATGATATGAGTAGTGTTCTTCAGTTTAAGTTTACGTGTTATATGTAAACATATATTTATTTAGAGAATATAATATATGTGAAATGATCGAGTTGTTTTCTCATGTTAGCAAAAGCAGTTTTTTTCCTTGTTAAAATTAATATAGTAGTCAAAAGCTCATGTGGTTCATACCTAGGCGAACATGTGAGAGGAGGCAAGGCACTATGCGTCTTAGGTATATTCACGTGAAATGCAATGGGAGATTTTAAAGTTTTTGATGTTTAAAATTTAGGTTTTAAACCACTTGGTGATGTCGAACAATGAATTTTACTTATTTTTGTACTTGTAATTAATTCTTAACTTTTGGTAGAAATATGATGATTTTAATTGCTAATTCTATTAGGTTCTTACTTCTTTATTATATTTGCGAAATGGTACTATTTATGTCTTGGACGTGCACTTTTTGTTATGCCTTGTGCTTAGGTGAGAGGTGAGCCTTTTTTGCCTTTAGCGCACCTTGCGATTTTGACAATCTAGATTCTAATTGTGTTTCACTTTTAACGCAGAATTTCAAGCCACTGGTAGAAATGGGTGGCTTAGATCATTGTAGTTTCACAGTAATTGAAGTGAAGTATTTATTGGGTAATAATTATGAGAAGCTAAGCATGTGTGCGTGTGTATATATATATATGTATATATTTTATTTTAAGGGTGCAAGTGATCAATCTTGGACTTTTGTAATTGTTGTGTATTTTGTTGAGGTTTATAATAAACTAACAGGCTGTCAACTTCTTGCTGAAGATATTCTTTGGAACTTTAGGCTTCTTTCCATCTATCTTCCTAAATAATAAAGGCTCGTAAATTTTTTTTTATCACAAAGTAAAGGATACTACAAATGTTCTTAGTTGAATGCCAACTAAGTATTTGTGAATGGTTCCATTTTTGAAGATTCAGTCAACTAATTATCATTTATTATAGTAAACACTTAAGAATATACATGTATGCATCCTAGTAAAGTACCGATTGCCACTTAAGGTGGCCCATTGTGTTGACTGTTTCTTGAAAAATACATATGCATGTGTAAGTATGTAACCATCAAACAAGTTCTACTAAAGTGAATCATATTCTTGGTTCAAAATGGGCTTAAAAGATGGCTTTGTGGCTTGTCATTACCATATTCCAAAATCATCATATTCTTGATTAGTTTACACTTATATGAAATTGTGAAGAAAGTTTTCTTATATTTACTTTTACAGTGGTGGAGATGGAGATTCTTGTTATCGGGTTAACATGATTAAAAAAATCAAGGCTCATAAAATAACACATGAAGAACTCAAGTCATTTCTTGACATGGTTAATTGGGAACGCCTGGCTTCTATCTATGTCAGAGGCCGATCTGCTTCTGAATGTGAATCAAGGTAACTGTTTTTCTTAGTTGTATAATTATTTTGATTTAAATTAAATTCAGTATTACATATCCTTTGATTTACTTATTTTATATAACTGTTAATCGATTCAGATGGAGGAACTGTGAGGATCCGTCAATTAATCATGGGTTATGGTCTAAAAATGAAGATAAGAAGCTGTTGCATATTGTTTCAAACCAAGGGTTTAGTAACTGGATTAAGATTGCTATGGAGTTGAAAACAAATAGGACGCCTTTTCAGTGTTTGTCACGTTTTCAAAGGAGTCTTAATGCATCTATAATAAAAAATGAGTGGACCCCTCCTGAAGATGAGGAACTTCGTAAGGCTGTAGCAGAGTATGGCGAGACTAACTGGCAGCTTGTTGCTTCTAACTTGGAAGGACGCACCGGGACCCAGTGTTCTAATAGGTCAGTTTGTCACCTTTTTCTAATACAATATTACTAATTACTAAAAGCGGCAAGTTTAGCCCCATAATCTACGGGGCAAATGAGTTAAGTGATTTTTTTGACAAAAGGGAATAGGTCAAGCAGCCTACAAATAGACTAAAGTGTCTTTGTAATATATACAACCTTCTAATTTATGTCATTCGACTATTCCAGTTTTTACTAAAGTGGTATTGTATAATTGTTTTCAATTATAATTCAGCAACATTAATCGTTTATTAGAACATTTTCAACCTGATGTGGCTTGTTTTGACCCTTAGTAAGTCATGAACCATTTCAAACTCAGTTGTTTTGATCAGTTACCCACGGTCGCAAGATGTACTCGGGTGTTTTTACATTTCATGTTTAAAATGTAAATACAATTCCAACCAACTTACTTTTGAATGGATTGAATCAGGTTATGTTTTCCTTCTAATGGGTCAAGTGGTTAAATATATTCTTTTAACCGAAACAAAGTGGGCTAAAGCTCACCTGAAGTATATTTAATAAAGCATGTATCAAGCTAAACTAGGTTATGTTGATATAATTTAATCATATTTAATTTAACAAAGTAGTAAAAAGTTGAAAAATTGCAACTTTGGCTGATTTGGTATTATGCCAAGACATCGTGGATATATACTAAATTTATTGTTACCGTGTTCAGGTGGAAGAAGACGTTGAACCCTCTACGAAAAAGAGTTGGGAAGTGGGACCGAGATGAGGACAAGCGTCTCAAAATTGCTGTGAGGTTATTTGGTGCTAAAAACTGGAATAAAATATTTAAATTTGTGCCTGGCAGGACACAAGTACAATGCCGAGAAAGGTATTCATATAGATTAGAAACACACCATAATTCACATGTTTGTTTAATTTAATGTAAGGTGGGGTAAACAAGGATATTTTTTGTGTGACAGATGGTTTAATTGCTTAGATCCTCGTCTTAATATGAATGAGTGGACTGAAGATGAGGATTTGAAATTGAAAAAAGCAATTGAGGTACATGGAACTTGCTGGTCTAGGATAGCTGCATGTATTCCTCCACGCACTGATAGTCAATGTCGAAGGTACTTTAACAATATATACCCAATTTCCTGCTTTTATTTATTATTTATTATGCTTCATTTCTGTTGATAACTGGCTGCACGGGGCAGAAGTTCTACTGCGTCTATACAGACGATTTTTTTCAAGTAGAAAGAATGTATTGGTCACTGCACGGGGACCAGGGGTAATTTCTTGCTTAATAGTCAAGGTGGTTTAATTTAAAACAAATCTTGGATGGCTCAAATTAATTAAAAATAGCCAATAAATTGCTGCCACGTGGTGGAATATGAGGCATGCAAAACAGTGTTTACCTCCCATCCTACTATTATATATTATTAAAAAGGGGTGCATTTTATTAAGAATCACAAATATGTCAAAAAGTAGTAAGAACCGCATAAATCGTGTATGTAATGCTTCAATAAAAATGGTAAAAATAAAGATTTTTTGTTACATAATTCCCATTATTTTTTTGATTTTATCACCTCAGTTTTAAAAAGAACTATAAAATGTGCATATTGCATATAATGTGGGTGCGCATATGCACTTAAAAAAACTATACTTACCGTAAATTTTAAAATATATCTTAAAAGATATCAAAATTACAAGCATTTTCGTCAATTTATATAATAGATAGTACAAGAGTTAAAGTGGTTCTTAATAGTTCTCAACATGTGATTCTTAATATATATATACATTCACATATATATTGATTTCTTTTGTATGAACAGGAGATGGATGGTGTTGCTTCCACAACAAGTTCCTATTCAACGAGTAGCCAGAAAGTTGAAAAAGGCTGCTTTGATATCCAATTTTGTGGACCGAGAAGGCGAGCGTCCTGATCTCACCATCAAAGATTTTGTCACTCCTTTGCTGATCGAGTCAGATCCTAAAGCCAATGAAGATCGCAAAACCTCAAACAAGAAAAGGCAAAGGTGTGCTATTTAACTGTTTTTTAGCTCAAAATGGAACATATATGGGTGTTGTAGGACGGGTAACAGCCACAGGTTGAAACATGTATTTCTATAATACTTGTTTTGCTGGTTGTCAATCATGGTTGACACATATATTTTAGAATGAATATTTAAGATTACAAGGATTGTATTATACATTTAAGTCATTAAGAATAGAAGTATGAATATAATGATTTAGGAGGTTTTATGCATTAAAAGTACATGTTGGTCAACTTTTACCTGTTTGATTCACTTTATTTGGTTTCTTTTAAGCTAGTTTTTTCTTTTTTGTTTGTTTGACCCATTAGAGGTACAATATAACTGGAATCCGTTTGTTACTTGATGGATCAAAATTGCCATCTCTTGGTTATTTTGTTGTTCTTTTTTGTTTACTTCTTTATCACTCTCAACTTCATATGGCCATATGGGCATGCTCTTGTCAACCTCTATGATCCAATAATTCCACGTCCCATTGGAGCTGCAAAAAATGATCTTCAGATTTTTGGTATTACATATTTACATGTCATATTTCGTTTTCTGGGGCGAACTTTTAAGCTACATTACATATATGTCCTTATATCATCTTTGTAAGTTTTTCTAAATTTATATATTGTTCAGAAGATTCATCTTGTGGAAATTATTGTCGATGATGAACTTTTTTTTTATCAAATTGCAGAATTGTTCTTAAAAAGAAATGTAGGAGCGCTAGAAAGGTTACTCATACTGAAATAGTATTCAAACCTATTGATGAAGATGATGTAGCAGAAAATAATGGTCATGGTGACATTACAACCAACGGTTCAGGACCCGTGACATCTTTTGGAGACAAGTTGGAGACTAACAAGCATGCAACGGGGAAGTGGAATGGGAACAAAAGGTACGTTTCTGATAATTTTGTTGAAGAACTCAGTTCCATAAAATTTTGACTCCACAGAAAAATTTCAATCTATCAGTAAGAGAAATATGTCAGTGTGATTAATAAAGTGTGAACTTTTTTTGAGGGCACATGCGGAAAACTCCAAAAACCTGTACACGCAAACCGTGAATGTTTTAAAGACTTGTAGTCGCTATAATCAGTATTTTCATGTTTGGATGAAGAAAATTTTCTTTTGATTACCTGAGTAAGATGCTATATCCTTCTACTTTTTGGGCCTAATCATCATCCTAATGACACATGCAAAATAAAAGAGAGAAGATGAGGAGAGAAAAAAGGGCGTGGACACATGCCATCGATCATTATCTTCTTGTTAGGAGGATGACTTAGGCACAAAGAGTTGGAGAATCTAGTATTACTCTACATGACTATGTTAGTATGTGGTTGTATCCCTTTGATTATCAGTTTTTTTTGACAATTTGCAGAGGTGTTCCTAATATTAGATCTAGGAGGGCTAGACAAGTTACTCATACTGAAAAAGTATTGAGATTAATTGATGAAGATGATGTAGAGAACAATGGCGGTCATGGTATCATCACAGGTTTTTTGGATAATACTAGTGTTGAAGATAGCAGACAGTTTGATGGGGACGATGATTGTGACATTGAAGGGAAGCAGAAGTGGAATCAAAGGTATGATTTAAGTTTCTTGGTTAAAGTGTTTAGCTGAAACTTCCAGTTATCCATCCTTAAAGTTGTAATGGTAGGTTGCCAAGTGGGTGCATGTTCAGTTTGATTTAGAGTTCTTTATTGTCCATTTCTTTAATCAGTTAAATGCTAATCGAATTAAACTCTATTATTGATCTAGTAATCCAATTATATGTATTAAAAATACACTTGAGACAATAAATCAACCGCATCCACTCTTAAGTAAAGGGATTGAATTGGCTATCTCTAATGCAACAACCTTGACACGCAAAGTATTAGCTTGATACAAAAAAATCACAGTTTAGTGTCTCACAAATCATAATGAAGATTTTGCCTTAGGATATGTAGTACTTCCCCAAAGGCATTTGTGGTTTTTCTTCAAGTGTTCGAAGTAGAGAGGATCTGGTTATAGGTCAGAACTGAAACACCTTTGTTCCATTTTTAAATGTTTATGTAAGTTATTAGTGTGTAAATATGATGACAAAAGTTATAATATTGATTTTATAATATAATTTCATATGTATTCTTGTTGCCCACTTGTCAGTCCCAAAACTTGGTACTTTCAGAATCCTCATATTACATTGCCCTGGTTGCTTTACTTGGCAAGCCGAATACGTATACATTCTTGTATGCAATTTCCCTTCCATTACATTGTCAACAAATGAAATGGAATTTTGTTTTTTTGTTATGTTTTTTAATTCAACATACTGAGTATTGGTGTAATTCTTAATTGGTTACAGAGAGAAAGAAGATGAGATAGCTGGTGGCATTTCGAACAAGGGAGAACTTAAAGTGTATGTTAGAAGGCATAAGCTTAAACGACATAGAGGTTTTACTGATAGCGGAGAAAAAGAATTGGAAGATGAAGAGACGATAGGTAGCTTTTTGATCGAGTTAAAGAAGAAGAGAAGGGTGCTTTGAGAGAGAATGAATATTGTTTATTTCTTGCATATCCATCCATGTTCCCATTTCTTGAAAATTTTCCATTACACTTTATATGCATGATTTCTCTTCATTCAATATTCAAGACCACCAAACACCTCCTCTCCTTTAAAAGATTTAGCATACACACATGCACAACAAGCGGTTTTCGTTGAATCGGGGAAGCGGTGGGGAGGCTTTGAGCTATAAACTTCGGCTATGTAGTTGTACAGAAGGAGAGACCATTGACTGATGTGTGATGATTTTCTATGGTTGAAACTTGGTATTGTACCCAGAATGAACGAGTAGTTTCTAATCATGTGTCATGTGGGACCTCCCATTTGATTAAAATTTACACTTTTTAAATTAGTGGTTACCCTATGTCTCATAGTTTTTATGTGTCTGTCATTTTATCTGTTTTTCTCACATCATTAAACGACGTAGATGAAATTGAAATTACTTATTTATCTATATTTCACATTGTTTTTATTATGTTTTATTTCTATATATGTTTTTAAAAATTATTTTTCATATTTTATAGGGTTATCATCTATTGAAAATCAAACCATTATTCATTACTGACTATGGATTTTAATCACTTAAGCATTGATTTGTCTAAACCACAACATTCACAGGATCAAAGGACGACATGTTGAAGTCCATCTCATCAGCTGAATGTACAAAGCACGAGTTAGACTCCTAATCAAAAAGGTCAATGAAAATGAAGAAACACAAACCTTCGGGAATGAATATTGCCGTATGACAACACCTCCCGTTGATCTTGACTTGAGTCTCCCTGAGAATGAACGCAATAACGAGTTATAAAGCAAAACATGATTCCACTTTTATTCTTAATGAAAAACATATATCAAGTTAATGAAATATATTTTAGTTCTCAATGAGAATGTTTCAAGTTTAAGGCAAATATTTGCATTTATATCGCATTGTTTTTCTACATGTGATGATCCTTTTGCAAAAGAAGTCGGCAGGCTTGTTTTCAAAATTCACACAAGTTGCTACAAAATCCACCTTTATTGTGTAAAGTTAACACCCATTGGACTAGATTTGTCGTAAATTTGAGACTCTTTCGTTTTCTTCGGAGAGTGGTTTCTTGTTAAACGGGGCTTCTTTTTACGTGTAAACTGCTGTTTACAAAGATTTGATCAAACCAATAATTATTTTACTTTTAGTTATATAATATATATATTTATATTTATTAAACATATATTTAATAATATGTATATTAAATATAATATAAATATGAACTTTTGATATTTATAAATAAAACAAAGTCACTTCTCTCATCTTATGTATATTTTGTGAGAGTATGTATGTTACCCATTGAATATTTCGTCGAATATTTACTACTTACACATGTACGAAGGAGAGAAGACGTATTTACGGGGGTACATATGTTACCCATATGGCTTGAGCCTTAAAAATGTTGAAACTGGATAACTTGTTCATAATATTTTAGTATTTGCTTGTATCTTACTCCCGATGATGGAAGTCGTATTCCCAATTTATATGTATTGTATACTGTACAATTAATATAAATATATAAATATCTATTTGAACTTTTATTTTATTTTTTCAAAATATAAAATATTTTTTAAATATTTAATATACATATACATACATATATATATATATATATTATATTTAATGTAACTAAAAATAATAAAATTAATATTTTGATTTGTAAATTACAGTTTACGAGATGTAAACAATCGTTTGCAGAGTACTGCAGTTTACATATGTTAGAGCATTCACACTAACTTCCATAATCTCATCTTTACATTTACACAAAAAACACTATTTTTTACTGTTTTTTCAATTAAACAATATTTTTTAAATATTTTTATAATTATTTTTTCACTCTCCTCAACTCACAATCCATTTTAAAAATATTAAAAAATTTATAGGATTGTATCGTGATTCCCTATATTTAAGGTCCCATATTTTCTTAAATACGAAGAATCACAGTAAAACCCCCATAAATATTTCCTATTTCACCTCATTCACTTACACCACTAACAATCATCTTTCAAATATAATGCACATACTTGCATAAAAATATAAAACCTAATATGAATACTCATAGTGATATAAACTCATTAATTCCTTAAAATATAATACGTTATGTATACACTCGCGTACTAGAATTCTTTTAATGATATAAACTAACGATTCGATGGTGCATGAATCCAGAGTCGCTAAATAAAACCATAAAACTTAACATTGATTTTCAAAGGGCATCGGTAACTTGTACTATAAAAGCTTTGAAGTGATTTTTTTTTTCTTTTAAATTCCCGCGTAACTAAATCTTGTTTTCAGATGAATATCAAAATACGGAAACCCTTTCGAATCACTCAAATCTCCCTCTTTTGTTATTCTCCAATACTCCGAAAAAGCTGCAATTTGACCAAGGTAATGTTTTCGTGAATTTCAATCAACTATTTTAGGGTTAGGGTTTCGGTTCCTCTTTTATCCACCATGATTCAATGCTCCAGATGAACAAAATCTGTTTTCAAATCTTTCAATTGTTGTTGAAACTTGTAAAGTGACGTAGATGAGTTCGTAAGTAGCATTGACGGCGAATCACTTTCGTTCTCATCAACAATGTATCAAATTCTATTGTGGAATTCAAAATTTGGATTGTTTTTTTACTCTAATCAGTATCATTAATCAATTCCTAGAGCTGTGGGTACTGTTTTGATCATAAGAGGCTAAAGATGTTGAGATTTGTTAGAGAGTTTTATTGTCTTTTGAAACTTGACATGTGTGATGAAACTGGATACACAGGATATTTAGCATGTGTAATTGAGTAATTAAAAGGTATGTTGTTGGTTAAAGTTGGTTAAAATTAGGGTTCGTGGGAGGTTTATATGTAAAAGCAATCCGAGGGGTGTAGAAACTATGAAAGGTTTGCTTGATAAGTTGGTTTATATGTAAAACAAATGTGAGATATGCATAATCTGGTTGTAGATAAAGCTTATTTGGTTGTACATAGACGCGCACCACCTTGGTTTGTGAGACCAAAACGCCTCAGAGTGCCTTGTGCTTTTTTGAACGAAGTTTGCAGTCCAGCCTGGTTCTTGATACTTACTAGAATTCAGTTAGTGAGTTGTGGTGGCAAACAGTTGGATAACAGCGGGCTCTTGCTTCAATCATGGCACGGTATTATGATATTGATGACATTCTAGCAGATGAAGAGGTTGAGTCACTTGAACCTTCTTTTTTACATTTTTGCATTTACAATACTTTAAAAAAACAGTTCATGTCTAAAATGGTGCTGGTTTGTATAGCTTGTTCCAGCGGTGTTTCTGGAGGCAGTAAACGGAGTTGGTTTGTTTGAATCTAATGACACAAATAGGGTAACTTTAAAAAAAAGTTGAATTGAATATGTTGATAACTGTTTTCTGATGCTAATATCTTTGTTAAATCAGGTAGAACCGAGGTCAAAGGTAGAACTGCCATTTTGGCTCGCCAGTGAACTACACCTAAGACAGGCAGTGTCTGTCAGTGTTCCTCCCTGTTTCAACAAGAAGTAATAAGTCCAAAGTTTTCTATTTATTCTTTGAGCTTTGGGTTTCATATATATGTTTATGGTATATGACTATTTATACATCATGTATCATGTTTCCATGCTAGAACTCGAGAAGAAATTGGGGCTGATGGGGCACATGTGGACTTACGATCTCGGAGTTCATATTTTTATGAGTTAGGATGCAAGATAGTGCAATTGTGAGTGTCAATTCTTACTAATCATTTTAGGAGTTAGTTTTTTTCTTTAGATTGTGTTTGTGATGCTGCAAGATTGTGCATTTATGATTTTGTTTGTTGCTAAACGGATTAGGATTGGTGACAAAACTATTGGATCTCTACTCTTGGTTGCTTTCCAGACAAGGTATAAGGAAGTTTTGATCAAGGCACATACATCAGCATCTGCACTAGCCCCCAAGTTTTTGTCGCTGTTAACGAAAGAAGAAACAAAATGTGAGATTTGATGCTGAATGACCTGTTTTTTGCTTCTTATTTTCTTAACATGTTGAATATAAACGAGTTAAAGTCTTGTATATTTCTTGGTTTTGAAGTGTATGATGCTGCCAAGTCGTCCATTGCAGCGTTTAAGACCTGGCGAATGGGTGGATCAAGGTTTCAAAAAGCTTCCGTTCTTGGTAGAAAGAGGAAACCGATTGGTGAGTAGTTTCTCATTTGGTTCACCAAGTATGATCCACTGCTCGTGTGCTGTGTGAACTTACTTGAACTATGGTATTAACTGTTTAATTATTCATGTTAAGTAGCATGGTCCTCTGTATACTTGTCCTGTTCTCGTTGTACACTACTAGAGTGAGAGTTGATTGATTTTTATAAAAATGGGTGTGAAATGATTTACAAGCTTTTGTCATTACATAGCGAGACGTGGAGTTACTGACTCGTGTATGGATCTTTGGAATTGCCAAGAAAGAATAACAAACAGAGCTTTATTATAGTATAATATATGTTCATCTTGTGATAGTGACATGCTCTATGATACGACTTGATTTATAGCTATAGGCGTTTATCGAGGTGCCCATCCAAAAAGGATCACTAATCTAGACTGATCCGAAACCGATTACTAATCCGTTTGTTAAAATCTAATCGAGTCTCTAGGTGTTGAAGCCCAACTTGAAACCATTTAAAACCAATTCTAATCAGAATAAAACTTTTTTAAACATAACCAGTTTTAATCGGATCTTGTATTCTCGTTTCATAAACCAGTTTCTAATCTAAAGTTCATGCTGTTTATTGTTTGTTTGCACTAGCTTTTTTTTTGTTTAGTTTGAGCAACTTTATAGTTTATTCCCCATGAGAAATAACTAGAGCAAGATTCGCTCGTTTATTTGTTGTTCATAAAAGTATTCCAAATCATCTTTTACCTAGAAAAATTGAATTGTTATGTAATAAATTATTTGACGAAATATGATACAAAATTGAAAACAATCAAATGTCTTAAAACAATTAGTTAAAGTGTCAAAATCGAACCAGAGGTTCCAAAAACAATCTTCTTATATTCAAATATCAATCAAAAACTACTTATAAACATTCACCAAACCCTAATATTTATACTAGTTTCTAACACCTACAGATAATGATAATCAATAAAAAATAAACCAAAAAGATATATAATTTGAATACATATTCAAATTCAAACTTATAATGGCTCCTGCATCAAAATATATAGGGATTTTGAATGCTCGTTTGGGTAATCATCCAATGTTAAGTTTATAATGTAGTCAATCATGTCTTAAAGATGTCAACTATGCACATTAATCAACATACTCGGTTGTGCAAGACACCACCAACATTAACCAATAACATAGACTTAGAGATCTCACACAAGACACTTTAACTGACCATGGCATGAAAACTACAATTGTGGTGTCTCAGCCTAACCATTCCCTGGTTACATGAGTATCAGTTTGCATAAAAAGTATAATACAACTTTTGTTCATAAAAAGTATAATACTTTCTTCAAAACTCTATACCAATACAAATACAACTAATAAACATATAACTATAAATTAACAGTGTGAAGCAATCAGCGAGGACAAAAGGAAACTTGAGGCGCAAGTAAATAAGGCTTGAGACATGCCTTATGCATTTAGCTATATTTTGTTCGTTAAAAGATTGCCCATGTAGCCTTTTAGGTTATACAAAGAGGTTATTATTAAATCATTTTGCCTAAATTTTAGCTATGTTAAGATAGAGTCCTATGAGAAATATATAAAAAAATGTATAAATACATTGCATCTCAGCTCTAGAAACGCTATTGCATCAGGCACTTCCATGTTCTTAAAATTGACAAGAGTGAAAAAAACAAAAAAAACAAAGTTTTTAAATGCAAAAAATTTCCAAGAAAAAAACTTAAACATGGCAGGCTATGCAGCCTGGTGATTTGTAACAGAAACTAGTCAACAAGGTCTACAAAAAGTAGCTGTACTGAAAAATATATATCCATCAAGATGACACCCTTTGAGATGAGCAAAAAATTCCTTACAATTCAACAGAATTTTGGTTTCAAGCTTGTAACTCAACTCCACCAGCAACAAACCTTGATTCCTACATTCAACAAAAAACAGATATATGTTTTTTAAAAAGGTAATATTATCATCATAATAAGTTGGATATATATGCAATTAAAGTTTTTGTTTAAGTATATATGCATTTAAGAAATATTTACAAGGATATATATACAATTGATTCTAATTATTAAAGTGTAGTTTTGTTTGCAAAAGACACGAGTAAGATTGTGGAGTGTTTGGATATAGTATGAATTTAATAAATGATTTTCAAGAATGTAGCTAAATTGATGGCGTGTAAGGTTTGTGGTCGACTAGTTTTAAATTTTAACATAATTTATTTGAAAAATCTATTTATATTAACATGTTAAGGTTTTTGAGCAACAAGTATCATAATTCCAAGTCTTTTAAATTTAATTTTTTTCTTGTTTATCTGTCTTGTTAATATATATTTTTGCATCCTTAAACTCATGTTAGCTGTTAGTGAACATTAACCCATCACACCACAAGAGGTGGGCATCTTTTTTCCTATCAAATAATTATATTAGCCACCAATTATGAATATTATTTATCTTTGTTCATATCAAAATATATTTTAATAAATTTAAAAATAAATCATTCTACAAATTCCATTTTGTATAAAAATATTTTTATAAAATATATATTTTTTTCTAAAACATCAAGTTGATAAAAAATACCAAATATATTAAAAATTATATTTTTGAAATTTTTTTTATGAAATGAAAAATTTTAAAATTCAAATTATATTAAAGAAATTAACGAATATTTAAACAAAATTTTGGTTTGAAACAAAATGTTTAAAAATAACTTTTAAAGAAAAAACCAAAAATATAAAAACAAAAGTTTAAAAAATGATGTCGACGTTTTATTACTTAAAGTATTTACGCGTACGTAGTTTTGAATCATATTTTATTTCAATATATTGTCTTATTATATTTCATAAATATTTGTTACTAACTATTAAATATTTTGTTTATTCAACTCATGTGATACATAAGGTACTAATCTAATATAATATATATCCTAATGTAAACATACAAGATGTTCTATGTCAATTGTTAAAAGTTAAAATATAAGTATCAATTGTTTTATCTTTGGTTTTTACCGTATAAACTTAGACTAATAATATGTAAAGTGATAACCTCAAGGTCACAAAATAATAATCTTACCAATTGCTTTCAGATCCGTCCTTAATCATATTATCTTAAAAAATATTATTTTATTATATAATGCTTATTCGGTTTATTCGAATTAAATAGTTTTAACATACAGATTCAAATTCGTTTTGCATTTAATTTGGTTGTTCGGTTAAGGATTCAATTCAAATAAATTGAAATTCAAAATTTTTATTTAAGTTTGACTCGATTTGGATTTCAAATTATTTTGAACAAAGAACACCCTAATTAGTTTAACAACCCTTTTAGTTAACAAAACATGTATCCTATAAAGAGTACAACCCTAGTCATTCATTTCCATGTTTATAATGTGATCTTTATATGTTTAAATATCTATAAAAAGGCATACACCAGCAAGTAATTGTCAAGTTTTCTGTTCAAATTGATCCATCTTCCGTTGAACATTCTCCCTCTAATAGCCTCTCTCTCGCCTTCAACGCCTGCATCCATTAACCAGATTCATTAGCAAAGCACATAGGATCGGCCCGCTGAATATATGTCTAAGATTAAAATTGTAATAAATTTGATTGGGTTTATCTATAATTCTATGTACAATGAGTTTTTAGATATATTTATATGTTGATGTATATGCAAAATAAGTTTTTCCTCTATAGTCATGAAATACATATAATTATTCCATACATCTACTTTATGTTCACGTGTCATCATAAATGTCTTAAGCGTACAAAGACGACCAACTTTGTACTTTTTTATTTGTATTTAAATATAAAACTTTTGTCAAATACTACTCTTGATTTTCTCTTAATATAGTTACCAAAGGTTTAAGATTTAGTCTTTTGACCTTGAAAGTTAAACAGTACACATTTTTTCAGCAGATGGAGTGGTCCCTAATAGAGACAAAACTTTATATACCTTGTTATATGAGGAATAACTTGGTTACTTTAATATTTTATCCAAATTGTCTCAAGTGTTAGAAACAATGAACTGTTAAGATATATAAAAAGTAATAAGAGGTTACACATACCTGTTTTTCATAACTTGTACAGATAGTTACAACTGAAAGCAGAATAACTTGAACGAAGGCGCCAACTAGTATTCCGATCCATAAGCCCTCTCCTCTCAGTGAGGTGCGGAAGCCTAAAAAAGCAGCAACCGGGATTCCAACAAGATAGAAAGCAGCAAGATTTGCGTATGCCCCTACATGTTGCCATCCTACACCCCTTGCAACACCTATTTATCAATAAGCAATAAACCTTAATGTGTATACAACAAAATGCATGCATGCATAAAAACATGCATATAATAGATGATGAATGTGAAAAGGATGAGAGGAGGTGTTGTAACCTGAAAGGGCTCCCTGTATACTATCCATTATTATGTTTAAACAGAGAAAGGGGACCATTTTTGTGACATAATCGACGACTTCCTTCTCATTTGAAAAAATGTACCCAAAAACATGCCTACTGGCAAAAACAGACGTACTGACTATAGTTGTCTCGACGACTGTCAGGATCATAATGGCTTTGACAGCCACATGAGCCCCGCTTGGATTTCCTGCTCCTAGCTCGTTTGAGACTCTAGTGCTGGACAAGAAAGGCAGCCAC
This sequence comes from Flaveria trinervia, assembly GCA_025506515.1. Taxonomy (NCBI): domain Eukaryota; kingdom Viridiplantae; phylum Streptophyta; class Magnoliopsida; order Asterales; family Asteraceae; genus Flaveria; species Flaveria trinervia. The sequence continues at coordinate 86,109,688 of CM046441.1, read as the reverse complement.
ATCACCAGTATTGGCGCATTAGTCATACATTGTGTGCATATAGATACATCCACTATCGAGATGAATGAGGACGAACCTAACACCGGCAGCAAACCCAAAAGGTACAGCATAGAGTGTAGCAATTGTGTTGAGACTGTTCAAAAGGAATTAAAATAGAAAAGAAAACATTACTTTTTTCTATCTTAAAACTTGAATTCAGCATATGACACACATGGCATTCATTTGTTTTATTATGTCCCAAATAGATAACACAAGTGAAGTAACAGCAAAGTCAAGTGCTGAACATAGATTATATGTGTGTGTGGATGAATATTATGAAATTAATGCAGGTTTTATAGATACCATACCATACAGCAAGCACTGATGTTTCAAGCTCAGGATTTGGCAGGAGCCCAGACAGCAATACCAAAAGCTCATACGACCACCATTCGAGACTGAACATGTTAAAAACTAAAAAACCATCCAATTAACAGAATAATTTAAAATAAAAACATGTAAGGACAGATAAGATCTACCAAATCATGACAGCTGATGGGATAGCAAAGCTGAAAAACTGTTTCGTCCCATTTAACACTTCAACTGAGATTGGAGAACGGGTTTTTGCACACGAGGGGGAGTACATCATGTAACATAAGAGGAAAACAACGTTTAACCACATGGTAACCCCCATTGATACCGCTGCTCCAATGTTCCCCAATCCAGATTTATATACAAGGGCCCAACAAAGAGGAATGTGTAGGCACAAAGCAACCGTTGAGCTAGCAAGCATGGGTAATAGCATGCTTTGCATCTGGAAGTATCTAACAAGTGGTTGAAGAATTGCATAAGCAAAAAGTGCAGGAATGAGCCAAGTGATGAATTTCCCAGCTTCATGTGAAATTGAGGGGTCTTGACCGACAAGAACAAGTAATGATGCAGTATATCTCCAAAAGATTGCAAGAGGAATGCAAACAACTAAAAGTGAGAAAATAGCAGTGTAAGTTAGAGTTCCAAATTTTTTGAATTGTTGAGCACCATAAGCTTGTCCACATAAAGTTTCCAATGCGCTAGACAGCCCCATCTATTATAATTAAAAAAAATCAAAGTACATCAAAATAAGGTGGCGTTTTGTTTTCATTCAAGATTTCAAGAATCATTTAGGTATGATTTGATAAAAGAGTGGATTTGCAATGGGTATGGATCTCTAAACCCAAGTACATACTAAAAATAATGAAAATACTATCAAACCCATGTCACAAAACCAAACAACCCCTAAATAACCCACGAAACGATTGGTCAATGTAGGTTATCAAGAGAACTAATAACATGTAAATTAATTAACATCAATCCATGTTTGAAGAATTCGATTTGGATCACAATGTAGTCAATGTTCCAATTCCAAGTTGATTATAACTGTAGTTATCTGTGCTGTTGATGTTGAATTCTTATGATCTTGATGACCTTCAATAATGCAAATACTTTAATCTATAATATCATTATGTGGACTACACATATGGAAGTAATGATACTGCAACATGACAAACAAAAATGATGTTCCAAGAAATATCAAAGATTTTGTCAACAAGTGCCTAATCAATCCAAATTTGACTACTTACTCTCTTACCTCTTACTTTTGACAACCTATTCTACTTGCTCCCCAAGGTATCAGAATGTCATATATATCTTATTGAGAACTAATAATTCACACGAGCCATTTAGCCCATGACACTCTTAACTTCCACTTTTGTTGTCAAACCAATCTCACTTGCAAAATTATCATAAATTTACACTTTATTTTCACTTTAGTTATCTTACAGGGCAGTAGTGGAACTTGAACCATACTTTAGGGGGGAGCAAGCTCTATATTTATTAAAAAAATTCCACTAACGGACCGAAAATTTACACTATCGAGCCGAAAATTAGTACTACTGACAGAAAAAAGATGGAGGATAGGTCCCCTGGCCCCATAGAAGCTTCGCCTATGTACAAGGATAAGTTTCTCATTCTCACTCATAGTCATCTTTGTGAACTGAATCTAGTTAAAATCACAAGTAAAGCTATGAAGATTATGCCAATTTTCGCTAACAACAAAATCTAAAAGTGTTGGTATAGAACTGTAGATGATTATCTACTATTTGGATTATACAATCTGTGAGAAAATGACTTCAAGGATTTCTCAAACCAATGAGAATTAAAAACAATTAAAAAAAACAATAATTCAGGAACATCAAATTCATCTTAATACTAAATTCAATACAACTCCGATCCACCAATCCGAATCTCAAATACGCAAACGAACGGCATCACTGCATCAGCATGTTCATTACGCCAAACAGATAGAAACTAATTTCATCATCTAATGATCAAATCATCATCAAACAATAACATACACTCTAACTTCTAACAAAACAGATTAGAAAGAAGACTAACGAGTAGGCTGAAGCCAGTGACGCCGGAGAGAGAGATAGCAATGGAGGTGCTGGAGAGAGCAAGTTCACCGAGATGACCGACCATCATGACGGAGGTAACCTGCAACAAGTATTGCGACAACGTCACTGCAACCATGGGTCCTGCTATAACTCCTAATTTCTTCATCTCTTCGAGCAACATCCGCCATGATACTCTGTCGTCTGTTTGTTTCAGAAGCAATTGTTCTTCCATTGGAAGAGATGAAGTTGTGGTGGTAACGAAAATACCTTAAGAAGTGAAGAAGAATTATCGACAAATAGAATTATAGAAGTCAAGAAGGAAAGGTTTAAAATAATAATAATATTGGCTGGCTCCAATTTATTGATTTGAAATAGAATAAGAAATCTCGTGATCTGCGATGGTTAAGTTTGACTAAACTTAATTAAAGAAGGTTTTAAAATTTTTGTGTGATGTAAAAGGGTTCGGGTTATAAATACTTTTTGAATGATAAATGCATTATAGATGTATTAGGGCTAGCAAAAAGTTAACAACCCCAGAAAAACAACGTATAAAAAAACAAATGAATAAGCAAGAACGACACAAAGAAATAAAACAAATCAACCCCGTTTAAAAGAAAAGATGTAAAGTGGTGATGACATCCTACCTTTACTCGAGTTAAAATTTCATGTTTTGGTCGTAAATTAATGTATAACACCTCAGGTTAAAAAAACAGTCACAGGCAATGAATTAACTTATAATTAAGCAACATATTATATAATAAAGTTTATGTCTTTTACGGTGGTTAAACATTCTAAAAATCATTATTATATAACGTTTTAAAAGAAATAAAAAATGTTTCTAAAAAACTATTTGAAAAACTTTCTAAAATTTAAAGAAATCATCCTTGAAAGAATCTAAAAACATTTACAATAACTTATGTAAAGTATCCAATGAGAAAATAATAAATTTTGAAGAATATTTTGGTAAATAAAATTTGTATCTACACCATTTGAGTAAAAAACTCACCTTTACTCCATTTTCTTAACCATAATGACATGATTGAAAGAAAGTGATAAATAGGTTTAACTTGTTTAATTTGTATATGACATGAATAAGTAAATAACACGTATAACTTATCGAGTTGAATAGGTTAATGGTTTGACACGAGTTTATGATCATTTATCACACTAACATGGTTTAATAGTTTTATAAAGATTTAAATATGATCTAATTATATAGGAATGCAACTTCAATATATTTTTTGTGTGTGTTAATCGTGTTATACATTATTCCTAACTATATTAAACATATTTCCTAACTATATTAAACGGGTATGTTGATGATCGTGTTAGATGTGTTGTGACATTCGTGTTATTAAATTATTTATATAAAATCATGTTAATATGTGCCATGTTACTCACTTAGTAATCACATATGCATCAGTGATTTTTTAATGATAACATTTAACTAGATTAGTCATTTAGATTTAACATAATTTTTTAAACAACATTTGAAACTACACTCATACCCGAGTAAGTTTTTCTGAGATAAGATATCCACCGTTTATACTGATTTTAATACTCAAGACCCGACTCTACTAGAAACACTATAAAAAAAACTTGTCACATAAGAAGAACCTTTTAACTTAGGTTTGAATATTATGAAACATTAAACATCTAAAGCTCAAATCATCACTCATGCTATTGAATTTGAATACCAACCGCATTAAATGCAATATATACTCATGTGAGACACGACTCATTTAATACAACATAAAACTTTTTATGATAGTTTATAACTAATTTATTGACGCTTTAAATTTTGTTGTTGAGATCATGAAATATGTGGGCCTAAGCCTATACATTATTGTATTATCAAACTTCTTTTCACACACTTTTTATAAACCAACATAGTTTATATGTTGCATATAAATTTGTACCTCTTATATTAACTAGACAAATTTGTGTTACAAAGAAATGATACGGATTATTCATTAAAAGCCCCAATCATATACCAAATTTAAGAATTTCATATAAATTGTATTAGACACTTCTTGTTTTGTAACTCTCGTACTGACATGTTAGTGATTGTTACGTGTTATAAATAGCTTCTCTGTGTATAATCATAACTTCTTCTTTTTATTTATTTGTTTATCTATTTATTAATTATTTTATATAGAACCTGTGATATTTAAAATGTGTTTATGGTTTGACAAGTTGCGACAAAGATATAAAGTAAAGAAAAATAAGAGAAGTTTTGACCGTAAGTTTACGGTTTACATGTTCATGAATCCATAAATAAAGAAATGAAATGTAGAGTTATAAATAGACAACCGTAAAAGCATGACTTACGACTGGAAAATCATTTCATGCCACCCGAAAACCATAAAATTAAGGTTATGCCTTCAAAAAACTGGTTTTTATCATGTGTTCTTGTTTAATTGTCTTTTTCATGTCGATCTTCAGGATGTAAATGTTTTTTAATGTTTATTTTAAGAATTTATATTATTCTAATGTTTATTTTGAGCATTTGTTTTTTTTCAAGCTTTATATTGATAAATGATTGATCAACATGTATATTTTGATAGTTCTCAACCTCAAAATATTTACTTTGTCACTATATATAAAAACATTATAAACCCTACATGTCTAGTAGCATGCATCTCTATAGACCAATAACCATATCTCCGTAACTCTAATCTCGACACAAAAGTCTTTTATTTTTCAGAACTTAAGTGTAACAACTTATTTAACTTTCAAAAGGAAACAGACACCTACTACTTTAATGTTGATAATTCGAGTTGTAACCTATAGCAAATGTGTAAAAACCAATATAAAAAATACAACCATAACCATAAACCTCCCACAAGCGTTGGCGTTCTCTCCCAATCAAATTGTCTCCAAAAAAGGAAAACCGGTCCGAACCGGTCCGGTTTTCCGGTCCGACTAGCGGTTCGGGACGAACCGGCCTGTTCAGCCGATTCAACCAATTCAAAACGAGTCACACCAGATCGGACCGGACCAGCCCCTGATTCGCGGTCAAACCGGTCGGACCGGCCGGGCCGGTCCGGTCTCAACAACACTACACTGGTTATGACTGCTTCTCTTTATTATTTGTATGGGGGGTCCCACACGTGGTATGTACAACTCATTGTATTTCTACAAAGAAAATGGAGAGATTTATTAGATGCACTTATGTTCTTCCCACAAACACAAACTAGTTTTTAATTCCTTATGAAGCTTTCAGTTTTCATTTGTGGCTTATCGCAAAATCCAATCAATTATCATCAACAATCAACTAGTCTATCTCTAAATACTCAAAAATTTGCAAAAGCTTTAAAAAAGATGTTATGGTTACAAAGTACATACACAACAAGACAAATCTAAACATGTTATCTTAACGTATAAAAAAACAAAGTTAGAATCATATGAAAACTATAACAAAATTTAACTTGTATAACAAGTTATAAGCCGTTCAAAGCCGCGTTGAGCTTTTGACAAATAACATCTATCCATCCCAAAAAGGTTTGGTGTGATTCATGTATCGAAACTAGATACGAGTGAATTGACCAATAATCTTTAGCTCAAGTGGTTAAAGTGAGATACCCAAAGATCACATAAAAATAGTAAGAGATTTTAGGTTCAAGTCCATCTGTAACCAAAATTAAAAAAGAGGTTTAGATAGGCTAGATGGTTTTCTCACCTAATATGAGTTTCCTTCAGTGGATGGTCTCAGATTTCGTATTTAAGTAATTAAGATGATCGGATAAGTTAGTGGCTCAATCCAATTAACCGTTCAGAAAAATAGGAGTGAATTGGAAAAGTTTTTAGTGGTACGAACACTCTTTCTCAAGATAGCAAATTCAACTTCTTATGATCAAATCATCATCAAACATATACCCTAACAAGTAGGCTGAAGCCAATGACGCCGAAGAGAGAGGTAGCATTGGATAAAGTTCTGGTGGTGATTATTTATTTTATAGCATTCATGAGCAAAACGAAGTCCAAGAGAGAGTTTGATTTTAAAATGTTTATTGAATTTTAATAATCCAAACTTTTATGTATTGATCGAGATTAATTTCAAATCAGCAAATGTTTATAGTCACTCACAACTTTAAGTTTATTTTCCTGCAATGATCATTTACTAACTAAGAGTTAACACCGTTAGTTTTTTGATGACTTGGATTACTTATATGGCCAAAACACTAAACAGAAAGTTGAAATCAACTGTCGGGTCCGTCAATCTGAAAATTTTGCAACTTAAAACCTATTAATTTTCATCTTCTGATTTGAACCACTTGACTCATTAAAGGTAGATTTCAAGTGACGATGAATGTTAGACACTTTAAAAAAGATCTAATAGAGGTTGAGAGGTGGTGGAGTTAAAAATTGGTTCAAAATTTCAAAAAAACTAACAGATGTTAACTATTTGTTAATAAATGATTGTTAAAGAAAATAAATTCAAAGTTAGAAATGTCTGTAAATATTTTTTGAGTTGGAATTAATCTTGATTAATAAATAAATGTTAGGATTATTAAAATCCAATAACCCATTTTAAACTAAAAAAACTTGTGATTAATGTATTTATGATCTATCTTTATATGGATCATCTAAACGCATCTTTTGTTTATATTTTCTATTGGCTGCACCCCTCGATTTCTTCTAACTATGACTAATTACATGGATGGTCATCAATATGTATCAAGTTTTATTTATTGCACCTTAAACGTTTGTTCAAACGTAATACATATAATGAGTGATGTTGACATTTCAAAACAAACAATATACTATTATACTAATGTGTTTGAGAAAAAGTTAATTACATAAATTGACAACACCAAACCTATTGTACCACCCACTGCTAGTCGACTTTCTTGTTACCATTTAATCTCCGCTCAATCTCTCGTGTTAGGTATCATTCAGTGGCGGAGTATAGTTAAGACCGGGGGGGGGGGGGTTCCTCTCTTTTTTCATCGGTATTGTTAAACATCATATAGGTTTCTCTATACTAACATGATACCATTAAATATATATTTCATGTGATGTTAAAAATATACATATAGTTCATTTCAAAACCAAAAAAAATTAAGAAAACTTTTAAATTATATCTAAGCCGATTAAGATCTAAAGATCCATGGTTCAAAATGGTGTTAAAAAAGTCTCACGCGTGTAAATTTATATTTTTTTATTCAAAACAACTAGAATCATAGATTTTAATCAAATAAAAGACTTAGATTTAGTTTAATTTCCTTTAACTTCTCGTAGGAGCTATTTGGTAACATCTTAATCAGCCTATTAATGGTTCGGATGTCTGAATGGTTTAGTACTTAATTGTTCAAAGTGTTTGTGTTTGCGAGCAAATGTTTGAATGGTTAAAACATTTGCCTCTGAATGGTAAACATTATACTGATGCTGAATGGTTAATAGGTCTAATGCTGAATGGTTAAGACCTCTTATTTGAATTTGTTAGACATTTGTCTTTGAATAGTTAAACGATATACTAACTCTTAATGGTTCAGACATTTTAATGGTTCCGTACTTAATGGTTCAGACCCCTTAATGGTTCAGACATTTTATTGGTTCAACACTTAATCATTCAGAGATTGTCAAACACCCTCTTAGTTTGCATTTGAACCTTTCACTATAGTATTTATCTAATAAAATGAATTCACCAACTAAAATAACTTATGCAAATAAAATTTTGATTTTATCTTTAAGTATATGGTATGTAGGAGTTATATAAATAATAAAAATTCATAATGATATAAAATGCTTGAAAGTGATTTGGGATTGTTAAGTTTGACTGAAGTTAGTTTTAAATAGCTTTCCAATTTATCTCGACTTGATTGTACTCATACCTAAAAATTTTATCATTGTCGATTTATAAATATCCATGCTTTTCTTGAATAAGTATATAGAGTACACATTTATGGGATAGTATGTTAAGAAAACATGACATAAAGTTAAACATGTTAACAACAAATATTTCCTGGTCTAGTGGTTAAAGAGAAGATAGAATGATTGTCTTTTTTGAAAGTTGAAGGTTCAAATATTATCATTAACGAATAAATTACCAACTTAAAGATACTAACACTTAACCACTAATCGATCATATAAAAAATTTGATGTAAACTAATGTGTGTTGCGACATGATTTAACATGTGACTAAACAAGTTAAACTTGTTTCATCAATATATGATACTCATAACACATTTAGTTGGTCATGTTAAATAGATTGATAGAACAAAAAACCATGTTGTGATCCTTTATCACACTAACAGAGTTTTAAACCTTAATTTTAGATATAGTATAATAAATACTGATTTTAACATTTAATATAGTTAATTTTATCTTGTTAATTGTGTTATTATCTTCTAAATGTATCTAGTGAGTTATGTCAATAATTATGTTATATATGTTATATCATTTGTGTTATTGAATTAATTACATTTAACCAAGCTAAACATGTTGTGTCGTATAACTCGTCTGTTAATCATGTGTGTATTATAGTATTTAAAAAAATGATACATTAAACTGATGTCATGTTTAGATGTAATAGTCGTGTCAAACACCAGTCATTTGATATAACAATAAACGTGTTATAACATCTTAGCTACTAAATTTTGTGTTGCAAGGGTTAGGTGTGTATTATTATCTATCTATATAAAAGAAGAAAGTTAACTACAATATAGTTTAATAAATTTTTACTTTCATCACAAAACTTTAGCTTTTTAATTACATATCCCTTCAAAATCCTCTTATACACAAATGACTATTTCATATTAGTTAGTTATTTTTTGGAGATTAAAATAGTTTACATTGAATATTTTTATTGCTCCCACATTTTTATTATTGTTAGTCTTAAATATCTTTTGTGTTATTATTGTAACTTTTGAAATATAATATTTTTTAAATTTAAAATATCTCATTGTAGAGTGTTTATTTTTATTTTTATTTCGACAAGTCTTTTAAATAATTACGAATGCAAAAATGCTTTTTTTACTTATGTTTTGATATAAACTTTATTAATATCGAACAAGTCAAATATTATATATTTTTATTATTCCGTCTACGTTTCCATATAAATATTGTTAAAATCAGTTCGTTATCGCTGCGTAGCGTGAGAAATACACACTAGTTAATAAGAATACCCCAATCATATATCAAATTTAAGATTTTTATATAAAATGTATTAGACGTTGCTTTTGTTTTGTCACTCTCTTAGTTATACTGCTACATGTTATATATATATAGCTTCTACACGCATAATCAAGCCTTTTTTTATTTTTAATACATACAACTTGATACTTTAATTTTATATATGGGTTGACACTAGGGATGTAAACAAGACGAGCCGAGCCCGAGCTCGCTTAGGCTCGAGCTCGGTTTGTTTTAGTTTTAGAAAGCTTGAGCTCGAGCTCGGCTCGTTTGAAGTTTTATTTCTAAAGCTCGAGCTCGGCTCGTCAAAAAATGATCAGGCTCGAGCTCGGTTCGTTTATTGTTAAATTATTAAATTTTTATAATTACTTTTATATATTTTTTATAGTGAAACTTTTTTTTATATTTAACATAATATATATTATTTAATTAATTTTATCATAATAATATATATAATAAATATGATTTATGTACATATAGATTTTATATGTAAACAAAAAGCTCGTTTAGGCTCGCAAGCCGGCTCGAGCTCGATATGCGAGCCTAAACGAGCTCGATATCTAAAGCTTGGGCTCGAGCTCGTTTAGTAAACGAGCAATTATGTGAGCTCGAGCTCGGGCTCGAGCTCGTTTAAGCTCGACTCGATTCGAGCTTTTTTTGAAACGATCCCGAGTAGCTTGCGAGCCGGCTTGACTCGTTTACACCTCTTGTTCACACGTTTGTAACGAAAATACACAGTAAAAAAAGTAGGAGAGAAAAAGACAAAACATTGACAAAACAATAAATATACTGTTTTAGACCTTCTATGATTCACACCTTTACAAATTAATAAAGAAACAAGTGAATTGGAGAGTTATAACACAATCGTATGACTATGACCTACAATCATGAAGTCGTTTTAGCCAATCAAACTATGAAAAGTGGTTACAGTTCCCAAGAAATGGTCTTTGTCGGTGTCCTCATTTCATTGTCTTTAAAAGGCAAACACTCTAAATGTAAATGTAATGGATTTATTTCGAATGATTAAGTGTTTTTTGTCGGTGTTTTCATCGTATCGTCTTTATAAGGCAGATGTTCTAGATGTAAATGTTTTTTTAATGTTTAATTTGAGGTTAAATTTTCGGATTTGAACCATCAGTTTATGATTCACACCTTCACAAATCCATAAGAAGTGAAAGAGAGAGTTATGCAAACACAACAGTAGAAATATGGCTTACAAGCATGAAGTCGTTCATGCCAACCAAAGTATAAAATTAAGGTTACTGTCTCCGGAAAAATGGTTTTTACCATGTGTCCTTATTTGAATGTCTTTAAAAGGCTGATGAGCTAGATGCAAAATGTATTTCAACGTCTATTTTGAGGTTTTAGTTGTTTTAAATTTTCATTGCGAGGATTTAAACGTTTTTTAAATAATGTTTATTTTGATAGTTTTCTCACACCTCAAAGCTTTACTATCTCACTATACACAAACATAATAACCAGATATGTCTAGCATGCATCTCCAATAGCCTTGCTTGCATAACTCTAGTTTGGATGCCAACACTTGATTGATTTTAAGAAATCGAGCGTGACAACTCATAAACTCTTAAAATAATACATTTACTTCACAACTAGAGTTGTAACTCTTGATAAACGCGTAAAAATACATAAATAAGAGGGCCTTACCCAAAAACCTCCCACGAACATTGCTTTCCTCTCACAGTCGACAACGGCGGGGACGGTCGGTGATATGTAAGGGCGACGATCAGTGGTCATGAAGGTGGTGACAGTTTACAATGGATGATAAGTTCCAATTTGTTTATGAGTATTTTGTCATTAAAAATCCATTTGATTGTTTTTAAGAAATCGAGTGTGACAACTCATAAACTCTAAAAATAATACATTTGCTTCACAATTAGAGTTGTAACACTTGATAAACACGTAAAAATACATAACTAATGTAAGATGATAAAAGACTTGATTGATATTATTGAATCGTTAGGTTATAATTTATAAAGATCATAAGAAACCCTAAAAACCTAACTGGGCTCATGGGCTTATTCTAATCAAACCCTAATAATATATTCTAATACTCCATCGCAGTCGTAGCGGAAGAAACCGTACGCTCTAAGACTGGAAAACAAAAAAAAAACATAAATCAATAATTAGATAAACACGACTTGACTATCCAAACTATTGCTAACAAACAATATTGTGCTTGATGTTGTCATCCATATTTTGGTTGATTGTGTTATCCATAGTTTGCTTGATGCTTCATGGTCTTGATTCTTGGAATAATAAGTTGAGACCCGACGACCGTAGTTGTTGGCGATGTCTCAAGGCAAGCACGCGACACTATCTTGGATCTGTAGATCAAGAGATGACATAAGTAGATATAAAAAAGCAAGACCGATGACCGTGGTCAGTTGGCGGTCTTTTGGATCCGTAGATCTAAAAATATCAAACCGTAGTTTGAGATCGGTGGCCGTGAACTGTGGTCCTTAATGTGGCTAAAACATCGATAAACGAAAAATAAAAACAAGAACAAACAAAACATAGTGATCGCTGCAAATGGGAGCCATAATCCATAACCAAACCAATAGAATGGATGTGAACAAACAAAGAGAATGAATATAGGTAATAGGTTTGAATGTTCAACTGATAACAAAACTTTATTAAACATAAACTAGAAAATAGATAAGAAACGAAACAGAAGACGAAGGTGGGACAGGGCGGCGGCGGTGGTGGCACACCGCCCTGCCTAGGGTTTGAACCCGGTGGCGACGGCTAGGGTTTGTATGTTTTTGGGGTAGTGCAGCGGAAAAGAAGGTAACCAAAACCCTAAGGCTCTGATACCATGTAAGATGATAAAAGACTTGATTGATATTATTGAATCGTTAGGTTACAATTTTGTAAAAATCATAAGAAACCCTAAAAACCTAACTATGCCCGTGAGCTCATTCTCATCAAACCTTAATAATATATTCTAATAGGCCATACCCAAAAACCTCCCGTGAACCTTGCTTTCCTCTCATAGTCAGCAGCAACTTCAATGGTCAGTGATATGTAAAGACAGTGATTAGTGGTCATGAAAGTGGTGATAGTTAACGATGGATGATAAATTTCAATTATTTTATGAGTAGTTTGTCATTAAAAATTCATTTGAAATTTAAATTACTTTTATGAATTTCAAATCCTTTGAAAAATATTAAACCCAAATACAATTTCTTTTGATTTCAATTCTAAACTCAACAAATTTTTATTAACCAAACGTCACTTTAATCTGTTTTAGCTTTTCTTTTTATTTATTTGTGAATAGTGTGTCCCCAACTACTATATAAAGTCATTTATATATTGATAAATAATGAAGATCAATGAAATGCATTTCAACAATCACAAACTAGTTTCTAATTTCTTTTGGAGCATTTCCGTTTAACTTTCTTTTGGTTCTTGTCACAAAATTAAATCAAAAAAATAACAACAATCAACTTGCTTATATCTAAATACTTGAAAATTTGCAAAAAGCAAAGTAAAGATGGTTACAAAGAGCATATCATGACAAGATAAAGCTAAACATGTTAGTTTAGTGTTTTTCTCGTACGACAAATTATAAGTTGTGTGGAACTGTTAGACAAATGCCAAAAGTTCCATCCATCCCAAAAAGGTTTGGTGTGGTTCATATATCGAAACTAGATATTAGTGAATCGGATAAAAAAGATTTTGGTATGAAATACCTAGAAAATGGCTTCACATCACTATATCTTCTCTTGAACATTCTTCCTCAAATAATCTCTCCCTTGCCTTTGTTGCCTACATCATGATTCATGAACCAACCACTCATCAGGAACCCACAATCTCACCAAATTCTTTCATTTACATAACATCAACCACTAATAGAGTTCATAATTTTGACTCATTTACTTGTCAGTTGGTCTATTTAGATTGCATTTAGTTAGAATAGGTCAAATAGATAAAATGAAAAAGACGCCTTAAAAGTTTTTGGACCAAAAAGTGTTTTTGGTCGAATGAACAAAAACCCAACCCGTACCAAAGTTACTTGTTTCAACCCTAACCCGTTTTGTCGTATCAATTTTCCATTAGTGTTACGAGCCAATTTATTAAATGGAAATGAAAGAATACCTGTTTTTCATAATTGGTACAAACTGTAACAACTGAAAGTAGAATAACTTGAATGGTAGCACCAACTAGTATTCCGATCCACAAGCCCTCTCCTCTTAATGAGGTGCAGAACCCTAATAATGCAGCAACCGGAATCCCGACAAGATAAAAAGCAGCAAGATTGGCGTATGCCCCTAAATGCTGCCATCCCACACCCCTTGCAACACCTGTTCTATCAACAATTATACAACAATCTTTCTGTATTAAACATCACTATATATGTGTGTGCATGCACCCAGAGAGTAAAACACACAAAAAACATGCAAGTGGTAATATTACCTGACAGGGTTCCTTGTAGGCTATCCATTATGATGTTTAAACATAGAAGAGGGGCGATTTTTGTGACATAATCGACAACTTCTTTTTCATTTGTGAAAATGTACCCAAAAATGTGCCTATTGAGAAAAACAACCATGCTGACTATACTCGTCTCAACAACTGCAAGGATCATGATGGCATTAACTGCTACACGCGCCCCTCGTGGATTCCCTGCTCCAAGTTCATTTGAGACTCTTGTGCTGAAAAATAAACCGTACCACAATCACCATAATATAAACATATTAACAATGCATGCACGGTTATTAATATATGCAGGACAAAGGATCACCATCATGAGATTTTGAACAAACCTTACACCAGCAGCAAATCCATATGGTATAGCATAGAGTGTAGCAATAGTATTGAGACTGTTTACAAAATTCAAAGAGTAAAATCATTATTATTTTTTTGTCTCAAAACATGAATCTAAAGTACTTCACATAATGTATACAAAGAGTTTACCAAACAGAAAGAACTGAAGTTTCAAGCTCTGGATTTGGCAGAAGCCCAGAAAGCAATATGAGAAACTCATAGGACCACCATTCGAGGCTGCAAAGGTTAAAAATACACACAAATATTAATCACTGATCAACAAATTCTTGAACATGGGTAACTAATCTGATTTGATGAGATCAATTACCAAATCATGACAGCTGACGGGATAGCAAAGCTGAAGAACTGTTTCATCCCGTGAAACACTTCAACTGAGATTGGCGAACGGGTTTTTGCACATGAGGGGGAGTACTTCATGTAAAAGAAGAGGAAAATAGCATTTGACCACATGGCAATCCCCATCGACATTGCTGCTCCAATGTTCCCCAATCCAGTTTTATACACAAGGGCCCAACAAAGAGGAATGTGTAGACACAAAGCAACTGTTGAGCTAGCAAGCATGGGTAGTAGCATGCTTTGCATCTGGAAATATCTAACAAGTGGTTGAAGAATTGCATAAGCAAAAAGCGCGGGAATGAGGCACGTTATGAATTTCCCAGCTTCTTGTGCAATCAAAGGGTTTTGGCCGATAAGAACAAGTAATGATCCAGTATATCTCCAAAAGATAGCAAGAGGAATGCAAACAATTAAAAGTGAGAAAATAGCAGTGTAAGTTAGAATTCCAACTTTTTTGTATTGTTGAGCTCCGTAAGCCTGTCCACATAAAGTTTCCAGTGCACTAGACATTCCCAACTGTCAAAACCAAAAAAATACAAAATCAATACCAATTTCTTGTAATGAAAAAAACGATACTCGAAACAGTAAAACTTGTGTTATTCAGTAATTTACATACCGTTGGGCATTGGTAACTCACTAACCAATTCAATAGGGAGTGTTCAAAAATCAAAACCTCCAGGTTAACCAAAGAAAGCCCAGCCACTAGA
Source organism: Flaveria trinervia (assembly GCA_025506515.1). Lineage (NCBI taxonomy): Eukaryota > Viridiplantae > Streptophyta > Magnoliopsida > Asterales > Asteraceae > Flaveria > Flaveria trinervia. Next base: position 86,094,291 of record CM046441.1, on the reverse strand, counting down.
TCAAACTGGGCTATGGCCATTAAAATTTATCTAACAAATTTAAAAAATTGAGGACAAACATTTTTTGTTTTAAATGTTGTATTTTATAGCTAGAAAAATATACAGTCAACTGTGGTGTAGTGGGCCATTAGCAATTTACTTTTTTTTACTGGCAAACGCACACACTTTATACTGTACACATACTCTAGTTCTAAAATAACCACACTTGCACTCTAGAAGATTTAAACCCATAACTTTTTGGTAGGGGATACACTTTACCACAAGATGTCCTTTGAAGACCATTAGTAAATTGCTAGTAGCCAAAAATTGTATATGTAACATTAAATTTTTAATAGAACCAGCTGCACCGCAGAGGCGCGCAGACTATGACTCATATACTCTGAATGTGGTCCAATATATAATTGGGATTTGGAAATACGGACAAAAGTGTCATGACAGACAAAGATATGCATTACCAAGAGATATCAGAGAGAATTTGTTAATAGCTGGCCAATCCAAATTTGGCCACTTCTTCTCATTTTATCGGAGATAATTACTAAATGGATTTCCCAACAATCAAGAAAATGACAACAAAACTGTGTCAAAACTTGACATTTGAAAATGATCAAATTTTCTAGCACTACACAACCATTGATACATAAAGACAAATTAGGTTTTCTCTTTCAAGATGGGAGATTGCAAAATCATAAGCATATAGTTCAAATCCCTTTTACTAAAGTCAACAAATGAAGACGCGTGTTTCTATCAAATAACTGCAAAACATATGCATGTGCATATAACCGTTCCACAAAGAAGGGGATTTTCTACCAGCTATTTGTACATAAGATGCACAAAGATTATTCAAAATTAGCTCCTAAAAGGTCATAACTTGAAAGAAATTATTATTTCCTCCGTCTTTAAACATGGAAGGAGTTTAAAGAAAAAAAATTAAATACAAATTTGACCAAATGGTTCTCTGTTGAATCTTCAAAGGGAAAAACAAGATAGGAAACATTATATTTAATTATTAAATAAATATTATAAGCAATAAAAACAAATAAGCATCACTAGAAATCAACTTTCCAACTCAATTATTTTACCTAAACAAAAAGGAAAGGAAGAACAGAGCAACAATTATTCAATTAATAGATGGCAATTCAGTATCTCCACACTTCAGTTTCTTTACAGATCTAATGCATTTTAGCCTCTGTGATTAAGGTGAGGTACCAAAAAGATGTAAATATTAGAAGATATTAAGTTCAATTCACACTTTGAGAAAAATACTCAGGGGGTTTTCTGGTACTGAGTTTCCTCTCAAGAACCAAGGGTGCGATCTTTCTTTCTTTTTCTTTTCTTTTCCAACTAGAAAACGGATAGTTGCCTCGATTTAAATAACATATATCCTTCGAAGCTATATCCTTCCGGACCGTATATTTGTTTTTTAAAAAAAAATAAAAAATCTAATGTCTTTTCAATCGAACTCCATTTCATTTGTAGCATAAAGCTAGCTCTTAAACTTGTCACACAGCTCAGAATCCTCACAAGTAATCCAAAATTCAAACAAACAAGAGGCAGAATCAGGATTCAGGAGCAACACATTTTTCTAACAAGCAATTGACGTTAATCAGTAATCACGACATACAAAACTCAAATGTAACATCAGATCTGAATATCAAACTATCAGAGTATCAAAAAAAAGCGATACACATTCACTGATTCACAATCAACACGTGAAACAAAAGTAAAGGCAGAGACGATTAGCCGATAAGGACTTACAATCAAACTAAAACCAGTGACGCTAGAGAGGGAGATAGCAATGGAGGTGCTGGAGAGTGAGAGTTCGCCGAGATGACCGACCATCATGACGGAGATAACCTGCAACAAGTACTGTGACAACGTCACCGCCACCATCGGACCTGCAACAACTCCTAATTTCTTCATCTCCTCCGCCAATACTCGCCATGTTAATCTATTATCCTTTGGCTTCAGGATCAATCCTTCTTCCATATCGTCTCTCACCGTCGCCGTCGCCGTCGTCATCTCCGGCGACTAACGGAAAGTGAGGAGGTTATGGCGGTGATCGTTGAGGTAAGTGTGTTATGGCGTCTGTAGAGTTTGTTAGAAACCCCATGCTCGTTTTATATAGCAAGAGTGAGGGTATTTTGTAATTTCGGGTTAGTAGTAGAAGATTTGTGTTCGACCACGGGTTCTTTTGTTGGGGACTTACCGACTTATCACTTATCTAAAGCAGGACCTAGATTTTGACAACTTTTATAAAAAATATGAAGTCCGAAAAATAATAATAATAGTTTATAAATATAATTATTGTAAATGCAAGCCCCAATCGGATCCTAATTGCTCCGATTAAACTCTAATGCACCGAGACAATCCCCGTCGTTTTAAACCTATACACAATCAAACACTACCGGTTAATGTGTCACAAAAAGAAAAGTATCACTATAACAATCATCCGGTGTGATAATAAATAATCAAAATAAATATGTAAAATGTGTGAGCTAGAGAGAGAAAAAAAAAGAGTTTAGGGAGTATTTGTACGTAGGAAAATTAATCCCTTTTATCTTATATTTGTAGTGTTGCATAATGTATGCTTAATTAGTTATGTAATTGGAGTGGTTTCAAAAGAATTTATTATATAACTAGGTCATACCTCCCGTGCAATTGGATCAACTATCAGGATCAATGTTTTCAGAACCGGATCGGACGTTGAACCGGACGTTTTATTGATTTGGTGGTCGGATCGGTTGGACCGAATTTAACTATATTTATATATGTAATTAAATATAAGTAATTTATATATGATTTATCTATGTATTTTATAGTTATATATAAAATTTAACTATATTTGTATATCCAACGTACTAATTTATGGTTAACACTCCACTTTTACCCATTAAAATAAAAAAAAACAAAAATCGGTCCGTACCTGTCGGTTTCCTGGTCCTGCCAACGAACCAATTTCCGATTGAACCGGTCGGATGTTAGACACGTGTCAATGCCCTATTACAAAACGGGTATTATTATTCGTAAGCATACAAGAACACAGACTTTTGTGAGGGGGACTAACCTCACGAGGGCTTTTTTGTTTTATTAATCCAATGAATAGTGACAAAAAGAACTAAAGAAATAAGCTCTTATTAAAGACTTCTAAACCTTGGCTGCCAAGTAGTTTGAAAATTGAAACCTCCTCAAACTCACTTTGTTTCCAACTCAAACAAAACAAAACAAAATAAACTAAAACTCCCATCAACGCTTAAAAATAATATAAATGACTCAAAGTTATCTGTTCAATAATTAACTTGGGCCAACTGTAATATATACACCTTTCTCAAATATAAAATTTTGCTTATATCATTCTTGATGTTCATAATAACTATCTACTCTATGGAAGTGAAAAGAGAAAAATAATGAGTTGTTAGGCTTATGAAAAACTAATAGGTAGTAACGTAACTAAATGTTTAAAAAATGAAAACGAGTCAAGATTACCAGAAGTTATCGAAATGTCATGCATGACGATATGAGATTGTATATTTGTATTAGTTAGTGATCATGAAATTGGATATGATACGTAGTGAACAAAGCTGGCACATGATGAGTTAAAACAGAAGGTTCATGTGGACTTATATATATAAGCCAAAATGATGATGAAGATGATGATATGGAGATTTAATGATAATGATTATGAAGCTGGTGACTTGATGAAGAATTGAAGATTTACGGTTTACACTATGGAAGTAGGAACAACAAGTGAAAATTTTATACAACCCAACTATCTTGTGTGTCATACGATTTATACTGCAGCGAAAGAGGATTAATGACTTAAAAATCAGCCATATTTCATTACATAATATTTTTATGGATGTCAATACGTTATGGCTGATGATAAGGGAAAAAGTTGTAGTCGATAAAGCAGAGAATATATTGTAGAGAACGATAACGGTGAGAGCGAGAGATGATCGATTAATGTAGAATTCTTTATTAGGTTGATTAATCAAGTATGTAAAAATATAATTATATATTTGTATATAATGGGTCAAATCTACTAGATTGCTATGTATAAACTATATACACATATTAATTTGATCCGAACTGAACCGAACCGAGCAGACCTTTGCTCGTGCTTGGCTCGTTTACAAACTGATCCGAGCCAATCGGCTCGTTTACAAACGAACAAAAATTCGAATGAGCATTTTCGGAGCAAATTTTAAACAACATCGAGTGAACATCAAACGTCGAGCGGTTTGTACAGCTAAACTACGAACCAACAAATAAACGGGTCATCAATACTTCTAATTACTGTGGGCCGTTTATAAGCGTGGAGTGAGGACTGGGGAGTGGGGACTATGAACATTAATGCAACTTACTAACAAAAATCATTTAATGAGAACAACAAAACTAAATAGAAAGTTTACTACGACGCGGCATTACGAACTAGCAGCGGTGAATTCATGAATATTTTTCATGGGTGACGTAAAACTTTAAGCGTTGTTGAATATAGCAAAGTATTAAACTTTTTGACCCGCTTCGGGTCTAATCAAATCGAGTTGGTCACACAATGTAAAAGACAAACTAAGTTAAATATTAAAAAAACATAATAAAAACTACTCCAATCGTCAATAGAAATGCATAATAGATATATAGTATCTCTAAAGTTGTCTTTTATAGGTTTTTTTATTTTGTTCAGAAATGAGCAAGTGGTTTTGCTAATCATAATTTTGGAACTACGGAAGTACGAAACTATGGACAATTTGTTTTCTTTTTATTACTTGATTTACAAATTAAACGAGTTAAGCTGTAAAATTATTTAAGTTAATAGAGCTTAATTAGTTAATAGTTAAATCCGCGTAAGAGTTAATTAGTCAATTTTTGTATTAAAACTCAGCTTACGCATCACTAATGGTCTTCAAACTTCAAAGGGTTAAATAAAAAATAATTAAAAAAAACTATGAAAGTTAAAAGTAAAATCTAATGTTTTTATTATAGACTCGAACACTCATAATTACTGTAATTTATTAAAAGCCAAAACAAGTGTACTTCTGAAGATTAAGGTTTTCTTCCGAAGCTTGATATAGTCTTCCGAAGCTAAGTTGATATCTTCCGAAGGTTATGTTTGCTTCGGAAGGATGTTGATGTGTACTTTGGATTTCTTCCGAAGTATACATATGTTTAGTAGAAAATCTTCCGAAGGGTTACTTCCGTTCGGAAGATATAGTATAGGGTCTTTGTGTAAATTCTCAATATGTGTTGAGAGTTAGTTAGAGTTAGTTTCCTGCTATAAATAAAGCCAGATTGTAATCGGTGGGGTATCCTAAAACCATTCAATAATAATAATCATTTGAGAGTTCTTGTTCACATTTTGTTCTTTTTGTATCATCTTTGTATTGATGTGTTTTTCGCATTCATATTCTCAATCGGTTTTACAACAATGGTATCAGAGCCTGGTTGTGGCTCAACTGAGAATCTAGATTCAATCAAAGATTGATCGGCGGCAACAATGGTGTCTACGAAGTTCGAAGTTGAGAAATTCAACGGAAAGAACGACTTCGGATTATGGCGGTTGAAGATGAAGGCATTACTCGTTCACCAACGAGTGGTGGATGCCTTGGCCGGAGATTTCAAGTTGCCGAACACAATGTCAGACAAGGAAAAGAAGGAGATGTTGGAACAGGCACACAGTTCAATTATCTTGAACTTGGGGGATCGAGTACTCAGAGAAGTGTCTAAGGAGACGTCTGCTGCATGGGTCTGGGCGAAATTAGAAAGTCTATACATGACGAAGTCTCTTGCGAACAGATTGTATCTCAAGAAACGATTGTACACATTCCAAATGGCTCCTGGGAAGTCATTGAAGATCATACTGATGAATTCAACAAGTTGGTGTTGGATCTTGAAAACATCAAAGTTGAATTAGATGATGAAGACCAAGCAATCATATTCTTGAATCCTTGCCATCATTGTATAAGCATTTTGTTGATACTTTGATGTATGGTAGGGATACACTTACCATGAAAGAAGTATTGGCAGCTCTCAATTCAAAAGAATTGAAGAAGAGAACTGGTTATAAAGAAGATGGTGGAGAGGGCTTGGTAGTCAGGGGGAGATCTGATCAAAGAAACTTCAAGCAGAGAAGTGTCTCAAAGTCAAGGTCCAAGTTCAAGAGGAGGTGTTATGTGTGGGATTAGAAAAGCATTTCAAGAAAGATTGTCCTGACTTGAAGAGAAAGAAGGGTGAATCAAATGGATCAAAAACTCATTCTGGACACAATGCACATGATGATTCTTCTGATGGATATGAAAGTGCAGATGTGTTGGTTGTCTCTAGCAGTGGCAAGAAAGATGAGTGGATTATGGATTCAGGGTGCTCATATCATATGAAACATGTGAAGGAGTTTTTTAAAGAACTGAAGATTGAAGATCTTGGATCAGTTAAGCTAGGGGATGACAGACCTTGCAAGATTGTGGGTCATGGAACAGTGACTCTGAAAATGAAGAGTGGTATGGAAGTGGATCTACATGATGTAAGGTATATTACTAGTCTTAAGAGAAGTTTATTATCTTTAGGGCTATTGGAGAGTTCTGGTTACCATGTTAGTTGTAAGGATTCCTGAAGACTGATGCAACCCAAAACTGCCTAAGTGTTTCAGCAACATGCACTAAGTACTGAAGTGAAGATGCTTCGGAAGAATTACACAAAGCATTAGAAAATACTCCAAGTGTAATATCTTCCGAAGCCAAGACCAATATCTTCCGAAGCCAAACATGAAGTCTTCCGAAGCTTGAAGAGACAAAGTCTTCCGAAGCTTCAACCTATGAAGACAGATTTCTTCCGAAGACTTTTAGTACACATGCTTTATCTGATGTACTGTTCCATAAAGCACCTTTTCCGCTGCGTCTCTGATAAGTCACCAACTTACAAGAGTTGGTGAAAAGGTCCATGCTTTTGGTAACTGTACATTGAGGTCTTGAGTCTGAAACTTTCCACTTTATGTACTTTATCCTTTTATAATGTATAGGATGTGAGCTATGGCATGTCATAGTCACAAGGTCAAAAGGCAGATATGCCTTTTGATCCTACAATTGATTTTGTTAGTGTCTAGTCAATTGTATCCAGCTGGCTTTCATAGTATAGCCGCTGTAGGTTGTAGTATATATTCCAAGTTCTTGTATCTTTCAATAATGCTTTGTACACTTGTAAAAGAACTTGAGAAAGCAATATACTGCTACCTTGAAACTATATTCTCTTGTTCTGTCTCTTGCTTTACTTGTGTTCTCTGCATCACCTTTGGTTACAGTTCACTGTTTGATTAACGTTTAGTTAATCTCCTCTTTGTGTTGTTGTGTTGTAATTGTGTTCAAGCCCTTGAACGATCCTGCAATTGGTATCAGAGCATTCAGGCTTGTGATATAAGATCTAACCATCTTAAGATCCCTCACACACACAAAACTAAACTTTTTCAAATGGCTTCCATCTCAAAGATTGATATGGAGACTGGAACCATGAACAAATCCCCATTGATCACTCTGATGACTTCGACACCTGGTGCATGAGGATGGAAGGCTTCATCAGGTCTCTTGACTCAAGAATGTGGGAATCTGTTGAATATGGACCTTTCATACCTAGCACCCCCTCTGCTACCAGTGCTGGTATGATCCCTAAAGATGTGGCCAACTACTCAGATGAAGATAGGAAAAGAGAGAGATTGACAGGAAGGCCATGACTGCTCTTCAGACTGCTATCCCAAACTCTGTATACAGAGGTTTTAAGAAGTGCAAAACAGCTAAACAGCTGTGGGATGCACTGAAGCTGATGTATGAAGGCTCCTCTGAAGCCAAGGAGAACAAGAAAGATCTTCTGAAGCAGCAGTTTGAAAATTTCACCTCTAAAACAGGTGAAACCATGACCCAACAATACTTCAGGTATGTTGAGATTGTGGATGCCCTTGTGGATGGAGGAGTTTCTCTTGAGAACAGAGACATTGTAAGGAAGTTCATGTCCTCACTTCCTAGGCAATGGACACACTATTGTGTGGTAATCAAGAGGACTGAGAACCTTAAAACTCTTACTCTGACAGAGTTATATGGGATTCTCAGTGGATACCAGATGGAGATGAACTTACAAGGTCATCTGGGAACTCTAACAATCAAATGGGTTCAGCCCTTCATGTGGTTGAAAGGGACAGCATAGAACCCCAACATCATCTCCTATGCTACCCTGACAACTCACAAAAGGGTCCTTTCATCACCTTCCCGGAGACACCAAGGGAGAACTTTACTCAAGGAAGCCCATTCCAAGAGACAAGTTCTTCTCAAGCCTTTGTGTCTGCAGATGAAAGCTGTGGAAATTATCTCTTCACTCTTGAAGATCTAGACTGTATCCATCCAGATGACCTGGAATACATGGAGATAGTTCAGCAGATGGCTCTTCTCACTCACAGAGCCAAGAAGTTCTACAAGAGGACAGGAAGAAAATTTCCAAGCAATGCTACCAGTGGTAAGTTTGGCCTGGATAAAAGCAAAGTTAAGTGTTACATTGTAACCTTATGGGTCACTTCGCCAGGGAGTGTAAGGCACCCAGAGCAAATGGGGTCAAACACAACTTAGACCAAACTTCACCAACAATACCCCTCAGGCTGAGAAGACAAAGCAACATGCTGCGGTTGCTGTTGAAGAGGGAGGATTTGACTGGAGTTTTCAGGTGGAGGATGCTTCTCCAAACCAAGCATTGATGGCTGATCATGATGAAGCGAAGGTATTAGAACATCTTTGCTCCCCTGAATGCATTGCTAAAGTAAATAGATACAGGTCCTACAATCTAGAGATGAGATCTGATCTTGAGTCATTAAACGTATTAAAATCTGACTTTAGAAAGTCTGAAAATGATTACAAGTTAAAGATAGAAGACTTGGAGAAAACTATTTCAGTACTAAAACATGAACATACAGATTTTAGAACTCAGATCCAAGATCTCATCACTAAGTTGACTAAGTGCCAGGCTGAGCTTGTGATCAGCAAAGCCCTGGCAGAGAAAAGTTGTTCTTGAAGAAGAGACCTTCAATAACATGATATCCTCATCCCTACACAATAAGGTTTGTTATCAAAATAGACAGGGACTGGGATCAAATGAGATAGCTCCTCCACACACAATCTTGTCTGTAAGATCTCCTAGGTGTGGAACTTGTGAAGATGAGCTTCCTCTCATAGATCCAGTAAGTGAGGATGATGAAGAAGTGATAGTGAGGAATCCCTCTGAGAGAGTGAAGAAAGGATTCCTCCAAGGGCCACTATCCTTCTGAGGAGAAGAATTAACTGTGATGACCAAGTCCAAGAGAAGAACTTGATCAGGAAGAGCAAAAGGAAAGCAAAGAAGGCTCAAGAAATCAAGGCTACCTTTGATGCTAAGCAGAAACAAGTGTTTATCTCTGCAGGCTTCAAAGCAATAAGGACTGAAGACATCCACCAAAGCCTCTTATCTAAGAGTTCTGGTTCATGTTCAAATCATCTCAGTACAAAGAAGAAGACTGAGCTGCTGTGTACCACTGCTGCACAGCCTGGACCATCAAATTCCAAGAACAGTTCACAGCCCAAGGGAACTGTATCTGAATCTACCAAGATGAAGGTGAAAAAGGAATGTGACCAAGGCCAGTCTTGCTCTCAAAAGGAGATCTCTTTGAAGAAGAAAATGCTGTGTGTTATGTGTGAAAGTACTTCTCATATTGCCAAGGATTGTCCATACAATCCTAAAAGTACTATCCACATGACCAATACAAAGACTTCAAAGAATCTCAGGAAGTCTCAAGCTTCGGAAGGAAAGTCTGTTTCCTTCGGAAGCTCCAAATCAAAGAAGAAGGTAAATGGAAAATTACCTTCGGAAGCAAAGTTGGTCTCGGAAGAAAGGAGTTCTTCCGAAGTACTAAAGTCTACTGCAGTGACTGTAGATTCTTCCGAAGTATCAGTCTTAAAACTGTGAAGCTCCAAAAGCTTCTAAGGTTTAAAGGTCAAGTCCAAGACTCCAAAGGTGGTGTGGAAGTCTAAGAAAGACCAAATGACTGAGGTTTCTCCATCAACAACAGCCAAGATTCCCTCTGTACAACCATAGGATCTATTACTGTTGCATTATCTTCTATTACACTTACTGAACCCAAGACAAGTAAGATTGGGTTTCCAAATGTAACTAATCATTTTTTTTGTGGCAGGAACAGCTCAGGACAAACAAGAATGTCTGGATAATTGACAGTGGTTGTTCCAGGCACATGACAGGCGATAGGTCTTTACTTCATATTTTGAGAGAATTGATGGAGGACCAGTTGCTTTTGGAGGAAATGAAGGTGGTTACATTTATGGAAGGGGCAAGGTCACAAATGGTAAGCTCAGCATTGAGAAGGTAAACTTTGTTAAGGAGCTTGGGTACAATCTTCTGAGTGTATCTCATTTTGTGATCAGAGTCATAACATGCTCTTCACTGAGCATGAGTGCATTGTTCTCAAACCTGGAGTGGTCATTCCTCATGAGCATATCTGCTCAGAGCCCCCAGGAAAGGGAACATGTACAAGATGGATTTGCAAGAAACATCTCCCTCTGGAGAAGTTTCATGCTTTCTATCTAAAGCAAATAGTGATGAGTCTTTCCTATGGCATAAAAGAATGTGCCATGTAAACTTTAAGAATATAATAAATAATCAACATGATCTGGTAACTGGAATGCCAAAGAAAGAGTTTACAAGTGATGATCATTGTGTTGCATGCCTGAAAGGGAAGCAACACAAGGTATCTCACAAGCCTAAGGAAAAGACTCCATCACTACTCCCCTACACTTATTACATATCTCTTTTGGCCCCACCAGTGTAATGAGTTTAGGAAGGACCTTATACTGTCTAGTGATCACAGATGATTTTACAAGATTTACTTGGGTTTTCTTTCTTAGAACTAAAGATGAGACTCCTGAGATTCTAAAGAATTTCATCTTAAAAATTGAGAATCAATGTGATCACAAGGTCAAAACCATAAGATGTGATCAAGGAACTGAATTCAAGAACCAAATCCTTGATACATTTTGTGATGAAAAGGGTATTACAAGACAATACAGTGCTCCCAGGACTCCTCAGCAAAACGGAGTTGCTGAGAGGAGAAACAGGACACTTATTGAAGCTGCAAGAACTATGTTGTCTGACTCTAAACTGCCTATCACCTTCTGGGCAGAGGCAGTTAATACTGCCTGCTATGTGCATAACAGAGTCTTAGTAGTTAAGACACATGGTAAGACTCCTTATGAACTTTGGCACAAGAGGAAACCTTTCATTGGCTTTCTCAGGTCATTTGGATGTCCCTGCACCATCTTGAATACCAAAGATCAAGTTGCCAAGTTTGCTGAGAAATCAGACGATGGACTTCATTGGATACTCTTCTCAAGCTAAAGCTTATAGAGTATACAATCTCAGAACTAGAATCATTGAGGAGTCAGCCAATGTGACTTTCAATGAGCACACTCCCAGTGTGGCTGGTTCTGGTCCGGATTGGCTATTTGATCTTGATTTAGTTACCAACTGTTTTAATAAATCTTGTGAGCATGTTTCAGGATCTGCAGAAAATTTAAATACAGGTGATCCTGATCCAAGATTTGAGCTTGGAAGACCTTCAGCTCCAGTTGAACTACTTCAGCAAATGAGTTTTCTATTAGCACAACAATGACAAATCCAGCTGATACATCTGGCATGCCTCCAAATTCCAGTTCAGAGGCCTCTCAACCAGATAAAGACTTCTCAGTTGCAGAAGATAACAATGGTGATGGTGAAAGTGTTCAAGAATCTCTTGATGCAAAACCATACCATAGATGATAACATCAATGATGTCACACACTCATTGGATCAAGTTAATCTTGATAAGTGTGATAAGTGGAGGATCAATCTTCAAGACCAGATCTAAATTTCTCAAATTTGGATCTATCTCAGCAACTTGCTGTGATCCCTCAGCTAAGGATCCACAAGTCTCATCCTACTACAAATATCATTGGAGATGTTATCTCCGGGGTAAAGACAAGAGGGCAAACTCATGAAGCAAATGTTTGTCTTCACTCTTGTTTTCTATCCCAGTTAGAGCCAAAGAAAGTTGAGGAGGCTCTAAAGGATGGAAGTTGGGTTGAAGCTATGCAACAAGAGCTGCTTCAATTCAAAAGACAGAAAGTTTGGAACCTTTGTCCTCTTCCTCATGGGAAGACTACCATTGGAACCAAATGGGTTTTTAGGAATAAAAGGGATGATAGAGGAATCATCATCAAGAACAAGGCTAGACTAGTTGTTCAAGGATACACACAAGAAGAAGGGATTGACTACACTGATGTCTTTGCTCCTGTAGCTAGACTAGAAGCTGTTAGGATATTCCTGGCATTTGCTGCATCCAAAAACTTCAAGGTCTACCAACTTGATGTAAAGTGTGCTTTCTTATATGGAGTGATTGATGAGAGGTTTATGTCAAACAACCACCTGGTTTTGTAGATCCTGATCATCCTGATTATGTCTGCAAGCTTGACAAAGCTCTCTATGGGCTGCATCAGGCACCCAGGAAGTGGTATGAGACACTGTCTGAGTATCTCTGTAAACATGGTTACAGGAGAGTACTATAGATGGAACTCTCTTCATCAGGACAAGGAAACGACATTCTGCTAGTTTAAGTATATGTGGATGACATCATCTTTGGCTCAACCAATTCAAGGCTCTGCAAAGACTTTGAAAAGCTGATGAAAGATAGATTTGAAATGAGTTCAATGGGAGAACTTAATTTCTTTCTGGGAATTCAAGTGAAGCAGGTTGAAGATGGGATTTTCATAAGTCAGTCAAAGTATATTCAAGATATACTCAAGAGGTTCAACATGACTGATTGTAAGACTGCTAAGACACCCATAGCCAGAAACCACTCTCTTAGTTCAGATCTTGAGGGGGAGTGTGTAGATGAGCACTTATACAGGGCTATGATTGGGTCTCTTATGTATCTTACAGCTAGCAGGCCTGATATCATGTTTGCTACATGTATTTGTGCAAGATATCAAGCTAATCCTAAGATGTCTCACTTAATCACTGTGAAAAGGATTTTAAGATACCTCAAAGGTGCCTCAACACTTGGTTTATGGTATCCAAAAATTCTAATTTCAATCTGTATGCCTATACAGACAGTGATTATGGTGGTTGCAACATGACTGCAAAGTCTACATCTGGGGGATGTCAATTTCTTGGTGGAAGGGTTGTCTCATGGCAATGCAAGAAACAAACCTGTGTGTCTGCATCAACTGCTGAGGCTGAATACATTGCTGCTGCAAGCTGCTGTGCTCAAGTGCTTTGGATTCAAAATCAGATGCTAGACTACGGATTTAACTTCAAAGAGACTCCTATCCACATAGACAACAACAGTGCTATCTCTATCACTGAGAACCCTGTGCAGCACTCAAGGACCAAACACATCAACATCAGGTATCATTTAATAAGAGATAACTATGAAAGGGGTTAATTAAACTAGTCAAAGTTCACACAGATGAACAATATGCTGATCTGTTCACAAAAGCTTTTGATGAACAGAGATTTAAATATCTGATATCAGCTATTGGGATGATTAACTTTGAGTAGATTTTTTTTAAAAAAACTAATTCTAATTATTTCTTCTTAAAATATGTGTGTCCTAAATTGTCTAGTTCATCACTTTCATAAGCTCATGTTTTCTTTGAATGAAAAACTCTTTTTGAAGACTTTCCTTGGATTCTTGAAAATTTTCTGACACTTCGGAAGATAACATTTTACCTTCGGAAGAAAATATGTCTTCAAAATAAATGACTGTCTAAGAATTTTACCTTCGGAAGAAGTCAAACTTTATCTTCCGAAGCTTAAAATTCTCAACTTAGACACTTATTCATTTTTAAGGACTTTTTCCTTCCGAAGCAAAAATTACTTTCGGAAGCTTTGTTCATTCTTATACAAAGCATCCAAAAGTTTATTTCTCTTCCGAAGCATAAATCTTTAAGACTCTCAGGAAAATTCTTCCGAAGTCACTTTAGCTTCGGAAGTTTTAAATCAAACTTCCGAAGACAAATTACTTTCGGAAGCTTTTAGAATTCCAAGAAAACTACTTTTTGAGCAAAAAGGTAAACTACTTTTTCAGAGGTGGGACCGACATACGGATTTCAAAGTTTATCCTCTTTCATTAAACTTTATCTGAAATCCTTCTCTCTCATATAAACCCAACGGTTTCCCCCTTCTTCTATCATCTGCTTTTCTTCCATACCTAAAACCAAAGCTTTCTCTCTGAAATTCCATCCCTTCTTTTCTCTTCATCTCTGAGCTACCTCACAATGGCTGACCTTACACACAGAAATGATCCTCACTTTGCCATGCAGCTACACAGACAACACAATCAGGTTGCTCTGTTATGCTCTGACAAAGATCCTCATTTCTCAGAGGTTTGCCGTTTCTTGTCTTTGTCTCACTACTTCACCTCCCTAACCATTGATCCTCCTCTATATGAGGATCATTTGCTTGAATTCTGGAAGACCTGCCAAGAGGTCATTATGGATGGGGAGAAGGCACTGTCTGCCACAGTGCAGGGGAGAACAATTTTCATCACTCCGGCCATCATCAACCGACATCTTCAGCTGGATGATGAAGCAGGTGAAGTGTTCTTCCAAAAGAAGCGGTTAATCATTCCTTCGAGCAGATGGGCTATGAAGGAGATTTCTCTGTAAAGACCTTCAGGAAAGGGAAGGTCTCATCCCAGTGGAAATACCTGCTCCATGTGGTTATCCACAGCTTATCAAACAAGCATGGTGGATGGGACCAGATTCCTGAGGATCTCTCCTTTATAGTTCATGGGATGGTTCAGGGGGTCAAGTTCAGGTATTCACAATTTGTTTATACTAATTTACTTGCAAACTTAGACTCCTTAGAATATTACATGTTTCCTAGATATGTTACAACATTCTTAACTGTGAACTGGGCTCACAGTTGAGGGAAACAGGCAATATTCTTAAACTGGGACAGATGAAGCCCGGCATCTTTAAAATTATGAAGAAGCCAACTGTAGGCTTCTCAGGGGTAGAAACAGCCTAGTCCCAAAATGTTAGAGCTCATTGCTCAAGGTGACAACATAGCAGTCCAAGCTAGTGTTGAACCCACACCTACTGCTCTCCTACCCTCTTCACAACCTCCATATTCATCACCTACAAAAGAAAATCCCAACGAACCCCTGCTCAGGCTATTGAGTCTGTGCAGGCCCCCAAATACTCAACCTTACAGGAAGAAGTGGACTCCAGAGCTCCCATTCTCTGAGGAGGAGCAACCACTCCCATTACTTTACCTATCAGGGCTGAGGTTCCTCAAGCTCAACCTGATGAGCTCATTAGCCCAACAACTGTAAGCCTTCACTCTGAGTCTCAACACTCAAGTGAACAACCTTCAGGGGATAGCTACCATCCCCAGCCTTTGGATCTAAACCAACCAATTCCCAACCTATCCTTTTACACTGATGAAGACTTAGGATTCAGTGAGTACCATGAGTCTCTCTTCTCCTCCCCTACTCAAAGAGAGATGAGTACCTCTGACTCTCCTCAGTCTATCCCTCATCAGTCACCTATTACTGAGGTGGACACATCTGAACCTGTTCAGGATGTCCATATGGAAGAGGCTCTCACTTTTGAAAGTGATTACATCATTAAGACCTCAACCATGGCAACTCAGCCCATTGGCATCTTAACTGAGGTTGCCAGTGAGCAGAGGAAAACCAGCAGCCAAGAAACTCAAGCTGGTGGTGAGAGAAGGACTTTGGTCCAATCCTCTCATCCCCCAGTGATTCTTCTGATGAAGATGAGGGGAATTTGAGACTAAAGGTACAAAAATTGTCACAAACATGCACCTATCTAGTCTCTAAGGTTAGTCACTTGGAATCTCAGGTGACTACCCTGCAAAACAGGGTCAATGATCAGCAACTCCAGATTTCATATCTGCAGGAAAAACTAGCTGGGAGACCTTTAAGGAGAGCTCAACCAGGAACACAAGAACCTGTGGAAGTGATTGATTTATCCTCCAGCTCACCTATGCAAGTGGGTGATGCTACCAAAAAGGGGGAGAATGTTATCACAACCACAGAACCTGGGAGTTCTTCAAAGAGAATGGACATAGAGGACTCACCATCCTCACTTGCTGTTGTGCATTCTCAGCAACTTCCTCAAGTTCACATTAATGTGGACTCTATAGACTCTCTCATCAGGAGTCTCTTTGAGGAAGGTATACCAAGGGCTGTCTCATCTCACCACATGGAACTGGCAACTACATATCAGATGGAGGTATGATGATGACAGAAGAGCCCTCATACTTCACAGAGTTCAAGGTCAACAAGAAGTCTTTCAGTTCCAAAGCCTGAGCTTCTATGAAGGACTGGATTTAGTCAACATGCCACTTGTCAATCCAAGCAAATCTAGACAAGCTGACAGGCTGGCTCAAAGAATCCAAGACAGGATCCTTGCAGAGTTCTCTCTAAGAAGGAGACTTAGGCAATCAGGCAATGTCATCGGTCAACTGGATGTGAGGTGGACCCTAAGATTAGTTTCATAGGGGAAACCTTGGCTGAAGGCCCAGTGGCAGAACCTGAGACCCCTGTCTCACCATCAACAACTGCTGCAGAGGTCCAAACTCCATCTGAGACACCTGCTGGTGAAGGTGTTTCTCAGCCTCTCTCTGGCCAGAGCATGGAAGCTACACCAAGCAATGAAGGCCAAGCCTCAATCCACCCTGAGTCACAAAGGTCTGTTGGTGACAAAGGGAAAAGGATAATGACTCCTGAGGAAATTGAGGAGGAAGAGAGAGAGAGGAAAAGGAGGCTAAGGGGAGAAAGTTCTTCTGGGTCATCAAAATTCATGCAAGCTGCAATCAGGGCTGCCCCCAGACCAAATACTCAAAATGATGAACAAAGGGCAGTCAGGATTAATTATTTACAGACCAGGAACTATGATGTTGATGAAATCATCTCCCTCCCCTTAGAAGAGTTGAATGAACTGGCTGACATGGAAGTGTCAAGAGAGATAAAGGAGAAAGAGGATGCAAGGTTACTTCTCCAATTCAAAGAGGAGAGAGACAGAAAAGACTTCACAAGCATACTCCCACTCTCTCTCCAGTTCAAGAAAGTCCTGCACAGGAAGATGTGGCTCCACAAGAACCTCAGGTAGATAAAGAAGAGGAGATAGAATCAAAATGATAAACTACCTGAGTGCCACAGGCTTCTATCAGGCAAATACACTTCTTCCCTGTCCTATGACTTCATTGAGTTCGAGTACTTAAAGCAACTTGAGCTTGAGTTAGTCAAAGAAAGAAAAACAACCAAAAGGAAGCTAAGGGAAGAAGCTGCAAAGTCAAGAGCCATCATTCAAAAGAATGCAAAGAAGTCTGCTGACAGACAAAGAATGATGAGCTTCTTGAAGTCATATGGATTCTCCGGAAGGAGACTTGGTCCCATGTCTCTATCTACAATGGATGAGCATATAAGGGTAATCAAGCAGAAGATTAAAAGTGGTGAACTCATTGATTTGCACTCTCTTCCAAGTCAAGTCCCACCTGAAGTGGAGGTCAAGTTTGAACAACCAGAGACACCTGAACCAGAACCTCCAGCTGAGCCTCAGCAAACTTCATCTTCTGATCCAAGACAGGGTCAAACTCCCTCTCCTTCTGAACCTGTGAGGGAGGAACACCCAACTGAGAAAGACACTGATGATCAACATGGTGCTGCAGACCAGTCTTCTCAGTTAAAGACATTAAAGAGGAAGAAGAAAATGGCCTCTAAACCAAAGACTAAAAAGAAGAAGCCAAAGTCATCTACCTCTACTCCCCAGGGTGAATCAGATCAACCTGAGGAAGTGCATGATGAGGCAGCCCAATCAACTCCTATGCAAGTGGCTCCTCTAGCAACGAGACACCCATCTTATCCTGGACTTACTCTACCAATCCAGAAAGATGGAATGTTATCAGAGATCAAGGTGTTGAAAATGTCTACTCATGGCAAGACATAATCAACTTACCTCTGCATGATCTCTTTGAAATGAGAAGATACTATGAGAGTCTTGATGATCCTGACCATCAAATGAAGAAAGGGATGGTCTTGATTATTCTGAAGACTACAAACATTAAAGATCTTCTAAGTGTTTTGGTAGCATCAGCCTAGGGGGAGTTTGTAAGGATTCCTGAAGTCTGATGCAACCCAAAACTGCCTAAGTGTTTCAGCAACATGCACTAAGTACTGAAGTGAAGAATGCTTCGGAAGAATTACACAAGCATTAGAAAAACTCTAAGTGTAATATCTTCCGAAGCCAAGACCAATATCTTCCGAAGCCAAACATGAAGTCTTCCGAAGCTTGAAGAGACAAAGTCTTCCGAAGCTTCACCTATGAAGACAGATTTCTTCCGAAGACTTTTAGTACACATGCTTTATCTGATGTACTGTTCCATAAAGCACCTTTTCCGCTGCGTCTCTGATAAGTCACCAACTTACAAGAGTTGGTGAAAAGGTCCATGCTTTTGGTAACTGTACATTGAGGTCTTGAGTCTGAAACTTTCCACTTTATGTACTTTATCCTTTTATAATGTATAAGGATGTGAGCTATGGCATGTCATAGTCACAAGGTCAAAAGGCAGATATGCCTTTTGATCCTACAATTGATTTTGTTAGTGTCTAGTCAATTGTATCCAGCTGGCTTTCATAGTATAGCCGGCTGTAGGTTGTAGTATAAGTATTCCAAGTTCTTGTATCTTTCAATAATGCTTTGTAACACTTGTAAAAGAACTTGAGAAAGCAATATACTGCTACCTTGAAAACTATATTCTCTTGTTCTGTCTCTTGCTTTACTTGTGTTCTCTGCATCACCTTTGGTTACCAGTTCACTGTTTGATTAACGTTTAGTTAATCTCCTCATTGTGTTGTTGTGTTGTAATTGTGTTCAAGCCCTTGAACGATCCTGCATAGTCTTAGAGATGGTAAGGCTAAGGTGATAAAAGGATCATTGGTAGTATGTCTGGGAGCAGAAGGAAGAATAATATCTATTGTTAGATAGTGTTGGTGTAGTAGACCCTCAGGTGGCATCTGTCTCAAGGAGAGTAGTCCTAAGGTTATGTTATGACATAGGAGACTTGGTCATATTAGTAATCTTTCTGGACTGGTGGAGTTGTTAAGCAACAATTAATGACTGAGTTGAGCAGTGGGATTTGTTTTGTGAAACTTGTATTGGTAAACACGAGAGAGTAAAGTTTTCAAAGGCTAGACATATCACAAGTGGGATATAGACTACATTCATTCTGATTTATGGGGTCTTGCTAAGGTTGATTCTTTGAGTGGTGCTAGATACTTTATGACCATGATTGATGATTTTCTAGGAGAGTTTGGGTTGTAGTACTGAAGAATAAGAGTGATGCTTTCAGTAAATTCAAGGATGGAAAGTCCTTGTGGAAACTCAAACTGAGAGGAAAGTCAAGAAGTTAAGAACTGATAATGGGTTAGAGTTCTGCAGTTATGAGTTTAATCAATTTTGTAAAACTCATAGTATTGCTAAACATAGAACTGTGCCAGGGACTCCTCAGCATAATGGATTGGCTGAGAGAATGAATAAAACTTTACTTGAAAAGGTAAGGTGTATGTTGGCTAGTTCTTGTTTACCTAAGATGTTCTGGGCTGAAACTGTATCCACTGCAGCGTATTTGGTCAATAGATCTCCATTAGCAGCATTAGACATGAAGACATCTATGGAAGCATGGTCAGGGAGAAAAGGTGACTATGGGGAACTTAAGGTGTTTGGATCTTGCTTATGCTCATGTTAACCAAGGTAAGTTGGAACCTAGGGCCTGTAAATGTGTTTTTCTAGGATATCCTGATGCGGTTAAAGGGTATCAGTTGTGGAGACTAGAAGGTGATAGACCTAAGGTGATAGTGAGCAGAGATGTTATTTTTCAAGAGAATGTTATGTACAAAGACATTCAAGAAAAAGGGAAGTCAAAGGTTGAAGATCAGAGTGGGGTTCAGGTTGAGGTGGAGCAGTAAGGGTTGAGTGATCAAGGTGTTTATCAAGGTACCTCTACTATTCAAGAAGGTAGTATAGATGATTACTAGTTGGCTAGGGACAGACAGAGGAGACAAGTGATACCTCCTCTCAGATTCAGAGAGGGGATGGATTTGTCTGCAATGGCTTTTGTTGCTGCTGAAGAAGAAAGCATTTATGAATCATTGTCATACTCTGAGGCAATTTCTGTGAAAGAAAGTGATAAATGGTATAAGGCCATGGAGGAAGAGATGGAATCTCTGTATAAAAATGGCACATGGGAGCTGGTTGATAAACCTAATGGTCACAAGCCTGTTTCATGTAAATGGCTGTTCAAACTGAAAGATGGGATTTCTTAAGGTGAACCTCCTAGGTACAAGGCTAGGATAGTAGCTAAGGGGTTTACACAGAAGCCAGGTGTGGACTGTAATGAAATATTCTCACCTGTGGTGAAACATTCATCTATCAGGGTTATGCTGTCATTGACTGCTTCTATGGATATGGAGTTACATCAGTTGGATGTAAAGACTGCATTTTTACATGGGAAGTTGGATGAGACTATCTATATGAAGCAGCCAGAGGGGTTTGAGGTGAAGGGGCAGAAAGAGAAGGTATGTCTCTTGAAGAAGTCTTTATATGGGCTGAAGCAATCTCCTAGACAGTGGTATAAAAGATTTGATGAACATATGGTGACTCATGGGTTTAATAGGAGCAGCTATGATAGTTGTGTGTATTTTAAAGAATACAGTGAGAACAAATTTGTGTATTTGTTGTTGTATGTTGATGACGTGTTGGTGGCTTGTTCAGACTTGGAGGAAGTTGAAGCTACTAAGAAAATATTGATGTCTGAGTTTGAGATGAAAGATCTAGGTGAAGCAAAGAAGATTTGGGCATGGAGATTACAAGGGACAGGGAGCACAGGGTATTGAAGCTGTTTCAAAAGTCTTACTTGAAGAAGGTACTAAGTAACTATAGGATGGATGGTGTGAAGCCAGTAACAGTTCCTATAGGTGCTCATATTAAACTGTCAAGTTTTGATTTTCCTAAGTCAGATGCTGAAGTTGGATATATGGAAAAAGTACCTTATGCCAATGTTGTTGGGAGCTTGATGTACTTGATGGTTTGTACAATGCCGGATATTGGGTATGCTGTGAGTTTAGTCAGCAGGTATTTGTCAAATCGGGGAAGGCTCACTGGGTTGTTGTAAAGTGGATCTTAAGATATCTCAGGGGTACTAAGCACTATGGTTTAGTGTTTGGGCATCATGAACATGGAAAGGTTGATAGAATTGTTGGTTATGTGGATTCAGATTTTGCCAAGGACCTAGATAGAGGTAGATCTATCACAGGGTATGCATTTCAAGTGTTGGGTAACTTAGTAAGTTGGAAAGCTCAGTTGCAGCATGTGGTGGCATTATCTACAACAGAGGTTGAGTATATAGCTTTGACTGAGGGAGTAAAGGAAGCTATGTGGCTGGATGGTTTTGTTTCTGAGTTGGGAATCAAAGTGTCAGGCTCAGTAGTATTCTGTGATAACCAGGGGGCAGTTCAATTGTCAAAGAACAGCATGTTTCATGAGAGAACAAAGCACATTAATGTGAAGTTACACTTCATAAGGGATGTGGTGAATGCTGGAAAGGTGAAAGTGGAAGGAGTGTCTACTTTGGAGAATCCAGCAGATGTTTTTACAAAGTCTCTACCCGTGGTAAATTTAAGTTTTGCTTGAATGCATTGGGAGTGGTTAAAATCTTGTTTTGGATTTTAAGGTGAAGATTGTAAAGTATTAAAAGCCAAAATAAGTGTACTTCCAAAGATTAAGGTTTTTCCGAAGCTTGATATAGTCTTCCGAAGCTAAGTTGATATCTTCCGAAGGTTATGTTTGCTTCGGAAGGATGTTGATGTGTACTTTGGATTTCTTCCGAAGTATACATATGTTTAGTTGGGAATCTTCCGAAGGGTTACTTCCGTTCGGAAGATATAGTATAGGGTCTTTTGTGTAAATTCTCAATATGTGTTCAGAGTTAGTTAGAGTTAGTTTCCTGCTATAAATAAAGTCGGATTGTAATCAGTGGGGTATCCTAAAATCATTCAATAATAATAATCATTTGAGAGTTCTTGTTCACATTTGTTCTTTCTTGTATCATCTTTGTATTGATTGTTATTTCGCATTCATATTCTCAATCGGTTTTACAACAATTACATCACATTTATAACATTAAGAATATTAGAGAAATAAAATAAAAAAAAAGTGGGAAATACATGCCCAAGTGATGAAACATATCATTTTCCCAATACAATTAATAAATATAACTACTTAAATTAAATAATGATTTGGTCCAAGGGGATACTGAATACTCTTTCCCCAAATTCAAACAAGAAAAAAGAAAGAACATCAAATCAGATCACCAAATAATGAAAGAAGAAGAAGAAGCAGTTCAATATCCTCTGATTCATAGGCATATTGATGAAAACTTACAAGATCAAGATGAAGATGGTGATTTGAGAACACAAGTTATTGATGAAGTGAAAAAACAGATAGGATTAGCAGGGCCATTGATAGCAGTAAGCTTGTTGCAGTACAGTTTGGAAGTATTATCAATGATGTTTGCTGGTCATCTTGGTCAACTTTCTCTATCCAGTGCTTCAATGGCTACATATTTTGCTTCATTCACTGGTTTCAGTGTGTTGGTTAGTCAATAGTCATTAATTTTCTTTCTTTCACAACAAAACTGCATCTTTTGCTCATTAGTTGACTTTGACTTTGACTTTCTTTGTATATCTGACTATGTGAATGTCAATTTGTGAATGTTTGTGACAGATAACAAATCTTTAAAATTTAGTGTTTAAATAGGCTGAATAATTAGATTTCATATGCAGGTGAACAAATCTAAATTATGATAGTACAAGTCAATTTTGGAAAACTAAGATTGACTCCAAAATAAACGTGCAAATTACTCAAATAAAAAATTCATGTTTTTTATATAGAAAAGAAAAAAAACTGAAACTTGTCAAAGTTTGGGAAAGGTTCTTGAATTTGAAATCAGGGCTCTAGATGATGGAAGCGGGGTCGAAACTCGGAGAATCCGGAGTTTGGAAAAATGCCTGACTGTTGTCATTTTTAAGTTGTGGGCCACGTGATTCCGTACGTAGCCCAAAGTTATGACCTTTTAGGTAGGGTCATTTTCTAGCCTGGGAAGTGCATTGGAAACGCTATGCGGACAATGACCCTACCTAAATATGATACCAAACTTTAGTTGCATTAATTAACATGATGATGTTAAAAAGAGAAAATCATATTTGTGAAAAGCAAAAAGTATGTTCTTTTCTTATAGTTAGGAATGGGAAGTGCATTGGAAACGTTATGCGGACAAGCCTATGGCGCTAAACAATACCACATGCTCGGGATACAAATGCAAACAGGAATGATCACTCTAACAGCAGTAAGCATTCCTCTTGCAGTCATTTGGTTTTACACAACCACCATCTTCATAGTTCTTGGTCAAGATCAAGAAATATCAATCGGAGCAGGAATTTATATTCGCTGGATGATCCCAAGTTTATTTGCATACGCTTTACTTCAATGTCTAAACAGATTTCTTCAAACACAAAACATTGTAGTACCTATGGTGATTAGTTCTGGTGTTACAGCTTTGTTACATATATTTATATGTTGGAGCCTAGTGTTTAAATTTGGGCTCGGAATCAAGGGGGCTGCATTGTCTAATACGATATCGAATTGGATAAACGTTGTTTTGTTGGGAATTTACGTGAAACTGTCTCCTGCTTGTAAACACACATGGACTGGTTTTTCAAAAGAAGCCATGAATGATCTTCTTAATTTTCTCAAACTTGCTGTTCCTTCAGCAGTTATGATTTGGTATGCTTACTTCCTCAACATTCATAAAAATATATTTTTTAATTGAATTTGAACTCTCGTATAACCATACATATTAGTGGTGGCAGTATGGGTGGGTTGTGTAACAGGTCAGTACAGGTTCAGGTTGAAATGGACCGGGCCAGATTGGGTAGACATGTAAACATTTTGATCACTTTGGAAAAATTTATGAATAATGAGTTGGATAATTATAAATTTTATCAAATTAACAATCCAAATCTATGTATGCGGTGATGATGGACGTTGGGTGATTTTGACCCGTTTGACCCGTTCCTGTTTAGCTGATATTTTTCTTACCCACTGACCCGTTTGAGTTAAAACATGAAAAAGAGTCACATATGCCACCTCTGATGCAATTTTATAGGATATTACATAAACATTCAAAAGTGTACATCTAAAGAATTTTAACAATCATGTGCTGCAGCTTTGAATATTGGTCATTCGATTTGGTTGTTTTGTTATCCGGTCTGCTCCCAAATCCAAAGTTGGAGACATCTGTATTATCGATCAGGTTGGTTATCTCCACATTAACCAACGGTTTGTTGTAAGAACAATCTCGAGTTAATGTTTGGTCTGCTGTTTCTTACATTTTAACAGCCTTAACACGTGTTGGATGGTCTACATGATATCCGTGGGTCTTGGTGGAGCAATAAGGTTAGTATAACGGTAAAATTTATGATCATTAACGTACACATATTGTTCCATATAACGCCTGGCTATCCATTGCAGTACACGAGTTTCAAATGAATTAGGGGCTGCAAGACCTAAAGCGGCACGTTTGGCTGTCTGCGTCATGGTGATAATCGCCATTTTGGAGGGGGTGATAGTTGCAAGCATTACATTGCTCGGGCGCAATGTTTGGGGAAGGTTATATAGCAAGGACGAAGAAGTTATCAAATACGTTGCAAAGATGATGCCATTGCTTGCATTGTCAGATTTCTTGGATGGATTTCAGTGTGTTCTGTCAGGTAACATTTGTCTTAAATTGTTGGATTTTGTAAGTACTTCAAAAGATTTCTTTTTATGT
The DNA here is from genome assembly GCA_025506515.1 of Flaveria trinervia. Taxonomy (NCBI): domain Eukaryota; kingdom Viridiplantae; phylum Streptophyta; class Magnoliopsida; order Asterales; family Asteraceae; genus Flaveria; species Flaveria trinervia. The sequence continues at coordinate 86,069,328 of CM046441.1, read as the reverse complement.
TTTCTTGACACATAGGTTCTGCTAGAGGATGTGGGTGGCAAACTTTTTGTGCAATTATGAATCTTGGAGCTTATTACATTGTGGGAATTCCTTGTGCGTTGCTCTTTGCTTTTGTCCTCCATATTGGAGGCATGGTAAGATTTGATTTCTTATGTGTAACTTCTCGTCTGCATAAGTCTGTTTGAGTAGTGGCGGAATTTAGGGGATGTGTTTTTATAACGGGAGCAATCAGTTACCACAAACTCAGGGGTCACACGTAAAACGTAGCTTGCGTTGGGCATGTGACATTCAAGGGGCTAAAGTTAAAACCTGAGACCTCCGTTTGAAAAAAGTTTATCACGGCTTCACCTCCTTAAAAATTCATTGAATGCATCTTGTGATATGAGAGCACCAGCTCTCAACTCAGGTTAAAGTATGCAGTTAACATCCTATGATGATCAGTGCTGATGCATCTAGTAAGAAACCGAATATCCAATAGGGGTTATTATTCGACTCTTAAGATAATGATAAGAATTGTTTATTCAAACTTTAAAAGCAGTTTATTGCAGTTACAAACCATTATAATTTGCTGTTTGGAGAGATTATTCATTTATTTGTGTCAAATTGTTGCTTTGTGGTCTAAATTACAAAAAAATATTAGAGGCGTTGTTGAAGGCATTTTGTAAAAGAGCTTACATTTCAGTGTTGTTTTTTTTTTCAAATTTGAACACTGTGTTTCAGGGGCTCTGGATGGGGATCATCTGTGCACTTGCTATACAGGTTGTAGTTCTCATTGCCATTAATTTATCGACAAATTGGACCGAAGAGGTACAGTAACTGTGCTTTAAGTTCATCCTGATCATGAACTAGAGCAATGGTACGTGCTAACAGTCTTGAATTTGAATGTTCTCAGGCGTTGAAAGCGGTTAATAGAGTTCAAACAAGCACCGTCAACGAACTTCAAGGAGCTGACTCATTTTGACCTGCAACTTTTCTAGATGTAACCAGTCTTGTATGTTATGCATTTGACACTACAACTCTACAATGTCCGATAAACTTTATCAGCAATTATTTGTTATGCAATAAGTTTACAAATTAAAGCTCCTGAAAGTAACCATTTTCATGAACATTATACTTGTATGGCCGTATAATACATATAACTAGACCCGGTAATACTAGCACGTTTGCTTTCAATTGGGTTGATTTGGGCTTTAATTATACATTGTATGGGTTAAGATGAGTTAGTTATTATTTTTAAGAATGTTAGAATGGGCAATTTAAAAGCTGAAGAGAAAAGAAATGAGTTAAAATGAGTGATGCTAAATACTCTCAACAGGTCAGGATGAGTCACTGTTACGTTAGGCTTTGAACCCATAGCAACATGTTCATTCATCCTATCAAATATCTAGATCCCATTCAAATATCACCATTAGTGATTAATCCCCTATTTTGATTTAATACTTCACGTATTACATTTTCATTTTCATCACAAATCATTGTTTAATGTTGTTTTTCCTTAAAATTCAACCCATAATTATCCTCAATATGAATGTAATATTCAACCGGAAGTGGTGTAGTTGTTTCAAATCATTGTGATGACACAATCATTAAGGTTTTCGCTATAATAACGTGTAAACTTCATCCTCCAATGGCATTCGATCGGTTTTTGAAGAAGACTCTACTAGTCGTAGAAACTCATATTCGTTGTCAAAACCCAAAACCTTCACCAACGTCTTCTTCGCCATAACTGACGTCGACGTTCGTGGTCTTCGTCATTATTTTGTATATTTATTCCATTAATTTAGAGTGAAGCTATGCCTTTTCAATTGATAAACAAACAATTTGATCAATTTTAATATGGGTTGATCGGGTTATTCGGGTTTCGGGTTAATCAGATCGGGTTATTCGGGTTTTTGAGGTTTGAAAGTTTATCCGAAACCGACCCGAATAAAAACGGTTTAATCGGTTTTCGGGTTGTTCGAATAACAGGTTGTTCGGGTCGGGTTTCTTCAGGTACGGATGAGCTCAGGTCGGGCGGGTTAATCGGGTACGGATAAAATCGACGGGCCTAATCCTCATTGTATACTAATACCATCCAAAATGCAATCTATTTGAACTTTATGTATTGTTTTCAATTTTTAGACTTTTGACCCATTCTAACCCGAACATATATTTACCCGAATCCAACCTGACCCTAACCCGTCCTGACCCGTTTTTAAATTGGCCCATCCTAACCCGAACCAGTTTTAACCCAAACCCATTCTGACCCGTTACACTACCCGACCCAACCCGCCCGTTTTGCCGGGTATACATATAACCATAAGATACACAACACTGATCACGCATTTACTTTTAACTCGTGAATCAGACTCTGTTTAATAATAATAAAGCAAACACATACAAAAGAGATGGTAGATTTCAAGCATTTTTCTAAGAAATAAACTTTGCGAAGAGGTTCAACCTCGTCTCCATTTCATTGCAATAACAATCAAAAAACAGGGATCCAAAAACAAATCCCAGATAAATTTCAGTCTTTACAATAGAACTCCAGGCGCATGCAGCACCATATCAGTAAAAATTATTTCGTTTTTCGCAACTATCAAAGGTGGTGAAAATTGATGATGAATGTGAATAAACATCTAAGAAGCAGATTCCTTAGCAATCTTCTCGGCCTTTGCAATAACTTCATCAATCCCTCCAACCATGTAAAAAGATTGCTCGGGTAAGTCGTCATACTTCCCATCCAAAACTCCCTGCAGAGTTGCATAATTAATTGAACCCAATTAGCAACATATTTAACCATGTTTTAACATAGGGGTGTGAATTTTTGACATAACACACAATTTGTAGGGTAGGCACGTGTTAGTTTTAGGTTGAACCCACTGAAGAACTTACCTAAACAGGTGGTTATTTAAAAATTTTGAACATAACAGAGATATAAACATACTCTTCATAATAAAAATCTAATGATTATACATTCATTTGTATTTTTGGTTGTATATTGGAAATCTTAAAGTCTTGATAATAACATAAATTTCAGGTTAAATTGATTATGCTTATTTCAACACACAAAAAGATCATGCCACGTTCGGGTTTGTGTGTCAAATTTGAAGATTTGTATCGGTTCAACCTGCCAACCTGCACACATGAAAAACAATTTTGAACCATTGAAAGTAGCTGACCTGGAAACTGCCAATGCTCTCCTTGAGTTCCACATATTTACCAGGAGCACCAGTGAAAACTTCAGCAACATGGAATGGCTGACTCAAAAACCTTTGAATCTTACGGGCACGTGCAACAGTCAGTTTGTCATCTTCACTAAGCTCGTCCATTCCAAGAATGGCAATAATATCTTGAAGATTCTTATAGTTCTGAAGAACTTTTTGTACACCACGAGCAGTATTGTAATGGTCTTCTCCCAAAATGTGTGGTGAAAGCATACGAGATGTAGAGTCAAGCGGGTCCACAGCAGGGTAAATACCAAGTTCGGATATCTGCCCATTAATAGTACTATGAGCTAAACACGATTAAGGCAGCCAGTACATAAAGAACTTAACTAAAAAAAATATCAATTTGTGTTGCGATACATCTCAAAATAAAAGGAAGCATGACAAAGGGTAGCACAGGACAAACAGCCAACAGAATATGGTGGAAAAGGCGTATTACCTGTCTGGAGAGCACAGTTGTGGCATCCAAGTGAGCAAAAGTTGTGGCGGGAGCAGGATCAGTCAAATCATCAGCAGGCACGTAAATAGCTTGAACGGATGTAATTGAACCTTTTTTAGTTGTGGTGATACGTTCTTGAAGGCCTCCAAGATCAGTAGCCAAAGTTGGTTGGTAACCAACAGCAGATGGAATACGCCCAAGCAAGGCAGACACCTCAGAGTTAGCCTGCAGATAGAATTAAAACCAATTGCTTAATCGCAAACTCATCAAGAAGTAAATTTGCAAAGTGAAGTAGACTTCCACAGAATTTAAACCTACTTGGGTGAAACGGAATATGTTGTCAATGAAAAGAAGAACATCTTGTCCTTCAGCATCTCTGAAATGTTCAGCCACGGTCAATCCAGTAAGTCCAACACGAGCACGAGCACCTGGGGGTTCGTTCATTTGACCGTATACAAGAGCACACTTGCTCTCGCCCTACAAACATAATAAGAAACAACATAAGTTTATAACGAATATTAAAGAAGGTAAAATTCAAACTTTAAAAGAAAATAACAAAAGCTCCAAAATACGAACCTGTTTATCACCTAGCTTAATGACACCACTCTCCATCATTTCCCTGTATAAATCATTACCCTCTCGAGTGCGTTCTCCAACACCAGCAAAGACAGAGAACCCACCTGTTGAAGAGTAAAAAAAACAAAGATTCAAATACATGTTTCTATCAAATAAAAATCTTATAAATGTGAGACGTGTATCAACCATGAGCTTTTGCGACATTGTTAATAAGTTCCATAATAAGCACGGTTTTTCCTACACCAGCACCACCAAACAAACCAATCTTTCCTCCCCTTTGATATGGAGCTAGAAGATCAACAACCTATAAATTATAAAACCAAACCTACTCATCATATACTTATTACACAGTGAGAAAGATAAAATAAAGAAAAAACATTCCGAACGATAACTTTACCTTGATTCCAGTGACAAGAATCTGTTGTTCTGTTGCTTGTTCAACAAAAGCCGGTGCCTCTCTATGAATTGGCAAATAATGATCGGTTTCTGTATATAAAAAAACAAAAATAGTGAGATTAAAATCCCAAGATAACCAAAAACACATGTTACGCAATCAAAAACAGAGAACTCACTAATTTCGCCTCTATGGTCAATAGGCTCTCCAATAACGTTAATAATACGGCCAAGGGTTGCCCTGCCAACGGGTACCTAACAGAAAGAAAAAAAAACAAAATTAGGTCCATGGACCTTAGCATATTACAGTTGAACCTACTTTAGCATATGTTAGAAACAAACTGCATTTAGAAAGCAAATGACCACTATCTTGAGCAAAATGAATACCAATTCAAGCAATAATCGTTATAAAGAATTAAAGACACTGCATTTAGAAACCTTAATTGTGATTTTCTTACACAAACTCAAATCGAAATCAGAATAATTCAATGTTACAAAATGAGATAATCGAAGTACAAATGACAGAATCAATATGTAAAGCTAATGAAGCAAACAACTAAAACTCTATCCCCAAAAGCAGAAAATTTGGCTGCAGTCAGACACATTGACTTCAAACGTGAACATCGGAATAAACACAAGCCAAAAATTCTTAATGAAATCATCAGCGATCTTAAGTTCTTAACCAAATGTCAACAGGCTAAAAACGCAAAGAACCAACTGGATCTCGAAACATACAAACAAAACATATTATCGTTTCTCTCATCAAAACGATCGAATTATTCAGGACCCAAAACAACTCACAGTGATCGGAGAACCCGTGTTGAGAACCCGTTGACCACGCACAAGCCCTTCCGTACCATCCATAGCAATCGTCCTCACCATATTCTCCCCCAAATGTTGCGCCACTTCCAGCACCAACCTAATCGAGTTATCCAAAACCTCAAGCGCCGTAAGGATCGGCGGCAGGCCTTCACTGAACCTCACATCAACAACCGCACCAATAACCTGACACACCTGTCCGATGGCTCCGGCGCCGGTGAACTCATCGGTGATCTTCCCAACACCAGATCCTTCACCGGCGGTGGTCGGCGGCGGCTTAGATTGGGCGGCGGTGGCGGAAGTGGAGTTGTTGACTACAGGGTTGAGGAAGTGGTTAGTGGAGGGGTGAAGTTGGGACGTTGCACGTGCGGCTCTGGTGGCGGTGGTGATCGGAGATCTGGGCGGCGATCGGCGGAGGGAGGAGCGGAGGAGGGAGGTTGCTAGCCTCCGGGAAGCCATAGGCGGAGGAGATGAATGAGTTGATGCTAGGGTTTGAATGGGGTGAGAACTGAGTCGTCTCGGAGAGACTGTGAGTTGATGTTGTGCGTGTTATTACAGCGTTATTTGTAAGGAAACTTTTTGGAGAAATAATAATATTGGTGATGTGGCATCGTTGAGAGTGAATTTAATCGTTTATTACTTTATTTCCTACTTGTTATGTAAAATTTTGCGACTAAAAAGGTTATTAGTGGTTGAAACCCGTACGATACTGCGGGGTATGAATATTTTTAAGACTGTTTTTTTAGGTAATTTTTTCTTATTGTATTAAAAAAAAATTTATTTGATTAATATGAGATATCAAACATATCTATAGTAGTACTATATGGATGAATAAGTTTGTAAATAACAAGTTATTTATGCATAATTATTTATACCAAATGTAACAAAATTGTTTTTAAATGTCTTAAAATGAATTAAAATTACAATGTTGTCCAGAAAGTTATATTATTTAATGGTATAGATATAGATAGATTAAAATAACCTTATATATAATAGTACTTAAATATAATAGTAATACTTTAAATTTAATTAGGAAATGATGAAGTACAAGTATTTAAAACTTAAAATGGGTAAAATAGGAATAAATCTTATGACATTACATATTAAAGCTTGTAACTTTTCATATGACATCTTAAAATTGATGTGAAATTACAAATTTAATCATGTTTTATCTATTATACAGTAGTATAGATATAAATAATATGTAAGAAAAAAATATACAACTTCTTGATATTACATTATCAATCACCATACATGATATATCACTTGTCATGTGTACTTTATATTTATTTTTATATTTGTTACGATTTCTCAAAATAATTATTGATTTGTTGTCGGTTTTTTAGATTAAAACGATAAGCACGATTAAACATCATATAATTAAGGTTTATATTACTCGTTTCATTTCATATGGATGTTTTATATTTTTTTTACTGAAATTGAAACAACTTTAGTATTTTGTTGCTTGATAAACGAAGACAGTAACTCTTTCTTTTTGCTCAATGCCTATGAGCGCTCAGACTCGCCCTCTCACTCTCCTTGCCATGCCCCATTACGCATGTCACACCTTATTATATAAATAACAATTGACAACTACAAACATGTGTACCAGTCGTCACGTGTGACCCGTTCTTTTATTTTTTTCTAATTTCAATTAACAAAACCGCTTTAAACAACCTTTATATTCCCTTTTGAATTTCTATTGTTATACAACCGTATAGGTATTAACAAAGTGGTTATTTTTTAACAAATATACCATCCATGACATCTACTAGAATTGCATAGCAACAGTTACAAAAAAAGCCCCCAATCATCTCCAAATGAAACCTATTTTTCAACCTAAAAAAACTCAACGACTTTATATTCTTGAACAACTTATTAATAGAAACCGATCTGAAATTAAAGAACACTTCATTTTGAGTTTTTCATACACACCATAGGGCCATGAGGACAACATGTTTGCCTCCTTTTCATATGGGTTTGTGTAATTGTGAATCTTCAACAAAACACTGATTCATAAAGCAAATATGGTTGGTATGTTACACCAATTTAAAACAAATTGTCATACCACTTGGACACTAAACGTGGTGAACTTGACTAGTTGCACACATTTGTTAGACTATACGTAATAATTAAGGAGGATGCGTCAATAATAATGACATGGATACAAACAATGCTTCAAGCATGATTACATGATGGTTAAAAAGGACTCAAAACCTATAAGCCATTAAGTATCTTACAAAGTTTAAACACAACCTTACCTACATTATACAACAATAAAACTCCAAACATCATTTAATTAGTACAATTGATTAAAAAGTTTTTAGAAAACTAACTAGTTATTTTACGCGCCGCGCGTTGCGGCGGTGTAATACGCGGCGTGATAAAGTATAAACAACAGTTGATCCGACTCGTTTCCGAATGAGATTATGTCTAAATGTAGACTAATTGGGAATTTTTACTGTTTAATGGACACGTATTATATTTTACACAAACAAATAAAATTTATGTCAAAATGTATCGGCGTATTTGGTGCTTGATTTAACTCTCGCTTTGCACATGGTCCACGAAGGGGTCGGATCCGTCAAACCATATACCAACTCAAAACACAGATAAAAATAAGCACATGTGTTGGCCACGTATGTAGCATAATAAAGTTTAGACTACGATCTCCCTAACTCGATCTTAAAATATGTCGAAACGTAACATACCTTGAGTTTATCTCATTTCCAAACAAAAATTATGTCAAAACCTAGACCAAATCAAAAATTAAACGTCTATGATTACAAAGCTTATTGATTAAATTATAAAGTTTCCAAAATATAAATTATCACAAAAAACATAACATTTAATGATCAAACTCATAAAACTTATAATTTCATTTAACTTCTCCATTAATAATAAAGTAATATTAATAATAGAGTAATTTTTGTCTAGATGCTCTTTTAACCAAACGATCATTATACATAACTTAAATTATTTAATGTCGGATCCGTTGTTTATGCCTATGAACTTGGGTATCCAAATATCCATCCCTCGTGGTATCCACGGGGATGACACGTGTGTGTTGTAAAATACGCACCTGCGCATTTTAACCCTCGCCGCCCTAACATCCAACTTTCACGGCGGCGCTCTCTAAAAAACGCACACCCAATGTCCCTCACCAGTCACCACCCCTCTCATCACCAAACCCTCACACGCTCCCTCACCTCAACTCCCATGCACCTCACCACACACAACCTCCCCCCATGGCCACCATCATCCGTCGGCATCTAAACCTTAATCACCGTCGATCCATCGCCACCGCCGCACTCCGTCAACACGCCACCACTTTCTGGACTCCCACCTCTATCGCCGCCGTGAAGCCCGCCGCAGAGTCGCTCTTCCACGTCACCATCGACGTCTCAGATTCGCCCGATCTCGCGTCGTCGTACACCGTCGCCGGACAATACCTCCGCCTCCGGATCCCTAACGTCGTGAAACCGTCGTGTTTAGCCATCGCTTCTCCTCCGTCAGTAGCGGTTACCGACGGTGTGTTTGAGTTTTTGGTAAAAAGTATCGCCGGATCTACGGCGGAGGTTTTGTGTGGTCTCCGAAAAGGAGATGTTGTAGAGTTGAGCTCAGCTATGGGAAAAGGATTTGATATAGATCAAATATCTCCACCGGAAGATTATCAATCTGTTTTCATCTTCGCAACTGGATCGGCAATTAGGTAAATTGGTGATTCATATTGTGTTTTAGATCCTTCACATTAGATTTGATACAGATCAAATATCTCCATTATGCTCATGTTTTTGCTCATCAAGTTGCAGGTTAAATGATCTCTATGAGTCCATGTTAGGTCATATCACATATGATGTTATTGCCCTGTAGCATTTTTATACACATGTAGATAGATTGAACAATGTCAGAAATAGCATTGCTTCTTCTGCTCCATAGTTCATTTCGTTATTAGATTGTGACCCAAATTAGGGATTTTGAGTCGATGTGCAGTCTTTGCTACAGTGGCTTACCATTTGCAGTTGAGAAAGTATATATTCTGTTCTAAACTTAAACCAGGAGAAATGTTTGTTTGTGGGAATGGTGAGATAATAGCCTTGCACAAATATAAAATGTTTCTTGTTCGCCATACATAATCACAAAACGCATCAAGTTCAATACATTCAGATGTAGTTAACCCAAGTACATGACATAATAACCTTGAATGGTTAGAGATGGGATCATGGGAATGGTATTCTGTACGTCCAGTGGTAATTTGTTGTTCAAAATAATATAATAGGCATTTTGATGTGTTGTATTAGTATGTGTCATGAAGCTGTAGTATGTTGTATTGTTCTCATTTTCGGAGTTGTTTTCTACTTATTCTACAATTAATTCATTTATGATATTGCATCGCATGCAGCCCCATTCGATCGTTAATCGAATCAGGCTTTGGTGCAGACAAGAGATCAGATGTAAGATTATATTATGGTGCAAGAAACCTTCAAAGAATGGCTTATCAGGTTTCATTTCAAGCCTTAACTTCTTTTCTATTTCCTTTGTATTCTTGAATGATTCTGATATTGTTTTTTGTCTAACAACTTTAGGATAGATTCAAAGCCTGGGAATCATCTGGAGTTACCATTGTTCCGGTATTGTCCCAGCCTCATGATAGTTGGGGTGGTGAAGCCGGCTATGTACAGGTAGACGTCATGTGCTTGTTCTGTTTCATTCTTTTAAGGTTTGTTGTTTCCTAGTTTTTTTCATGTGAATGTTTACACATCTCGAGCAGGCGGCTTTTGCTAGAGCTAAACAAGTTTACACACCTGAGTCAACCGGGTCTGTGCTTTGTGGTCATAAACAGATGGCTGAGGTTAGTTTTAAGTTGTAGTGGTACTTGAAGTTCTATTTTGCTCTTGCTTTATATTGCAATATTGGTTTAAAAAATCAAAAGACACTTCAAGGGATTTAGGTCCTGAAAGCCTATGTGCTAGACATTGAGGCCAAAAGTTGCATCCATCTCATATCTTTTACATAACAGTTTTTTTATCAAGTAAACCACTCATAATCTCTTCATTCTTTTGTTTGTTTCTACATATAGCCCCTCCTATAGAGTTCAAATTTGATCCAGATGTGCGTGAGATGCGGCCTCAAGGCCCTAAGGTAGGGGAGAAATTGGTACTATACCGAAAAATATTGAAAACTAATAACGAGTGAGTTTAAAACGAATACCGTACCGATTTTGTCGGTTGTATCATTGAAAATATCAAAACAGAAGGATAACAAAACCAGAAACATGAAAAACGAGTACCAATACCTGTATGTGCTTGGTCGGTATTGGTTTGGTATAGTACTGACAGTTGGCAACTCTGCGACGCGTACTTGATCATCTCATGCCTCAGACACTTTTTTAAACCAATATTGCAATTTGATTAGGACCAACTATTCTTATCTATGTCTTGCAATTTTGTAATAACAATGAATGTTTGTCACAGGAAGTTACTTCTATTCTTGTTGGCAATGGAGTACCCAATGGAAAGATCTTGAAGAACTTCTGAGGTCCAGTTTTGATTTGTTGTATAATTATTTCGAGATAGAGGCTCTTATTTCATTTATGCTCGTGTCGCTGAGTGCATGCATCTCAGCTGGGAATCACAAAATAATATCAATATATTATTATAGATGTAATTGTACAATTCTTACATACATAGATGGAATCTTCACATACTGGATACTCATTTGGCCAAAGAGTTTTGTAAAAGTTGAATGTGTCACGGGCTCATTGTATGACTGTGGACATAGCACAACAGCATTAAAGAAATTGAAAGTTTTGTTGCTCGTTTAACATTAGCATACAATATTGTTGAGGAACTTGGTTTGGGTTGTTAAAAGTCGATTCACATGGTGTTGTTAATCGTGTTGGGTTTGGCGCTTTGTATCATTAAACTTAACATGATTGAATATATAAGCTTTAACCAACGTGACTTAAAAAAGATGTAATTCATGCATAACCTGTTTAATCTAATCCATTTAATCTATTTACTTAATGAGGAAAAAGGCTGTGATCAAATTGTAAACATGTTAAACTGGTCAAGAACGAGCTGGTGAAAGTAATACATAGGTTAAAATGCTACGCATAGTTGATGGATTACTCAAACATGACTCATTGAACAATTGACTAAACCAAAGATGTCCTGCTTACAATACATGTTACAAATAGAATCTCAAATACATGAATTGTGATCAAGTCAGAGGGTCGTGCAAAATAGAGCTGGCAAAATGAGTGGGTCGGGTAACGGGTCAGAATGGATGCGGGTCAGGATGAATTGCTTTACAAATAGGTCATTTTGGTTCGGTTGGAATGGGTTTGACGAAAAATAGATATAGGTCCAAATGGATCGTTGTAAAAATTGGATGGATGAACAAAACTTAGAGCAACAACAATCAAGCTCTTTTAAGAATTAATTAAAATTTCCATTCACAAACTTTTTTGCCAAAAATTGAAAGAGTATAGTTATAATCTTCAAACTAAAAATTGAAAACCTATACCAAAGGGGAATGCGAATGTTGATTAGAATTCAAAAGTTTCTAGCAGATCCACAAAGATCAAAAATCAAAACGAACATGTGATCCAACATCAAGATAAACGCATGCCATTGACAGACCCTTTCTGGCATTTTAGTTCAATTAATCATTTTCTTTATGCCAATCAATGAATCGGAAACCAACACTTTTAAAATCAAAATCTAACGATGTTTGTAGAAATTGAAATCGAAGGCTTTAGATAAGAAATCACATACCATGGAATCTAAAATCAATGGCTTGCTCCAAACTATGAACAAAGTTTGTGAAGAAGAAACCAACGACAACCCTTGATTTCTAATATTGCATCCCAATCATACCCAAACTTTGTCAACAAACATTCATATACTTATAAGATGCCTAGACAAGAGAGAATGATTGCCAATGTATCAGGAAATTAACAATCTACTTAATTTGAAACGATTTAAGATCGATGAGTTTACAAGAACAATTGCCAGCAAAAGTTCAGTTCGAAAAGATAAAAGCAAGAACAAATGCATGTCAAATGATGTTAATAATGAACCCTAAACAATCTGACCCTCTTCAATTCCATCACTATCCACACCATTCCCTGTCACAGGAGCTCCTTGAAGAAGATCTCCATTCGGCTCATGTCCATTCCGGTGATTGTCACTCCTGTCATGTGGATCAGCAAAATCATCTTTATGATGGCGGTGATGATGTTCCTTGTCAGAGTCAGACTTCAATTCATGGCTATGAGACCTATGCTTATGGTGTTTAACACCATGCCTTTTAACACCATCTTCAAAGCTAGAATCATCTAAATCGCTTGAGTCTGACCGCCTATGACGTTTGTGATGATGATGCCTTGAATGCCTTCTCTTCCTTATCCTGTCATCATCATACTCCTCACTTGAAGAATCCGAATCCCTTGATTTTCTGTGTCTATTATGATGTCTATGATGCTTCGAGTGTCTTCTTTTCTTTAATGCTGCATCGTCCTCGTCACTTGAAAAGCTTGAGTCATCATCAGAGCTCAAGCTTAAGTGACGATGATGTTTATGTTTCTTGTGAACACGTTTTTTCCTGTGTTGTTCCAATTCACTTTCATATGAACTGTCACTATCATCACTTGAACTCGAAGATCTCCTCTTTGGTTTGTGTTTTGATTTCTTTTCTTTCTTATCATCGTCACCATTCTTTCTATGTTTCTTGTGACTTTTCTTCTTTGACTTTTTGACCTCCCGGCTGCTTTCACTTTCACTGTCACTGTCATATGACAGTGACCTTCTCTTATGCCTCTTTAATTTCTTTTCATTGGCTTCAATGGCGGCTTCAAGCTTCTGCTGCCATTTCAAAGGGGCTTCTTTTTTTGCCAGCACACGCTGCTTCTTCTCTTCAACCAACTGGATAAACGTCTTGTAGTCCATTCAGATGTAAAAATCAACTCAATATCTGCATTATGGTATGATGATGACCAGAAGTGCATCTCAAAGAGAAAATGACAAAATGTTAGTTACTCTATCTTTAAAATCAAATCAATGAAGAACTTAATAAAAAGGATAAGAAAAATAAATGTCTTAACATGTAATATGTTTCCCTTTGTATAATCTTCTATGTTTAATATCATCTTAACAATCATAATATCAACTAAACATGTGACGAGTATGCTTCAAAAATAACAGAAGTTCTTAAAATAAGAATTAGTTTGGGACTCTTACCTTAGTTGAAAAGCAAACACGCCAAAGTTTGAGATTACTTAAGAACACAAAATCCCAAACTTGCAAATGTGAAGCCTATGAAAGAATCTGCAAAAATAACATCACTTTTAGGCCATAAAGATAATTGAATACTTTAACAACTGTTAACCTAAAAAAGATAGAGCAGTTACACTTCTACATCATTAGAGACACTAAATCTAAAAACTACAAAATATAATTTTCATTACCAAACTCGCAACAAAATACACCTAGACATCTAGCATGATGAAACGTCTCAACAATGGAAGTTCAGTTTAAATAAAAAACTAGATTCTGATGGCCCATAATTCCATAAAACTAATTTCCATCACATGTCTTATGAAATGCCTCGGCAGCAAAATTCAATTCCTTTGTTGAAAAGATGTAAGTACCAAGCCCTAAATCCTTGATCCAGCTTAGACATCCAAATTAAATTCCAATTAGGCAATTAGATTCCGCATAAACAACATAAAGTTTTGCCCTCTTTCAGAAAATTGAAATCCCTACAACTTGATCCATCAAGATGCACATCCAACAAAACCCTGATTCCATTAGATATCCTATAAATCTATAGCGAAAAGAAAACTCTTTTCTTGAAAGCAACAAGTACATCAGAGAAAACCCAAGTTCTATCCAAAGTACCATGACAATTTTTACTACTGACAACGAAACCCTTAGACACATACAACGAATTGAAATCAATTTCATTTAGATTCATACAACGAAAATCTTATCATCTCTCATAAAATTCAAATCCCTAAAGCTAGATTCATCAACAGATGCATCCAGTAAAACCCTAGATTCAAGTAAGCAACAATTTCCCCCCTTCGATCGACGAAATAGCATCTAGTCAACGATCGTAGCACGTAAAAACAAACCGTCGAATCACGCGAATAAATTGACAAACCCTAGATGTATGATCCAATCAAAAGAGGGAAAGGACATCAGATAATGGAAAACATTGAAACTCACGTACCTTGATTGAATCTCTGAAGAAGAAAATTAAGAATTTCGGATCAGATGCCTAGGGTTTTATAAGCAAATACGGTGTAGATTCGTAATTTGTTCTTCGTTAGCTTATAAGTTATACCACGGTATCTGGAAGCTTCCTATGAGGAGCGGTTGCTTTATTATGCAAGAAACCCGCGTGGACTTTTGGGTCCGTGTTTCCGGCCCGACCCGGACTGGCCCACTAATTTAAACCGGTAGCAATGCAACTTTTACTTATGCATATGGTTTTTATGGTTATTGGTGATAAACGAGAGCGAGAGTTGTTTTACATATATGTGGTGATGTGTTTCGAGTGGATTACAAGTGTTAATGCGTGTTGTACGGGTTTTTAGTGAGAGTTGTTTTGAAAGTAGTTTTTTTGTTTGTGCGGGTCAAATGAATTCAAAATAAGTCCAATGGAAGGTTTTTTACTTTTAAGTTTCTTTTTTCTTTTTCAAAGAGTTATTTTGGTTTCAAAAAAGAAAAAAACTAATTTTTATCTGGATATGTTATAAAACGAGAAAATAACATATGCATGTTTATTATAACTTGATATTCATATTGCTTGAGTTTTCACCTTTTGGGTTATAATTTTTTAAGCAATCATGTTTTAGTGTTATTTCACTCGTTACAAATTTAAAATTATTTTCTAACGTATAATATTGCTTGACAAAATATGTCGAGTTAACTCTCACATACGTGATCATGATATCATGAAAAAGCAACAAAGTATTATAGGTCTTATGCATTGTAAGATAATTATGCTGATTAGAGTGATTAAAAGATTTTTTTTATTACTATTATTATATTTTTTGCTATACATGTAAAAGGTTGTATGCTTGTATAGAATGCACAATTATGCCGATTAGTGAGATTGATAGAATATTTATATTTTTTCTTTTTAGCTCTACATGTAAAAAGTTGTATAGCTTGTAAAATAAAATATAAATCTATATTTATTAATAAAATAATAATTTTAATGTCACATGGTATTCTCTTAAACTTTTATTTTTTTCAATTTCCGTCTAAATATGTATTTATTCTTAGTGTTAGTCTAGATTCATTTTACTAAAAGTCAACTTCTGATACAAGATATATGTTAGTAAACATTTGGAAATTAAACCCTAAATTAAAACGTATTTTTTTTTGGAAATTAAATCATACCCGATATTTCTTATTTTTTCAAATAATTCATCAACAAAAACTATAGAAATCATTTATGGTTTTCTTTATCTATGGAATGGATTCTTTGATTGTGTGTTTTCATTAAATACACGGTTTATATTTGAATCATGACAAAAGTTATGAGAATTTTTTCATCGACTCATCTTCAATTAGAAGAAATTTATGAATATCTTTTCTGGGAAATGAAATCGTACCTAATTTTAAAATATTTCTTAACCATCCCGACTTTACGACCCTCACGACTTATCTTTATAAAATCAGATGATATCGTCTTCGACAAACTTTATCAATGTTCTCATTTTGGCTTTAGTATCATCAAATTTTCTTCAACAATATGTATTTGTTTTTTATTTTATTTAAGCTTTCATCTTCTCTTATTATGATTTTAACCTATCATTGTTTATAATTGTATTTTTGGATTAATATTAGTTTACTTTTTTTATTTGTAGGTGATCTACTTCAAATCAATCTGTGAAAATATATTACATGGTTCTACTTTTTAAACTTCTCTATTTCTTTTATGTGTATTGCAATATCATTATTACGTTTGATTGGAATTCGTTTAATACGTGTGCGAATTGTTTTGATGTATCTCAAAGTAATATTGAAAATTGCACTTTTATTCCACGGTTGACTTTGACACCTTCAATCAAAAAGATTTTTTTTATTTCTAATAAGACAATTACTTTTAGTCGTGTGTTTTGCAATTACAATAAACAAAAGCCAATGACAATTGTTACCCAACGTTGGTTTGTATTAAAACATGAATCATGGTCAATTCTATGTTACGTTATCTCGAGTTAAAAGTAGACAAAAATTAAAACTATTAATATTAGATAATTATGAAAAAATCACCAACAAAACATCAAATGTTATATACAAATAAATTTTCAGATGTTTATAAATTTAAAATATTGTTTTTCATGTTTAATTAAATTTGTTTATTACTTAAAGTTTTTATTTATAAGTTTATATTATTCAATATTATATACTACTTAGACGTATAAATATTAAAAGAGAAAACCTACTAATATTAGTTGTAGCTAATGTTAAAAAATTATATATAAAAGTCGATATACAAAGTATCATCAACAACGTTATAACTTACGAATCTTTTTAAACAACAATATTTTTGAATTGAACTCATATGTTACACGGATCTTTAGGCTAGTATATAATACAAATGGTTACGTTTTAGGTTTCTCTTAATATACAAAAAGCATGTAAAATTAGTCATATGTTACTATGCTCATTTTCCAAAGATTATATAATCTTTTTACTCATATATTACTATGCTCATTTTCCAAAGATATATTACTATGCTCAATTTCCAAAAGGTTATATAATTTTCTTACTCTAATAAAAGATACCTTAAGGTGACACGTGGTAGCACCAAAGTCATCACCACCAAAAAAATTTGTCTCTTTCTTATCTTAAATAATTACCTTAATTACTAATAATATTATTTAACAACTTTTACATTTAATAAATTAAAAAGAATATCTATTTATTAATGGTAAACAAGTATTTTATAAAATAATAATTTTTTCTAAAGCATAAAACTTTTTTAAATATGAAATATTTTAAAAATTAGTATTTTTAAAAATACATTTCTTTAAAACCAAAAATAATTAATTTGAGAGTTATAATAAGAAATTTTTAAGATATGACATTTTTATACGGTTTGTTTTAGAACAAAATATTTATTTTTTTGAAAAAAAATTAAAAATAAAATTTTAAAAAGTTGATATCACTATTTTATTAGTTGTAGTCCTTTCTCATATGTAATTTCATTTATATCATATCTTAGAATATCATTTGATAATTATTAAAATTTATTATATTAATATTTTATTTATTCAACTCGTGTAATACACGAGTTTACTAAAACTAATAAATTAATATGCTCATTTTTTATCGGGATAAACTGGGTATGTGATCAATGAACAACAGGTATCATTGTATGGCACACCTGCCTTAAAACCATAAAAACTTTTACATTTTAGTTCCATTATCCAATCTCAGAAGAGGAAGGATATTGTCCCATTTACTTTTAAGTTTAGTGGTGAATAACCAAAGTATTTTATTTTAATTTATCATATATAAGTCTTCCCATTGACATACATATTATATTTGTATAGACACGTTATGATGCCTAACGTCCCCTTCGCATGATCTTGATAGTTTTGTTCCTCACGAAACATAAACATAACTTACTTACAAACAAGGTTCTTTCTACATCCATATCCAAACACTTGCTTATGATAACCGAAAATTTCTTAATAGTTGAGATAATAAAGTTAAATGAATTAAAATCATAGATTTTTATAAACTAGAAGAGTGTCCGAGCAATGCAGAGGGGTGACATTTTATATTCGGTACGTGTTTATAATATTTTGTTATTCTTTTAGTGTTTTTACAAAAGTCTGTTATGTTTTTTCCTAAGCTAAATTTTAAAAAATCAAATAAATGGGTTCTGCGTGACTACTTGTATATTTATGCATTAACTTATTGCACATCACAAGTTACAGATCGGTTTAACAAAAAGTTTACACTAAAACGTTAAAAAAATCACATGTTACAAATGTAGTTTTTAAACGTGATGGATTAAAAGATATAACTGAAATCTTAAACAAATAAAGTTTTTGTTTGTTCATGAGTAGATAATATGAAATTTTATGTAAGTGTTAGTATATATAAGGTTATTATGTAAATATTTATAAGAGGTAATATGTAAATAATGTTATAATATTAGAGTTAATTTATTTTTGCTTCCTAATGTTTGACTAAAGTACCTATTTTCCTCCAAAAGATTAAATATAATTTTACCTCTAAAAGTTTCATATGTTGTTCTAATTTTCCTTCAAAAGTTTAATTATATTGGATAAAGTTAAAACAACTAAAAAAACTTTTTGATTAAAGTTGAAACAAATTGTAAAACTTTTGGAGGTATATTGATTTTTAATCTTTTGAAGTAAAATGGTTATTTTCAACAAACCTCAAGTAGTAAAATTGAACTTAACTATAAATATTATTTTACCCCAAAAGTGTTTGTATTTTATGCATTGAATTAAGTAAATATTTTTAATTTTATGATATTTTAAAATATTTTTCTCATATATTTTATATATAATATAAATATATCACAATTATAAGATACAAATGTTTTCAATAATAATTCATCTTAAAGTAATTATAAATTATAATAACTTCCATTCATGTGATTATACGTAAATGATAGAATTTTAAAAATTATAATTGTACCACTAAACATCATTTTACACTAAGCACTAGCTCAACTCACTTCAAACTTTATATCAAAACCGTAAAACTCGAGCATGACTCGTGACTAATATTTCGAGTTTGAGCTTGGTTCTGGAATAACATTCGAAGCTTAAGCACGGCTCATGCTTAATTTTATAAGATCAAGCTTGACACATTATTGTTATATATCATCATCATCATGTATTTGGAAAAAAAATGCAAACTCTTGTTGCACTTTTATCATGTTTTCAGTTTCATTTCCGTTATTTGGCTCTTTCTTCACCTTTTAATTTCCTTTTTAACAACTTTATTACTTTTTCACAACATCTTAGCTAGACTCTATTTAGTTTCATATCACACCATTTTCAAAAAAGAAAATTGGTATCAAAAGTGTTATTGAGTCGATGGAGACATTGCCAAAATTCATCCTCTTCATCGGTGTATTTCTTATGGCTTTGGCATCCGCGGATGCAAAGATCAATTCAATTTTCGCATTTGGAGATTCCCAATTTGATCCGGGTAACAATCAATACATCAAGAACTGCACCCTTCAGGCCAACTTTAGACCTTACGGTTCGAGTTTCTTTCACTATCCCACTGGACGTTTCACCAATGGTCGAACCGTTGTGGATTTCATTGGTTAGTCTTTCTTTCTAGACATCTATCTTCCTCTGGATCATGGGCCATCATCAAAACTTATAGTAATAGGACCCAAACACACACAAATATGATTAGATTCGTTAACACTAATATTTTTTTTTTTAAAAAACACCATATTCTTTTAACCTTTTGATCAAGAGTTTGTATTTTTTAAAATTTAGAATTATTGCATATAAGTATGCCTGTTTATGTATGTATAAAAACATACCAAACTTATTTTTTTCGTATGTTTTGAAATTTATAACTCTATGTGTAGATTATAATACTCGTGGGGGTTATATATACGAACAAAATTATTCATATTTTGTTAATTTCATGATAAATTTTTATTATTTTCTTTTATTTTAATGTTATTAATATTAAAAATAACAATTTTGTTTCGTCGAGTTTGTTATGAGATGTTTAGTGATATGTAGAGAATCATCCTCTAATTAAAAGTAAACACGTAAGCTTTTTTTTTTTTATTTAATGTTAATTAATGGTAAGAAATATACTGTTGTGCAGCACAATATTTAGGGATTAAGTTTCAGAAACCATACCAAGAGGTGTATCGACACTTAGCAAAGGGCCACCGGAGGGGTTTTCCGGCGAACGGAGTCAACTTTGCAAGTGCCGGAAGTGGACTTTTGCGGGAGACAAACAACGATGAAGTAAGACACACAACTTTATATAAATAATATTATGTTAGATTCTCGTATATTATACGGTCTGAATAACAAAAATTACAATAAATAAATATTTTATGTGTTAATAAACTATTATATGATTTTAAAGGGTGGCAAATGACTAGACTTCAATACATTTTGTGAAAAAAAATGTCAACTTAAATCTTATGTTCAATATTGAGTTAAGGAAACAATTAGAAGAAATCTTTTGTTTTATGGGTTGATATCAATCAAAATATTGAATTTAACGATTTTTTATTATAATATTAAGTTATAATAAATAATACGTTGTCTAAAATAATGAGTTATATCAAGAAAAATTATGAAGGGGTTCTAGAACTACGTCACACATGTCCGTTGAAATTTTTATTTATTAAGTAATGTGTATAATATACTAAGTTAGTATCCCGTGTATTACACGGATTGAATAAATAAATTAATAAATAATTAATAATAAAAATTTATGATATAAAACAATGTTTGAAGATAAAATATGATTATAATTAATTGTATATAAATAACTATTTCAAGTAAATAAACAATAAATAAGTTATAGACAAATAGATATATAGATAAAGAGATAATCTAGTTAAACAGATTATAATTAGTAATAAACACGAAAAGTTACAGTACGATATTTTAATATAAGATATTTATAGAATTATATATACGTGATTGTTCAAGAGATAAAATAATTATACTATTTTTTGAATCTTTTATCTAAATAGTTTATTTTTAAATATTTGTTTTAAGATTTTATTATAAAAATTTATTGTTTATAAAAAAATTGTTTATTAAAAACTCAAGTTTCCAATTATAAAGGTTAATTTAATAAAACTACTTTTAGAAAATTCCATATTTTTTATAATTATTTTAAAAAAGGACTAATTTAAAATATTTTGTTTCAAAAGGATCAATGTTTTAGAAAATATATGAATTTAAATTTTCTTAATAAAATTTATTTTTAAAAATATAGTTTGATTTTAAAAATTATAGATGAGAGAGAAAAATATATCAATTGATTAAATTAGTTTTATGAAGATAGAAAAATTGTTTGAGTTTTTAAATTACTTTAATATTCTTTTGAAGGGAAAATAAAAGGAAAAATAAAATGAGGATGTTTAAAAAATTAACAAGTGTTAAAAAGATGGTTTAAAAATATAACAAGTGACAGAAATTTTTTTTATTATTAATATCTATAAATATAGATTATGTGTACGTGCATGCACATGTGATATATGACATTGTTTTAACAAAACAAAAATAACACTTATAGAGTAACAAATCATAATATTTTAAAAATAAAAAAATTAGCACCGCCAAATTTATCAATTAAAATGAATTAGTTTAATTTAAATTTAAATAATATATTTAAAGAAGAAGAAATTTATTGGTCAATCAAAAGTTATCAATCATTTAATGTTTAAAATTCAAATTTATATAAATACAAGTATGTTACTAGTACACCAAATTTATTTTATTATTTTTATTTTTTTCTATACATACCTATGGATGAAAAAAGATAGAGACAATACGGTGTCTTAATAACATAAATATATGTTTGTATAACACAACCATTATATAAAATATGAAAACATTTAAATCGATCATATCTAACTAATTTTATTAGTTCAAATTATTTAAGCTAAGAATCATTGATATTTATATGATATTTGACTACCATTATTTTTAACATAACTTTACATAATTAGTTGAGTTTTTTATAAACTCGGGAACATTATCTTTAAACTCATAGTCTATAAGGTCACCGAACACATGGCATCTTACGACTAGGGGTGTTCAAAGTCGGATATCCGATATTTCGGATATCCGAAATTTCGGATAGTGGAAATCACTATCCGAAACCGTATCCAAAATTTCGGATATCCGAAATTTCGGATACGGATTTGGATAGTGATTCGGATATCTGAAATTCATTTTTTATTTTTTTATTTTTTAATTTTTTTTCAATAATTAGACATAATATTATAAAAATAATATAAAAAACCAACTCATATCATAAAATTTACAATATACACTAAAAAATCTCAACCTAAAGTAAAAATATATCTAAAATTCAAAAAAATTAAAAAAATATTTTTTAGTTTTCGGATAATCGGATATCCGAATATCCGAAACTTTTGAAAATCACTATCCGAATCCGAATCCGAATTTTCGGTTATTTCATATTCGGATTTTCGGATTTTTGGATTTTCGGATTTTCGGATCGGATTTTCGGATTCGGATATTTTTGAACACCCCTACTTATGACTAGCCATTATATTATTTTGGATTGATTTTTGTGTATATATTTTTGGAGTATGTTAGTAGTCTTTGTTCACAACCAAACCAACCCAAATATTTATTAAAAAACTAATTTTTTTCTATCTATACAACCGAACTAAACTTATTTTTTTCACTCTCTTTAGCAACCAAACCAAACTAGTTTTTCATTTAAATTAACCTTTCATGACTAACTTTTAGTCTATTAAAGATTAATAGAAAAATAATAATAAATTCTTTTATGTCATAAAAGTAAATTACATATTTATATATAAACGTAAATAATCTTCTCAATCTTTAAAATGAAGTAAAAAATTGGAACCATAGACGAAAATAAGAATCGCAAGAGTGAAAAATTGGAACCATTCGGGTTCGAGCTGCAGAACCCCTCACCCACCTTTTTAAAGGTGATTTACGCCCTTAAATATTTATAAATTTATTTGTTTTATCATGAAAAGTTTTTTAAGTTTTTTTTTTCTAATGAGAGGACATAGGCATTTACAATACTTATGAATTCATTATCTATTCTACTTTCATTTGTTTGTACCATGTTTATTGGCAGAAAGTGACATCACTCCAAGTTCAACTACAACAATTCCAAGGTCTTATTTTTCATAAACATTTACCCAAAACACAAATCGAAAATTCTTTATTTTTACTCGTATCTGGTGGGAATGACGTATTTTCTTATTTCCTCACACCTGGTGCGTCGAAAATGACACCAAGAACCTATATACGTGCCATGTTGAAAGAGGCAATCCGCTTCACAAGCATAATCTATAGGTACGGTGGTCGTAAGATCGTTCTTTTCTCAATAGGGCCGATAGGGTGTATTCCTGGAAGAGTCCTCATACGAGGTGCATCTACTGAACAATGCAACGAGAAGATGGACATGATGGCAAGATATTATAACGCTGCATTGAAACGTTTTATACGTAATATACCTAAAATGTATCCTGGTGCAATCGGTATTTATGCCGCATCATATGACACTTCAAAGAAATATCGTGATAACCCACTAATTTATGGTACTTCTTCTTTTACGTAATCACTTTTGTTATTCATAACATATCGGGTTAAATGAATTTTTGTTATGAGGTCGGATTAACTTGTAAACATTTCTTTTACGTTTTCTTTTAAAGTTACATTAAAATGTTTTATGCTTTTTAGAAAAGAAAACTTTTGACCTGTTTAACCCATTCGACTTTACTACCGTATATTTAGTTGTTTATTTACTAACATTTGTTTTAATACATCAGGTAATACCGATGTAACTCATGCATGTTGTGGGGGTGGGCCGCTAAATGGAATGTTGCAATGTGGGTTAAAAGGTTACAAGATGTGTTTGCTCCCAAATACGTATTTTTTCTGGGATTATTTTCATCCCACAGAGCATACTTATGGGCTTATTTCTAAGGACTTTTGGGCCGGAGGGAAAGATGAAATATGGCCTATTAATCTCAAGACTTTGGTCCACAATATGAGCTCACCATTCCTTGAACCTTTTTTTTATTTAATAAGTTTATGTTACTTAATACCTATGGATATTTTCAAGGGGTAATCTTAATCTTAATACTAAATAATGAGAGTATTATGTGATATTTGAATTGTATATTGTCATAGTTATGCTTTCATTTATATGGAAGTAATATAAATGATTAGACGTTTCTGTTTAGGTAGTTTGATATTTTATTTTAGCTTATTAGTTTTGTTTATATAAAATAATAGCAAATAGATATGGCAATTTTATTAGTTAACATATCATGTTTTATAGTGAGTCACTAGGTCAAAAATAAAATAAAATAATAATATAATGATACATTTTTTACAGGTTTCTACGCTCAATTTTTTAGTAATTACGTATCAGAAGACATTTTTCAATACTAATATAGAACACCCAAAATATGAGAGACAATCTTGTTTTGCTCATAACCAAAGCTCCACCCATGATCATCATTGTTTAGACATCTTAAATATTGTAAATTAAGACTATAAAACCCAAATAATACAACCTATTACGTATCCCCAATAGCTATATCTTTTAATCTTTTAATAATAATAATATAATAGATTCACCAAAAGGGTCCCGTGACCGAAAGCACGTGAGGAAATCCAGTTCATTCATATTCACTCAAGTACTCGACTCAAACCACATATAACACGGTGATTACTTCCGAAGTTAAGTTTCTTCCGAAGCTTAACATAGTTTTACCAAAGCTAAGTTGGTTTCTTCCGAAGGTTATGTTTGCTTCGGACCCGAGCTTTCCGATCAAATGCAGATCCAGAAGAATGGGTTTGGGCTCTTTCTAAGTGAGCATTACGCTTAACTCGTATAAAAAGGGTTTGTAATCTACATGTCCCGTTATTATTTATAATATTTAATGAAGCTTTTATATGTCAAAGTTTTTTTATTTTGAAATATTAAATGTTACAATTATTTATTGTAGGATATTTATAGTTTATGATGAATTCTTTATGAACATTTGTGTTTTCTAGTTACATAAATGTATGAAAACTATAATTTCACGGGTTAAATATGTCACTTGTATGTTATCGTATGAATATACTAATTGTGTGTCTGACGTGACATTTAGACTCGTGTCGTACGTAGTTTTATTGATGTAAACATTAAAGCATGTTGTAGGTTTGATCAGCCAATCCAAAATTACGACTTGTTTAAAACACATCATTTTTTAAAAGAAAATTTTGTATTTCATATTTACTAATGCATTATGGGTCGATGTACGAATTTTTTGTCGTTGATTTGTCACCATACAAAAAAACACAAACGTCGTTTTCTTTTGTCATAAACGTCTAATATTGACCAGAAAATTTTAATTGCTTTTCTTACGGAATTGAATTAAAATAAAATGTTCATTCAAAATAATGAATATCAATGTATCGAGCAAAAAGTCGCCACTTATTATTGGTCAACAAAATTATAATAAATATGACTTTTTTGTGGACTTAGACTTGGACCATATTACTGTTATGCAAAAAGGTGTGCTTTCCTAGTAAAATGTCAGGGATTGAAATATTCTAAGAACTGGTTCAAGTAAATTACAATCGTTGATTATTATGAATTGACTTTTAACTAATTGGTTTAGACCAAAGTCAGCCTTCTAGATAATTAAGGAACGGTTATAAAACCACTTAAAGAGTTAATGTTTGGTTATGAACCAAAATTATACCATTCAAAAGGATGTTTCATGGATGCCTATTCATCTCTTAATCATACATTAATCTAATTATATACGCCACTTTCTAACGTAACTAACTATAACTAACAGTATGTACACGCATGTCGCATATTCATCTATGACGTGTAGATTGCAGTTTGGACCAGAAGCTCCTTCGAACACAAAAGGGAAGAGGTTCACTAGAACACAAGAATACTCTAAAAAAGTTTTAATTATGTGTCAAGTTAAAGATTGTATGCTTATTCAAGTTTAATTTGTTGTTATGAATTTGCATTTTCAAGTGTTAGGTTACATGTTAATGTCGGCTTATGGATGTCCGTATTGTAACTTTCTTGCTAGTGCTTAATTTCAGCTAATTACCAATGTTTTTAAAACCGGACAAGACAGTGAACCGAACGTTTTACTGGTCCGCTGGTCGGACCGGTTCAACCGGCCGGACCGTATATAAGAACCGGATAAAATTATAATTATTTTTTGTAAATATATGTAAAAATTATAAAAAAATAAAATATTATATATATATATATATTATATATACATATATACATATACATATATAAATATACATACATATATACATATACATATACATATACATATATAAATATACATACATATATATACATATATATATACATATACATATACATATATAAATATACATACATATATACATATACATATATACATATACATATATAAATATACATACATATATATACATATATATATACATATATATATACATATAATATATACATATATATACATATATATAATATATATATAACCGATTCAACCTGTCCGGTTCCGAGTCCGACCGGTCTGACCACTGGTTCAACGTTAAAAATGTCTTAAGCACCGAAGCAGATCGGATTGGAGTCTGGTTTCCCGTCAAACTGATCGGTCCGGTCCGGTTTTAAAACCATGCTAATTACACATAGAAAAATCCATATGTTTGGAAAACACTGCATTTTCTTTGTTGTTGACGGTAGAGGCACACAACTTTTCTTTTGTATCGGTTTAAAATGAAAATGAGTTTGACAGGTTGAGTTAAAAATTAGCTCGTCTCAGATTGTTGATCTGTTTTCAATCGTTTTTTAACCTTCTCTTTTGTTATGGTTTTAGTGACTTTTGGCCGGTTCGGCTCCCGGTTTATAACAATTTAGGGAATAAAACCATGCTAATTACACATAGGAAAACCATATGTTTGGAAAAACTGCATTTTCTTTGTTGTTGACGTATCGATTTAAAATCAAAATGAGTTTGACAGGTTGAGTTAAAAATTAGCTTGTTTCAGATTGTTGAACTGTTTTCAATCACTTTTTTACTTTTTCTTTTATTATGGTTGTAGTGACTTATTGACCGGTCCGGCTCCCGGTTTATAACCATTGAGGGAATATAAACGGGCTCCAAATGTGTTCGGTTCAGGCTTTGGGTAGGCGGCTCTTTTCCCAAAACCGGTTTTTTGGCCCACATGTTGATAGTTATTTTTTTTCTAAACAAAACTAACAGAAATACATTATGTTAGATCTTACATGAACTCCAAACATAAATACCAATAATCAAATCAATCATACCCTATATACCATGGATTTCTCTCCGAAGAATATGTTGAAAGGCACAATATCCTTTTGGATATTACACATAATCTTGCTATTAAAATTATATGTAATGATTTATTAGTTAAAATGTCCAATACACGAGCATGAATCAATTAAAGCTCATTTACTACAAGTCTATCAGTTTTCAAGCCAGTTTTAGTTAAAGAATGTCAAAAGTGAAAAATTAATAATAAATCCACTCATTCTTTTTAACCAAACATACGGTCTCCTTTAATTACGATATAATGATTTTAACGTTTCATTTGTGTCCAAATAATCAAATTTGAAGCCCGGCAATGCGACCCGGTCTAAGTGAAATCACACCAGCGTATTTATTTGTTTAGTTCGGTCTTAACACGTTTTGCCCCTCGACAGTTGAATCTAACGTCAATAGATTTGCTTATAATCAGATTTATTATTATTATTATTATTATTATTATTATTATTATTATTATTATTATATTATTATTATTATATTATTATTATTATTATTATTCATACCCCACACGCACACCATCCCTGACAAGTGACAAATCCTCAGTCCTCACTCCTTCCTTTTACGCGCATTCATCTCACCCCAATGCATATGATATATTCACACACACCCACCAATTCCCCCAAAATTAACTAACTTTCTCTCTCTAAAACACACACACACACAAACACTCTTTCTCTCTCTAAAAACCGTCAAATGGGTAACTACATTACAGCTTGCACCATCGGCTTCTCACCGGAGATCAAAACCACCAAAGCTTCCAGAGTCATCTTCCCCACCGGAGAAATCCGTCAGTTTCAAACCTCCGTCAAAGCAGCAGAAATCATGCTCGATTGCCCCAATTTCTTCATCGTCAACTCACAATCCTTAACAATCAACCGTCGCTTTGCGCCTCTCGCCGCCGACCACGATCTCGAATCCGGCAACGTCTACGTCATGTTTCCGATGAGGAGAGTGAACTCGATGGTGACGCCTGGGGATATGGCGGTGGTGTGGTTGTCGGCGAATAGTGCGCCGAAGAGGATCTCCGGGAAGGTGTCTCCGGCGGTTGGTGGTGGTGATGCGGTGGTGGATGAGGCGGAGCAGCCGCGGCTGGTGGTGGATGTGGCGGAGTTCGGCCACCGGCTGGTGGTGTCGAGATCGAAGAAGCCGTTTTTGGATACTATTACGGAGGAGCCTGTGCGTTGCAAGTAGTGGGGTTGTTTTGTTCTCGTTGGAGGGTAGGATAGTAAATTTGTAGATATGGGATTTTATTTATTGTTGTTGTTAGATAATTAAATTATGGATTGATTAAGTATATGACGTCAAAAATGTATTCCTGAGTTTAAATGACAAGAAATTTTATTTGATTATATTATTATTATTATTATTATTTATTATTTTTTTTTGAAGGAGAAATTTGGGCTAGCAAAAATCTATAAACCAGAAGAGTACGAGTCTCAAAAAATAAAAATAAAAACAAACAGAGTATGAATTATAAATAATCATCAACTAACATCAAAAGAAAAGCTCCGTTAGAAACTTTTGTTCATTTCCAATTATCTTCTTCTGGTGAAAGTTTTGTTGAACTGAAAAGTTTCAATAAGCTGTTAAATTGGATGAATTCGACTTGCCCTTGTAATTGTCTCCTTTAACTCCATTGCCAAAACAACCCATTTGAATTAGTGTAATGTTGGTCCTCTATCTTGCTTTCTTTTATTGATTCAAGGGTGTAGACAGGAAAAGATTGGGCGCAATTGTCTAACTAGAATCGAATTTGATCTCCTTGGCCCGAAACCCCAACTATGAACTGCGATATATCTATGTTCACATGCAAGAAATTAGAGTTAATTTTATAAAATTTTCTTTAATGTTCCTAGAATTGTGAGTTTGGCGGGGATAGAACTCCAACTTTTAGATTTATAATGGAGCACACATATCACGTTTCTCTATGATCTTCCTTTTTCCGTCTTGAAACGCCACCATCAACGAGTCAAAAGACTAATGTTTGCTGCCTTTAGACATCCCAAACCTAAACCACCATGATCCTTCGGGGCTATTGTTCGTTGCCATGAGACCCAAATTTGATTCTTAATTTATTTGATGTAACCCCCATAGAAAATTTCTCCTGATTCTTTCTAGGCAGTCTAGAACTTTTGTCGAGGCTCTATATAGTGAGAAAAATAATAAATCGTTCTGATCAAAGTCACACGTCCTCCTATTGATAGACCTTTGGCCTTCCAATGTTATAATCTAGATTCGAATGTTTCTACAACCGTTTCCGATTCTTTTCAAGGTTCATGTTGGCGCCTACTTGAAGTCCTAAGATATTTTAAAGGAAAATTTCGTACTTTGCACTTCAAGATGGAAGCCTTGCTAATGTTAATCCTTGCACATTCATATTTTTAGATGATAAAAAAGCAAAAATTTTGAGGAACTAAAACAATAAAGCGGAGTCTATTATAGAATTATCAATGTTCATTAACCGTTAAATTAATAGTAAGGTAAAAAAATACAATTTAAATATATAATAAATGTACGGACAACCTAACAATCCATAAACAAAACCTTAAAAAAATATATTTGAATCTTTATACTACACTAAAGGTTAAGTGCTTTATTCATCTCTTGTTTTCATACAAAGTTATCATTTGAGTTCAAAGGTTTAAATGTTATCATTAAATCTAATGGTATATATAAATTATCATTTGAATTCATATTAATTCATCTAATTAACATAATTAACATGTTTTATTAACCTTTCCAACTTGAGGGGCATTATGTTTATAAGGTTTATTTGAATAACATTTGAATCTTCTTGTCAATTTGGTTACATCATTAAAAGTTTGTTTTAAAATTAATATATGGTTACGAGTAATAGTGTTTTATGGTTATTATTCATGAGTTGTTGATGTCATACTTTCATTGTTCATTTACTTTTACGAAATAGGAGTTTTATAAATATGACTTAGACAGTTGGTGGCATGTGACTTGTTTGTTTATTTTTATTGCGTGGTATGTTTTATAAAGTTATAAATGAGTCAATATCCAATGGTTATTCTTAGCTTTTGTTTCATCTAGCATCTGACAGGGTAATCAAATTGTAATGATGATTATCAATAGAAATCAAATGTATAAACCTCTCACTTGGGGTTGGTTTTTTTTATTTTGTAACTGTTTTAACTATAACACATCTTAAGTGGGATGGTTTAACGAGAAACGTTAAAGTGTTAATTACATACAGTCAAATAGATTTAAATTATAGTTTTTATGAAACCTTTCCATCCAAATGATAATACTTTAACTTTTTGATTTAAATAATAATTTTTATAAAACCAGGGGATGTAAAAAGTACTTAACTCTACACATAAATATACAGAAACCAAGGTATATGTGATAAAGCTAAAGAAAGAATACGAGAAAATGAATAAAAGATCAGGAGTGTTTAAGGTCTAAACTTCAATAAATATTATAAAATTAAGGATGAGTGTGATAAAAAATAATAAAATAAATAACAATAAAAAAGATAACACATAGGTGTTTTAACTTTCTAAACCCTAAATAAACGTCATTTTCATCTTTTTTTTGTTCACACACAGCTCATCTCCATTGTCTTGTCTCTTTCTATTTCATCTACTCTTTATTGACTCATCTCATTTCCATCTCCTTTACACACTGAGGGTCCTCATCCTATCACTTTCACCATTTTCGAATTTTCCAATTTGTTAGAGAGCGCCCGACTTATTTCTACACGACTCCAACCAAAGCGCGTTGAAGTAGACGCCTTGTGTACACCTCCCACCTTAATAGATAGAAGCGTCTTGTGTCTATGCATGCTTTAAACATGTTCTCACAATTAATGATTGAATGTAAAAAAACTGAAAGTTTGAGTCAACTCTAAACTTCTACTAACAATACTTAGACTTGCTATTCCGTCATCATTATTGATTACAAATCACTATGTTAGGACACATTAACTCGGGTTTCTAGTTATTTTATGTTTTCGTTGTAGGTTGTTTAACAATAAATTTACAGGTGTACACTAAAACTTACTTATATAAAAAATAATACATTAATCACCAATAATATCCATAACCATGATCTATAACAAAATCCTTAACGTAACTAATGATGTCAATCTTCACCAATAATAAGATTCTTTGTGGACTATAACTCTACTAATTCATGTGGTGACAACCATACAGCACACACACTAGCAAGAATTCAAAAGCAAATTCAACCTTTTTTCTAAAATCGCATGATTCACTATCAAAGCTATTGATTTGAAATTGATACACCGATTGAATCAATATCATGTCAAATTAGTGGGTTATAATTCTAATAGTGATGGATGGAATCTCTGGTGGTGGTATGCATGATTTCATAAGTGGGCGAACTCCACTGCTTGATAGAATGTAAGCATCAAAGAACTCTCATTAAGAAAGCCCCAATTAGATTATTTTACTCTTTTGAACCGAAGTTTGATTTCTCATCTTAGTTCTTATTATACGGGTTGAAATATAAAATTGTTGAGTTATAATCTGTGTTTATATAATTGTGTTCGTTACTTGATTCGTGGGATTTTACTTTTGGGTATGTTTAGACCAACATGATCATGTCAATTTTGATTTAATACTATGGTACACATTCTGGTTAACAATTAGAGTCTACTTATTATATAGTTTGCCTAGATTATTGATAGATGGTATTAATGCAATATGTTTACTATGATGTTAATTGCTGAGGCAGAGGCGAAAGACCACACATCACATACTGATGCAACGGGCATTGATATAATATTAAGGATTTTTACATATTTTTCCATCTTTAAGACCACAAATTACGTATTTTCCCAAGCTAAAAAATTAGTTATATATATATATATCCCTTCGTAATTCATATATATTACATATTTATCCATTTCATTAAACTTAACCTATTAAATAATTATTTTACCTTGATTTTACTAAGTGATTTTTACATATTGATGTTTAATTATTATAATCGTTTGAAACTTTAACAATTATATTTTGTATTTGAAGATATAAGTTTGGTTATGGGTTATTATTTTTTTGAAATCAAGTTTAAAACAAGATGAAATTTTATCGTTTTTATTTATATATAAGGCTCCAAATTTGGTAACTATGTAACTGATAGTCTTTGTAAGTGAAATGTATAAAAACACTTTAGTGAAAATACGAGTAACATAATTATTCGCTAAATAATTTTTTTATAAAATGAGTAAATATGTCATTTATATGTTTTAAGAAGAGGAAATATGTAATTTATTTTTAAATTTGAGTAAATATGTAATTATTTACTTTAGAATTAAGAAATATGTAAATGCCACTAATATTTATGAATTAGTTCTATATATGTTTATTGTTGTACATCTATTTTTCAGATAATAAGAAAAATATAAAAAAGGAATTGAATCTGCAGTTGTTTCCTCCTATTGCCTATTCACCAAATACAACCACTATGATTCTCAAATTTGGGTATATCACTTTATGTCTTTCGGTGAAGTTACACTAAAAGCCTCACTATAGTTAGAAGTGGACATAAAAACCAGTTCGAAAACCAAAACCGGTTTGAGACCCAAACCGGTTTGACCCAGACCAATTTCAAACCGGTCCAACTCGACGGTTAAATTCGGTTTGTAGGTTTGCTCTTTCAAACCGGTTTCTAACTCGGTCCAGTTCTAAACCGGTTCCTAAACTGGTTTTCATACAATTATTTAAACTTTTATGTCTAATTGTTTCTATATTTTATATATATTATATATTTCACTTTGATTTTGAATTATGTACTTAATTTGAAATTATGTATTTTGTTTTTAAAAACAATTATGTATTGTTCCTAATTTTATATGTTTTTATTTTTACAAATAAAAATACGTAAATGCATCTTATAGGTTTATTTAATTTATACAATTAATATGTAAAATTCATCTTATAAGTTTATTTAATTTTTACAATTAATTGTTTATTTAATTTATAACACTTTAAAAAAACCTAACCAGCCTAAACCGGTTTTCAAACCGGCCCAAACCGGTTTTCAAACCGACCCAAACCGATTTTATGGGTTTGGATTTTTCTAAATCCAAACCGGTTTAGAACCCGAACTGGTTTGAGCCCAAATCGGTTTTGACCACGGTTGATCAAACCGGGAGTTTTAGAAAAAACCTGGTTTGTACACCACTAAGTCTCTACTTACTACTTTTACATAGTAAAATTTATATTACTTTTGTTTTTCGTTCTTTATCCGAGTATATTGACACTCATTTCCCCCCTCTTTTACAACTATCATTGCGACATATTTATTTTTATCTAAGTGTAAGTGTAATTTCCGTTCAAAACCGTATTATGCGTGATAATGTAAAAGTTATCGCAATGTAAACGTACTTGTCATTGAAGCAAAAATGTACGATTCGTTGAAGTTGCTTTAAGGTTTCGCTTTTTGTAATTTTTCTCTTAAAGGTTTAAGATTTGATTTATTTTAATATTCTAGATATTACATGTAAGAGTTACTTATATTTATCTACGTTTAACTTTACTTTATCATTCATAACCGAGTTGTACCTGATAAAATACAAGTCATTGTACCGCAAATATATGTGAAAACGCACACGTACAAGCCGTTGAAGCTATTCAAGTTTTCTTTTTTTTTTTATACTTTTAATTGTTTTTCTCTTAGATCTTTCAAATTTTATTTTAAAAATTCATGAATGCCGTTTCGACTATCATATTTTATCAATGTTTCGACATAAATTCTCACGGGATGAATACTAACATACAATTCGTAACACGCTGTTGCAGCACAAGTAATTTTTCTAGTTAAATATGTTAGTAACCTGTTGTAGGGCACGTATGTAAGTTCTAAAAAACATATAATATTCTAATCTTTATAATACACTCAATATACATTACGGTTAGACATATTTGAGAACTCATAAACATCTTAAAACTACGAGTAATTATAATTCATATTTTTAAATTTTATACTTTTAACATATATTTATGTATGTTTATATACATTAAAAACTATCAAAGTAACACGAAAAACCATCAAAGTAATGTGTTCGTATGTTTTTAATTATTTTTATATATTTAGCTACACATGTACATGTGAACTTAAGAATTATATTTATTATTCTCTTTGAAATTCTAGATACATGACTACATATCACATTTTATTCATTTTTTGTATAAAACATAAAAAAAAGTTGTAAGTTGATATCTGTAATTCGTAATATATGTGTGAGTTCTCAAACTATTTTAACCCCATGCTAACTAGCTGGCTATATGTAATAAATCTTAAGAAATAAGAAAATAAAACAAATAAAAAATAGAAAAGTTTAAGGTCTAGTATTATTGAAAACTACAACATCAAAGATGATAAGTGCAATTAAGTGGAAAAAAACCTTTTAAAACTAACAATAAAAAGTTAGTAATATATCATTTAAGTTTCTAAACTTTAATTTTTACTGACGTTTGAAACTACCCCTAATACCAGAGTAAACCTTCATGAGAAGTTATTTTTAACCGTGCATGTTGATTTTAACACTACAAGTTTGACTCACCCAAAAACATTATCAATAAGGAAACCTACTATTGTGAAAAAACCCTATTGAGTAAGATTTTAAACAGAAAATTTAAAAAATCTCGAACTTTAACCATTACCCCAATATCATTAGAAAAAAAAAGAATGATTCTAAACCTTAAATAACCATCATTATCATCTTTTT
This sequence comes from Flaveria trinervia, assembly GCA_025506515.1. Taxonomy (NCBI): domain Eukaryota; kingdom Viridiplantae; phylum Streptophyta; class Magnoliopsida; order Asterales; family Asteraceae; genus Flaveria; species Flaveria trinervia. The sequence goes on along the minus strand of CM046441.1, from coordinate 86,034,062 downwards.
TGCATTACACACATCTCATACTCCATCAATTTGTCTCCACCACTTTCATATATTCTCCATTTACTCATCTCATCTCATCTCTATCTCCTACACACATATGGGCTCCTCATTCTACATCAGTGTCAATTTTTCAATTTCCACATATCGCCCGACTTATGCCTAAGCGACTCCAATCGAAACGTGTTGAAGCATCTCGTGTAATCTCTCACCTATAGTAGATAGAAGCATGCCGTTGGTTGCTTGAGGCGGCTCACGTCCATAACAACCCTCTAATAATTTTTCACAACTTAGGGTAGATAGTAAAACTATAAACTAGATTTTTAAATTAAAACTATATCAAAGATACTTAAAAAGAACAGAGTGAATAAAAGATTGCATGACGGATGTCATGTGACGTCTGTGTAAGAGAGCATGAAACAACACCAATCCTTCATGAACTTACTCATCTTTGCTACACCCTTTTGCACACACATTTATGTAAATTGTGAAATATAAATAATTATCTTTTTCCAACAGCGATTATAATTATAAATAACTATATATGAGACAAACTATACTTCTAGGTATTTATGTTTAAGTTGTAGGTATTTTAACAATAAACTTATAGGTTACTATATACATTTAATTAAAATTTCTGTTGTAAGAAAAAAAGTTAAAAGTTACTTTAAAATAATAATACATAAATTACCAATAATATCCACAACAAAATCTTCGCCAATAATAACATCCACAACCATATATAACAAGATCCTTAACGTAACTAATGACGTCAATCTTCACCAAACAATTAAGATTCTGTGTGGACTATAGCGTACGAACTCATGTAGCAACAATTATATAATTCAGACACTCACTCCGGATTTTGAGCAAGATTTCGGAAGAAAATTCAACCCTTTTCTGTTAAGATTCGCATAATCGCATGATTCACAATCGATACTGTTGATTTGAAATTGATTCGCCGATTGAATCAATATAATATCGAATTAGTGAGTGATAATTCCTACAGTGATGGATAGATTTTCTGGTGGTGGTGGTGGTATGCATGGTCTCGGAGGTGAGCGAACTCCACTGCTGAACAGGAATGTAAGTATCAAAGAACTCTCAAATAGAATGCCCCAGTTGGATTTTCTTACCCTTTTGAACCGAAATTTGATTTTTCATCTTAAAAATGTTAATTTGGGTGAAAATATGAAAATTTTGAGTTATAATTTGTGTTTATTCACTCGTTCATTATTGAATAACATCAATTCGTACGATTTCACTTTTGGGTATGTTTAGACCACCATGATCATGCCGATTTCGATTCAATACCTTGGTTTCCCTTCTGGTTTGACAGTTGAAATCTGCTTATTACAGTTTTCTATTATTATTGTCTTGTTGATAGATGATATTGCAACCTGTGTCAGTTTTGCGAATTGAAATCTTTCATAACGAAATAGTTAAACATATTGATTCTATTTTGAATTGGACGAGCGTCTAATCGATATTTTTTCGGTTTTATGATCGTTGGTTTGATGGGTTATTTACAGGGTTTGAGGAGGAATGAGACATCAGCAAACGGTGAGCAGGGGGATCTTGAGCTTGGAGATGCAGTGCCGGTAATTTGTTGTTTCTTGATCACTTTTCATTATAGTCATATAAGGTGTTTGATGAAATGCCTAAGTGAAAATTAGTGTTAAGTTTTTCTAACTTTGATCTTGAATATTGAACAGGCTGCAAATGTGAGCTATGTCAGAGTGCTTGCTCTGGTAAGTGGATGTTGTTTACTTGTTTTGTCATTTCATCACTTTGAAGTTTGAAAAATAGAATTTTGTGGTTGTTTGTGAATTTATATATCTGTTTGTTAATCCTTTATCAGGCAAAACCTGAGGCAGGAAGATTGATTGTTGCTACTATTGCATTGTTGATTGCGTCCACATCAAGTATACTGATTGTATGACTGCATCTTCTTGTCTCTCAAATTCAAATTGTCCATATGAACAATGCGGCTCGAATGCATTCACACATTCAGTCTTTAATTATGCATAATTCTAAGACATTAAGTATTATCTTATTACTTTGTAGCCAAGGTTTGGTGGAACAATAATTGATATTGTTTCGGGAGATCTCCAAACACCTGAACAGAAAAGTGAAGCTGTAAGCGAGGTCAATAGAACCATTCTTGGGATCTTTCTGATTGTTATAATTGGGTATGGAAATTCTGAACCTCAGCACCTCCATTTCTTTGATAAGATTTTATGTTAATTTTCAAATAACTTTTGTATTGACAATTTCCACTCATATGGTGTTTTCAGTTCTATCTGCACAGCACTTCGAGCATGGTTATTTTCTTCTGCAAGTGAAAGAATTGTGGCTACATTGAGAAAGAATTTGTTCACCCACCTCATTAATCAGGTAAAGATCACTTTGTCTTAGCAAAAGAAGCAGTTTTTCTCCTTTTGTCATGGCTCCACTTAACTTCTTTCTAATTTTATAACATAATCGCAGGAAATAGCCTTCTTTGATGTTACACGAACAGGAGAGCTCCTTAGCAGGCTTTCTGAGGATACCCAGATCATTAAAAATGCTGCAACATCAAATGTTTCTGAGATTCTCAGGAATCTTTCTACTGCATTTATTGGCCTTGGGTTCATGTTTGCTACATCATGGAAGCTAACTTGTAATACCACCCATTTCAATAAAACAATAAGCTTCAATTTGTTTTTAGCAGTTCCAACGTGCTTCTTACAACTTGTTCCTTTTGTTTTTTCTTCTTCTTATTAGTATTGGCTTTGGTTGTTGTTCCCGCCATTTCAATTACTGTACGCCAAGTTGGACGTTATCTTCGTGAAGTTTCCCACAAGACTCAAGCTGCTGCAGCTGTTGCTTCATCAATTGCTGAGGTTTGTTCCTCCATTCTATGTCAAACATATTATAGTTTTATGATTTTTTGTAAATATAACATTAAAAATGACACATGCTACCTGTTATGATTTTTTGTAAATATATCATTAAAACTGACACGCGTGCTACGGTCAAAATTTTAATTTGAAAATAAAAACCTAAGTTGACTATCATAGGCCTCATAAAATTGTAATATCTTACTAGTTACTAGACATGTAGCTTATAAAAACTGTTACTGGGTCTCACCAACTGGAAATGGTAGACACATATAGTTAACTTTGCTGTTATGAAATTTTTCTTCCTTTGTAGGAATCTTTTGGTGCAGTACGCACCGTGAGGTCTTTTGCTCAAGAGAACTATGAGATTTCACGGTACTCTGAGAAAGTTGATGAAACATTGAAACTTGGACTTCAGTATGCTGTGAGTCTTTTTCGGTCCTCCTTTTGTCTTTTCAACACACTATTTTTATCATAAAAACATAATGTGTTTGTTTCTGAGGTGCAGAAAGTAGTAGGTTATTCTTTGGAGGTTTGAATGCAGCATCCACACTATCAGTTATCGTAGTTGTGATTTATGGAGCTAATTTAACAATAGCAGGCTCAATGAGCGCGGGAAATCTTACTTCCTTCATTCTTTATAGTCTCACTGGTATTCGAATGATAAACCAATGTGTTTTTTTCATTGATTTCCTATTTCTATAAGATGAATGGATTGGAATAACCAGACGTATTTTTTTTGGGAAATCTGGTTGCAGTTGGAACATCTGTTTCTGGGCTGTCTAGCATTTACACAGTGGCAATGAAGGCTGCAGGAGCAAGTAGGAGAGTTTTTCAGCTCCTTGATCGTGTTTCTTCGATGCCAGAGTCAGGAAAGAAGTGTCCTATGGGGTTAGTTTTGTAATTTCATCTTCTTAATTAATGATAGACATTGTTACAGCTGCAATAGTTTAAAAAGTGAGCCATATATTAGAGCCAATGGTATAACTACATACTGTATATAATTTTCATTGAAGGGATGACAATGCTGAAGTGGAGTTGGATGATGTCTGGTTTGCCTATCCTTCCCGTCCTCGTCATATGGTGCTCGAGGTAATTGCATCGAGAAAAAATCATTAGAAAGTTCGATTAAAATACAGTGTTCATTACAAACTAACAAAGATGGTTTTGACATTTATTTATATTATTTCAGGGTATAAATTTGAAACTGTCTCCTGGTTCAAAGGTTGCACTTGTTGGTCCTAGTGGTGGTGGAAAGGTAGGGCTTAATTTTCAACTTCATAAAATTTCAAACTCACAAGCAGTGGTGGTAAGACGTGCAGGTCAGTCTGATTGGGACATAATCAAGTTCATAACTATTTATAAATAATAATAATAACTATTGTGTTAATAATGATTATAAAGATGTTACTATTACAAAAATAACATGCATATTTGAATAACATGAGTTACTGGTGGTATACTTGTATCCATTAAGTACCAAGTATGGACGTTGGTAGTCTTTTAACTTTTTACTGTTGCCGCACATTTGATCGGTCCCCTATTAGCTAAACTTTTATTAACTTGACTTGTTTGTCAGAAAACATAACTCAAGTCTACCCATTCAGAACTCATAACTAAATAGCTCGAAATTACGGCCTCTGCTCTGAAGCATTTTTTATTAACTTAGGATCTTGGATAGTAAAACTTTTCATAAAGCTTTCAGTGATCTTATGGCTGATGCCCTTCAACTTTGTTTGCTTGCAGACCACCATAGCAAATCTGATTGAAAGATTTTATGATCCTGTTAAAGGTAGAATCTTGATAAACGGGGTTCCTCTAGTAGAAATATCTCATGAACATCTACACAAAAGGGTAATGATTAGAATTTAAAACTTCAAATTCTTATCTTCTTATTCTTTTTTCAAGATTTGACATAAATAGTTGATTTGTCTAAAATTGCCAGATCAGCATAGTGAGCCAGGAACCTGTACTTTTCAATTGTTCAATTGAAGAGAATATTGCTTATGGACTCAATGGAAAAGCGAGTGAAGAAGAGATTGAAAAAGCAGCTGTAAGTTCAAACCACTAAGTTATCTATAAGTCAAACTATCAATAAAGTGAATTTGATCTCCCCCTCCTTGCACTTTTGATTGTTGATCTGTGCAGAAAATGGCGAATGCGCATGATTTTATATCGAAATTCCCTGAAAAATACAAAACTTTTGTTGGAGAGCGTGGAGTGAGGCTTTCAGGAGGTCAAAAACAGAGAGTAGCAATAGCAAGAGCTCTTTTAATGAATCCTAAGATTCTCCTTTTAGATGAAGCTACCAGTGCTTTGGATGCAGAAAGCGAGTACTTGGTTCAGGTAAACATAGTTGCCTTCTTCAGTGATCCAGTCGAAACTCTGGATGGTAAAAACGGGTTGGGACTTTGGGTTGACCCGAAACATTGGTTACCAACTTTACTATACTTTTTGGGTGTCAAATATGATTTAAGGATTATACCGAAACATTTTTGTGTAAAATTTTGAGTAATATTTAGTGTTAAATAAAGTGATTTAACTCATGTTGGGTTTGTTTGACTGGAAAATCTTTTGTTCAACATTTTAAATTTTTTTGATAAATTATTTGTGTATCAAATAAGAAAATGATATATAGCCCTAAGAGCTATGGTTTATAACCATATTGTTGTTTTTTTATTATTCACCTAAGAACATAGTTGATAATAACCATAAGTAGGTTAACAAACACTCATTATTGAAAATCAAGAGCCATAAAGTAGTTGTTGTATATTTGTATTTATCAAATCTCTTAAAAATTTCTATTATCTTATTTATAATCTATTTACTTAGTAAAAATGTATTAAGAGGTTTAATACACCAAAAATCTATGTTTCACAACTTGCTATATTATTACTTATTTATAGGTTCATGAATTGAAATTCACCTCTAGCATTTCGTGCATGTGTTCTTTTAGCATACACAGAGAGATAGACATCATTTGTTTGCTAACATATGTAATTGACTAGTTGAAATATGTTTTGGCTTAGGATGCTATGGAATCTTTAATGAAGGGAAGAACGGTTTTGGTGATCGCGCATAGGCTTTCAACAGTACAAAGTGCAGATACTGTGGCAGTTGTCTCAGATGGAAAGATAGTCGAACAAGGAACCCACAATGATCTCCTAAGTAAGGATGGAATCTATACCGCGTTAGTGAAGAGGCAGATACAAGGGTCTAAAACCGAGCTTTAGCTAATCTGCAAAACTAAATAAGATATGCTTGATAGATATCGACTTTTCATTAATGAGCGTTCACTCTTGTTTAACGAGACAATGATAATGTTGTAACTAAGTTGCATTTCTTCACGTCGTCATGTTTTTATTTCATTATACCAAATGTTATGGTCAATGACCCGTTTACGACCATTTTATAGATGTTTTTATTATAGATGTTTTTATACGGATTGACAAGACTTTTCGTTGGTTTTAGGATTCTAAATAATAGATATGTGTTAACTGATATTGCTTTTAGTTGTGTTCTCTTTTTCCCTAAAAGTACATTTATTTCTGGAATACATGTGTAATGAACTTTGTTTGATTTTCTAACACGTTAATAGCACTATTAGTAAACAAACCATCATATGAACAAAGCCACTCTATGCTACACCATTTTCACAAGCACAAATGAACAAGAACAGACACAAGAAATATCAAAAGTGAACCGAAGAGAAAGACAATGGCAATCGAACCACCGATTAAACCCATGACCTCCATGGTTCCCGTCATCACAGCTGCATTACCGTTGATCTTGTCTTGAGTCTCGTAGTCATGGTTCCAGCCGATATTATTCATTGGTTTGGGTGTTGTATATTCCAGCTTCTCATTCTTCATCACTTGTTCTATTCTTGCTCTCAATACACCAAGGTTTGCATCCACCATGTTGGATGAACTTCCTATAACCAAACACAAACAACATCATACATAGCAAAAATATTTTATGTATTCGGGTACTACTAAAAATCCAATATACTTTTTAGTTTTATATGAAAATGTCTTTCGACCTAATTATTCTGTATTGAAGTTATGAACTTGTTTAAGAACATATGATCATGAATTGTTTTTAAAAGAAATGACTTGTTAAGTTTTGAACTGCTCAAAATTTAACAGAGACATTTTAAGCATGTCAAAACGTTATTTGGATAAATAAAAATTTAAAATACAAGATAAAGTTAAGTTTTACTAAAATCAGACCGAATTTAGGTAACATTCAGTTCGGTGTTAGTGAAAAAAGTATACGACATTCCTTTGAGCCAAAAATGATGCTAATGACTTTCACGTAGTACGAATTGTACTAGTAAACAGCTTTCATTATTCATTGTATAATTAAGTTTGAGAACTTTAAATACACATTATAGTGGATTTTTTATTTTTATTTATATAATTATATTAAAGATAATTATATTTTCTCTTTCATTTTCAATTAAATAATATTTTTTATACCTTTATTATTATTATTATTATTATTATTTTCCTCTCATCCACTCACAATCACTTTAAAATATTTAAAAAATTATAAGAACCAAATAGTGATTCTTCAAATATACCAATCAACAATAATATTTTTTCCCTCTTTCATTTACACCCACTCAAAATTATTGTATATAATATACTAACACACTCACATATTTATAGAGATTCCACTCTAAATACTCTTAAGTTACATTGGTATAAACAACATCAAGAGTGATTTTTTTGTAAACATTTGCTACTGATATGTATTGCTAATGATGTTTTTTTGGTAGTATGAACTTTAAGTAAATCTCAACTACTTAAAATAGTTTAATATATAGTTGTTAGTACATAATTACATTTATTCGCACTCTTATGTACTAATGATGTTGTTTACCAAGTCTTTGTATCTTCTTGTAACCTTTCTTCTATATATAATAGTTATATCCTACTCATTGGTATCAAGAGCCTAATTAACCCTCTCCTCTCAACCACCATGGCTGACACATCTCTACCCATGATTCCATGAACACACTTTTTCATATGATAACAATCAAACTCACCTCATCAAACTATCTTTTGTGGAAAAACCAATGATTCATCTCTTTTCCTATCAAAATCAATTGTCACACATCAATGGTCTCCCCCCCTCGAATCTAATCTGAGCACTAAAATCACTAACAAACAGTGTCAAACACTCACATAATGTAAACGCTATTAGGGTGTTAAACACTCACTTAACGTAAACAAGATTAGGGTTTCAAACGTGATATACACCAAGTTTGTTGTCTCTATGTATCGAAATATCACATCTTTCTTTGTAACTAGTGTTTGTACATTAAACACATATGTATGTATGTATGTATATGCATACCCCCTATATTTATACTTATTTTATAACTTATTTAAGTTTTTGTTTAAGATCTCTTACAACTAAGTGTAATAATAAGAACCAATACTACCATTATCATGTATATTTTCGCTTTAATCCTTCAATGAAATTGAAGATCATAATCTAAGTATATAAGAGAAGTAAGAAAAAGCAAGTATAATTGTCACCTTAAATAGATTATAGGGAATTCACTGTTTAGGTTCTCTTATATACAAACATGTCAACACGTATATATAGTGAAAACCGACAGAGCTTCAACTAAAACTACAAAAGATCGACTTCAAATTTTACATTCAAATCTTCTTTATTGAATTGTTTCTAGCCTTGTATCAAACTATATATCAAAAGCCGATCATTTTTAAACAAATAGAAAAATTTGCTGCTCTATTAATCATGCTTAAAATTTTAGCGTATACGAAGCAAATCGCAAATATTTTGTTAATACAAGATGGTTTCAAAGCAAATAGTATATATTGTATCATGTCAAAAACATAATCCTTTCCTAGAGTTATTTAACTAACTTATATGGTACCTTCATCTTTAAAGCTTTGGGATCTTACTTGAAGAAACCTTTGTGTTTTGGGCTTTGAAAGGGTATAAAAAGTGGATGAGAAGGGTGTAAGAGAGGTGATTGAGGCTAGACCTTTCATTGTAGCTTATGTTGTTGATTAGCTAATCACTTGAGCTTATTTATAGAGGTAACAAGTGTTATTGATGAGTAGATATATATATATATATTAAACTTTTACTTGATAACTAATATTCCCCACCTAATCAGTGCTAATATAATGCTACTTATGGTATCATATTTATATTTTTAATTAAATGTGATGTGTCATATATTTACTGTGTGGGACAATGAGATTTTAACACTTTCTTTCCCTTTCACTTTTCTTTTTCCCTTTTGTTCTCCTTTTTATCTGATCAAACTTTGTTACAACTATAATGCCACTTGTAATTTTTTAGCAAATATGAACGGAATGGGTTTCATTTAACGATTACTATGTGTAATGATTTAATAAGTATAACTTAACTTTTACTTGATTGTTATAAAAATTTGAAAAAGTAAGAGGGTGATGTCTCCTTACTTGATTGTTATTTTTTCGCGGTGAGTAACCTCATCTCTTTGTGATGGTCACACCCATAGGTCATGCCTCATTACATATAGCTTAAATGTGTCTAGAAAGTTCGGCTTATGAGTGCATAAATATAATACAAGTTTTATTTTCATGGAATAAAATAACATTAAAGAATGTAAGTTTAGAAGCTATTGGGAATAATAACAAAAAATATTGAAAAAAGTTTACATTTAAAAACATAGAAGTAGAAATTTCTAAATATAGCTATCAAGGTTTTTTTAAATATGGATGATTAGTTTATTTACTTTTAATATGAATTGAGATTTAAAAGCACTATTTTCTAACATGTTCTTTCATACACGTTTCACAAGTCCTTACATTTTAAAATATGTGATAATAGCAACGGTGTCACAAACACGTTTTATTGTCAGTTGACATAAAAATTATTCTCTTTTTAACTATATGATTCAGATGTCTAGCTTACTTTTGCTAAATACTCATGAAAATTGTACTAACACACTCAGTTTTTACAACTAAATATCTAATGAATTCTAGTAGCTGAGGTTTAGGGAACCTAAATCTCAATGCCTATAGGGTTGAACACCGACCGTAGGACGAGCTGATTAAACATATTCAATTTGGTTCTCGGTCTTTTTTAGGGGATTTCAGGTTTTTATGGTCTTAGTAAAAAACCAATATATAAAACATCTTAGCATAAAAAACATATTTGGTCCAAGTCCAACCCAAGACTAACCAACCCAAAAAAACCAAGATCAACCCATCATATATCGATCCAGTCTTCGCCCTTCGATTTCTAATTTCTAGAGATCACATGTTTGGACTCGGTCCGATATGATTTTAAGAGAACACTATACAAAAAATACGTGTAATTAACCAACAAAAGATATGCAAGTTGTCAAAAAGCGAGGCATTTGTCATCACGCCAAAATTGACAATAAAGTTGTCATTTTGTATTTGCGATTAAAACTAATAATTAGTTAAAGTGAAAGTACAAATTCCGTGATTAAGATGTGTTATTCTACACTAATAAATTATTAGTATTGCCACACGTGTCGCTAACAATCTACAAGTGTGGTAATGGTTAAGTTGATTAGGCAGAAAGCAAAGGGACTAACCTCACTTTTAGCCCACAATATAAATTGATCAAGGTGTTTATCTATATCTCTATAAAACTCTTTTAGTTGGTTGGGCGTCTGTTAATCTTTGACCAAATCATCTCATATACGAAACCACAGAATTACTAGATGTCAAGACATTTATAAAATCAATTAAAGTGTTAAGTGTTAAGTGATACATAAAAAGGAAACTCCACACAATAGTAAATATGTTTTTTTAAATTCTTCATTAAAGCCATTTCAAGTTCTTTTATCCCTCTATAGTTACTGAACTTTCATTAGGTGTTTCAATCATATATTTTTACAAATGGATAAAAAAAATTAAGTTAATTAAACAAATGAGATATATATGAATTTCGGTTATTAATAAGTGTTTTTTTTCCTAATTAATAGCAAAATTGTTTAATTTAAAATTAAATTGGACAAAAACAGTCATTAAATAGTAAGTAAAATCTATATATGTTTTATTTTTCTAACTTAATTTTACAAAAAAAAATAATAATAATAATTTACTTGTATAAATATCACAAAGGATTGGAACTCCTAGTAAAAATCCATTGACTTTAAAAAGATTAAAAAAAACTTTGATTAGCTTTAACAAAAAAGGAATGAGTTCATCCTCATATAGACCTTTCGCAGTAAACTACGACGTCTACACGTCAAGATCTTAGTCTTTCGTAAGTAACCATGCGAGTGATGCTATTATGCTAGTTTCAAGTTGAACATCTGATTCGGTCACTCAAAAGAAAATTTAAAAAAATAACATATTTTAAATTGACTATTGTACTTTTGCTCTTCTTCAATTTAAAATTAAATCTATTTTATGTCTCAAAGTGAAATTTAATGTTTAACACTCTTTTCGGATGAAGGACACTTACTCGTTTTACCATTATAGATCACAATAGGGTAGATATGTTTAAAAAAACCGGTTCGGGAACCGGTTTGGGCAAAAAAAAACCGAAATCGGTTTGACGCCCAAACCGGTTTCAACCCGGCCCGAACCACCGGTTCCCTACCGGTTTCAGGTTTCTACGATCCAAATCGGTTTCAAACCGAACCGGTCCCTAACCGGTTTCAAAACCAGTTCCAAACAGGTTTTCAAACCGGTTTTCCAACCCGGTTTTCAAACTGGTTTCAACCCGGTTACCGTTACCCAACAACTATATAGCCGTTTGTACCCTATTTTTGACCTTTTTTTATGTTTTTTTTACCATTATACCCCACTAGGTTAGTATATATATGTATTTGATGTTTTGGTTGAATCACAACAACTTATAACACTCTCTACTCTCAAAAATCTCAAAAACGCTCTCACAAATACTCTATACTCTCAAAAATCTCAAAAAAACTCTCACAATTCACAAATGGCTTCATCAAGTGCTTAATTATCCGTTGGTTGTGAAGCGGCTTCAAGCAACGTGGTGGTAGCAATCCTTCTTACGAATAGGAACTCCGAAGTATGATGCAATTACGATTTATGACAAATGGCTAGCGATCCAAACAAGGCTCGTTGCAAGTTTTGTCATAAGTTTTTTCAAAAAAGATACAAACACAACGTTGAAAACCCATATTTCAAATAAATATTGTAAAGCGTTAAAAGGCGAACCTTCTCAAGGTCAAGCTTCGATGACAAACGAAGGAAATATTTGGGCTTATAACGTTGATGCGGTTCGGGAGCAAATGACACAATTTGTAATTCAAGAAAGTTTGCCATTCAAACATTTCGACAACGAATGTTTGACTCAACTCATTCAACGAACTCTCCAACCACGTTACACCAATGTAAGTCGTGCTACTCTTCGAAGAGATTGTTTAAAAATATGGAAAAAACTAAAAATGAATTAATATCTTATTTTAAAAATTTACAAACCGGTGTTAACTTAACTAGTGATGTTTGGTCGACACCTCACGGTTCACCGGACTCGTAAATTTGTGTCACCGCCAATTGGGTTGAACCCGATTCGTGGCAAATGATGAAACGTACAATTACATTTGAATTGTTTGATTATCCTCACAACGGCCAAAACATTTTTTTATCTTATTGATAAAGTTATTCAAACTTATAAATTAGAAAACAAAATATTTTCTATATCTTTTGATAATGCGTCAAATAACACTCCTGCGATAGATCATTTGAAATTAAAATATAAACCAATTTGTGAGGGTGTTTTTTTCATAGTCGATGTGTTACGCACATCATAAACTTAGCCTTTCAAGACAGTTTAAAAACGATTGAAACAATTAAAGATTCTTTTATAAGAATGTTACGTGATATTTTTAGTAATAACCAAATATATACTAAAAATCGCAAGTTTTGTAAAGACGCAAATAACAAATGTTTTGGCCTGAATTGGGACGTACCAACACGATGGAATTCCACTTGTAACATGTTTGAAAAGGCTATTGAACAAAAAGAAATTTTAATAGCCTTTCATAATAGTTTGGTAAGTCGGGAAAAGACAAATTCTTACCATTCATCGGGTTGGGCCATTATCGAAGAAGTAACAAAAATGCTTTAAATTTTTAAAAACGCAACTACGTGTCTTTCTGTAGTATATTACCCAACGAGTCTGTTACTACTTCACCAAATTTATTTTATGACTTCAAAATTAAATGAATTGTCGTATAGGAGTAGACCTTATTCCGATATGATACCCCCAATGAAAGAAAAACTTATAAAGTATTTTAAACAAATGTCTCATGTTATTACATGTGCCGCTGCTTTAAACTCTTGTTTAAATTTATCAGGGGTTGAAACTTTACTTTATAAAATTACTTTTAATTTGGATTTAGAAGTTGGTAACCAATGTATAGTAAAACTTTAAAATCTACTTTTAAGAAACAATTAGAACAAATGTATGATGTTTATTTATTAAAATACGAGGAAACATCACAAATCCATGACGTTTTAAGGCATGCGGCAAATACCGAAACTTCAAATGATTCAATGTTTGTTTTATATAATACTTTAAAGGATGAATGTAATAAACGTCAACGTGGTAACACTCTGAGTAGTGAACTCGGAAGGTATGGTCTTACAAACTTTTTATCGATCATGACTCCACAAGATTTTAAAATTTTTGACTTGTTGGCTTGGTGAAAAGTTAAGGAAGATCAATTTCCCATCCTATCTACCATGGCCCGAGATTTACTAACCGTCCAAGCTTCTACGGTAGCTTCGAAATCTGCTTTTTCTGTTAATGGAAGGGTTATATCAATAAGACGAACTCGACTCACTCTACAAGCGGTTGAAATGTCAATTTGCTTGAAAGATTATTTGGATGCCATGGAAAGAGTACAAGACAAACGTTCACTTGAAGGAGAACTAGAATACGAAGCAGAATTATACGAGGATGAGGTAGAGAGCGGATTGACACCAGGAATGACTGATGATGAAACGACATATGATGATTACCTTCGTAACAGTTCCGGTTCTGGTGGCGATGAATAAACGTACAAGTATAATACGAACGAAGAAACGACTATGTTAAATGTTTAGTTTTAAAGATTTTTATTTACCCTGGTATGTTATTTAAATTTTATAAATGTTTATAAAACTATTGTTTAAATGTTTAAATGTGTATAAATGTTATAAATTGTTTAAATGTTTATAAATGTTATAAATTGTTTAAATGTTTAAATTGTTATAAATGTTATAAATTGTTAAAATGCTTAAATTGTTATAAATGTTTATAAATAGTATATATATATATATGTATGTAAATGTTTATAAATATTATAAATTGTTTATATATATAAATTGTTTTATGTTTTAATAAAATGTTTAAAATTTTCTTTGAATATAACAAAATTTTAAATTAAAAAAAAACGATTTGGGCCAAACCGGTTTGGGCCCGAACCGGTTCCAAACCGACCCAAACCGGTTTGATAGGGTTGGATTTTTTGCGTTTGAAACCGGTTCGAACCCGAACCGGTTTTGACCGAGTATGACCAAACCGGTTTCGGTTTGAAACCCGAACCGGTTTGACCCCAAACTGGTTTGTACATGTCTACAATTGGGTGAATATCACTTTATTCATGAAGAGTCCTAACATAAGTTTATGATGAATTTCAAGTCAACCGAGACAACCGTTAATTGATAATTGTTAATTTATACAATATATTAAATTCCTCGACTTGTAAAATCAATGGAGATGTGTGAGGCTTTTTGGCTATTTTGAAGGTATAGAGTTAAAACCTTGTTAATGAATAATTAATAATTTGATGATATTAACACTAATTATCATTTAAAGATATAAAAACTTAATAAAAATAAAAGCGCATAAGCCTCCAAAATTAACCTAAAATACACGCAAATTTAAATCTGGTTTCCTTTTGGATTATGACTTGTTAATTTTTAAATTATACAAAGTAATGGAATATATATTCTTTTAAAATGATCCTAAACATAACACTAAAATGTGTCATAAAAAATGTGTCATTATTTTTTAACAATGTTGTTGGCACCGGATCAAACCGGCCATACCAACCGGAGATTAGCTAGGTGGTCGGACTAGGAAACCGGACCGGTTCAAACTGGCCGGTTCATCCCGAATCGGTGGTCGGACCGAGAAACCTGACCGACTCAAACTGGATTTTGATTTTTTTTAATAGGTAAAAACGGGATTTTGAATTATAAATTAGTTTATTAGATATACAAATATAGTTAAGTTTTATATATACTATAGAATACACATAGAAATTACTTATATTTATATATATATATATATATATATATATAACTATATATATATATAATATATATATATGTATATGTATATATATGTATATATAATTATGATATTATCTGGTTTTTAAATCCGATACGACTGGTCCGACCATCTTAGTAAGGCGTTCAATTTGACGTCCGATCCGGTTATGAAAACATTTTTTTAAGAAACAAAAATCAAAGTTACCCCTACACAAGTTAGAGATTTAAATAATTCTATATAGTTTAGCGCCTATTTTGTGTATTTATTATAAGTTGACACTTTTGCCATACTAATTTTTGGTAAAAGAAATAAGTATATTTGTCATTAAGCCATGATATAAAAGTATTTTACTAAGATTTTCTAGGTGAATTAATCATCCATGTTCCAAAGTCAGACCAGATGATCAATTCATACAATTAAACAACCTAGGACCGTTGATACCAGCTTTCCGTTACAAGCTTACAAGTAACACACATCACTACAAACATAAAAGTAATAACATTAAAGCTCAATTAATCAGTTCCAAATTCCAACATCAACCAAACAAGTACATCGTCAAACCAGACCGTTAAACCTATCAAGCCAGCTGATTTATAAACGCTTCAGCCGGTCTTAGCAGCAACCCAGTCAGGATATTATGTGCACAGAGAGTGTACATCGGCTCTAAGATTGAAAGATATGTTAACCATACAAATGGATGCAACATCAGACCATGCATTCCTTCTAACAGCTCTTCAAAAAGTCACTACTACTAATACTAAGAAACCAAGTCTTTTATTATCCCAAACTACTTAACAACCTACACACAATTGTTAGGTCTACCAATTTGCACACTACCAATATTTATATCCTAGGCCAATATTAACATGGTATGTACAACTTGTTTCCACATCACATGTCCATGTCATCAAAGATTTCGCCATCATCATCATAGTAAATTCCGTCCATAGGAAAACCGTCAGCCACCAAGTTGCTGCAACAAATATATGTTTATTGGATATCATAGACGTTGAGTCACATGAAGTTATTCTTGTATGCATACAATCTCATTGAACATTAATAGTGATTTTTATGTATGTTATATGTATTACTGTTAACTACTATGACAATAGTGTTGTTTGTAAATTGTAATAAGGGTAAAAAAACTTATTTGACTCGTTAAGTTGTGCTTGTGTTACATGATAGTCTACAAATGTTAGCAGGTTGACCTTATTAAATATTTATTCTTATTCTAGTTACAAAAAGGTTGGCCGGTCAACCTATTTACTAGTTAACTTGAACACGACCATTTTAATAAACCGGTAAACAGGTCAAACCGAAAAAGACTTGTTTGTTTAACTGGTTAAATATGGTGACCTCTAAAGTACCAACGCATTTTCTAGAAGAAAGTTAAAGGATATGTCCTGTTGTAGACCAAACTTGTTTTGACTTGCTACCGGATGCAGCCATCTGGCTATCTTAACATGTTAACACCTGGGATTATGAAGTAGATTCAAAGTTTATTACCTTAAACAGCTGAAACGGAAGCTCACAACACGCTTGAGCTTTCTATTGTAGAAGAAGAAATTGTACGACCACCTGTGAGATACATAATTCATTTATTTGAATGATCTAGAAATTGGTAAAAAAATAACTTATGAAAAAACACAAATATATCTTACAGAGCTCCTTTTTCGGTGAACGGATCGGCATCAGAATTGGGTTCATAGCTATAGATTTCACATTCAGCTAAGTTGATAACCTGAAATATCACAATCAGATCAACATCAAACAGTGTGCACCTGAGGATGGATGGTGGATGGTGGATGGTGGATGGTGGATGGTGGATGGTGGATGGTGGATGGTGGATGGTGGATGGTGGATGGTGGATGGTGGATGGTGGATGGTGGATGGTGGATGGTGGATGGTGGATGGTGGATGGTGGATGGTGGATGGGGATGGTGGATGGTGGATGGTGGATGGTGGATGGTGGATGGTGGATGGTGGATGGTGGATGGTGATGGTGGATGGTGGATGGTGGATGGTGGATGGTGGATGGTGGATGGTGGATGGTGGATGGTGGATGGTGGATGGTGGATGGTGGATGGTGGATGGTGGATGGTGGATGGTGGATGGTGGATGGTGAATGAATTCTAGTATATATTACCTCATCTAGAGTTTTGTATAAGGTTTCCAGTAAGGAAGCATCTTCATCAGTCTCAATCCATTCCTGAAATCACAAGTTATGAGCGCAAACTAATAAAATCATTCTGAATCAGTTGAAACAAGTAGAAAATGCATCTTGGAAGCTTCTAGAGTGTTAACATTTCATGTATACAGAGTCAAAGCTTCACAACACTCCTAAAGTTGCAGAGCCTCTATGATGTCCGACTCTTCATGCATAGAAGAAACATTTCAGTATAGTGGATATACCTTAGATGCATCAGACATGTAGCTGTCAAATATTTGCTTAAACCCTCGCCAGGTTTCCACTGTGAAGAACTGATGAGCTTTCACTGCACTGATAGACAGCAATATATTGACAATATTATGGATTACCAAACAACATCTGTCACAGAATGTCAGAATAACAAACATCCTATAGGCTAGGCTCCATGACCACTCTCCTACAGAGAGAAGAACATAAAAAAAGTTGGTTCCTGCTTTTTGGCCCTCATTTACCAAGACTATATAGATCATATACTACTCTTTGTCTTAATCTAATGAAAACTTCTTAAAAGCAAAGGAAACTCCATGTCATAAATTTGTATGAACAAGCAACACTGAAAGAAAGCACTGCCAACTCCAAGTTCATCACAAGAAGAGCCGGAGGGGTGAAAAATGGGCGGATTCTGTAGCAGGTCAAAACAGTTTCAGGTAAAAACGGGGGTACTCGGCCACCTAGGCCAAATTTCACAACACTGATTTCAGATACGGGTCAAGTTGGGTCAACATGAAAAACTCTTTAACCACATTCAATAAGTGGATAATGAGAAGGTCAAACTATCAAACATGATTAGGAAGTTAAATTAATTCAACGATAATTTACCCTTTTCAATGAAAAATTTATTTACAAGGTATTATCCATAAAACCATATTTTGAGGCCTCTTGAATTTTTTCCTTTTTGGCTAACTTTTTGTCATGCCTGCTTTAACTACTTCAATTAAACTAAAAAAATCGATCAATTCAAAAGTAAATGGATCATAAATGCCACCATTATTCACATTGTGACAGTCCATTTCCACCATCTTCAACAAAATCAAATTCTTAATATGTCATTCATTCAAACACAAGTTACACAAAGGTTGCTACCAATCCAATCATATTGCTTGTCCAAACTGATGGGCATAATCTTATTTCCATGGGTTTTTGTTAGTATTTTAAGATTTAAATGGCATTTTATAAGAAGCTGTATTAACTTATTAGTTAGCATATCGGCAGATGATACAGCTTCCATATAGAAACCAAGTGACAAACTGACAATATGTTTTGGGAAATGGAGAGAATTGAACTCTCAGCTCTAGTCAGAGCAACAGTTCAAAACTGTCTGTCAAAACCATTTGACAACACTCCCAATGCCATTAAAGAAGGATTATGTAGTGGGTTGCCATGTCGCCAATAAAGCTGACAATGTCATTACCCATAACCCTCTTAGACGCCTGTCTTAACATATTTAATAACAGTAATGTTACCTGAAATCATAATCTGGGTACATGTGATATAACGTGAGAATCAGATAGATCAACGTCTTTCGGCTGGATTAGAAATTGAAGCAAACTAAATTAGACTCAATGTCACTAGACCTGATTACACTTAATCCAATCAAGTTGCATAATTACCTGGATCTACTAGACAGATAGTTAGCAGGTGAAGATGAGTCAACAGAATCAACATCAGGAGAGTTCCCAAGATAATTAAGAATCTAAATAAAAACACAATTCCAACAATTTGTAACAAAAATCACTTGAGATGCGCTCGTTAAGATACATGAAATATTATTCTTTATTGCTTATTATTTTACAAGAATAGAGAAAGTATGAGAAACTCAGAAAAGGTACCTCGTTTTCCAAGCTGAGAGACAGCCTCTTATCTGTCCCAGTATGCTTGCCTAATAAAGTACAAAATTGATTCCATAAAAATTTATGTTCTTACGTAAGAACTTGAAAATAACCACATAACACAAATTCTACTCACAGGAATAGGCTTCAATGCAACCCTTAATGCTATGTTCTCCAAGATTTAGATGGTCTAGAAAAGCATTTATTCTGTGAAAGAAGCACAAAAATGCTTTCAAATCTTATTGTCCAATGGAAATACAAAAAGATGAGAAATTTAAAGAAATCCATCATTGATGAGAATTTTAAGGACAAAATACCGATCAAACGGGGTGTATTCCAAGTACTTCATGATGGTTGACAACGTTTAACAGCAGACTTTAACGTATGGACACGTTTGAGAAAGTGCAACTCTGGATCTCCCTGCACTACAATATAAGACAACTAGAGATAAGAATCCAATAACCAAAGATCTCTTGAAGCCACGATGATAAAACCTAGATGAATTACTTCCCATGAGATTCAACTTCAAACAAATTCAGTGTCTTAGATTCAAATTTGGGAAGGCCACAATAAGTGTATGTCACATGGAGTATAATTTATCATTAACATCATGCATAAAGTGTGTGTTTCACTCCATCCTTTTTGTAAAAAAAACAAGTCAATAAAATATATATAATAGTACTTCCAACAATTTACAAACAAGGTCAGATCGAGTACAATTAATCAGTACCAACATCATGCATAAAGTGTCTATCACTCCATCTTTTTGTAAAAAACAGTTAATAACACATATAATAGTACTTCCAAAACTTTACAAACATACAGAATTACAGATCCCATTAATACTGTATAAAAATATCCCTTATGAATGTTTTGGTGTTTGCCATTAAAAATTATTCCGACTAAACAACTCCAAAATGACAGAACAAAAGTAACACAATCAGATCTCTTGATCCAGTGGCCCAACAATGAAACATAAATTTCATATAACAGAAATTACAGATCTCAAATGTGCCTTTAACAGCATAAACCTGTTAGAACTATATATAAATCAAAATTCAAAAATTAACTTTGGATAGTCAATAAACACATCACTAAAATCACGAGTATCTAAAAACAAAACATGTCAAATCTACACGATACTCTGTTTTTGCGTTAGATCTAACGAACGTTGACGCCTAAACACCTATATAATAACTTAATCCAAGTTTCGATAGCAGAAACAGTAGATCTACATAAAATCAAGCGAATTCCGATGAGTACAGAACGGATGATTCGAAATACTGAAACTATGCATTCAATTAGACAGATTATAACAAGAAAAACTATGAAAATGGAAATTAGATCAAAAAAATTCACGTACCTGCAATGATTTGAAGCAAAAGAGACGGTCTGAAAATGAAGAAATGAATATGAGCGGTGTGATTTGTGGATAAGAACAAAACCTAAAAAAATGGGACGTTGATCTGACGGAAATTGGGTGGGGCACGTGGCAAGCGTCGACAGTGGCTAGTGAATCCGACGGCTGAGGATCCTCGTTTATTGACAGCGTCTGTTGGAGATATTTTGAATTTTCAAATCGTCGGCTAATATATAATATGTAAAATGTAAAATTGAAAATATTCACACTATTATTAATTGAATTTTAATAATTTATGAATTTTAATAATTTAAAATATTATTATTAATTTGCTGATTATAATTAATTCTATTGATTTGATAATAATAATCTTAATTTAATTTTTATTACCAACAACAGTTTTAATAACATAATTATTATATATTCATACTTGATTTATACTTATTTTACATTTGATTTAACTTTTATGTTTTTTGTTTCATTTCGTTAATAATCATTATTGTGAATTAAATCAAGTCGGAATCAAACATAAATTTAAATAATTATGTTCCTAGGATTGTTGTTAGTAATAAAAATGAAAGTTGGAATCGTTACCAGTCAAATTAATAGTATAGATTATTATAGACCAATAAGTAATAGTTTGGATCATTAAAATTCAATTTGCTTATGAACAAGGAGTTAATATCAATTTTACTACATAAAATATGAAAAGATTAACTATTTTTTTAATTAAAAAATCAATTTACCTTCTAAAATTTTATAAGTTGTTTAAATTTCAATTAAAATATTCATTATTTTAAATTTAAGTTGAAACTAATAAAACTTTTGAACTAAAAAAATAATGAAATTTTTAGATGTGATTTAATGTTTATAATATTTTGAGAAAAATGGTTATTTATGAAAAATCCCAATGAGCAAATCCAAAGTTAAAAGTATTTTATTTTTTCCCGGAGGATACCTTCTTTGGATGTTTGTACGTTGCGCATTAATGTTGTAACTTGTTCACAGTTGGTTTTTCTTTTTAAGAAAACGGTAAGAATGGATTTCATATTGTGTAAATTTCAAGTTACCTTGTATAATTTAAAATCATTTAAAAACTTATAAATATATTTATAATATTTATAATTACAAATACTTTTATAAACACATAAACAATAAATGATTGAAATATAATAAGTAATCTCAACATACTTTTACAGATACTTTTTATTTTTAACCTTTAGTTGGTTTTTCTATTTAATTTGTCTTTTTTTTCTTTTTTTTAATCTTTAGCTTTTTTATTTTAACTACATATTTTTACATATTTTACAATTTAATCTCAATATTTTTTTACTTTCAACTTTGATGTCTTATATTTTTTATATTTTTACAAATTTTTCTTTTTACGTTTCGGTAGAAAAAATTTGCGAGTTAATACATCGAAGCGTACGTTTGTGGTTCAACGCTTTTAAACTTGTTTTTTTCTGGTTCAACAGCACCATCGCAACGAATTGTTCCTAGATAGACTTATTGTTTTATATGTTTTATGTTTTGTCTACGTGGTTCAACGTTATTATGTCTACTTTTCATTCGGTTATATTTTTTTGTTTTTTATATTTATTTTAATACAAGCTTTTTCGGTGTAGTTGGTCACTGGCGGGGGTATGTCATTGGTGCTACTTGACACGGATTTACGTCCCCCATTGCAACTCGAGGGGCTTAATACTAATGTGTACTAAAAGTATAAAATTCAAATTATAAATTATTAATATTATTTCTCGTAGTTCTTAAGATATTTATGACTTCTCAAATTATTCTAGTCTTAAACTTGACCGTAAGTGTCACACCCTCAAAATCCACGTGCGGAGTTTTACCGCGAGGCGTGTGAACAAACCAGATCACGGTCAATAGTTACTCAGAACGACTTTATATGCCACTATTAAAAATAAAATCAACCAAATTATAAACTTGAAACAGTGCGGAAGCGTTTTGTAAAACAACCCAAAGAAATAAAAGTGTATACTATGGCAAAACATGCGCCAACCCAAAAGAGTAAACATTAACCATTAAATGATAAAAATGTCTTGAAGACCAAGTCTTAGAATGCAAGTGAAACCCTGTAGTGCTCTTAATGGCAAGCAAGCTAATGACCCGAGAATAGCATACTAAAATGTCAACACAATGGTTGGTAAGTTCAAGAGTGATAATCAAACATAAACAGATTAATAACATAGATATGAAAGTAGTGCATTGTAACAGATAGCTAGTCCATTAACAATAAATATTCATTCATAGTGATTTCGCAATTGAAGCTGACTATGTTACGTTGTTGCCTCCTGTCACGACTTAACAGGTCGTGACAATGTTCAATAGGACAAATTGCACCCAGTTGACCTCGAGTCACACAGGTGGGGCTCGTCAAACCCAGTAGTACTACCCAAATTTCCCCGCTATTCAATATTAACAATTCGAAAGTGTGAGGATTTTTCCATGATATCAACACTATATTAATATTATACACAACTTGAATAAATAAATCGTTTGTGATTTACGAGTATGGTATCTCCCCCAAAAGAGATTAAATAAAGAGTGGGGCATGAACTCACCTGATATGCGTGATAGACACTTAGAGTTTTACTTGACAAAAAAAATGGACAGACAGAATGGACAGACAACCTTCAGAGGTTACCTAGATCATATAAGTACATGAGTACGTGTAAACAAAGAGCATGTGAAACCCTAAGTACACTACAACCAAGGACTCAAGATTTCAGAAAACATACATGTTTGACCCAGTTGACCCGTTTGACCCATTAGTGACTTTATGTGCTGTAAACCATTCAAGCAACCATACACATATATCATACATGGTTTACATTCAAATAGATCATATGTATGCTATATTAAGCAGGTGTATCACTTAGATCATCATACAACCAAGTATCATACAAGTCATGCGAATCTAGAACATTAACATATCCACTAGTTATAACACAACCAAAATACTACACAAAGATCAAATCACTCACCACATGCCATGTGAAGCCACTCACGACTTCACATTCTAAACCCTACCAATCCTACCAAGTAGGGGCCTCAGATTCGCACGCGTGTATGATGATCATAATCATATTCATTAACCATTTTAATTGCATTCAACAAACATCACAACAATCAATTTCCAGTCCCAAACATGATGTCCTAACTACTAATCAACATCAACATCATACATGATCATCAAGGTCCAAACATCACCCATGATTATCCAAGCATCCTATACAACTAATTTAACATGTTTTATCACATTAGAATTCATCAATGAACTTACTAACATGCTCCTAACATCCCAAACATGTTCAAACTATCATCCTTCAAACTTTGTGCAAATAAAGTTTCCTTTTTGGGAAAGTACATTCCAACATCTATCAAACACTCAATGTATTCATGAATTCATCATAATTATACCATTTCAAGCCCATAACAACATCTAGACATGATCAACAATGCCTAATCATCATGAGCAAAAGTTTCCACTTTTGGCAAGATATGAACAACAACATTCATTCTAAGGTTTCTAGCATTCAAATCAACAATCTAGCATCTAATTAACATCATGAACACATCAATAACATCAATTCATCAATAATTCAACATTACATACAAAATAAAGTTACTATTATTAGTAACATATGAACACCAACTTCAATTCATTAATTTCTTGCAAGATCAATGTATCCTAACATTCATACAACCTACTAATCATCATACATTCATCAAACAATCATCAATCATCCATAATCACACTAATTTCGAATTAGGGTTTGCATAAAACTAAAGTTCATGATCAATCCACAAAAAACATACAATTCATACAAAATCAACGTTAAACAACATGTATTCAATCCAACTAACATCCTAACATCATCAATTAACATCAATTCCGACCCCATGAAAATCCATAAACGATTTTAGGTTCGGCCATCATGAGCAACTCACAAAATTTGAAAAATCTAACATTTAAACGTGTAATTGCTTGCAATTGATGATTCCAACGTGTTCTATTGCTTGAAATCGAACCAATTTCGTGATATCTTGCTTGTTCTAAGTCGAATTCGAAGTGGGGAGGGGGTGGGAATGCAGGTTGCGGCCGAATGGGGTGGAGGGCTAGGGTGTGGGTGTTTTGTTTAATTTTAATTTCCATATTTACCCTTTAAGCCCTCGTAATTTGTATTTTATAAAAATTAGGCTTTAAATTATTTGTAAAGTGTTTTTAACTTATTAATATAAGGATATAAACTAATAAAAATCATTATATATTTTATCTTTATAAAAACACAAGACATACGAATAAATAGGCACGTTTCCGCGTTACGTGATAAAATTCACCGTTAACATTTAAATTGTGTAAACACATAAGCATAACACAATAATCACATAATCAATGAGATTATCAATAATGTAACATTATTAATTATTATTAGGTCACCAACGTTAAACGACAACTAGAGTGTGTTTACGACACGTGTATGCAAGACTTAACGGAACTAACGGAGTTTGATAACGGAAATTTACCGGATGTCACAGTAAGTATATATGATGTGATACATTTGGTTGTAAATTTGAGTTAGATGAAAAATGGAAACGAAGCTTACTTTGTCTAAGTTATTTTAAAATAATTTTATATACTGTCAATTAGACTGGACATAATGGGGTTCATGAACATAAGTGACTCTCTAAATACCATTAAAAGACAGTTAAAAATGATTCTAAATTTATAGAGCTTCAAGCTCTTAACGGGGAATAGATACAAAATTGTCTATATTATAGCATCAATAAGAGTTCTAATGTGAAATTGTTTTATACATATACGTTTAAGTGAAATGTTAACAAACACTACATGGTCTTACAGGTGTCGGTGCCTTCAAAATTGTTTTTTGGTTTCTCTAGAGGTTAAATAGGGTTTATTTCCATAATTAACAATAAATTCAGTTCCGTTTACAATATAAATTCAGTTCCGTTTACGTTTAGACGTAATTAGAAACCACTCGGGTCAATTATTAAACATTTCCACGCTTAACTGTATACACTTTAAGACTGTCTACGTTTCGACATATGTCTATGTTTTGATGTAATATTTGTTCAGAAATAAGTTGGGTATTTATAAACGTTTTAGTGCTTATTTTTACGTATGACTTGAGTTGACCAACGTTATGACATTGGTTTGTTTGGAAACGTGTTGGGTCAATATAATACTTTTCTATTTACTATACGTATGGACGTAAATTTAGTTCGAAACAATGTCGGGAGCAATTGTAAGTCTATGTTTCGGTATGCATTAATTTTGTTTGAAAACGAGTCAGATCATATATTAAACGTTTTTATTCAACAGTATAAATTCGAGTTACTCTACGTATTAACGTAAAATTAGTTCTGAAATGAGTCGGGTCGATTGTAATCTATACTTTATCACATCACGTACAATGGCGTGACAACGCGTGATGGGCAATAAACCTAGTTTTCCACGTTTACCATGTTATCTAAGCACAATTCGTAAAACACAAGTAGGATCATATCATCTACAAATCAAACTAAATTTAAAATCATGATTGGTTGAAAAATATATTGAAAAATAAATTCAAAATACATGCCTGTTGCCAACACGGCCTAGACAAATTATTTAGAAATGTAATTAATTATTTCACTAACTAAACACTTATATCAATTACATATTTAAATACATAATCACATCATCATTCGTCCATCCATGTAAATATAAATTTTTTTTTCTACCACTATACTATTTGAAATTTAAGATCCACAATATAACTTTCAAAATGAAGTCTTATAAGATAGAATTCGACCATCCAAACAAGTATGCATTGCAATTTACTCTTCATCTAACTCGAATACACAGAGCTAAATAATTTTCTCAAAACTATATTCGTATTCTAAATAAAATTAGTTTAATAAAATTTTGATGGCTTTAAGTTTCGTGATGAGTTCTCATCAAATTATTGAGTCTTAGATGTATATTTCTTCTTTATACATCTCGAAACTCTCTCAATCACCTAATAAATCTCGCGACCATTCCTTCTTGTATATATGCACATATCCACTTGTGAAATCACACCATTTAACTCTGGGTAGACTTTGATTTTGACCAAATAGTGAAAACCTTAAACAAAAAGTTAACACATTAACAAAATAAAAAGTCAAAATTTTCATCTCTATATTAATATTCATATCATTTTATCATAATTCAATATTTATATATACCATATTAGAAAGAAATACTTTATATCTTCCACTTTACATAAATAAATATTTTACATATATTACATGAGTTATGAAAACTCTAAATATCACCATCAGAGGTGACCAAAGATTATACGCTATACTTAATATCGGGTGGTTCAACCAATTTTCTGAAAGTGACCAAAACAACATCCAATCACGACACTTGATTTCCTGTGGATAGAATCATATGAAATCATGAATTAGTTGGATAAGAAAGGGTAGCCATGGAAATATAAACTACAATATTGATGTTTAATAGGTGGCCAAATATAAGGGAGTTAAACTAATTGTTTTCATAGATTATACGTTGGACTCGAAAATAATGTCTAATAAATAAAACAGGACACTATCTTATATTCACGAATTGACATGTAAGCAACTTGTTTAATATGTGTCTATGCTTTTTTTTATATATCATCCTTTTAAATTTACAAATTTACATAATAATACTACTATTTATTCAAACAGTTCACTTAAACTACATAATTTATGCATAAACTATAAAATCTAGCACGCATATCTGTATAAATTTAAATACAAATAAAATGCATAACTAGATAGCTAAATACGTTAAAGGGTTCAATTTAAAACTGCCTTAAAACCCCCAATCGCCCCACTATCTACTAGTCTGGTTAGACTCGAACTTCCGTCATGTCAAGCTAGGCTCGACGCGCTCAAAGCCAAAACTAACATTATAGAAATAAGAGCATCAACCCGTAAACCTGACACCTTGACCCGAAGCAAAATGTTAGTTAAATATGTTTGAGGGCTTAACAATTGATTTAAAACTAAGCTCAACACGCTTAGACTAAACCTTAACCCACGAGTTTCATTTAGAGTTTTGTAATAAAAAAATCACATCTTACTGATCATAGTTTAATTTTATTTAGCCTTTTTGTTAGGTTTTCATGTCTTAGTAAGTCACGTGTATATATGTTTTTTCATTTGACAATGTGTAATTCAATCAAGAGTTATATTATTAATTACAAGCACAAGCCATTCAACAAGTCTAATAAATTATTATCAACATTGAGAGGTGGTCACCAACCAAACCAACAAGAGGGTCATGATTCATTGATTTGTATTATAGCCCAGATTTACCAACTCCTTAAAAAATAGTTTACTAATTATCACATTCAAAAATAAGTTATATGATCATTATGTTTTTTATACAAAATTCACGTAATTCCTCTCCATCCTACAAGTACTTGAATCCTATAACGAGACGATAAATTTTAAGTGTGAACCAACGATCACAAACAATATAAGTGTAGCAATACCTGTTAAAAGGAGATGTTATTAATTTGTTAATTAATAGACATTTTTCTACTTAAACTTACAAAGTATATACACTAGCTGTTAATAAAATTTCACCAAGAAAGTATATTATAATCAGAATTTTATGTTTATGTTGAGTAAATTATAAATAGCATGGGTGTAACTAAACAAGTGGAGTTCGGCTCGTTTAATTTACAAGGGTTTCAAGCTTGAGCTAGATTTGCGAGTAGTTTTTCAAATTCGAACTCAATTTTTTTTATCATTTATTAATAATTTAGATTACCTCTATAATTATTTTTGTGAAATATGTATTTTAATTATATTTTGTTTGTAGAGTGTATATTTTCTTATCATAATTCTAAATAAATAATAATATTTAAAAAATTAAAAAGTTTTTTACAAATAGAAGGCTTGTTTTTCTAGCTAGCAAGTTCGAGCTCGATAGGTGAAACTTGGACTCACGTTCATTAAACAAACATACTTTTAGGCTAAACCAGTAAACCATGGCTCATGCTCGTTTAAGCTCGGTTCGATTCAAGGTTTTAACATATCGATTTCGAGTAGCGTACAAACAACATAACTCACTTAAACTCGTATTTATGATAACTCACTTAAACCCTTATTTATATATATCATAAAATCATGCTTTTATCATATGTATAGTTATGTAATATTTACATATAACTTTAGCCGTAAACTATCAGTATAAAAGATGTAACTAAACATTATGTGGTCATATTCATTCATCGAGTTTACTAACTGAAAAATGAAAATACAATATTATTTAAACGCAAGAAACGTGGCGTGCAAAGAGAAGTGAGGGTAATGCTATCAGCACTCACGTGCCGCGCTCGTGCTTTGTAAATTGAAACAATTTTGATTTTTGCAAAAAGAAAATTCTAGAACAAATTAGTGAAATAACTGTTTTATTGGATTAGTATAAAAATGGCAAAAACCATTAGAAAGAAAAAAGGAATACGAATTTGAATGAACGAATAACTCGATTTCACTCTACAAATTCATCGTTACCAATAGCTTATATGAGAGATCTATACAAGTGAAAAAGATTTAGATTTCAACATATTCGATTGCGTTTTTGTAAGTTTGATCTTTCTTCTTCATTTCTCTTTGATTTGTTGTGTTAAATTCTCTCGTGTACCTTTCATAATATGCTTTCAGCTTCGTGTTCTTCGATAGAAGGTTAATTTTGTCTTCTTTTTCATCTGGGTAAATCATGTATACATATTTTCGATTTGGGTTTCGTTGAATTTGAAGTTTTTGTAAGGCCCCCAGCTTCAATTCATCTAAAATTTCAGTTTTCCCTCTTCTTTTCATGTTCGTTGTTATGTTTCGAGAATGATTTTGCTCTATTAGAATGATATTTGAGGTCAAATCGAATAGGGTATACCGTATACGTTAATTTGAATATCTAGGTTAAAAGGAGTTAATTAAGCTGATTAAACTTATGTTTATGTGTTCATGACTACTTGCAGGAGTGGAGGCAGATAAAGATTTTGATTTTTGTGGAAATCCCAATTGATTTCTGACACCAATATTGTGAAATTGATTGTTCTTGTGTAAAAATGGGAGATCATTTCGTCTTTCTGGTGGATCGGTTACTCACTGAGTCCACTTTAGAGGCTGCAATCGAAAGCACAAAGCCTTCGTATCCTGCTAATGATACAGTGATCGAATGTTCTTCGGTTACGGATCCGGAAGGTGTTTATAGTCCTAAAAAGATGTTTGAATGTAGGATATGTCAAGATGAAGACTTCGATTCGAATATGGAGACTCCATGTTCTTGTTGTGGTAGCTTAAAGGTTGGTTTATTCTGCCTTCGTAAGCATATAAGTTGCAAATATGTGAATCAATTTTGGTTATTTGGTACTTCCACTATGATTTTTTAAGTTAGCTTATTAGGTTATTGGGCCCACATATGTGGAGAGCATAGGTTTTAAGTATTAAGAGACAACAGTTGATGTGCCTAACTGTAAAGCAAACTTTGTTCTTAGTTTAATTGCTTAGATCTTTCATTTCATGATGCTCATGTATGTAATTGTTGGCTCTTGGTTATGGCTTTGGAGTTTTGACCTTTTTAAAAGTGTTTATAGTATCTATAAGTTTCTTCGGTATGCATAATCTTTCGGAAACTTTTGTTGTTATATGATCAATCTGACTATTGGAATTTGTTTCTTCTATACGAGGAAACGTGTTGTATTGATACTTGATTACTGATCCTAATGCATCATTGATTCCATACTATTTACCTAGAAATAGAAACAAAAATGAAAACCATTTAAGTGCTGGATTTCGACACCTTAATTCATCATAGTATGGAAGTTAATCCCTTTTGAAATGGAGCCTCTTCCCTACACGTTCATCATGCTCCCAATTCTCCATGCGTGAATCTGCTACTTGCATAATTCTTTCTTAATTATTATCAATTTCCACGGTTCACCTCTTGTAGTTCATATTTGATTTTACCTTTTGTAGTATGCTCATCGTAGATGTGTCCAAAGGTGGTGTAACGAGAAGGGTGATATAATATGCGAAATATGCCACCAGGTGGGCTTTTATTGTTTACATATAAATCTGTTATATTTAGTTGTTCTATCAAGTATAAAGTCTATAAATCTATAGTAATCTTCTCATGGATGTGTGGCTAACTGCAGCAATTCAGGCCAGGGTATACAGCGCCACCCCCTGTATTCCAATTAGGAGGAATCCCAGCAAATTTTAGGTACCCATAAACTATACTCCAGTTTTTTTAAAGCTCTTAAATTTGAGTTCAAGAGTCAAGACCACATTTTTTAAAGATGTCAAATTCACATTTTATGTTTGTTTCACTTCTAAAGTCAAATATCACACTTTTATTGTTATTGTCAGGGGACATTGGCAAATTTCTAGGAGGGATTTGAACGCTAATCCTCAAATATTAACCGTTGTTTCACCTGATCATAATTTTCCTGATCAAGAATATGATGAGTATGCAGATTCCACCGCTAGAAGCATTTTATGTTTCCGTTCAGTTGCTGTCATTGTAATCTCTCTTGCTATGGAAACCCACACCTGCACGAATACACACTCACGGCTCACGCACACTTCCAATGTTGTGATGTTTCTTGGGTTTTCATATGCAGTTTATGATTCTCTTGATCTTGCGTCACACACTACCTATATTTGCTAATGGAGGGGCAGTTACACTTTACCGATGTTTCTGGTAGGAATATTTATTGTCATCATTTTTGCAATCATGTGTTCTTTTACTTAAAGTATTAAGCAACCATGTTCAATTAGACGTAGTCCATATGTGTTTTTGTCAATAAAATACCTACAACATAAATTTTTATTCTTAAGCTTAAGCAAAGTGATATATGTACTTTCCATTTTGTCACAGTTATTACTGATAAGAACTTCAGGAATCGTTGTACCAATTTACATCATCTTAAGAACATTCACAGCTTTAATACGTAGGCGACACCAGCTGGTAAGCATCCTAACCTACAATCCTTTTCGTTAATGGGTCAAAACGGGTCAGCTCATGTTAGCCCGCCAAAATTTGTCCATCTTATTGAATAACGTATCTGTGATTATATAGAATATCCCATCAAAATAACATTTTGCTTTTTAAATAAATCGATTTAGGAGGCTGAAGAACTATAAATCATTCTCAGACTTTCAACCTGTTTGATATTTTGTTTCGTTTCATTTTTGGTAAATTTTCAAAATCTAAGATTAAATCTAACCGTGTACTCGATTAAATTCAATACAAATTGGTTGAAACTGTTACCGTTGCGTCTACGCTCGAGGAATAACGGGTGGAGAATTTTCTAATATTGTTTTGTGATGACTTTTGCTAGGCTTCTAATTCATCAACATCATCTTTGTCTTCTTCTGATGAGGAAGCTGGGCCGACACCTTAGTAGTATCACTTGTACATGAATCGAGATGATTACTCATGTGTGGCTTTATATGTACCATTAATTGGTTTTCTTGAAGGTGGTGCGCGGATTTGGTCATGTTCAACTCTATCTCAGTTGAGTTGTTATACATGCACCCATCAAGGTTAAATCTGTGTTTAATGGTCTAGTCATGACGCCATACGCCTATGAATAAGTGTATATTGACGATGTTTTTATGGCGGTTTTTTCAAGATCTTGATGTACATTTTTGTTTATTCGGCTTTCTGTCTGTAAATGTTGCATCTATATAAGGGAACTATATGAGCATGAAATAGCAAGTTCTTTTTGGTGTGAATAAGTTTTATGACTTGTGTGTATACTTGTTTTGAACTATAAACCGATAACCAAGTATATGTAGCTTGGTGAAGGGGATTCACAAATGAGGAGTCTACCGTTCGTGTGAAAGATCAGGTCGGGCAAGATCTCGCCTTCGGGATCCCCCCCAACCCACCCACCAAAAAAAACCCACAAACGAGTCCGGATTATTGAAGCCGGATACCCGTGTCGATCAAATAGCCATTTAATAGTCCAGCAAGCAATCAGCCCAGTAGCCCACTGCTTCCATTAGTCCACTGCTGCTTCCAATATTAGCACAATAGTTTCAGTCCATTAGCCCATAGCACCAGTCCAAAGTCCAAACCCATAGTTCATAAAAAATATAAATAAAATAAAACACTCAAAAACTTAAAATTATTGCGACTATATAAATGTTTAGATGAATTTCCATATATTCAATATTTATCCTAAAATGTGCATATACTAGATATCAACATATACATTTATATAAAATACCATTAATATCATATACTCTTACGGTAACATATTAAACATATTGAAATGCATATTTTTGCTATGTATGTATACATATATTTGCTTATGGTTACATTAATTTGGGCCATATATAATGATATAAAAGACATCGTCTTTATCTGGAAAGAGTAAAACTTAAAAAAAAATGATTGATATTTTTCTTTCTATTATTGCCATTAAAGGAAAATGTTTCAACACAATTAAATGCTCGTTAACAAGTTCCCTACGTAACTCGACTGCAGGACCCACGATGTCACCTCATTAACGATGATCACGGGCACACCATCTCTATTTCAAAAGTTGACCTCAAAAGATTAGACAGTAGAATTTTCTTCGTTCTTGCATGTGAAGAACATGTGAAGAAGATGGTTGACAATCAAATCCATGAAGGACTTTTGAACCGCTTTCGGTTGAACCAGTTGGTTAATAGTCAGCTTGGTGAACCGTTAATTAAAACTAATTATTGGTCACAAATTTTAATAAACTTTATAATATTTTAAGATTCGTACTAGACAACAAACCAATCGTTTTAACGCTCTATTTGTGGAACCAAAAAACTGAAATTACAGACCAGGTGACATTATAAACAATTTATATTCTCTATATGCATCTAACTAATATAAAATATGAAAATATATGTTTTGGTATAAAATAATAATTCTAACAAGATATGAAGACTAAAAATAAAACATTGAGGAATACTAAATTTATCAGAATATGAGGTTTTGAAGGAGAGATTTTTTTAAAAAAATCCGGTATAGACCATGCACCGGCTGGTTCAAATTAAAAAGATCCAGAAAGAAATAATCATGTTCGGAAATTTCAATTAGTGATCCGTTTAATATTTTGTCTTCATATTCTATCTATCTAATTTTTAAAATTAATAGTTATTTTGTAAAATATTTTAGTTTGAATGGTAGTGGCTATTCAAGATGTTTACCCAGAGAAGTTTTGAAACGGATCTAAAGTTTTCGTGATATATCTAGTTTTTGCAAGCAAACTGTTGTGGTTATATAAAACATTGTCGGTGGTTGGGGTTGGTTGTATTGGTGAATTATGTCCTGATATCGACCAAATGTCGATACAAGTACAGTATTGGAGATGAAAATTTATCCCAAATTGTCTTGGTGCTAATCAATGATCATTGATATAGCTTAGTAGTAAGATTAGATAAGTATTTGAGTCGTTATTCTAACAAATATAAAGCAATATCCGTGTACTTGTCTAAAAAATCTATCGTAAGAATTTACTCTTATATAACCTTTAATTACATGTGTTATTTAGAATTTGAATCATACCATGATGAGGGTGGGCGAGGTACACACGTCATGAGCCAACGGCATGGATTGGCGCCAACACCACCGCCGCCACCCTCTTCACGCCGAAACTTCCCCTTGTCACAACATATACTTTCTGTGACCCACTACCCAAGTGACTGTTGAAACTATCCGTTGCATCCCCAGACTCCAATGACTATTTTTAATAGAAAAATTCTCAAACACTATAAATACAAAATCAATTTTTAAAGTTTATATACCAATCTCAAAGTCTCTTCTACTCGTTATAAATTTTATACACTATGAAAACAACACAAAATCCATAAAATCCCAAGCCCAAATCATAAAAAACATTGACCGAAGGTGCGTGTAGGACCCATCTGTTTAACCCACTACCACCTCATATAACCAATTGGTTTAACAATCTGTATGAATCTTTTCAACCGTCTCCAACAATACCCACGTATCAAACCCCACCATCATACTACCACCTATTTATTCCCACATATCATTCCCCATAATTTGTGTACTACCAAAGCATGTTAATTTTTTTTCAACACATCACATAGAAGAAGACACAACAACAAGAATAAAAAAGATGAAAAAGAACATAACAAAACATATGATGATATTCAAATTTATGAAAGTAGGGATGAAAACATTGGTGTAAAATAACCCTTCACTAAAATCTAACATTTTTTCCAGGGAAGAAGAAGAAGAAATAAGGGTGTTAGAGGTGTGGTTATTGAGCCCCACTTAATTTGGATTTGTTCTTATTACAAATAAGATACTTTTTATTTTATTTTTAATGTAAATTTGTATTAAAGAAGTTAATAAAAAAACCTATCTTTTCATCCCAACCAGAAAGTTTTATGTTACATTTATACATTGATGATAATGGGTCGAGTTGTGTCGGATATGGTTAATCCCAACCCAATACTTGATTAAAATAGCATGTCTCATACCCGCACTAAAACGTATCAGGTTTGTATCTGATATTTACATATTGGGTATCAGGTATATCCATTACAATAATTTCATCGATCTATAATATTCTTTTTGTTAATGTTTCACTATTACGACTACTATATAATTTTAGAGACATTGATTAACTTTATAACTTTGTAAGATGCTATATATTATATAGTGCAAATGAAAGAAAACTTAATAGCTTATATTTAGCACATAACTATTAAGTAAAAAAATAAAAAACAAGTAAAATAATATATAATTACAAGTTTATAGTCGGGTATACAATGCAATTCAATACCCGCAAACAAAACAAAAAACATAACTCATACTAGATTTCATACCTTTTTATAAATATCTATATTTAAGATATTTTCATAAGGTTTGGTTTTATTTTCATCCTCATATCTTGACAATCCTTTAAACCATTGTTAGGTTTGTTTTAAAAACATTTTTATATTATTAAAACATGTATTGTTTTTATCTTTCTTTATGTATTTACATATGTGTATAGAAAAATATTAATACAAGAAAATAAATTAGATGTATTTTCATAATTTTCCATAGTTAGAAACTTAAAGTCTTAAACTAAAATCACCACAAGCACATACCTTTCATGTAATATCTCTTATTAAATATATATTATTTATGAATTTATAAATACAACAAACAAACTAATAATCCAATTTAGAGTACAGATAACAATGCATGGCGTGCACCCTTTCAAGCTATCGTGCACCCAAAAACCAGATTCTTTTGTCGATCACCAACGACAAACCATAAACACATCATTTTACTTCATCATCTTCCTCATCTTGCCGGAGTTTTTTCCGGCGAGCACCGGAATACTCTGTTCATTCCAGAAGAAGTTATCAGGATCAACCTCCGTCTTTATCTTCACCAATCTATCAAAATTCTCCATGAAATACTTCTTCCCATAAACTTCACCTTCACTGTAACTCTTCTTACCATCTCCGGTCATCACTCCGATGTCAAGATCTCTGTAATTCAAGAACGCACCCCTCGGATTCTTCGATACAAACGGCGTCATGAAATCGAACATCACCCGACTTTGATTCAAGTAATTCGTCTCCAACTCGGGATCAGGGTCGTCCCAATTTACAGAGTATTGGATTTTGAAGAGGTTTCCGGCACGGTGGGGGAACGGCGTTGCAGTCGCCGGAATCTCGTGCATTCTACCGCCGTATGGGTTGAAAACTAAACCAATTTTACCCAGTTCCACCAGCTTGTTGAAGATTGATGTGATCCCAGATACTGAAATGGGTGTTTGCACGTAATCGGACTTTCTTTTTCCGAAGCTAACGTCGCCGGAGTGACGATCGAGGAGAATCTCCGGCGACGTTGTGTTTAGATCGAAGTTTGCCCAGTATAACACTGATTCAATCCAGCTTACTTCTATACAGTCTTCCTTTTTCAGACCCAATTCAGGAAACTTTTCGGTCATCAACGCTACTAATCGATCGGAATCACCTAAGAAATGTGCGATAAACGAAGCTCTACCGATTCTCTGACGATTCACCGTCACCGGCTGCATCAAACCCTGATGAACAAATCGTCATCAATGTCAGCCATAATCGACTCCCATTTGTACACAAGCTCCGATGCGTTTTCCGCTTGAGTTTTCATTATCCTGAAAACAGTGTTAACCTCCGGCACCGGAACTAACTTCACGGTGTATGATAATATAACACCGAAGCTACCTCCACCGCCGCCGCGAACCGCCCAGAAAAGATCTTCACCCATTGATTTCCGATCCAAAATCCGGCCGCTGACGTCAACAATCCGGCAATCGGTGACGTGATCCACCGTTAAACCGTATTTTCTCAGCATTGTGCCGTAGCCTCCGCCGCTGATGTGCCCACCGACGCCGACGGTCTGACAAACTCCGGCGGGGAACCCGTGGACTTTACTCTTCTCGTAAATTCTATAATAAAACTCCCCCAATTGAGCTCCGGCGCCGACGACGGCTGTTTCGTCGGCGATGTTGACGTCAATTGATCGGAAATTGAACATATCGAGGATGATGAAGTCAGGTTCCGACGAGACGTACGAGATGCCCTCGTAATCATGACCCCCACTGCGGATTTTGATCTGAACACCGGCTTTCTTAGCGCAGATGACGGTGGCTTGAACCTGCGATTCGGTGGTCGGAGTGATGATGACGGAGGGTTTGGGGGTTGAGGTGGTGTTAAACCGTTGGTTTTTGATGTAAGCTTGGAGGACGGTGGTGTATGCGGTGGCGTTGGCGGTGGCGCTGTAGACGACGGCGGAGATGTCGGCGGCGGAGTCCGGTGAGATCGACGGAGGCATTGGAGGAACGATTGGTAGACTGAAGTGGGGTTTAGGGATGTTACATGTGAAGAGAGATTAACAGGAGTGTGAGTATGAGAGAAAGCATTGTTGATGATGGATTCATCGGTGGGTGTTGTGATTATTGTACGATGGTGAAGAAGATGAAGGTATTTATAGTTTTGATTGATGTTAGAGGGGTTATTTTCGTCTCCATTTTGAAGGTTCTTGAGGTCGTCGGTAATGGCGGATGGTCAACGGTGAGGGGTGGAAGTTTCTTTATATGAAAACTGGTAAACGGTTGCCGGTAAGGGACGCTGAAACGAGAAGTTAATAAGATATTGTTTGTAGGATGGTATTGACTATTGAGGCCACATTTGTAGGTAGAAGATTTTTCTTCTTATTATTATTATTGTATATTTATTTTTTTAAGTAAAAAAGTCAAATTGATTTTAATAATATAACTTATTAGTAATTGGTCGCTAATAATTCACACTTTTAATTTGGCTAGTGATAATTACAACTTTTAGTTTCATTATCAACAATAATCTCAACAAAATAAATATAAATAATTTACGTTTGATTTCGAATTGATTTCGTTTACAATAATGAATATAAACGAAATGAAAAAACATACAAGATAAATCAAATGTAAAATAAATTGTAAAAATATATCATAATATGTATTACTAGGGACTGTTATTGGTAGTAACAATGATATTGAGATTATTACCGGCAATTCAATAGCGTGGATTATTATAGAATAATGAGTGATAGCTTGAATTATTAAAATTCGATTTATCTAATTTAAAAGATAGATATAGTTTTAATTATTAGCTTTCTTTTATTTAACAGCAAAATGAATTTTATTCACCGGAAAACATTACAACCAATAAACATTACAACCAATAAACTAGCAAGTCGCTAGAAACAAAACACCAAAAGACAAGAAAAACTTACAATGACAAGACAAAATTTCTTCGTCCAATCTAAACCATGTAATTTTGCTTTGTTTTTTATCCATAGGAAAATCATTAACTTTACCACCTTTAGAAGCCTATCAACCAAAACATTTATGTTGGAAAATTTTAATTTGTTTTTGGTTTTTCAAATAACCCAACATGACGATAGAATCATCAATTGAATCATTTTTATCCTGAGAGGATTAGAGCCGTCTTGAATACGAAAATCCATAAG
Organism: Flaveria trinervia; assembly: GCA_025506515.1. Taxonomy (NCBI): domain Eukaryota; kingdom Viridiplantae; phylum Streptophyta; class Magnoliopsida; order Asterales; family Asteraceae; genus Flaveria; species Flaveria trinervia. Next base: position 85,995,397 of record CM046441.1, on the reverse strand, counting down.
ATCATGAATGAATCGAGAATGCAAACGCTTGTGGAATACCACACCAACTACTAACAAGATTTCATATAGTCGAGTGTATGCAGTTGCTAATAAACAAGTGATCTTTGGTTTCGTGAACTCTCCACATAACGAGCACATGAGAGATAGGAGAGGGACTTAGTTTTTATGCAACCCCATTAGTGTAGGGAGATGGTGTCTTTACAAATGCAACCGATAATCGCGCTCTTAAATTTTTTGATTAAGATAACTACTAGATAGTCTTTGTGGTTTGTTTAAATTTATTATCTCGTCATTAACTTTGAAAATTTACAAAATGATTTGGGACTACTTTACGAGGACCGCAAACCGCCCGTAAAGTGTTTGCTGCACAAGACCCTTGTAGAGGAAAAAATTATCCCAAAAAATACAATTCTGCATTCATATGTTTTAGTGGTATTGTTATGCTTTCCAAATGAGTAGTTGTGAGATTAAGAGGGTGTTTGTTTTTTTCAAAAAATTCTTTTTGAGTTTTTTTGTTTGCGTCACGCACACCACATGTAGATGTTGAGGTCTGCAGACTGTTTGTTTTTTGAAAACTTTTTATTAAAAAAGATTTGCGCGAGGTCTGCATAGTACAGACTTTGCACAACCACTTTTAAAGTCTTCTAAAGTTCATAGAAAATTAAAAACCATCACCTACCCCACCCATGTCCACCCCCACCACCAACCGCCTCCTCCCACCGCCCACCACCACCACCCACCCATCATCACCATCACCATCCACCACCACCCACCATCGACCATCACCATCATCGTCCAGTACCACTGTATACCACAACAAGTTGATTTTAGTAGTCTGCAAATGTAAAAAATAGACACTCTTTTTATTGTAGACTGCAAGGGTTTGGTTCATATTTCCTTCTGCAGATGTCTGCAAATGTGATCCGCAAACTGCATAAATTTTGTTACAAAAAAACAAACAACACCTAACTTTTGCATCGTATAGTTTGATATTTTTCTAGTCAATAATTTGATATTAAAAAAATCTATATACGGTTTGCTACTTTGAAAATTTTAGAGTAATAAAATCCATTATTAATTTCAAGTCAAACACATTAGATAATTCTGAAGAACCATCTCAGCTGATTAACTCTATAATTTAATGTAGTGATAAAAACTAATAGTCTTATTTTTAATTTCCAATTTTCTCCTTAATCGTTACAAAAGTCAAATATCAAAAAATCAAATTGCATAAATAATCTGATGATATATTGATACTAGGTTAGAATCCGTTGTATTACACGGGTTTAATTTATAAAAATATTAAATAATTAGTAATGAAAATGTAATAATTATAAAACTATATGATTAAAATTGCATATGAGTAATAATATAAGTAATAAAACAATGATATCATTGTTTTAAACTTTTGTATCAAAACGTAATTGCATTTTTAATAATCATTTTATGGCAAAAGCAAACCATTTTAAAAATATCAATATCAAAAATTTTATTATTATAACTCATAATTTTAGCTATTTTGTTTTATAAAAAATCATTTAAAAACCATTTTAAGATACTTCATATTTTTAAACATGTTTGGTGTTTTAAAAAAATTTCTTATTTTTAAAATTTTGTTTGTTTAGAAGTTACATCTATAAAAGCATCTCTTTCTTAATTTATTGAAAAATAATTTTTAATCTCAAAAGAAATTAAATAGTATTATAAGTATTTATGGTAATTATTTAATAAGAGAGAAAAACGAAAAAATTAAAATCAGATGGAATAGAATTTTAAGTGACATCTTAAAAATATTTTTTATTATAATAGATAAATATCTTTACACAGCTACCACATATGATTATTTAGAATCATCGTTGGAAGATATGAGCGAAGACTTTTTCATTTGTCAACATATTCTAAGCGTATACATTTCACATCTCTTACATATTTGATCGTATTTCAAAATTAATAAAATATATATTTCATAAGTGGCTATACGTAACACATGATGGGCATGTTTAACAACACTCAACATATATCAAAGGGAAATTGTATTGGGTATGATACGAGTAAACATATATGCATGTGTTCGGTAATCTAGTTGATACTATATATATACTGTACTCGAACCGGCAAATGCTTTGTTGGTATTCTCATAGACCGTCCTATATCGAATACCATTCTTGAATATTTCGAGCTTTCCCGTTGTGTTTTTAGGCCATCATTATTGTGTGGAAAAAGCAAAAGGAAAATCTTGTTGCACGTTTGATTTTCAGTTTAAATTTAACTAAAAAGTAGTTTTCATTATTTTCTTAACGTTTCATGTTTTTAAAATACCTTTTTAGAGTAACGATGATTGTTATCATGTGTCTGAAGGCCATGAGTTCGAGTTGTGAATATTACAAAAATAAAGGGTAAAGATTCGTACATCCATGCATCAGATTCAAAGTTGGACTGACATCTTTTGGACCTATGCATGTAAGAGTTTCGTGCACTGGATTTGCCCTTTGTTTTAAAATATTTATACTAAGGGTATTATTTGATCGGATTTTGGATTATTCGGATCATATTATTCATATTTAAAAATTTCATGACCCTATCTAAAATCCGATCCGATCCGAATAAAGATATATCTATCCATTCCGAATAAGGATATCTCTATTCGATCTGAATCTATCCGAATTCAATTCGGATCAGATTCAGATATATTTGAATAATCCGAATTTATCCGAATAAACCAAATAATAAATTTTATTATTTTTTTGTTTTTGTTTTTTTTCTTTGCTAATTTTTTATTCAAACTATTTTATAAGTTAAAATCACAATAAAGGATATAAAGCAAAGAATAAAAGTTTAACTTGAACACGTATTTAAAACTAAAACATAATAGATACTTGTATAAATCCTGAATATTAGAATATCTAATTTAAAACAACAATCTATTATTATATAATTGTTTAGGGTTAGAGTACTAGAATTTGTCAAAATTTCTAATATTGACATAATAGGGTAGTTGAGTAATAGGTATTGAGCTGGAAACATAGTTTAATTTTTATTTGGATTAATCGGATATCCGAATAACCCGAATAAAAATTTGTGATATCCGAATTATGATCCGAAATCCGAATAAAAAATTCGGATTCGGATGAGATCCAATCCGAATTCCAAATAAGGATTCAGATCGGTTTTTATATTTGGATACAGATTGGATTTCGGATATATTCGGATCTCGGTTTTTCTGAACACCTCTGATTGATACCATAAAAACCATAATTTTTTATTTATTTAACTTCACATCAGTCTTAATATATAGTTTTAAAATAATATTTGTCAAAAGTTTCAATGTTATATTGATTACAATTGTGTGTAGTCATGGTTGCCAGAACGATACCCATACAATAGACATACGACTACAGTCATGAGATACCAAAGTAATTGTTCATGCATCTACTTTAACTTGATAACTGAGTTTTCGTTCTACAATAGCATAGAAAAACATAACATATGTAAAATAACGCTTTGGAAATTAGATTCTAGACTCTAACTTTTATACTCATACTATCCTCTAAAAATTTTTACTTTTTTTCTCCCTTATAAATGATGATACACAAATGAGATTCAAATACCTACTATTTACTGTTGCATACCATCCGAAGCTTATTTCGTAATTCATATGTCAATTATGATACACTTATCATGCTAGAACGGTGCCCGCGAAATCCGACAGGACAACATTTTACATCCGTAGCGTGTTTTTAATTTTTGTTATTATTGTAGTAATTTTACAAAATTTTATTATATTTTTTAAGCTAAAATTTAAAACACCAATAAATGAATTTTGCATGACGACTTGTACACTTACGCATTAACTTATTGTACCTTACAAAATATAGATCGTTTCAACAAAAAATATACATCAAAATACACATTTACGATTGTAGTATCAAAAAGTTTTTAAACTGATAGATTAAATATAATAAAAAAAATCTTAAAACACATTAAGTTTTTTGTTTATGGTTAGATAATGTAAAATTTTATGTACTTTAGTATAAGTTTATTATGTAACTAATTGTAAGAAATAATCTGTATATAATGTTAAAAATATTGTTTTTACTCTTAAAAATAATTGTACCTTATGCATTTAGTGAAATAAGTGTTTTTAATTTAATAATATCTTATAATACAAATCTTATATATTTTATATATAGTATAGATATGACTACTATTTTTTTACATGTATCATACTCTTAAAATGTTCTTTTGCTTTCTTTCTTTTTATTTTTTGTCTTTTCATTTCTTTTTTCTTTTTATATATCAATACATGAGCCAATTTCAAGTATTGATTTGTAGACCTATATATTCTCTAAAATCATATTTTTGTCAATTCGCCCCGTTGAGGCACTGCTCATGATACGCATATGCTTTATATATTTGTGTATCCTTTAAACATGTATTTTGTCTACCTATAGATCATGATAAGCTTATCAATTCTGCGTATCTATTTTGCATATTTTCAGAACTCATGGTTTATGTAAGAACATAGGTGAGTGGATAAATTCTTCTTTTGTTTTATAAAACATTTTTAATGATATTGTAACAAGTCAAAAGAAGAGTTGTAAATACAATAAGTAGAGACGAGACAATAACGTATAGCGATTCAAGTTGATGCTAGCACATGTGCTTTATGTCAGCCATTTGTCACCTGAACAAAGGTTTTCTTAGTGTCAACTCTTCTCTAGAATTGATAAAGATATAATCATTAGTTACTTCTCACTAAGCTAATTGGAAAAGGGCCACCAACACATGAAGTTAGAAGCGTACGAACATAATATGAGCTTTTCTTGCCAATTGATCATGACTTATGGATCAAAAGATGTATATTCACTTAAGAATATATTGTATGTGTTTGCTAGGCGTTAATCCACCTCCTTAACATGGATGAAAGTCCCTTGTATGAAACCATAACTTTGGCTTCTTATAATTTTAAAGGATGACGAGATATTTGACGTAGTTAATAAAACTATAAGCAGATAATAAGTTGTCTCAGATTTTCAACATGGCTTAGTGGCATTCAGTTTTAGAATATTACAAGTAGTATTGTATAAAAGTATTTTTGAATTGTAATTTGTTTTCTAGTTATTGTCAATATCATGGAGACAAGCCAATAAATGAAATGAAGAATTTTCATCATGGATTATGGTGACAAATGTTACACAAATCCACAAAGAAAAGTTTAAGATATGGTTGTGGTTAAGACAACCACTATGAAAGAATCTTTCAACATGCATCATTAATTCATTATTTTGCTTTTTAAAGTTTGAATATTTCATATAACTCGATTTGACAACGTGTAATCATTGTTTTGGGTCTCCATGGGTTGGTTCACTTTGGTTTGACTACATTATGAACTAAAAATGCATCTATAATTGGTGTTACTGGTTTTAGTTTTTTTCTTTTATTTTCACGAACCAATTTTGGTTATAATACTTTGGTTAATTCGGCTATCGAAAAAATAGTTCGGTTAATTTGGTTAACCAGTAAATGCTAACTTTTGACGTGAATGGTTTCAAGTGAATTTTGATTAATAAATTCAATTATATCGTGAACCAAATACAATTCTAGAATTCCTTTTGGTTTTTAAATGAAAATGTGACAACTAATATGCTAATTGTAAGATAATTTAACAAAATTTTTCGACGTATATTTTTATCAAATAAAAATATTAATAATATAATAATTGGTTAAGTGTTGGTTTTTTTCCTTAAGTAATCAAACAATAAAACGCGTTTCAAAAAAATCATAAGCAAACGATTAGTTTTACGATTTGTTTAGTTATCTTAGTTTTTGATTGCTGATGGCCTTTACATTGACAAACATTGAAAATCAAAGTATCTAAGAATAATAAAAGTAAAAGAAACTACGTACGTTGTTGGTATGACTGTTCCTTTTACTCTCACTTTTTTAAAAAAGAAAACTTTAATTAACAATGATTTACTTTAAGAATTTACTTATTAATTTTTAATTTTTTTAAGACAATAGATTGCATGCATACTATTATTTTTAAAAAGTTTCCTTTCGTTTTGAGAAAAAAGAATTATCTTAAAGAAATATTGCTTGGAACAACGTAAGGATTGTTCGAGTAGACAAATCATTAGTTTAAAAGATGTATTTAAGCATATATAATATATATATGATTAGTATTCCGTATATCACACGGGTGGAATAAATAAAATTTTAAATAGTAGTAGTGAAAAGTTATTAATTATAAAATCATATTTTGAGATAAGTGATGATTAAAAATTGTTTATAAGTGATGATATATGTTCCTTTAAAATTTTGTAGTTTAGTTTATTTATTAAAGAATTGAAACATTTTGTTTTAAGTCAAACCATTTTAAGAAAATATCATTTTATAAAAAAATCTTATTATAACTCTGAATTTTAATTATTATGGTTTATAAAAATTTATTTTATAAAACGCCGCTTTTAAAATAATTTTTCTTTTTAAAAAAGTTTGATATTTCTGAAAAATTACTTATGTTATCCAAAAAAATGTTTCTTTAGGTATTTCATTTATAAAAAAATCTTTTTTAATTTATTAAAATATATTTTAACCTAAAAAATTAAATAATATAATTGATAGTTAATGTAAATAATTAATAGAAGAGAGAAACGGGAAAAATAAGTTTCGGATGACTAAAAATGTAACAAGTGGCAAATCAAAATGATTTTTTATTATAATACATAGATGTATTTTTTTGTTCATGCGTTTGATTTAAGAATTTTTAGTCTTATTGTATGTAGCTTTTTTTTCCTTATTTTGCTTTTGTAACTATTCAATTTGAACTTTGTAACCCAAAATGCAAAGAAATTGCACACGCCACCCACGTGACAAAATAGTTAAAAGTAAAATATTTAGCCAAATACATGTAGGTCAACGCGTTCAAACGGGGAGATAAAGTTTTTGAATCGGATAAAAATAGAGCAAGGATAATACGTCGTTTGATTTGTTATAATTCGATTAAAATTTCTCTCTGGTAAGACATTTTGGTGGTTAATGTGTTTGATTTTTATTTTTTCGCGTCTAACTCTGTCTAATATCACAGACACATACATATCTTTTTCTTTACCCAGTTAGTTTTCGAACAGTTATTTATCCGGTCACCACCTTTTGACCGAGACTTGAGTTTCAAACAACCCCTAACTAACTTGGATTGTGATGTTTATGGCTTTTCCCTTTGAACGCTCTAGCATGTTATTTCTTTTAGGTGTGGAATAAATCAATTTGCCGTTCAAGATAAACTAAGATGTTATTCGATATATTTGGCTTTGCAAACTTTTTTCTATAAAGAAATTGATCCGATCCAAATTTTAGATGTGTTTAACCAAACATAATTAACTCAGTTTATTCGGTTTTGTCATCCGAATAAACTTGTTTTTATTCAATTGAATTCGGTTTAATTATCCGAATAAGTAAGATCTGTGAAACCAGTCACAGAACTAAAAACCAAACCATAATTCGGATACGGTTAGAACCAAATCGAATAACCGAAAAAATTGGTTCATTCTTTGTGGTTACAGATACGCTTCGATTAATTTCTTCTTGTTACAGATAATTTTGTACACCCCTATTAGCAACCCAACAACTACTTAATCATCAAGTCACGGTTGATTGACCATGAGTTTTTTGCTGTGGATTGTTTTTTCCCCGTTGGGAGATGCAATATTATACAATACATTACTCCCGGTGACGTAACTGTTTTGTTGAAAAGTTTAGAACATTAGATCAAGCTGAGATGAAATCTTAATCGTTTAATTAATCAGACCCATGGTTTTGGCCTAATTCAGTTGGAGTTCACTAGCCGGTATCATGGGGAAAAAGAGATTTAGAACAAAAAAAGGGTTTCAGTGATAAAAATAAGAATATTCCAAATTAGCCCAAATTGATCCAAGTGAATAGCGATCGGTTTAGGGAAGAACATGTTAGAATACTCCTAATCGGCCCAAACCATAGCCCAAATTTAAATAAGTGATCCAATAACTCCTTTATTACCAGTTAAGCCCACGATCATGCTCCAAGCCCGGCCCGGGTTTTGTAATCCAATTTAAAATGAGATTTTATAATCGACGTGAATCACAAATTGACATGTTATATATTTATTAAGATTTATTAAGATTACATATAGATCGCGAACAAGTAATAACACAATAATCCTACAACACATTTAGAAAATTAAAGAAGTTGAGATGATCGCGGGCTTGTTCCGCTCAACTTAGCAATTTTGGACGAGCTCGATGAGTCTTCCTAACAAACTGCTTAGATCGTCTCTACTTTGCGTTTGATAGACAATAAATAGTTGCTTAAATAAGAGAGGTCACAAATCAATATTTCGTTGATAGATTATAAAAACTCATACTCCACTACTAAATAGAGGGCTTTTAGCAAGTGACATATTTGTGGAAAATCCATCGATAAAAACATGAACCGTTAACAATATGGTTTTTAGTCAAGAAACATAAAGTGGGTAAAGAGTTCACACAGCGTTTACCCAAGAGTCACCTTCAGGTCACCAACAACTATTGCTTCGTTCGAAAAGATGCGCGTTCACCGATAACTATCGGACCACTGCCTTAAATATGTTTTACAAGTTACTTGAAAAGGTTTACATTCTCTAATAGACTTTAGATGTATATAAGAGATTCAAGTAAATGACCTTCGCTCACATATTTTATATTCAAGTTGCTTATTGGTTATAATCTATATTAATCTATGAGATAAAATATCTACAAGGAACTCGAATCTCTAAATTAGATGGTATGATGCTAATGTAAGTAACTAGTAGTAATATTTGCCAACCGTCTGCCTAACATTTTCCAAACACTAGTAAATTGCAATAAGGTACATACAATATTCAATCAAGTTTACCAAACACCACCATAACATATACACGTAATTAAACAAATACCTAGAAGACAATTATACCCATAATCCCTTCTTCAAATATATAGTCTTAATTTACTCCATCTAAAACACAAAAATCATGTATTGGATTAAGTTTTATTCACTAACATTGTTGTTAGTTTTTTTTCATTATTCAACCATTTTTAATGTAGCGGGACCGCCGCCTGGTCCAAAGGGGCCCGCACCAGGACCTCCTAAGGGAGCAGGAGCAGGAGCCCCCAGGTCTAAAGGATCAGGTATCGGAGCCCCTGGATCTAAAGGACCAGGTCCCACGGACCCTAGCTCAATATACAAATCCTTTGTCGAATGTCTCCCGACGCAATCCCCACAACCCGACCCCTCGTTCCCGTCCATAGTCTATAGCTCCACCACCAACGCCTCCGCCTACGCCAAAACCCTACAAGACCACTTCAGAAACCGCCGCTACAACACACCGACCACACCCAAACCCGCCATCATCGTCACCCCAACCAAAGAATCCCACGTCCAAGCCACCGTCCTCTGCGCCAAAAAACTCGGCGTACAAATAAAAATTCGCAGCGGCGGGCATGACTACGAAGCCATTTCCTACGTCTCATCCGAAAAAAACTTCATGATACTCGACATGTTCAACTTTCGCAAGGTCGAGATTAACATCCCAGCCGAAACTGCGGTTGTCGAAGCCGGAGCTCAGTTGGGTGACCTCTATTACCGAATTTGGGAAAAGAGTAAAGTGCATGGGTTCCCTTCGGGCGTGTGCCCGACTATCGGCGTCGGTGGGCACATAAGCGGAGCTGGTTACGGCACCATGATCCGAAAATACGGGCTATCGATCGATCACGTTATCGACGCGAAAATCGTCAATGCAAATGGTAAAATATTGGATCGTAAATCAATGGGTGATGATCTATTCTGGGCTATACGTGGTGGTGGTGGAAGTAGTTTTGGAGTCATATTATCATTCACTTTAAAATTAGTCCCAGTGCCGAAAATCACCACCGTTTTTCGAATTGAAAAATCGGTGGAACAAAATGCTATAGACGCTATTTTAAAATGGCAGTCGGTTATGCCTAACGCCGACCGTGATTTGTTCATTAGAGTTTTATTATCTTCATCAAAAAACACGATTCGAACGGTGTTTATTAGCTATTTCTTGGGGGACGTTAATAGATTGTTGGGGTTAATAAATAAAACATTTCCCGAATTAGGATTAAAAAAAGAAGACTGTATTGAAGTAAGTTGGCTTCAGTCTTTGCTTTATTGGGCTGAGTTTGATATTAATAAAACAAAGCCTGAGGTGCTACTCGATAGACGCACCGACATTAATTTTTTTAAACGGAAGTCTGATTACGTACAAACGCCCATACAAAAACAAGGGTGGTCGGCTATATTCAACAAGTTAAAAGGACTTGATAAAGTCGGTTTGGGTTTTAACCCGTATGGGGGTAAGATGAGTGAAATCGCGGCGAATGCGACCCCGATGCCTCACCGTGCGGGGAACTTGTATAAGATCCAGTACTCGATAAACTGGATGGAAGGTGACCCGAAAGCGACTGAAAATGGGTTGAAGCAGGCTAAGGACATACATGATTTCATGGCGACGTATGTGTCGAAGAATCCGAGGGGGGCGTTCACTAATTATAGAGATTTTGACATCGGTGTGAATTCGGGTGACGGGTTTAACTCCGGGAAGGTTTATGGGGAGAAGTATTTTAAAGGGAACTTTGATAGATTGGTGAAGGTGAAAACAGCGGTTGATCCTGATAATTTGTTTAGGAATGAACAAAGCATTCCTACTCAAAGCAAGAAAACCTAAGTTACTGTAATTTTGTTGTTATCAGGGTATTGACACGTCTTATAACTTTACAACTAACGAGTTCTCGTAAAAGTAATGATATACGAATCTACGATTGGATATCTATGTTGTCAACCCTCTTACTATATATGCTTGTACAAAATTGAGAACATTATTCTTCTCATAGTTTAAAAAATGTGGTATTTCTTAAAATAATCCTTGTTTTAACAAAAAGACAACTTTAAATTTCCATATTTGAGATTGGCGAAGTGGGTACGACTCGAAGAAGGAAAGCCAGAAGCGGGAGAGTGAGAGAGAGAGGAAGCCGAGGGAGGGAGAAGCGGTGACGGCTGACTTCACTAAGTTATTGTGACCTGAGGGAGCCGATTGGCTCTTTTGTATGATAGCAGTCGGGACGATTCCGACCCTAATATTTTACAACAAATTTATAAATTAAAATACAGTTTTCACAAATTCAACATTTGTTTTCATAGATTGACCCAAGAAAATTGATGAATTGATTTGAATTGCTCAGTGAACAACCTGAAACACATAAATCGGTCTAGTTATCAGTTTTTGGTTTTCAATTTTCATCTTATATGATATCGGACCCGAGGCATTTTAGTCCATCTACCCGTCACCCCTAATTATATTATACACTCACATCTGCATTTTCTGTTAATTACAAAATAAAAGAAAGGGCATAGATTAACATGATGGTTGAAAAACATATTTAATAAAATGAATAATGCTAAAACATATATTTGTATTGTTTTATCCTAAATCCTGATGGCTGGAAATATAATCCTTGCATATAGAAGTAAAATAGACCTCGAAACTTATTTCTCAAACTATCTAAGACACAACCCAAATTCACTTATTAATATTTGCTTTGAAAACTTTCATAAAGTAACATAGATAAACAAATTGACTCTGAGTCTTATTCAAGAGTTTGACCCGAGTTAAGTTGACTGCGTTCGATTCCATTTTCTTGGCTCAAATATCATGCCATTAGCAAATTATAACTACATGGTTTGGTGCAACCGGAGTGGAACATGACGATCCTTAAACATTATGGTTTTGGTTATTTCTACGATTACGATAACCTATAGGATTATTTACCACCATAACAAGATATTGGATTTGCCTCCGATGACCGATGGGTTGCCTATGGAGAAAACTCACGGTTTTGTTTTTACCCTTTCGAGTTGTTCGTCCAGGCAAACACATCTTGGTAGAGGAGGTTTCAACCCCTTATAAGAAGCCTTCGTTCTTCCATTAACCGATATGAGCCTTACATCTCCACCCCCTTTGGGAGCCCATCATTCTCGCTTTCTCGCTATCACATTGATTAGGCAACACCTCTGATACCATCTATAACAACCCAAGTAAACTATATCAAAATATTATCCGATTTGCCCCTGATGGGTTGCCAATCTAGTAACTCACGGTTTTGTTTTTTATTTGACGAATTGTTCGCTCAGATAAAATACATCTTAGTAGAGGAGGTTTCAGCTTTCTTATAAGAAAATAATAAATGTTTCATTTTACTTCTCAGCCGATGTAAGACTTGCACCTAAATAAACGTATGTCTTGCAAATTAGTGACCACGATGATGACTAATAAAATGCTTAAAGCTTATACATATTATTGTCAAAAATTATAATATTATATTTTATAATATTACTTGGGCTGATTTAAAAACAAATACATATATAATATTTAAGAAACTGGGCGTATAACATTTTTATAAGGTTTATCTTTTGGTTATATTATTTTGATAAAGCACTATGTTGGTTATCACAATAACTGATGGTGATTGGTTTATACAACTTAAGAGCAACGCGTGGAGTGTAACACAAGAATCAACCCGTAATATCACAGGGCTTGCATAAAGAATATCCACCACATAATTTCAAGTAAATAAAGTTTCTTTTCGAGTATTTGGCTTTGATTGTGAAAGTGGTATACTTTCAAATAAAAATCGTAACACGTAAAATGTAAATGTGATGATTTTATAAGTAAATATAGGTAAAAGTAGAGATTTATTTGTAGTTAAGATGAAAAGAATATAACAAAATTCTAGTAATAATGATAGATAAATTTTCATTTACGTTTAGAGATATGTTTTATTAAGAAATACAATATTATTTTACACAAAAACTATAAAAAACAAACAAAATTTGTTTTAAGATCCAAAATATGTGCATTTACCAAAAATAATCCAACTGTAATTTGACCAATTACATTTCTAATATTCATTTTAGTTGTCAAAAACAATATTAATAGTATCATCATCAAACATTTACACTCAATATTTATAAACAATAATTAATTGTAAATCATGATGATCGATTATGACAATATTACTGTCACTAGGTCTTAACACCCCGTTGCGCGGGAATTCAAAACACGTTATAACCAATGTCTAAGATACCCTATCAAAACCTTAACACCCATCCCATTGTGTTTTGATAAAAAGTTGATCGAATACATAATATGTAAGTTTATAACACGACGTTAAATACATCTAATATGTTTCTTTGACATTATCTTTCTCTTTGTAACATGTCATTGCAACCTAAATCCAACTTAACATGAGACTTAGAAAAGACAGATTATTATGGCTGCAAACAAAACGTTTGCCACGTCATAACAACAACCATCTGAAGTCCTTTATCATCATTGCCTTAGAGTGAAACACTATAATTCAACAATACACGTTATGCCCCAAACAACAATTTGTGTATGCAAGGGCTAATACAAAATGTGCACCCTCACATGTAGTTGAAACAACAAAGTTACCTTCTTACTGTTCAATCACCTTGGTTTTTTTATATACGGTAAATTTATAATAAAGCTTAGACTTATAATCAAAGAGGTGTGGTTGTCTGTGTAAAGCCATCCGAGACACCAATCCAAACAATAGAACCACCAAAAAACGTTGGGTATGTTTTACAAGTAAGCTTTTCGAACATAAATGGCACACTTTAATATTATCAAAGTTACATAAAGATTAGACATTGAAGGAGGCATGACTGTTTGTGTTAAAGCCACTTTCTGATGTACATGTTTCTAAGACAACACATATTTCCAACAAGAACTCATGCGATAATCACTGCCATTGAGGCTCACCAACATATCATAGCCTTCACATTTTCAAAATAACATTCATACCCAAAAATGGGATTACATGCAAACATACCAGCATTCAAAGCCAACAATAAAACCCTCCAAAAATGAGGTTTACAAACATAACAACCATGGCTCCAAAGGTATCCTTCAAACATTTCTATCGAACATCTCATCTGAACGGCTCAGCTACGCATCATAGCCATATAATTTTCAAGTCGAACTAAAGAAATCAAATAAGATATAGATCAAAAGCAAGAACTCAAAAAAACCCCAAATATCAACAATATAGTTTCACACAGATAAAATCAATCCATGAATCGAAAACCCAAACACCGTCACCACCCCTGCCACCGACTCCCTCATCGTCACCACACCTACCACCGTCATCACCCTCGTGAAAACGCGACGGCCCTCTCACCGTCATCACCCACATCACCGACCGTAACACCAAAACCAAAACGAAACCCATAACTTTTATGGTCCCAATAAGTTCGTTAACATATGAATCATGACTCAATGGTTGTTGCATGTCGCAGATCGGGAAACAAAGAGATGACTGGAGTGCAAAACCACCGCTGCCATGGCTAACCTTTTTGGGCTTCGCCGGTAGTAGTGGCAGGCAAGCACTGATCGTTTGTCGTAGTAGCAGTGATGGTGTGACGGCGGAGGCGCGACGGTGGCGGCCACCACCATGTATATACAGTGGCGATGGATGCGCCATCACCGACGGCGAGGCAGATCAAGTGGCTGACGAGGGAGTTATCTTTTCTCTCTCTAGAATGAACTGAACGGATGAATGAAGAAACCTTCCAACTGGTTTCTCTATAAAAGACACTGGTAAGGGAGGGTGTAAAGTGAAAACCACTCAAACTATTATGGTAGAAAACAAAAACATCACAAACAAAACTATTCATTCACATTGCAAATTTAATATGTAGATAAATTTGCGATAAAACTAAAAACTAAAAGTATTATACCAATGATCCTTAGTTCAAATGGTTAAGATGATTTACCAATGATATACAAATATCAGGAGGTCATAAATTCTAAGTTTCGCTATGAGCAAAATGCCAAGAGTTGAGCAAGTGAGTTTTATTATCAATGGGTTTCCTTTTGAAGGGGTTGGGGTGCGACCCCGGTTGAAAATCAGATAGGTGAGTTTCGTTAAAATAACACATATCATCCGAATCAGGGTCACACATTTAGCGTTAAAAAAGTACTAAAAATATTATTAGTCAAATTACTTGTGTAATTGGTTAATAATAGCTTAAGGGTTGTTTAGAGACATCTTAATCAGCCTTTTAATGGTTCAAATGTATAAATTGTTTAGAACTTAATGATTAAAACTGTTTGTTTTACGAGCAAATGTTTGAATGATTCAGACATTTGCCTCTGAATAATTAAAAATTATACTAATACTGAATGATTAATAAATTTAATGCTGAATGATTAATAAGTTTAATGTTAAACGGTTAATAAATTTAATACTGAATGATTAAGTATTTATTTTTAAATAATTAAAAAATATACTAAATGACTTAATAATTTATCACTTGTTTGATTCAAACTTGTTATTTATTCAACATTTAATAATCTAGAAATTGTGGAGCAGATTATTAAAATAAACTTTTTCGAAAATGAAAAAAGTTTGATCTTGTGTATTGATAACAGGCATTTGCTTGCTTTTCAATGGTAAAGAAATTGGAACACAAAATCATGTATGTGTACATTACCCTCTGTGGTTGATCAATCATATTGTCGCCGGATGCCGATGATCGTACCTTCGCCTTTATCGCCGGTGACTGAATCTTACGACATTAATCTCTTCAATGTTTAAGGTTTCAGCTACGTTGTTGTTTCTCTGGAGTTTCGTATCATCATTGTCATCAACTTCCCCCGTTTTTCCCACGTTAGGATCTCGTTCGATACTACGTGCTATAAAGCCCGATGTCAATCAACATAGTTACGTGGTTGATTTGAACGCCACCAATTTCGATACAGTACTCAAGGAAACCCCTGCTACTTACGTCATTATTGAATTCTTCGCACACTGGTGAGTTTTCGTTCCAGTAATCTAGGGTTTATGGATTTTCACATTACTTTGGATGATGATTTAGCGTCTATTCATGTTAGCTTCGTTGTCAATTTTGTTTTTTCGTTATATGTTAGGCAAGTGATGAAATCATATGTCTGAATTCTTTGAATTTGTATGCAAATAGTGAGATGCAATTTTCTTATGATGTTAAGCGTAGTGTATCTTCTTGTAGAGTATGATGCTTATTTAGCTACAAAGTAATCCACTTTTTCCCCCAAAAGATTATTCCTGTTCACTCAAGTTTTCTTGTATGGAGCAATGCTAATATTCAGATATATTTTGTATTTTTTCAAGAGAATTTACCTAAAACTTAAGCTGATGTACTACTACATGTGTTTGATTATTCGATTATTTGTTATTTACTAAGATGTTAAACGTCCCCTAGCCCCCAAGCGGACATCATGGAGGTAAGGTATCTTCCCTCTACCCAAGAAGTTGATGGTTTAATTCTACTTGTGATACACGTATAGGTGGTTAACTAGGAGTAGATCGATTTGAAGCTGTTTGTTAAACATCTTTTAATAATCCATCCTTTAAGCGTATATTATTAATAATTTTGCAGGTGTCCAGCTTGCAAAAACTATAAGGTATATATATTTACATCTTTACATTTGAGCTGAAAGTAATTTACATGTTTGTTGTATTTCATATTGTGTTTGCTTTACTTTTGCAGCCTCAATATGAGAAGGTTGCTAAACTTTTCAATGGAGCAAATGCTGTTCATCCTGGAATTATATTGATGACAAGGGTGGACTGTGCTAACAAGGTATCATTACTTGAGTTTTGCAGTTGTTTTCTTGTGAAACTTATATTATGATTTATACTATATATTGTATCTCAGTGGTCAATTCACCTTATATACATATTTGACAGCACAGATAAATAGTAAACTTTGTGTTAAGTTCTCTATTCCTCATTATCCAATGCTTTTATGGGGCCCCCCTTCAAAATTTGTGGGCAGCCAGTGGAGTGGCAAAAAAGAAAAAAATGAAATTATTTCTGTTGAAGATTGGAAAACGGCCGAACGCCTACTCAGATGGATTAATACACAACTGACAAGGTATTTAAGAAGAAATTTAATAATCTTGTGATTGCTTTATACGTATGATGTAACTTTATGTTTTGTTTTTCCGTATAGTTCATATTGCTTTGAAGATGAGAAATTTGAAAATGATAAGCTTCTTCAGTCAAATTTGTCAGATCCTGGACAGGTTAACTATAAATGAAAATTCTTTTTCATTATATGTTATGGCAAGTGACCATATTATAACATGAGTGCAGATTGAACATGCTATATATGATGTTGAAGAAACCATGCATGTTGCATTTGACATTATTTTGGAACACAAGGTATACATCTTGTACTCGTTCTGTTTTTTCATGCCACGTGAAATTTCTCATTAGAAAAAGATCATTTTCTTTGTTAATACTTGACAGATGATTGAATCAGATACTCGAGCTACATTTATAAAGTTTTTACAGATAATGGTGGCTCATAACCCTTCCAGGAGGTTGATATCTACCTTTTCTTGATTTGGATTTGCTATTTATATGTTTTTATTGTTGATTATGAATATATAAAATGTATGACATGATTGACATCAGGTGTCGAGAGGGAAGCGCTGAAATACTTGTGAACTTTGATCATTTGTACCCTTCAAATATTTTATCAGTGAACCAAGATGAACAAACTGATGTCACTGGACTTGATGCTCTGCACACCTTTCAGATTTGTGGAAAACAAGTTCCTCGTGGATATTGGGTAAACTTCTACTTATGTATACTTTGTTTTGTTTACATATAACATATAGTTTTTGTTTTTTTTTAGTTACCATGTCCATTTATGTGGTAAGTTTACATAAGATATCCTAGTTGCTAGTTATCTCTTCAGCTCTTTCATATTGTTACCACTTACCATCAGCACATCTTAGCATCTACTGCAAATAGTAATGTGATATATGTTATAATGCTAAATGATTCACCAATATATATTATTAATTTAAAATGTTGTTCCTGTTTTGAATGTAGATGTTTTGTCGTGGCAGCAGGGACGATACTAGGGGCTTCAGGTACATAGGCGATTGGTTTTATTTGCTTCTGAATTCTTATTTTCTTACATATTTATGAAACAATATCAGTAAATATTAATTTTAGCTTAAAAGAATGTTAAAAAAGATTGCAACTTTGCAGTTGTGGATTATGGTTTCTGTTACATTCACTATCTGTTAGAGTAGACGATGGAGAAAGCCAGCTGGCGTTTACCACCATGTGTGATTTTATCCACAAGTTTTTCATCTGTGAGGAGTGTAGTCAACATTTCTATGACATGTGCTCAAGGTAACCAACAGTTTTTTATGTTTTCATTACTATTGTTATAAACTAAACCAGATCATTCTGTGATTAATTTCTTCCCTATTTTCAACTTTTAGTGTCACTACACCTTTTAACACGACACGTGACTTCGTACTTTGGCTGTGGGCCGCACATAACAAAGTCAATGAACGACTAATGAAAACTGAGTCATCTCTGGGGACTGGGGACCCCAAATTCCCAAAAATAATCTGGCCTCCAGAACAACTCTGCCCATCTTGTTATACTTCTGGAAGTCAAACAAAAAACAAGATTATCAACTGGAACCATGATGAGGTGTTCAAGTTTTTGGTCAGCTACTATGGGCCCATGCTCGTGTCCCGTTACAAAGATATTGACTCAGTGATCACAAGCCACGTGGACATAAAAAGCAACACTGGTTCAGAAGACCTTTTAGCCTCAAGAAACGTAGTTACAGTGCCTGTGGGTGCAGCTACGGCTATTGCAGTGGCTAGCTGTTTGTTTGGAGCAGTGGCTTACGTTTGGCGCTCACAACAGAAGAACCGGAAGTATTTTCACGAACCTCGTCTTATAAAGAGCGTTTAATTAGTCATAATCATGATTAGATGGGAAGATTAGGCCTAAAACTTGTTCCAACCAACTTTCAGACCAAGGAGAAGTTGGAACTGAGATTTGAGATATGTGCACAGAAATCTGATGAACTTGCGGAAAAATGTTAAGATCTCGAGTTTGAATAAAAAACCGAATGCTAATCACGCCCCTGTATCATTTTCGCATGTTTTTGAGGTCTTCTCATATACATGGTATCAGTATAGCTTTTTTGATCTAAATGGCCATTATTTTGAAACTGAAAATGTTTTATAAGTGTTTGGTAAAGTAATTTTCAAATATGCTAGGGGATTTTGTCTTCACATTACTCCTCTATACATCTTTAGTACATGAAAAAACTGTTTATCAACTTTGGAGAGACATGATGACAAGAGGGTATTTTCTTGGAGAGAATTAGTAATGTTTCCGACACTAACGAAGCTTAAAAACTTTTATACGAGGGTCAAACGTCAATTTTTTTAGGGGTGGCCTCCTCCGGCCCCTTATATCCTTCGGTCATGGTTTCCCGGACCTTTTAAGAAGAAATAAAAGCAAATGAAATAAATTAATTTATATAAAATGTGTGTTTCAAGAGTTTTTTTTTTTGACAAAAGAAAGTAGAATAAATAAAAGAGAAATGAAGATTTATTAATAATCTTCACTATTAACTTGTTCTTTCAAATTGGAAGGATTTAAAGATGGATGGATTTGAAGAGAAATTAAACAAATACGATTAAAATACTTGACTATTTAACCTTTAACCTAGCTACATGCCTATATATATATATATGATACACAAGGATACAATAGTAAATCTATAACTTTCTTTTCTCTTCCTTTCTTTTCTCTTACATATTTTCTCTTTTTAATTCCCTTATTATTTTCTTTCATATTAGTTATGCTCACGAACATAAAATTAGTGTCTTCACTTAAAAAAGCATGCCCTACATATTTCTGTGAAAGACTTCATGGTTTTGTCCTGCAAGAAACCGTTCTTGGCATTAGCGACATCTACGTAGAAGTCACCCTCATCAATCATGAGATCAACATGTTGAGAATCCGCCCTTGTGAGGGGTGTCATGTATGTCATCTGATCAAAATCCTTGTCTTCAAGATATCGCCTATACCAGGGCAACATCTTTATAAAACTCTAGACAATATGGTGTTATTATATCGGAAATCAACGCTACAAAACTATTGTTTCGGTTCATACATCAATGCTTGCCAACTTACTATCATGTCTTGTTCAATTGTTGTATGAATATAGTTGGATGATAATATTTCATATGCATATAAATTTGTTATGTATGATGATCTGACGAGAATTTTTACTATTATTCTTCAATATACAATGTTATGAGGAGAATTGGTTGTTTTCACTTTGTTACCTTTAAGTTTTATTTTTATTTTTCATAATTTAAGGTTATAATTATATTATATATTTCAAGGTTAAAATTATTCTTCAATATAACATGTTATAAAGAGAATTGATAACCCAAGTCTAGAAGTGTTTTATTATTTATGTGAACTTGTAGCAAATTTTCACCTCCACGTATTTTTTAATATCAAGCCGTTAATGTTCATCAAACAATCGAATCGTACGGATTTTCTAGGCGGTTTTATATACTGAAGACATCCTATAAACAACTACTTATTATGAAAACTGTATAAGATCACATCATTTTGAAGCTTGTTCAACGCAAAATGAATCAGGATATTCAAACCAATATAGTACTAGGATTGAAATTTAAACCTTTGATCGATGATTGATTTTTATTTTTATTCTTTTTGGTGATAGTAATATTAACTAGGGAAGATATGGAAAACTTATCAAGCATATATACTTTATAAAAGCTAACAAATGTTATGGGAAAGAATTTATTTCATTAACGAATTACATGATTTGTTCTAAAAAAATGAGAGAATCATTACCCAAACAGCCAAACATATAAACAAAGTGCTTTGACTAGCTTTTACCTCTTTCGAAAAGATCCAAACATAGATCATCAACATGGTACACACACAAGGGTGCTAATGACCAAATAGTTAATACCAACTTGTTTGTTATAATAATGCTATAGATTATGATTAAGTAAACAATACATCATGCATTAACATCTATTAGGCCGAATCTCTTTTTGTTTATGATCTTTAATTTTAATGCCATTTTCCATCACCTAATAATCAATTAGTTTCAAGTACACCATCAATGAATTAAAATTGTTTCAAGAGTACAGAAAAAAGGTTGTAGATAATATATATGCACCACATAGTGGCTTAACTGTTGATTGATCGGCCACCACCGCATGACCATCAGGATCAATCATAAGACAAAGTTATTACCAAAAGTAGCAAGTGCTAATGTGTACTGCTTGAAGTGATTCATGCTTAAAGACATGCAATAAGCATTAACATGTAAGCAAGTGGAGTGATTATTAAGTATTTTAAAACACATAAAGAGAATCTTAATTATATCTTAAGCATTAATGACTACCAGATTTGATTGGCATTTTGATATTGTCGGAGGGCCTAGTTCTTAAGCATTTTAAAACACATAGAAATATTTATAAAATTTTATTTTATTGTATATTTGATTTGTTTGTTTTGTTTTATTTAGTTGCCGCTACAAAGTTCTACTACGTCATTTATTTATTTATTTTGATATGTTTTTTGTTTGTTTTGTTTAATTTAGTTTTACTTTTCTCAATTATAATGCTTATATTTTAAACAAAATTATTAATCTTTATAAGTAGTGTAATTGAGAAGAGCGAACCCAAACTTGAGCTCGATTCATTGAACTAAAGAGAGGTAGAGCTTAAGTGCATCGTATATTAAAGCTTTATTTTTATAATCTGAACTCGGTTCACACGTGTGTTAATAACATTTAATTATTGATGTAAACAAGATGATCAAGTCACTCGCGTGAATCAATTATAAACTAAAGCTGTATTTACGTAGTAATTAATTAATATCATATATATACCAACTTATAATAATTAACTATTATTATATTATTATTATAAATATATGTATTCTAAAATAGTTATAAATGAAGAAAAAAAGATTAAATAATAGACGAACCAGCCATACTGAACACGAACTTAAAAAGCTACTTGTTGAGCTTGATTATATATATATATATATATATATATATATATATATATAATATATATATTATATATATATCTAAACGAGTTGTGTTCAGCTTACAGCTTGTGTATAACCTTAAAATGATTCATAATTATGGTTGAAGTTAATGTTTTCAGAACCGGACCGGACGTTTTACTGGTTTGCTGGTCGGATTGGTCGTACTGATTAGACTGGATTTAATTATATTTTAATTATATTATATATGTAGTTAAATATAAGTAATTTATATATGATTTATATACATATATTTTATAGTTATATATAAAACTTAACTATATCTGTATATACAACACACTAATTTATAGTTTAACACCCCGTTTTTACCCATTAAAATCAAAAACAAATTTTTTTAAAAACGGTCCGGTTTCCCGGTCCGACCACCGGTTTGGAAAGAACCCGCCGGTTCGACCCCTTAAAAACGATTCGTAGCGAACCGGACCGGCCACCGGACCAATCCCCGCTCGAACCTGTAGGACCGGCCGTTCCGATCCGGTCGCGAAAACAGTGGTTGCAGTAGAAAAACAAGAGTTGAGAAAAGTAATAACTAATCTAAGAATCTAAAACTAAATATATAATAAAATGAAAATCTATAAATAAAAATAAATAAGTTAATTAATTAATTAATTGATCAATAAATTTTTGATAAGTTTCAACATGCAAGTGATGAAATATTTAAAGAAAACAAAAGAGAAAAAAGAAGATAAAAAGAAAAGGAAAAGAAAATAATTGTGAAAATTACACATTTTATCCATTAGTAGCAAAAGTTTTTTTTGTAGAATGTTAACTTAAGTTTATAAAGTCTATATGTGAAATGAAGAAATACTTAACATACCTAAATATAAAGTTTGATTTGTGTAATTATTTAATAAAGGTTAAATATGAAGATGTAATTTCAATATATAATTGGGACAAAAAATTATAATCTACTCTAAACATTTTTTTGGCAAACCCGTTTGAAATAGCTGTATGGTTTTCTTGGTGTTTGACTGTTTTCCATATTTTAGGGTTTTGATTAGTGGTTAGTTTATTATATAGCTAGAGGCTTTTGGCTGCAAGGAACATTTGCTTTTTTTACAAATACTTTTGGTTTTATTTGTTTAGGGATTATAGCTAGCTGATTATTTATTGTATTATTATATAATGCAACTTACATAACATATCACACCTACGATTTCTAAATTATGTTATAATATTAACAATGACTGCTATACTATTATTATTAAGTTATAATATTGTGTGTTATTGTCTTACATTGCTAGGTTTATTGCTTACACTACAAGAAATGTTGTTGACATTTGCGGCGACATCAATACCGGCGACAAGGGTATTAGCAGAGACACTAATAGCGGCGATACTATTAGCGGCGACATGTAGTCGCTAATAGCCAACGATCAGTTCCCGACTGATTGACTTAATTGTGGTCGTTGATTAGTCCACCACTTCCACTCAAGCCATCACCGCCCCACCTTCCTCCCCGCCGCCGCACCACCATCCCCACCGCCGCACCTTCCTCCCCAACCTACCTACCGCCCCACCATCCCCACCGCGCAACAGCCTCCCCCACCCTCTCCACCGCCGCGCGCAGCAGCCTCCCTCACCCTCCCCACCGCCGCACCTCCATCCCCCACCTTCGTAGAAGTCACTATCACCACCACATCTGCCGGAAGTCACCTTTGTTGGTAATTTTTCTTTATTTTCTTTAGTTAATTTTTCAAACACTAACTTAGTTGCTTGAATCCTCAAAATAGGCTCCCACCACTCCACCATAGTCGACTCTCATCTGCCGGAAGTCACCCCAACCACCACCTCTAGTTGCTTGAGTTAAAAGTAAGTCTTTTTTGTTGTTCAAACCCCAACTTGTAAATGATTAATAAGATGTATGTATGTATTTTGTAAGTTTGAACTTAATGTATTCGTGAAGTAACATATAAGATATGCTAGAGTTTATGCTTAGTTGATGAATATATTTATGTATTTTGTAGGTTAGAATTAAATGGAATTGAGTATTTATGGAATTTAGTTGGGTAAATGGCATTATCATAAGTGTATGTATTTTGTAGGTTTGAACTAAATGTATTTGTGATTTAACATAGAAGATATGCTAGACTTTATGCTTAGTTGATGAATGCTTTTATGTATTTTGTAGGTTATAATTAAATGGAATTAAGTATATACAATTATCAAATTATTTATTTTATTATTGTTATTTATATGATCCAAATAATACTTCATCATCAGTTTAAACTTTATTTAAAAAAATACAAAAATAGTATGCTATATTGAATAAGAATCAGAAATTATTAAAAAAACCAAAAGGAACGTGACATTACTTGAAATAATTATAATAATATTTTAATTTGTTCAAACAATGTTACATTTCATTTGATTTTTATAGTAATTCCTTATTGTTGTGTATTATTAGCTTTTAGGTTTCGCAACTTTATTCTAATTACCACGAGCTTAGAAATACTCGTCCGAATTGATTTAGTAATCAATTTCGGGTTGTTCCTGTTTTGAGACTGCTTTTTGAATATTTTATCTCATTTAAAATATATATGTGTATTACTTGATTGTTTGTGTAAGAAAGATTTGGTTGTCATTTTCTCTTTGCTCTTCGGATATATATTTCTATATACTTGGAAGCTAAGAGGAAATACTGCTGAAGTTTTCTTAAACAAACAATCATGTAATACATGTTCATATATAAGAT
Organism: Flaveria trinervia; assembly: GCA_025506515.1. Taxonomy (NCBI): domain Eukaryota; kingdom Viridiplantae; phylum Streptophyta; class Magnoliopsida; order Asterales; family Asteraceae; genus Flaveria; species Flaveria trinervia. The sequence goes on along the minus strand of CM046441.1, from coordinate 85,970,671 downwards.
AAGGTATTCAAAAAGTGGGTATAGCAGCCTACCCTTATGAATTCTTAATCCCTTGTCCTACTTTTTGTTAATGTTTCGTGGATAATTTTTCATCCACTTAATTACTAATATATATTGCAGTTTCATAATCATGCATGTCGATAAGAGTTGGCTTCTTTCCGAACCACAGATCACCTGAGTATCAACAAGGACTCAACTCTTTTATAGATATGTACGAAAAACTTACCGACAGTTATGGCCAGATTCGTTGTCCATGTATGAAATGTCAGAATACCGTATTATTAGGGTGGGTTAAAATGAAATATCATTTAGAAATACGGGGCATGTGCGGTCGTATAAGGATTGAATCTATCATGGTGAAAGTTTAATTCCTGAAGTTGTAGTTGTAGATAACGTTGCACCAACAACAAACGAAATGTATGAAATTGAATGTTATTGGTAATTCTAGGTTTATTCTGATCATAGGAAAAAACTGAAAATATTAAAAAAATAAAAAAAATTGAAAAAAATTGATCGCTAGCGGCGACAAGTCGCCGCTAATAATCATTTAATTATTAAAAAAAAACATTAGCCGCGAACCATTAGCGACGACGTTTCGACTATTAGTGGTGACCCTTTAGCGACAATATTTGTTTCATTAGCGACGAACTACTAACGACGACTCATTAACGGTGACAAGTCGCCGCAAAAGGCTGCTAATGATAAAAAAAAATGGTGGTGTTATTTGTATATTTACGGCCAATTTTAAAGTATTTACTTAAAACATGAATAGAAATATACTGTCGGTGATTGTATTTTTGTTATTTTAATATAATTAGATTATTTAAAATCAAAATAAAAAATAAAAATAACAATAAAAACATTGACTTGAGGTTTTCTTGGGTTGAATTTCACGCATTGGTAATGTTAACCAATTAAACACTTATTAAATAAAACAAAGGCCTCTACTAATAAAGTAAATAAATGAAAAAACTAAACAACATAAGCACTTGTACCATGATGTATTACATAGTTGTAAAGTAATATACAGTCTCATATTTTATATTTTAGTAATTGTATAATGCAAGTCGTAATTCTTTGTCTTTTAATCATGACTAAAAAGCACTATAAATTAAAAGATTCTAGCATTGAAAACTAACACAAACCGCTTATCTAATGCACACGTGAGGTGTCAACATCTATTTTCCAAGGAAAGGAAGGGCAATATACATGAGGTACAAACCTCACACGTATATCGTAATTTTTGTAAATATTTAATTTTCGTATATATTGTATAAAATAGAGCTCACCAAAACTACGTTAGACCAGTGAACCAATGCCATGAATTGACCGGTCTAAACCGGCCCAAACTAATAGAAACCGGTTTGTTTTCAGTTTATGAATAAATGTTTTTTGGTTTCCCGTCCAGTCTAAAAACAACATTAACCAAGACTGGTTTTGGTTTCTTATTAGTTTTTTTTGGTTACCATAAACCTAACAAAAATAAATAAAAAAACATGGGTTTTATATATTTGGATTTTTCTGGATATCATTTTGAATTTCGTATGATTCACTTTCAGATTAAAGTAGTTTTGGTGGTGTTTCAATCTTTCATCGGATAATTCAAATGACGACAACCGCCGGCATAAGAATTTGTATCGAAAACATGGCAAAGACCTTCCTTTTATAGGTGGAGAACCATGAAATGCTTTGTTGAAATGCTGCAACAATTTGTGAAAGAGTATGGTTATTAATTGGTTTTTTATATAATTATCTGCAGTTATTCAATTAGATTATCTGGAAAACATTCTATAGAATTTCCTTAAAGTCCTAATTTAAATCCGCTAAGTACCAAAGATATTATTTATTATTTAGTTGCTTAGAAAGAATGGTGAAATAATCTAAGCATAACGTGCTTTACACCTAAGGTTACAGGCAAAAGAACCAGACACCGGCCACTTCATAATAGCTCACCATAGTATGGGTCTCTAGATTAATATCATAAGTCTACTAACATTTGGCAACACTAGCTTTCGAAGTTCTACAATTAGCACAATTTACAACGTGATAGGTTGTTGTGTTTATCTGTTTGTAGAATTGAATATGCATAGCAATTAGAAAAAAATACACCCATTAAAAATACATGCATATTTAATATGAAACAACTAGTAATAATATAATTATATATGGAGCATTTATATATTTTCAATTCATAAAATAATTAATTATATATTTTCTAAAATTAAAAAAAACCATTTACACTTACAAATGTAGTTATCCCTGCCCTCTCACATCAATTCCACGAGCCTTTTATCCATTCTCATTCAATTACAACTAGGAGTGTTCATCGGATTGCATAACGGATTATTCGGATCAAATTATTCGGATTTGAAAATTTCAGGACCCTATCCAAAATTCGATCCGATCCGATCCGAATAAAGAATTTTCTATCCGATCAAAATCTATCTCAATTCAATTCGGATCGGATTCGGATAATATCCTAATAATCCGAATTTATCCGAATAAACCAAATAACATTTTTTATGTTTTATGTTTTTTGTTTTTTGGTAATTTTGTAATTTTTAATATTTCATAAGTTGGAAATCACAATAAAAGATATAAAACTAAAAAAATAAATTGTACACAAATTCAAAATTAAAACATAATATATAATTGTATGAACACGAAGATTAGAATCTTTAAATTAGAACGACAATCAATTATCGTATAATTATTTAAGATTATAACTAGAATATTTAGTATTTATGTGTATTGAGTTGAAAACAAAATAAATAGTTGAGTAATGAGTTCTGGGCTACAACTATAGTTAAAGTCTTATTCGGATATCCAAATAATCCAAATAACCCGAATAAAAAAATTGTAATATTCGAAATCCAATCCGAAATCCGAATAAGGAATTTGGATTCGGATGAGATCCGATTCGAATATCCGAATAAGGATTCGGATCGATTTATTCGGATTCGGATATGGATCGAATTTTGTATAGTTTCGGATATCAAATTTTTTGAACACCCTTAATTACAACAGTGTTATGACACCCTACATATATCTCATATCGGTTGGAATTGAGAGATTTTTGGTTCATAAGGAATGTCCGGTCTCTAAATCACAACATGTTTTGAGCGTATTGACTGTGGATGAGAGGAGAACTCCACAGTTAAGCGTGCTCAGGTGGGAGCAATTCAAAGATAGGCGACCTCCCTAGAAAGTTTTCACCCGGGCAACCAAAAGCAAATTCGTCAACTCCTCGTGGGCAAAGCGAATAATATTGGTGGTATGAGGGGTCAGGTGTTACATAATGGTATTAGAGCCAAGTTCAATCCCCGACAACGACGATATTATTTTTTGAGAGGAGAATTCCACAGTTAAGGGTGCTCAAGTGACAACAATCCAGGGATGAGTAACCTCCCTAGGAAGTTTTCACTCGGGCAACTAAAAAACAAATCCGTAAGTTTCTCGTGGGCAAAGCGAAAAATATTGACAGTACGAGAAGCTAGACGTTACAGTTGTAGCAAATAAAAATGAAAAACTTACTTAGAGTTTAGGGATAGCCAGGTTTGAATTGATCGATGACTTCCATCAAGGGGACACCTCCATTGAGTTATATCTCTTTCCTGCCCCTATCAAAAGATAAAATTGATTAATCTTAAAACAAAGGGTTGAGAATCACAAGAATAATAAAAATAAGGGAAATTTACAAAAAACCTAATCAAATTATTAAAATAACCAATCAAAAATAAAGTTATTCAAATAAACAATCAATCGAATCGCGTCAAGTGTTCCTCCCTTGCCCACATGGCGAGGAATATTCATAATCCCTCGCCGGCACGGTCTTTTAGGTGAGGAATATACATAATCTCTCGCCCACGTGTCTTCTTTTTTCAATCCCTCGCCCACGTGGTAGATTCCTCGCTGACTCAGCGAGGAATTATGGGTATCTCTCGCCGATAATTACCAATTTGTCATCCCTCGCCCATAATTAAAAAAATAAAAATAAAATGTCTTTTACGAAAAAATCGGTAGGTTTTTTTATATATAACAATATAAATTCCGTAAATTTTTTAATAATTTGTTAATTTTTGTATTTATTTTTGAAATTACTGTAAGTTTTATTATAAAATTTTAATATATTTATAAGAAATGAAAAGACATAACCTTTTCAAACATAATAATTAAAATAAAATAAAATATTAAAAATTTTACTTATTCATAATAACAAGAACTTTAGATGCGCGAGATTTTTAGGGAATTTTTTATAATTTTATTTTTGAAATAATTATGTATTATAAATACATAGAGATCTAAAAATATGTTAAGAAATGAATACAAAATCAATCAATTAACAAAAGGAGCCATTCAAATTTTTTTATGAACTGATTGTTTAGTTTTAAAATAACAAGTATTTTTTTGTATAATTTAAGCATGCCATGGATGAAATGACTACACAATCAATCAATTTATAAAATGAGTCATTCAATTTTTCTATGAACTGATTCTTTACTTTTTCAAACAAACATAAATGATTTTTTTACTCTTAGTACACATATAAACGGATATAATAACAAGTTTTAAAGTAATCATTTGAGCACTAATGTGCATACCAAAATCCAAAACTGTTTATTTTGTTTCAGTTTTTATAACATATGTTTCCTTTTAAAACTAAACAAATTGTTAAAAAAAACAATTGTTTTCACTTTTAAAATTTTTTTATTTAAAATATATAAAAATTTAAAAATGGGGAGATCTGAGTATGTTTATAGAAAGTTACGTATGTATATAATTTTATAATTTTATAAAATTATTAATAATCAAAAGTTACGAGATTTTATGAAAATTGTCAAAAAAAGCTTAGAAATCTATCTTTTAAATAGTTTTAGATTAAAAAAATATTTTTTTAATAATACATGTAAAAGATGGGTGAGATTATTAAAAAATTAGTAAATTATCTATATAATTATTTTAATAATAATGTTAATATTTAAAAGACATTCATAAACATTTTATAATTAAAAACTATTGTTGTATTTTTTTAAAGTTGGGAAGAGATTTTTGGTATAAATCTCGCTTAGGTGGCAAGAGGTGAAGAAATCAAAAATATTTTGGTAATTTTAAAAGTCAAAGATTATTTTAGTAAATTTTGTTGGTCAAATGAACATTATGATAAATTTCCCTAAAAATAATGGTAAAAATAAGATTTAGTTGCCAATTTTCCCCATCGAATATATGATTGACTAAGGATTCAAGACATAGCTAAATCTCTTTTTTTTAAATATACATACATATATATATATTGCATATTTATGTATTTTGTTAAATAAACTTAAACTTATTAAATGATTATTTTTTTATTTCTACTAAAAGAATTTTATATGTTTATCATTTTAAGATAATAAATTACACATTTCATTAAGTTCGAGTCTGCTATACAAATAAAAACTATAATATTACATCTTAAAACAAAAAAATTATAAACTAATTTTAAAAAAACAATCATTGATAATTTTGCATCCCCAAACACATTAAAACAATTGCTAAAATTTTAAAAATTTTAAACAAAAAAGTCAATATGTAAAAATCTTTTACTTAAAAAATTATTTAATAAACAAATTTTAGTGCTATGAATGAATATGTAATGTATAAGTTTAAGAATGAGAAATATGTAATTAATTTTTTAACTTAAGAACATATGCAAATAATGATTTTAGAAAGATGAAATATGTAAAAATCTTTTTATTTTATTTACATAACCGAATGTTACATGCATTTATGATACGAAAAAACCATTAATAATTATTTCATTTTTATATAACGTTTTATCAAAATATAAGAGAACATGTGTTTATGTTGCAAACCTAAAAGTCTAAGATTTATAGATATTTACTGCTAAACAAATAGATATCATTGATATTCCTGCATCACCATCGTTGTTGATGATTTGAGCATCATCACTTTCGCCGCCACACTTTTAATACCATCATCAATGCCAACCGCACCTTAAGCACCACCACCATATCTGACCGCTCTCGTCACAATTGGTGATTGCCGCCACCACTCATTTGCCTATGATTCTTTAAAACTTGGCATTTCTCTTCCTTAAATCAGTTAATCATTTCAAATTAGTGTATGTACATTTGTGATTGCAGATTGGTTTCATTGGTGTACCAATATTGGTGTTGGCTCATTTGTGATTTTTATCATATGTTTGACCGAGGGTTTTGCAAATGCAAGAAAATTTTGAATTTGTGTGTGTTTAGACATGAGTTGCTAACAATCTAGATAAAAGAGTACATTCTGCTATGTGTATGTTCATCTAGTTTTTTGTTTTTTGTTTTTTGTTTTTGTTTTTTTTGTTAATCTCGTGTAGTGCAACCATTTATGTAATAATTACTTGAAATTATCGTTGTGCATTGTAATGGTGTACAATTTGATGTTGGTTCATTTGTGCTAATCATTTGTTTTTTATATTGCGTAGTATAAAAAATGTGTAATGATTACGTTGTAGAAATTGATTATGTAGTTATAACCATATATGACTTTTGTTTCATGTGGACATTCAAAAATAGAGTATTCATACACATAGATATTACATGTTGTAAGTAGAAAAGAAAAATACTTATACGGCGCCCTTGTTTATGTTAAATCTTGAAGCATGATCGATGGAAGGAACGAAATAAATCTTGACGTGATTAAATTATACAAGTATTCATACACAGATATTCCATTACACGTACGTGTTGGAACTATGATGAATAATGTGACTCTTACTTATATATCATCATGTTCAAGGTAAAGAATGCTTATGTAAAACAAAACCAGATAGTAATAACATTATTGTTATATATATTCTTTTCATCTTTCATTAGAAAATAGTGATAACTAACAACCGATGTTGTTGCATTTTCCTTAAAATAAAAAAGTTTTAACCTAGAAATTAATGACACCCCTTCACATATATTATATGAAGGTCTTTTTTTTGTCTATAAATACCATGCTCTTGTATAAACATTAACACACCAAACCAAATCCAAAAATGTCTCCTCCTTCCATAACTAATACCCTTTTCAATGTATCTCTCTTCATCTCTCTTTTCTCCATTGCCCATAATTCCCATGCTAGACAACATCCAAAACCAAAAACATCACAATATTCTCTAGTCCTAGGTTTAACTAATACTATGACCACCATCAAACTTCCCAAAGAATCTTCAACCTTAAACCTTAAAATTTCATCACAAAAGTCACAATCATTGGACATGATGGAGCCATTGAAAGAACTTAGGGATGGATACATAATGTCTCTAAACCTAGGCTCACCTCCACAAGTTATTCAAGTGTATATGGACACTGGAAGTGATCTCACTTGGGTACCTTGTGGTAGTCTCTCTTTCAATTGCATAGATTGCCAAGTATATTCAAACATTTCGCCCATGTCGCGATACTCGCCTTTGCAATCATCATCTTGTGTTAGGGATTCTTGCGCGAGCCAGTTTTGTATCGATGTGCATAGCTCCGATAATGCTTACGACCCTTGTAACATCGCGGGTTGCTCGTTAAGCACCCTAATTAAGGGCACTTGCTCGAGGCCATGCCCTTCATTTGTGTACACATATGGTGAAGGTGTTGTTTTAGGAACCTTAACTAGGGACACCCTACGAGTCCACGGAGGCTCGAATGGTGATGTTACTAGGGAGGTAAGCAACTTTGGATTCGGGTGCGTTGGTTCAGCGTATAGAGAGCCCATTGGAATCGTGGGGTTCGGTAAAGGTTCGCTTTCGTTACCCTCACAATTAGGGTTTATCAAAAGGGTTTCTCTCATTGTTTCTTGGCTTTTAAGTTTGCTAATAACCCTAATGTTTCAAGCCCTCTAGTTGTTGGAGATCTTGCAATCTCTTCAAAGGAACATTTGCAATTCACTCCAATGTTAACGAACCCGATGTACCCGAACTACTATTACATCGGGTTAGAGGGCATAACTCTAGGATCCGGGTCGGGTTCTTTGATTCAAGTTCCTACAAACTTGAGAGAGTTTGATTCATCTGGCAATGGGTGTATGTTGATAGATTCAGGAACAACATACACCCATTTACCGCAACCATTCTACTCTCAACTTCTCTTAGAGCTAGAATCTATCATAAACCATCCTCGCGCCTCCGAAGTGGAGGCCCGAACGGGGTTTGATCTTTGCTATAGGGTTCCATGTGCAAACAACATTACAAATGGTTTGGCAGTAATGGATGTTGATGACCATCTTCTTCCTTCAATCACATTCCATTTCATGAACAATGTGAGCCTTGTTTTGCCTCAAGGGAACAGCTTTTACGCGATGGGTGCACCGCGTAACACGACAGTGGTCAAGTGTTTGTTGTTCCAGAGCATGGATGATGAGGATTATGGACCAGCTGGGGTGTTTGGGAGCTTTCAGCAGCAAAATGTGGAGGTTGTTTATGATATGGAGAATGAGAGAATAGGGTTCCAAACAATGGATTGTGCGACATCTTCAGCTTTCCAACAACTCCACAAAGCTTGATTTGCTCTTTAACTTTGATCTGGTGTGAATGCAAACTGTGTTTTCTTTATTGGGATCAAAAGACCACTGGATATGAAGATGAATAATCAATTTCTTTTCCTAATAAAGTGTAATAAAAAAAACAGTCTAACAGCAAATCTATCCATTTTTACTTTTAATTACTCAAAGCTAATCTATTTCCCAAACAACCTCCCGTCTAAAAGGCAAGACGCCTTCCATCAAAAGTGTTAATCAAAAGACGTCTTATGTATAAATGATTTTCGCTCCTCAATAGTAATTACGCCAAATATAAAGAAACTAGTCTTGTGACATACTGACATAGCTTGTGGTCTAGTGATATCAATATGTTTTAACTAGGTTAACTAATAAAAGAATAAACTTATCTAATAAGTTATATTCATAACAAAACTATTGACAAGATCTGAAATGTAAGTAAATCGTGTATCACATATATATGAAATAAATGCTAGTAAGATCAAATGAGCAAATAACATACACTTAGAATGGTATTCTTGAATACGGATCTAGGCTTTATTTAAATGACACTTCAAAAAGGAAAATGATTGTCGTTAAAAATAAATAAAGATAATGATAATTATACTATTCATCCATTGCCTTTATGCGTATTTCAGGTGCCATTGATTAATATTATACAATATCCCTAGACTTGAAGGTTGAAGATCAGTTGTTAAAAAACGATATGAAACTTAAATTTGATTGAATCTTGTTTATTGTAATGTGTTTGATATTAATTAACTATATTAGTTGTACCTTGATGACGCAGAAAGACTGTACTTGACTTGGTTAATTATTCATTAATTCGAATGAAGAATCTTCCAAATCCCTTGCATTTTAACTTTTATAGTTTTCAAATAAGAAAAATAATAAGATTCCTTTTTTATGTTCTTAGTACCTCCGGCTTTCCACAAACAAGGTACAATGGATTTGATATCACTACTAAACGTACCTATGATATTATCAAAGGATAACCAACAAAATTCATAGAACCAAAAAATATCAGGCTATAAATATGTATAGATAACTTTTTTGATGATTGACAACAAATCACTAAAACCATAGAGAAAAATATATCTTTCATTGACGATCATAACCACTACAGACCTTTGATCGTCAGTAATTATTGACCTATAGCCATACGTAAAGTTAAGGTAATCCATTGAATAAGATCTTTTCACACACTTTATCATGGGAATGAAATCGTCTGATAATTAATAGCTAATATTAAGTTAAAATTTCTACCAAGCTTTTCATAAAATACTCTTGCAGTTTGCAAGGGTTGTTTGTGTGAATAAACTTCTGATCAGTGGTCCGTCAGTAATCCGTCTAAAATGATCATTATAAATATTTTCCAATCCCTCTTGTTTCATATGCATTCCATCCTTTCAAGTATGATTCATCAAAAAATATACTTCACGTACCATGCTCTTAGATGGATTTGGTGGTTACAAAAGTTAAATATGGCAAATGTGATGTTAAACCAGTCATCAGAGCTTACGCAATGTTAGCTAAGTTGTTAAAATTTATCGTCTTGGAATTTAAATAAGTCTATTAGTATACACGTCACTCTAGCTTTTCCATTGATAAGTTAACAGGATCCTTCAATTCATAGGATGAGAGACCGACTTATTCCAAGAGATGGTTTCCCCTTGTGTGTATGATTCCCCTTGTGTGTATGATTCTCTTAATCTCTTTTTAGCTAACTAATATTTTTCATCTTAGTCGGTGGCTAAAATTTTAATTTAAATAATGTGTAGATTAAAACACTTAAATTTAAAATGTAATGTAGTATAAATTACTTATATTTAATTTGTAACATCCAAAAACATGGTTTGTTATATGATAAAACAACACTTAATAGATGACAAGGTCTATTAAGGGCTAATTGGTGGACTTATCTGAAATGAGTGTTTAGCACATAAATGTCCCGGTTACAACCTACATGACTTTTTCTAGGCTATAAACCAACACATTAACATGTAATAAGGCTCATTATGCCCTAATTGGTGGACTTGGCATATTATATACACCTCTAATACCAACATACTTGTTAAAGCAAGATCTTATATGAAAAATAACACAATAACACATGACAAGGCTGATTAAGGCCTAGTTGGTGAATTGTAATCTAACATATATTATTTATGGAGTTGTTATGACCAAACATGACTTCTTATTCTAAAACAACACATTGACATATGACAAGGCTCATTAAGCCTTACTAATAGACTTATTATCTAGCATATGGCATAACAACTAAATGACTTCTCAAACCAAACATGATTTGTATGATGATAAGCAACACATTAAAACATAACAAGACCCATAAGACCGATTGATGGATGTGTCATCTAACATTTATCGTTAGCACCTAAATAACTTCTAATGTGACTTTTTACAGGCAAATACAACACATTGCAGTTTTCATTGAGGCCCAATTTGTAGATTTATCATTTAACGTAAGTTATTAACGTCTATATGATTTGCTATGACCTAAGGTGACAAACATGCATTAATCATGATGTAATGGTACCAAAAAAATCGAAACTTGACTATGTTACTACAATCAATCCGGTGGGTTGAATTTTGTTTTAATGTTGGGCCAATTCGAGTTTCCTCGAGTCCAAATCCAAGCTGCAATATGTAGATAAGTCGATAAAAGAGGTCTGAAGGTGAAACTACACATTTTATAAAGATCCACCCTCCAATGATCAACATAATGTATATAGAGAACAAATATGATGCATAAATCAAATCATTCATCTTTATGCTTAATACTCCATATACATTATGCTGATCTTCATACAGATTACTCATTTCTCGTCAGAGAGTTTCAAGTTTCCCTATGGGTTTAGACTTGAACTCGAAAATAACCCGTAAAAGCTAGAATCGGTCCAATTGACTGACAAGATCCGACCCGATATAGCAACAAGGTCCAAATGCAGCCAATCCTGACCCAATATCATACCTCAACATCATCTTTTTCCCCTGATCATTATTGCATTCTTAATGTGTCAAAGTAATAAAATAAACATCTGAAAACCCATAATCACCTATCTCAGAGCAAAATCTTGAAAACCACTAATGTGCAGAACATTTGTGAACTTGCCCCTGCAACAAGTGTCATCTTAATGGGAAAACATACACCATTTATGTTTCATATCCTAATACTGTTAGATATAAACAACACAAATGCAAAAAGCTTAAGTGTGTGTTTAAATTTCAATCAAGTCTACCTCTAGGACTTGTTCTTCACGGTGACACCACCGTCTCCCGCGACGATCATAGTGGTGGCCATATCAAGAAACAACCCATGCTCCACCACTCCAGGAAGCCTCAAAATTGCATCATTTGCAGCCTTCAAATCCCCAATTTCTTTCTTGAAATACAAATCAATTGTGTAATTATTATTATCAGTCACAAACGGATCCCCTGTTTCGCTGCAAGTTCGAAGCTTTGCGACACAATCAGCTTCTGCAAACAGCAATTGAAGCCTCTGTGCTGTAAACTTCCAACAAAAGGGCACAACCTCAACAGGCATCGCTAAACCACTGCCACCAATGTGATCAACAAGCTTCGATTCATCAACGATCACCACGAACCGTTTCGACGCGAATTCGATCATCTTTTCGCGTAACAGAGACCCACCACGCCCCTTAACCAAATTCAAATCCGGGTCGACTTCATCCGCTCCATCAATGGCTAAATCGACAACAGGGTGTGTGTCAAGATCCGACAAAGGGATGTTCACAGATAAAGCTTGCTCATGCGTCTTCATCGATGTGGGAATTCCGACAATGTTCGTCAATACCCCTTGATCAATCAGCTCCCCAATTCGATCAACCGCATGTTTGGCGGTAGACCCGGTTCCCAACCCGACAACCATACCCGACTCGACGAACTCCACCGCCTTATACGCAGCGATTCGTTTCAATTCGTCTTGAGCCATTGTCACCGGCGCCGGAGAAGACGACGGAGGCACGGCGGCGGCGGTTTCCGACCGGATAAAATGAGGGGCGTAGGTTGTAGCCATTGTTATCGGGTATAAATACAGACTACAAAGGGTGAAATTGGGGTGAATTTTTTGAGGTGGGAGTTGATTGGGGATTGTGGATGGATGAAAAGCTTAGGGTTTTGTAAATTTTGAATTTGGGTGGTGGAATGTGAGGGGATGGATTGATGGTGGTGTGAGATTGTGGGGATTTTATAGAGGGGTGGCGTGACGGTGGCGTGACGGTGGCGTGCGGCGGAGAATGGTGGAGGAGGAGACCTCGAAGTGATAAACATAGTTTAATGTGGAGAATCATATACGGGGAATAAACCCGAGGGGTTTGAAAGGTGGACGACCAACAGATGGTAGCGTGAAAACGCCACTCAGCTTTTTCTGGGACCAATTCGATTCTGCTTTTGTTTTCTTTGTCATTCATGATAATAATATTAATACGACTAGGGCGGATCTTGAGCTAACCGGTAAAATTATTGTTTTAAGACTTTAAATTCTGTATAAAGTGTAGGGTTAAGCTATATATTATTTAGATAAAAGATTGTGAAGAGAATGTCAATGAAAGTTTCTTCAAGTGAGTGTAAGATTGATCGGCTAACATCTAGTTGAACCCTACATTCCCTTATTTTATCTTTACTGTCGTTGAGCTATATACTTAACTAGCCACAACGGTGTTGAGTTTCAAACTAATAAAAACATAAGAATGTCTATCATTATGATGCAAAAAATGCAAAAAGATGTTATAGAAAAATCTAGTTGTCACAAGCGTCGTAAAGTAAAAGAAATTATAAAATAAGTAGCCATAAAAAGATGGATACAAAAACATATCGTAACAACTAGCATTTTGATGAAAAAAACTAGTTCTAACAAGAAAAAAATTAAAAGAAAAAGAAAACAAAAAATGCCGGCTTATAAAACCAAACCAGATCAGGGGCCTGGGGGGTGTAGGCTGGGGGGACTCAAATGGCGTCCCTCTCTGGCGCACAACTTTATCGGACACACCAAGTTGTTATTCTGCGCAACTTGGGTTGTGATGAACATCATATCGTCAAAACTCTTGACTGATATTGTAGTTTAATATAGGTTAGGAAAATACTTAAGAAAAATTCTAAAATAACATCATTATACTTCAAAATTGACAGGTATAATTTTTCTCTCATTTAGGAATCACTTGATCGTAACCTATAATATTATATAAAACTGGTTGGTTAAAAATTGTGGAATAAAGATGTGGAATGTAATGAAAGCAAGGTTCATGCCTTTGGGTTGGACTTTGGAATCTATTTTGGATTTCAAGCCAAGTCCACTGATTCCATTCACATGGCCCCATGGCTTAGTGCTTACCGAGTTACCGTGGCTCAATGGTCTCAACCCATTGGACCCCTTTAAGCATCCAATCTGACCCATCTTTTGGTCCATGATCCAACTTCTTTACTCATCCACAAGTTGGTTATTCGGGTCAAACTAGAATCAGAATTGCATTCTTTACAACATAAATTTTGTATACAGTTTGAGTTGTCATTTTATTAAAACTCTCTTAGGGCTGTTTGAATATTTTTAAATTATTAAGTGTTGAACTAATAATAGTTTTGAATCATTAAGTGCTCAACCACTAAGAGGTCTGAACCATTAAAATCCAGTATATCGTTTAACTATTCAAAAATAAATATATGATCAATTCGTATAAGAGGTCTTAACCATTCAGCATTAGACCACTTAACCATTCAGCATTAGCATAACGTTTAACCATTCAGAGGCAAATGTCTGAACCATTTAGACATTTGCTCACGAAACAAACAATCTGAATCATTAAATGCTGAACCATTCGAACATTTGAATTATTAGGAGGCTGATTCAGATGCTTCCAAACAGTCCATTACACAGATCACTAACTGAAAAATCAAACGAGCAAAAATAAAATAAAATAAAATGTTAAAAGAGATGATGTTCTATCTGCTAGCAACTAGTAAAAGAAAATAAAAAAAAAGTATATACTTTCAACCGGTCATTGGGAATCCGTACATTGGTGATCACCGAAATCACTCATATGTAAGATACAAGTAAAAAATAAAAAATGTAAGAGTACGATTTTTAAAGGTCTTCTATTCTTCGTCGATAAATATCCTTTGATTTATAGTCTTGAGGATCATTATCGGCATAATTTATAATGAATCATAATACCCATGCCTTAATTTTTCTATGTAGTTTCACTGATGGGTTTTCCGTCTATAACACTTCTATCGATGGATTAATTGTTACCAGAACTTACCAGTTGTAGGAGTTAGTGTTTCTTTCTGTCTGTATGTTTCAACATTCTCAATGTAATATGAATTAAGGTCTGTTAAAGTAATTCTTTAAAGTGTTTCAAATCATGTTACATAGAAAATGAAAAGTATGTTCCATTTGTGTAGACTTGCATTTCGTATGAATTTAGATGAAGAGTTAAATAAAAGACGACGAAAACAGTGGTAAAAACAAAATGAGTAGACCAATGAAAGGACAAGACCCTTCTCATTTTATTCGAAATCAAACATATCTTTGTCCTTTGATTCCTTTTTTTTTCTTCTTAATTTCATGATCCTTTTATTCTGCCCTACAAGAATATAAGCCAATTCCAATATTTGTTTATAGCGAAATGGTAAATTAATCACGGCCCACATAATTCTTTTGTCCTTGGTTGGTTCACTTTAGCAAGGTACTACATAGTTGAAATGGAACTAGCTGGTTAGTACCTTGAGTTTTCACTTGGAAGAACCATTATCAAATTGGGTGTTTGTAAAAACAATTTCGGTCCAAAAAGGCTAATTGCATATTTGCATGTCACATTCTAAAACACGGGAGTTACAAGCTAGATGGACTTACTTATCACACACAGTATTACAGAATTACATTACATTTTCTCACTTTAAGAAAACACACTTTCTCATTATTCGAGGATGTCAACTATTCTCGTCAATAGCTTAGAGATGGCCTGCATTGCACGCCTAAACGCACACTAGTACGCGTACTAAAACATGTCAACATGCGCTGGTACGTCTATAGTTTAAATATACTTTGCTTATTGAAAATATCATTTAATTTTTAGACTGTTGATTGAATGAGTGCTAAAGATTTCCCATATAACACATCTCCCACACTAGCATGTCACACATAGTTAACGTGTGTGTACACGCTTGCTCACACAGTTTTCACAAATTGCTTTCACGCAATCCACTTATACATTCTCACTTATTATACTTGTTTGAAGACAATTTATCTCACTTTTTCTCCTAAAAGTTACACTTTACCATAGTCAAGCGTTAGCTACTTACAGTTTTTGTGACTTTTTGTCCCCGATTCACTGATAACAACATTGTTATACCACCGAAATGGGCTTCACACATTTACACCATCAAAATGGACTTCACACATATTCACTTGTCAAATTACATGGACTTGTCATAGTTGCTCATACACACTGAGTACATACACATTATGTCAATACATATCCCACACTCTTAAGCCATAATAATCTACAGCCTTTTGGCTGCCTAACTCAGACGAGTGATCTGGCTTTGTCCGATCCCACGAGCACAACACCGACACCACTTTGAACTCTAGCATTTGGCCGCCACTCGACCACCACCATGCACCATTGTAGCACGCCTCTCTCTTTCTCTACTTTTATTTAAATAGACATACTCAACTAGAATCATATTTTAATTGACACACTCTAGCTAATGATAAAAATAAGAGTTAATTACACAAATTGTTATTATGGTTTGAAATGCCCTTCAACTTAATAGAAATTCAACACATGTTGGTGTTAAACATAAATCTTGTTTGCACTGATCGATTGATAAATTAGTGAAAGAGAAAAGATTTTTCTAGTTACAATCTTGCAATCAGTTTTCCAATTTTAAAACATTGTACTGACCCATTTGCTAGCTAACGCTAATTTTGCGACTGTTTTTTTGTTTTCATAAGCTTTGAGTTTATGTAGGAGATTACGATACATGAATCCCAATTTAGATCTACATGAGTAAGTTAGTTTAAATAAACACGACTTAAGATGAATTAATCAAATTATAAACTTGTTTGCACTGATCGATTGATAAATTAGTGAAACCAAGGAAGACCAAAGTGATAGAAAAAAAATAAAAGAGATTTTGCTAGTTTGGACATTCAATTATTTTCATGTGTGTCCAAATAATGATTCCCTTTTATTTCGCAGAAAGAAAGAGACACACCTGATGAGTTACCTTTTCAATTCATTCATACATTTGGCCGCATATGCTTATTATGAATTGATTGAATTCTATGCATACTTCACAGCTAGTTTGACTAGATGCAGGAAAACAGCTAGCTGGTGTTGTACTTGCCATTAGACCATCTCCTACGCGCGCTGAAGGGATCGAACGGGTGCACTAACCGACCTCAACGTCAGCTGCCTCAACGTCAGCTGCCTGGCTTCTCCCCTCCCTTCTCTACTCACCATACGCTTGTGACTCTCCAGAAACTTTTCTTAGAGTGGGGAGCTTGAACATTCCCGTAGGCGAGTTGGGGGGCGAAATTAATTTTTTTATGGGGGTGTGAACTCGATATTTAGATAAAAAATTATATTACCTAACAAAAAATTTATACTATAAAACTAAAATTTAACACTACAGATAAAAAAAGAGTGAGGGAAATGCAACCCCCACCCCCTAACACTAACCTCCCACCATTGCTCTCTCTCTGCTCTTCATGTATTGCAATAGAAATTTGTCACAAACTTCAGAAAATACTTTTACTTGAAGTTTTTTACTACAAACTTATTTTTGTTGCAATATGTGTTTGTGATAAAAACTGTTGTTATAAAAACCGATGTCTTTTGGTAGGGTTATACATCCATCAATGGCGGACCTAGATGGTGCGAGTGGGGTCGTTTGCACCCCCTCAATTTTTAATTGTTAGCATAATGTACAATTAATCACGATCGACTTTATGAAAATTTTAACACTGACCCTTATAAATTTTAATATTGATTTTAATAAATGTCTAACACTGATCCAAAACGAAATTAATTTGAGAATTTGAAGTTTTACAAATATAAACCTATTATAAACTAACTAACACATATTGTAAAAATTTCTTATAAACCTAAGAACTATATTGTTGCGAATATGCTTACTGCCGGCAACCCCTCTGGTCGTGATCGATTACATCCTTGTTTTATTTGTTACTAGTTTAGTACCAATGTACTACACGGGTTATGAGAAAAACATATTTTTATTAACTTTGTTGAACAACATAATAAGCATAAACATTATTTTAAAAAATTACTTGTAATAGTTAGATAAAAGGAAGATAAGTAATTTTATAGATAAAATAAGTAATTTTATAGATATTTGAAAATTTCTTTGTATACACACTAGAGACGATTAGATAGCACCATAAGACTACAACATTTGTAGTCTCATTACGAACGTTTTCATATTTACCTAAAATTAGCAATTTAACTCCATATCTACTCTTGACTACTAATAATGCAACATATAACTATCTATGAGTGAAGACTGGTTCTTTTAAATAAAGACCAACTTTTGATAACGATTGTCCTTGACTCTTGTTAATTTTCATTGCAAAACCTACAAAAATCTGAAAACTGTCTTCTTTGAAATTTGAAAGGAATTTTCTTATCTGACGGTACAAGATTAATCATTGATGTTACTCCCGAATATTCTTTCCGCTTCTATAACACGTTTATCAAGAGATGTCACTTGAAGCCGAGTACCATTACACAAGCCATTCTGTTGATCGATGTTACGTAGAAGCATTACCGGAACACCAACTTTTAAAACTAACTTGTGATTTGACAGTCCTGAAATTTTGAGGCCATTAAGAAAATCCGGTGAATATAAATTTGATTGTAAAGAATCATTCAATTGTTCCGTTTGACAGATACTATTTGAGCTATTGTACTCTATTTCATCGCCAAGAAAACCCGATAGCAAACGATCATTGATCTCATGAACCACTTCATTTTTCGGATCAAGAATGGCTCTTTCACGAAAGAATTCTTTGTCTTTGTAGTTATGTAGGATTGATGGATAAACAAACTGTATCAAATCTGATATAGGATCGCACGAGTCTTTAATAAGAAGGTCATCAGGTGTATGTACATTCGCGTCACCATCGCACGAGTAATTGGTTAATTACATTTTTCTAGTTGATGTAATAGCTAGATTTCAAAAAAAATAAAACCAGTAGAAAACAGTTTAGAGATATTATATTACATATATGCATTTTTAACGATGATTGATGTATTTTTCTTATATATTTGAAATTCGATTTTGTTTTTTTATCTTTTGTTTATATGACACACTCTTATCCGCATCATATAGGCTCTCTCATGATGGGCTTACGGGTGGAGTCTCAATGACTTGGACACCAACATGTTCTATTCAACTATAAAAAATAATTTACATACTAAAAAAATATAATAAATGTATATTTAATATGCTACAACAAATATTATGAGATATATAAAAGTTTCCAGTTATTGGGGACATTCCCTTAATATAAATCAAAATCCCAAGGACTTATATTCGAATCATATAAATTTATGGGACGTATAACCTTATATGGAGCATATAACTCCGGGGGCCACTGAATTTTTCTTCATATTTCCGGTCGAGTTTTGTTATACGCGATGGTATAGGCCTAGATAGAGAGCGTATAGCCCTTTGACAGTCCTTAAATTTTTCTTGTTATTAGAAGGTGTCAATTTATAATGATAGATGTCTTAGAATTAATCAGTGTATTAAAAAATTGGATGATTTACAAATATTTTATCTTGTCATCCTTGCGTTATATACTTTCGTACCATCCAAAAACAATAAAAGAATCTTGATTTAACCCTTCTCACAAACCCTAAAATTTAACAGTTTGTGCATGCTCCAAAATCTACATCTAGATTTTCTTGTTTCCTCAAATCCCATCTGCAAGTATGTGTAAGATCTGAGAGTACAAATGATGTGAGCCATGACAACCAGGTATGACATAACCCTAGTAGTGGAACTATATGAATATATGTATGCAAAATATGCCTGGCAAGATGGGTGGGTCGGGTTGGGTCAGATGCCAGGTTAAAATGGGTTCGGGTTAAAATTGGTTTGGGTCAAAATATACTAATTTAAAAATGGGTTAAATAGATTCGGGTCAGGATGGATTTGAGTCAGAATGGGCCAGATCAAAATGGGTTTAGACTCAATATGGGTCAGGTTAAGATGGGTGGGTCAGGTTCATTCGGATTTTGCTTGAAAAATGTTTGTTCGAATTTTTGCTCGAAAAATGCTCGTTCGAATTTTTACTCGGTTGTAAACGAGTCGATCGGCTCGGATCGGTTACGAGCAAAGCACGAGCAAAGGTCCGCTCAGTTCGGTTCGGTTCGAAACGAATATATATGTATATATAGTTTATACGTTGCACTCTAGTAGATTTAACTCATTTTATACAAATATATAATTATATTTATGCATAATGATCAATCAACGTAATAAAGAATTCTAGATAAAACATAAAAGTGAAATACTAAACCGTTAAGAGATATTTTTCGATCATTTCCTGCTCTCACTGTTATCGTGATCTGCAATTTGCTCTTCGTCTTATCGGATACAACCTTAACTTTATCAGTCACAACGTATTATTATCTATGAAAATATTATGTAATAAAATGTGAGTTATTTTTAAGTCATTAACCTTATTCGCTGCAGTATAAATAGTATGACACACAAAATAGTTGGGTTGTATAATGTCGCTCGTTTGTGTTTGCTCGATGCTCGCTTGAAAATTCAACGCTTGAAAAATACTCGTTCGATTTTCCACTTGGTTGTAAACGAGCCGATTGGCTCGTTTCTGTTTCAAAACGAGCCAAACACAAGCAAAGGTCCGCTCGGTTTCGGCTTGGCTCATGAACAACCCTACATTTAGATACAACAAGTTAGACAAACACATTGAAAATTAAACTTTAAGCAAATGGTTATAAAATAAATATAAAAAAATAAACTGCATGGTGATGGTAGACGTGAGTTGTGCAGTTATATTGTGGTCTTCTACCCCATAATGGAGCTCCAGTCTACGACGTCCGATTGCTGACTCGTTCATCTCATATGACCCGTAAACCGATCTTGACATGTTCATAAATTCAACATGTTTATCGCTATCATTTAGATGTAAGACTATGTGTGAATATTGAAAAAAAATGAGATGAAGAAAGATGGATTATGAAAAAAGTTAATCAACCCATCCTGACCCGTTCTTTGTTTTTATAAATCATTTTGACCCGTTGATCAATTTTCCTAGTTTTAGAGTTACCAAACTTGATCCATTTAAAAATTTAACTTAACTCAATTTAACTAATTATTTTATTATTATTACCAAATCAACCTAAATGTACCATCGACAGGTCTAATGCAAAACACACATCATAACGAAACAAAGTAACTTATATAACCTAAGTTAGAGCTCCTGCTGTAGAAATATTATTATGTATTATTAATAACTAGAATACGTATAATAACGATAATGTACAAATAGGTACAAATATAACCTAAGTTAATCATAACTTTTAATTATAAAATATAATTACAATACGTAACATCTTATATCTAATGTATTTTATCTAATTATAACTAATATATATTATATTTACTTATTTAGTACTAGCTTTAGTAAACTCATATGTCACACGAATTGAATAAATAAAATATTAATATAATAAAATTTATTAATTAAAAATAATATTATAAAATATGATATGATTAAAATTACGTATGAGAACTGAATATAACTAATAAACCAGTGATATCAACTTTTTAATTTTTTATTTTAATTTTTTTCTAAAAAAATAATAAACATTTTGTTATAAAACAAACAGTATAAAAATATCACTTTTAAAAAATTTCTTATTATAATTTCCAAATTAGTTATTTTTGGTTTTAAAAAAAATGAACTTAAAAAATATGTTTTGAAATATTTTGTATTTTAAAAAAAGTTTTTATGTTTTAGAAAAAATATTATTTTATAATTTTTTTATTTATTTAGAAATAATATTAATAAATAGATCTATTTTTAATTTATTAAATGTAAAAGATTATTAAACAATATTATTAGTAATTAAAGTAAATATTTAAGATGAGAGAGATGCGAGAAAATTTTAGTAAGGATGATTGTAATGATGACACGTGATACCTCAAGTTACTCTTTTATTATAGTAGTAAGATACATCTCTTATCAAGCTACAAGTCGGTTTTGATTCGATCGATGACTAGCTTCAAACAAAGAAAATTTCAGATTCTTGTGATCTTGCGGGGCAAGATGATAGAGGTGAGAAGAGAAATAAAATTATCACATAAGAGGATCAACAGGGAAAGACGAGGACCACGTATCAATCAAGATCCGGTGGTAAAAGCGAGGAGATAGAGGTGTGAAGGAAAAAAATGACAAGTTGCAACTTATCGTGTATTATTCATTAGTTATTTATAAGAGTATGTTGATAATAATTATAAATTAACACTACTAGGAATAAGATTCTTGCACACATTTTAACCGCAATTGCCACTAGAGCAAAATAAACCTAATGCAACAATAACAACATATTGCATTAGGCATTAAAAAAATTACATTATGCTTAGTGCAACTTCTTTATCTAAGGCAAGTGAAATTACATTAGATATAAAACAATATTTTTGTTAAATAAGACAATGAATGTTTCTAGCAAATATAATATTGTATTAAAAATGTAATCTTTATTAGAGGATTGCTTATAAAAGGTTGTATTAGTCTCATTTTGCTAGTATTGTTCATGCATAGAAAATCTGAATTTGCTACACAAAAGAGAATAAATTTTGTGAGAAAAGTATTCAAGGAAAACATTTTGCGACATATACTGTGCGACAGATATTATATACTGTTAATAGATGAATGATTTATATTATATACTATTGATAAATGAATGATTTGAACAGTATTTCACAATCATGTTATGTTTGAGAGTACAAGTGTTTTTTAGGTTCAATTGTTCAGAAAGAGTAAAGAAATTTGGTCACATGTGAAACTAATTCAATAATCAATACAAAAATCCATATGTGGCCACAAAGGATGGCATGTATGGTTCTTATGCATACATGAGTGTCTCACATAGTTGCTTATAAGGCAAAATAATTTAGATAATCGTCGCCACCTCGCTAGATTTTAAATAGGGTTTACGTATATATATTTAACTTTAATTTAATTAACTTAATCGATCATTCCATGGTTTAACATAGAAATTTATTATGTGGTCTAGGATATAGAATTATTTTTTTCTAAGTTACGTTATGTTTCAAAAATACCAAATAGTACATACTAGTTCCGTTCGAAGAACTAAGTTATGTAAAATACAATAGCATTGTGTTACGTTCTAAAACCAATTTACATCAAGTGTAAAGATGCTTGGTCTAGCTTGTCCTCAAAATCAGGTTATTTTAGTTACCTAAGTGTAAAAATACTTGGTCTTGTCCTTAAAATCAGGTTATTATAGTTAAGACAACCGTAATAAAAACAACTTTATCACTTGAATATAATCGAGTTATATTACCAATGAGGATTCCTTTATTTCAATAAAAGCTTCGTTAGTTTAGAAAACCATAATCATGTGATATAGAAAGAAACGCATTCCTTTATTTCTTTAAAACGTATGACAACCTTTCAGACCTCAACTCCACTCATATGGCCTCATACACATAATGATAACTACAAGTATATTTTTCACAACAACTTTGAGTGAATGTAGAAAACAATTGTTTGAGCAACTATCACTACTTATATAATACACCACTACTACACCTCCCTCATAAACTCTTGATTCAACCCCTCAATAGTTCAACACACATATTTGTCATTTATATCACCATCTTCTTTCCTCCAAATCTCAGCATCATATGGTCAAGGGAAGTAAATAGAGAAAGGAGCTCTCTCAGTTCATCCCGAGACAATCTTAACGACTAATTGCTCAACTGCTGAATCATTGGTTCAACAACGCATTAAAGTAGGCAACATCAATGTGTTTTTGATCCAATGAAGCAGGAGTTGGAAGCTTAGTCGTTGGTGTCACGTCTTGGACTGAAGGGAGCTCCTACTTTACTTATGTTCTTTTAATTTCTTTGTTTTGTGATAAAAGGTAATCAAATATTTATAAAGTTTACCAAAGTAATCTTCATTTGTAATGTGTCATATTGCAGGAAGCGAACTTCATCTTCGATCTACCAGGAAAATGATTCGGTCGCACTGATCAGAACCTCTAATCATAATGTAATATATGTGATCCTTAAACTTCTTGGCATGGCTTTAGTCAATCCGCCTAAAATCAAATTATGATCAGAAGTTAGCAAGTTCGTCAACCTCTACGAATACCACAATAAAGCAAAAGCAGCCAATTGCTACCAAGAAAGAACGTGATTAGTTGAGTATAATCAAACATCTACGGATGCAAAGAAATAGCTAGCAAGGACAATTGCAAATGCATAACACCTTAGTAAATTAGTAAATGGGAGAAAATTTACGGTACAAAATGTTTTTTCCGTACGAAGCGTACAAAGTTATCATGTAATAATGGAGGTTACAAATGGAATTATAACCTGATGGTAATAATTAATTACGCAGAGATAGAATTATCACGCAAATGTGAAATTATTATGCAAAATGTATTTTTGCGTGATACAGTTCATATGTGCGTGATAATTTTACGTGAGTGTAATTTGTCTTTCGTAAATATCACTTTGTTCCTGCGTGATAATTCCACCCTAAAATTTTATAGGCTTCACACGAAATAGTAACCGGCCTGTAGTAAATTGTATAGGTTAGTTATTATTCAGTTAGTAACGATCACATGAACATAGTGCTAGTTGTATTTGGAATGCTTTAATAACTAATTTATTGTTAAAATATGAGAATGGCAAAACAATTTAGTTTCACCTTAAACGTAATAATCTTAATCATACCCAATAGATCTTATTTATAACAAAACTACCGATAAATTTGAGTAGAATAATACGTAAACACACATTACTTCTAAGAGCATTTACAGTGAATTCCTTATCTTTATCCATATAATTACATTAAAAATCACTATATTTTCTTTCTTATTTTCAATTAATCATATTTTTTATACTCTTCTCATTACTTTTTTCTATTAACTTCACTCACAACCACTTTAAAAAATATTAAAAATTTTATAAGGATTAAACAATGATTCTTCAAATATATCAATGCACAATAACATATTATCTCTTCTTCACTCACAACCACTCAAAACCATTTTATATAATATACCAAACACATTTACATAATTTTAAAAATTTCACTATTAATGCTCTATAAAAGATAAAAAAATGTTTGCGCTACAACACTAACAATAGGATCCATCATCCAAAGGGACGTTAACACACTGTTCAATAAGCTTTTCAAGTTATAAAAAAAAGCAATGTAATATTAATATATTATATGAATTTTATTTTAAATTTGATATAATAACGAGGTAATAGAGTAACAAATCTTGGCGCCAAAAACCTACACATCAACTACTGGATTTTACACTTAACCCCTTCGTCTCCGTCACGTTGAACCACCATTATCATTTTATCAACAAACACCCACAGCATCAATTCCACCAGAACAGATCGTCATCAACGGCGATGAAGCTAATGATGACGATCCTCACGGCAGCGTTACTCATAACTATATCCCACCGCACCACCGCACTCCCGTCGGAAACCCTCACTAACGCCGCCGACACCCTCTCCAACTCCGGCTACGTCGCAATGTCTCTAACCCTAAACCTCGTCTCCGACGTCCTTCTCCCCCACCACAACTCCGCCACCATCTTCACTCCGCCGGACTCCTCCTTCGCCGACTACGGCCAACCGTCGTTATCAATCCTCCAACTGCACTTCTCTCCGATGGCGTTCTCCCTCCACAGCATCAGATCTCTACCGTTCGGCACCAAAATCCCCACCGTTGACTCCAACACCTTCCTCACCGTCACCACACCGTCGTTATCCGATCAGGTTTCGATCAACAACGTGAAGATCGTCGGATCGCCGATTTTCGACGACGGATCTTTGATCGTGTTCGGTATCGAGACCTTTTTCGATCCGAATTTCACTGTTCCGGATGCTCCGGCTCCGATCGCTACGTTAGATCACTGTACGGCGTCGTTTGGAGGTTACTACGGTAACTTCTCGTTTCACGATAGCGCTAACGTGTTGGTTTCTAGAGGATACTCTGTAATGGCGTCGTTTCTTAATCTGCAACTGCTAGGGTTTGTGAATCAGCCTGCGTTGACTGTTTTCGTGCCTAGTGATGAAGTGATGATCGATTTCTCCGGTAGGTTTCCTGATTATCCGTCGCTGTTTCACCGGCATGTGTTGCGTTGTAAGATCTCGTGGAGAGATCTGATCAACGTTGATGACGGAATCAGTTTTGATACGTATTTGGAAGGGTTTAAGATCAGAATCAACAGATCTGGTGGTACGTTTAAGGTGAATGAAGTTCCGATTACTTTTCCGGATATGTATTACAGTGATTCCGTTGTGATTCATGGAATTCGTGATGTTCTTTCATTGCCATTGCCGGTGGATGAAGTTAGTGATGGTGAAGGAGATCCGTTCGACGATATTCCGATCAAAACTTCCGGCAGAGAATTGATTGATTCTGCTCCAGATCGTTCTGAGTTTTGAAGCTGTAAAAGCACTGTAAGTTTACGTTTTCCTGATTACATACTCATAGATCGATGCATATAATAAGTTTGTAGAGTAATTGATTCAAGTGATATTCAAATTTCTTTTGATGATCTTAGTTTGTTCTATGAATTTCCAATTTCTGTTACTGGAAGTTCCAATCTGATTATGAATTGTGCTTCAATCAAACAGAAATTACTCCGCTAATGGTTTTATCTTTTGATCTTTATAAATTTTTTTGGTTGTGGTAGAAATGGAGTTGGTATGATCAACAGAATTTAATTGCAAAATCTGCTTACACTTGCTGGTAAGAAATTGATGTCTATTTGAACGTTTATCAATTATCATATAGAATGAGAGTTTTTGCTAGACTTTCTAAGTTTATGTAATCAATCATCAATGGTGAACTAATGAATTTAATTGTACTTGAACAGGGATTTTACCGTTTCATTGGTTTGGTTTGTTGGTTTGATTAATCCGACCTATAACCAACTGTTCAATTGAAGATGGTTAAAAAGTACTTAACTGGACCAGTAATATAGCTTTCTAGGATGGTTCAAATGAAGTAGTTGATCTAACAAAGTTAAAAGACCAACTTAAATGTAAAGTAACTTTTTTTTAATAAAAATAATAGAAACAAAATAATATTATTGACAACCATTGAGAGCATTTGAATGTGGTTTTAAAGGTGGAAACATTTGTTGGTCTCATTAGTGAAAGAACTAAACCCCGTCATCCTAGTAGTTGATCTAAAAATATTTTCACATGCATCTTGTCTGGTAAATAGAGATGAAAATATTGATTCGGGACTCAAAATTGTTTAACCTGGAACCGGAACCAGTGATGAAACCACTTTGGAACTAACAATCCAACACTATTAGTAAGGTTGAAATTTGTCTAGTCTAATCTAAACCAAACCATATTAAACATGCTTTCAAACATGAATAGGTTCCAAAATGAATTGGTCATTTTCCTCTTTGAAAACTGTTTCCAACCAGAACTGGCTCCAACAAAAAACAGTTTCACCGAAATTGACCCGAGAACTAGATCCGGTTTTTCGTGAATCTGTTTGGACCAGAACCTAGTTTGTGCACCTCTACGGGCAGTGACTAATGAGAAATTTGGATATCACAATTGGATGGGCCGCTAAATATCAGTTAGTTTGGGCCGGTTGTTCCATGGCTCTTTTAGGAACGAGAGTAACTAAAAGTTCTAAACATATTAATTCATGAATCACGATTGTTTGAGAATAATGGTGAGCTTAATCAGTTCTTCATAGGCCTAAATCGGAATAGTGGCCCATTAAAATTGCGGCCCATCATTATATTTTTTGTCCAACATCCGTCATCCACTAGTCCACTACCATTATAAAACTAAGGGATTGTTTGATGTAGCATACTTAAAAATGTCTGTCTGAGTCAGAAGTTGATCTAGTTAGAATTTCTGATTGTATTTGCATCTGACTAAAAATTAACTGTTTGATAGCATCTGACTGACAGTGTTAAATAATAAAATCCCAAAAATCTTATTTCCTCCAATTCAAAGCTGACCCACATAAATTCACCTTCATTTCAACTTTAAAATCTTATTTTTTTTTATTTTATTTCTATTTCGCTCACAAACAATCAAAACAATTACGAAACAATCTAACGTAAACGCTCTAACAATCAAAACTTTATTTTAACCACTTTTTAACACCACCCTTAAACTCACCTACCCAGTGATATAAATCCCTAAGTCATCATCTTTTTCAACTACCCTTCTTCACCTTATTTCAATCATCTTTTCCACATATCTCTGTTCATTCAACATTCATACTCATTCACGACCTCCGATCACCATGGAAATTGCATGCCTCAATCTCATCGGTGATTTCAAAGCCGACATAAACGCCACCGCCACCAAGGGGAGCCATGACCGAAGAAGGAGTCGCGTAGGAGAAGGGCGACCACCATAGTTAACCACCACACCACCGCCACCAACGACCACCGTAGCTGACCACTGCACCACCAACGCGGGCGAAGGGGCGACACGCAGGAGAAGGGCGGCGGCCGATCACATGTAAGGGGGGTCAGCCGAACTTGGGTCGCGTAGGGGAGGGCGTCGGCCGAACCTGAGTCGCGTAGGGGAAGGGGGATCGGCACAGGAGTGGGGTGGGTCAACATTATGATAATTCAGGTTCATGTCAAATGTTTCAACCTGATCAGCTCGGTTTTTACGCACATTAAACAGACTGACGGGCTGACCGACCGAGTCAACCAGTCAGTCGGGTCAGCCGAAATCAAACACCCCCTAACTTTATATATAACTAAAAGCAAATTATTAAACCGCAAGCTCAGTTGTTTTAGTGATACACATATTTTACTCGTTTTCATTGAAATAAAAAAGTAAAGAAAAAGAAACACAAAATCCTTTTTTTACTTAACAAATCAAAGAATGTCACTCTCGCGAATTAAACAAATTATTACTGCGTAAGAGAGTAATCATAAATCGTTTTGTAGTGACTAGTTTATTGCAGTTTATTAATTTTGACCAAATTGTATGATGATTCATGTAATTTATGCTTAAAATATTAATCTTGGTATGGAATTCCTTTCCTTAATGCAACCATGATATCATTATTCGGTTATTCTAAGATAGGTGTCCTGATATTATTAGTTAAATGAGCTTAATCAAAAGTAGATTTTTATTGTTAACGTCATTATTTTTTAAATATTATATTGATAGAGTCATATTTGAAAAAATATATATAATATAGTTACGCAGTCTTTCCATGAGTCTCGTCAAAGTAAAGGTTACTTTGTTCACGAGGTATTGAGAACTAAAGATCTTTAGGACCTTAAAACTTTTAGATTTTAAACAATAAACTACTATCAAAAAAGAAAAAAAAAACAATATTTGGTAAAGAGAGGAGGGAAGACGGGCAAGCAGAGAGGGCGTGAAAGCAATAACACGGACTCTTTAGGTTGGAAAACATGGGGGGCGGTATGGTAGGCTGACATGAAGAAGAGAATGTAGTTTAACTCATCCATCAATATCCATAAAAGCATTCAGAACCTATGTCTTATAATTATTTGAGTATGAATTTTTAAATTATATAAGATGGTTTTGAGTGATTGTGAGTGAAGCAAAGAAAAAATGTTACAGTTCATCTGTAAATTTAAGGATTTACTGTTCAACCTTTATAATTTTTTAAATATTTTTTAAAGTGATTTTAAGTGAAAAAAAGAAAAATAATGAAAAAGATATAAAATATATTATTTAATTGATGGAAGAGAGAAGAAGTTGTTTTTAATGTAATTATATAAATAAAAATAAAAAATGAAATGTGAATGCTAGCCTTGTGTTTCAATCAACTACTTTTAATAAAGCTATTCATAATCGAAAATAGTTACTCATATTTAGGAATTAAAAGTCATACGCGAAAAGTTTATAAATTTGCATTATGTCAAGTTAGTGGGTAGTTTAATTCATCCATCAATACTTAAAAAAGTGTGGTTCACATGATGTCTTAGAAGTATTTGGAATATTGTTACAAAAGAGTTAGAATTAAACGAGCTGTAATGAATTTTAAAATGTTTATAAAAGAATTAAAATGTAAAAAAATGAGATAATTACCCATTAAAGCTCCACCTCCCATGTTTCCCATTGTCACTTCTTCCTCCTTGCTATCCCTATTAAAAGATCCTTGGTTCATTTAGGCATTCAGAATTTCCATAGGAACATTTTAAATTCCCATTAACATAGTAAAAACTTAAATCCCTTTGGTTGAGGAAATTCATAGGAAAGAATTGCAATTGCAAATTCAATTTCTTTCTTGACCAATTCTAATTTCATTTAATTCCAAGAAGTAATCAATACCTTAGGTTCATGTTAGATTTTTAGGTTATTGGATTTTAATAATCCTAACTTTTATATATTGGTTGGGATTAATCCTAACTCGGCAAATATTTACGGATACTCTTAACTTTAAGCTTATTTTCCTGCAACGATCCCTTACTAACTGGGAGTTAACACCGTTAGTTTTTTGATAAATATGATTACTTATATGGCCAAAACATTAAACAGAAAGTTAAAATCAACTGTCAGTTCCGTCAATTTGAAACTTCTGCACTCTAAAACCTGTCAATTTTCACTTTCTGATTTGAACCACTTGACTTGTTAAAATAGATTTCAAGTGACGATGTATGTTAGACACCGAAAAAAGAACCTAATAGAGGTTGAGCAACGGCGGAGTTGAAAAATGGCTCAAAGTTAGCCCATTTTATAAAAAATCCAAACGGACGTTAACTCTCAATTATTAAATGATTGTTGAAAGAAAATAACCTCAAAGTTTGAAGTGTCTGTAAACATTTCATGAATTAGTATTAATATCGGTCAATAAATGAAAATTGAATAATTACTATCCAATAACCGTAGATTTTTTAAACAAAACATACACGCGCATTTTATAATCGTCATATAGATTTTGTAATTTGAATTTAACATCTTAAATACATAATTTAGCACAGTGCAATCAGACTATAAAAACAGTTTACTAGTGATACTACGTATAAGAGGATGTCAACATATCACTTATAACTTGAAATCGTGTTTAGATGAATAATATTATTAATATATTATTAGAGAGTTAAAATTTAAATCTTTATAGATGTAACGAGTAACATTATTATTTATTTTATTGACGTAAGGTGTTCAATACTACGTGGCATCCTAATTTAACGACGTGTTTCAACAATATATATTTTGATGAATTGTCGTACTCCACATCGGCCCCTTCCTACATTCCTTGTTTAGTTGATTATGAAAAATAAACTAATACACAAGGTAACATTAAATTTGCGTGTCATCTCCAATAATTAAAAATTGAAAATTGATACCAATAATGGATACAAAATTCTAGAAACTTGGATATTATATGTCTTTTATACCATTCAATTATTTATTTAATTTTTATTTATTCTTATAAATATATATATATATATATATATATATATATATATATATCAATGGTAAAAGAAAACTATGAGGGAGGGTTGGTCCAATAATAAAACCGTTAAATTAACAGGTTCAAATGAAATTACCAGACCGGTAATATAGTCGGTTTTCGGTTCGATCGAAACCCGACTCTAAGGTTAGTGGCTTCCAACATTGACAAAGAAAAGAAAAACAGCCCATAAACAGAAGATTAACACGGAGTTACAGAAAATCCCTGTTGGCTTCAATGATTGATGTTATCATAGTTTAAAAAAACAAAATTCCAAAGTTGGTGGCTACATATGATTTCAGGCTTTGATATGGCTCTCATCATTTGATCACTCGCTGGCCCATCTCATTTTATTTTCTTTAATTATTGTTTATTATTAGCCTTTTTTATTATTTACATACGTGATGACTTATAAGTTGGAATTTGAATTTATATTAATTAAATATTTAAAATAGTTGTGAAACATATAAATTTTAACAAAAATCATCTCAGGTATGGCAGTAAAAACAAAAAAGATCGAGTTTTAATTTACATATATTTTTTTGTTTAACGAGTTTTTAATCTACTTTAATTAAATCATACATGTATCTTTATGATTTGAACGTTCGTGTTTTCAAACAGATAAAAAATACATTACCATCATGATGTCTTTTTAGAAACTACAAATGTTTATATAATTTTTGTAATTCTATACTTCGAATCTACTTGGAAAACTTCCATCTACAATTTCATGTGGGTTTTGTGGATTGACCGCAATGACCGGATCTTCAACGACAAGAAGCGGAGTCCTATTCAGATTGTGGAGACTATTAAACCTACGGCATATTTTTGGTTACGAAATAGGACTAGATGGAAAGATATAGATTGGAAAACTTGATGTATTCTCTCGTAAGTCCTTGCTTTGAGGATTTTGCGAGTTGTATTTATTGAAGTTTTCCTTTCAAAAAAAAAAACTTCCATCTAACATCATTAATTAATGATATTTATATAGGAACCACAAGTTTGAACTATTTATAGGATCATTATCAAATAAAAGATATTGCAAATTGAATTCCTGATTAAGGTTTAACACCTAATCTTTTTTATTTATGGTATTTTCTATTTCTGAAAGTTCTTACCGATTCTCATGATATTAATTTTTGGTATGGGAAACACTTCATGTGATATACAAAATCTAAGTAATAAAAAAGGGTACATTTCAATTATTACAGCTTGCTGACAACTATTGTATCTCTAAACCCTTTCTAAACCCTTTCTGTTTCATTCTTTTCTCCCCTATAAATACCAAATCACACCCTTTTCTTCATCCCTACCTAAAACCCTTCTAACCCCCGAAACACACTCTCTCTCGCGCGCGCACACAGATAGATATAAACTCATACAAAATCTATCGCGGTTAGCTATTTGAGTCGAATCGAATATGGGTTATTTGGATCATATCTCTGATCTGTGTTCTGTAACAGAAACAAGAAAAAGCAAACGCAAAAATTTGGAGGTCTGTACGTTGATTGATTCCCATTAGTTATATCGGTTTCTTGATTTTCATGTGTGTTTTTCAAGATTGTTAAAGTTGAGTTTGTGTGTGTTTCAGACAGTTGAGATCAAGGTGAAGATGGATTGTGATGGGTGTGAAAGGAAAGTCAAGAATGCTGTTTCTTCTTTATCAGGTTATCTTTCTCATTCTATTTTTCCAAAATATAAGCATTATGACATGTTTATGCTCTGATAATTAACTGAATAAAACCATGCAAAATATTATACAAGATCATTAAAAGGTTTTCTTTCTTTATCGACTACAACCATGGTGTTCGATTCATGTTTTGTTAGAAAAAATCAGCTTTTGTATATATATGCGAAATTTGATAGGTGATCAAGAGATCAACAGACCCTTTTCACCCTCACTTGATTACCTTAGTCTTGTTAACATGTTCGATCTCAAACTATATGGATACGATTATCAAAACTGAAGTATAAATATGTTTCGTGTTTATTAATAAATATCGTTTGATCGAATTCTAGACCAGGTTAATTGAATAAACGAACATTTTACTGTTTTTTTTCTAAATATTTCATGCACCAAAAGCCAAATTTCAAAACACTCCAACTATAACCATACCACATATGGTAAGTTTCAGTCCAATCATTATGGGTATTCGATTGTGTCCTCTATAAACAAGTAGTAGGATTAAATTATGTGGTGTGCTAAAATCACGAGAAAATTAATAGGTAGGTTTTAATATTTAATCAGTAGAATAATTCATATATTTTTAATAGAAACCGCTACAAGTTTTAATTATTTTCTTTCTGTTTTAAATACTTTATAGATATTGTTATTTAAAAAAATAAGTGACGTAAATAGAAGATTTACGGACCTTGATTACTATTTAATGTTTAGTTTTTAACTTAGTTTACTTGATTTTAAAACTTATTATATTTATAAAAAGTTTCATAAAATATTCAAACTTGAATGTTTAAATGGTAAATTAATTAATATATAGAAAATTTAAGATTAATATTTAATTTACTCGAGACATTAATTATTTAATACATTTTATAAAATTTATTCGCAATCAATCTTATTTTATGTCGTATGGGAATTGTACTCGTTTACATATCTTTCACCACTGATCGTCATCTCCAAATAATTTCTTATATTATAAGTCTTAGTTACCAAGTGTAGTGTTATAGTCAAATATAATATTTCAAATAATTTGTAATCTGTCACATTTCAACTTAATTGTTTAAAACGTCTCTTAACTTGCAACACATTAAATTCACAACATATTACACGTTGAACATACATCATCACACCACTTGACCATTGCTATTGACCATGGGTACGTTCTTTTACATCTTATGTAGGCGTGAGATCGGTGGATGTAAACCGAAAACAAAGCCGAGTAACTGTGAAGGGTTACGTGGAGCCGAAAAAGGTCTTAAAGAAAGTTCAGAGTACCGGAAAGAAAGCTGAAATGTGGCCATATGTGCCCTATACTCTTACCTCGTACCCTTACGCTCCTCAAGCCTATGACAAAAAAGCTCCAGCGGGCTATGTTAAAAACGTCCCTCAAGCGTTTCATAGTCCAAATTCTCCCTCCGAGAGGTTCGACACTTTTTTCAGTGACGAAAATCCAAACGCTTGTTCGATTATGTGAATGGGCGCGTATAATTGTCGCAAATTTTGTTGATTTACTTGCGCACTTTGTGTCTAGTAATTAGTTCTTGGTTTATTGGTTGAAATCTTGGTGTACAATCTTGATGTACGTACTTAATTTCTAGTATGCATGCTTTATAATATTTAGATTATATATTATCATAAAGCTTAGCATATAATATTTTTTTTATAATGTTAAACAGTAAATTCGTATGGTATTCAAGATGTTGGTATTTTTGAGTTGTAATTACCAACATGTTACCCACTAACACCTAGCATCAAAAAGTCAAAGCCCTAAAATTTGTTACAAGCCCAAGTCTAATAAAAAACCAAAGTCAAATATTTTTAAATAGGTTTATAGGCTAAACCCTTAATTGATCAAACCCAAAAAATTATTTTATAGTGTTTGATAATGTAATGGTTGTAAGGATAATAAGTTAATAGGTACATTCATACTAACTTATTAACTTATTAAAAAATTAAATAAGTCAATAAGTTGTTCTGAGAAGCAATCCCAAACACGCCCTAATATGTATGGTAGATAACTTCACTAATATTCCTATGACCATTGTTGTTGAGACCAGATCGGACCGGCTGGTCCGACCGGTTCGACCGCGAATCGGGGGCTTGTCCGGTCCGGTCTGGTGTGATTCGTTTTGTAGTGGTCGAACTGCTGATCGGACCGGGAAACCGGACCGGTTTTTGTTTTTTATTTTATTTTAGTGGGTAAAAACAAAGTGTTAAACCATAAATTAGTACGTTGAATATACAAATATAGTTAAGTTTTATATATAAGTATAAAATATATATAAATCATATAAATTACTTATATTTAATTACATATATAAATATAATTAAAATATAGTTAAATCCGGTCCGGCCACCAAACCAATAAGACGTCGGGTTCGACGTCCGATTCGGTTCCGAAAACATTGCCTATTAACTTAACCCTTTATAAAAAGTTTCTCTCTTTCACGTTGTAGTTTTTGGAGGGCAATGGGTCCCACTGCTACTGCTCTAATGCTAAGGAAACTCCTAATTTGCATTGTTTCTAACCTTCTTCTTTGGGTTTAATGGAAAGGGTGAGGGATGTGTCGCTTAGGTGGTGAAATTCTAATAACATGAAAGTAGCGTTGAATTCACAGGTTTAGGTTTGGTCTAAAAAAGTCCGGTTTAGTTTCGGGTCAAACCTACAAACACGTCTAGCACTGAAGGTTGGGTTCTGGTCAACATGACAGGTCTAGGGTTTGACCCTTTATTACGTCATAACATAAATTAATTGTGTTGTTCTAAAATTTAAGGTCAAAAGAGAAACTATCATAGGTATTTTAGTTTAAACATATGTACAAATTTTTTAATTACTAGTTTTGGAGTGTTAGAAAAATAATATTTGTAGTGCTACAAATATTTTTTGTTTTGTTTGCGGTTTATGTGTTTGATATTTTGTTATACAATTTAAGTATGATATTTGGTTAATGGCTGGTCGAATTTGAAACAACGAAAAATTTTAAGATATTATAGAACTTATTTTTCTTTAAATTTGCTAAATAAAGAAAAACTTTGAAATATTAGGCTATTTCTATCGGTTGAAACCTCAAGGGCAACACGTTCGTCCGACTCTTTCTCTTCCCTTTCGTCACAAGTGACCCTCTCTCCTCCCCTCTTACATATCCCTTACGTTCGTGCCTTTACGTAAGAATTTCTAGGCGTGTCTCTCTTCTACGTCCTCTTATGTCTCTTTCTCTTTCTTTCACATCAGACCAAAGGCACCTCACGGGCCACCATAAGAACTATAACTTGTGTGTAAGTGCATGTTATTAGAATGTTAATAGCAATATTGCATATGACAAATTGACAATATATGGTACATAATAGTATAATACACATTTAGAGAGTAAATTCTATAGAAGATTGTAGACGCTACCTTGTCATTCCTTTGTGGGGAATACGTACCTTAATGGGTCTAAAAAACAATAGCCGTAAATCGAGTTCAAATAAACACATGTATGGCTCAAAGGCAATGCATGTGTGGATGGATTCTTTTGCACAAAGTACCTACTTGTAGAATTGTGGTGTACGACTCCACCACCACATGAAAACATCCAATGCATTGTCTTGTCATTCAATTATTTAACGGTGCCACTTCTAAGGTCAGGTGCCCATCAAAGGTCCTGTTTGAACCCACCGTGCTTAACACAACCCTTTATTTAAGGGACACCATGATCATTTTTTTGTCGGTATACGCGATACAAACAATGAATACAAAAAGGAGAAGAATCAACTACATGAGGGTGACTAATGGTTCGATCGATTATGATTATGCGCAACAATACGTGTCACAACATTCTTGTTTTCGAGTCATGTTCATGATTAGCTTTGTGCGGTTATCATGTATACAGAATACATAATTCCTATATATATTATATCAATATGAATAAGTGGCTCTTTGCAAATTAGGTGACATTATTGGAACCATGATGAGTACATGTAATGTGGATTAGGTTTACACCCTACATATTAAGAACTAGATACGATGAACCATGAACCATACGTTTTTTCCCCATTTTTAGTTACTATATTATATGTACGAACCAATTAGATTTATTATTCTCGAGATATTGCTGTCTCGAAACATCAATTAAACTTCTTTTTGATTTTCAGAATAATAATAAAAACATAACAGGAATGATGATTATGATAAATTAAAGAAAGTATATAACGACAATATAACAATAAGAGTAGCATCAAGAAAGCCTATAACGACAATAATAACAATAAGAGTAGCATATCAACAACAAGAACCAGAAAAATAATAACGACATATACAATAACAGTAATAATCATAACAAAACTAATAAACTACTTAGAAAATTTATAATTTGAGACCATATGTAATAGTTAAAGCTCTTAAAGCTTTTGATGGTCATTTTCTGCCATGTATATGTCACTTGAGCATAAGACATGTAAAAATGGGTGTAATGGTTTAGTGCCCCATTAATTATTATACAACTATTTCATTTATGTAGTTGGTATATATATATTAACAAAGGTATTTTAAATTTACAAACATCTTCAAACCACAAAAACATTTCAAAATCAGTTTCCCCAAATTCACCACCGTCGATCCAAACCACCACCACGAATGTATACACAGCCACCGCATCCACCGCCCTCATCACCGCCACCTGGGTGCGATCCGCCACCGCCCACGGCCTTGAAATCACCTCCAGCTACAATCCCACCACCGGTCTCCGATTCAACACCAATTCAAGATTCTTTGACAAGCAAGGGGTTGCAAAACGTTTGAAATCAACAATTCAAAGTTCGATGTGTTCTATGATCTTTCGTCAGCAACAACCCATTTAAAAAAAGACAACCATTTTTGGCGTTATGCAGAAAACATTGCTGCCCCTTCACGTCCGGAAAACGCCGGCAACGGCGTTATCCAGCAAGAATTTTCAGTTTTGGCGCCCTATTACGGGTGGTCTTACATGTTAACAAAGAGGTATATAAAGTGGAAAAAATATTTATGCCTTCCCCCTTAATTTGATATGTTAACATGGGTATACACGCGTTGATCGGCACATATGATTAACCTTTGTTTAAATATCTATGCTTCTTTTTGACTCCCCAAGATAGGTTTCACTAGAAAAGGTCCTCAAATTAACCTTTGTTTTATTATAACCTTTATAGTTTTATAACTTGAATTCTTATCATTTGACGTGTATATTAAAACGATATATGACCATCTCAAACGGAAACACCTTTGAATCTCCTTGAGTCCTTGTGGAAGAGAGAGATGGACCTAGAAGATGTGACGAGAAGAGAAACAATAAGAATTTAAGAAACTCATCTTCAAGGAAACGATATAATACCGTCTCAAAAATGACGATCGCCTTTTTTTACAATGTTGATCATCTAATCTTTAAAATACATTTGAAATAATAAATGGAATCTTTTACTAAACGTTATGCCATAAATATTACCTTTTCCGTAACGGGTACAAATTTAGTAATTCGGTGACTCAATCACAAGAAAAATAAAAGAGAAGGTAGCACTAATTATATATAGTCAAAGCTAAAATAATACTTTAGAAAAGTCAGTATTCAGAAATAGTCAAAAAAAGAGTTTGAAATATGGAAGGATAGTTTTTGGACCTTTTTTTTTCCTCCTTTTCCATACCACTAAGGCCCCGTCTCCGCAGGCCTGCATGAGTGCATAATCCATAAAAGAATAAGCGCTTTATTGTATTGCCCAAAAAAAACTTAGTTTTAATGGTTTTTTTTCTTTTATTTAGTTATTTGTAAATATAATATATAGGGTTGTAAATAAATCGAACGAACACGAACCGAATGAACACGAACAAGGCTTTATTTGTGTTCGTTTGTTAAAAAATAAACTTGTTCATGAACTGTTCACGAGCACGATACTGAACGAGATTCTTTGTTTGTGTTCGCATGAACTATTCACGAATACTTACTGAACGCAAACGAACACAAACAAAAACAAACAAACACAACCAACTGTTCATGAACATGACGAATACAAAGAAAATTATGAACACAAACGAATATAAATAATTACAGATTTATTTAAGAATAAATTTTACATTTTTTATTTAAACATTACACAAAATCATCGGAAATAAATAAGTACTTAACATAAATATAAAAAATACTTGATATTATAGTTATAAAAATAACTGGCATAAAAATTAAAAATATAAACGAACACGTTAATGAACATAAACGAGCACATTATTGAACGTTCACAAACGGACATTAACGAACATAAACAAACACATGATCGAACGTTCACGAACATAAATGAACGAACGCGACTTGTGTTCAAAAGTTTCTTGTTCCTGTTCGTTAATTTACTAAACGAACGAACATAAATGAACTTCCTGTCAAACAGTTCACGAACTGTTCGCTGAATATTCAGTTTATTTGCAGTTCTAACTCCTATTTCTTTGAAAAAACGCACATCAATTATTTGGAAACGTTACAATCCAAGATAATCATTCCATTTTTATTCCCTCATCCACATAAATGACATATTCAGTCGAATTATTGTAAGATGGTACAATATTAACTTTAACTTGATTGTCGTTTTGACTTGCTGATATTCAAAGTGGATTTTATAATTTATTTGATGGTCGTGTGATATATCTAGTGATTAGTGATTTGACACAACACTTGCTTCTTATATGACTTTAGTAGTTCATATAACAGAACCAATATCTAATAGCATTTGATGATGTTTGATTTCTAATTAAAAGAAAGATTACGGTTGATAAATATAAACCAATATAGAAATAAAAGTTTAATTTTGTTATTATTATCCTATATACTAAAAGAACAATGCTTAACTACAGTACGAACCTACTGCTACGGGTCTTTTTTTATGTTGAAAGAATTCAAGGAAAGTCGATGCATATAGGCTTTCGGTTGGGTTTGTTTACCAAAGAGACGAGCTAGTTTAGGGCTTATTCTTTCCTGTTCTTGTAAGTTCCAAGACACATCTTACAAATGATGCATAGATATGGTTTACGAATAGAGTAAACATCAATGTTGTAAAAATCGCTAGGCGTTAGTTGGGCGGTGGGGTGAAGACTAGGAATTAATCGGGATTAGTCGGAATTAATTACGATTAATCGGTTTGGAATTTTTATATATAATTTTCCATTTTACATATATATATATATATATATATATATTCACATTTTTATATGTAATTTTTATAAAAATGTTTAGTTTTTATATACATATAAACAAATCTGGTGGGAATTTACAAAATTTTCGCCGGAATTTCAAGAGTCGCCGGAATGCCGCCGGAAAACTTGCCGGAATTTCCGATTTTCGGCCAATTAGGACCGCCTACGTCCGCCTAAGGCCACCTAGGGGCTGAATTTGATCACCTTTTACCGCCTAGCGATTAATTGGTCAATTAAATAAAAATTCCTATGTGGCCGGCCGACTAGCGATTGTTGCTGATTAGTCGGCCGCCTAAACCGATTTTTACAACACTAGTAAACATTGAAGTTAAACGCACTTGTAACTAATGCATGACGTGGTGTCATACAAACTATTTCCTCTCAACACTTTCAAAAAAGATGATTTTAAGTATTGCAATAAAGAGAATTAAATATTTGCTTTGATATGATAGAACTATTATTAGAAAAAATAAAGTATATACCAATTATTTATCTTTTAGAAATATAATGAACTCATATTAAAAGTCACTAATGATAACAGATTCATTCCAATTCGAAGCATAAGTTTTTTTAGCAGTCTCTCCCAAGCATAAGGAAGTTCAATTTTTCATGAAATTGTTATCATATCATCTTAACCATTGGTTTGTTTTTTAAGAAATAACAGATGTTTTTTATCATTCTCATCATTTTTAGCTGATCATTTTCTTATGTTTGTATGTGTACATATATGTATGTGTGGATACATTATACATATGTGTCCAATGATCTTTAGACCATATGCTTTGATAAAAATAAATAGGGTTTTAGGTGGGTCAGTAAAATTCTCATCTAAGGTGAGTTTCATACTAATAGTGAATTAAATTTTGAAACTGACGAGGACGTATTGATATACAAACTTTCCTTATAGGAAATGCTAGACTACTGCCTCAAGGTTTCGTATTTAAGTAATGAAAATGATCGAGTGAGACAATAACCGTATGCGGTATATGTATATATGTATGTATGTATGTATGCATGCATGCATGCATGTGTGTGTGTATGTATGTATGCATGTATGTATTTATATAGAGGCGGGAAAACGTAGGATGGAATCTTGAAGGTAAAAGTAGCATAGGACTATTGGGAGGTGGAAAGCACGTGACTTTGAGCAGAAGGCTGCCAAAGACAAAAGTGTGTGTTGGTTGGTTTGTTGGTTTTTACTTTTTATTGTGTTTTGTTGACTATAGTTTCATCATTTCCGTTACATGCCATCACTCTTTTTGTTTATTTTTTCTCCTTTGCTTTTCATTAACATTTTTAGCAAACTTAACTTAAAAAAGTCAGTTACATGAATACCACATCATTTATCTTTTGGTTTATGGTATGAAGGGTGATAGTTAGAGACGGGGTTTAAAACCTAGTTCAAAAAGATTTTTTTGTAATAGTAGGTTTTTTCCTCGATGATATTATTCGGTGTGTTAAACTTAGAATGTCAAAGTAAGTATGAACTATTGAAATCTCGTCTAAAAAAGATTCACTAAAGTATTTGGGGTAGTTTCAAACGATGTTAAAAAAAAGTTACATGAATATCATAATATTAATTTACATATTAATAGCTCCACATATTATGAAAATATATTCTTATGTTATATTAAAACTCATGGAGAGGGGTTAAATAAATGTAATATTTCAATTGTTAGTGGTAAAAGTGTAAGAAAAAAATAAAAGTTTTTCAATCTCAAACTTAAGCTCTCAATT
The DNA here is from genome assembly GCA_025506515.1 of Flaveria trinervia. Lineage (NCBI taxonomy): Eukaryota > Viridiplantae > Streptophyta > Magnoliopsida > Asterales > Asteraceae > Flaveria > Flaveria trinervia. Next base: position 85,928,791 of record CM046441.1, on the reverse strand, counting down.
TGATCATTAAAAAGTGATATACCTATAAAATATGAAAAATCAATTAAGTTACGTATATATAGAAAACAAACATATTGCAAATAATGAAAAAAGATCAATAAATTTTAGATTAAAATAGTAATAAACATATTAATTTAAGAGACAAAATAAGTATATGATTAAACAAGCCGAGCTCCTTAATACACATGTGTCAAACATTTACTTATTTATCATGTATAGTTTCTATTTTATTTACGAAATTGTAAATTACAAACATATAAAATTTGCTAGACAGTTTTAATGAAATAAAAATATTAAAAATATATACCCATTTATAGTATTATCTTTAAAATTTCATTCCAATTCTATTTTATATTTTGTTTACTTGTTACACAATTGATCTAACTAAATATTATGAAATTAAAAAAATATAAAATAATTTGATTATATAAACTAAATGTAAAATGTGACAGATGAGGGTGATGACAAAACTATTTGAAGTTAGGGTGATAAAGTTACCATTAAAATCAAGAGTTCAAACTCGCCTTGGTTGTTATAAATTAGTTGAGTTGTGCGTATAGAAATAGATTAGATGTATATATAAGTTGTCAGTTTTAAAAAAATTTAAAAATGATATTGATGGTAGAATGTAGTGATGTTTGTGAATGATGTGGATTAAAGAAAAAATCCAGAATTTTAAGTAGGGATGTTTTGCGGACGCTTTTAGAATATATGCACTCATTGAAGATGCTCCGACTAATAATCCAAATAAATGAATTGTTATCTCCTTCAACTGATTTCATTCATTCATAAACTCATTTGAACGTGCCATCAAGAGCTCCATCTGCAAGAGGATAGGATCTTGGGCACGAAAGCTGGTTATCTCTCGGCTTCATTCCCCTTCTATCTCCGGACCTTTGTCTCTTTCTTTGCCCTCCACTTGATCCAAGGGTGATCGTACGGCCATCATTCGGTTCAGGCAACCTCTTGAGCCACTTGCCCTTAAGGCTAAGGGGAGAATTGCATTTCCTGCTAGTCAGAGAGTTATCTAAATGAAAAATAATAATGAATATATTAAATCGTAAAGTTCTGACCGTCAAAGTGATTTAGTAAAACAAGGTGCAAAGGAAGTGATCTTCAAAATTAGAGATTTTTATCAATGGTCATGGGAGATGAGAGAAGTTGAAAACAAAGTGAATATATGAAGGATTCAACGTATATTTTGTCTTGTGATATGATAACTAAAGTGGATAGAACAAACACCAGAACCAATATGTATGTCTATGTGATGATCATATATCTCTTATCATAATATCTTATTTGTTGTCGTTCAATCTAGAATTTTTTCAAACTACTATTTATTAGCAAAAAAAATATTTTTTAAAGGTAGTTTTTTTTAACGGCTGGTTAGTTGTTAGAAGTTAGTAACACCAAGTTAGTAATAATTATCACTGCCAAGGTTTGAACCTTGAATCTCCAAGAGAGGCAAAGCCTCCCACCTCCCCCTTAAACTAGTAGGCCAAGAGATCATTGGTTTAAAAGTAGCTATTAACCGAAATTTACCTATTAATCATCATCTTGTTAACCACTTGATTGGTTTTAACCACTTGATTGGTTTTGGAATTCAACAAAAATTGATAAGAAAAGAATAAAGGAATAATATCGATAGACCTAAAATATATTGCTCTAAAGATAGCATAACAAAAAATTAAAAATATATGATTAATGTAGGGAAAAAAACTATGCTATACATAAAATATATAGATTAATATTTTAAGATACTATAAAATTAAGAACACTTACTATGTTCAATGCATAATATACAATTATTTTTTAGGATAAGATAGTATTTATAATATTATTTACACATTGCCTTTTATAATTAGTTACATAACAAACTTACACTTACTAACACTTGCATAAAGTTTTATATTATCTAACCATAAAAAAAAACTTAATATGTTTTAAGATTTTCAGCTATATATTTTAATCTATCACATTTAAAAACGTTTTGAGACTACAACTTAACCTATGTTTTTTAAACGTTTGGTGTAAATTTTTTTCTAAAACGATCTGTATTTTGTGAGGTACAATAATTTAATGCATATATACAAGTTGTCATGCAAAACTCATTTATTTGGTGTTTTAAATTTTAGCTTACAAAAACATATAACAAAATATAAAATGCACGTATTAAATGTAAAATGTTGTCCCATCACATTGCGTGAACACCTTATAGTATTTTAAATACATTAGATCTAATTTTACGTATTTTAATCATTATTTATTTGAAAATTATGTTAAGAGTCTCGACCATTCGACACATGAAGAAATGTTGATGGGTTGTCCTTTGTATTATTGATCACATTATATTCATTCAAAGAGAATGATGGAAAACAGAAGTTTCTATCACTTTGATACTTCAAATAACATAATTGGCAATTGGTGAGAGTATCTTTTTAGGATGCAATTGAAAAAACACTTTATCCATCTTATAAAATATAATAACTTTTTTATATTATCTGTTATAATAATATAAAATTGTTACTCCTATACAAATATGCCAATTATCTGTTATTAAAATAAACACTTATTTTTTTAAAATGTATAAAATATTATCAACGTCGCCAAAAAAAGAATATAATAAATGTAAAATGTATTTAAAATATAAAATATTATAATATTACCTCCAACCTAGTATTTTGGAGCTTTCACTTATTAAATAGAGCCACAAATGTTTCTCACTTTTTAGCCTACAACTGAAATTATCTCACTCTCAACAACCACAATCACTTGTATCCCCCATTTATTTCCATTTTTTGCCAGATCCAAACACTAGAAATGACTAAAGATGAAGACTTTAAGCTCCTCAAGATCCAGGTGAACCTTCTCTTTTTTATTTTTTTAAAAAGGATAAAAGAGAAAGTACAATAATTCACTGTTTCTGATGAACAAATGAACATAAATGGTGTTTTTCTTGCTGCATTTTCACCTTTTTTGTTTAATTTATGTCTGCATTTTGGTTTCATTGTTTTTGGTTTTGTTTAATTTGTTTATGTTTTGTTTTTGCCACTTTAGACTTGTGTTCTCAGAGTAAATTTGCACTGTGATGGTTGCAAACACAAAGTGAAGAAACTTCTGCAGAAAATTGATGGTGCTCTCTCTTTCTCTCTCTATTTCTCTGTTCATATGGTGCTTCTTTCAAAAAGTTTGTGTTTGACTTCAATAATCAAAGAGACAACTTTTTGGTCTCAAAATGACATGAATGTTTTGTAGTTCCAGAAAAAGAATTGGTGCATATGTTAATCTATAGGTGACTAAAAAAGGTGACTAAAAACTTTTGAGTGTTAAAACTTAACATGCTGTAATTTCCAATTTGAAAGTTAGTGAGTTTGAAATTTCAAAATGTGGACTTCTTTTTGGGGATTGGGGAAGTGATGGTGTTTTGTGTTGTGGGTTTTTGATAATTCAAAGTTTTATGCAAAAATCTTTGTGTATGATGATGACTTGTGAAAATGTGATTAATGTCTTGCTTCATTGGATTATTTGTAACAAGTCACAACATTTCACCTAAAAACAAAATATTTTCAAAGTTCTTATGCATTTTGTCTTGTTATCTTCATGATGCCATTAAAGCACATTTAACTCTATATATATTTTCCCTTTTTATATAATTTCCCATGATCTTGACTCTCTGCTGTTCTTGTTGTTTCTGTCATCATTAAAGATCTCATTTTTAAGTTATTAAAAGGTGTTAAAGCATTTTTGTTGACCAAAATAATGTCATTTTCAAACATCATATAGATATCAATCTTTCTTCTGTTGTTATGTTTTATTATAAATAAACTGTAGGTGTCTACCAAGTGAACATAGATGCAGATCAGCAAAAAGTGACAGTTTCAGGAAGTCTAGATTCTGCAACTTTGATCAAGAAACTAAATAGAGCTGGTAAACATGCTGAACTTTGGTCAAACAAGTCAAACCAAAATCACAACCAAAACCAAAGTCAAAATCAGCAAAATCAAAAGGGATCTTGTATGAAAGATGACAAGAAAGACAAAGCCCAGAAACAAGATTTCCTCAAAGGTCTTGAATCTCTAAAAAAACAGCAAAAGTTTCAACCTTTGATCTCTGAAGAAGACGATGAATTTCTAGATGATGATGATGATTATGAAGATGATGATGAACATGAAGAGGAGCTGAGGCTACTGACCCAAAAAGCAAATCAAATGGCATTGTTGAGACAGCAACAACAGCAGCTGCAACAGCAACATGCTGCTGCAGTTGCTGCTAATAACGCGATGAAATCGAATAATATTAATAATGACAAGCAGATTATGAACAATCTTGCTGGAAATGGAAATGGAAAAAAAGGAAATTTGAATCATAATAACAATTGTGGTGGTGCTGTGAATATGAATCTTGGAGAGGGTAAAAGGGTTAATGAAATGAGCTCTATTATGAACAATCTTGCTGGTTTCGGTGGTGGTGGTAGTGGCGGCAGTGGCGGTGGCGGTAGCAGTTTGGGAAATGGTGGTGGTTTTGGTAATCTTGGTGGTTTTCAAATTCCTCAAAACAACAATGTACTAGGATCTGGTGGAGCAGGGCTCCACCTTCCTAGCGGTGGCCTAGCAATGGCCACCGGTGGCGGTGGTGGTTATAACCCATCATCCTCACAAGCCTGTATGATGATGAACTTCAACGGTGGAGGATCTGGGTACAACCACCAGCAGGAGCAGCAACAGTACAACAACTCTGTGGCTGCTGCATCGATGATGATGAACTTGCAGAGGCAAGCGATGCACCATCAGCAGCAGCCGCCGCCTCAGATGATGTACAATAGGTCTCCGATTACGCCACCAGCTACGGGGTACTACTATAATTACAATCCTGCCCCTCACACCTACCATGAGCATCCTCAAAACTACCACTACAATGCCCGTGGTGACAACCCTGCTGCCCATATGTTCAGTGATGAAAACACAAGCAGTTGTTCAGTCATGTGAGGGGTACAAGTGGAAATAAATATTTAATCTTTCTGCAAGACCAAGTATTGTGTCAATGAAGTCTTGTTATTATTATTTTTTTAACCTTTTCTTTTAACTATGTAATGGTGTATCTTTTGTTATCAAATTCAAGTTATGTTCTTATGATATATAAGTGAGTTAATGTTTACATTTTGTAGTGTCACTTCCAATCCATCTTTCACTTGTCTTGCACAAATTGTGTTTCAGAGCATTCACAATCTCATCCCTTTATCGTCATTTTAAAAATACACTAAAAATTATTATGTTTTTTTCGTTTTCAATTAACTAATTTTTTTCTTACTTTAATTATTAAGTTTTAGAGTTAATTACATAAATACTCTGTGGTTTATTTAAATTAACAGGTTTGAATACTAAAGGTTTTTTGTAACAGGTCTGTGTATTATGTTTTTAATTTTTTTAAAAAATAGATATTAAGAGTAATAAATGTTAAGTTTTCTGTTAAATTTAATTAAAATAACTAAAGTACCCTTGGATTTATTAGTCCTTCAAATATATATTTCTCTTTTATTAGAGGCAATTTGTGTAATTACTATCATTGACCCACCATCACCACCATATATCCCTATCACTCACCATCACCACCAACCACCATCACCATCGTTTACACACCTTCAATCACCAACCCTTTTACCCACCAGCCACCACCCAACCCTCCTACCCACCAGTGTCCATCGAACACCCACAACACCACCATCTACGCAATGGTCACAAGAAGCAGGTTGATCCTCTTGCCTAGTAGCCACCACCCAACACCCACAGGCACCCAAATCAAAATCTAAACCCTAAGTTAATGATCACAAGATCTAAACCGGTGAAACTAAACCTAGATCTAAAACAACATTGAATAATCAAACACCTATCGTCTGAACCCTAATTGAATTGTCGGTGGTGGTGAGAGTTGCTAGTGGTGATAAGACGACATTGATGGTGGTGGCGACTGGTGGTCGTCGATGGTTGGTGGTGGTGGGGGTCGTCAGTGGTAGTAGGGGTTGACGGTGGTGGTGAGGATTGGCGGTAGTGGTGGTGAGATGATGTCTAGGAGGTGGATGTTGGGTGGAGGGCGACGTTGGTGGCGGCCGATGTTGATTGCGGTTGACGTTGGTGATGGCCATGGTGGTATGTGGTTGTTTGCATCTGTGGGGTATTAGAATATAATATATACAAATATAATATATAAGTAAATTATAGAAGTACCCCATTACTTAAGTTACATAATTAGTCATTTAAATGTAAAATGACTAAAATGCATTAAACCTAATAGAAAAATTAACAGAAATTAGTATTAATATCCAAACTCGTTATAAATTAAAATTGCAAAACCCAAACGTGTTAATTTTTTGTTTAATATCCAAACCTGTTAGTTTAAATAAATCACATAGACTATTTATGTAATTAACTCTAAGTTTTATCTCTCATTAAATCACAATCACTTTCAAAAATATTAAAATATTTATATGGGTTTGAGAAGCACGATACAATACTCATAAATTTTTAACCTATTTCACATACAATCATCCTTTATAATATAAGAAATCCATTCAAATAAAAATAGAAAACGAGCTTTAAATGCTCTTACATGGTCCAATGTGTGATTCAGATAACACGTTTTTAAACTTATGTGATGTCTTTGGGTGTTTTTGTGTGTCTCATCCATTTACAAACATGAGGTCGGATGAATTATGTGAGAGAAAAGAAACGGCTTTTTTAGATTCTTAACTGTTAGAGCGCTAACCCGAACATGTGGTAACAGTGTGTTAACACGACTTGTATAATTAGACTTCTAATTAGACATATTTCTTTTATGATTTTCATGTCAATGAGTATGGTAAAATACTAAAATGGTAAATTTATGGATTTGAAAACTTTATTTATTCCTGTTAATAAATAAGCCTCCAGACATGTGTAATTACTATAATAACCCTATGCAGTCAGGTGACCATAACACATAATCTGATGGGAAACTGAAAATATGGCCGTTGAAGGGATGATTGGGGAGTATGCACGCCCGAATCACGTGCTGACCACTGCCTTTAACCACACAAAATTCGATACTCATGTTGATTGGTTGAAAAAGTTTGACTTTATTAAGTAAATTCTGATGTTGCGTCAAGATTTTTGACATTGTGAGGAGTTTGGAAATAGAGACGTTGAATGAAACTTGAAGCATTATTTGGAGTATGTGGAAGCATTATTTGTTACGGAAAGAGTTAGCTTAAGCTTAAGACCAGTCAAGTCAAGTAAAGGGTAGGGCAGATGTAGTCGATACAGGTTTACGCGAGACGGATTTAGTCGATGTCGATACGGATTGAGCGCTGCTTTCCCGCTTGTAGACACTGCTGTAGTCTTTGGTAAAGAATTAAGCCTCATTTGAGTTAAAAAAATATATCCATTGCAATTTAGTGTAAATTAGTTGTTGTGTAAATCGAATGAAGTAATATAGTTAAAGTAACATCTAGCTGATAAATTTTTTTAAAATATATGTAAAGTTATATATACAAATATTTGGATGATATGTATTCTTTTTTAGGGTAAATGGAATCGTCACGCCATCTCGAGGTCAGTTGGATATCACGTCAACCCCTCTTAGAGTTTGTTGAAAGATGAAAAATTTGGTTTCAGCAAGCTGATCAGCATACCACAACTTTTAGAGAGGGAGGGGGTTATTTTAGAGAGAGAGATATATAGAAAGAGAACGGGAGTATATTAAAATAATTAATTAAAAAAGGGTTTACGGATAGTTGAAAAATGTATTTCAGCACTTTAAGAATGGTTTAGGGAGATTTATGTGACGCATACACAAAAACATAAAGAGTTAAAAGATGACGAGGGGAGAAAGATGCACCACAAACTAATAAATTGCAACTATGATTTGGTTGATGACGAGGGGAGAAAGATGCACCACAAACTAATAAATTGCAACTATGATTTGGTTGTAAGTTAGCCGCATATAGTCTTTTAACGCCAATTACAAAAACAATAACTTTTGTTGGAATAAAATTTTGTGATCAACTGTTTTGTAAACTTTAGCTACTATTATTTCAGTCTCAAACAATTGGTCGTTCTTAGCAACATTTTATAACCATAGAGTAGCGACCGGTTTGCAACCAATGACCCCTATTTTAATGAAATATTTTGCAATTGATATTTTTGTGATTGTGTTATGACATTTAATGAATGTTAAATAATGTCATTTCCTACATCCACCAAGAACATTTCTTCCTTTAAGAGTAAAACTTTAAATTTTAAGGTCTTTTCACTGCATAAAAAAACTTGAATTAGATCTACAAAACGATCGACTGATGACATCACACAAAGTATGACACTCTTTGATGGTACGGTCTGCGTATCGGTGAAATGTGTGATTTTAGTAACGTTAAAGTTGCATCGTTGTTATAGTAGTGCAAAACTTTTAGAGAAACCCAATATTTTTCATTCTGGGAAGCTTGTTTCTAGGCTTTTGTTTCCGTAACCAATAATAACAAAAGTGGGTTTTTTATTATTGCTTTAATTTCTTCACTTTTATATTATGAAATATAAAAAATAATATTTCAACATCTACCTCATGTACGAGTAAAATCAGAATATGATAAATATACAAAATATTCAATTTTAATCTATTTCTTAATTTATATATAAAACTTATATTGAGTATCTATTTTGTAACAATCCAAAATTCTAAATTGATAATAACAACAACAACACAACTACTACTAGAATTATACACACACACTATGGTCGGAATCTACAATAGCATTGCTAGTGTTTTATAAAATTTTGGCCATTAAAAAGGGTACAATTTCGCTAAGCTAAAACCATAAAGTGATCGCAGCGTAACTCCGTTCGTGGGTTCATGGTAATCAGTTAATCACGTGTTCAAAATAAATTAAGCATTAGTGGGTTGGGTCACGACTCACGATGGGCCTCCATGTTATGAATTTACTTATATTTGATTTAATTAGTGTAAAACCTGCTTTCACTTTTTATATATGAAGAATGTATTAACTTTTTTGTTGAATAGATGCAAAATGATTTCACCACTATTAAAATCTTTTGAGTTAATTTCAATTTTGCTCCCTAATATTTGACAAAATTAAATATTTTCCTCTAAAAAGTTAAAAACATTAATTTATCTTCAAAAGTTTTATAAATTGTTCAAGTTTTAGTACACAAATTTTCTTATTTTTAATTTAAGTTGAAACAATTAGTTAAACTTTGAATTGAAATTGAAACAACTTATAAAACTTTTAGAGATAAATTGATATTTTTAATCTTTTGAAGGTAGATGGTTTATTTTTATTGAAACTCCGGGAGCAAACCTTACTTAACTCAAACTTTTTTTAAGTGTAAAAGTGTTGTTTGTGAATTTTATTGACCCGTTCGACCCACTTGGGCGGAATTTTCTGGGTGATGGTCAGCACAGTCAATGCCAAATTCACAAAACTCAATGGGTAAAATGGTAAGTTTGTTTGTTCAAATGGTTATTCAAATAATTTTCTCTTAATGTAATGGGTTACTTAATTATGTCATTGCTTTCATTTGAGTTAATAGACTATTAGTAAGAGTTAGAGGCTCTTTGAAAAATATTAAAGTTTAAATCCTGGCAAACGGAGTTTAGGTTTAATGAATTTTAAAAATATAAATAGACGAGATTGTGAGTCATCGTTAAAAGAGTTATAGTGACAATCTAGAAATGTTTTTATGATAGTGTTTGCATATCTATCAACTTGATAATTTCTTTGTACCGTTACGTGTCACCAATATTAATCAAAATTCTAGTACAATACGATCAAAATATACATCCATATTAATCAAATAAATAATGTTTCGATTCAGCAAATGCTAAATTACTAAAACAACTTCATAAATCATCAATGTTTTAATGTTTACGGTGTCATTTTTTAAATTACAATATGTTAGTCGAATATCATATCCAAATATTTTTAGTGATAAATGTACGAACATGTTTTAAATAATATATGTAAATTAATCGGGCTCATCTATTTCAACTTCATAAATCATCAATGTTATAATGCATATGGTGTCATTTTTTAAATTACAATATGTTACTCGACTATCATATCCAAATATTTTTTAACGATAAATGTACGAACATGTTTGGAATAATATGTGTAAATTAATCGGGCTCATTTATTCGTTTTCTCAGACGGTCATGGAGGTCGAGTTTTATTCAATGTAACATGCTTCAAGTGAGTCAGAGTTTATATCACAGTAGACATTTAGGTGATGGATTTCCCCTAACATAACAGGCAGGCGTGGTTATCAGCGTTGTTTGTTTTCAGGTACGTAAATAACCTTTTGTTGGTGAGTTTATCCGGATGACTAGATTTATAGTATTCGTTGGTTTTTTAAAAAAAATAATGTGAGAGGACCTAATTGGTTGCATGCACCGTCACTGGGTCGTCACACCATTTGACACCTATAACATCACTTTCCTCACGCAATTCCAAGTTTACCCACTTTTCATACTTGCAACAATAAATATATCACCTTTTTACTCAGTTTTCCTTAGGAGGATTTGATTCGTATACAACGCGTCTTTTGCTCTAAATAGTGCTTAAAAGTTTTAAGTTTAAGAAATGATATTTATTAAATTAGATTAAAAGTGCACTACAATAAACTGAAACTACGACGATGACAAAAGTCGTTTATATAGACATCACATGTCGTCACCATAGGTTTGCTTTTTGTCATCGCCACAACCTTTGTCGCGACAGAGGTCTATGCCGATGACAAATCGTTGACATAGAGTTGTCGCCATGTATTTTCATATTTAAATTTTTAAATAATTCTTTTAAACGGTCTATGGCGTTGACATAAATACTAAACCTTATATTATTAATATTAAAGTACAAAAATAATTCATTTTATGACAACGGCATGTTATCACGATAGACTTTTAAAAATAACGGGATTATTCCCTCCAACCTTTTTTTAGAGAAAAAAAAAACAAAAAAATTAGGTTTTAACCTAATATGGTGTCAGTTAATTTTTAATTATTTATATATTTATTTACATAAATCAAAAATTAATTTACATGGGGCTATTGCGACGACAAAGAAAACTCTATGGCGAGTACGGAGTTTTGTCGCTATATGTCCGCCTAAGGTGATGACTTGTCGTCGCCATATGGTTAGGATAGTCAAAAGTCAAGATTTCCCTATATTTCCCTATAGTGACTAGTGCCGATGACAACTTGTCGTCGCCTTAAGCAAACCTATAACGACTATGCTATGTCGTCGTCATAGATGTACATCTTGTAGTGGTGGTTTAGAAAAACATACAAGAATTTGAAGCATATCACATTTGTGAAATACATTCATTAATATCATTGCGGTATAAGGTTATGAATATAAATAAATATATGAGTTAGCCATTAAAATTGTTGTATTACCCTAAAACAATTGAATTATACGAATTGTATTAGATCTAAATCAACTTTTCTTTTTGAAAATTTAATATTTTTATTAGCATATACAACTAATTTTCTATTATAAAATATAATCCTTTTTAAAGATTGCTTTAAAAAATTGTGTTGAACTCATTTTTGCTTAAAAAATTATAGTTGCAGTCACTTTATCTTTCTATTTTTACTTAACATGGGTCACGTTTAGTCCATCCCAATATTATTTTATTCGGAACTTAAATGCATGTCTAACCTCTATATATACAACTCACCACAACCCACACCAACTCACAATCATCTCCTTCACCTCCCAAAATGGTATACTATTTCTTCATTTTCACTTTCTTCTAACCACAAATTTCTGCAATTTATGTTCATCTTTAACAAATCATCTACTGATTATAACTTAATGTTTCCCACAGAAGAAATTCGCGGTCGTCGGACCATGGGGAAGCTCTGATCAAGGACAACACTGGTCGTTTAAAGCCGAAGGAAAGATCACAAAAATAATAATCCAACACGGCGAATGCATCGACTCCATCGCCTTCGCGAGCCAAGATGACGATGGCAACGTCCTACATTCGCCAAAGTTCGGTGGTTATGGTGGAGATTACACCGAGGTATTGATCAAATAATCAATTTCCAAATTAAACCGTGATATGAAATATGAATTTATGATCAGTTAATTGCATGTTTACGTGTGTTTTTACTTTTTAATTGGATATATATGTAGGTTAACATTGACATTGATGTTGAGGAGTTGAATTGCATTAGTGGGACGATCGGGTGGTTCGACTCGAAGGTGGTTGTGACATCGTTGTCGTTTTCGACGGATGTGAACAAGTTTGGGCCGTTTGGTACCGAGAACGGGACTCGTTTCTCGGTACCGATTTCGAAAGCTAGATTTGCTGGGTTCTATGGCCGATGCAGCGATTACCTCGATGCGATCGGTGTTTATGTTAATCCTACATGATGCAGGTTGTGATGTAAAAGGAGATGGTAGATTGAAGAAATGAATAAGCATCGGTTGTTGTTGGTGCACTTTTAATGTGATGTTTGAAGTGCTAGTAATGTTGTTGAAGTTTGTTTGTTTATGTTTCAAGTGCTTTTAATCACTATACTGGTTTTGCATGCATATAGTAAATATCGAAAAATAGAAAATAATTATTTTCTTTATATACAATAAAACAAAATTGTCATGACATAAAAACTTTGAATATAATTTTGATTGATATGATATAACTAGTGGTCCTACCCCCTTACGTTGCATCGGGTAGATATGCGACGAAAAATATTTAAGGTTTAATAAAATATAATTGTTGACACGATGATAAAAACAATAAAAAAATCGTACGGTTAAGCAAACATGCTTAAAATTACTAAGTTAGATTCAATTATGAAGTTTTTTTTTTTGAAAAAGAACTAAACTTGCAGATTAATGAGAAAAATGTAAAAGAAAAAAATAATAAAAAGGGAAAAAAGTTGAATAAAGGTGTCATTTGATTATGATATCCTATATAGGGGGTTTCAGTGTAACTTGATTAAGTAATTTAGATAAAAAGAGTTTATTAGTGTGGAGGGGGTGTAAATATAAAAAGTATACAAAAAAAGAATTATGCATTAATGACTTGTATGTTAAGCTTTAGTGGTTTGAAGGTTTTAATCGTAATAAATATAATATTTGTCGTTGGACTAGCGCGGACGGTAGACGTGCAAGCCTTTTAGAAGAGACGTCACAAATTCTATCGCGCGTAAAGGGGATATGACCTAGTTTAGGGTAGTGTTTTGTATGCTTGAATGAAAGAAGCAATGGAATAAGCCAACGAAATGAATAAAATAAATGTTTGTTGGTCAATGAAATGGAATTGTTGATTACGTAACTAATTTCTTTCCCTCTAAACACTTCAAAATCATTCCTTACTCTATCTAGTTTTTTTATTCTATTACCTCTTGCACCACCAATCTCCACTACCACCTCCATGACCACTATCAACCATCGCCACCGTCACCACCACTCACCGACATTGTTGGTGGCCCGCTACCACACCCACCACCAATGTCACCACCAACACCACAAACCACTAGTACCACTCAACCACCACCATCATCACTACTGCCACCCTTCACTACCGTTGCCACCAACCTCCACAACCATCAACACCACCCACTGCCACCACCTACCAACAACCAACTAAGACCCACCAAACCTCCACAACCACCACCACCACAACCTTCTAACTCAGGCCACATCCATCACCCACCACCATAATCCTCCACCATCGGCCAGTGCCACCACTCGTCCTCCCACCACCAACCGCCACCACCACTTTCCACCCCCAACCGTTCCACCACCACTTTCCACCCCCACCGTTCCACCACCACTTTCTACCCCCAACCGTTCCACCACCACTTTCCACCCCCAACCGTTCCACCACCACTTTCCACCCCCAACCGTTCCACAACCACTTTCCACCCCCAACCGTTCCACCACCACTACCACTTTATTCCATTACTTGGTATTTTTTTAAACAATACAAAATAATAATTTATTTCATTCTTATAAGGTAACCAAATAAGATCATGGAATGAGATGTTTCATTTTCTTACTTTGCCCATTCTATTACGTCATCCATATCATTACACCGTACTAATAGAGTTTTAGCTTTGAAGATTTCTAGGTGTTGTCTGGTTTATTTTAGAAAAATCCTGTGTTTTTAAAAAATATGATATGATATTTTTATTGCTTTCAGTTTCATCTTTTAAGTTTTTATTTTACAATTTTTACAAACAAGTTTTTTTCAACACGTTAAGTGCCTCGAGTTTGGTTTCCCCCTCCCCCACACCTATGCTTTTGTTGTTATTGATTCGATTTATTGAAAACCAAAAAGCAAAAATACCACAATAGACAACAATCATGTCCCCTCATGATTGGTCTATCACATTATCGTAATGGTAACTACACTCGTCATAGCTTACACTACGAAAAATACTCGATTATAGAATACACCATTGTTTTAAAAAAAGAAGTTATATTGAAACATATGAAAAAAATACAATCACATTCCTTTTTTATAAGAAAAGATTATTGAATAAAAGTTATTTTTGCGGGCTACGTGGTGAGAGTTTAGTCATGTTTTTCCGCGCTATCTGGTGTAGGGTTTGTCATAAACCATAATATCGAACACCTAAACCTACATCAATCATCAAGATTCAGAAATAAACGGGAACCTCCTTTGCCTGATTTCGCTAAAACTAATGCGGTATAAATGTATATTGTTACCGTTTCCAAAGGACGGTGGATTATATTCAGTTAAATCAAATTCATTATCAAATCGTTTCCACATAATAATTTTTGTGTTAGCAACAACATTATTAAGAGAAATATAAAATAGAGTATATGAATTAAGCAACTATTTATGCAAGTGCATTGTGGGCCCACATTCGGAGGCCATAAACCCATAAGTCATAACTAAAGATCAAGAATGGACCAAGGCCCAAAAAAGTAAGTAACCTTGGTTTCTTGAACCATGGGATCCACATTGCAACTATGTGATTAAATTTTACAAAACATGCCTTTATGTGACCAAAAATACAGGGAGCGTTTGTTTGGAAGGATGGAATGCAATAGAATTGAGAAACAAATATAATTTTCAAGTAAAATTATGTTTGAGTGAGTAATAAAATGTAAAACCTAAAGGAATGTTTCACTTCAATTCCCTTGGTTGTGGGATTTCAAATTCCCTCTATAGGTGGAAGGATTTTGAAATCGTACAACCAAAGGAATTGAGGTTAAACATTCCCTTAGTTTTACATTTCATTACTCACTTAAACATAATTTTACTTGAAAATTATATTAGTTTTTCAATTCCATTCCATTCTTCCAACCAAACGCTCCCATAAAGATAATACGCTGAAAAAGACATCAACATGCCTTTATGTACCATGATGTCAACTTGTGCTAAATTTTATTAAACTTTTGTATCACATGTAAACAAAATTGTAAAATCATACTTGTGTTGAGAGTCAAACCCACGACCTCAAACAGAATGGTACCCTTGTGCCACTAGCTATGCGGGTTTCCCTCTGTGAATTATCTCAAACGGAAATGCAAACTATAATTCATGTGGAAGAAAGTGATTTGATAGTTTACTATTTATCGTATTGTAAATTTTCCCCGCGGGATGCTGCGGATTAATTACCAACAACCAATTTACTTGTTTTCGTTTTTAGCTTTTATGCTCTTGTGGTCGATGCAAACGAAGGAATGTAATAAATGAAATAAAGGAGCTTGAATTATTATTTTAAAATTTGTCTTGTTTAAGTCCAAAATATTAATACACTCCTAAACTATATTGGTCTTTTAATTTAACCAATAAAAAACCTTTTTGGTTTCCGTTTAGTCCTAAAAAAACATTAAGTTTTGTCTGTATAGAAAACATGCACTTGGATTCACATTCAATTACCCCTTTAGATAACATTCGGATTAAGCGTTCATTGATTAAGTTACAGTTTATTAATCCTTACTCTCGTAGTTAAGCCATGTTAACCTACCAATAATTTTTTTTAAATACTACAAATCTATAATATTATTTATATGCTTAATATACAAGTATAACAGATGTATACACGTCTGTATGTGAACATAATTAGACAATTAGTTACATTCGTTAGTTCCAGCAATTTTTCAAGAATTGTGTTTTCTTTTATAAATGGTAACAGTTCAACACATGATGACAACGTTTAACAAAAAGTCCATATTCATATATCAAATTTGTGTCCACACGGTGAATTCAAGACCTAAAGTTATTTTTAATAATGTAAAAAAATTAATTGGCTGATTGCTATGTTTTGACTAAATAATGACCAAACCAACGGAATCGGTCAACTGAAATGTTTTTTTTCTCTTTTCTTCCGAATTTCCACATATGTTAAAATGTAACCATTTGCCTTTTTACCAAATTGAAGAGTATTAGGGTATGTAGACAGTTGAAATATACTCTCTGAGTCTATAGGATGATTATCTTTCTCATCCATAAACATTTTAAAAATAAAAAATATACATAAGGTAAATAAAATAAATAATAAATAAATTTCATTAATAAAAAAAAATAATTACAAAAACACATTTCATTAATTTAAGAACAAACATTTATAAAATAATAAAAGTTACATTACTTAGTAATAAAAAGTATGTATTGATTAAAGGTAAGTTGACTCTTGAAATACATTCTATAAGATCCACTAGTATGCTGTGAAAGATTTCTTGGCAATGTAATTCCTTTTTTTCATTAACTTCTACACCATCTTGAATGGGTGAAAGCTTATTTTCATGTAAATAACATAGCACTTGACATTCGTCTTATAATATCATAATGTGTAACATAATATAAACATATATAATGTTCTTAATTTTTCTAAGACACATTGCTCGTGCGAGGTTTTAAAGTATAATTCAAAGACATTTGGGGACATTAAAAGCTCATTACATGTCCATGTTTGGATTCATGCGTTGCATACAATATTTGTAATGCCAATATTCTCGTCCATACATTTGAATAATATCGATATAAAATAGTTCAATAATTTCACGTGAAAATTATGCACACATCTTTAAGTACTCATTGCATGCGCTATGGACTATGAAGAATGCTAGTTCACGTAATGTGCGCTTCTATCATAGTATACATGAAAGGTCTTTTATCTTTACCATCCCACGACAGACTTAGAAAGGATATAATCTTCCTATGTCTCTAAATTTTGTAAAAATATTCATCTTATAAGCTCTATGATGAAAATTCTAAAGTAGTTGATGATGAGTCAATTAGTAAAAGATTGTACCTTGTAAAAAAATAGAGGAAGAAGAATGATTTGGAATTGAGATTGATGTGAAATTGGTTATTTATTAAGGGATGTTTAAGCATATAAATATAGTCGGTTGAGTTGCGAGTTATGTGAATTCAGCTGATGATGAATGGTATCCTCAACAAGCATATATTAGCTTCATCAATCCTACATCAATACTGCCATGTTGGGACAGTGTTGCCTAATGATATCATGTGTCACATAGGTCGTAATGTGCCAATACTACGACCATGCCCACTCTAAGCACCCCAAGGGTGTTAGTATTAATGTATTTTATCTAATATAATAAATTACATCAATCATGATGAGTTTACATCATTCTTGAATACTAAAAATTCTTAACACCAGTCATCTTTTCAAAATATTCTAGAATATGAAATCAAGAAAAGTATACTAGTTATCAAGTCTTAGCAATCTTTTTTCTAATGATATTCTCATATTCGAATCTAAGAAAAGTATACTACCAATAGTAGCCATCGCTGAAGAAAATTATAAAGAACAGAGTAAAATTGACGAGTATTCAACCAAGCTATGCTAGATATTTTGTTCATTTTATATGGTATTTCATAATCATCTTCTACATGTATTATACATAAAATACCCCAATTCATCACATATTATTCACATATGTTCAAAAGTGACGCTCGTAGGGTAAAATTATTTTGATTTCGCCGATGGATTTACTCATGGATTATTCTAATAAACAATTGTGGAAACACGTTACATATTAGTAAAATGTAAAAGTTTCAAACTTCGATACATCGAGAATGTGTTTCCTGGCTAGCTATTTCTAAAACTAGTCAAAATTGATCTTCATGCAGAAAATAATATACATATTGTGATTTGTTTTCCTTATAGATTTCACAATGTTTAAGATTTAGTTAAAAAGAATATGGTATTGATAAGTATTTTTTATCTAAAAGCAGGTATGTGCAGACACAATGAAAATGTATGTACATATGTATTCAATTAACTATTTTTCTAAATATATTAAAAATGTAGAGATAAAGATAAACTCAAATACATAGTAGAAAAAGACCAATAGTAAAAAATGTAGAGATAAAAAGATAAACTATTTTTCTAAATATATTAACTATTTTTCTAAATATATTAAAAAGAGAAAATGTCACAGAATAGTAACTAAGTTTAAAAAGTGTTCTAATTTAGTCACTCATACATATTTTTCTCAAATTTGACTTCCAAACGATCAAATCAAGTCATTACCAAATTTTATTATGACAAGAAAGTAATGATGGAAAAAACATTGATGTTAGAATTTATAATATATAAAATTATATAAAAAAACATGTTAATTATGAAAAAAATAAAAAAAAAGTGCCTAAGATTTACGTCAACTTCTATATCAGCTTCAAAAGATAGAAAACAAATATTTTTTAACTGAATCCAAAAGTATAACATGCTAAAAAATATGTTATGACTTTTAATTTGTATAAAATATAAAAATGAATGATCTAATTAGAACATTTTTAAAACTTGAGTTACTTAATTGAAACACTTTTGAAAATTAGTTATTATTTTACAAAGTTACCCTTATTAAAAATATAGAGACAAAAAAATATAATTAATTTTTATTTTAACCATTTTCATTTGAAGTGATAACTACGTATTATATTTAACCTTATAGTTCTTGTTTTAACCATTTTTATTGAAGCGATAACTACACATTATATTTAATCTTATAGCTCAACGCGTCACATATGCGTGTTTGTGTATTAGATCGTTATATAAGGATAAGAATGGCATGCATCAACAAGTACTCTTCCAAATTGATGGCGGGACCGATCATATAAGACACATTTGAAGTCTTCGTCTTAAAAAAACGTGCAATCTCAGTCAAGATTTTTATGTTAGGTCTTTTATATACTCTTGTATGTTTTGGGTTTGAGTCCAAAAAATAAGGTTGTTTTTCTTTCACAAATATGTGTATCTTCTCGTGACCATATTTATATATCCCGAAAATTTATTTTTTAATCTTTATGTTTATATATTTGATTAACGGCGAAAAGAAATCAATATAAATAGTTGTTAAATATTCACATGAATACATGAATACGTTTCTCTTGAATTATTCTTTGGTACTATTCTTTTGTGTTAGATGTGACAAGTTATTTGAGATATATATAATCTATAATTTATAAATCTATATAAAAAAATATTTTTTTGTCACATGTCCTTCTTATAAACTACTTTTTTGTCACATGTTCTTTTTTTTAACCATCATATAATTTTCCTTATAAAAGAGTATTATTGTAATTTAAATACTCAAACTAATTTCTTTTTCTTATTAAAAAATCAATTGTATTAATTACTACATTTCTCTCTCTTATTTAATTTTTTTTAAATCAAGCTATCTTTTTTATAATAGATTTTATTAAGGAAATTAAAAATTACATCTTTTTATTAAAATAGAAATAATAAAAAAACAAAACTTTTATATAATATTAAAATTTCAAAAACACTAAATCTTTTGCAACAAAATATTTTAAAACGGTTATTTTTAAAAAAGATATAAAATAGGTGAATTTTTCTAAAAACATTCTTACTAAAGTAATCATAATAATTACAAACTAAAGTTTTTTAATAAACAAGAAATTTATACATAAGATTACTCATTTCTCTGTATTATTGATAATAATATAAATTGCTAATAAGATTACTTATACCATTTTTATAGTAAAAAATATATAATTAATAAATAAAAAACTTATTTTTATGTAAAACACACTTTTGATAATTAAAGTTTTATAAAATACAAACAAGTTATTCCATGTAGTACACGGGTTAAATAGATAAATTATAAATATTTAGTAAAAAAGTTATGAATTATAAAACTATGCTTGAATATAAAATATAACTTACTTATAATTAGTTACTTTAAGTAAATAAACAATAATATATTTTTTCTTAAACTTTTGTTTTATAAAAAAATATCGTTTTTAAACATTTTATTTTAAGTAAAATGTTTTTTGAATATATGATTAATAAATAAAAAACTTATTTTTATGTAAAACACACTTTTAATAATTAAAGTTTTATAAAACACAAAATACAACGAAGGTTTTTATAAAAAAATCAATTTTCTTAAAACAAAATATTTAATAACCATACTTTTTTATAAAACAAAAGTTTAATAAAGCATGGTTTTATAATTCATAAATTAAAGTTTTTAAATAATAGGGTCATGGTCGTGACGTTGGGCAGACAGACGATGATTTCGACGAGTCTTTTATATTTAATACCAATTATTTAGTATTTTATTTATTCAACCCGTATAATACACAGAATACTAACCTAGTATTAAATATAATCACAAAGTTAATAACATATTTTAAAATTTTAATTGTTATTTTAGAACCTAGAGTTTTGGTTTGTATTTTCATTTCCATCCAATTTTTTTCTTTTAGATCCTTTATTTTTAAAAACTTGTTATTTTTATCAATTTTTGTTAACTTGATTAATTGTATTTGGTATGTTAAAAGCATCTAAGTCATTACATCATGTCGTACAATTAATAAACATATTGAGGAATACTACGTCCTGTTAAATAATATAATAAAACAAAATTACATATTAATCGGGAATTATTACTTCGCGTAAACTAAACAAATAAAAGAAAAAAAACATACGGCCCGTTAAAACCACACATAAGTACTTACGAACTAATTTGTTATATCATATCTCTTTTCTTTCATTTTCTTCGTTTGGTGGACGCCAAAAATTTGGAATGCAAAATAATTATTTAATATTCAAATTGTTGAAGAAATTTCCAATGTTAATTGACAGATGTTACAAGGTTACTTCCACATGCAATATTAAATAAATTAACCTTTTTATATACTTTTAATTTTAACGTTAAAAAAAGATTCAATTCCATACGATTTCGATGAATATCTTAGCTTAATTAACAAACTAAATAACAAAACAATGAATTCGATCTTATTAGATAACAAAGAGCTTTTTATGAGCTTTTTATAACTTGAAAAATCAACAATTAAGTAGAAGAATCTCTCATATTTCATTTCCCTCGAAACTATATTAAATTCTGTATTTTTTTAAACTACATCATTCATACCAAACAATGAACTAAAACTATTCCATTGTTATCGATTGTAACTAAAAAGTAGAAATATATCACACATAATAATAATCAACAAAGACATTGTATTATCTATAATCTATAACTTATAATAAAAAAATATTTTTTATCCACATGATCTCTTACTAGCATGTCCACGTAGACGCCACATAGATATCGTCACATGTTCTCACATCTTTCACTCTTGAAATATTCACTTACTTTTCATACTTTTAATATTTTTATATTTTTTAACATAGTCCAATAATATTCATTATTACTAATTACTAATTACTAATAAATACTTGACATTAGTTTAAATACTTTTCATATTTCCATAAATTTACTAAAATTACATCGATTTTAAAATAAGCTTTGCAAACAGTAAACCTATGTTTCATTTTAAAATTGACTAACATAATATAAGAATTTAATTTTCTTTTTTTAATGCTATATATATAATTTTGTTCATTATTATTATAATATGTTATGTTTGTAACTTTAATTTAATTATTACAACAAATTTAAATATTAATATTATTATCATTACACATATTAAGAACTTTATTGTATTAATAGCTTCTGTATTAGTATCAATCAATTTAACAAAATCAATTAACAAAAAGGGATAATTTAGACTCATTCATCTACAATTATCTAATTAACTCCCAGATTATTTTTTAATTTATATTTATATATCTTTATAAAAGATATATAAATATAAATTAAAAACTAATATGAGACTTAATTATTTAATTATAAATGAATGAGTCTAAATGGTCCCCTTTTGCTACCTTAATTTTGGTAAGCAAAAGTAAATGTTTTTAATTGCATATTATGTTACTTAGTAGTGTCTTATATTGTTTAATTTTGATCAAATAGATGGTTCATGTAATGAAACAATGAAACAAGATTAAACGTGATAGCATTGCCTAATTATATTATTTAAGCTGGGCATAACATATGCGAAAGTAATATAGGAAATTAGACTTTTGTTCCATACCTTAGTTTGACACTTTCGGATAATATGATTTTTTTCAAGTTTCAAAGAAACCTGTATTTATACGCTGTCTTTTTGCAATGACGATAAACAAAAGTAAAGATCAATTATTATACAAAGTTGATTTATTTTTTAGACAGTCTATTTTCACACATGGTCGATTTTATGTTGCATTATCTAAAGTAAAAAGTAAACAAATACTAAAATCACTAATATTAGATAAGAATAAAAGTTTTAAGTACCAAACATCAAATGTTATATATAAAAAAGTTTACGAATATTTATGATTAATAATTATCGTTTCTTTCATATATTACTGTTTACAATTTAAATATGTCTGTTATATATAATATTACATTATAATATCTATTATATAGTTTTTTCAACCCGTGTAACACACGGGTATATATCCAACCTAGTTATGTATATATATAAAAGATAAATTATGTATTAATATCAGTCTTGGGGCATTCGGCATTTACTATTTTTCACTTTACCTTTTACCGAGTGGTGTTTCTAATCTTTTAGAAGCAACTCGGGCGAAGTTTTATGAGGCGAGATTGAAGGTGCTAGAAAACTTGTTCGGGTAAAATGAAATTTGATCCTTGCAAATAAACAAAAAGGAGGTTGGGTGTTGGGAAGTTATGGAGTCTTAATCACTCTCTTTAACAAAAGTGGAGATGGAGATTTGTTTCGTGAAAAAAAAATATTGTTTGGGAGCTTATGGAGTTTTACTCATCCTCCAAATGTTGTATTTCATAATAATTTTTGGCTAGAGGCTAATAGGGGATGCTCTATTAGTTCTCGTCGAAATGATGATGGGTGGGCGCGGTCATGGAGGCAGGCGTAGTGTTAGAAGTGGTATCGAGATGGATCAATTTAATTAAGTTCTTGCATTTGTAAATGAGGTTCACATCAGGTCAAATCAAGACGAGTGAATATGAGATTTCGATGTGGATGATTTGTTTAGTGTGGATGTGATTCAGAAGTACATTGCTCGTGTGATTTTACCCGATGGGTCATGGGAGACGAGGTGGAACTAAAATATCCCAATTAAGGTAAGTATTTTGGGTTGGCGAATTATTGGATAGATATTCCTAGTGTTCCATGTTTGGTTTGTGATGATACTTTGGAGATGTTGGATCATTTGTTTGGGGAGTGTGATGTTGCCAAGAGCTCTTGTATCACTAATTATAAATGGTTAGATATCCCGCACCCATTTTGTTACGATCCTATGAAGTTGATTACTTGGTTGGATTCTCTATCAAATACCAAACGCCAAAAAAAGTATTTGTGGGATCATTTTAACATCATAGTGGGCTATATGGAGGTTTCGTAACAACACGGTTTTTGCTCAGGATGATCCGCGAAAAGGGTTGTAAATAGAAAATAGAAATAGGAAGTTGAACATTACTTGGACTAGGTTGATTGCAAAAAGTCAAAAACCCCCTCCTCCTTGTGTAATGTTTATTTGTTTATTTTTTATATGTACTAGCTGCTTGCTAGTGGTATTAAATTCCCATAGTTCCCAAAAAAAAAGAGACATCTTGTACTAACAAGTAGAAACAATGAATGGTTCCTTATCAGTGATACTTTAACATGAACCATATATATATAAATAATATTCACATAAAACTTTCGTACGACCAACTCTGAGACATCACCATCCTACCGACAATTATAGCATCCAGCGTTCTCCCCACTATTAGTTTTGTGGATGAATCATGAATGTGACGGTAGGTTCAAACTGTAGAAAATGTCATTATGTTTAATGCATATGGCCATATGGGACATTTAGTCAAACGGATCTAACGTTGCTGAAGAAGTAATGAAAGTAGGGACCCACCAACTTCAAAAAGTCTATTTTGTAAATGTTATAAAGTAAAGGACTATTGTTGTAATTATCTTTATTAGTCATAACTTATAACTAGCAAATTAAGAAAAACCAAAGTATTATTTAGAGCCAAAATACTCAAGGTTAAACCATGAGGTTATTTTTCTATTATTATTTTTCTTTCAATTGTGAGTTTTTTAAAAGGATTGAAGATACGGTCCTAGCTAAAAGCCGGATAAATGAGTCTGATTAAGTTAACATAATTTCAACTAAAATAACATAATCTTCAAAACATCATGATACATTTACTGTTTAAATTTTTTTAAAAAAAAGGGAAAGAGAAAAAAGAAAAAGGAAAAATGGAAAGTCAAATTGCATCTATTTGATGAATAGAATCTATTGCACATTCGTCAAATTCACACCGTGATTACCGTTTCACCTCAATATCACCCTCCACCTATCACGGATGACGTCATTAATGTCAAGTTATGTTAGAATTAAAAACTTGTGTCATTTTTCACTTGTTAAGGACACATAAATTAGTTCATCACGTCAACTTTAATGCATGGATGGACCTACTACTCAAATACGTTCCCAATCTATTAAAAGAAGATTGTGAAGAAAAATATTCTATGCTTCACATTTGAATTTCATTTCGAATTACATTGGACCAAACAGTAAACAAGATATGTCGTTAGTTCGATTCAAGTGTTTTGGATCATCGGTGGGTGAATCGAACATTTTTCATTTTCAATTGAACAAATAAACTACTAGGTTGGTCGGAACTGGATTCAAGAAATGTTTTGGCTTCTTAGTTTATAGAGGCGAAAAGAAATGATTTTTTTTTCTAAACGGTGTGAAACAAAAGATTTTGTGTCATTTTATAAATTGTAAGCAACATGAGACAAGAGATTATTTAGATTAAAATAAACTCAAAAGTATAATATTATTGTCAAATTTGAAACTAGGATATGTGATATAAACAAGAATTTCAATTTCCAATCTACTAATTATTAAAACATTTGCAGTAGATTTTTAATATTTATCATTATGATTAAGTATATCTTTATTATGATTAAGTATATCTATCCTAAAAATTTTGAGATTCTAATTAAAAACCCCACATCCAATTCTATTATACATAGGGGACACAGTGGTAGTCGGGGATTGGGTTTTCCAAGGTTATTTTCATTGAATTCTTAAGGGTGGTGTTCTTAGTTTTCGTCGTGTCTAGTTCCCTAGCTCACCCTCTCTTTTGTTATTTGTTTTTTTTCCGACTCAGTGAATATTAAACTAGTTTTCCCAATCTACAACCACTCTTCATCACCTCCGCTACCAATCACCACTCTCCATCTCATTTCTTCATTCTTTCTAATTGGGACGACTCTGATCTTCTTTTAGTTTGTATGTTTTTTTGTATTGTTATTTATATACTTTTTCTTTTTATTTTTTTCTTGTAAGCTTGATTTTCAAGTTGGAGGGATTTCGGATATGAAATGAATAGAAATTGGTGTATTTGAGTTTCTAGTATTCCTTTGCATAGTATTTAAAAGACAAATAAATGGCTTGAGGAATAATATATAAGACAATTTTAGTTAAAATCCTTTTTTTTCTTAATATATAAGGATATGATATACATATACCAATCCTATTTGTAAATGCTATATGTATGTGTACGTATATACAGTGGCTATTGAATATTAATACGTCTCATAAAAATAACAAAAAAAACTTATATTTTTATACTTATAAATTTTCTTCTTTCTTCTATGTAAAAGTTAATTATAATGTATTCTTTCATACTTATAAGACTAGTTAATTATTATGTATTCTTTCATACTTATAAGACTATGACAAATATGTGGCGTCACACGTGTGTTAAAGTTGGTCTGACCAATAACTGGACAAATCAAACGGTTCGATTAGCATTCTGGTTTTTAAAAAGCTACACATTGGAAAAGAAAACGAAACAACATCACTTGTGATCGTTCAAAAGACAATATCACATGGTTTTTGTTATGCGTCACAATACTATTTATTTTAAGGCTTAGAATCATATGATTTACATGCTTTTTTAAAGTCTAAGTAACTGTAGAATTCATTTTTACTTTAAAAGCTTATCAAACTATTTAGTTACCCAACACAAATTTTCTATGAACATCATTATGTGGTTGCCAATAAAAAAAGACGATCTTCTTTTAAAAAGTTGTCGATCAAGAAAGAGACGTGTGTTGGTGAAACATATGAAATGAATGAACTCAAATACAAATGAATATGATCAATGAAATCACTTTAAAGATGTTTATCATGTCGAAAACATGTTACCACCAATAACAATCACTTTTTTAATTTTTACATTTCAATAATTACTTGCAAGTACAACTTCCGTATGGAAAAAAACATGCAACCAAACACTCAAGATTTTGACTTTAAAATAACTAGAAGTGGGATTTATGATTGCAAGCAGAAAGTTACTCAAAATCATGCTTCCATAACTAATTTACACCGAAAGATCAACTTACTGTTACCACAACCTTCAACTGGAATATATCTTTGTTCACATTCACAAAAAGGTAGCGTTTATTGGCAGCAATTATTGGCAAAAATTAAATCGTGACAAAGTCGTATAACCGCCACCAAATAAATATTATTAATATTTATAAGATAGCAACATAATCTTTAGGGAGATTATTTATTTTGTATACGATGACTTTTGTTGTACACTGGCAAAATTCTTTTAGAAAAGCTTGCTATTATGTACACAAGTACACAACAAAAGCTATCATGTTTAATTATATCGTTATTATTTCAATGTTGCATTTGTAAGAATACATAGATGCTGTTCATTTTTACTATAAGAGTAACTTGTTTAACGTAATAAAGTTAAGCTTGAGATCAAGCTTGGATTTGTTTACGTACATGTTATCTTTTATATGCTTTTAGTTGTAATTATTAGTTTATATTATAGATATAATTATATTTATATGATAATAGATTCATTTAAACTAGTTACTCAAATGAAACCGAAGGATATGAATCTCACATTAAGATTGTTTTATTAATTTATTTTCAATTAAAGTTCGAGTACGACCCAATAACGTCTCAAACTCTGTTCAATTTAAACTTTTAGAGAGTTGTTATGATATAATTTATGAATAAGTCGTTTGTTGAAGCTTTTTAAAATACAAGTAGAAAGCAAGAAAAATATACCATACATAGAAATATTGTACGTTAAATGTGAATGGAAAAAGTCAAGTTTTAACATTTAAATTATTAAATCTATATCATAAATTCATAATTAAATCATTGCACTCTTTATTTGACCCTAACAAACATTTATGTATATATATAATATTATATATCAATCCATATCCTCCCATCCCCCACCTACGCTTTTTGTTACTTTTGCGCGTTTAAATAGAACACAAGATCCCATAACCCAAAATCTCATTTCTCAAAAGAAAAAAAAACATTTTTAAAAAATGGGTAATAGTTTTGGAGCCAAAAGAAAAACCACAAGAATCATGAAGATGAATGGCGAAACGATCCGATTCAAAACTCCGGTAAACGCGGGCGATGTCGTTAAGGACTACCCGGGTCTTGTATTGTTAGACTCGGAGACGGTGAAGAATTATGGGATCAGAGCAAAGCCGCTTGAGCCTCAAGAGGAGCTTAAGGCTAAGCGGCTTTATTTCCTGGTTGAATTGCCTAAACTGTCAGAAGACAAAGACAGGCAATCAACCAGGAGGGTCTGGTCTGGTATTAATATGAATGCCAAAGACCGGCTCGAGAGCTTGAAGTTGGCTCGTAGGTCGGCTTCGGATTTGACTTTCACGAAGTCACCGGGCATTATGGTGGAGAATGGCGGCGGTGGCGGCGGTGTTGACCCGTTGAGGGTGAAGTTGAGGTTGCCCAAGGCGGAGGTGGAGAGGCTGATGAAGGAGAGTAAAGACGAGACCGAGGCGGCGGAGAAGATTATGAAGCTCTGCATGGAGAAGAGCGGTGGCGGTGGCGGTGGCCGTGGCGGCAGTGGTGGTGCTACGGTGGAGAATGGACGGGGAGAGGGGATGGACGATGGAAGCAGAAGTGGTTTGATCAAGGGTCGGAGGGTACGTTTTTTCTTATTTTTTACATTTACGAAATCTTATTTATTTATTTGTTTTATGGTGATAAATTAATAAATTTAGATTTAAGGGGTAACTTGATAGAACGTATGACTCGTTATTGGTAAGCATAACAACTTGTTTCCAATTTGAGTTTGCCTACTCAAAAGTTTTCTGTTCATATGCCATACTCATTTTGTTTCACAATAAAATATTGATGAAAGTACTATTTACAAATAAAATATAAATTCAAATATTTATGTACCCTAAATGATTTTACATATGAGTGCTGAAAATGCAACTCAATCTTTTTGGATCTAAAATCAGGCTCTTTTTTAAAAGAAAAAGTATTTTTCACTCGGGATTTAACTAGTGGGAATAAGATGATACAAACATTTTTATAAAAAAAATGCAAAATCGCATCTATTAAAGATGGAATGACTTTTAATAAAAGGAAAACTTTCTCGATGTATGATGGTTACAATGCTTTCTAAAATTCAAGAACTAAACCAAGATAAAACATAAAATGTGTCTTTTCTATATGAGGCCTCAAGCTTTGGCGTATTTTTTTTCAAATAATTAGGCTACTTTTAATTGGGCGTATTTTTTTCAAATAGTTAGGCCACTTAAACTATTGTGCCACATGTCACTTAGGGATTGTTTCTTGAAAAGTTAATTATGTTCGGATGGAAATGAAAATGTGAGAAAAAAAAGAATTTTTAAGAAGTTACAAATTATAACTTTTCAAAACTTCTTTTAAGAAGTCAAAAAGAGGTTAAATAAGTAATTCCAAACATGACCTTAACTAATCTATCCATCTAAGATATTGACATATGTCACAACCACAATCAAGCTTAACATTAAAGTTATCCGATTTAATTTTAAAATAAATCTTATTTCAAGATTAGTGAGAATTTTTATCATGTCAGATATTTCATACTTGTTTAACAGTTATCAAATTCAAATATTTTAAATTAGATCTCATATTACCAGATTTAACTACTTATTTGGAAATTTAACTTTTTAATACTAAAATAAACGAACATGTCAAATTTCCAACTTTAACAATCTCTTCCGGTTTAAACTATTTAAATCAATGATTGTAGAAATAATTTTGTACATAAATGTTATATGCATATAACTAACAACATATTTTTTATTAGTAAAAGATAAAACCGTGTTTTATCATGTTAAATAAAGTGAGATCATATTAACAACTTATTTTTGCCTTCACATTGTATTCTTGATCTAACTTGTAAATTTTAACACATGAACATCTTTGTTATTTGATATTCTCTATCTTATCTAACATTGTAGTACACAGGTCACTAACCTAGTAAGAATATAAACATTATCTTTTTTCTTTTATAATTATCATTGTTAGAGTAATTAAATCATAAATATTATAGTTTAACTAATAGTTAAAAATATTGATTCCATCATTTATAATATCACATAAAACCTTGAATCAATACGACTTTTTTAGTTTAATTTTATTATATAATTGTATTGCATGTGATTGAAGAACCAAGTCTTGTAGTAACATGGCCATAATTGGTGTCCTGTCAAATGGGTCTGGAATGTTTCATTACCACTACTTTTTATCTTTTCAAACTTAAATTGTCAAACAAATATTAAATTCGCATGTTCTTTCATCCACTTCTTTGACTTTAAACGTCATTTAACTTATTTGATTTGAGTTTATGGTCAATAATTAATATAAGTACGTACATAAACTATTTAACGTGTCTAAACTTATTAAACTAAGAGAAGAAATTCTAAGTTTGAACATTTCGCTACCGAATGTATTCCATGAATTCCTCCAAAATACGAGTAAAATATCATTTTATTTTTTAGGTCTTATCTTTATTTCACTTGTATTATAAACTTGCATAACACAAGGTCATATTATAAACAATTTATAAAGTGAGACATCGTGTCTAAAATGCTATAATTAAATTATGATTTGTTGTCATATTTAGCGGTCAAAATTTTCTTGCTCGTTATTGTAGGTAAAATTGCGAAAAGTTTGAATAAAGTACACAAATACTTGGTCAAAAAACTAAAAGTCGAGTCCTTTTTAATATATTTAAAATATTTATTAGCATTGATATGTATTTAATATAAGAGGAAATATTCAACTAAACCTACCAACGTACGTCGTTGTCTAGGGAACACCTTAATGTTTGCAAATTAATATAATTTTATAATATAAAATACATAAATTAATTAATAATTGTTTGGTTCGCAGAAAAGAGTCGGATTTAGCGAGGAACTGACCGTACGAGAACACACATGGATGTGAAAATAGCAAGCAGACGACACAACAACCAAGCAGAGTGACTCTTTGTATATGATTTAAGTTTTTTTTTAATATATTAATATTTTAGTCAATATATTTATAATTTCATTCTGAATTCAATATCATATTTGTTTAGATGTATTATCAGATTGTATAATATAATATCATTTATATGGTACAATATTATAATACACATAAAACACATATGCGATGGAATATACTATCAGAACTACTCACAATTGGTTGTTGAGAATGAAATTACAAATATATCCTTAGTTTTTTTTTTCGGTAGCTCTCTGTTGTTGTGGAATTAACTTTTGTAATTTCATTTTGGATCAATATATTCTGGTCTTCATTTTCATGTTCATTGTAAATTTATTATTTCCGTAGTTTATTTGTTAAATGGCAACGTATAGTACTCTTTTTTACTCATTTAAAAATGACAACTCACACACAGTTTAATTTAGTGTTAACTCTTCTTTACTGTTTGTCATGAAACAAAAACTCCCAAAAATTAGGGGAGACTACTTAACACATTAGGATACGATTAGAATAAATGTTTTTTTATACTACTTTCTACATATATAAGCAGAATACATTGTTAAGATAAAAGTGAAGACAAGGTACAATTGTTTTCTTGTATAAGACAATTATTGTTTTCAAATGCGGTACACCAAATAAATAGCAAACACTAGAAAACATGCTTTTAAAAAAGGAGAGATAGAATCAAGCACCATTTTCATTTTCTATTACTTCATCTCCAACAATTTCATGTGAGGTTGTGCTCCTTTTAGTCGAAATCAAAATTGTGCAAAATCATCGTTATCTAGATAATATCGTGACGATGTTGATGAAGACTTTTTGTAATAGTTGCAACAATGACTCGTATAACATCAGGCCACTAATGAAGACCACACAAATGTGAAAGGAAAAAGTCCCCTTATCATTATAGATGCAAACATGCATGTAAAATGTTTATAACATATTATTAAGCAAGTTGTGAAGGTCAAAGTTTTGCTTTGTTTGTCATTGATTGAGCTAAACTTATCGCCCTTATGTTTTTACTTGTTGTACCCTCTTTAAGTTGTTGCAGAAATAGCATTTTCATATTTTTACACACAAAGACAAAAGAATCCTGTAATTTGATGTTTCCATGGGTACAATAAAAGCTGAAAAAAAGAATCCTGTAATAGGATCATGTTACTGTTTTTAGTTGAATTTGAATTAATATTTGTGTTTAAAAAGTCACAATATGCAATAACGAATGTTTAGAAGGGCCAAATGAGACCCTACCTAATATTAAAGGGTCCATATATGAAATTTAGTTAATAAAAAGAAAGCATCGACAAATCAAGGCTCTATGCATGTGCAATAAAGAACTAAAAGTCCCCAATTTGCATTTCTCCACAAACTTCTTTGAATGTTGAATAAATAGTCAATAATCTCATCTAAGGTACATTTATAATTTTATATAAGAAATTTAACCTATCAATGTGTAAATTCTACCCCAAGAAGTTAACAAAAAGAAAGCATTGAAAATGATGTAACAAAACCTTTAAGCTTAATTAATCTATGATTAGATTACTCTTTTTCAGGTTTGAATGATGTTCATTATTCAAGGGTGGTTAGATAAACCTTTTCTTGTATATTTTGGTGAAAATGTAATTGGGATATATAGCGACCCATGTTTCTAAATGTTCATCCCACTTATGTAGTCACATGAAATAAATGAATCTTAAGGCAAGTCGTTTGTTTTCCTCATCTACTCCATCCAACGAAGAATAATCTGCACGAACACACATATATGTTTAGATTATATAATGTGTCTTTGACAACCAGTAATTTTGTTATTTTGTGATGTTAAGGTCATAAGTTCTAAGTCGTAAACACACTATCAGGTGTTCAAGTATGAACAAACTGATACCCCTAGCCAATTGTGATTTGAATGATTAGGATTGCACAAGTCATTTACATTTAGATGATAAACCCCCTGGTCCATTCTTTTTAATTAGCAAAACCACATTGGACCTATTGGGCCGTTATAGTATTACACAAACAACGGGGGGAAAGAGATAGCAAACAACCCAGCCCAAAACACCGGTACTTGGGCCAGGGCGAACTCATGGTGCTCAAAAAGCTTCTACAGGCTACAGCCCATTAGCCCGACATGTATCGCTCATGACGAAGCAGTCCAACCGCAGGGTGGGCCTTTTCTTGATAGTGGCCCATTGACCCATTGGTAAAGTTCCCCGTTACCAACAAACAAAAAAAGAAAAATAAAATAAAATAAAATTGGGGCTTTCGGGATTTCATAGGCCTATCGATTGAGCCCACCGAAGACAAATCGGTAACACCTTTGTCATGGTCCTCATATACCCTTCATCGCGTGTAGGCTCACATTTATATATATTTTTTTGACCGGTAAATTTACGACCATGCTTCAAGAGATAAATGTTATTTTAATCGTGCCGAACTATCCATTTCTAGCTGGGACCGCACCCCAACCCCCACAAGAGAAAACCCATTGTTAAGAAAACCTCGGGCTCAACTCTGATGTAACACCCCAACCCGGAGATGCTGACATGTCACTATTACAGATATCAAATCAAAAACCAAATCCATGATATTAAATATGCAGTCATAAGAAATAAATTCAAGCAAACCAAATAATCCGAAAAAACTTAATTAAAGTGTTTATTACATCAATTTAAAGCAAAAGAAAATCTTAATCTTCAATTCCCTCTTCACTGATTACCCTGATTACCTACAAATAAATAACAAAAACCACAAAAGAAAATACAGTTGAGCCAAAAGTTGCTCAGTGATGGAAAAAACAATAGTAATGACTTTAACTATATAATACTGATATCTGATACTGAACTGACCATATGATACTGAAAGCTGAAATCTGATTTTAAGCATAAAATATTGATACTGAACTGAACATGTAATACTGAAATTGAACTAATCTACATGACGAGTATATACTAATAAAATAAGTCGTGTATCATAAGAAGTACCCAGATCTGAAACTGAACTGATAAGTACATAGCTAGCTAGACTATGCACCAATGAGATGGTGTGTGGGCGTACACACATGGCTTCATCCCCCGAAACTGAACTGATCTGAACTGAACTAGGATCGATCCATCCGCCTCTTAAATAAATGTGGCCAAAGTACTACACGAGTACTAACGTGTTAACAAAGACGTCGTGAGCTTTTTATAAACACCGTCACGAAAAGTGTCATGCCATTGACGCTACAATGGCATGTCAGACATGCTTGGGTAACGGAGTACAATCAACGGATAGTATAACTACCGAACACATAACGTATCAATAAACTTAAACTTATTATTTCTAGGAACATGCAGTAATAAGCACAAATTAATGAAAAAAATATCTATTGCATGCTACAAGTCTCAAAACAAGTCAGAGCATAACTAAATAAACAATGCTAGATGACTAGTAAAGGCTAAACGAGTCGATTAACGAAAAAAAGTATTAGAATCCGTACTTACAAAAGTAACGGAGAATATTATATATACTAAGATATTAAGAACCAAGAATCCGTACCTCAATAAGCAAATCAAATCAACAAAGTCACGTTGTTGCTAAGTAGTTTGAATATCTACATTATAATCGTCTTGAATGAGAGTTGGTTAATAAATGTTCCGGCGATGTAACTTTTAAATCTTTGATTTATAATTAACTTCTTATACGCACATTTTTTATATTACTTTCAAGATATTACATTAGTAGTCTTTCAATTATTTGATATTTAACTTTCCATTTATTTCCAGTCATGCATGTAACCACTCATATTTTTATTAACTAAAAGTTAAGTTCGTTTATTCTTATAAGGGTCATTGTTGCCAATCTTGAAACTTAAGGGTGATTTATGCTTATTTCTTAATTGTTATTAGAATGTAATGTATGAAAACTAATAGTTAAAATAATAAAGTGTGTAATAATAATAATAATAATAATAATAATAATAATAATAATAATAATAATAATAATAATAATTATTATTATTATTATTATTATTATTATTATTATTATTATTATTATTATTATTATTATTATTATATTAATAACATTAAAAAGTTAACAAGTTTAACTTGATCAAGTTTAAGGGGTCTTAGTGTCATTTTAGAAACTTTAAACATGGTTTTTTTTTGTTTTTTTACATAACATGTTGTTACATCTGCTCATTTTGAAAATATGACCCGAACCCATTTCGAACATTTACATTATATAAATATCTTTATTAAACTTTTTTACTTTAATGAATCATATATAGACTATAAATATAAGCAACATAAAAAAATTTATTTTATTTAATATATTAAAACATTTAAACCATATATAATAATTTTATAATTTATAAAGTAAAGTTTTACAAGTTTACAAAATTGAATTCCCATTTATGAGCTTTGAGATTTAATTGAAATTGAGAAAGGTATTTTTTGTTAATTATAAACTTTATAAAGTTTTAATGGAGAACAAAACTTTCATTACAAATTTGATTTAATAAGTTAAGGGTTAAAAACGTAATTCATGCAACTTTGTTTTAAAGTTTTGTTCATAAAATAATAAGCTATTAAAATACATGGACTAAAAGTGTAAAACACCCAAACCAACCCCCTTGATCCCCGTCGACCACCTCCGGCCACAAATTTCGGCAACTCCGGCGACTTGAAACCTCCAAAACCCATAGAATCGTGAACCCAAATCGTTTCTAACCGCTTCAGGAACAAGAATCGAACATGTTACTACACTTTAATTCGATTTTAAGAGGCGTTATGGGCATACAAACTCGAAACCGAAATTCGTCTTTAACCATAAAGCCGTTTTAGAATTTAATCCTAATTATAATCCAATTAAACTAACATAAACAATCATCTGATTACCGTTAATCGGATACAACCCTCAATTTCGTCTGAAACTCACCCAAGCATCACGTTCTACTACCATGTTCAACCTCGACCTGCAACACTGTCGTTATCCCTGTTCGGAGCTCTATTAACCCGAATTGACAGAGGGCTTTTGATTAACTTCGACCTTAAAAGCTATCTGCAAAGTTAATTTGATTAACATCAACATTTGTGTACCAAATCGACTTCAACATAGTCGCGGCTTTCTCATTCTTGTTCTAATCGTTTTGGAATTTATCCTGGTAATTAAAACCACATCTACACTCGGTTTCACTTGGGGAACAAAAGCCTTAAGTTTGATTCCGTTATCGTTGTCGATTTGATGCTCAATTGAATCCAAATCGTTCTAGGGTTTATCAGGAATTGGGGGTTTAATCATTTAATGTTTAACGATTTATAAGGAAGTTTTTATCACACCCCATCTGGTAACTCACGAACACAGTGAGCAAAAGGTCCCGGGTTCGAACTAGGCCTCTGCCAGTTTTGGGTTATTTAGTTTTTTGTATATTTTATAATTCAGAAAATAGTATTATATTATTAAATCAAAATAAAATTCTTTTGTTAACTAAAAACATTCTAGAAATTATTAAATTGATTTTTTTAAATATCTTGAAACTTATAACTCTTAAATTAAAGAATAAAAGTACTATAAAGACAATATTAATTTTTTTGTTATAATATATTATAACCCAAACTTGAATTTTCTAAACATATTAAACCTACATGTTATAAAAACTTTGAATAATAAACTACACAAATGATTATTTAATAAATATTTAAATATTATTATCAAATCATTTAACTAGGTTATATCATATTAGTTAATAAATTTATTCCTTAACTTTTATTTAAACTTTTGAAACTAATAAAACAGTATAATTTTCTATTATTCTTCATTTTTATTTTAAGGTTTTGGATATTGTAATAATTTTAAAAAAATCATTTAAAGGTTTAAAAACATTATAAAATGATTTAAATAATTATAAGTTATCCTACAAGTCATTTAATTATGTATTCAATTATCTTTATCAAATTTTAAATAATTAATTATTAAATTATTATTTCTTTTCACACTTCGTATTTACTCTTTATTAAATTAATAAATTAAATCATTGAATCATTCACTATCATTATTGGTTTTAAATATTTTATATTTTTTTATTAAACCAAAACATAAACAATTATATAATTATATTTTTATTAAATGTAATTATTAAAACTCCCAAATTCTAATGGAAACCCTAATTCATATTTAGTCATTAAGCTCATCTTTATTCTAACCTTTAAACACCAAATCTTAGGTTGAATCGTGAAGAAACCTTGGAACCATTTTATCTTCCTATTGTTATCTTAAGTGCAATATATAGCACGTGAGTTTTTCATGTGAGTATTTCTATACCCCTTTTTATATTTTCACACTTTGGGGTGAAACATGTTACCTTATAATCGTTGCACTTGTAAACCGTTTGATTCTTGTAAACTTATGGCAATTCACTTGTATGTTGTGGTTAGTTGATCTTTGTAGCTACCATGTAATGTCAATTATATGTACAATCATTAACTATTGCTAGCCTGACGACATCATAGATCTATGGGTCTGACAAGCCTGTTTGGTTGATCCAGGTACACTTAGCTAATCGTATATACTTGTAAACGTTTGAGACTTGTAAAACTTTGTCAAGGTTTGATTGTGCATTCTGTCTTACATCCCTAGTTACTTTGTTCTCTAACTTACAACATGAATTGCCACCTTTTATATACTTATGTATTGAAAACTATGGAAATCTCACCAACTTTTAAAGTTGACCTTTTATTTTTAACATGTTTCAGGTTTCCTACTTAAGATCTTCTTGTGCTCATATAGAACTTGAACCTAGTTTAAATTGAAAGTCTTACGTTATTGGTTGTATCTTGATTGTTTTGTAGTTACTTATTTGTCTTGTAATGTTTAATAAATAATGACATTTAATATTATTTCAACTTAGTTAGTTCCATGTGCTATGGGTTATCGTCTCCCATTCGTCCACCCCGATGATTCTGCCGTCGGTCGGGGTGTGACAAATGTCAACTATTAAACCTCAAGGGCCGAAGCTGTAAATTATAACAAAACTCAAGTTTTCCATCTTCGTCCCGTATTTCCGGCAGTGCGCTCCGGCCACCTCCGGCTTTGCTCCGGTGACGTCCAAACGCTTGTTTCCTTTTCAATTTCCAACCTTGAAATGTTCCAATCACTTTGTGAGATCGTTTCAAACTTGAATACAACTTTAATTTCGTTTAATCAACGGTAACAAACACGATTTGAATGCATAACCAAAACGTCATCAATCCACTAGTCGTTCGGGCCTTTAACATCAATAACAACTCAATTAATTCAATCAGATCGAACTTCTAGCTATCTCTAATCAAACCCAACACTCAATTGCACCTGAAACAAACCTAACCATCAAATTTCATCATCTTCCTCTGTCGCGACCTACACCATACTTGAACACCATTATCCGGATTTCAAGACCTGAAATTGATAGAGGTCTTTTGCTCACGAAGACCTATGAAAGCCTTCTGCAACACGAATTTGATTATCATCAACGTTTGAGTCTCGAACCAACTTGACCTTGGTCGCGGCTATCCTTATCACCATCTTCATCGAATCCAAACTCAAACACGTAAGTTTCACACATCTTTCTACTCGGTTTCACTTGGGGAACAAAAGCCCTAAGTTGGATTCCGTTAACGACGTCAAATTCACAATTTGGATCAAATCAAGTTAGGGTTATATAAAATTTGGGAGATTTTGCAACTAAGGATTTTAAAATTTTAAAGGAGCATTTAACCAGATATGGGCTTCAGCGCAACTGGTTAACACATTCCCTTTACCCACTCGAGGTCATGGGTTCGAACCCCATCCCCGACTTTTATTTTTAAGTCAATTTCATATAATTTAAACTCTAGAAATTATACTAACATTTTAATAAATCAAGGTAAAAAAATTATATTGTTAACTAAAACATTTTAGAAATTATTATATTAATTTTAAAGGTTTTAAAATTTATGATTTTAGATTTAATTATTTTTTAGAATAACAAAGGTTATAGAAACATTATTAATTATTTTATGTAATTTAAATGCTATAAATCTATTATGGTTCAAATTTAGATTATTTCAAAACATTATAAATTTACATGTTAAATAATTAATTATTCAAATAGTTATTTAAATAATTATTTAATAATTAATTATTTAACTAACCATGTTATATTATAAATAGTTAATAAAACTATTCCCTAAACTTTTATTTAATTCTTGAAACTTATAAAACATTATAATTCCTATTATTCTTTATTTTGTGTTTTTGATATTATAAGACCTTTATAAAAATTATTTAAAACAATATAATTTCTATTATTCTTTATTTTGCCGGCTCCTGATGACGTATGCTTGTTCATCATGGGAACCAAATACACTTAGCCAATCATAAATACTTGTAATCAAGTCGAGGTTTGGTTGTAATTGTATGTGTTCTATAAACTTGCTAACTCATAACCATTGACATGAATTGCTACTTGTAAACCTTTTGTGTGTATATATATGTGTGTGTTTAAACCATGGGAACTCACCAACTTTCAAAGTTGACCCTTTATTTTTAACATGTTTCAGGTTTGATACTTGTGGATATCTTCATGCTCATATAAGATTTGGACTTAGATAAATTAAACATTTTATGTTGTTGTTTATATTTTTGTGTATTGTAATGACTTAATTAACTTGTATTGTTCAATGAATGATGGTATTTAATATTATTTCAACATAATTAGTTTCATGTGCTATGAACAATCGTTTTACATTCGTCCACCCCGATGATTCCGCCGTCGGTCGGGGTGTGACAATGCATATCAACCAGATCGGGTTGTACATAAATTACGAATCAGATTAATATCATGATTCGTTTAAGTGGCATTTTGTAGACCCCGTCCTGTTTACTATATATATAAAACTAGAAAGTGGTTATCATCTTATCAATTTGTTTTCACAACCAAGTTTGGTAAGCAGTTGGAGTGTTAACACAACTGTGTATTGGAACGACTAGAAAGACAAGTTTAACGGGTAAGCACATAAAGGAATGGTTGAAGCTATGTTTAGTCGCCGGAACGGGCGATCACCATACATATTGTATAGTTTATATGCATAAGAATATAACATGAATGCATAACTTATTACCTGAATTGTGGTTAACGAATCGGCGGATACGAAATACGAATGCTTGAACCACTCGTTCGATGATCGAATCAAAAGGAAAACAATCTATTCCACGCAGTCTATGTTTTATATCATAAATAGAGTCGGTATAAATATATATTCTGATCAACATTACACAACACTCAGTTTCCAAACGTGAACAAGAACGACTAATTTTGTACCTATTTGCGATATCAAAACGAGCTCAAGAATTCAACGCGAACTGCACCGTGACTCTGTGTTGCGAAGATGATGTAACGGTGGACTTAAACCAATGACAAGGATGATTTGAGTGGTGTATTAAGGCTTAACAGTGGCACCGCCGATGGCCTTGTGCGATGGTGGTTCAAGGTGGTCTCAACCAATGGAAACGGAATCGCAAAGCCGCAACAGAATTGAAAATAAAGAGCTGTGAGTGAATCGGTTGATGAAGCGTAAGGGATAACTATTAACATCCGGTTCTCCCCGCAAAAGTTTATTGTAGCGGATAGGAATAACAAAACACGTTTCCTTCGTGAAGTCGGTTGCAGCAAGTTAAAGGAATATAAAAACCATTCTGTTTGGTAGATTTAGTCAACAGTATTTATCTCCACGTTCATCTTTCTCTTGAGTTTTTTTTTTATTTTATTATTGTTGTTGTATAGATATAAACCAAAAGTTTTTAAATTATTAACATTACATTACATTACTAAATTATTAAATATAGATTAAGATATTCTTTTTATTTTTTCATACGGGTATTATATCTGAACATTTTGCTCGGTGTAAAATTTGAATCTAGGACCTCATATTATTTACATGTCATGAGTTTAGGGTTTTTTATGATGTTATTAGGCGGTATAACTCTAGTTCCGCTCCATATCAATGAGCTTTTTGTTCCTATCCCTTGGAATGCTAGTTTTAGGATTGTGCATTTGCCGTGGAGAAAGTTGAAATCAAATGGGATGTATCTATTTATCTATCTCTTGACTCGAAATGGACATTAGAAAGTGCGAGAAAGGGGGGATGCCTCTTGAGCCGGGCTTTAAGAGATGAGGCATTTCGGTGAAGCCAAGTCAAAAAACCGTTTGTATTGACTTTTTTGTGTTTTATTTTTTTGTTTTGTTGCCTTTTTAAGGGGCAGTACAGAATATTCATATGTTGTCCATCGACTGCACCTTTCTGCCTGATCTTAAACCCTGACTCATCCTCCGTGGACAAACCTTGCGGAGGAACCCTTAGGTTTTTGGGGCATTGGATTCTCACCAATATTTGCATTAGTCAAGCAGACATTCTCGCTTCCGCTTCGTTCACTACCGCTCGCGCGGGTGCTTCACTCTAAGGCGGAACGCTTTCCTTACCGATGCATATACATAAGTTAGAATGGATGATGACGAGCAGTTTATAGGTTTTGATCCAACCTAAAAGATTGACAGATCGGAATTGGCTAGAAACCATCTTTGTTTTTGTAAGGTTGTCTTCAATGCGGTTTACTAGACTTATTTTTCATGGCCGTTCGTTTGATGTGAAAGGAAGAAAAACACGACACCTGACTTGAAGATATAAGTGGAATGTGAGGGGGAGAAAAGAGGGAGGGTTGCTTACGTGTGAGGAGGCGGTTATGCTGACATGGAGCTAGACGACCCACTTGTGAGACACGACAACAAGAGAATCTAATTGGTGTATACGTGTCAAGGTTCTACGGAGTGAACATTAAAGTCAAATGAAATACATTTTACTTCTTTGCTAAACAATCAAGTTCTATTACAAGTTATTTATTTTTCTAGGTATAATAGAAACCGACTTTATCTATTCAGTTGGTTCTGTTAGCTCACTTTATATATAGATTTATTAGTTAAGCAATTGAGTTCTTTTATATTTTTACATTTCTTTTAATGTGATAGAATCCCACGTTTCACTTTTTGTTTTGAGCCCATATGTCCGTATCAGCCGGAGCCACACCTTCAACTCTGTAAGAAACACCCACAATTGAAAATCTTTTTGTCTCAACTTTAAGCAAAAAACTCTAAGTGTTTTTGCTCGGACTAAGACTTGAAAATAATACTTCTTAATATTTACATGTATAAAAATAACTAATCACTTGACCTAATGATCATTAGTTCTATTGCTCCACAACTGTTATAGATCCAACGTTTCATGTTCTGTTATTCGAAAATGATGCTCACTGAAAATTTGAAAAGCTTGTGTAAAACCGTAGAAAACAAAATTCTATTATCCTAAAGTGACATCAACTGAAATTTTCAATACTTGTAATTATTTACTATACTTTCAACAGACTTCAACTCTTTTATTTTCACATCGTTTCTTCATTTTCGTACGGGCAAGATGTAAATCCTTGTACCAATTTGACCCTTTTGTTAATAGTTAGTTCTATGACTCTATAAGCGGAATTAAGTGATTTTTAATTAATTTTTTTTGTTTTATTTTGAATCTATTTTATGAATATTTTATTGAAAATATATGTTAAGAAATATTACATTTCTACTGTAATAAAATGATATCTTTCCTCATCATAATTTTACAGCTTCTCTCCTATTAAATATTTACATTAATTACTATAAAAATATTATTTAATTCTTTTTAGATCTAAAATAGTTTTATAAATATATTAGATATTTTTTATTAATGTTATTTCTAAAGAAACAAATTTTGATAAAATAGTTTTCTAAAACATCAAACTTTTTTAAAATATCTAAAATAGTGCTTTTGAAAAGTAAATTTTTATAAATCAAAAATAATTAAAAGTTGCAGTTATAATAATGAAAACTAAAAAATAACATTTTTAGAACGGTTGTTTTGAAACAAAATTTTAAAAAGCAAAAGTTGATATGCAGGTTTTATTAATATCATATTATAATTTTAAATTTCTATTTTATTTATCCACTTAATAAATGGGTTAATAAATCTAGTAATATTA
Organism: Flaveria trinervia; assembly: GCA_025506515.1. NCBI lineage: Eukaryota > Viridiplantae > Streptophyta > Magnoliopsida > Asterales > Asteraceae > Flaveria > Flaveria trinervia. The sequence continues at coordinate 85,886,053 of CM046441.1, read as the reverse complement.
TACTTTTCTCTTAAACCCTGTGTTTGTACACGTACTTTGTGTTTCACTTTTGTCTAGCTTTCGGAAGGACAAAATTAAAAGTTTGGACGGAAAACTTTTCAAATGGGAAAATGCTACAATTTCTATCCGGTAGTCCAAAAAAAGATGTAAAATCTTACTAGAGTACAGTAATATTTTATCATCCATGATCCAGAGTAAATAACGTAATTAAGATCAAAATTTGTAATTAAGATGTAAAATCTTACTAGACTACAGTAATATTTTATCATCCTCGATCTCTGATTATCGATTGCCGATTAAATCCAAGTCAGAATCTTGCCTTAAGACCCTATTTGCTTAATTTCATTCATGATTCACATAGTGAAGACATTAAATGTTTGTGGTGGACTTACTGTATATTTCACTTATAGGATGAATTGTACATTGTATGGCATGATGCAAACAAATTTATAGTCGTACAGAAGAAGCAGTGAATGATTTCTTAATTTCTACCTCTACAGGTTTGCCAATTGTGCTTCAATGATATGACTAATTATGCTTTTTATTGTCACTTCTTTATTTAGTTGTTTGTATTGATTTTTATCTATATTTGATATTTAATAATACCATGTCAATTTGAAATCAAAAGTTTATGAATAAAGTAAATAAAGAAAGGTTTAAAATGTAAGACTTGAGGGCCTTAATTTTAAAGTTCGTTTGGAGTCATCAAAAGTCTTGAGCCGGACCTAAGAAACACGTCATCCCGATGGGGTGCTTGATGTAGAAGACGGTGCTCATTTTCTGCCTTTGGCCAACCAATATGTAGGGTTATTGTATTTTTAGTTAAGACATATGGCACGTCGCAGTAGACCTATATAATATAAAAAATTCCGAAATATTTCAGATAAAATTACATAAAACATTTATGTATATGTGAAATTACAGGTTTCATCATTTGACAAGTATTTTGATTAAAATTATGGTACACATCTAAAAAAATAAACATCATAAATTGTTAATAACTTGTTTCATATTTAAAATTTTCGATTTATTCTTTATTTTTATTGAAGTCGAGAATGGTAGCTATTTTCATCTTTAGACGAGTAATTTGACTAAATGTTCCATTTCATTTAAGCTTACAGGATATATATATATATATTACTTTGACCGAATTTAATGGGTTTAACATTAAAATCCTAATAAGAAAAACCCATTTTAAAATTAGGGCACTTTTAACATATGATAACAAAGTTTATTGTTTTAAGTTCATCTAAACATTTACTATAGCATAACTAACATATTTTACTTACTTTAGCTTTACGTATTTGTGGTGGTTTATAATTTCATCTTATGTCAAGCCTCCTGTCTATTATCATCAAATTCAACACACCATATTTTAACTTTTATTTCAAAGTCAAGTCAAATGAGCACTAAATTAAACCATCACATCCATTGAATCTATATTTTCAACAGGTAGATACTCACGGCGTTCAAATCAAACAACCCTGACATACAGTAATTAACCATCTCTATATATAGACAAACAACCACATAATTAAACACTAAGTTACTAACTCATATCATCACACACCATCACCTGTTGGAGATCAAAGAAGCGAAGTGTTGGCAATGGGATTAAGGCGTCACACAATTTTCCTCGTTTTAGTGACCGCAATGATTATGTTGTTAGCGACCAGAATGAATGCAATAAGAGTGCCGAAGGAAGATCTAGCGGTTTTAGGTAAGGATAGATTGTGGAATGAATTACCAAGAGGGCCTGTGCCGCCTGCTGGTCCATCCCTTTGCCATAATATGTTTGTACCTGATAAACAAAGCCAGTTTGTTCTTCCTCGGGATCAAACAATTATTTGTCCATGAAACTACAAAACGAACAAGTATCACTGATGATCCAGTCTATCAGGAATACGTGTATAAAGGCTTGTACATGGAAATCCATCTGTCACATTCTGTCGGCGATACTTATTTGTTTAGTAGTGCGAAAAATTATACACTTTCAGGCTTTCTTTCTTTCTTTCTTTTATACCTAGTTTAATATAAGGTAGTTTACACAAAGAAATCGTATTGTGAGTTCTTTTCTTGTAATTTAACTTGCAATCATATACAACTATACAGAAATTGGTTGCAATCATATACATATATGTTCATCTACATGAACTTGTTTTAGTTTTTTCATCATTTGTTGTATTGATTATTCTTGCTAATATTCCTTTACAATTTGGCATGACTGGGGTTAAAGTCTAAATGTCAGTCAAAAGTGGTAGCCTTGGTGCGGTTTGAACCAAAGTTAATATATAATACTAGTTTATAATGTGTTATATCATTCAAACTAAGCATGCTGCCTTTGACAAACTAACGCCTGCATGTTTCAACTGACCAAATATTTGTCTTTTAAGTGTACAAAAATGGAACATGTTTAACTAGTTGGTGTAGGTAAAGATGTGACATTAGATGGGACAAACTCGTGTCGTGTGCCTCGTTACCGATGTCATATGAAACCGTTGACAAAAGTTTATAGAAAAGTTGACTATCACTAGTTGTCACTTACAATACTCGATCTTGGTCTGGGGAGTACTAATAGTATGTTACGATTCAAAAGAAAGAGAGATTGAAGCAATTGACCATAGGCTTATTCAGATTCGAAAGTAGATGTTCATGCCGAATAATTAATAAGCATATGTTAATAAACATATGATAATAAGTATTATATGATTGAATAACAAGGCCTAATAATTAATAAGCATATGTTAATAAAGATATTGCTTATGTGATTGCCGTTGTATGTATATCTTGATCATAAACCATACATTATTAGTGAAATTTGTGTGATCCGCCTCAACCTAGTAATGAATTCTCAGACATTCAAATACATAACATGATAACACCGCTAACAAATGTTTCTAAATCTGCCCAATAGTCGTATATGGGATGGTGATAGTTGATGTGTTTATAACATTTGCTTGATCCTGTACGTATAATTGTTTTCTGTTAAGCTTTTGCCTTTGTAACCTTTTGATATGACGTGCTTTTAGGACTTGACAACTCTAAACGTTATGAACTCTAGATCTTGTAATATTTAAAAGATAAGTTGAAAATGGTGTGGATGCAAAAATTGAGATGAAAGTTGTATTTGTTTCACATTCAAATTGAAATCAAATAGCAGGTCACCACCCCCGCTTCACGTCCGGTCGATTTTGCGTAAAAATAAACAGGTCTAATGATATATTCGGATTTTAGAAACTGTTGTCATGCGGTGAAAATAAGCTTTCATGAAGACGATATCTAATTTAAAAACAATCACAAGCGCTTTATAAACCTATTTAGATATCAACTATTAGAGTAAAAGAAATTATATAAAAAAAAGTTAAAGCCACAAATTAAATAAATTTAACTAGAAAACCTCAAATAAAAAAAAATTCATTAAAGACAAAATAACATTATTCATGATCCACACCATTTTAATATATATTATAATGAGTTAAAACTACATTTGTTGAAAGCAAAATTGAGCTTGACCAAAAAACAAATCTATGATACTTCAATTCCCCCACCCACATTTGTTTTGGTCCCAATTATCACAAAACGCCATACCTATTACCATCACCAACTACCTCTAACAAACGCATCATATAAACATGTGATTATGCTTGGTTAATCTGAACTAGACGAAACTCAAGTCCTTTTGTAACTTTTTGCCTGCCTATTTTCATGTAATGTCAAGTAGTATATTTCGGGAATGACAGGTATTTGCGACTGAAAAAGCAATTTCAAAATTTGCAACCGAAATCAACAAATTCAGCAACTGCAATCATTGATGGCGTAAAATTTGATTTACCCACAAAGGTTTTTGCAACAAGAATCATGATAGAAAAAGCAACGGTCACAGATCACATTCGTGAGTGTAATTTTACGCTTATAACAAATAAAATTATATGTTTACAGAAAATATAAAATTAATTTAATTTACATTTATCAAACCTTACAAGTTATCTAAAACAGGGTGAATGTGGATCCGTTCGTTTCTATTTTGGGTTAAAACCGAGCTGATAACCCGTCTTTCAGTTTTTTTATTATTATTTTCATAACATTTGTTTCGATTTTTCATTTGTTTTGGTTTTTAGATCTTCATAACTATGTTTTGGTACTTCATAACCTATCGGTTTGGCTATAAACGATATGCTATATTATACTATTAGAAAAAAATGGCCAAGTTATTTATACACGGTACGTGAGTTTTAAGAATTTTTAATTAATAAGTCCACTTATATTCTGGATCAACAAATAATAAAAAAGTACTTTAATTTGTAAAAAAATAATATATTATCAAGGAACTAAATTGTTTTTTAAAAAGATTATAACTTTATTCTGACATATAACATAGTATAGAAAAGAAAATTATATAACTAACTGTATTAATGGATCATATAAACGTTTATTTCCACTCTTACAAATCATAACTCAAACATAAGAAATGAGTCATCAAAAAACTCATATTCAAACTGGTTCTCATCCTGTTTGGTTCTTTTGAGTTTTCTACGCACCCTAATTCTGATATTTCTATCAAACGATTCTTTTATTTTTCACTTTGTAAGCTATTACATCTTATCCTGAACAAACATAACCGGGATGTCAATTTTGACATCAACATATGTTACCGGAGCCAAAACACCAACTTCTATGTCAAAACTAAGAATTAAAGGTTCACTGTAGTAAGTTGATGTACTCAATTGGTGATTTGTCGATCATTAAATACTTCATACGATCAATACTTAGTCTCATGCCTGAATATGATTACAAATTCAATATCCCATGATGAGGCTAACAATGCTTCTTCGTGTATAGATCACTAGCTAAGCCATAAGTTTTAATTTCAAATAGATGCTAAGTTCGGTGGAAAATCTACAAGAATTTCTATTTTCGTGTCATATATTAATGGTTCAAACTTCAAACTTCACGACTTCGATTCATTGATGAGTTTGATGGTGTCTTAGTTTCATTTACATATATACATTATTGGTTTCTAAACTCATGAAAATCTGTAACGTAATTGGTGCATTTTTATATACATATAATGGCATATTAATTTTTTTTTACAAAATGCATTATTATAATGATAAGATATATTATACTTTGTTGATGATGGAGGAAAACGAGCTAAAACAATGTTATAAGTTATAACGTATAAAGCTAAACTTTTGACCAATGAGTAAATTTGTAAATAGACTTAATATATTATTATTGTCGGTCATAAATCATAACTTAAGGTAGAAAATTTTGTTAATGATGGAGGAAAACGAGCTAAAACGATGTTATAAGGTATAATAATTTATAAAGCTAAACTCTTGATCAACGAGTGAATTTGTAAATAAACTTAATATATTTTTATTGTCGGTCATAAATCATAAGATAATTAATACCCAAGACAAAAGTTGTCTACAAAAAATTTAGGTTAGAGAAAACAACTTTTTTTGGTTTAAAATTAAAAATTAGGTGTTGGTGGTTTGCTTTGAGCGTAGCATGAGCAGAAATGGAGGAAGGAAGAATTAAAAGAAAATAATAACTTCGTAAAAGAACATGGAAGCACTGCTAATTTGGACTTTTGGAATTTGGAGTTCATAAAAGTTGGGATGTTTAAAGAATTTTGTTAATTGGGTTTCACTTGAGATTAGTTGGGCTAAGGATTAAAGTTGGACTTTAAACATAGGCTTGGATTGCTTCATTTGGGCTAAACAACTAATAAGCAAACAGGCCCATCAAAAACGAAGAATAGGAATTAAAAGGGAATCGAGACACTTCATTTTGATTATTATGTGTCGCTATGAAGTATGAACTACGGTTTCTAGGGCCACCCCAAATAATTTCCGAAAATTTTTTGGCCCCGAGCAAGTAACAAAAATGGACACTATAATATAGTCACTGGTTGTTTTTAATGTTTGTTTTTGTTTGCTTTTTTGGTATTAAATTGGGTTTAGATTGGTTAAATGGTAGTATGTTAAACTAATTCAAATATTAATGGGATTAAGGTTTAATAGACAAAAATAGTTAAAGTGTTATTGGTTTGTTAATGACTTATTTTATTAAAAATACATACATATATAATGTATTTTTCTTTTAAAAATTTTGGGCACCTGAGGAGATCAGGGTCTTTGCGGTCGACCATCCCGCCCCCTTTTAGGGCCATCCCTGATGGTTTCTTTCGCATTCATTACTTAGTACTTCATTTCTCGGGATCATGACTGGGATTATGGTTTGGTGGTCTCGCTTAACTTTGATGCTTTGTATTTCTATCGGATGATTGAGTATTTATTAAATTGTAAAGTTTGATAGTAATTATTCTTGGTCATGTTTTGTTTGTATTAGATAGAGTTAATCATTCACACAATAAGGCTTATGTTTATTGTTGCTACACAAATCCTAATCAAGGGATTAAGACTTGAGAGCAGTGCGAGAATGAGGTTGCAACCGAAGATTAGGCGGGAACTTGGCCTTGACTGTTGAGAAGCAGGATGCGGCTGAGCTGGGATTTGGCTGGGCTTGACTCCGGCTGAGGTCTAGCTCCGGCTAAGCTTGGCTTTGGTTAAGCAGAATATCAAAGATCTGGTTGGGGCTTGGTGTGAATTTCAGCTGACTGGAATATCTGTGAGACAAAAACAACACCGTGAGCCTCGCCTCGGGCAGAAAGGGTTTTCTCCCCGAGACCACACTCCGGTGTGAGAATAAGTATTTGTATGGCGGGAACTTTGAAAGGAAGAATTAACAAGCAAATAGTTTGTAGTAAAAGTGTTCTGAGAATGTGAGAAATGTGTCCTCTTCTTATGGAATTTCAGAAGTATTTATAGTGTTGAAACATGGGGATGAACATAGCATGGCTTTATTTTCGGAAGCATGTGGTCAATGATCTGGGGCTGAAATTCCCTAGTTTAGAGTTTCATACCCTTCTGGTGTCAAGGGTTTCCGACTAACATTAATGAGGTTTGTCTTGATAGTTGACCTGGGGATATGGTGGCTGTTCTAACTTCCTGCCATTGTTTTGGCTTTATCCGTTTTTGTCTTTTTTCTTATTCCTTTGCAACCAATGAAATGGTTCCTTGGTTGCCAAGCTTATGTGAGGGTTTTCACAAGTGCTTGACATGGAAATTTTACGAAGTCTGGTGTTCGGTCTGGCCTTGGTATGCTGAGCCGCGGCTGGGGGTACATACCCAGTGCCGCGGCTCTAGGCCTCTTCTACTTGTTCCCGCGATAAGCTAGTCGCGGCCTAGGTACGTTACGCAAGCTGGGCGCCACGGATCGTAGCTTGGGGTCCCGGCCTATACGGGACGGAGGTTGGGCCGCGGCTGGGCCTCTAGCCCGAGAGAGCCGCGGCTGGGCCTCTAGCCCGAGAGAGCCGCGGCTGGGCCCTAGCCCTAATGTGCCGCGGCTGAAGTTGGGTCGCTGTGAAGACATTTTAGCCTGAATGACCGCGGCTGGGCTCTTAGCCTTAGTGAGCAGTGGCTGAACTTTATTTAGGATGATACCCCTTCATTTATGTAACCATTCGACCATTTTTTTGTCAAATATCTTGTCAAAAATTGCAGTTCACTTAGTTGAATTTATATAATTGTGTTTACACATTGAAACATACTGTAATTAAATATTTAAAAACACACGACACATAGCCGTCTAAATGCGTAATAACATAAATTTTCACATGTATACACGATAATGTGAACTCAAGCTGTCTTGTGTTTTCACTATTTTTGAATTCTTCATTTCACACGACTATGTAATTTAAGACATGGTCATGGAATTTATATTCCAAAATTTAATTTTTTTCATTTTAAGATACACAACATATCTAGCAAAGCCAACCTAAAAGTTAAATTTTGAGTTTTTATGGACGTTTATTAGTAGGTGTTGGGTTATTTTGGGTCATATGTAGCCTTTTGTTGGGTTGGTATGGGCTGAATCAAATTTTACAAATAATACTAAGGGGTCAAGATGGATAGCCATTATTATTTCATGGGTCACAATGAGCGAGAACCTTATCGTTTTCATGGACGACTGGGATTCGGTGGCTAGCTATGTCCGGACGCAATACAACCAAACACATCCGCTTAGTGCCACCGCAAGCTCTCTCGTTTGGTCGTTCTCCAGTGGCTAGTTTCTATGGACTTGATTCTACTTCAAAGCCATGGATTCGATTGGGAGAAACAGTGATACATCTAGTCCCAACAAAGAAACAAAAATGCTGGTAACTATCACAATTGTGGTCGTATACAAACTGCTAATTCGAAAATCAATCAACAATCAAACACGAGTATTGATTCGGTTTATGGGGATTTGAATCCTGGATTCAATGTTGGGGCTTAACATGATTATGTTGCAAAAGAGGAAGATAATGATGATGAATTTGAAGGTTGTAAGCCAATTTCGTAAAACCCCACATATTATCTTCTCAAAATTGCATAACATGATTTTAATATAATTATCATAGCAACGATGCAGTAATCTATCAAAATTTAGAGCAAAATTAGTTTGGACTTTAATCATAATCATAGTTATTGGGTGAAAATGCTCAAGATGTTGATGATGATCTCCGAGGAGATGATGTTTGGCAATGATAGATATGAGTTTTCAATGGGGATTAAGAGATCTAAAACAGGCTACAACCACCTATCGAGTCAAAATAAGAGTAACAACAATTTGTTTTTATTGGATTGGCTTTCTCAAGTATGATGATGGTGAAACCCATCTGACCCGTATCATTTGTGGTCAAAACTCATTCTAACCCAAATCAAAATAACCCATTACTAAAATAATTCATCTTGATCCGAACCCATCCTGACCCGAACCCGTCCTGAACTGCCATCCTGGTCGACTCGACCCGTCCATTTTGCCGGGTATAATACATAGTTATGTATATTTGTAGGACCATAGCCTTGTGTTTCGCTTTTTAAATGGATTGACTCATCATTTCATACGGCCCAGCGCTCCATATTTGTGGAGCCTGAAACTTTTAATACACGCACATTTTAAAAAATTGAAATATTTTGTTAAAAACTTAAATCCATTACATAATTAGCAAGCCCTTGACATTTTTACCATTTTAGGCTCATTGGAGTCTACTAATATTTTAATGGCATTCATTTTATCTTGATAACTGAATGTTTAAAGATGACACATGATGATTTTAGAGATGCAATCTATATTTTTTTGTCTCTCTCTATCTCATATTAGATGATAGAGATTTTAATTAAATAATTAAACTAAATATCTAAAATATACATCTTTTTATATATATAACTTATAAAATTATGAGATTCTAATTATATCATATCTTAAAATATAATTTTATAATGTTTAATTTTCATTATTAGTCATTTATAATTTATTAATATTTTATATTTTCTTATTTTATCAATGGTTAATAACATTTAACATACAATATTTTTATAGAAACTAATAATAAATTTAACAAGTTAGAATTATATCACCCATGTAATACATGGGGTTCTAAGTTCTAACCTAGTATAATAATATAATATTTTAATTTTTAAGCAAATAATACAATATACATACACAAACATACTAGGCTAGATATTTGTGTATTACAAAAGTTGATTAAATAATATATATTATATAGTTAACAATAAAAATATATATTTTACAAAACGGTATTTTTACATAACATATGACTGAAATTACGTATAAGTAAAGTAATTTAATTAACTAATAAAACTATAGTATAATTTTATTAAACTTTAATTTTAAAAATTTATGGATACTTCAATATTTAATGTTGTGTGTACTCATACATAGAGAGAGAAAGAGAGGCAAGCATCCGATGTGCACGAGGGAGATGATATAGATTAAAAATTCAAGTAAATGTTGATAGTAAGTTAATATATTTAATCCGATCACATGCTACATGGTATAAAACTGTTGTTATACCCTAATTAAATCGATCAACCATTTTATTGAAACAAAAATTAATTAAAATTACTGAAGAATTTGTGGAAGACATTGGACGTCGGTAGGCTGAAGATATAACAAGGTTGTGTGGCACGTGATTGGCAATAGAAAGTGGAAATTAGTTTATTATTAATTATTATAAGGTAAGTAGTGGTCAAGTTGGCATAGGAGCGTAGGTGACTACTTTCTATGGATGTAAACCAACCTTCACACCATCACACGATGCAACCTACCTAACTCTTCTAATTCTTTTCTTAACTAAAAGTTAAAAGCAATTTGACAATATTATATATATATATTATATTATATATATATATATATATATATAATATATATATATAATATATATATATATATATATATATATATATATATATATCATACGATGCATATTTGTCATATATTATTGTTAGATGGAAAACACTAAACTTGTAAAGTTACAATCAAACACATGCCTATCATATGAAAGATCCAACCATCAATATGTATGTACGTCTGTTTCAAGGACAGCTTAAGAGTTAGGTTCCAAACCGTGATCAGTACTAGACAACATGAATATTGTTGTATCTGTATGTCAAGGATATGACGTTGCCCGATGACATATGATCCTTGAAATGCTCTAAACCCGGGGGCCTCGAAAGTCTTTCACATGTATAAGAAAAATTTTAATCTGGATATTTATTAATATAACACATTCAACAATAAGAGTCATATGAAGTACATACACACTGATGTGTGTAAACTATATATATCTTTAGTAAGGATTTTTCACACAATTGAGTTTTAATTTAAGAAATGATTATTACTCTTAAACCAACTACACACAATAGGCAAGTGCACCTATCACATAGTAGTATAGTCTTAGGTAAGAATCGAACATCAATCCGTGGACACAAGAGCTCCTGATACTAAGTCTTTGTCATTATCTGGCCGATAAAAGATGAGTTGTAAAAATTATGATTAACCAAAGTAATAAGTCTAATTAAAGTAAGTAAACAAAGATGAAGATAATCAATCAATGGAAGATATCACTTAGACTTCGAATCCGCTTAGCACAACAATGACAATATGCATGAATCTATGGTGAGATCATTTTATACACATGAAACATGGAAATAAATTAAAACCCAGTCAAGGTTATCCAATTATATAACTTGTTGGAAAGCCAGAACGATAAACACACAATAGCCACCTAAAGTTATTTTTATGAAAAACCAATGATATTATCAAGCCAATGTGAAAGATGGTTGGACTCCCGTCAGGGTTACCTAAACCCACAAATCTTTGGAAAGTTAACACGATGTACATTGGTAACCACCTCAATTTGCATAATGTAACAATAGCTATGTAAATCCCTAAACTTAAGAATGTCCTAACTTGAATACATGAACCATAAATTTGCGCATTATCTATAGCTACACATAAACAAAGCTAGGAGAATTTCATAACAAATACAATGACTTTCACAACACATGTATAAGGATGCACACTTGTTTAACATTACTAAATATTCAACCCTCATTTACTATTCCTAGCTAAATGCCATAAATCACACACTACAATATGCAATTCATGAATGAGCCTTCAAACACACACAGTTTTCCAACATCGTGTGGTTGAAACACCTTCAAGGTTCAACATATCATCAAGTCAAGCAAGCACACACTATCATTAAAGACATTCATAGCTTTGAAATTAACATTGACATAATCATCACCAAAGATTGCATACACGAAGTCAAAATATGCTAAGCTTCATCCAATCTAAGTGATAAAGAGTGTTTAGCCCATAAGGCTTACAAAAACCATAACCATACTTGAAGAGTAGAATGATAACATCCCAAATTGAGAGTTGATCAAACCAAAACAAGAAGAGGTGGGTTGTATGATGTTAGATTCTTCCTTGGAGCAATTGATCTTCAATCTTAGCCTTCTTTCTTTAATAAATGCTTCAAAAACGACTTGGAGGCTGGAGAGAGCTAGGGTTTCTTGTTCCCAAGTGAGAATGACCCAAATGAAGCTCAAACTAGGTTAAAAAGAGTGCCTGAGCCCGAACATGACCGTGTCCTAAAGTGACACGACCGTGTGAGGTGTTCTTCAACAAGATCAACATCACATGGCCATGTGATGATGTCACACAGCCATAGCAGAATGTTAGGCTTCACAACTTCACTTATTTTTCTTGTGTTTTCCATAAAACTCACCAAGTGGCCGTCCAAAACTACAAAATTCAAATCGTACATAATTAAGCATCGATCCGAATAGATATGCAGCTAAAAAGGTATGAAAATGGGGAACGATATACGTTATTAACATATCACATACCTACATACACATACGCACATATATACAAACATACACGCATGTATATGCGTATATATATTGCATCACATACACTTGCACACACACACACATATATATATATATACACACACATGTGTATGTATGTTGCTTTCTGGAAACGAAATTACAATATTATAATTATGCTTGGTATTATTTAATTTCTTTTATTATTATTAGTACACATACACACAAGCATATAACATTGAAATTTTTCTTGAGTGTTATAAAATACTAGGAAAAAAAATGTTGCTCTCAAGAAAAGAAACTAACTACGATAGTATCTTTCACGAACTTTAAAAACACTCAAGCACTATTGTACCTCCCATCCCTGATGGTAATGATAACATGACGCACTATAAGTAAAAGCAAGAAGGAATAACGTATTAGCATATTGTATAGTGAGCAAATATAGGATAACACAATGACATGTTTCGTTATATCAAAAAGGGTTCATAATTACAAAAATGGTATCGACAAAAAGGATGGTGTGTACAATGGAGTTAGAAACATTAATTTACCCCGAGACTCCATCAGTGGTTTTGCTATGAACATTAATTACTTGGTATGGTTATGATTATGGCATAATGTCAACAAAATGACAAAAGGGAAAAACAAAAGGGTACACTCGGTTAATTTGTCATGATGATCGGAGATGTCCCGAGTATGCATTGTAGTCTTCCAACGCATTGTAGTTTTTTTCTAATATAAATTGTTGGCAGTTAAAAAAAATTATTATTATTATTACTACTAGCTAGTATATTTATTTATATATTTTTGTCTATTTATGTTCATTTAAGGTTTGGAATACTTAGGTTGTGACATGCATTTAGGGCTGTCCGTAAGTTTTTGACTCGGAGCTCGCTCAAAACTCGTTTGGAAATAACTCAAAAGAATCTCGCTCGAAATCGGATGGTATTAAGTTGAGTCGAGCCGAGTTGGCTCGGTATGAAAATGAGGTAAACTTGGCTCGATTCATGGTGAGCTGAGCCGGCTCGATTTTGCACGTTTGTTAGCTCTGCTCGGTATGGCTCTAATTATTTTACTTGTACTAAATATTATTTTTATGTATATAACATATATCATGACATTTGTTTGTTTGTTAAGAGTATATTATGTTTTTCTAGTTGTTCTTTTTAGTTAAGATTATATTATGTTTTTTTAGTTTGAGTAAAGTAATAATTTTCTTTCAAAAGATTAAAACATTAGTTTATTTACAAAAAGTTTTATATTCTAGTTTAATTTCACTCCAATAGTTTTATTATTTTGAATAAAACTGAAACAAATAATAAAAATTTTAAACTGAAATTAAAACAATATAATTTTATGAAACTTAATATAAACTGAATATGATTTATCTACTATATTGTATTTATTTGCATTTGATTTTTTTAATTGTGTTTATTAATCAAAACTGAGCCTAACAAGTCGAGCCGAGCTCAAACTTAGATTTCCAGCTTGGTTTTAAATTTGAACCGAACTGAGATGGCTTGGTTTACATTCAAGCCGAGTTTTAGCTTGCCATTACTCTGTTTGGTCCTGGTCTTGAACAAGCCTAGGTACATACATTGTGTATGAGGTTTAAGATTCAATTCTATGATAAAAAGAAGTAGGAAAAGTATCATGGACAAGTCAAAATACTTAAATTTCCCGATCACGTGTGAGGTCATGTAGTAGGTACATAATACACTGATAGTTGCATGTTCACACGCTTGATGGATTTCTACATCTATCTATAAAAGAAGTTCTTCCCTGCATCTTGAACTCCAACTTAAGATTGGTAACTTCCTCATCTACATCTATCAATTCAGGTACATGTTTTTATCTAATTTCTTTTAATTTTAACACTTCTTATATATATATAGCTCTTCATGACTTTATCTTCTCTAGCTCCCAATATATAACTGCATATATAACCAATTTCTAGGGGCAGATGAATCTTTAATTCACATGATTCAAGAAGATGAAATAAACTTATCCAGGGTGATGGGTTTCCATGCGATTCGTGTCAAGTGAGCAGTCTTTTGCAGTTCATCTCTCTTTCGTTGTCTGTTCGACCTTGATTATTATTTACATATTTATAACTCTAGTTTCTTTTCTTGCTAACCTAACTCATCTTTTTGACCCCTTTAATTAAATCATATATATCTCCAGATGTTTCGTTTTGATTAATAACTTGTTTGTTAGATTAATAACATGTTTGTTGCTCACAAATTGTTTACAACTAAGCCACCAATCTAACTGATTCTTTTAGAATATAAGCTTGATTTTGAACTCATGATCGAACTTGAAGTCGAGATATATCTCATATATTGAGATAGTGGCCTTTTATAGTTAAGTAGACATTGATGGGTTGCTCTTGAGTTAGATCAATAACCCTATAATAGAAAAAGTAAGTGGAAAATAATGTTTTTAACTATTTAAGGGGTGATGAAATCAGGGTGGTTCATGTATATATGTTCATCAGTTTGAACAACTTAACGAAACAAAAGAAATATATACCTAATGATTTATAATTAACAATAATATTGCGAAATTTGTTTTGCAATTTGCCGGCAAATTTTGTTCTAATATATGTAATGATTTAAAGTTTATGCATCAGTGAAGTATTGTATTAGTTTTGTTAATCGCATATCCAGCTTTATAAATTTTTCTTTAGATGTTCGATCAATATTATTCCATACTTTTTGTGTTGGTTTCTCTCGACTGCCTATTCGATAGATTTTTATTTGGTTCTAATATATTTTATATGATTTTTTAAACAAAATTTTTCTTTTTGGTTCCTCACCTACCCATAAGCACAAATTAACAAAGGAAAAGAATTAGGTTTTCTTTATACGCACCACCTTATATATTTATGTAACATACACTAGTCTTTTCGTTTTTCTCCTAGATTTCGTTTAATGCATTATATACACACATATATTTTAACTATAAAAATGAGATTGTACGTGCGTACAGTAGTATATATTTTACATTAGTAAACATCTGAGATATTTATTTAATCTTTTCGAACGATGAATTCACAAATTCACTAAACCTATTTCTAAATCTGACATACTTTTTAATTAAAAACCTTTAGTCTGTTTATATGCTTATATATATTACGATGACTCCGGAAACTGCAGTTAAATAGAATACACGATACACTTGTGAAATCTTCTTAAAAAAATCAACAAAAATAGTATTGTGATGGTCCCCAAGTCTTGGAACTTGAGTTTTTAGCCGTCGTTAATTTACTTGGATCTGCAAATAATATTGTCAGTTGTCACCTACCACCACTAGAAGACGATTAAAATTTAAAAACAATAGAAATAACAACAGAATTCTCATGTACTATGTATGAGTTCCCACCCTATGTGGCTTGATCATCACCATCAGTGCCACCAACCACCATCATGATATAAAGTATATATAGTACTGCATGTATACATATAAAGCGTCATATTACTAATTTAATTTGGTTTTACTAGACAATATTTTATTGTTTCGCATTGGAAAACCTTCAAACATAATAAGATTGTTATCATGTGACGTAAATATCAATTAACCATAATTAATGTGTTATCCCACATAAATTTAGAGACTAGATCTGCTATCACCATCAACCTTGATCTTAGATGTTTACCTCTTTTTAACAAAAACAAAAGGTACTTCTGTAAATATAATATGCATATATATATAATATATATATATATATATATATATATATATTATATATATATATATATATATATAGATATATATATATATATATATGTATATATCAAGGTGGGACAGGCGATGAATGCGAGGTAGTAACAAGCAAAAAGACTGGTTATTTGACAAGAGTTTGCATGGAAACTGACACTAATGGAAAAAGGAGTGATTTATTTCCAAATATTTGAGGGTGGCCAGTTGCTGCAGATATGATGATAGAAAGTGACAACAGTGATCACATGTGTCAATGATATATTGTTATTGCTGTAGTGCTGTACGATGTATACTTTCTAGAAAAGTAAATAAAATGCATTGTTGTTGATTCTTGAGGTCATGTATCAGTATTACTCTTAAGATTTTCAACCAGATAAAATTGTGATTCATTTCTAGAAAGTTTGTAATAAGGAAATGTGATTTGTTAGATTTGCGACTGAATGGCACTCACAATTCGTTATCAGACAATTTTAGGGGAATTAAGCTCGAAAAAGTGTGAGGGAAATGTATTGTTTCGGATCCATTGGTGAATTTGAGACGAGTTACCAACGACCGTTCAATTTCTTGCATAAAATAAGAAAAATGTTTTTTTGAATCATTCTATTGCAAATCTATCATTAATTATCATATGGTCATGTCTGTTGAAATATTTCTGACAAGGTGAAAGTGCAATCAATTAAATAAATATGAATATTACATTTGACTAAAAGAATTATACATTAGGCGAAAAAAATGATTGCATCAATCAATATAAATAAAGATGTAACTTGTGAAGTATGAGTTCTCTGAAAAAAAGTTCAAAAGTAGAGGATATTGTGGATGTTTCATATCCCAATGCAATTCGGAGGCTAATGTATCTAATGGTGTGTAGTGTGTACCATGCTAGATGTTAGTTAAGCTTTAGTGAGGTTATTAGATTTCTTATAAATTTAAGGAAACTAGTTTTTTCTCCGTGTTTTGCGGTGGGGGATCGTTTCTTTTCACAATGCAATATGTGTTTGGTTGTTATCGGTTCGGTTCGTAAAAAATCATAAGAGCGAACATCAACGCTGGTTTCAATAATACCAAAATACCATCAACGATTTGTTCACTTATACGTGGTTGTGTTTGGTACAAGACCGCAACGGTAATATCACTTGCTTATAGCCTATGATACCGAAAAAAAAACATTTGATTTGGAATAAAACTATATATGCTTGAAAAGAATTATACCCTAAAGTTTACAAAGAACAACTAAAAACATACCTAGTCTAGTTTTGCCATAAACATGCATATGTATACAATATACACTTAAGTGTAGTGTTTTATTATATTTTCTTACTCATCATCTTTTTCAATTCTTAGTTTGACAAAATATGTTAATTTAAAATTAAATGTATAAAACCTTAAAACCTAGACTTGAATATATAAAATATAAATGCATAAAACTAAGCTTATAACACCTTGAAACCTAAATTTAAATAAATAAAACGCGGGATTAAATAGAATATAATAGTAACTTTTGGATTGGTAAAGAAATAAAATAAAATAAAATAAATGATTATATCTAACCCGCAACAAAAACGTAAACTTAATAGGAAAAATAGTTAAATATTACAAAAAAATTACTGTAACAACCATGTTGGCTCTTAATATGTACAAGAACATTAAAATCGAATCATAGACACGACATTTAACTTGCAATTATTGTCTGGTATCAATATCATATAAAATTCAACAAACAATAATGTATGCAAAGTGTTAATGTTTTAAAAAAGTACATCTTACAATTCTATGCTCCACTTTATGTGCTTAGGATGTTTACTATAAGAAATAAACTTTATGTTGCTACTATGTGAAAGAAAGGGAAGAGGAAAATGACAGGGGCCATTCATGTAAAAGACCAAATATATGTGATCAAAACATAAGAATCACATTGTTAGTGATGCCGATATGGTTCTTAGGTATGTAAGAAATTAATCTTGCAGAGGAACTTATTTAGGACACATACCCATACACAAAAGCAAAAACAATAAAAGTTTCTAGACAGCAACACATCTCTTAATTTAGGGACCTCTAGTAAATTTGTAACGATAAAATTGGAACATACAAATCGAGGAAATAATTCAAAAAACTTTTTTTTGTCACAAATGGATAGTTATACTGGTGTATGTTTCATTATCTAACACTCTTAGGATTTTAATCTAACCTAATTTTTTACTTCAAATAATATGATCAATTTGTTTACATATAACGATGGCACCAGAAATCACAGTTAAACAATAATACCTGTGTGAAATCTTTATATAAATTACGAAATAGAATTGTGAAAATTTGGTGAATATAGCACGAAACATTGGATCTACAAATCTTGGATCTTGAGTTTTTTTGCCATTATCGCTTACATAGATGTTAGATCTACAAATACTGTTGTCACCTACCACCACAAAAGGACGATTAAAGTGTTGGAACAACATGAGAAAAAGATAACTCTCATATATGGCTGTTGCCTATGTGGATTGATCAACACCACCCGTACCACCCACCACCATCAGGATACATAGTAATGTTACCATCGTATAAAGAAAGCTTTGGTAAATAGACATCTCAATATTTTAAATCACAACCCAAAATTTTTATACGTGCCGTATAGCCCCATACGCGTCGTATAAAGGGGTCGTATAGGGTTGTATGTGTCGTGTAGGGTTATATGTGTCGTATAGCCCTCTGACAGCCGCTTGAATATTTCCTCGTAGTCAGTGTCGAAATTCGCTATACGCGTCGTATAGCCCTATATGTGTCGTATAAAGGGGTCGTATAGGACTATATGGGGCGTATAGCTCTCTGACAGCCCCCTGAATTTTTCTCGTGTTTAGTGTATTCGACCCTATACGCGGCATATAAGGGGTGTCGATTTATATGAGTTGGTGTCGATTTATATGAGTTGGTGTCTTTATACTATGACCCATTGCAAATTTAATTTGATTTTGTTGAATTGTATTTATTGTGGCACGTAAATTTATGGACTACATCTTACATCACTATCAACCTACTTACCTGTCTGCCTTTTTTTATCAAAAACAGGAGTACTTCCGAATAAAGTAAATTGCAATTTTTATACCTGTGCTTTAGGGGTGTTTACAGGTTCAACCTTAGCTTAACAGTTTGTATACCTGAGTTTACACATGCTAACATTTTACGTACCTCTGTCCAATTTCCGTTAAACTACCATAAATCTCCCCCTATGTGCTCCTCACGTGAGGGGCAAAACTGTCAATTCACCCAATTTATTAATCTTTTAAGAGTAAATTGCAAATTTCATACCTGTGTTTTAGGGGTGTTAACAGGATCAGCCCCAGCTTAACAGTTTGCATACCTGAGTTTACAAATGCTAACATTTTACGTACCTCCGTCAAATTTTTGTTAAACAACCAATCTCCCCCACGTGCTCCTCACGTGAAGGGCAAAACTATCAATTCATCGTGAGAAGCCTCTACACAACTCTCTCTCCAAACCCTACATTCCATCCCCTCCCTCCAAAACCTCTCATCGGAGACTCTCAAACTCACTGTCATCCCATCGTTGCCTCATCACCCTCAAACCCTACCCCGCCGCCCACATCAGCCACCTCGCCGTCAACAACCACCACCTCTACGCCGCCTCTGGCGACCGCATCCATGTATTCGACATGACGTCGTTCTCCCTCATCGACATTTTCACCGTCAACGATTCCTCATAAGGTTTTATCAAATCCCTCATGTTTTATAATGGAAAAATATTCACATCTCATCGGGACAGTAAGATCAGAATATGGAAACTAACGGAACATAAACGACATAAACACGTCGGAACCCTACCGACGGTGGAAGATTAATAAATTGGGTGAATTGACAGTTTTGCCCCACACGCGAGGAGCACGTGGGGGAGATTTAACAGTTATTTAACGAAATTTGTACGAAGGTACGTAAAGTGTTAGCATTCGTAAACTCAAGTATCCAAATTATTAAGCTGGGGCTGATCCTGTTAACACCTTTAAAACACAAGTATGAAAAATACAATTTACTCTTAAAAGATTAATAAATTGGGTGAATTGACAATTTTGCCCCTCACGTGAGGAGCACGTGTGGAAGATTTAACGGTTGTTTAACGGAAATTGAACTGAGGTACGTAAAGTGTTAGCATTCGTAAACTCAGGTATGCAACTGTTAAGTTGTAGTTGATCCTGTTAACACCCCTAAAACACATGTATAAAAATTGCAATTTACTCTTCCGAATATGTATAAGAGAATTTTTAGCTTTCACTTTGACAAGACTTTTAACTTAAAATTCCCTTTCACTTTGACAAGACTTTTAACTTAAAATTCCCATTCACCAATTCATTAACAATTTTCCCCTGAGCGTCGGTACTCGCCTTTTGAGTATTTACGCTTGTGTTTTTAGGTCTTCCTCGTGTGTTTTGGCGCTTCGCGCTTTTATTGAGGTCTTTTGCCTGTGTTTTTTCGGTCTTTAGCATGTGTTTTGAGTTCTGTCGCTGGTAAAACTAACAACTTGCTTGGAATCCCTTACTCATGTTTGGGGTATGTTTTATGGAATGAAAAAGTAAAAATGACAAAATAAGATAAAACTATGGCCGAAACATTTAAAAAAATTTCCTTGTGTAGGAAATATAGTATATTAACATGCATATCAAGGTGGGACAGGTGATGAATCATGAATCTAAGGTGGTAACATGCAAAAAAAAGATTGGTTATCTGACAAGAGTTTGCATATATGAAAACCGACACAAGTGATCATGAAAAAAACTTCAGTGTTTTTTACCGAATATTTGATGGCAGTTGCTGCAAATATGATGATAGAAAGTGACACCAGTGATCACATGTGTCAATGATATATGGATGGTGGGTTCATGTGTAAGAAGAGTACTGTAACATGTAAAATCCTTAGAAAACAAAGGTTTCATGGTTATTAATATTTTTACTTAAGGAATACTGCAATATTGCAATGTTATGTATAGTATGATTAATGTATGGATACTAAACATATAAATGTACGTACATTATTATATACATATGTATGCATAGCCTAAAAGATATTGTATTGTTATTTCAAAGGGTGCATATCATTTTATGTAATGACGGTACATATTTTAGAAGAAAACTAATATAACTTGTAAAGTTATTCTTGAAACTGTGATGAAATGTGCCTTAAGATCATAAGATTCACTATACAGATCTTGAAATTCACGATTTTAAGTATCTAATACATTTGATTTAATTAGACATTTTTTCTCGATCGGTTCATATGTACTTTTGATTTTATTACATGTTTTTATATCTATGTTTGACAGATGAGTCAAATATTAATTTTAATCATTTCTTATTTCTATAAATTTCGTTTGTGCCTGTCATTTAAGTTAATTCTTTTACTAAATAAAGATAATAGTTAAGGTAGAAGCAGCAGTAGCGATATATGGTGACAAAGTTTATTAAATAATAATAAATCAATAAGATAAATGGGTTAGATCTAAAGGTAATAATAATAGTAATAAAAAATAATATTATATAATAATTATATTACATTCTATTTATAAGACATCGTAAGAAGAATAATGATTTACAAACTTTATATACAACAAGATACAAGTGAAGTACATGCGTTAACTTGTCAGGTGGGTGACGAATAAACCATTTAATTGCAAATCAAAATGAATTGTTTGTGTTACAAGCTTTTTATACGTTTAAATGCAAGTGAAGTGCATGCGTTAACTTGTCGGATGGGTGACAGATAGACTAGTTAATTGCAAATCAAAATGAATTCTTTTTTTATACATCTAGATACAAGTAAAGTGCATGCGTTAACTTGTCGGTGGGTGACAAATAGACTAGTTAATTGCAAATCAAAATGAATTCTCTTTTTATACATCTAGATACAAGTGAAGTGCATGCGTTAACTTGTCGGGTGGGTGACAAATAGACTACTTAATTGCAAATCAAAATGAATTCTCTTTTTATACATCTAGATACAAGTGAAGTGCATGCGTTAACTTGTCGGGTGGGTGACAAATAGACTAGTTAATTGCAAATCAAAATGAATTCTCTTTTTATACATCTAGATACAAGTGAAGTGCATGCGTTAACTTGTCGGGTGGGTGACAAATAGACTAGTTAATTGCAAATCAAAATGAATTCTCTTTTTATACATCTAGATACAAGTGAAGTGCATGCGTTAACTTGTCGGGTGGGTGACAAATAGACTAGTTAATTGCAAATCAAAATGAATTCTCTTTTTATACATCTAGATACAAGTGAAGTGCATGCGTTAACTTGTCGGGTGGGTGACAATAGACTAGTTAATTGCAAATCAAAATGAATTCTCTTTTTATACATCTAGATACAAGTGAAGTGCATGCGTTAACTTGTCGGGTGGGTGACAAATAGACTAGTTAATTGCAAATCAAAATGAATTCTCTTTTTATACATCTAGATACAAGTGAAGTGCATGCGTTAACTTGTTGGGTGGGTGACAAATAGACTAATTAATTGCAAATCAAAATGAATTCTCTTTTTATACATCTAGATACAAGTGGAGTGCATGCGTTAACTTGTCGGGTGGGTGACAGATAGACTAATTAATTGCAAATCAAAATGAATTCTCTTTTTATACATCTAGATACAAGTGAAGTGCATGCGTTAACTTGTCTGGTGGGTGACAAATAGACTAATTAATTGCAAATCAAAATGCATGAATTCTATGAGTCATGTAAGTGTGAAGAATGATAATCTTTGATCTTTATTAAAACAACTGATCACTATATATAATACAATAAGATGAGTAAAATAAAAAACTAATTCTACCTATTTACGGAAATAAAAACAACAAAATAGACAAAATCAATATTCAAAATAAATGTAAATAATTGCCAATAATGCGTGAAACATTATCGGCTAACAGTAGGCTCACTTAGAACCATTTTAATCGAGCAAACCAATAAGCAAAATTCAAGTGGTTATCTTCACATAAACCATGTAATGTAGGCATACAATTTTTGATATAATTTTATGAGCCAACAAAAAGACCTGCTTTACATATGATTTGAATTTCATGTGGTACAATGCTGATGTGTTGGAATGACAATGATAATCGATAACATTTGCGATGTGTTTGATATCCACGTTTAAATTTTGTTGAATTTCTAAGAAAATCCTAATATAAAGTAAAAGTTGAAAAGTTCCTGGTCATGATTAAAAAAAGTTATATTATAGATTTTGAAAATAATTAAACTTTTACTTGGAAATGGGTCAAAACTCAGAATCTTCCACCCATTTTCCAAAAAAATTATAATTTCTATTCATACTTGTTCAATATTTGGTCTCTAAATTAGGTTTCAATGGTACAGTAAATTCCTCAGAATTACTCGTAAATACACACGCAAAATAATACAGGCGAGGTTATACATATATAGCATCATTCTCTACTTGTTATACTCCACCCCTTAAAATTTTATTTTAAAATTTGTCATATTTAACCTTGGCAATTTTCTTTTTATTTTTTAATAGTATTTGTCAGGCTATAAAATATGACTATATGTAATAATTATATATTTGATAAAACAATCTTACAGTTTTTATACTTAATTATGTTTGGTATTTAAATTTAAATAGATGTTCGTTTACAAAATAAAAAAACTAAAAAAAGATTTTAATCTAAATTAGTGTATGACTCGACAAACAATACATATATAAATAACGAATTCAACTAGCATCAAGGTTTTGTTCATTGAGACATGCAACTAAAATTTTTACGTAAACAACGTTAGAGGAAATACATTGACTATACTTGAAAGTCAAAATAAAAAACCAGTATATTAAAATTTTCACAATAAAACGTTAATGAAAACAAGAATGTAAAAACGTTTATGTAAATTCAAGTTTACAACAAGAACAGTGACGATGGTATAAAACTTATATAAAAAAATAACCAATTAAAAAAATTCATGTCTAAAGTTCAAGAAAAATAAGCCTATCGTAATGGTAGTGGCGTGATAACATTTCATATTTATATAATAAAACGAAACCATATTAAAATAATAACAATAACATCTTAACTTTTTAAAAGAAAAAAACGTTAAAAATCATACATATTGTAAATTATTTTGAGAACTCGAATAAATTTAAAATTTTGGATTGTTATATACTAGAAAGATCAAATTAATACTACTAAAAATATTCATGATCAAAGATATAAAAAAGACAAAAAAGGAAACAAAATGGTTAAATGTATTTTTATTAAAGTTTAAAGAAAGGGTTATAACAAGTAAAAATGTTTCAAAGAGGATATGTATAGGAACACCCAATAGTAATTACCCACCAACTATTGGTCGCAAAATAGACGCATTGGTGAGTTTTTTTAAAAGGGTGTTGAGGGAAAAAAATATTTACTAAAAAGAGTGATTTCAAAAATATTTAAAAAAATAGATATTTTTTATTTTTATTAATCTATTACTCTTTTGACTAAAATAACTTTAAAACTATGTACCACGGTAAAAATCAATGCGTAATTATCATATCGGTGACACACACACAAATATCTAATTTTATTGATTTCAAGTGTCTCATGAATATGTGAAGAAAAATACAGTCAAAGAGATTCTAAAGATAGAACGAGTTTTTTAGCTTACCAAATTATTAACTTTGCAATAACATTGGGTTCTAAATTTTGAATTTCAAATCATGGCTATGAAGTTTATGATGTTGTTGGGTTGAAAATATGTTGTTATAAACATATTAATTAACAAAGTTCGAGTCAACGTAGATGTTAATTTCTTGCACAATGTTATGGCCCTTGCCCATTTCGCTTCGCGATTTCATGATAATGTTTTGACGTTAGTTTTTTACAATCTTACGCCCTTGCCCTTTCAGCACGTGTTTTCATAGCAATGTTTCAACGTTAGGCCTTTTTATGGTTTTATGTCACTGCTTTAATGCGAGATCTTAATGCTAGTTTTGTTATAAATCTTGAAATAGTTTAGCGTTCATGTGGTCCACATATGCAAACAAAAATAGTGTTTTCTCGATGACAATATGTGATAGACACCCATTCCTTTCTATGTCCATATTTCATCTATTCGGTTTATAAAATTTTGATTAGTATAAAATATATTATATATTTTTTCACTAAAATAATTTTGGTTTGTTTATCTTCAACGATGACACATGAAATCTCTAGTTAAACAATTGTTACATGTCTAAAATCTTTATTGAAATAAAAGGGATGGTACATGAAGTCTCTAGTTAAACAAATGTTACATGTCTAAAATCTTTATTGGCACAAAAAAGAACTGCGAAAACCTGATGAATATATGTGTTATGACGAAATGTTGGGTCCGCAACTCAACAAGTATTGAATCTTGAACTTTTAGTTGTCTCTAACTTATATATAAAGATAATATTGTCAGCTACCAACACTAAATAATGATTAAAACAAAATGAGAAAAACAAAAAGAGTTATTCGTGTACAAGTTACTGGTGATAACACATGATTACCCATGGCCATCACCTATGTGGCTTGATTATCACCACCAGTGCCACCCACCACCATCACGAGCGGACTTATATAGAACGTAAACGTTACTATCGTTTTCTATAAAGTATTATATCATTTTGTACACTTACTTTGTAGGACGACTAAGGGACTGTTTGGCAGCCTCTTAATCAGCCGCTTAATGGTTCAGATGTATGAATGGTTCAACATTTAATGGTTTAGGCTGTTTGTTTCGCAAGCAAATGTTTGAATAGTTCATGCATTTGCCTCTGAATGGTTCAACATTATACTAGTGCTGAATGGTTAAGAGGTTTATTGTTGAATGATTAAAACCTCTTATCTGAATTGGTCAGACAATTACATTTTAATAGTTAAACGATATACTAGTTTTTAGTGGTTCAGACATCTTAATGGTTAGACCTTTTATCGGTTCAGCACTTAATCATTCAAAAGTTGTCAAACAACCCCTAAAAGCCATATTAAACTGCTGATGGAAAAAGATAGTTGTTGCAATCGATTGAAACTGATAGACCATATGTTCAATGATGGATGGTGGGTTCGTACGTTTAACATACAATTTCTATAAAGCTGAATAGCGCGTTGTTATTGGTCTTAGAGGTGTATTAATTAGAGTGTTACGTATAAAATTCGAGGTAGAACGAAAGGAGTATTAGCCCTTTACCTAGGTATCAATGCATTTATATGTATATGTGTGTATATTCAGGGAGAGGGACGAATTCCCGTACAAAAATGAAAAAGGCTGCAAACTCTACGAAGTGCACGAAAGTGGTACTGGTTGATCACTTGACCTCACTTAATACTTAATACTTGCATAAAAACTTACATATCAATCTTGTAAATACCAAGAAAAAAATGGTCATCTTTCAATGGAAAAGACATTATTGTTCAAATATTTTTTAAGTAAACACTTTGTATAAAAGTATTAAGCTTGTTTAAATTCCAACAAAGCTTCGAATGCGCTAATTTTCTAAAAAACATAGCATAAAACACACTATGACACGCGAGGGGGGAGATAAAGGTCAGAGAGATTACGGGAGATCGAAATAGAGAATTAATAATACTTTAATGTTCTTTTGAAGGCTTATCGTTTTTGAAAAATAATTGATTCTAAGAAAAAGTAGATGAGAAGAAGATATATACAACAAAAGCAATGATTTTTCAAGCACTGGCAACATGAGGGGATGATATTTTAATGCAAATTGCATAATACTCGACTTCAAAAGATGTATGGAACTCGATTGAAGTTTAATATCTAAGAGTAGAACTAGTTAAGAATGCATGTGTGCAAACTGTGACAAACGAACTAGGGACTTTAAATATGAAATAAAACAAAAGCATAAACTGCTTTATGATAAAGTTGGGGAGTGTAAGAGCCTATTTTAAAAGTCTTGGTTTAATTTTTAAAGTTAAAACAATTATAAATTATCACTTAACTAGGTTTTTAAATAAGTTTCTATCAATCGGGACATCTATCGAGCAGTATTCAAAGGATGAAAGTTATGCAATTTGAATAAGCAGTGAGAAGAATAATAACTTTTGAAGAACGTCTTAAATGTCAAGATGAAACGGAGGAAAACAATCGCTATAAACTCTTGATGGCATGATCAAGTAATCATCTTGAAAGTTGGCTCCATGAAAAAGAAAACGATGATCAAAGCTATGACAGGGGTACGTAATGAAAGAGATTTTGGCAAAGGAGAAAGAGGTCATGGAAGAAGTGCACCCCTAGAAATAGAGACAAAAAAAGCTAAATTGCTACGAACATTGTGAATAAGGTCAATTGCATACGAGTGCACAAAGTGAAAAGATAGGGAGAAAGAAAAGTGATAAGAGGCTCATCTCGTGTGAAAGAACAGATCAACAC
Source organism: Flaveria trinervia (assembly GCA_025506515.1). NCBI lineage: Eukaryota > Viridiplantae > Streptophyta > Magnoliopsida > Asterales > Asteraceae > Flaveria > Flaveria trinervia. The sequence continues at coordinate 85,858,669 of CM046441.1, read as the reverse complement.
AATTGTGAAGAGATATCGAGTCTTGAAGACAATCCTTAGACAATATTTAGTTTAAAGGGTGATTAGAATGAAAGTTTGAAATAAATATTTAGTATAGGAGCTTTAGCATTAAAATTGTAAAATAGATTAATGGGTTAAAATATCTTTGAAGTTAGTAAAAGGGTTATTGTGTAAACGTAGAAACTTATAAATTGTTTATACTATGATAGGGTTCATTTTGTTTAAATGAAGTCGTCAAGAACGATGTCAGTTTTTGTAATGCATTATACAATAAAGTTTAGTTTATCAAAAATTTGTTCTTGATTCCAACAAATATATTGATAAGCTTAATGCACTATGTTATAATGTTTTCCTCACTCCAAGAACGTTTACCCATGTGCTTGACCCCTTCAACTTATTCATTATTGAAGGCAATGTCTCTATTGTAGCTCTCTGTAGTGTCACACCCTCATTGGGATGTGATCAGAAAATGTAAATGTAATCTTTCATATTATCTAGTGTGTAAAACAATAGAACCGAAAAATTAGACTTTTTGTTATGTCATAAACTTAGGGATTTAGATTTAAGATTAAAAATATCAAGTGGTATGTCACAAACTTATTCTTGATCACGTGTGAGCTTGTAGTAGGTACATAATACATTTGAAAATTTAATTATTGCAATTAGATTCACGGCTTGATAGATATATCCATCTATAAAAGGAGCTCCTCCCTACACCTTCAAACTGAAAATATAGTACATTCATTAACAACATACCCATTCTAGGCACATCTTTTAGCATAACTTTCTTCTTCTTTAGCCTTGAACAATATATCTTTTTGCCCTTCCTGACCTTTTCCTCTCACATATTCCCAATTTTCTAATTGTTTAACAAATATCTATGACATGAGAATCGTTTGATACCGATAAGTTAAGAAGATGCAAGAAACGTTCAAGGGTGATGGGTTTCCATGCGATTCATGTTAAGTGAGCAGTCTTTTGCAGTTCATCTTTCTTTCGTTGTCTGTTCGACCTTGATCCTTTACATATTCAAAGCCCTGGTTTCATAGTTTATATTTATAGGGTTTATACTCTCTTTATATACTCATAGTCTTTTAGGGAATTGGAAAGATATTTCATCCTAATACGTACTTTTATTAGGATTATTAGTCTTACAATTGAAGAAAAAAAATGAAAATATCTTTAATAGTAAATAAAAATATATATATATGTAAGTATTTGAACCTGTGGTGGAATCGGGTTGGATTATGTAATGTTTATTATTTTAATAAACAAAACAAAACCCAACTCCATGATCTAACGATACATCAAATTCCTGACACGGGACAAAGTTATTTTGAACATCATCTTTTTGCTTTGGTCTAGTCTAGCTGGACATATAATGTCCTATATATATAGCTTAGTTATCATCTAGCTTTTTTTTTACCAGCAATTATTATCTATCTACCCAACAACTCTAAGTGGTTACCAGTTTTGATATATATTGTTAGAAAAAACTGAGGTTTGCTACCAAAGTTAGATTTTCATGCATGAGGAAATTAAACATCTTTGTGCAATTGTGTAAACTATTATAACTTTGTGCGATAAATCAAGGGTAAATTATGTTTAATTAACTTTGTTTTGTGAATTATCCGAGTTACTTTTGTCTAGTGGTTCGAGAGGAAAGTGGGAGGTTTTGACTATCTTAAAGGTTCAAGGTTCAAATATTAACATTAACGAATTATTAGTAACTTGATGTTAATAATTAGTAACAACTAACATGTAGTTCAATAAAATTTTATACTATATACACATATACAACTAAATGCAACTATATTTTCTTTTACATATTGACTATTAGACTTTGTTAAATTGTTTAATTTGTATTCTAATATTTAATTTTGAATATATATATTTTTTTCTTATAACTTTTGAACATAATATTTAAAAAAATCAAAGTATTCCACCATAAGATGCTTATTTTTATCTAAGTTTCATTTAGAACCAAATCGGATCAAATAACATATTTTTTATTCATCTACAACGATTTGATGTTTTTAAGTTTGAGTATACTTTTAGTACATGTTTATTTTTAGTTAGTTTTAAACATAAACTTTATTCAAAACTGAGTTGTAACTAAACTTTGTGTATCGTAAGTTTGAATATATGTGATGTAGTTATTTCTAGCTAGGGTTGTGAAGTGATTACTTTTAGTATAGCTTCAATATAGAATTTATTTAAAACATAGCTCTTGCAAAGCGTGACAAAAATCCACTAATTATGGTTAGTTAATGAATTCAAAAGGTTTGCCTCTCATTCATTAGTGGTCATTGGTCAAGTCTTTATATGAAGAATAATATTGTTAATTTTGTTTTGCAGCTTTTCATCAATTTATGATTGTTATATATCATGTTAACAACTCGAACATTAGATTTCGGTCTGATCATATAACAAATGAGTAAATGTTTTGATGTAGATGGCATTAATTTAATATACTTTTTATGCTTTTTATACATAAAAAGTTTTATAATGAATAAACTAATAATGGGTGGAGTTCCCTTGTACCTTCACCTACCCGAGGTCACAAACAAAGAAAAATAAGGCTTTCATGACAGGAACCAGTAATATTTATGTAACATACACCGAATCCTAATTTCTCCCCACTTTCATATAATAAATGTACAGTATCTTTCTTACCTTTTATTAAATATCTTATGTAACTCATTAATATTTTTTTATTAATTTGTTTATATATAACACTAATATAGGAAGTCTACAATTAAACAATGTTACATGAGGTCTGAAATCATTATTAATTAAACTTACCTAATTGAATTATGAAAAGTCTTGCAATATGTAAACACCAGTTCACCTACCACCACTGAAAGACGATTAAATTAACCAAATGAAAAAAGAAGAAATAAATTAAGAACAGGAGTTCAGAGTTATATGAATAACTTAATTTGATTGTATTATAAGGTAATAGATTGCGTGTTATATGAACCATTGTCTAGTGCATGTGCGTTTAAGTTTCTATATATGTATGTGTGTGTGAATTATATATGCATATGATCAAGGTGGGACAGGCGATGAATGTGAGGTGGTAACAAGCAAAAAGACTGGTTATTTGACAAGAGTTTGCATGGAAACCGACACTGCGTAGTGATAATGTAAAAGGGTTCGATCAGTGGTTCATTTTTCGAATATCTAACGCTGGGCTAGCTGTGGGCCTGTGGCAAGAGTCGTATAATGTATAATTCCTAGAAGACTAGCTAGATGTGGATTTATGTTTTTTGAGGTGTGTTACAATGTTATGTATGAAATCAACAGCAGATTCATAAGGAGTTTTAGGTACCTTTTATAGATTTAAAGGTTACCATTTATATATACTAAGTTTTGGTTATTATATATACGAACTGTTACTAATAGATGTCCCCCATTGCAATGTGTCATTGCCGAAAAACAATTGCATCTGAACGTGAATCTTATCAGAAATCTTATCTTTAAAATGAGCAATGGATTAACGATCGAGGGTATTCCGGCCAAAAAGAGTTAGTCCCCACACACACAATGACCAAAAATGATTTACCAGTGTAATTGGGTGATATATATATATATATATATATATATAATATATATATATATATATATATTATATATATATATATATAATATCTTCTTTCTGGTAATTATATGTCATTATCGACATATTACCCCACCTGAAACTTTACTTTTTACTGTCCTTTTTTTGGGTTCTTATTAGATCGATGTATTGTTGATCTGTCAAGAATTAAAGACATATACTGGCATAGTAGCATTCAATGATATCCACTTTTCAACGATATGTCGTAAGTTACTCATTCGTGTGTTGTATAAATCGGTTAAATTAGGTGTAAAATATTTTATTTTGTATTCTAATAATTAACTTTAATGAACTTGTGTATTACACATATTTAATAAATAAAATATGAAATATGATAAAAATGTATTAGTTATAAAACAATTTGCTATCAAATATATGATTAAAATTACGTATGAGTACGCACTATAAGTAGTAAAACGAGGATATCAACTTTTTGAGCTTTTGTTTTTTTAACTTTTTTCGTATTTCAAAAAAAATTAACTTTTTTGTTTGAAAACGAACCGTTTTAAAAGAAATATCATTTTGAAAAATTTTCTTACTATAACTTTCAATTTGATTTTTTTTATTTTTAGAAAATTTAGTTTCTAAAACATCAATTGTAAAATATTTTGTATTTTTAAAAAGGTTTGATGCTTTAAAAATATTTTTTGTTTTATAAAGTTTCGTTTCTTTAGAAATAGTATTAATAAAAAGATATTTTTCCTAATTTATTTAAAAGCTATTTTTAATCTTTAAAAAAGTTGAATAATATTATTAGTATTAATATAATTATTTAATAGAAAAGAGAAATGAATTGTTTTGATAAAAAGAAGTGTGATATTGGCAAGTGTCCACCTTTTGTTAAATTAAAAAGGTTTTAAATAGATTGAAAGATCAAAATATTTAATTAAACAAGTTAAATACTTCAGCCGAAAATGAACTTTTTAATCAACTAAAATGAATTAAATAGTTTGATACAAACATATTATTAAACAAGATTGTTATAACAACTTAAATATAACTAGTTTTGTGTTATAATTCAGGATAGAGTACTCGCTTATATATAATATACACATAGTGGCTTTAGGGTTGTACAAAAAGTTCGTGGCTCGAAGCTCGCTCGACGTTCGTTCGAAAAAAGCTCGAATCTAAACGAGCCGGCTCGGCTCTGCTCGAATTCTAAACGAGCCAAACTCGAGCCAGGGTTAGCTCGGCTTGTGGCTCGATTCATTGGCTCGGCGGGCTGCCTTAACCCTACCAGTCTCGGTGCATATAATATATATATATATATAGTATATTTATTATTATTACTACTACTACTATTATTATTATGATTATTATTTTTATATTAGGATTTTAAAAATAAAAATGGATTCTTTTTAGAAAATTTACGTATTTTGTTTAAAAAATTATAATATGATAGTAAATTGTTTTATATTCAAAATAATAATCTTTGTTCCCATAAGTACGGAGTACCCACAACATGTAAAGTCTTAATATATATTTTTTGTGATTTCATATAACTTAATGTGAAAAATTAAAAAAAATTAATCGAGCCGGTTCTAACGAGCCGAGCTTTTCACGAGCCGAACTCGAGCCGGTGTTTTGAGCTCATTAAAATTTCCGAGTCAGCTCGGCTCGGCTCAATAAGCTTCGAGCTCGAACCCATCCTGGCTCGGCTCGACTCGTTTACAGCCCTAACTGACTCTCATTTTTTGACTTAACATATTGCAAATATTGCAAAAATTTCTAGATAAGACTTCTATTTAACTTTTACTTATCTACTCGTCGGTATTCTTTATAAAATGTTAATATCATTAGTTATGGCCCATAATCAAGATTCCTATATTTTGTGATTATAAATGACATCTTGGGTATTTAAAAACTTTCAAAGAATTCTATTTAGACATTTAGTTACATATGAACCAAAAGTTAAAACATATTGGGTGCCAATTATATTTTTCACTTGCTAACTTATCATTGACAAAGCAAAGATAGCCAATCCACCAAGTTCCTTTGATGTCAAGCCCACATTGTCTTTGCCATCTAGTGATAGTGTTCCTAAATCCTAATCAATAATAAAGGCCCAACTCGACCGAGTTAGACAGTTATGACTCTAAAACTGACTCGGTAGTTGGGCATGATGAGCTCATGGGTAGATGTGGCCCCTCACCATAAACAAAAGTGACCCTAAAAGTTGCAAGTTTTCCCTCTTTGATATAATTCGATATCTTGTATCTACTTCATTACCACACTCTCATTCCCTCTATTTTCACTTCAAAATGGCCTCTAAAATCTACCAAATTCTCTCCATCTCTTCTTTCTTTGCATAACCCTAGATTCTTCGGCTGCGGCGGTGGGTCAGGAGTGTCCATATCCATGCTACCCACCACCTGTTGGTGGCGGAGGTGGTGGTGGAAACAATCAACCACCAACCACATTTTCGCCGCCTTCTCCAAGTGGGAATTACCCTCCACCTTCCACTATATTCCCATACAACCCTCCAAACCCTAACTACTATGGCGGTGGACCGCCACCCGACCCTATAGTCCCATGGTTCCCTTATTACTCCCAGAAGCCATCTCATAGCACTGATCAACCTTCATCAAAAGGCAACCAAATAGGATCGAGGGTTGTAATCTTTTTGATCAATTGTCTATTTCTCTTGTTGTTACTTATTCATTAAATCAGCTAGCTAGTACTAAGAAGGAATTCTTTATGTTTCTTCTTCTATCGACTATGGTGTTAGAGTTGTTGAAGAAATGCAAAATGGAAAAAAAAAAGAAGAAAAAGTAGAGGCAAGAAAGTGGTGAAGAGATGATAGAGGGGCACCATGTTGACTACTTTTCTTTATTTTAGTCTTCTTTATCAAAATGTTATCATTTTTATATATTTTGTTAGTCATTGATGTACTATGGTTGGTTCATGAAAATTAGAAGTCGTTGATTCATTATGCTTTTTTTTTTTACTTTTTGTCACTGATTTTAAATTGTGTATGAAACAAGCGAAATACGGAGCATGTTTATTCAGTTTTATTTACGTTTACTTTGTAATGTATAACATAATGTTACGTTCTTCAATATTACGTAAAATAACAATATGTCATTACATAATACTACAATACAATGTGATATGATTAGTTCCCTGCAAGAGATATTAAAAAGTACTAAAATTACAATACATATATATAAAAAAAGGTGAGTACATAATCGAGCACAATTTTAGCGAGTGAAGAAAAAGAGAACTTTAATACACTACTTTTAAGGTACATAAATATATTTATATATTTAAAACACTGGCGGAGCTTGGGCCGGGATAGACATATTTTTTCATCCGTAATGTTAAATTTTAGCCCGATAGTGTAAATTTTTGGTCCGGTAATATAAATTTTTTTATAAATATCGAGTTCGCCCCCCTTATAAAATTAATTATGCTCTCGCACCCCCTACAAAATAGTTCAAGCTCCGTCATTGATTTGAAATTATACTGTTTACGACAATTAAAAAATCACTCGCGGCTGTGTTTCTTTATCTGAATGTCTCAATTAATAATTGTAAGCAAATTGTTCCTTTTTGTTTTTATTGGCTCGTCACAACAAATAAAATCAATTTTACAAAATTATATTTTTCTTTGCAAGCGGAAGAAAAAAAAAAAGAAAAGAAGAAGAATAAAAGCCTGGTCTTGGGCCAAAAGTTGTAATGAATTCTAAAATTCCAATCCTAAATTTGACGGCCCAAACCAATTTATTTCTCCATATAAGGAACAGGCTTTACCTTCTATAATAGAATAAGGCCCAGGCCCAGGCCAGGCCCAGGCTTTATGCATCTTTGATCAACATTCAACAGGACGTAGCAATCTAATCTTTTCCACATAGAAACTCTTATACGTTTTTAACTTTTATACATCACGTAATACTAGAAAGTTTTTTTTTTACCTACTTCAATATTGTCCTTAACTTGTAATGTTTTCCCATACAAAGGGTACTTTAGTAATTTCCTAATACGATCTACCATGAGACATATGTAGGTACAACAACTTACTTGGTACATACCCATCTTAGATTCCTCACATACCATCATGAAAACAACATGATCAAGTGGCAACACCAACTGCTAAGTAGCCCGGTTTCAATCCAGTGCGCGTGTGAACTCCTTTTGTCTCTCTAACTCGCGATCCTGTGATTGCTTCATGCCCTTTTTGTTTCTGTAAATTCAACTCCTTTTTCTTCTCTTGTATTCTTCTCGAAGGTTCTTGAAGACGGTTTCTGTTAGTTAAAGAAGTTGACGAACTGGGTCTCGGGTTTGATGAGTTGGCCATATTTGATGGAACTTTTCTCGTGCTTGGAGCCATAGTGGCGGTTCGTGGTCTGTTGGGTGTCTTATTTGTTGATATAACCTGTTGTTTCAATGCATGGAATTAGATTCTTTTAAGGAATGAAAGGACTGCTGAAGAATGATCTATATACCTTGTTTTGATCTGAAGAACGAGCAGATTCTTTGTAGAATGAAGGCATTGGCGTTGCTTTAAAGTTGAAACTTTTTCTAGACGGTGTTGTCTCTGCTGCAGCCCTTTTTTCCTGATAATTCAAATAATTGAATATATAAGTAATTAAATATCTCGACGAAAAAGGACACTTGAAATGTTTATCTTGCCTCTTTCCTCCTTTCTGCTCGTTGATCGCTTTTAAAAGTGAAACCAGCAGCAATCTGATTGACATGTGGTTTACTTGGAGTATGAATAGTCTGTTTAGTCCTGTGAATTTACAGAAAAAAAAGTTAAAAATTATGGAAAAAGAAGATAAATAAATACTTTGCACACAGAAAAGCTTTTAAGCAATTAGAACCTGTTGGTGGTTTGACGCGTTCCAGGATGAGGCTTTTCTGATCTATGTTCTTTCACAATGCTGCAAAAAAACACAACATATGAACATGTAACTTGTGTAACCACTGGAAGACAAATTACAGACAATAAACCAACAAATTTGGTACCTTTTATTCGGTGGAGGTAGTTTTGCCTTATGGAAACTTGTACTTGATTCCTAACAGAAGATATTCATTCATTAACACTGATGGTATGGCACTATTATAAATTGTTATCATTAACATTTTGATAGACAATATTAAACTCACTTCTTTTGAAGTTTTTCTCCCTGAATGTGATGTGGAACTAGCAGGTCTAGGTGACTTCTTTACTTTTCCGTTCATGGTTAAACCTTTGATGTCCCTTATCTTTGATTTAGTAGAGACCTTAGATGCTTCACTGGAAATGGGTCTTGAAACCTGAGGAAATTTGGCATGAGCCTTTGATTTTGGCTTCGGTTGTTTCATTTTTGATGCCACGCCCACCATTACAGCAGAATCATTAAGGGTCACTTCTGTAGTTTCTTCACTTTTGACCAGATCAACATGTGCAGTTTCAACCTGATGTGTTTCTTCAAGCTTTAGATGATCAGGACCAGTTATTGTATGATCAACACTGCTTAGATTGGTGTTTTCAGCACATAAAGTTTCACCATTTTCGTTTGCAGATATCTGAATTTCGGTTTCTTTATCGTGTTCTAAATGACCAGAACTATGAGGGCTCTCATCAAAGCAAGTATAATGCTTGCTCTCATTGACATTTTCTGATTCTTGTACATCATGCATATCATCAGTTTCGCTGGTAGAAAATTCTCTTCCATCTTGGCTTTCAGATGAACTTTGTTTCAGAAGAGCTTTTCTTTTAAAATGGGCCTCAAAATATGCCTTCTTCTCAGTAACGGAACCTGGTTTTGAGTATTTCTCAACCTCTTCAAGATACCGATTGTGTGAAAACGATGATCTTCTTTCCCATGATAATGATTCAGATTCAAATCTTCCAAACGAGATTGACCCAGAGTGCAAGAGGTCTGCCTGTCCAATTCAAGTGATGTCAAGATATTGAGATTAAAAAAACTGAGAGAAAATCACTAATGTTTAGTTAGATTTCCCTATTGTTTTTACAGATCTTTGCGGATCTCAACAAATGCATGTATAGACTAAAGCTAATTCACATATTCAGGTTTCAAAGTTCTCGAACTAAATGATCTTATGCTTTGCTGCAACTAATGCTATTCCATTTCGAACCACAAAGTTACCACATATCACAACTAGATGACATTTTCCTAAAACAACAGCACTTTATCTGAACCTTCTTATAAGCAACTAAGATAACAATTTGAGAAACAGATCTTAAGCACGAAGAATTCAACAATCACTTGCAACAAACAATCAAAAGACTTCAAATTACAGACAATTACTTCCAGCAGTTCCATGCAAGGTATTTCATAGATAAGATCAGACCTGTAAGCGTCTGCCGACATCAAAACTAAACGTTACTTCAGATTATACAGAGTAAATCTAATCAACTTCAGTTATGCAAAAAGTTCGATACAACCAATACATTCTCCTCTCAACGTCGCTTACACAACTTTCATCCAAACGAAATGTGAAATTCGCAGTGAGATTCAACGCAAACTGCTAACCACTAACAAATCAACGAAATAAGTTCATGTGATGAACGAATTACGAACGAATTAACCGCAAACACACAAAACCGACATAATCAACAACATCAATCAAATCAGAATCAGGAAACACCAGATCTATTAACGAACACGATTACCTGAAAATTAAACCGCAACGGTTCTTCAATTTCCCCTGCCATTACAACCACAACTTCAAAGCATCACCGGCGCCACAACGCTGCAACTAATCACGAGAAAACCGACATTAATTAACTTAAAGCCTGTAATCAACAGCATAACATAAAGGAAATTAACAACAGATGCAGAGAGATAGAGAGAGAATTACATAATAATGAGAGAATTGAGAGGTGAATTAGTGCACAAGTATGAAGATGATGATTGAAGATAAGTATTTGTGATCCGATTTGGTTCTTTGCTTTGAAGATGAGTGTGTGTTGGTGTGTAATAGAAGCGGTAGATTTGGAAGAATGAACGTGAAATAAATTAAAGTGAGTCAGTGACTCAGCGAGTGGATGAATAAAAAGGTAATAATCATCACCTGCTCTTTTTGTTGCGTCTGTTTTTGCACCATTGTTTTTAATGTCTTTACAAAAAAAATGTAGTGTTGGATCATAGAGCTTTTGGACATTAAAATACTATATATGTTGATCTTATTTTTTTATAGATATAAATAAGTTTAAAAACAATTCAAAGCGGTGGTAAAAGGTTGAAGGTATGAAATTTAGATAATATAATTTATACCTTTTCAATATATATATGTATATGTATATATATATATATATGGTCTATTCACGTAGTATGGTGATAACGAAACTAGGATTTGATCCAAATACATGTATGTTTTATAGAAAAAGACGCAACAAATTTGTTTTTCGGTGATAATAACAATACTACGGACCGTTTTGACCCTTTTGTTTTTGGTCGATTTTAATCTTATATAATGATATTCTTTGCCGATAAAGATAATGTGAATAATAGAATTATAAAGACGGCATAAGGAAATCAAAGGACGATTTTACCCCTCATTTGGATGTTAGCCACGGGTGATTGTTCCTGTGAGGCCAGCATCGAGATATAAGGGACCATACCATAAAGTCCCACTAGCCCTCGAAAAAGATTTTGAAGTCAAATCAGGTAAACAGTTTTATTTAAGTTTTTATTAATTATATAATTCACTATATGGTTATCCCCTTACCCACATGTATTGTTTGTTGGAGACTTGAAGTACATATTCTCCATGTCAAAAGTTTATGGATTTTGATGGTCCATTAAGATGATAGGAGTTTACGATTCATCTAACTTTCCTAAAACCTACTAATAATTTATTACTTAAATATGATGATTTGTTGGATTTGGATATAAGAAATTGATGTATCATAACTTGATCAATGATTTACACTGATTATACAAATTCAATTAGTAACAAAATAATATATATTGTATTATGCAATCTAATGAGTTATTTGTCAACTTCTGAATGATTAAATGCTGAACTAATAAAATATCTGAACCATTAAGAGGTCTTAATCATTTAATTATTTAAAAGCAAATGTCTGACTAATTAAAATAATATGTCTTAATCATTCAGCATTAGACCTCTTAACCATTCAGCATCAATATAATGTTTAACCATTCAAATGTAAATGTTTTAACCATTCAGATATGTGCTCACGAAACAAACAGTTTAAACCATTAAGTGTTGAACCATTCAGACATTTAAACCATTAAGATGTTGATTAATAGGTTTTCAAACAGCCCCTAAGTAATCGACAACAATGATTAAAAATACATAATTTGTTTACAAATTATAGTATTGGAGATTATATGTATCAATTATTACTTTTGTTTTCTAATATCTATGTAATAAAACTCGTAAAACAATATCATCAATTTAAATTGAGAAAACACCAAAATACTCGTGTTGGCCACCTTTAGGCCAATTGATCGAATTTTAGTACACTTAAAATTTTATATGCCATCATTATATGTTATTCTCATTTTATGAAATCAGGATATCCTGAAGTTATGTGTTATAATTTAGTGAGCGAGTGGTGTGTGGCTGAGGCGGCGATCACTCAATATGGCGGCATGATCCACCGCCCCCTTGCCTTAAAAAATGGGTATTACTCGTGTTGATGAGTGTGGTCACGAGAGTTGTCCTTGATGTTGTGCTGGTTGGGCTTCAACCACGTCTAGAGCATAAAACATAACACATGCTCTTATGTTCATATAATAAGTATGGAATACTACGAAGAGGGAAGATTCAATTCATCATTGACCCACTTTATATCTCCACGGAGCGATAAGGAGAATAAGCTTACTCACCCACCCGATCGACCAGACAGGAAAGGCACGAAGCGGAACTCCTGGAACAAAACAAGCAGTTCCCGCGTTAAAGACAAGAGAAGAAGCAGTCAACGGTTACCAGTTACGTTAGCCGATTAGCAAGCAGTACTCTTGTCTTGATATTCATGTATATGTTTTATTTTTAATATTTTAGTTTAAAGGTCCATCAGATTACTTATTTTTAAAGTTTATAATAGATATAAAACTATAGCCAATTACTTTTCGTACTAATCGAATATATGATAAATAATTAAGACTTTTGTGATGAATATAAAAAACAAATGGTTTTATTGAAATAAAATATAATAGGTTATTGAGATACTTGAAATATAACAATTCAATTATTTGTATTGATGATTGGTAGGTTGAAACGTATTATCCAAGGTCTACATCACATAAACCAACAAGATGATTTCGTTTGAGTGTTATTTTCATAAAACTCAGATTTATATGTTATACGATAAAATAATTTATTTTTGCGCAAAAATATATTAAATTTATCGTATTGATTATTTTATACAAAATATTTGTCACCTGGAAGCAAATTAACTAGTTTCCACACCTTTTTTTAAGTCATGCATATTTTTGTAATAACAAAATTAGTTTAAGTTTCAATACTACTTCATATTTTGTGAAATTTACTATAGATATTAAAAATATAAAATTATGTGGCCCAGATGAATATATAATTTATAAATTTTGTTTATCATAGTAATAAAATCTTTTTGTATTTAATCTAAGACATACGAAACTAAATTTATTATCTAGTTTTATATATAATAAAAGAAAGTTTTAAGATTTCACGTGTTAATATATTAAACTTTCTCATTTTTATTTTTCCGCTTCTTTCATCTATTAAATTATAATATATATATATATAGTTATATTTTAAACATTTCCAAATAAAAAAATAGATATTACAAAAAGTAAAAACTAGATTTTTCTATTTAACAACAGACTTTAAAAAATGTATAAATAAGAATGATTCTTGTTTAAATTGAAATTTGCACAAATAAAAAAATATGTTAAAAAAACAATTAAAAAACACAATCTTGTAAAACGAATGTTTATAGTGATATTATTGTTGTTTTCACTTAAAGTTCATATTTATATTTAACTGAATCATATATTATTTAAAAATATTATTTTATATATTTTGATATTTTATTAAAAGTTATTTACTATTTTATTTATTCAATATGTGTAATGTGCGGGGTACTATACTAGTTAATAGCAACAAATAATATTTTTATTTAAGTCAACCTAGAGAAAAATAAACACTAACTTATAAAATATTATTTTTTAATTGTTATAGTGTGTGTTGGTAAAATCAAACTCAATATTATAGGTGATTATATAACTTTTACTTTAAAACGAAAGTGATGACAAAAAGAGTTACACATACGTAACTTATATAAATTTTATGTACGTAACTTATAGTCGTTCACATGCTAACTCATAATTACATGTGTAACCTATGATTTTCTCAGTTTTTAATTATAAATATATTTTTCAAGAAATCTCTCTCACATGACTAGTTGTGTTTATATATAATAAAAAACAGTCATAACACTATTAGCATGTCATGTTGGTTTGATATCATATCCAGTGACAAATGCAAAATAATGATCTAAACGTCAATCTGAAACTTTAAAATATATGAAAGAACTATAAAAACAAAAACAGAAAATAACTTTGTAATATGAATCTTTATTAATAAGTTTACTAGATTGTTGGAAGCTGAAATTTCCAAAAGTTATAGTACAATGCATAAATCATATAGAAGTAGGAAAAGCAAAAAAGGCACACGTGCAATATTGGTTAGATTTCAAGATCTCATCGACTATGGAGGAGTGATATTGTATAACACGTCATATAAATATTTCGTCCCGAACCGGTAGTCGGACCGGAAAAGCAGATCGGTTTTTGTTTTTTTTATATTTTATTTTCATGAATAAAAACGGGGTGTTAGACCATAATTAGTACATTGAATATACAAATAAGTTAAATTTTATATATAACTATAAATATATATATATATATAATATATAAATTACTTATATTCAATTACATATATAAATATAGTTAAATCCAGTCCAACCACCAACCCAGTAAGACATCCGGTTCGACGTCCGATCCAGTTCTGAAAACATTGACTTCTAGTTATTTAGCTGAATAAGGTAAGTTCTAACATCATTTGAAAAACTGTTACCGCGTCCAATAAATAATAAAAGATTTAAACATCAAGATACTATACAATATCATGGCGTTCCCGCAAACTAAGGAAGCATCTTATTTTGGTCAAATCATACACTCGAGAATACTAGATAGTTGTAACACCTGGTTATTTTTCTAAAAGACAAGAAAATTAAGAATAAAAGAAAGAAAAGCTATAAGGTCCAAGTGAAGGGACCAAAAGTGTCCAAAAGGACAAAACTTTAGAAAAGTTGGTGATAAAGGTGGCATGGCCGCCGATCACCTTTTCTACACCTAATTCTCGGTCATTTTAGAGAGAGAAACAAGGGAAAAAGAGCAGAACTCGGTTTTGAAGAAGAAGAACAGAAGAGGTCGAATTCAAGGTAAGAATTCGTGGTTTTTACATGTTTATGATGGGTTTTATCCCGATTATGTGCTTATGGGTTGTGTTTGTGCTCGGGTGTGTGTGTTTTTGGATGTTGTTTTTAGGTGTTTTGAACTCTTTGCAAGCGGGTTAAAAGGAAGAACACCTAAGTTGCACCAGGTGAGTTCTAGACCCCGGTTTCTACATGTTTTGAAACATATTTGCGGCTGAAAACGTATTAAAATGGTTTTTACAAAGTGTATGTGAATACCCGTATGTAAAATGCGTATGTTGGATGTTAGTTCTGGATGGTTTATAGGCTACTCATGTTTAGAATAGCCACATTATGCTTAGAACCGATGGGTTTGATGATTAGGGTTGAAAATATCCTAGAAACATGTTTACAGAATGCTCATGCGCCTAGATAGGTGTTCATACGTCTGGAATTTTCCTTAGAATTGTTTAAGTTCTGCTCATGCCCCTGAACAGTGGCCCATGCGCCTAGAAATGTAAGTCGGATGATTAAGGGTAAGGCCATGCGCCCCAATAGTGCCCATGCACCCAAGTGACCCACGCGCCTAAGTGTTGATGCGCCCGAATAATGCCCATGCGCCCAAGTGGCCCATGCGCCTAAGTGTTCTTGCGCCTAAATAGTACCCATGCGCCAAGATTGGGCTGGAATTTACTAAGTGTTCAGACGTCCAGAAGTCCCCATGCGCCTGAAAGTGGCCCATGCGCCTAAGTGTTCCCCCTACGCCTGAATAGTGTCCATGCGCCTGCATAGTGCCCATGCGCCTGCATAGTGCCCATGCGCCTGCATAGTGCCCATGCGCCTGCATAGTGCCCATGCGCCTAGGACTTAAAATATTTTTCTGATTTTTGAGGAAAATGTGTAAAGTAGGCTTTAACTTGGGAAATTCCCGGGGGACTATAAGTTGACTTTTTGGGTCATAAATAGTATGATGGGCATGTTATGGATGATGATGATGATGATGATGTTGCATGATTATGCATGATGAATGTTATGTATGTATGATGCCCTGTGATGATGTATGTATGGTATGTTATGTTATATTCTTATGATGATGAATGTTTATCTTTCCATGGCTTTATGTTAATGAATGAACCGAAAGTATTATGTAACGTAAAGTGAAAGATAATAAAAGAGGAACATGATGAATGAATGCATACATTAACGAATGAATGAACGTAAAAAGTCTTGCAAGCAAACGTATGGAGGTTCACACCCAATGAAGGGTGTTAGCTCAACTGTGTGCGGGTTAGCTACCCCAGAAGGATGCACACTGGGGCCCAATCCTTGTGATTGACCACACGTATGGGATCCTTGATGCGTGCCCCAGGTACTGGAGTCAGCTTCGTGCACAATGTTCGGGGTCTATGAAAGACCTCAAGCCCAGTAACCAGCTTCGTGCACAATGTTCGGGGTATAGCCTATGGCATTGATCCGAAATAAAACAAAAAGATGAACGGTGAATGTACTTGCCTCAGGTACTAGAGTCAGCTTCGTGCACAATGTTCGGGGTCTATGATAGACCTCAGGCCCAGTAACCAGCTTCGTGCATAATGTTCGGGGTAATGTACATGTCACAAGATGTAACGAATGAATGATGGTTAACGAACGTAATGGAAGATAATAGCGATGTTATCTGTATGTACGTATGATGTATGATCACAAATGAATGAAATGTTTAGTATGGGCTTTGAAAAGAAATAAATAACGATTTTATGTATGTTTTATTATAAAACTAGAACACACTCAGCAATGCTGACTTTTATACGTTTTCAGTTGGCAGTAAACGTTGCTGGGGATGGCACAAGGCGGCTGCTCAGCTCTTTTGGATGGCATCCATTTAATTAAGACTTTTGTGATGTAATACAACGATATAATTTTGTAACCGACAAATGATGCATTATTTTGCAAAAGTTTTTAGGATGAAATGAAATGCCACTTGTTTAATGTTTTCCGCTGCAATGTTTTGATGAATAAATGTAAAGCATATGTTTTACGTTCGATGAATCACCAGTTGCAAGCGTCCCGGGAACGGGGCCTTACAAGTTGGTATCAGAGCCAAAGTTTAAGTGAAATGGGTAAATTTTCAAAATAAACCTTAACTTAAACTGAAAATGGGACGGAATGGGAATGGGATGCCAATCTGAGTAGCTGCGTGCCATCAGGTATTTTCGTAATGTTAACCGGTTTATGTGCGCATGGTATGTGGTTATGTGTTGTATGTAGGTTTAAATACTAATGTAGTCAGGACAGGTAATGCTCGGGGTATGAAGAGTAAAGTAAGTGGCTAATCACAACTTGCCACTGTAATTAGGGACTTACTATACTTAACATAAACTGAGTTGTTCCCTTGAATGACTGTGTTGGTGTTTGAATCTTTCAGTGTGTTAGGCGATGGCTGGTGGTAGATCTTCGAAGGCCTCTCATGGTGGAGGTCACGGTGCCGAACCGTGACCCAAGAGGGGGAGACCCAGAGTCGAGAAAATGGTTCATGAAGAACCAGAAACTCCTCATCTAGAGGCCGGAGATGAGAGTGCTAACCTGAGAGCCTCAGTGAATGGGGCGGTTGTGGAAGAAGTGCACCAAGTCATGCATACAATCCTACCGTCTATAGTGACTGAAGTGATAAAGGCAGTTAGAGAGGGAGAGAGAAAGGAAAGGAGTGGACCTATGGGCGAAAGAAGACAGCCCGAGACTGAGACAGTTCCGTCCGATGATGAGGACGAGGAAGAAGAGCCTGCGTCGGAGGCGACCCGAGGCTGCAACTACGGGGTGTTTATGAGATGCCAACCCCCTACTTTCGATGGAAACGGTATTGCCGCTGCTGCTCACCGGTGGGTGAGGGAATGGAGGCGGTACTTGATATCAGCGAGTGCCGAGAAGACCAGAAGGTTAAGTTCGCTACCCACTCATTCGTAGACTCAGCTCTGTGCTGGTGGGACAACATAGTCCAAGCTGAGGGTAGTCGGGCGATCGGGAGAATGAGATGGCCGGAGTTGAAACAGTTGGTGATCGAGGAGTTTTGTCCTCACCAGGAAATGGACAAGGTCGAGAGAGTTTCTACAACTAGAGGCGGGAACTATGACACACCAAGAGTACACCACAAAATTCAATGAAATGGCACGACTGGTGACCGATCAGGTGACGCCACTGTCACGAAAGATTAAGAGATATATCCAAGGACTGCCGGCGGATATCCGTAGGCATATGATCGCCGCCCGGCCAAGCACTTTTAGGTCGGTGGTTGATTTGGCTGGTAGACTATATGATGAGCGTGAGGTGGTAGTGGCTGAGGAGAAGAAGACAAGTAGGGATGGGAGAAACTGGAATGGGAAACGGTTTGGACGTGGTAGAGCCACTCCAAACAATAAGGCGGCGAGGGTAGCTGACCGACGTGTGGTCACAGCTAGTGTTGGGTTGGAGAAGTGTGGCAAGTGCGGGAAGGAGCACGGTGGTGAGTGTAGATGGGTTCGAATGTTTGTTTCAAGTGTGGGAAGTCTGGCCATATGGCTAGAGATTGTGGAGGCATGAAGTGTTTCAACTGCGGGGGAGGTGGTCACATGAGCAGGGAGTGTAAAAAGCCAAGGGCCGAGAGTTCCGGGGTGAAGAAGGCTGGAGGAGAAGGGAAGAAGGCAAGTGCCCGAGCTTTCACGATGACTCGGGAGGAGGCTAGGAAAGATCCTGACGTGGTGTCAGGTATGTTTCTAGTAAACCAAACTCTTGTATCTGTGTTGTTTGATTTTGGTGCTAGTAGGAGTTTTATTTCTGCTGCCTTTGGTGCTAAGTTTCCCAATAAGAGTAGATGTATTGGTGAGCCATTCGATGTAGAAACTGCTATTAGTAAGTCCATTAGAATTACTGAGGTGATAGAGGACTGTGCCATAGAACTAGAAGGCCATAGGTTTGCTGCTAAGTTACACGTGATACCCCTAGGTGGATTTGATGTAGTACTAGGGATGGACTGGTTAGCAACCTATAAGGAAAATATCGTGTGTCGCAAGAAGATGATCTGATTGACAACGCCTGACGGAAATGAGGTGACGGTTTATGGTGATCGCGTCACGACAATCCCGAGGGTGATTTCGATGGCGGTGGCGGGAAAGTGCATGAGGCGCGGATGTAGTGCCTACTTGGCATACGTAAAAGATGTGGATGCGTTAGTACCGCAATTATCCGAAGTACCAGTGGTGTGCAAATTTCCGTACGTATTCCCGGAAGACTTACCCGGTGTGCCACCAGATCGCGAGGTTGAGTTCCAAATTGACTTGATACCCGGTGCTCAACCTGTTGCCAAGGCACCGTACCGGTTGGCTCCGACTGAGATGAAATAGTTAATGGAGCAGTTGCAAGAACTGTTGGATAAGGGGTTCATTAGACCGAGTATCTCTCTATGGGGTG
This sequence comes from Flaveria trinervia, assembly GCA_025506515.1. Taxonomy (NCBI): domain Eukaryota; kingdom Viridiplantae; phylum Streptophyta; class Magnoliopsida; order Asterales; family Asteraceae; genus Flaveria; species Flaveria trinervia. The sequence continues at coordinate 85,839,228 of CM046441.1, read as the reverse complement.
CTCCGGTATTATTTGTGAAGAAGAAAGACGGTAGTATGAGGATGTGTATTGACTACCGAGAGTTGAACAAGTTGACGGTGAAGAACCGATACCCCCTACCAAGAATAGACGATCTGTTTGATCAGCTCCAAGGTGCCAGTTGGTTTTCGAGGATAGATCTTCGATCTGGTTACCATCAACTAAAAGTGAAGGAGCAGGACATTCCTAAAACAGCTTTTCGCACGCGCTACGGTCACTATGAGTTCCTCGTTATGTCGTTGGATTGACCAATGCGCCAGCTGCTTTTATGGATCTGATGAATCGAGTGTGTCGGCCAATGTTAGATAAATCGGTGATTGTGTTCGTTGACGATATCCTAATTTATTCGAAGAATGAGATTGAGCATGTCGGTCACATTCGGGAGGTTCTGGAGACGTTAAGAAGGGAGAAGTTGTATGCAAAATTCTCCAAGTGCGCGTTTTGGTTACGCGAAGTTCAGTTCTTGGGTCATGTGGTGAATCCCGATGGGATTATGGTGGACCCGGCTAAGGTAGAGGCAGTGACGCAATGGAAGTCTCCAAAGACGCCATCCGAGATTCGTAGTTTCTTGGTTTTGGTGGGCTACTATAGGAGATTTATCCAAGACTTCTCTAAGATTGCTTCTCCACTGACTAAGTTGACCCGGAAGGATGTAAAGTATGTATGGGGTTAGGCTCAGGAGAAGGCATTCTAGGAGTTGAAGGCGAGGTTGACTCAAGCTCCTGTCTTGTCGTTACCTGATGGAAGCAAAGATTTGGTGGTGTATTCAGACGCTTCTTACTCGGGGTTGGGGTGTGTGTTAATGCAAAGAGGAAAAGTTATAGCCTACGCATCTCGACAGCTAAAGGTTCATGAGGTCAACTACCCTACTCATGACTTGGAACTAGCAGCCGTGTCTTTGCACTAAAGATTTGGAGGCACTATCTGTATGGAACAAAGTGCACCATTTTCAACGACCACAAGAGCTTAAAGTACTTCTTTGAGCAGAAGGACCTGAATATGAAGCAGAGGCAATGGTTGGAGCTCATAAAGGATTATGATTGTGAGATCCATTACCATCCGGGCAAAGCTAACGTGGTGGCTGATGCCCTTAGCCGGAAGGAGAGGCCCGAGCCGATTCGGGTGAAAGCATACCAACTAATCATGACCTCTGACATAATGAAGCAAGTCAAGGAGTTTCATGATGAGGCATTAAGAGAAGATCATCTAAACCCTGAAAGAATAAGAGGTCTAGTTGGGGAATTGAGTGAAAACACACTTGGTGTTAAAACTCGATTTGGACGGGTGTGGATTCCTCGTTTCGGGAATCTACGTGAGAAGATTATGGACGAAGCTCACAAGACCCGATACTCTATCCATCCCGGTGCCACAAAGATGTACCAAGACATGAAGAAGGATTATTGGTGGTCAGGTATGAAGCGTGACGTGGTGGAGTATGTGAGCAAATGCCTTACTTGTTTGCAAGTGAAGGCGGAACATCAAAAGCCGTATGGGAAGATCCAACCTTTGGATATACCGGAATGGAAGTGGGAGCACATCACCATGGATTTCATTACGAAGCTGCCGCGTACTCCGAAAGGATACGATGCCATATGGGTGATTGTTGACCGCTTGACGAAGAGTGCTCACTTCCTACCGATCCGCGAGACATATTCATCCGAGAGGTTGGCTGACCTGTTCATCAAGGAGATTGTAACTCGTCATGGTGTGCCGATGTCTATTGTGTCGGATCGTGACACCCGGTTTACATCTAAATTCTGGAAGAAATTCCACAATGCCATGGGGACGAGGTTACATATTAGCACGGCTTATCATCCCCAAACTGATGGTCAGTCAGAAAGGGCCATTCAGACGTTGGAAGACATGCTTCGGGCGTGTGTAATTGATTTTGGAGGAAGTTGGGACGACCACTTACCATTAGCTGAATTCTCGTACAACAATAGTTATCATGCCAGTATTGGTATGCCACCATACGAGATGCTATACGGTAGACGATGCAGAACACCCATTTGTTGGGGTGATATTGGTCAAAAGGAATTGGGGAGCGTCGAGGTAATCGAGGCTATGACGGAGAAGCTTAAGAAGATTAAAGCCTTCATGATGGTAGCTAAAGATAGACAGAAGTCGTATGCCGATAAACGACGCAGACCGATCGAGTTCCAGGTGGGTGACCGGGTTATGTTGAAGGTCTCACCTTGGAAGGGAATTATCGGATTCAGGAAGCGGGGCAAGTTGAGCCCAAGATATATAGGCCCTTTCCGAATCATTGCTCGAGTAGGAGAGGTGGCCTATAGGTTGGAATTACCGGATGAGTTAAGTGGGATTCATCCGACATTCCATGTGTCTCATCTGAGAAAGTGTATAGCTGACAAAGACATGATTGTTCCACTGGAGGATATCAAAGTTGATGAAAGGCTCAATTATGTAGAGCAACCAGTGGCAATCATTGATCGTAAAGATAAGAGACTGCGAAATAAAATGGTTCTTCTTGTGCGTGTATAGTGGAAGCATAGGAAGGGATCCGAGTCTACATAGAGATTGAGAGGAGATGAGGCAGCATTATCCTTATATATTCGAGGAATAACAGGTTTCGGGGACGAAACCTATATAAGGGGGGTGGAATTGTAACACCCGGTTATTTTTCTAAAAGACAAGAAAATTAAGAATAACAGAAAGAAAAGTTATAAGGTCCAAGTGGAGGGACCAAAAGTGTCCAAAAGGACAAAACTTTAGAAAAGTTGGTGATAAAGGTGGCATGGCCGCCCATCACCTTTTCTACACCCAATTCTCGGTCATTTTAGAGAGAGAAACAAGGGAAGAAGAGCAGAACTCGGTTTTGAAGAAGAAGAACAGAAGAGATCGAATTCAAGGTAAGAATTCGTGGTTTTTACATGTTTATGATGGATTTTATCCCGGTTATGTGCTTATGGGTTGTGTTTGTGCTCGGGTGTGTGTGTTTTTGGATGTTGTTTTTAGGTGTTTTGAACTCTTTGCAAGCGGGTTAAAAGGAAGAACACCCAAGTTGCACCAGGTGAGTTCTAGACCCCGGTTTTTACATGTTTTGAAACATATTTGCGGCTGAAAACGTATTAAAATGGTTTTTACAAAGTGTATGTGAATACCCGTATGTAAAATGTGTATGTTGGATGTTAGCTCTGGATGGTTTATATGCTACTCATGTTTAGAATAGCCACATTATGCTTAGAACCGATGGGTTTGATGATTAGGGTTGAAAATATCCGCGAACATGTTTACAAAATGCTCATGCGCCTAGATAGGTGTTCATACATCTGAAATTTGCCTAGAAATGTTTAAGTTCTGCTCATGCGCCTGAACATGGCCCATGCGCCTAGAAATATAAGTCGGATGATTAAGGGTAGGGCCATGCGCCCCAATAATGCCATGTGCCCAAGTGACCCAGGCGCCTAGTGTTCATGCGCCCGAATAGTGACCATGCGCCCAAGTGGCCCATGCGCCTAAGTGTTCTTGCGCCTGAATAGTACCATGCGCCTAGATTGGGCTGGAATTTACTAAGTGTTCAGACGTCTAGAAGTCCCCATGCGCCTGAAAGTGGCCCATGCGCCTAAGTGTTCCCCGCGCCTGAATAGTGTCCATGCGCCTGCATAGTGCCCATGCGCCTAGGACTTAGCATATTTTTCTGATTTTTGGGGAAAATGTGTAAAGTAGGCTTTAACTTGGGAAATTTCCGGGGGACTATAAGTTGACTTTTTGGGTCATAAATAGTATGATGGGCATGTTATGGATGATGATGATGATGATGATGATGATGATGATGATGATGTATGATTATGCATGATGAATGTTATGTATGTATGATACCGTGTGATGATGTATGTATGGTATGTTATGTTATGTTCCTATGATGATGAATGTTTATCTTTCCATGGCTTTACGTGTTATGTTAATGAACGAACCGAAAGTTTTATGTAACGTAAAGTGAAAGATAAAGAAAGAGGAACATGATGAATGAATGCATGCATTAACGAACGAATGAACGTAAAAAGTCTTGCAAGCAAACGTATGGAGGTTCACACCCAATGAAGGGTGTTAGCTCAACTGTGTGCGGGTTAGCTACCTTAGAAGGATGCACACTGGGGTCCAATCCTTGTGATTGACCACACGTATGGGATCCTTGCCGCTTGCCTCAGGTACTGGAGTCAGCTTCGTGCATAATGTTCGGGGTCTATGAAAGACCTCAGGCCCAGTAACCAGCTTCGTGCACAATATTCGGGGTATAGCCTATGGCATTGATCTGAAATAAAACGAAAAGATGAACGGAGAATGTACTTGCCTCAGGTACTAGAGTCAGCTTCGTGCACAATGTTCGGGGTCTATGATAGACCTCAGGCCCAGTAACCAGCTTCGTGCACAATGTTCGGGGTAATGTAAATGTCACAAGATGTAACGAATGAACGATGGTTAACGAACGTAATGGAAGATAATAACGATTTATCTGTATGTACGTATGATGTATGATCATGAACGAATGAAATGTTTAGTATGGGCTTTGAAAAGAAATAAATAACGATTTTATGTATGTTTTATTATAAAACTAGAACTCACTCAGCAACGCTGACTTTTATACGTTTTCAGTTGGCAGGTAAACATTGTTGGGGATGGCACGAGGCGGCTGCTCAGCTCTTTTGGATGGCATCCATTTAATTAAGACTTTTGTGATGTAATACAACGATATAATTTTGTAACGACAAATGATGCATTATTTTGCAAAAGTTTTTAGGATGAAATGAAATGCCACTTGTTTTATGTTTTCCGCTGCAATGTTTTGATGAATAAATGTAAAGTATATGTTTTACGTGCGATGAATCACCGGCTGTAAGCGTCTCGGGAACGGTGCCTTACAATAGTGATGTCAAATAATATACTGATGATTTGAGTTGTATTTCACGTGTTCGAAACCAAACAAAATATTTAGGTGAAGAGAAATTTGTTAAATTATAATTATATTTCTGATTGTAGATAATGTCTAAAATTATATGTTATTCTAAGTTACATCAGGATTAACTAATAAAGCTATTCTATGTTAATATAAGGGATTACATAATTTCCCTTTTAAACGTGTAAAATTTCATATTTACTTATAACATAAGTGTTTGATTCATAATGTACAATATTGTTTAATCATTATTTGAAAAAAAATGTAAAAATTTACATGCTTAGAGACGAAATTGATATTATAGATATGCAATTGCCCCTAAAATTTAAGGTCGTAAGAACTAATAAAGTAAAAATAATTTAGATGTTAGTAACTGATGGTTTATAATTATTCTAATAGATTATAGAGTTTTAGTTTTCTTTTTATATTTATTTTTTCATTTTTTATGTTGTACTTATTGTATTATATGCCACAAATATTTATGGTAAGGAAACCCAACGTCTCTTTTTCTTTTCAAATAATCTTCTCTTTTGTTTCCGCAGCAATTTCTTTTTAAGATCATCATTGGTGTGTTCGAAACCATTGTACGCAACACTTAAAATTGTATTTTTCTTGTTTAAACATTTTGTTACTCTTATATATTCCTTTCATTTCTTTTACCAAGTAAAAAAAGCTAGTTTCTAAAAGTTCGTGTTAAAAAAACAAAATACTAAAGATAGTTTTTTTAACGGCAAAAGTCGATTGTTTGGTATGTCTCTGAACTGAAGACCGGCTCATACATCAGTCAAACCATCATGTTTTACCTAATTTTTGAAAACCCAAAAATGTGTTAAAACCCCGAGAGTCGGAATTAAACTCATGACCTAAAAGTTTTTGATCTCGATCTATTTTTCATCCACCTATAATTGAACCAAAAGGCAAATTGCAAATACTAAAATACCATTACCTTTATTGAAAAACCCTATTTTATTAAACAAAACCGGTGAAATATTAAACAATAAACCTAAACCAAAGTTAATAAGGTATATAGTCTTAAAGAATAACAACATGAAAACCCTAGATTTTACATGCATGGGGTGTAATCGTGTAAGCAAAATATTAACAATCTTATTTTTAAGGATATATTATGTAAAGAGAAAATATATTTAAGTTATTTGTAACTAAAAAAGTGTTATCTAAAGAGATAATTACAAAAGAGCCAAATTTCTAAATGTGTTGTACATTTATGGTTAATTTTACCTGCCCAAACCCTGTATGCACTCATTCTACAATGAAATACATTAAGGAATAATAATGCATACACAAATATGTATGTGATATGATGTTGATAGAAAAAAAAGTCTGATAAGCAACTAAGAAGTCACGTATATCATAATTAAATATAAGATCTATTTTGGTTATTATATAAAAGTTTAAGATACAATAAAATAACTATTATTATAATTTTTTGTATTTAAATACCACTAAAAAGGTCCCACAAACTGTTGAAGGAGTATGTGCCTGTCATACGGTCGCCCATGTGGTAGGACTCTTGTCCTTATGCTCCTTTTGTGGTCTTAATACTCCATATGCCGTCACATGACCCCACATGCTTACTACCTTTATTTAATACATGCATAATATTCAATTATAATACTTTCGTGTGTTTAGATCATAGATATAAATCGCAATCACAAAAGTTATAAATGCAAAAAAAATAAAACTGTTATATGTTGTTAATGACATGTCAAAAATTTTACTTGAGTTTTTACAATAAGATGCATCCTTATTGTTTTTATGCTATAATACTTATTTATTTCATAAAAACCAAAGAAATGTAATCAAATACTATCAAGGTGTTGATGGTGGGTTTTTTTATGGTGAGAGTTTAATCCTTTTGGTGTAGATTCAAGAGTAGTTGAGCGTGTAAGTTTAACATTAAAAAGATCTTATTGCATAAAAATTATGAAAAATAATCTACTTATAATAGTATATTTTACTAAACAAATGGAAAAACTATGTAGTGATCTATAGTAACAGTTTTACTTTTTATTATTCATTAATGTTTTTAAATAGAAAAATATAATAGTATGAAACAAAGAGATCAAATTTTAAACTTTAATCTTTTTTTTTTCAATAGAAAGCATGGGGTTTTGCTGGGCTACTGGCTCCATATCCAATGCTTAACCCCGCCTCGAATCCGGCCCATTAATACGTGTGTTATTTCTTGGTCTCGCACAGAGCACACAGACACCCACGACCCAACAGTTTTTCTCATCCGCGTAGAGGTGTGCATAAAAACTGGTTAGTGTAACTGATATGATAGTCGAACAAATTTAGAAGAAAGTTAACTTTAACCAGTTTTGTAGCATCCGACTCGGTTTTTTTTCTTTTCATGAAAACCAAATTATGCACCTCTATCCCCACATTTTCTATATTTCCAATCTTTTTGGCAATGACAAAATTAGTATAATTATTTAAAATATATCGTACAAATAATCTAAAAGAACTAAGTTATATATAGTTGACCGATACTTGTATTTTTTGTATTGAAAAACAGGTGCATAGGTTTTTTTCTAGATAATGTAATTGCTCGGTTTAAAAAGTACAAATTCTTAAGAGTAAATGTAGAAATATTATATGTTGATTTTGGCATTTCTAGTGATGATTAAAATTTTGAAGTTTGATTTGGTTTTTTATCTTTCTATTACCCTCCTAGAACCCGACCCAAACTAGAACAAATGATCTAAAGCCAATAGACATCCTTAGCACCGAAAGTTTACGAAAACCATAGGAAATTTTTTCCGGGTTCGTCACTTAATAGAATGCAACTTATTATCACGAGGTGCTTGAATTAGTTGCTATTTTGCAAAGTCCGAGGAAGGCCAAATCGCGAAACAATCTGATATACGCAGTTTTACCGTGCACTTTTGTGTAAGTGGGTGTTTCTCACAACTAGAACTTATGACCTTAAGTTCAAAGCAATAGCTTTACCAGTCACCAAGGCTTGTACTCACAACTTATTATTCTTATGATTAATAATTAGATTATTAGGGAATTGAATCGTAGTTAGCTAACCCATTAAATTATTTTCATTGTTCATTTTATTTGTGTAATAATAGCTTATACGTAAGCTTTCTAACTTAATTTTCTAAAGGGAAAATGTCACAGAATAATAATCAAGTTTCAAAAGTGTTCTAATTTAGTCACTCATGCATATTTTTCTCAAATTGGACCTTCAAACGATTAAATCGAGTCATTACCAAATTTTATTATGACAAGAAAGTAATGATGGAAAAGACATTAGAGTTAGAATTTTCAATATATAAAGTTATATTAAAAAATAAAAAAAACATGTTAATTATGAAAAAAAATAAAAAAAAGTGCCTAAAATTTACGTCAACGTTCTAAAATATAAAATGAGTCCAAAAGATAGAAAAAAATATTTTCTAACTGAGTCCAAAAGTATAACATGCTAAAAAATATGTTATGAATTTTAATTTGTATAAAATATAAAAATGAGTGATCTAATTGGAACACTTTTAAAACTTGAGTTACTTAATTGAAACACTTTTGAAAGTTGGTTACTATTTTACAAAGTTAACCCTTTTCTAAAACAACTAACTTACATACTTTTTATTCTCCTTCTAGAACATATTTGTTTACTATAATACTTAAACCCATAACCATTATAAGAAACACCTCTTCTACCTAGCGGTTAGTATCGTTAGACCACAAATTATGTGTTTTCATTCCAAAGACAAGATAGTATTAGGATCTTGATTGTGATCATATGAGAAAGATCAAAATCTTTTGCAAGATCCCACATCAAGAAAAGATCCTACACAAGATCAACATGTTCTTCTTAAACAAATTTTAATATCGTCTAACCCGTTCTACTTGTATGTTATTAATAATGTACCTACAATTAGAGGTGTACAAACCGGTTTGGGGGCCCAAACCGGTTCGGGTCCCAAACCGAAACCGTTTGGTCAAACTCGGTCAAAACCGGTTTGGCCCCAAACCGGTTCGGGTTCAAACCGGTTTCAAACGCTAAAAACCCAAACCTATCAAACCGGTTTGGGTCGGTTTGGAACCGGTTCGGGCCCAAACCGCTTCGGCCCAAACCGGTTTTTTTTTTTTGTTATATTCAAACGAAATTTTAAACTTTTAATTAAAACATAAATATTTATAACATTTTTATATAATTTATATAATTTAAAAGAATTTATATAATTTAAACAATTTATAACATTTATAACATTTATAACATTTAAACAATTTAAACATTTAAACGATTTAAACATTTAAACGATTTAAACAATTAAACAATTTATAACATTTATAAACATATATATATATACTATTTATTAACATTTATAAACAATTTAAGCATTTTAACAATTAATAACATTTATAAACAATTTATATCATTTATAAACAATTTAAACATTTTACAATTCGTAACATTTAAATAATTTAAACATTTAAAACTAAACATTTAACATAGTCGTTTCTTCGTTCGTATTATACTTGTACGTTTATTCCTCGCCACCAGAACCGGAACTGTTACGAAGGTAGTCATCATATGCCGCTTCATCATCAGTCATTCCTGGTGTCAATCCGCTCTCTACCTCGTCCTCGTATAATTCTGCTTCGTATTCCAGTTCTCTTTCAAGCGATCGTTTGTCTTGTACTCTTTCCGCGGCATCCAAATAATCTTTCAAGCAAATTGACATTTCAACTGCTTGTGGAGTGAGTCGAGTTCGTCTTATTGATATAATCCTGCCACTAACAGAAAAAGCAGATTCCGAAGCTACCGTAGAAGCTTGGACGGTTAGTAAATCTCGGGCCATGGTGGATAGGATGGGAAATTGATCTTCCTTACCTTTCCACCAAGCCAACAAGTCAAAATTTTTAAATTCATGTGGAGTCATGGTCGATAAAAAATTTGTAAGACCATACCTCCCGAGTTCACTACTCGGAGTGTTACCACGTTGACGTTTATTACATTCATCCCTTAAAGTATTATATAAATCAAACATTGGATCATTCGAACATTCGGCATTTGCCGCATGCCTTAAAGAATCATGGATTTGTGATGTTTCCCCGTATTTTAATAAATAAACATCATACATTTGTTGTAATTGTTTGTTGAAAGTCGCTTTTAAAGTTTTACTATACATTGGTTTACCAACTTCTAAATCCAAATTAAAAGTAATTTTATCAAGTAAAGTTTCAACCCCCGACAAATTTAAACAAGGGTTTAAAGCAGCGGCACATGTAATAACAGGAGGCATTTCTTCAAAATATTTTTTAAGTTTTTCTTTCATTGGCGGTATCATATCGGAATAAGGTCTACCCCTACACGACAATTCATTTAATTTTGAAGTCATTAAATAAATTTGGTGTAGTACCAACGGACTCGTTGGGTAATAAACTCCAGAAAGACATGTAGTTGCATTTTTAAAAACTTGAAGCATTTTTGTTACTTCTTCGATGATGGCCCAACCCGATGGATGGTAAGAATTTGCCTTTCCCGGACTTACCAAACTATTATGAAAGGCTATTAAACTTTCTTTTTGTTCAATAGCCTTTTCAAACATGTTACATGTGAAATTCCATCGTGTTGGTACGTCCCAATTCAGACCTAAACATTTAGTATTTGCGTCTTTACAAAACTTGCGATATTTAGTATATCTTTGGTTGTTACTAAAAATATCACGTAACATTCTTTTAAAACAATCTTTAATTGTTTCAATCGTTTTTAAACTGTCTTGCACGGCTAAGTTTATGATGTACGCAACACATCGACTATGAAAAAACACACCCTCACATATTGGTTTATATTTTAATTTCAATGATCTATCGCAAGAGTGTTGTTTGAAGCATTATCAAAAGATATAGAAAATATTTTGTTTTCTAATTTATACGTTTGAATAACTTTATCAATAAGATAAAAAATGTTTTGGCCGGTGTGAGGATAATCAAACAATTCAAACGCAATCGTACGTTTCATCATTTGCCACGAATCGGGTTCAACCCAATGGGCGGTGACACAAATGTACGAGTCCGGTGAACCGTGAGGTGTCGACCAAACATCACTAGTTAAGTTAACACCGGTTTGTAAATTTTCAAAATAAGATATTAATTCATTTTTAGCTTTTTTCCACATTTTTAAACAATCTCTTCGAAGAGTAGCACGACTTACATTGGTGTAACGAGGTTGGAGAGTTCGTTGAATGAGTCGAGTCAAACGTTCGTTGTCGAAATGTTTGAATGGCAAGCTTTCTTGAATTACAAATTGCGCCATTTGCTCCCGAACCGCATCAACGTTATAAGCCCAAATATTTCCTTCGTTTGTCATCGAAGCTTGACCTTGAGAAGGTTCACCTTTTAACGCTCTACATATTTATTTGCAATATGGTTTTTCAACGTTGTATTTGCATCTTTTTTGAAAAAATTATGACAAAACTTGCAACGAGCCTTGTTTGGACCGCTAGCCATTTGACATAAATCGTAATTGCACCATACTTCGGGGTTCCTATTCGTAGGAAGGATTGCTATCACCACGTTGCTTGAAGACGCTTCACAACCAACGGATGATTGAGCACTTGTTGAAGCCATTTCAGAGATTTTTGTGAGAGCGTTTTTGAGAGCGTTTTAAACGAAAGTATTTGTGGAGAGCGTTTTTGAGAGCGTTTTAAACGAAAGTATTTGTGGAGAGCGTTTTTGAGATTTTTGAGAGTAGAGAGTGTTATAAGTTGTTGTGATTCAACCAAAACATCAAATACATATATATAGTAACCTAGTGGGGGTATAATGGTAAAAAAACATCAAAAAAACGGTCAAAAATTGCAAAAAACGGCTATATAGCCGTTGGGTAACGGTAACCGGTTTGAAAACCGGTTTGAAAACCGGTTGGGTGACCGGTTTGAAAACCGGTTTGGGTGACCGGTTTGAAAACCGGTTGGGTGACCGGTTTGAAAACGGTTTGGGTGACCGGTTTGAAAACCGGTTTGGGTGACCGGTTTGAAAACCGGTTTGGGTGACCGGTTTGGGAAACCGGTTTGAAAACCGGTTTGGGAAACCGGTTTGGAACCGGTTTGGGACCGGTTTGGAACCGGTTTGAAAACCGGTTCGGTTTGAAAACCGGTTTGGAACGTCGAAGTGATAAACCGGTCAAGAACCGGCGGTTCGGGCCCGGTTTGAAAACGGTTTGGGCCAAACCGGTTTGGGCCCCAAACCGGTTCCGGTTTTTTTGGCCGAACCGGTTCCCGAACCGGTTTTTTTGGCCACCTCTACCTACAATTCGTCAATACTACATTTCATTTTGAGACGTAATGGGCTTATATGGACCTCTTTTCAACAATGGGCGAAGCTAGTTAATCTGTGATTTTATGGGCTATTTGGGCTCGTAACTTATACATCCTCATGGGCCGCATCCACAGATCCACTGCCGTATATTTTTCTCTTGCAAGTTATTCAACATTTCTACTTGTTAACTGTTATACCATTACTCATTCTTCCTAAAAGAGCATCAATTTTAACATTTTGATCAAATAGTAACAACAAAAATTAAAATTTATGTGCTCACAAGAGTCAATTAAATAAGAATATAATAATTATTGATGTACATTGCAAAATTATTAATCAAACGAGATGTATAATTTAACATTTAGATAATCAACGTAATGTATTATATTAATAAACTATAAAACAAAATTAGAACAATTTAACTGTTGTGAAGTGTAACACCCCAAAAAAGTTATGACCGAAGCAGTGGAAATCACGCTCGGTGTAAATACCAATGCTTTGGCACACGAGCAAGGTGCATTAGGTCGGATTAGGATTGTAACACCGAACAAATAATTGAGGTGTTGACATGGTTTTGTACAAAATATTCTATCAACAAACTAAAAAACCCGATTCGGATTGTGAGGCCTAGGTATCGTGGAATAATCACTCGATCATTTCATGGTATAAATATAAGGGGTTGTTTGACAGTCTCTTAATAGTTCAGATGTCTGAATGGTTCAACACTTAACGGTTCAGGTTGTTTGTTTCGCGAGCACATGTCTGAATGGTTAAAACATTTATCTTTGAATGATTAAACATATACTGATGTTGAATGGTTAAGATGTTTAATATTGAATGTTTAAGACATATTATCTGAATTGGTCAGATATTTGCGTGTAGATAGTTAAACAATATACTAGCTCTTAATGGTTCAGACCTCTTAATGGTTCAGCAACTAATGGTTCAGATCTCTTAATGGTTCAGCAATTAATGGTTCACACATGTTATTGATTCAGCACTTAATAATTCAGAAGTTATCAAATAGCCCCTAAAAAGGAAAAGCCTTGTAAGATTATCACAAATTCTCTTGTGTTAACCTACTTAATTTTCCCGTCAGTAAATATTTATTACCTCGTCAAAGCTGGGTTTAGTTGTAGGGAGAATCCTCTATGTAGAGGCTGAGCGATGTTACCGTTTTTATAGATGATCATCTCGTTTGTTCAGTCATATTAGTTGGTTCACACTTCACATTTGACAAGAATTTCCTTATTAACGCCCCAAAGATTCTTTTAAAACTACACTTATTTCATAACGACTCAGTAAAATCATCCTATATGCTATGGTAATACAAAAGTTAAAAAGACAGACTATAGATCAAGTGGTTGGTTTTTTTTTTTAAAACTTTTTTTTAAACTTTTGATCATCTGTTCAAAACATTCATATTACACTTTTTGTTTTTATATTTTTTTCTCAATCTTTTATTTCATGTTCACCACAATTATGAAAGGCTTCATCATATCTTCATTTTCATAAATTACTAATCTTCATTTATAGTATTTGATTAGACCGTTATTTAAATTTTTCGACGAAGATTTTGTTCGGAAATACATCGGGTCAAATACAACACGGTTTCATTCACTCTATATTTCGATGTAAATGAAGTTTGGCAACGAGTCGTAGCAATTGCAAGTCTATGTTGTGACATAAATTTTATTTGAAAAATAGTCGAATAAAATATAATAAGTTTTTATTCAACGGTATAATTTCGAGTTACTCTACGTTTTGATGTGATTAGTTTGAAAATGAGTCGAGTGGATTATAACCTACGCTTTTTATCACACTGTGTATGATGCCGCTGCAACGCGTGACGGGGGTAAAAATACTAGTTTAACATATTGATAAACTTAAAGGCAATAAAATATTTTGTATTATATATGATAGAAATAGTTAAAGAGAGGGGACCAAAGAAGAAAAGAGCCAATCACAGCCAGACAATTCTCATCGGATAATTTCGGGGGTTCAGGTGAGGTTTCTTTCTTTCAGGATAAATAATATATTTTATATCATAACAAAATTATTTTGTCCGCAGAGAGGCAGAGGGTGTGTAGCTTAAATGATTGTACATGGCCCATGATATAGAAAGACTTTATAAATATATATTTGTTATGGAAAAAGGTTATAAACTTATTATTATTAGTTACATGTTTTTAGAGGGGTCTAATAAGTCAATAACCTCTTTTAGACTCAATAACAATTTTGAACAACTTGTACACCAATCTTAGCCCAATAATTCTTTTAAACACTAAAAGAAACAAATTAACTAATCAACATTTAATTAGTTAGCAGAAACATCAAGAGCTTATCATTTTAAAATCACATTTCGCGGCTCTAAATTGATGACATTACATAAAAAACGTTATAACAATTACCCAATTAGTAATAAATGTTGTTTGTGACCGACCTTGTTTAAAAAGAAGAGTAAAAAACAATACCTCTTTAGATATATAACATAAAAACGAGTATTTATTTCTTAACAGGAACAAAACAAAAAATAATATCTAGTATCACTTAACACAAACCACCTCAAAAGCAACTTATAAAACTCATACAATAGACGTGTTTTACCGGTGACCAAACTCTCTTTTCTCGATGCCCACTCTACTTCTAAAATCATCACACATACCCTATAGGATAGCATCACGGTACCACTAGTACACGCAATTAAATTATTACAAGTATTGACGTTTGACGGAGTTAATAAAGACAAGATGTCCCACAGTTTTATCAAGATAAGTTCATAACACCATGACGTGAAATTCGGTTAAATGAACCAGGTCTTTTTTAGTTCCGTTATTTATGGGTTGGTTTAGAGCTCGTTCACTTATTTTGAAAACACTATAATAAAAGTGCATAGATTCACTCATCTTTATAACTTATATATATATATGTTGTTTTTATGAATATTTGATTATTGAAACTAAAAAGGAAAAAATGACACAAATTGCTTTCTTGCAAGGAGTTGTATTTCTCGTCCCCACCACAATGGTCCCCTTCGAGCCCTGGTCACCCACCCATGCCACCATGTCCGTACTTCACCCGACACCGAATTGACCCGTCTCTCACTCAGTTCCAACCATTTGAGATTGACTCGAGCTGATGTCGTGGCTAGTTTAACGCATAACTGCGGTCATGTGGTGCGCACGTTTGTCGTTTGACACCATAAGCATTTCTTGAGCTATGATATATATATGTACAGGGGATTAATATTATTGTATATTAATATTCGTACTTTAAAAATGTACGAATAATAGGCGAAATGCAGAGTAAATGCTACATGTAATATGTCTATTTTGGTGTTTGAATTTGGACAATTTGAGAACAAAACTACTATAAATGTATATAATGACACGTCAAGTAGCAGCAATTGTCATGGCTTCTGTCATCCACACAAAAAACATATGAAAATGTGTATCAAACTGGAACGAAGAATAAGCAAACTATTTATTATATTATATATTCAATAAAATTAATAAAATTAAATAATGAACAATATTCTGATAACTATAATTAAAATTTTAGGGTAATATGTGAGTGATCCTTTGGTAACTTCCGCCAGTAAAGTTTGTTTGCGACATATTTTCTAAGGGAGGACAATTATGATGACGGATTACAACAATGTGTTCATTGCTAACAACTCTCTTTTCCTCCTGGATGAAAGAGGAGACGATGGGTAATCGTGGCGGTGGTGTCATTGACTTCAATAGGCGGCCAGACACTATCTGGCCTACACATGACAACCCGCTTCTATCTATTTCCAACATGGAAGTTAGAAAGAGATTTTTTATCGAGTTCAGAAATTAACATAAACATGTGGATTTTGATCTTAGTGTACATAATGCACTTTAAAAATTCATGTTTTTTTCCCAAACACCCTTGTGCACTAATTTGAGATGGAGGGTAAGAATTATCAAATGAATTGAGTTCTTATTTGATCATATATATATGTATGTACTAAAAGTGTAAGCGAGTTATACCACTTTAACTTAACTCGTTAATAGCTCGACTCTAGTCAAGTCTAAATGAATTAAAAGCCCTGGGTTTATACATTAACTTCTTTTTAGGCTTTTCGGTCTAAATCAAACCGTGCTGGGCTCAAGAGAATCGAAAAGAAGCCCTTTTTTTCTTTTTGTAGCAAATGAATTGAAGGATGATTGTGCAAGCTAAGTCATTCTTCCCAAAATTAGTTGGAACCTCTCTTTTTCTCACACACAATAATACAACCACATGGCCATAGCATGGGCACTATGAAATATGGACCCTCTTATCTCAATAAATGAGAGAGTGATAGGTTTAATGTTTTACCTCTTTACAGTCTTCTAGTAATAACTTTATCTTTTTCTATAAACAAAATTCATTTATAGAAATTTATCGATTGTATATATATAGTATAATTGCATTGGAAATTAATACCCAAATAAGTCGATTTTTGGTTAGTTCATATATGTTTAGTTTATATATGTTCAATTGCATGTATATAAATTTGAAAACCCAATACTTAATTTTCGAGTTCAAGAATATAGTTTTATCGCTTGCAACATACTATTATTTGTGCAACTTGACGTGTTATGATTATTTAGATAAGCTTGCAACTTAAACAATTGTCGGTTTATAATCAGATTCATACTTATATTTATAACGATATAAACATATGTAATATTACAAAGGCTAAAGTCAAGTTCCTTTGTCTAGTAAAGGCCATAATGGCAAGGTGGCTCATATGTATAGTTGCAGCTTTAGGGCACACAACAACATAACAAATCCAAAACACTCATATCTCAAGTAAGATTTGCAGCAAATCCCTAAATGATAATATAATTGTTTCATTATTTCACAACTAAAAAAGAAAAAGGTAAAGAGAAACAAATGCGATAATATATAAAGGAAGTTAACATGTGTTTTTGTTTGTTATTCGTTTGTTTGATTCTATTTGTCTCAAATAAGTAATTGAAGAGTGAGATAAGTAAAAGAAAAAAAAGGCAATTAAATCCTAAATCGATTTTTTATTTTGATTTTGTTCATGATAACAGTCTTTTCCATTTTAAATGATGATTTTTTATAATAGCATTCTATTTCGTATTAAAACTGGAATTGTGAATATCTCAAATAAAGGTTCATATGATGATAATGGATTAATCATTAATAAGATTAATAAGATATTTAATATTAAGATTGATAAAGCCTAAGCCCAACTAGCTTTAGAAATTGGGTTCCATGGATATGACATTACTTATTTACCAAGACTTATTAACTGCAAAATTTCAATAACTTATAAAAGAAAAACACTTTGACTTCTCAAATATACTTCATGTTAGAAGATGTTATATAGTAACAACGAATTCAAAAACATATTGTTTCCAGTAACATATTTTCATACACATAAATTCAAAAAAATGGTGTACACCTGTCATTGGAAAATATTAAGCCAAATAAGTGAAATAATAAAAATTATTTATCAAAGGGATTTTTTTGTAAACTTTTTATTAAATTAGGAATAGAAACAACTAAGCTATACTTATCTATTTTATTTTAAATCAGGATACGGAAATAAACAAGGTGACCAAAATACCATCTAACACTGCCCTTCACAAGAAAAAAGAATAGCTGTTAAAGGTGCTTCATATCGTTTGTTTTACAGTTATCATATTAATAGTTTACGACTTATTGAAAAAATAATAAAACGAAATAAATAAAAAAGTATGATAAGTCGTTGAAAAAACAATAGTTTTAAGTCTATTTAAAAACGCATGCATGTGGTAAATAATTTTTCAATTCACATTAATTTCGCTAAAAGCTAGTCATAGAGTAACTTTTGGATTATTGTTTTGTAATATTTATGTGAACGTTGCAACTAAACTCATTAGCATATAGCCTGTAGATAGGCCAATTTTATACACACTAAATGTTTTATATGGTCTAACAAACTTATTAACAAAACCAAAATACTATGAAGCAACACGTTTGTGTGCAAAATATACTTCACAAAAGGTTATATGATTAATATTTCGTACATTGCATGTTGATTAAAAGCTATATTAATACAACCCTAATCTAATGTTTTAATAAAATAAGTTATCTATGCACAATCAGCAATTGATGTGATGCAGGCAGTGGTTTAATCAATGAACTCACTTTGTTCTCAGGTATTTTACTTGTTATATTTAACCTTTGACTTCGTATGCGAGCAAAAATCTCAGTCTCGTTGATGTTATCTTCAAATGAGTCGGTATTTAAATGTTGTATTTTGAATAGACGTAGTTGTTTTTTCATATGATATGATGTTTAGATGAAAATTATAAACCAGTTATAATTATTGTGAATATAATTATAATTATTATTATCATTATTCAACGGAGGCCACAAGTCTCTTTAGCTTTAAGGTGTAGCCGGGGTCTCTCTGAATGTAACTTTTTCTCCCATGGAATCGATGTAAGATTTGTTTTCATCCCGTCCTCTTTAGACTTTGCTCTTTCGATGAACTTTTACTAGTCACTTTTGTATGTTATTATTATTTAACGGAGCCATTGATTTCGAAAAAGATATAAATAAAGTATATTATATTATAAACATGTGTGTTGCAATTTAGACCTAACCCCTTCTGGATTGAGATGGATTTGTCCCAACTTTAATATCCTTTTTGTTTACAACCCATTGTTTTTTTCCTCTTTGAAAAACATCACTAGTGGGAATAAGACTACCATGTCTCACATTTATTGAGCATAAAGGTAGGTTTTGAATGGGTATTTGGTACACAACTCAAATTAGAATTGTAAAGAAAAATAACATAATATAATGAATTTATTCAGGAATATAATGTAAGTAGGAATAACAAGTCAACAAGGGAAGCCGTTGCATCTAGGTCGGATCTACATTTAACCTATATGATACTCGTTTTTCATCTATCATATATATTTAGTATAAATATGTTTATTAACTTTAAATATTAGTAACTAATAATAAATAAATAAATTAATAATAATAATAATAAAATAGTTAATATTATAGCAGTAATACAATAATAACAATAGTATAATAACACTAACAATAATAATAATATAATATAATATAATATTATAGAACGGAGAAGGGGTTTATCTTCTACCGATTACCTGTGAGGGTCAGGAAGTCATGTTGCCACCTTGATGACGCGGGTGTTCTTTTCTAGGAGCTTCATATCTCACATTAGCCCCATGCGGTAAAATGTGTGACACATGGTATTAACCACAATTTAAATAGAAAAGTCCAAATAAATATGAACATTTGGATGAATATAATTTGTAAAAGTGTTTGGAAAAGAAAATATATTAAAATTTTATTTAATGATTAAAGAGGGACATTTGTGCCGATGGAATTCCAAATTTCAACCCGACTTAATTTCACACATTTTATATTTTGAGCATAGTTAATTTGTTGCAAATCTAAATTATAATGACAGATTGGAAAAATAAAATTCAAACCGACCAATATAGCATTTAACATGAAAGTGATAAATAAAATAAACTTTGACAAATAATATAAGATCAGGACTTGATCTCTACATTTTAATTTATGTAACATGTTTACTAAAACTTACTACCTAGATTAAATAATTAAGTAATAAATACTAGAGAGATAAAAAACTATTAAGTCCGTCTTAATTCAAAAACAAATGCATATAACTTTTTAACAGAAAATAATAAATACATAGAATTATTTGTCTATCATCAAAATTACTATATTTGATAGGTCTATGTTTCAAAGACATTTGATTATCACACCGACTTCTTAGAC
The DNA here is from genome assembly GCA_025506515.1 of Flaveria trinervia. Taxonomy (NCBI): domain Eukaryota; kingdom Viridiplantae; phylum Streptophyta; class Magnoliopsida; order Asterales; family Asteraceae; genus Flaveria; species Flaveria trinervia. The sequence goes on along the minus strand of CM046441.1, from coordinate 85,819,190 downwards.
TAAAAATAAATAAACACATGACTTTTAGTTTTTAAGAAAAAAGTAATGTACTCCCTATTCAAAATGCAAACATCAACCTTGTATAAGGGCGTCAAAATAAATTTAACATTACCGTTTTTTTTTGCTAAGATGTCAATTTATGTATAATTCATTGTTGATGGTTTAATTATAACATATTGTTAAATTAATTTAATCAAACATTCGTTTTACTTATGATGAACTATAAATTATAGTCACTTAAAAGATTCCTTAGGTGAATGATATGGCTAACACATGATTCAATTCCCCGCATGCGGCATGCCTAAAACATCTTTAGGTTGATTTTATGCTTTTATCACGTTATTATGCAAAGATGCCTTTCTTAGAAGTTATAACTTATAATAATAATCCAATTGAGTTGAAGTGGTGGAATGCTACCCTGTTACACATATAGAAGGGACCAAATCTTTCAATCCCAACCTCAAAAGCAACCACCTTTTGCTCGTACTTGCACCCTAATCATGGGCGGTTGAACTAGAAGTGATCAAGGTCCATATGCGTTGGAACCAGATCGGGTCACCGTCTGGTTGATCGTTCAACCCACTAATGATACTTCCGTCCTTACCCTTGCTTTTAAAAAGTATCTTTATCAAGAGAATTACTAACATGAAATTAGAATATGCAACCTTTTTAAGTTTAAAAGCATGTTGCTTTTGGTTTTACAAGTTTCTTTTAGCCCACTTACAAATGAGAATCCACTTGTCACATTCACACCATTAGGACAATTAAGTAGTCAATAACCCTTGAAAGCTTTACATCATATTTAATTAAAAACCTTAAATAATTACATCAAAAGAGATGATGCACATGCCACAAACAAACAAGAACTCAAATTGATTAAAAACATAGCTCTTCTTCCCATCAATCCTAAATGTTTTCCTAATATATCACTAAGATTTTTCTTTTTTTCCCCCAAAAAAGAAGAAAAAAAAAAGATTAAATTTCCTTCTTTTGCTCATGTGTGTCTCTCCCTCTTTTAAACTATATCCTTCTTCCTTGCTTTCTTCATTTCTTGAGAATCTACACATTAAAAGATACAACATTGGGAGATGGAGGTAGCACGATCCTTACATCAAGTCAAAATTTCCTTATTCCAATTGTCTTGGACACTTCATAAATTTTTCATCTTTAGATCTTCACAATCCAAGAACGATGTAGTAGACTAGAGTTATCGGTAACGCTATCAACATCCCGAAAATAACCCTGTAGTATTCATCAAATTCAAAGAAAATACATTAACACAAAACTTTACATGTTTGTACCAGTATTCGGTATGTATGAACAAATACTTACGCAGTACTGAGAATCGCAGGATGAACATTATACTCCTTTGCAAAAACAAAAGGAACAATACCTTGAGGCAATGCAGCCTGTAAATTAAAGTAGAGAAGAAAAATTATTACAAACTTATTAAAATAATATTTCATAAATAAAGAAAAAGATTATGTCATAACATGTGAAAGTTAGTGGCTTTAAAATAAAATACAAGTTCATAACGATTGATAATGAAATGTAGGTGAAGAGTTGGTGGCTAGAATCATAAAATGTTAATTACGATATTACCTGCACGATGGCGATATGGAGGAGGGTGCCACGTAGGCCGACGGCGATAGAAGCTGCGGCCATAACCGCCGGTCCGGTGAGAAACCTCACCGCCATTGCAAACGAAGCTACTGAGTTACCACATGCAATTATCTTGGGTTGAAGTGCCATAAACAAACCTTCACAAAATACATATATTGTGTTAATACTAGAAAGAATACTAGTATACTTTTCTAGTTTTTATAAAACAGTGTATAATCTAATTATATGTAGTAGTCTTTCAACTCATATAAAATATAAGAAAACAATACCAAACTATTTTTTTTTAAAGTCTCTAAACTAATTTAAAGTCTCTTTCTATATAACGGCTAATTAACTATTAAGTTATGAAGTATAAGAAAAAAATACCAAACTTTGACTTTTACAGTAACAAAAATGTAATTATTAGAAATATATTGACAAGTTTAATGCCTTCAATATAAAAAACTAGTTTAATAACTTTTTCGTGTAACTTACATGAGCTTACATGCTTTTATATATCAAAACTGAGTTAGATTTTTTACTTAGAAAAATGAAAAATTATGTTACTTTTTTCTTATATTAGATATATTTATTTACACAAGTTTAATGACCTCAATATCAACACTTTCTCAGTTGTTTTTGTAGCCAATGGACATTTATTAGTAAATCTAAGTTAAATAGATCTTTATGTGAAAATAAAAAAAGTATATTTATTATTTTTTATTACAAAAAAACTCTAATATAAACTTACCCAAGCTAAACATAGCCATTCCAAGACCTGCATCCGAGAGAATTGAGATGGACTTTTCAATTATTTTTGGCATTGCCAAATGCCACCTGTAACAACAAAATAAAATAAATTAAAATAAAATAAAATAAACTAATTAATTATCTCATTTATATATTGTATTTTATTATTTCATGAAACCCTTATCCTGTTCTTGTTCTGGAAATACGAAAACAAATAATAACAAAAACATATTAATCTCACATCATCTGACATGTCGGATTACCTGAACGACACGAGAGACCAAATTAACCCAATCAAACTCGAATACGTGTTCGGGTTCCTGATCAGCTTCCTCCACACCATAATCAATATCAATCGAGTCATCACACTCGCCGGAGGCATCTGTTTTCCGGCGACATTTTCATCCACCGGAACACCCTTCCGGTGGCCCTCCGCCGTAGAACCCATCTTCCCCACCCCCATCTCCTCCTTCTCCTCATCCCCACCAAAACTAAAACCCTCATCACCACCGCCACCGTTCTGATCAGAAGCCACCGTCATCTTTATCTCCTTCTGCTCCGCCCCCGCCCCCGCAGCTCCGAATTCGTTACCGCCGAACACGTGGAGCCCACCGCCCTCCGACACCGGCGATGCACTGGAACTCCATACGAACATATGAAGCTCCTTCGCGTCATGATTGTTACTTTTACCCTGATTTTGTTGAGACGACGGTGGTGGTGGCGGTGGTGGTGGTGGTTGTGACTGTGGCTGTGGTTGCTGCGGTGGCGGTGGGGTTTTGCCGGACTTAACTCCGGCGGCGGCGATTTCAGGATTCGGCGCCGGATAACTCGCCGGAGCCGCCGGATAAAACCCAAACCTCGGCGAATTCATATTCAACGGTCCCGGAGCCGTACTCTCTTCGAAATTCGAAGGTCTAGGAGTCGGTCCTCTCGACGACTGTACGGAATACGCATCCGCCGGACCAAAATTCGACAAGCGACCACCGGGAAACCCCATCATCGAGTAGAAATCAGAGTGATTGAAATTGGAGCCTCTGGGCGTTTGATTTCTCGAAGAACTCAAGCTATAGATCTCAGCTCCGGTCAAATTCGACGGCCGAGGAGTCATCGCCGGCAGAGACCCAAGCCCCAAGGACCTCCTCGAAGCGTTCGACTTTCTCACCGTCACGTGAAGCTTCCCATCGTCTCCGATCGCCGCATCCGTCTCAAGAAAATCATGCCCATCAAGCGAAACGACATCCGACTCCACCTTAAACGACACAATCGAAGCAGCCGTTTCAGGAAACTGCTCCATAATCAACATCTTCGCGCCACGATACTCGAACAGAAACAGAAGCAAAGTGTACCATATGATACACTGAAGCACCACCACCTGCACCATTAGAGACCCTGAGTATTCACCGTACATGGCAATCAGCAGCGGGATACCCATAACAAGAGTGTTGGGTAAGGTTGAAAGCGAGAAGATGGTGATCATCCACTCTAGGCTTCCGTTTTTGGTGAAATTGGCCCAGAGGCCTAGAACAACGAGCATGATGATCTTCTGGAGGGTGTCGGCGGCGATGAATCGGAAGTTCATGGCGTAGGGGTCGTTCATGGAGATGAAGTGGAAGGAGAGTAAGGGGACCGCGAAAATGGCGACGAAGCGGTTGATGCCGGAGCATTGGTCGGGGGTGAAGATCTTCCACCACCGTACGCTGCCGTACGCGAGGATCATGGCGACGTATAACGGCACCATGGCGGACATGACGGTGTAGAAGTCGTGGCCGGTGATCATTGTGGTGGTGGTGGGGGTAAAATGGGAAAGTTAGAGTGAGAGTGAGAGTGAGAGTGAGAGTGAGAGTGAGAGATTGTTATCTTTTGTGACGGTTTTGTTACGGAATGTGGGTGATTTGTGACGGTTTTAGTGTTCACGGAGATGAAAGTTCCGGCGAGAGAAATTAGAAAGCGGGGAGGGGGGAGGGAAGTTGTATATAAAGGGAAGAATGGCAAGGAGTGTAATTACTCCTTGTTATTAATATATTTTTATAATAATTTTTATAATCACATTTCGTTTATTTATTTTCTTATTTCTTGTGATTTGTTTTCTTTGTAAAAATCCACGTCATATTTATTTTTACTAACAAATTCTTATTAAGAGATTAACTTTTATTCAATCACTTATCTTAATAATTCAACACTTGTCAAACAGTTTTTTAGCTAAGCATTTATATTCATTCGAATCAACAAAAGATTGTATGCTAGAAAAATTATTCTGAAGTTGTCTCGTGTAAACAAAAGTCAAGTCAACAATATGCTTTGAAAAATATTAGCATTTGTTTTTACATTAATGATAGCTATTATGATATTATCCCGTGAAAATAAGCATGAAAATTTCCATTTCATTAATCCATTAAGGTATTAAAAACTGCTATTAACGAAACAGTAATGTGAAGATAATAACAATGATAATAATAATAATAATAAATAAAATAAATAACAATAGTAATAAAACAAAATAATATAAAATTAATAATAATATTATTATAGCCAGAAAAAAAACCATCCATTATGGTCGTTATCGTAGTAATAATAACAGTGATAATTAAGATAATAAAACATTAGTAACATTAATCCCATTTGAAATACCTTCTTTAATATGATTTCTTTAATAATTAATTTCACCATCTATTTCTCTTCATCTAGGATACATATAAAATAATAAAATTACTAAATATACTTATATACTACTAAAACTAATAGTGCATTCTCACTGAAGTTGATACCAATAATAGCATATTTTTAATTGTTTCCACAAGTTACACATTAGAAAATACATATTTTTATTTTGATAAATTAACAAATATAAAAACATAAAAATTTTAATTGAAAACAACAATAGCTAAAAGATTTAATAGTTCATAACCTATTAGTGGTTAAAAGGCAACTTTAAGTCTAAATAACTAAAACTTAACATTTCAATGACTATTTTTTAACCATTTAGTTTTCATATTACCTTTTAATCATTCGGAGATTATAAATCATTTAGAGATAACCTTTTAGTGATCATTAAAAGGCTAAATAGTCTGCTAGTCAACTTTAGCTTATCGTTTAACTTACGCTGGTTTGTTATAACTAGACAATCATAATATAAATTTACGCTAAACACAAGTAAATTGTAATTTGGCCGTCATATATAAAAGACTAAAAAATGTAACATCATTACTCTAGTAAACATTCTTAGAAGTTTGGATATCACAAAAAGAGATTATGCCCTTGTCAATATGTAGCATGCAAACGAGCATAAAGCTATAACTGCATCGAAACTGAAACATAAAGTAGTTGGATTAAAAAAGGCAAGAAAAAGATATGGATCAAAATACATAAAAGCTCAAGGTTCACTAAAGAAACGCTTGTTAGATAACAAGTGTTTCAATGTTAAGGGTCGTAATTGAAAATATGAAGGTACATCTTGGCATTTAAAGATTTGAATCTCTACTATAAAGAAGAAAAAAGAACCTTTAACAATAATTGTAAAATGCAAATATTAGAGTCTTCGTAGTAGGTTTCTTATCTTCATTTATATAATTATATTAAAAATTAATATATTTTTTTAATTAAATAATATTTTTATACCCTTATCATTACTTTTTTTTTCTCCTCCACTCACAACTACTTAAAAAAATATTAAAAAAATTATAAGAATTGAACAGTGATTCTTCAAATGTACCAATCTAAAATAACATTTCTCCCTCTTTCACTCACAACCACCCAAAACATATTCATATAATATACAAAACACACTTACATACCTTTAAAGAATCCACTGTAAATGCTCTTAGAAGCATATCCTCAAACTACCATCCACACATACCATACTTATTTAAATCCTATGCTCTAAAAGAAAAATATGATCTATAAATCACATTCGTTTTGGTGTGTATAGTGATTTTGGAATCTGAATGGATTTACTGTTTTACAACTTGACATTACAAACTTTTGTTGTGGATAAGAGGAAGCCAAATGAGCCAAAAGACATTCAACTTCAAGTTATTTTTCTTCTTAATTATTCTTCCTATCATCTAGTTCAAGCTAGCCTTGAATAAAAACATAAAGGTTCAACTAGAAATTAAAGAATTATATAGAAAATAAATATTTTCATAGTGTTGTGGATAAGAGGAAGCCAAATGAGTTGAAAGACATTCAACTCCAAACTATTGGAAACGGTTCATTATTGTTTGGAAAAATTAGTCAAAAGATCGATACACACTATTTATCTCACATATATTTTTTAATATTTGTAATAAGTGGATGTGAGTAAAAAAAACAAATAGTTTTGAAAAAAAAGAATAAAGGCAGTATTTTTTAATTGAAAAAACATAATATAAAGAATGGAATATGAGAGATTAAAAATAGTTTGGCAAATTTACAAAGTAGAATTTTATTTTATAAATTACAAGGATAGATAATCTCATAAATGATATGAGCTAATGGAATAAGTACAAAATAAACAAATAATCTTTATTTTGTTTAGTTAATGGAATGAAATGGATGAGTGAATAAAATGAAAGGAAAATGAAATGGATGAATCAATCAAATTAACCATTACATTCTATTATCATGTTTGATTATCATATACGAATGGAATATATCATTACTTTATATTTTTTGTTAGGTAGAAAAATATGAAAAAATAGAATACAAAAGTGGTTATGATAGTGATGACCAATGACGGTAGTGGCCAGAGATGGTTGCTAGTGGTGGTGGTTGCCGGTGATGGTGGTTGGCAGTGGTGGTGCTGGTTGGCAGTGGTGGTGGTTGTTGGTGGTTGGGGGTGGCGGCGGCGGTGGGCGGCGACGGTGATGGTGACGCTGGTGGTGGTTGTGGTGCTAGGGTAGTTGATGGTGGTGGCTGGTGGTTGTCGGTGGCGGTGGCCGCTAGTGGTGGTTAAAAACAAACCAAACCAACCATGCACACCCATATAATCAACTATGTAATAGTTTATTTCATTACTTTTCACCAACGAAACATGTATTTTTCCATTCGCTTTTTATGATTTATTTTATTACGTTCATTATTACTGCATATCAAATGCTATTTAAATGCTTAAAAAGCATGTTAAGAGGTAAAATGGAAAACTAGAATGGCATGTCTAAAAAAAATTTTACTTCCCAAATACATTGGAGAAAATCTTTAACCTCTAAATCGAGACTCTATATAAAGAAACTAGTTTTTTTTGCCGCGCGTTGCCATGGCTATGCGAGTTTTAACGTAACCTTAAACCAGCAAAGTACATAAAGTAAAACACACAAAAACCCTAAATCTATAACACACAAGAATATTTAGAACCCAAAACTAAATCAAAATACAACACCATACACCAAACAGACGAAAATCAAAGCCGCTAGAAGACGACAGTCAAAAATAGAAAACCGACGAAAACCAAAGCCTCAAAAAAAGCAAACAAAAGGAAAACCCAAACTTTAATAGCGAGTATCGTCAGGGTATCGATAACAAAAAAAAGAAAATAGGAACCCAGAGAAAGACAACGACAACGAACATAATCGAAACATACATCAAAGAGACGTGTCCGGACACAAAAAACCAACAAAAAAAATACTCACCCCAAACCCCACAAAAAATCAAACACACACCCAGAACAAACCATATTAAAACACAAACAAAAGAAAAAAAAAGAAAAATTAAAACACAAACAAAAAACAAAAGAAAAATTAAAACACAAAAAAACCCCACCGACCAAAGCTAATAATAAGAATAGTAATTTGGTTCGTCAACCCTTTATTTTCGCTACTAGGGCAGATTGTATTCATTACACTCTTCTTTTTCACCATCAAAATAAATCATGTCTTATGTGTTTAATTTAACATATGCCAATGTTTAATACACCAGCGGAGCTTCATAGGGGCCGGGGGACCGCTGCCTCATATTTTTTTCGTTCATAGTGTTAAATTTTAGTTCGATAGTGTAAATTTTTGGTCCGGTAATTTAATTTTTTTATATAAATATTGAGTTCGTCCCCCTTAAAAAGATAGATTAATTTCACTCCCATCCCCTTACAAAATAGTTTGAATTCTGCCACTAGTTTAATACAAAGTAAACCTATTCTTTGCCGTTCGCATATAAAGTAAAACCATAAATTATATTCCATATCATTATATTTGTTGGTAATTATATCAATCAAATCACATTTTTTTGAGTGATTCATATTTCTTTAAAGAAACAAATAAAATATGTTGTTTATACTTCAAGTATGAACATAGACAGAACCGTGACAAAAGAGTGATATTAAATACTTTTTATAACATTTTCTAACTGAATAAATATTATTTTCTTTCAAAAAAATTATAATCTTCTGTTAATTGGAATCTCATGTGTCGTGATATCATGCCGGTCGGATATACCCCCACAAAGGACCATGATTCTTATTATACTAAATATTATTTTAGTAACTAAATTAAGTTTTAGTTTAACTAAAAATCAAACTGTTATCATTAAAGTTTAAACGAATATCGCTGTTTGAAAGTTGCTATCCAAGAGAGTATCTACAATATATAATTAGTTAATGCGATTAAATTATTGATTTTTCTATAGAATTTAATTACCAAAAATTATAGTCAGAAGATTCACCGGCCAAAGCTAGTGGAGGCTTTGACTAGCAACCATATTAAAGTCGGAGGTTAAAAATGGAAAAGGAAATATTTCCAAAATGGTTTATAAATATACTTTACTTTAACATCCTATTATTTGATCTAAATAATATTTGCTTTCATGTATTTTTAAATCATCTTTTTACTCTCTATGCTTTCCAATCTAACTCAATTAACTTTTTTAAATATTTTATTTAAAAGTAAGGGTATGTAAGTATTTTTACGTATGCACGTCAGTTGTGATATTTACAAAGATTAGGTTGTGAATGTTGCGTGAAACAATAGTGGTGTTAAGTGGATACTAAGGTGGGGGTTTGTCCATAGGCAGTGATTGTGGTGGATTCGATCTAGGGTCTTGTATTCAATCATTGAATTAGTCTTGAGATCTCAAATCTGATCTTGAATTAATTCTTCAAAACAAGATGAAGCCTTAAGATTCGAGGCTTATGGTGATGGTCGAAGAAGACGAAGGAAATATGTGGAGAATTGCTAGTGGTGGTGGTTGGAGATTAGGGTTGGTAGGGGGAGGGGGATTGGTTGAAGGTGATAATTTTAAGTAGAGTTAAGTTTTATTTTACTTCTTAAGATTTGTTAAAAATAATAATTTTCCTTCAATAGATTAAAAATATTAATTTATCTACAAAAGTTTCATAATTTATTTTAATTTTACTCTAAAATTTCATTAGTTGTTTTAAATTTATCCAAAATAATAAAATTTTGGAATGAAATAAAAACAACATATGAAACTTTTGAAGTTAAATTGATGTTTTTAATATTTCAGAGAAAAATAATTATTTTTTATTCAACCTTAAGAAGTTGGAACTAACTGATATCACTTAACCATTCATTTGAAACCTTTAAAGACAAAACGTTATTTGAATCAAAACACAATAAAAGAAAATGAATTTCACTCTTTTTTTTATTCAGATTTTTTTAATTATAAATATCAACTAACCCTATTTGTAATATTAAACTCACACCACTTTTACAATGGGGGAGGGCATCGATACGCTAAGCTACAAGGCCATGAAAATTTTCAAATAGTTTGCTAGTGTAATTTTACGGTATACATAATAGTAATATGTTTCAAATCATGTTCTACTAAAGCTAAAACAATAATAAAAATAAGTAAGTTGCAACAATAAATTCAAAGTTTGTAAAATATCATATTATTAAGTTTGTGAAAGGGAAAAAACCACAAAATATTTAAAACTTTGAAGCAACTTTCACTATTTGTACATTTGTACTTTGATTGTTGTATACTATACACAATTTCGTTTTAAATGAAATTTTATGAATCATATTTTAAAAATTGTAAATGAAAAGTAATAGTAATAACAACAACAAAAAATAATATTAAAGAAAAAATATAATATACACATGTCAAATGGTGTGTGGTGGTGTATTATTTATCACCGGCCATAATTGATAGGTTACATAATACTTTTAGTGTATTTTATGTTTTTCATTTCTTGAATGACTGTAACTTATATTTTTTGTCCTAAAAACAAGAAAATAACATAACTGTCTTTTATGTTTTATTTTGTCCGAGTTTTCACTAACTCAAAAGACATTTTATTTTAAATTTGAGGTAAATTTACAAGGTGTGAAATGTAAGTATGAAAACTTAAAAGGACTGAACATAACGAAAACACAAACATGAGGTGCATTTTTTTATATCTTTTTAATTTCAAACAAAAAATAAAGTTTATAATAAACTTAAATATTATTAAACAAAATTTTAAATCTTGTATGTTTGATTCAACATTTGTAATAAACGAATTTCAACTTAATAAATAAAAAACTTCTTTTCTTATGGTTTTCTCTAATGAATATACGTGTATTGAAACATCCTTTTCACCGTTGACCCACGGGCTTTGTTTGCATGGGAGTGGTTTACAACTTATATTTTTAATATTGATTTCTATACGAATTCAAATGTATGGTAATATAACAAATAAAATATTAGTAACATCAATTACTTAATAACTATAAATCAGATTTACAAACACATGTCACATCCAATACCTAAAAAATCAATGTCTTTTGGACATGCATGATTGACTCACATTATCATAACTTGTATTATCATCGACCACATTTAAATATGGAGATTCCTTTGATGAATGCTCACAAGTCCTAACAAAACTACCAAACTTCATATTAATTATTTCAAACAAACAACACTAAAATACCATTTTGTTTCCATTATCCTAAAATGTTACATACTGTCTTTTTTAAAGAGAACATGAGTTCATATCAACTATAGATGGACCGAGGTATAAAGACATTTTGCGAATTTGTTCTTCGACTCATTTAAAGTTGTCACACAACTTCACGAGGCACAAGGACATGAACCACGATGAAAAAGATTATAGAGCACCTAAAATGGAGTTTAGTCGATGACGTGTTCTCGTGCCATAAGCGAGAAAAATATAAAATAAAATTATCATTGAAGATAATGAAGGTTGCCAAATTGAAAGGCAAACAGGAAGTTAAATCTACCTTCATTGTAGCTTGTGCCATAACATGTGCTACGAGGGGCCATTGTTTGGTTCCATTCGTTATGGTTCTTTTAGTTGTCCTTCATGTTCATCCCCATTATAAATTGTTTCGAAAATATTTTTGGTAACGTTTATTTGTATTTATTAGGTGTTACTATTGAGACCCTCACACTTGGGCAGGCTTACCTTGGGCTAATAGGTTTACGAGGACGATCGATAACCATCCCCTTAAAGAGGCGAGCTTGTCCTATGAACCCAGGCCGTAGGAGGTCGAGGACAAGATCCCTCACACATACATGAATCGGCTCTTAGACCTTTAATTCATGATGAGTTAACAAACTGACCAAGAAGCTATAAAATTAACGGAATTAAGTAAACCGAAAAAACGCCCTTACGGAAAGGCCGAGGATAGACACCAAGAAAAAGAGAAAACATCTGATAAGTAAATCAACCACTAAGATCTTCTCGCATCCATAACATCCTTACTACGAAAACTCTCATGAAAGCAAATTTTATTTATTAATTTAGAAAAAATAGCATGAGTTAACGGAATGAGGATAGAAGGGGCCATATATATTTGAAAATACAAAGGAAAAGGACTAAACGGTGTAAAGCAAACAAGTTGTATTGAATTTCGGAGATGTGCGATTATTGCACATGTTAAGTTTATGGATTTTAGTTGTTTGTTTGGATCGATATTTCATGTTCATGTGGGTCTACGTGCACTCGTGCAACCGATCTTAATTATAATTTATATTTTCTTGTTTTATTATTTTTATTATTATTATTATTATCATTTTTATATTATACCTTTGAATTCAGGGTTTTATTTGAAAAACATAACAAACATGAACTACAAAAATTAGAAAAATATTTTGTGACATAATAAAAAAGGGATAACACAATCAATTAATATAATGGAAGGGAAAAAGACTAAAAATATATATTAAGAGTGTGTTAGTGGGGGCGTGACGTGTTGAAACTTGTAATGTTTGAGCGAAGTCACGTGCATACTTTTCTTGAATTGGTCGATGATATTTCGTATAATGTAAATTAATTAAAAAAGGGCATAAGTTAAATTAAACTAAAGTTAATGAATAAACAAAGTTAAATTTGATGAATGTGATTGGAGGGTCAAAATGGGGTTTAAACGAGGAGATACGAAAATGGTGCAAGTTCAGTGGTTTGATATGAAGTTTAGGACTTGGGGTCAGGTGTGGGGACGCATGTGGGCCAAAAGAGGAGCACCATGTCGGCCTTACCTTAGCCCATGCTCTTCTCACCGTAGCACCACCACTAGCACTACCGTTGCACCGACCACCACCACGCGTCGTTGAATGGTTTTTGTGATGTGTCCATGGGGCTTCGACCAAGGAACCTTTTAGCGAGTTTATCTACACGTTACAGATTAATTAGATTTGTCACAAACCCGCACGAGTTATTTTTTCGTTATGTGATTTTATGTCATGTGATGTCGATTAACTTAAGCAAGTGTCTATCAATGAGAAAGTATGGGTTAGTCATCCTTAAGGACAATTGTTGATTCTCCTATCTTTGATTTTTCTTGTAACTTTGATTACTGTACACTTAAGGATAACTATAATGGGTTCTTTAAGCACTATTTTGAAAATTCATTGACTTGTAAAATAATGGAATGCTATTCACTTGAATGTAAAGAAAATATGAAATTATTTTTATTATTATTATTACTGAAAAAATGTATGTTAGAAATCACAAGTATGCGTTTTGGAGGATAAAAAACAAAAGCAATGCCACCAAAACTAAATGATTTTCAAGGATACATCATGAGTAACCTCATCAATATGATTTGTACACCCTAATGACTACTACCAAATTTACTATTTGGAGTCTATTTAAGAAAGCTTTAATGCTAAAAGGGAAATGAATTTTCAATGGGTTGGGAATGTTTCCATCTTCAATCAAGCCCACGAAATTCTTATTCTTGACTCTAGTTTCAAGGATTTTAACACTAACGACGCGTTTGGTTATAAGAAATGGAATGAAATGTAATTAAGAAATTAGTAAAATTTTTAAGTAAAATTATGATTAAGTGGGTAATAAAATGTAGAATCCAATAAAATTTTCATCTCAAATTTCCTTGGTTGTGAGATTTTAAATTCTTTTTCTAGGTGGAAGGATCTTGAAATCACACAACCAAAGGAATTTTAGGTGAAATATTCTTTTGGGTTTACTTTTAATTGTTAATTCAAACACGATTTTACATAAAAATTATATTAGTTTCTCAATTTATTTAATTTCCTTCCAACAAAGCGCCTCCTATGGAGATAATAAAAATTGACCTATTTTATCATCCTAAATTTTCAGTGCATTATCCTAAACATAATTTACATTATAACATAATGTATAATCACCATTTTTATTGTGTTAGTGTGGTATCTCTTAGGTTATTTTTAAAAGTTGGAGTAAAATGTCATAAAGTTTTAAAGTTAGGTTAAGTGTGTAAATATTTGATTTTGGTGTCAAGTGTTCATGAACTTCTTGACATTCGATTCGGGGATCTATTAATTGTACCGTTTTACAATCTTGAATTGTTTGAACATGTATTACGTTCTTGGAGTTGATTTTGCTAAAGGAAAAATATAGGTTTGAAACTCTGCCCACTTGTTTCCAATACAAATTTTATAAAAGTGCTAATTTTAGAATTCCTCATGGAGTCAAGTAGGAGGGGAGTTATTATTGTTCATTTGCTAAGGATTCTTTTAATTTCCCTCTAGAAAATTTTAGAGATTTCAGAGGGTTTTGAACTTAACTACCTAAGTATAGAATTCTTTGAAATTAGACTTGTTTAAAGCATGAATTACTTTAATATCATCATACATACAGGAAGATTTGAAGTTCTTACAAAACAATTGGCTTTGATTATGTTGCTTAATCAAGAAATTGGCCGTGTGAGTAATTCGTGGAATTGGATTAAATTTCATCTACAACGTGATGTTATGGGATATGTTATGACTATCACTAATCTATAGAAGCTAATTATAATCACCAATGGAATTAATTTAGATATAATCCAAGGTTAAATTGCAAAATGATAATTGTAGCTAATATATAAACATCATTACTTACAAAAATATACGAAATAAGTGTTACCATATTATAGAAGTGCCCAAGCCCCAAAAGTAATATAAAATCATCAAGACTTTGAAGTATAAAATACAAATTAAAATAATTACTAAAACAATAAAAGCTAGAATGAAAACTATATATCCATCCTGCTTTATACCTCTTGTCCAAAATCTTTTAAGAGCTCATGTTTTCTTACATAAAAATAATTGATTATAAAAAAGAAAAACAAATCATATGCCATATAAATTCAATCATATTGATATTCATAAATTCATCTCCTTGTACTTGTTCATGTGGCATAATCATCAAGCCCATGCACTTCCACATGCAGACACACACCCCTAACACTTTATCCCTACCTAATCTTAAACTTTTGTTCATGGACCTCAATTGTTTCAATCAATTAATAATTTAATATATTTGGCCATTCTTGATTACACAAATCCTTTATTCAAGTGTGGTCCAAGACATAAACTTTGTGTAATTAGGACCACTGATTATGCAAAACAATTAATATTTTATAAACAATATCTTTCATCTTGATATTTTATATATTTTTTGATATTTAACAAATGATGATAACAGAAGTGTTAATAATCGATAACTAAAAGGGATGACGCATTTTGTTTGTTAAAAATACTCTTTTCAATTATATCATCTTTTAAAAAGTGATATCAATTATAAACACTTCAAATCTTAAAAAGCTTAGATATGTTTTGGAGTGCTTTTATTATTACGTGTGAATATTTAACTTTTTAATGAGTCAAAATGAAAATCCTACTTAAACAATTGATACTTTGCCAAACTTGAAAGTTAAAAGGGAGTTGCTAGTACAAATTCATTTAAAAAATTTCTTTGCAATTCTGTTCGTAATGAATATATACATACACACATACGTATATGTATATCCCATACAAAATGTTCTCAACCTCGATCTAAAATGTAAGAAACAATGAGGAGCCAACGTGTGTAGGTGCTTGGGACTTAACAATCATTTAACCCTGGTACATACATTAATCACAATTGTGCTCAATAACCTTTTTATGTACAATTTTTGTCAATAGTATTGCTAAATAAGTAATTTAGCTTATACATGCATGTATGATAAATAATAAAATTAAGCCCACACTTACATTATCTTTGGCGCTTTAAATTAAAATAGTAATAATATTAGTAATTATATGTTATCGTTAATTTATTTTAAAAAGCCTTAATCACCTCTTTTACTCTTTCCCTTTTAACATAATAACCACATTACAAATGATCTTCTCGGTGATAGGTCAATGATACTAGAATATTTTAATTACTCTACATATTATGTATTTCAGGTCTAAAAAATTCTTAGAAAAGACGTGGATCACTGGATAAAGTTATTACAAAGAATAAGATAAAGAGATTGACAAATTACGGACAAAATGAGAGCATTCGTATCATTTTACTCTATAATTCAGTATCTATCTACTCTAATAAAAATATTTTGATATGACACGTGATAACACCACAATCATTCTTATTAAAATTTTCTCGTCTCTATCTTATATTAAATAATTACCTTAATTATTAATAATATTTTTAACACATTTTAGATTTAATAAAGTAATAAAAAATCTATATATTAATGTTATTTTTTTAAATAAATAATTTTTTTATAAAATAATAAATATTTGTAAAGCATAATTTTTTTTAAAATACGATATATATTAAAATTGGTATTTTTAAAAGTATTTTTTAAAAAATAAAAAATAAGCAAATTTGAGAGTTATAATAGGAAAATTTTTAAAGATGACATTTTTATATGTTTTAATTTAAAACAAATTGTTTATTTTTTTAACAAAAATTTAAAAAGTTGATATTACTGCTTATTATATATTAGAATATCATTTTACAATTAATAAATTTTATTATATTAATATTTTATTATTCAACACGTGTAATACATGGATTTACGAAAGTTAGCTAGTACTAGGATATACAACATTCTTATATATTTAAAACAAAAACTTTTCTGAAAGCGTTTTGAACTTGCTGCATATAATGGTGTGTCACTATTCACTTACAAGATTGTTTCTAAATCTTAAGTGTACATCTAGATGGTGTTTGTTTTTTTGTTAAAAGTTATTTCCGATCTTTTTTATCTGCACCGCGCAGATCACGCGCAGATGTTGAAATTTCCAGAATGTTTGGTTTTTGAAAGACTTTTTTATTAGAAAATGTCTGCACGATGTCTGCATGGTACAGACTTGACACAACCACTTCTAAAATATTCTAAAGTCTGTAAAGTATTTAAACACCATCACCACCACCACCCATGTCCACCACCACCACTGTCCACCTCCACCACCACCACTGTCCACCTCCACCACCACCACTCGTCACCACCATCGTCCGCCTCCACTACCATCCACCTCCACCCACCGTACGTCCGTGTGGAATAAAATATATTTTTATGATTTTATAGCTACTAAAAATATGAAATAAATGAATTAAATAAAATATATTTTTTATGGTTTTATGAATATTATTGTAGTGTTGTGTGATTTTTATTTAAAATTTAATGTTGAAGTATTTTTTAAAAGTTTAAAAAATAAGTTTATTTTAATTACAGAATATTTTAACAATCCGTAGATGTTAAAAACACATAATATTTTTCTTGCAGACTGCAGTCGTTTGGTCCAACTTATCTTCTGCAGATGTTTGTAGATGCGATCCACAAACTGTAAATATTTTTACTGTAGAAAAAACAAACATTTAAAAGTACAAGGACGTTTACCTATATAATGTTGTGCAGCAGTTATGCGTATGCGACCAAGGATTTTACATTCCGTCTGATGCGTTTACCTTTTCCCAGTTTAATTATACACATTTCGTCTCTTGGTTGCTTCTCACATTTCTCACTTTATGTAACTTTATAGTATTTTCCTATATATACGTAAACATGTATCTAATCTATACTTATTAATAAAACAATAACTTTGATGTCACGTGCATTCTCTTATGGTTCTATTTTTTTTTATTTCCCGCCTAATTATGCATATGTTTTTAATGTTAGTCTAGGTTCATTTGACTAAAAGTCAACTTATGATACAAGAGATATTTAAATAAAATTGAAAATTTAACCTAAAATTAGAGCACGTCTTTTTTAGAAATAAAATCATACCTGATATTTATTTTTTCATCAAATAATTCATCAATAAAAAATTGTAGAAATCATATATGATTTTCTTCATCTATGAAATCGATTTCTTGATTGTGTGTTTTTCATTAAAATACTCTATATTTGACTCTTGATAAAAAGTTACGGGATTTTTTTCATCAACTGCTCTCTAATTTAAAGTAATTCATGGGTATCTGTTTTTTATTATGAAATCATATATGATTTTAAAATATTTCTCAATCATCTCAGTTTTATGATCCTTGTCATTTGTTTTTATAAAGTATGATGATATCGCCTCGACAGACTTTATCAACGTTCTTATTTTGGCTTCGGTTTTATCAAGTTTTCTTCAACCAAAAGGTATTTTTTTGTTATATTTAAGCTTTCATCCACTGCGATTATGATTTATTATATCATTGTCTATAATTGTGTTTTTGGATTAATATTATTTTACTTTCAATTTTTTATTTGACGGTGATCTACTTCAACAATTCACATGTAACGAGGTATTATATGATTTTACTTTTTAACTATTTATTTCTTTCTCTTATGTGTAATGTCATATTATTATTATGTATGATTGGAATTCATTTGATACGTGCAAATTGTTTTGATGAATCTGGAAATAAAATAATGAAAATCATATTTTTATTTCATAGTTGACTTTGACACCTTCAGACAAAAAGATTTTTTTTGAATTTCAAAGAAGACAATTTATGTTAGTAGTGTGTTTTGTAATGACCATATACAAGAGCCAATAACAATCATAATCTAAGGTTGGTTTGTTTCTAAACATGGATCATGGTCAGTTTTATATTGTATTATCTCGAATTAAAAGTAGACAGAGATTAAAAATATTAATATAGATAGTGATGGAAAATTACCAACAAAACATCAAATGTTGTATACAAATAATTTTTTTGGGTTTATGAATTTAATATATATTTTTCATGTTCAATTTAATTTTTATTACTTAAAGTTCTTATTTATAAGTTTACTAGCTTTAGTAAACCCGTGTATTACACGGGTTTACTAAATAAAACAATAATATAATAAATTTTTTAATTATAAGATTATATTTCAAGATATGCTATGATTGAAATAATAAAATAGTTATATCAATTTTTAAAATTTTTGTTTTTAATATTTTTAAATAAATATTTTGTTATAAAACAAACTGAATAAACATGTCAATTTTAAAAAATTCTTATTCTCCCAGATTTAATTATTTTTTGTTTTTAAAAATCAACTTTATAAAAATTTTGATTTTTTTAGAAATAACCTTAATAAATAGATTTTTTTCTTAATTTATTAAATATAAAAAATATTAATATAATATTATTAGTAATTAATGTAATTATTTAATAAGAGATAAAAACAAGAAATTTAGGTGATGATGATTGTGGTGCGGACATGTGACACAACATTTACTCTTTTATTAGAGTAAAAATATTTCATTCCATATTATACAGTATTTAGACGTATAAATATTAACTTATGAAACTTATAATATCACTTGTAGCTAACGTTAAGAATTATACATAAAAATCAATATACAAAGTATTATCAACAATATAATAACTTATGAACTCTTTTAAATAACAATAATATTTTTGGATTTAACCCGTGTGTTACACGAGTATTTAGCCTAGTACCAATATATATAATATACAAAGTGTTCTCTATTACCCTCACCTTAAAGTTGACGAGATTTATTCTGCAAAACTAGAAAATAGCGAAGTAAACAATAAAGTAAAAACCCAAAACACCACTAAAATTAGAGCACCGAAATAAAATATGATATCTTCGTAAATTTGTTACGTATTTCCTCACATAAAAAAACGACAAAAACTAGCAATATAATAGTTAAATATATTTAATTGATATATTCGTTGGTATCGTTATTGTTTTGAAAACCGTGCAATATTATGAAGGAAAACAAATAATTAAATTGTATACATCCATACATGCATTGTGATGAAACTAACGATAGGAAATATCCAAAATCAAAATAGCCAGAAAGCATTTTTTGTAAAAATGTATAAGTTTTAGTAATAAAACTCAATTAATATAAGTGTCCATTTAAAGAAAACGGTTATGCATGTGTTATATAAAAGTAAGTATATTTACAAGATCTTTTACTCATTTGATCTACTTAAGTCAATTAAAAATTTTTACCTAATTTTTATATTCACATGTTAACGATAAAAGATGACAAAAACTTATGATATATAAATTAATCAAAATTATCATCACTTGATTTACTGTACGTTGAACAAAAGACAAAACAATGCCAAATACAATAAAACAGTTGTTTTTATTTGTAAAATGTGTTATAGAAGCGTGTGTGAGAGAGTGTATGAATATAAGCATGGACGGCGAAAATGGTGATTTTATATATTTGGTGTTGGTTAATTTGAAGAAATCCATGTGATAGACATGAACATTCCTTTGAGATTGATGACCTTCAAACAAAAATTATCTTTCAATAATGCAATTTATGGAATTTTTCTCTCTCTAAACATGTGAATATTATTTATATGTCATATACATACTCTTAATTCATTTCTTGTTCTATAGCCTTTTAGCAAACTATATATCATGTTTTGGTTGACGTACGAATATTGTCCTGCATCTTGATTTCTATGGGTTTAGTCTTTCTAAACACCGTATGTTTTTTTTTTAAAGTTTCTGATCGGTTAGGCGTTATTAAATGAAACGGATATCTTACCCTTTTGAAATCACATTTTAAACCCTTAAATATACAAAATTTTACTTCTTATCCAAACTAAAAATAAGCGAAAGCCACATTTATATACAACACCATTTTGCGACTATTATTAATTACAACTACATGAGGTGGCCAGGAAAACCCTACATCGGCTACAATTTAGAGAATAAATTGAAAAGGGTTTCTAGTTTAAACATCGAATACTAAAAGACAGAGGAGTGTATATACTTATGGTGAAATATATAGGTGTCCAATTCAATAATATATATAATATATATATGGGAGGGTTTTTAAAAAAATCATGTTTTACAAAAAACCAAAAAAACTTTTTATCCACCATTGATTTATGTAATCAATGGGTGAAATTATACAATGGTAAGATTGTAAATAAATGAGGTTTAAATGATTTAATTAAAAATTAATAAGGGTATAATAGGCAATACACATGTATAAATTCTATAAAAGTTTTCATTTAATTAACCAAATCCCTACAGTTACTCTCTCTCTCTCTCTCTCTCAAATTACAATAAATCTCTAACTTTTGATCCTATTTACAAATATTTTTATAACAAGTTTAAATATTACATCTTAGTAATTTATTTATATTGGAGTAAATGAGTATAAATGGAGTAACAAAAGAAACAAATGAACACCAGTTGAGTTACGTATACGTAACACACTAAATAACAGTCTGTTTTAATATGTAACATTGTATTACGTATAAATAACATTGTGTTATGCACTTCTTGATGCAATATGTTACATATATGTAACCCAATCAAGCTTTAATTTCACCATCAAATAAAATCTCAAAATTTTTAACTAACTAATTCACATTGATAAGTTTTGCTATTTATATACAATTGTTTTATTAACATATATGTAATTATAACACATATAACAAATGCAAAACACTTTATTAAACTTTGAAATTTGCACATATTTAGACAAGGTTACGTATATGTAACTTGATATATACATATACTGTGTTATATGTAACTTGATAAGTTACATATATATAATATAAAAAGAACACTAGTATCTACATAAAATTACAATGAATAGCTGTGCAACCATATGTTAACTTGCTTACGTATATGTAGCTTGACGTAGATGAAGATGAACAAAAAAACAACTCCTAATATAACAAATTTACGTGTCTGTAACCTACCACTCCATTGTTTCAGTTCTTGAGTTGCCTTAACCTAAAGTTACGTATACGGAACCCAAGTTAAACATGTATTCATCTTCTTCCTTTGTTTCCATCCATGGTGGTAAGAGCATCAATCGATTTTGTTAGTTTATGGAGCAACGATGATGTCCTCATAAACCCGTCCATAAATCCATTTCGTCTAAAACCAACTTAAATACCTAATTTCATGGATTTTGTGCTTTTCATCTTCCTCCTTTTACTAGCATGTAACTTGATTCCATCACCGTTGCTAACCTTTGACCTCAATTTCACAAAATCTTATTCCTTGCTTACCTTTAACCTCGATTATTTCATAGCATCCACGATTTCATTTTTTCTAACTTGATTTTATCGCTATTGTGAAGAATCAATTTTTTAGAAAATTTGTTATATAATAATGATTAAATCACCAAATCAAGAATAAAAGATGCTAAAAAATTGCTCTAGTGAAGAAGAAAATGATCAATATATTTTTTGAATTATTTTTGATTGGTTCAACCATGAAGTAAAATAAGGATTTTAGTCAACCATGATTATCTACTAAAAATAAGTTACCTATACAATTACTAAAACACCCTTTGAAAGTAATAAATATAAATAAATAATAAAAAAATATGATTGGTTAGAATTGGTTTTTTTGGTTTTCTCAAAACTATTTGGTTTTTTTAGGATCCCTCCCATATAAATATATATATATATATATATATTATATATATATATTTGTTCGTTTCTTATACTTGTATTTTGTTGTTTATTTTACATGTGACTTGAAGGTGTTTTAGGCTAGTTTATGAGCTTTGATGGGCTTGAATAACAATTGATGTACTAAGGGTACATATAGGCTTGTAGCATATAAGCTTCTAGAGTTGTAGATACTATAGTCTGAGCTCTAGCTTCGAAAGGAAGTTTGTGAAAATTCTTTTGTTAAGTTTGAATCTTTACAATATAACTAATCTTGACCACAAAAGAGAGTTTGTGAAGACTATCACAACCCTTTTGTTGAGACAACTTTTTTATCATCTCTATCAACTCATCTTCTTCGTCTAGAATTGTTTTGGATTTGGCTTTGTGATATTATGATCACATTAGCAAAGGTCTTTGTTTTTTCCTTTCTTTTGGTTCATCTTGTCACAATGGCGAATCGTGTATGTTCTTGTTCTCCGTTTATGACTTTATTCGTACTTCGTATTGTATTCTTGACTTAGTTAGACCATGTGTAATGGGGAGTTAAACCAATACATAACACCACATAATACCCCCATCACCATTACAATGGGGTGTTACGTTTAAAGAGGCATTATAATTACAACACTACAAATCATCAAATCCATAATGATGAATGAGCGTTGTAGGGGCATCAACCATTACTTGTGTTTTTAACAAAAAAAAGTAATGGTGATTTGGCGCTGATGTGATAGAAAATACCCTTTAATGAGCATTAATCATTACTTATGGTGAACAACTATTCAAGTTTAGAATTAATAAAGTTAGATTTAACATTTTTTACAGAAGGTTTTGATTTAAATTTGGGAATTAGATGAATCCTCGAACGCTTTGACAATAGAATAAGATCATTCATCCACACTTCATTTTGTAAATCTTGATGGGATTATGAAGATTTGTTTGAATCTAAAGGAACTAAGAACCAAAAATGTTATTTCCTCTTTGACTTTGTAACCTATGCTTTGATCAATATTTCACGATAAATTATTATCGTGATTCTTTGACTTTGTACCCAAAAGCTACAAATTTTCCCTCGTATTTGATTTCAAATATTTATTTTAAATCGTCATCACCAATTCAATTTTACATATCCGTAAATGGGCCTACTAACAGACATCTAGTAGACTATATCATAAATGGGCCTTTTAAATTCCATCCTGTGATTAGCCACTTCCATCAAGATGTCCATTAGGGGTAAGATGGGCCTGATATTGCTGCAGCCTGCAAGAACACACACACACACCAAAAAATAAAAATGAAAATAAATATTTGTCAAGGCAGTTCAATTTTTGGAGCTTAAACATGTAAAACTGAAATAGACTAATAATCAATTTAGTCAGTAATGTGATTATTGCAAGCATAGAGGCATGTTTATTGGACAATATTGTTATTTTAATGCTATCTTCATTGAACTCTTGTTTACTTGTAGGAGGAGTATCTCAGCAATAATACTTTAAAGAGTCAATACAAGAAAGGGATGATGAAACAAGCAAACCTCATTCATATGCGGTCAGAATGAATGTGCATGTCCTTGTGGATGCAAGGATACCACATTGTATTCAAATAAATGAGTCTATGATAATAATAACATTAACATCTAATGGTTATATTAGCCTGTTGCTACTCCTTGGATATGGTCTATTAGAAAAAGAGTCGGTACACACCTAGTAATCATATTCACTATGTAACGTGACCCTACTAATCATATTCACTATATATCATTAGGGCTACATAGAAACATAATTTCAACTTACAGCATGATATGCGTATGGTAATTTCCATTGACGCTCAAAATGCTTAGCCATAATTGACCATTCCATCGGTCCCCATTCTTCCAAAGCAATTCCCTAGTGCATATTTATACAACTAAAAGCAAACCAAAAGATTGTTCATTTATTCGAAGCTCCAATTAACAAACTACTTATAATAAACCTTAGTGGTATCAGTTCATTCCCTGCAGGATATGATGCATAAAACTGATCACCACTAGAGTACCCAGCTCTTGTCCTGCAAGAATCATATAGAAATTAATAGAGAATTATTAATAACTTTAAATATTTTGTATAATAATATATGACTTTAACCCAATAACAAACTTATTATTCAAAACATAATAATACATGTAAAAATATTTGGAGTTATAAATGCATTAAGTAACAATATACATACGTATATGAGTCGTATGCTTGGCGAATAATTGCAGAGAAAGAAAATAATATTGTTTTTTCCACTGCTCTCGAAATTTCTGAATATTTAAAATTTCTTTCCACCCATCATAGAGTCTACTCATCATTAACAGTTGATCATAAGAAATGAATGTGTTCAGATTTTCTGCAAATTCATACACATCCCAGTGAGACATTTCAACGAACACTAACTGCGCACAACTGTTTATCACTAACAGTTCATAACTAGTGATTGGCATGCTCAAAACTGGAAAAATTCAATCAAACCGGCTATTAACCGATCCAATACAAACATGTTTCAAACTTATCATAACCAATACTCTCTTCCTGGTTACCACTTCTCATATCAAAAAGCTTTTGAGAACCGTTATTTTTTAACCGATATAAAAACCTGTTTTTAAACAGTCAAAAACCGGCTAATCGGTTAACCAAGCCAAATATTTACACGGTAGTTTTTATTTTCTTCTCAAACCTGTTATTGACCAGCACGACCTATAACCGATTCAGTTAATAACGGTTAATTATAGCCCAAGTACTGTCAGGCCGGACCGCCGGTCTATCGGGTCATAATTATTCGGGTCGACGATTATAGCCCAATTATTGTGAAGCGTGAGTGGGCCGTCGGAGACGGAAAAACCCTAACGAAAAGTGAAAACCCTAAACCCTCAAAGAGGGCCTAGAACCTTCTACCATCTTATCGATATCGTGTTTAAATCCCCTATCGATCTTCCATTTCAGATTGTGCTTGCTGGAGTAGCAATGGCGAAGCGTTTGATCCCATGTCTCAACAGAGTGTTGGTGGAGAAGATCGTTCCTCCGTCCAAAACCACCGCCGGTATCCTCCTGCCGGAGAAATCATCAAAGGTGATTAGTAGTTTTCTAAGTTCTAACGTTATCGTGTTGTATTGATTCTGTTTTGATTTAGTGGTTGAATTGAATCGTTTGTGGTGGTGGTGTGATTGCAGTTGAATTCGGGGAAAGTTATTGCCGTTGGTCCGGGGACTCGTGATAGATCGGGGAATGTGATTCCCGTGGCTGTTAAGGAAGGAGATACAGTTCTTTTGCCTGAATACGGAGGCACGGAAGTGAAGCTCGGTGAAAAAGAGTATGTGTTCTTTATCTTTATCTCATTTTGTATGTGGATGTTGTGTGTTCTAAACTAGAAATTTGTTGGCTTGGTGGAAAGATATTGAATTGGAAGAAGTTTGTTTCATTTTGTGTTGATAGAATGAATGAAGTAGAATTAAATTGTTTGATTAAGTTATATAAGATGTAATAATTGATCCAGTTATGCATTTACAACACCATGAAAGCAAGAATTGGTTTTAACTTTTAAAGAAGTAATCTGGTGTTAATAATGAAGCTGAGAGCTGTCAATTTGTACATGCGGTTGTCTTTCATAGTATTGTTTCATCGATTATTGCTCATATCCTTATATGACAGAGTTTCTGTTAGTGTTTACTTAAAATTTAAATGATACTTTTACAATTAAAGTTCTTTGATTAATTGGGCTACTATTATGCTTGAATGACATTTTTGGTGAAAATTCACATAATGAATCAGATCTATTTATTGTTACAATCATACGAATTATGTTGTATTTTGTTTTAGTTAAATCAAGTTGATTAACATAAATGATTAAGTTGATGTGATTATGTCAAGATGAAGAACATGAATGTTGATCATCTTTGCTGTTATGCATGATCTGCTTTTATGTTGTTTTAAACTATAGAACACAGTGGAAATCTCATAATCAAATTGATACAGAACTTGGTGCTTGCTGTAAATCTAATGGGCATGAATGTTAAAAAACAGGGGAGAATCTTGTATCAATGGTTCTGAAATACTTACAGGTTTTCTGTAGGGTGCCCTACCATTTAATGCCCAAATCAATTTTTATAGTTTCTCTCACATGATCTTTATCAGTTCATGTGCAATGAACATAAATAATGGCATCATAGTACGGGCTTGTGCTTTTTTGAATCTGGGTTTGTTGAAAGGTTTGAACTTTTAGTTCTACTTTTCTCATTCAACTCCAGTTCAAATCCTTCTTCTCATTCCCGCCTCCATACGCCATTACATTCTTTGTTCTTATAAATAGAACTCACTTAATCAAATCATTTAACTAATGTTGTTTTATTTACTTTGTATTTTTTATCAACAATTGTAGTTTGACAAGATCTACTGTTATTGAGTTTTTGCTATTTCTGTTGCAGGTATCATCTTTTCAGGGATGAGGATATTTTGGGAACTTTGCATGACTAGTTGTTCACAAATATGGATCTTTTCTTGATGTCGGGATGTTCCAATGTTGTTTGAGATAATAGGCTGATTCATGACTGATGAGCTAAAACATTTGTTGACAAATGGGTGTCATATTCCAAGTTCATAATTGCAATGCAATAACATTTACATAAGATATTGCTTCTTCTTTTTGAGATTTATATGCCACTTGTCATATATCTCTTTTCCTTTATGTTCATAACTTTCATTTCAAGATATTTTTGTTAAGTCCATTCGTGTAAATGTTACATGTTTATTTGAGAAGAGTGTAATTCTGGATTTTTAATTACTCAACCCCATACAATGTAAAAGGAATTAGTTTAATTGTGTAAAAGAACGAGTTTTATTAATGTGGAGGGGTGCAATGAATAAGTTAAATTTGAGGGATGATTGGTATGCTAGCATAAGCTGTGTGTTCTAATGATTAACTGATTTTCTTATATCAATTTATATTTCTAAAAGTACAATTGATATGGACATATTTGATTATATTGAATTTTCTCATTAGAAACAATTATACAAAACTTGAAGGTGAAAATTATTGGCCCTTTACAAAACTGAAACACCTTAATAAGTAATAATGCAATCACTGACTGTTTGAATAACCGTTGAACAAACACCACTTATAAACAGTGAGCAAAATTTTAGCAGTGAGTTGCATAACTGATTGGGTACATTGCACCGGCTATAGACCAGTTCCCATGTGTTTTCTGTGAAGGTATGTAGCTCTTCAACTGGCTTAGTATGCGTTTATTGTTTCATTATAAGCATAGTTTTTAACGTTTCCATTTATAAAATTTTATTTGTAATTTGTTTAAAAGGAACATGTTAGGCATGTGAGTGCATAGCGATTTCAAAGGCCATTGAAATAGAAAGCCGATGATTCTATGTATTTATTTGTTCCCATGTCCAAACTGCATGTGCCATACCAATAAACAAAAGACCCAAAAACATCTGCACCATGAAATCACTCATGTTAACCCGAGTAACCTCTTTTTATATGGAATTGTTTTTTTTTCGGAGTTTTATATCATGTCATCTTCCTTCAGCTACTGTATCTAACAAGCTGCAATGCAACTAATGTTAACTTGAATTTCATCAGTGTTTGTACATAAGATATGATTGATTACATGTGAGAAATCATAGGATTTAGGACCATGACTTGATTACATAGGAGAAAGAGTATAACTTCTACTTGTGTCACTCAATTACTAAAGACCTGCTATTCACATCACTCACACTATGCTTACATGGCACAAAAATGATTCAATATTATTGCCTTGGCATTTAACAGCATAATTACATTGATAATCGTACATCATAATTCATAAGTAATGATGGGTTCTATGCTCCAACAAGTGAAAAAGAAACCCTCTGAAT
The DNA here is from genome assembly GCA_025506515.1 of Flaveria trinervia. Lineage (NCBI taxonomy): Eukaryota > Viridiplantae > Streptophyta > Magnoliopsida > Asterales > Asteraceae > Flaveria > Flaveria trinervia. The sequence goes on along the minus strand of CM046441.1, from coordinate 85,790,930 downwards.
AATAATAAAAGGAAATTGGCCATTTCGACAAATTAATATTATGCTACTCTAGAAGCTTGTTACAAGCACCAACACCTATAGCAGCAGCTAGATGCCAACCGGCATGAAGATAGGGTATTTCAGGAAACAAATCATCAGCAACAAAGAACGCACCACCTAAAAGTGCTGACATTTTGTGAACATTATGCACTAGTTTAAGCTCAGGATTTCTGACCACTCTTTTTGCAAATGCAACCTGAAAAAAAGAAAAATTTTATTGTAATAACGTAAAGTTTAAAAGGTAGCTAAGAAGTGTACCAGGTCAACCCAATTGACCAGCCTGTTTTGACCCGTTACCCAACTCGCCAATTTTGTATACCTCCATCATCCCAGTATGAACAATTGAAACCATGAGTGGCTGAATAGGAAGACACAAGGCGGATGCAGCCATCAGAAGTTTAGGGTTTTCGTCCCTAAGAGCCCTTGATAAGCACTGAAAAAAACCCAATTAGATTATAATTAGTCTTGCATTTAATGTATTAACTGATGAGTGATGAAAGATGCAAAAGTTGGTTGATAGGGTTGTTAGGAAGAGGTAAATAGGTGCTATACTAACCACTGTAGCTGTAGCTATCATTGTGTAGTCGGCCCATCTTAAATACTTTCTGCACCACCCTTTAGAAGAATGGTACAAACTTGAAGCAATTCCTACTCCGATTAGTGAGTTGGCGTAAAGCTTAGAATTCAAATTCTTTCTGGAAATTGAAAATGATCAAAGGTTAAAGTTTACATGATTCAACGATTTGCTTACATCTAGGGTTATTGCTAGTTGCTACAATTCTTATTTTTACTTAATTTATCAATCCCAGGTAATGATTCAATCAAATGGGTTGAAAGTCACTCATGTTGTTATTGAAATTATCTAACCTTTGTAATCGTCATTAATGCACTAATTATGTATTAAAAAGGTATAAAATTCTGGACCGAAAGTGCTTCATGTCAACCCAATGTCACACAAACTACCCGACACACCAATATTGCTACTTTGTACATACTTCATACTCAACATACTAATCATTGAGGAAATACAGAAAGAACATGCCTAGGAGCTTGGATTCCAACAGCAATAAAAGGAATAGAAGTAAGTACATTTGCAATCCTCTCCCCAAGATGTCTATCACCTACCACAATTTTTAAGAATAAGCGTTATATTTTATAGCCTATCGACAACTTATTCAATAAAAGCATTGTCGCATAAACTGTTAGTACCATGTAAACAACTATGGATGGGTCTCAAACAGGATGGTCTCTGCTGCCATACTCTCCTATTATAACCAAAAAAAATAACAGAAAAAGTGAAATAAAACTAACGATCATCATGAATATTAGTAGAAACAAATCAAATTTAGAGGAGAATAAGTTCATAGGATACTAACTGCACAGTATGGACCCTTAAGAGCTGATTAACCCCTATGGTCAACCTTCCATGTGTTGACTGCTGAAAGTTTCCATTCTGAGAGATTTCTTCTAACTCAAATGGTGAATGTTGAATCACATGAACTCCATGCACATGTTCTAGGGTTCTCCCTGTGCTCACTCGATTCTCTTGACCCATAAGTCAATTGGCAATCAGCCAACACTTGACTGATTGCCAACAAAGATACAGGTCCCTAGACAGACAACTAGAAAAAAGGAATGAACTTTAAGCTTATTTTGAGAACAAAACCTTAATTCTTAACAAACAATCCCTAATTCCCATGAAAACTAGAGCATTTCGTCGAACATGAAGTATACAATTAGCAAAAATGAGATATCGAGCATTGTTAACTTCAATTTAAATTAAAGATTACATTTTAACTTCAAATTTGTCACGACAGATTAAATTAAAGTCAACAAAAGAAGTTAAGCCTCAAAACACAAGTTCTGAATTGGGAAATCTGATCATCTAACCACATTTAAGCTCAATTCCAAAAGCATAAACCCAATTTAATCTCATTACCAAACCCTACTACAACACAAATCCCAATTCACGATTCACCACAAAATTAAAAAAACAGCATCATCAATCAAAGGATTAGGTAATCCCCATGTTATGCACTGCAAACAAAGCTAAAAACGAAAGAAAATCATATATAGAAAGAATGGGCCCCGCGATTTACCTGCAAATCGTTGATTAAACGAGAAGAAGTCGTGTGGGCATGAATCAAGAAGATGCAAGAGATGAATTAGATGTTATAATTGCAGATGGATTAGAAGATCAAACACGAATCTTCCAATGAGGAAGAGGAATTTCGCATATTCGTGACAAATTGATGAGTTTATGATTTCCGATTTTCTAGTAGGTTTGTCAAAAGCAGTTGGCAATTTGGCATCTCTGTTGGTCCACAAACAAAATAATTGAAATAATAATACGTAATGGAAAACTGGGCTTCACAAGTTTCGGCCCAATTATTTTCTAACCAGGCTTGTTATTTTGACACTACTGGGATTTGACTTTTGTTGACTTTTGTTGACCAAAACCAACTCAACTGCTATTATCCAAATGTCTAAGATTTATTTTACACATTTGAATTATTTATTGTATAAATTCTAACTTTATATAGCTAGTTAAATTCATCTCAGAATCTTACTTTCATTTCTTTATGTAATTATCGGCTATTTAGAATCGTGTCTAGCTAGTTTTAGTATTATTTAATATCCAAATGTGTAAGATATTAGTTTACACATTTGAATTAATTATTTATAAATTCTGACTTTATATAGTCGGTTAAATTCATCTCAGAATCTTACTTCCATTTCTTTATGTAATTATCGGCTATTTAGAATCGTGTCTAGTTGTAGTATTATTTTAATGAAATGGGTTACTTTTCAGGAGATGAATTTATAGAGTTATACTGTTTCTTTTTTCTCTATGTACTTCTATTTTATTTTAATACTATTATTTTCTTATGTGTGCTGAAAAAGATGTTGGCTTAACGTATTCTTTTTAGATATTTAGTCGAATGCATTTTTCCTATCTTCCAGTATGAAAATAAAAGATTATTATTGATATAACGAATTCAAAAACGAATAATTCTACGAGTAAAAATGAAATGAAGTACGTTTATATTTTAACACTATTCGAAAACCAAAGGAACCGAATTTGACTATCGAGTTGTATGGATAGTTGCATGAGTCCACGTTGTGACAAAGGGAGAAAACTCAAAAAAAGCTACAGTGAGATTATACAAAACCGGTGGAAGTAGCTTTTAAAAAAAAATATAAATATTTATAAGCCAAGCTTTTATTTATTTAATATCAACATTACAAATATTCAAACCGATAGCCATATATACATGATACAACTCAAACCTAGGTTGCCTTGATGCCAATGTCTAAGAATCGTTGTTTTTCCTTGATTGGATCACACTACTAATGAAAATTCTTATTTTTCAATGCATTTTATAAATAACATAATATTTGTGATTATCGGATATAATACACATGACGTATTACCATGTCGGTTATGAGGATAGAGATTGGATATTGACACGAGTTCAATTCTCACACTGCTAATTAAAAAGGGAACCCATAATGAGTGGATCACAACTCATAAATAAATTTCTTGATTCAAGTTTATCTTAAACGAAACTTCGTATTTATTTTGATACAAACTAAAAACATTAAAACTTTTGTCACCGGTTGTTAACATACATAAGCCACTAACAAATTTTACTCCTTCATATCCTTAATTATAATTCTTAACTAGTAGTGTCTTTTTGACCGGAATAATTTCCAATATAAAAAGTAAAATAGCCATACTAGTAACTGATCCTATATATCCAATGTTTTAAGAACCAGATCGGACGTTAAACCAGACGTCTTACTTGTTTGGTGGTCAGACCGGTCGGACCGGATTTGATAACCAGATGACGTCGTAATCATATATATAATATATTATATTTATAGTTATATATATAGTTAAATATAAGTAATATATATGATTTATATATGTATTTTGTAGTTATATATAAAACTTAACTATATTTGTATATCCAACACACTAATTTATGGTTTAACATCTTGTTTTTACCCGTTAAAATAAAAAAAACTCAAAATCCGGTTCCAACCGGTCCGGTTTCCAGGTCCAACCACCGATTCAACCGCCACAAACCGAATTATAGCGAACTGGACCGTCTACAGGGCCGATCCCCGGTTTAACTGGTTGCACCGGCCGGTCCGGTCCCGTCGCGAAAACAATGTGTATACCCATGTGTATTGAAACTCGTACACTTTGAGATACAAAATTTTCGTAATATTTTACCATTAGAAACTTCAATAGAATTAGCCAAAACTTGACTATTAAAATATGTTACCAATGTTTTCTAATATTCCATAGGGAAAGGAACTATTAATATTGTACAGTCGCACTCCCTCGAAATAATATTTTATATATATAATTCATAATTTAATATAAATATATTTACCAACTACTCTTTGTTCTAGTGATACAATTCAAAGGATATAGCTTGTTAATTGTAAGATAAATAGGGTTTAAACAACCATATGAATATATTTTTGAAACTAATCAATATTGTTTAGTTTATATATGTAAAGGAAATATAATTAGTCAAAACAAAGATTAAAGATAAATATTAAAAAGGTTGATACTGTATATATGAACAGGTCAGAAAATTATTTAAAATCGATTAATATTTAATCCAATATTTTCAAGCTAGGCTAGGACTTCTTATAAATCACTGATTATATATGAGGAAATTAACATAACTATCACTAAGATGTTCTTTATAGGAGATTGAATCGGTAATTAAATTGGTAAGAAGTTTTAAACAAAACAGCTTTTAGTATGTCTTAGGCTATGGAGATTATATTGAATTTTATATTGGTTTCATACATATTAGTGTCTTGTTAATGCTATGAGAGGAATTGATGGTTATGCATTGCATTGTTTTGTTTAAGTTGTACACTCCCGTGGCTAAGGTTTTCGTGACGACACTTGTCTTTAGTATTCCAAAACATGTGGCGGTGAGGATTTTCACGATAACAACCATCATCAGTATATCAACCTTCGCCTACGCAACGAAGAGAAGTAGTTTCCTTGCTTAGCTCAAACATGCCAACAGCCGCTTCCATAAGGCATGCTCTGATGATTCTTATAAGATGCTGAGGTGCCATTACCCATTGAAATGACTGACGACATGTTTTTACAATAGCTTAAACGGGAAATAATGAATAGTATGTTGTCAATTTAATCCTTATAGCGACAAATATATTATCGTTATGCGCAAAAAATATATTCTTTTTGGTTTTGTTATATAATAGTTTTAGCGGAAACTAAATTAATATTTAAGAAAAAAATTAAAAGAATATATATGTTCTAGCGTATGCGATAATATATTGTCCCTATTGGTTAAATTATATTTTTTTACCTTTTCATATTTTAATATTGGATAATACAATAATAAAAGTAAAATGTTTAACCTATGGCTACATATATAGTCACTATAACCTGTTTTTTATTTTTTATACAACTTCTTATGTATGTACTGAGTATAACTATATATATATATATATATATATAATATATATGTATGTATGTGTATGTGTATGTGTATGTGTTTGTGTCTGTGTATGGATACATGTATGTGTGTATCTGTCGATATGTATATGTACACAGTGTCTATGTATGTGTGTCTTTATAATGTATATGTATGTGTTGTGTGTCTGTATGTATATCTATGTATTGTGCATAATTACATATAACATAAGTTTTGAAAAGTAAAACGATGACAAACTTTGCTACCATCTCATGAGATAGAGAGTATGCAATGTTTTCAGAATCGAATCGGACGTCGAACCGGATCGGACGTCGAACCGGATCGGACGTCGAACCGGATCGGACGTCGAACCGGACGCCTTACTGGTTTGGTGGTCGGACTGGTTGGACCGGATTTAACTATATTTTAATTAAATTTATATATGTAATTAAATATAAGTAATTTATATATGATTTATATATATTTTTTAAAGTTATATATAAAAGTTAACTATATTTGTATATCCGACGTACTAATTTAGGGTTTAACACCCCGTTTTTTTACCCATTAAAAAAACAAAACAAAACCGGTCCGAACCGGTCCGGTTTCTCGGTCCGACTACCGGTTCGACCACTAAAAAGCGAATCACACCAGACAGGACGGACACGGTACCGGTTCCCGGTTGAACCGGCCGGTCCGATCCGGTCGAGAGTATGTTTATAACCAAACGTACACATGACGTGTCATACTACTTAGATCATAGATAAACATTTATAAAGTCGTAACTCCTAACCAAATCTTGTGGGAACTAATAATTATGATATAAAATTAACTGTAGTCAAAAGATGCCAAACCATAGTGTTACAATAGTTTATAAGTGTTTAGGTAGTGTATTTATGAAACCAAGTCAAAAAAAAGTGCAAAGTCCAAAGATTCAGAAGCAGAAATAATAAGATATATATAAGAAGGTTCCAGGAATCAAGGGTCACGATCATGTGACTTAGACCCATAAGATAAGGAAGACAAGCAGAAATACGAAGCTTAATTTACACCTTCAAACACCCCCAACCACACACACACTCACTTCAAAAGGGCTTTTAATTTGTCTTTTAACATAGTAATAAGACACCCGTTTTCTCTTACTTTCTGCAAGTCAAAGATCTCACTCTTAGCTTCCATTTGGTCTTTCTGCAAGCAGTTTTTTTTACTCAAATGGCTCGATGTTCTTCAAAGAAACCAGAAGCAACAAGAGGAAGAAGAAGTGATTCTAATACGAAAGTTCAAATCTTTTTCATATGGGTCATGTTAATTCTCACTCATTTGCCATTGTCATCAAGCCACCACCACCACCACCACCATGATCACCACCACCGAGCTCAGTGTCTTCTAGCCGGAAAGCTATGTATTTCAAAACAGCACCACCACCACCACAGTTGTTTCATGCAGCAGGTGCAACTGTAAAAGAAGAAGAAGAAGATGGTGGTAATAATCTTGTGTTTGATGAAGATAAAAGAATAATTCACACAGGTCCAAACCCTCTTCACAATTAGATAATTACAATCAAATTGGTTCTTCATCAAGATTCAAGCTTTGCTAATGTTGATTCTCATTTGTTTTTATTACTTTTGTTCTTATTCTTTTATCATTCTGAATTAGAATTAATGGTAGCAAAGCTTTTAGCTTTTTCAGCAGTGAGCTTTACAGTCTAGAAATGGTGAAGAGGGACAGAGAGGGAATTTACTGTTCTTGTTTCTTTCTAGGGTTTGAAGTGTCAAAATCTATGTACAAGTTGTAATGCACAGTGTACAAGTGGTTAGAAGGATTTACATCTCTATTAACTTGTTGTTCCCTCTGAAACCTTCTGACAAAGAATTTATTGTGTTGTGCATTAAATTCTATGTTATTACATGACTGTCATTTACTGCTTTACTTTATGTGGCTCAGTATTATTTTTTTACCAAAGATAGCATTGACCTGAAGTTACTGTGTGTAAAGACAGTCTAATCCTTTGCATTATCATTATGTAAGTTGTTGTTGGGACCTAATTGAGGGGCATATTTGGCATTTGGATGCAAGTTTGTTGTTTATATGCTCTTGTGGTTTTGAAATACTTTTGGTTATCGTCAAAGAAAAAGCACACTTTTTGGTTGCTAAAACCTATACACCCTAAAATCTCTATGCTGCCATTTATTTCCTGCAGGTGCTTTTTAGACCCGAAAAAAGGAACATGGATGGAAGTCAAATATAGCAAATCCTAAATCACTTCCCAAATCTAGATTAGGGTTTTGTGTATAGGAGCTCTTTCTTGTTTCAACTTCACAAATATCATAACTAAAGAGATTTGGTTTAATATGATATATATCAATTAAGCTTTTATGTTAATTATGTGTGAGTTAGAGGCATTCTACTTAGATTAATGCAAAAACAAAACATATGAGTCGAGTTTGATGATATGTATAGCATCGATCGCATGACAGTCAATATTACATGTTGAGTTAGAGACATTCTACTTAGTTCATGTGATACGCCAATATTGCATGGTTGATTATTTTTGCAAAGTTATATATATGGATTTTACTATTCATTTATTAGTAACAGATTTAGTCATTTTCACTAATTGGCTTTGTAAGTAATGATAAGTTAAAAAACGAACATTCTTATAAAAAATATATAAGTAAAATCCTCACAAACACGTCCATTCTCCTTCTACATTGCGGATTGCGGCCATAGAATCTAGGAGACCTGATGGTTACTTATGTGGTGACATCCCTTTCGACCACTAAACACTCAATACGTTACACAAACCTTCGTATCTAGTTGTTCCCTATGTCGCAAAGCCGTCGTACACGGTTACTGGATCCTAGAAAGGGTAGGACTCGTCATTTGTTGTTTGGATGTATCACCTTCCCGTCAACGTTATTGTTGTTGTGATTTTTAACTCGCGCCATTTTACCGTGTTGTTTTTTACTACAGGCTTTCATTTCTATCTCATCTCGACATTGGTGTCATTTCATAAAACACACATGCAAACCCGATTTAAGTCAATTTATCATTTTATACTGTTGTTTTATACTATAGGCTGGAATTTCTATTTCACCTCGACATTGGTGCCACTTCATAAAACACACAAGTAAACTCGATTTAAGCCCATTTCTCACTTGTCTTTACGTACCCTATTATTAATCTCGTAAACCTAATATGCTTGAGAGAAACTATACCGACTACCTCACGTTGTCCAGGCTAAGCGATTTGCAACTGTGAAGATGATTGATTCACAAATATAACATACATCGGTAAGAACAATGTAACTTGCTCCACATTTACTACACATCAACTAGCATAGGGGTGACAAGAAGGATGAAAGAAGTAGTGTTGGAGAGGGTCAAAAGGGACGCGAGCTCGGGTAGAGGTGCACATATAGGGTGACAAGAGGTAAGGACAATAAGCTTAACTTATATTCAACATAATAATTTAGCTTTTATGACAAATGAACATACGTTCTTTTATACTTACTTTCCTAAAATTATCATAAATTACTTTACAAGATTTGAACCTACGATCATTTGTTTGGAAATACACAACTTTAATCGACAGAATATTATCATACGAACAAATTTGTTTAGCTCATAAAATTGATGTTAGTTTAACCAAAATCATTTTTGTTTGTTAATATCAGCAACTGTATACGAAGGCAATTTGAATTATCAAGAATAAATTGGTGAACAAGTAACAAAAATATATTTTCTCAGTGATATTCATTGTTTTCAATTTTTTAGGAGATAATTTATTTCTAGAAACACCCAATTCTTTTCTTTTGCCTCGACTTCAATGCTTCGAACCTTTTTCCCATAGGGGATGCCTGTCTCCCTAATTAATCTGCACACTTTCTCAAGGTTTCACTCTTACAAAATAATGTAAAATAATCCTTCACAAAATGACAGAAAAAAACCGATTTAAATTAAAAAAACACTAACACACATATAGTCACTCGGTACAAAAATAAATGGGGACTTTATGACTTCTTTAAAACAAAGAGAAAAAATGCACCACCGAATGGATATAAATTATGTGTTTGCTTTAATGACAATATATACAAATACTATAAAGGCCGTTTCGAGAATCTTTGAAAAATTTTGGGTTTTGTGTGGGTAAAAAAATAAACCCTTACACTATAAAGTAAATAAACACGTATATAAAATTTTATAATACGACAATAATATGTTATAGATTGATAAATGATAGTAGGTATTAAAATGTTAATACGTCTTAAGTTTTAATAAGTCAAAATAATTAAATTGTTATTGAGTGATTTGTTAACACCCCTAGAGTTGTGTTTAAAATATTTATTAGGCAACATACGTATTATACTTCTTCTTTTTCTAATGTGTTTAGCAGTTATTATAGTATTTATGGGTAGGGGCACCGGGCACCCAAAATGCCCCTAGGGTATAACCATCAGCTTGACCGGGTTTCGCTGGTACACCGGCCCGACCCGACCCGATGATGTGAGTAGGGTAATCATATCAGATAGAATTCCACATAAACGAGTGTGAACCCTCACATATTTAGCCGTTCAACTGCATTATGATCATTAGTGGGATGTGGGGACCTAAAATATTAATTTAACTTTATAAATAATTCGCATTTACCTTTTTAATTCTACGGTAATAATTTATACACGTTTCTTTTATAAATATATACATGAATACATTGCGAATTATACAAGATTTTATCTAGGTCTGATTCATCTGAATCCGCTGGTCTGGAATTTCTTCACAAAGTGCAAGCTGTAGTAGCTGATGTTAAGGATACAACACAATTTAAATTATTTTGTTCAAAGGACAATATGAAATATTGTGACATTTAGACAAATGTTTCGCATGTGGAAGGAACTACTTTTAAAAATAGTTGATATAAGCACATTATTAGAATATTTTCAAGACGGTAATTAACAAGGGAATTGAAGGTTGAAGATAAATTTAGAGAACTAACGTAAGTAAATCACATGAAAAGATGATTAGGAAAGCAGAAAACACAATGCTATTATCAACTAAGTTCATGTGTTTCCACTTTCGTGCTTCAAGATTAAGGGGAAAAGCAAACACATAGAAATATCATAAAACCAATAATTAAGGTTACTTACTTTATTTAATATGATCATTTGATGTAGGCATGTGATTATCTCGATGAATGTACATGCTCTTAAGACGAGATGTAATATTAGATAATGCCATGGAAACTTCATTGGAACAAGTTTTTTTCGACAACCACATGGCAATAAGCTTAATTTTAAAAGATTAAAAAAGTTGGGAAAAATCAAATTCTTGAACCAAAATATTTGAACGGTTCGACCGAAAGATTCTCGATTAATGATCTTGGTTATATTTTTTTGGGAAGTATTGCTTTTTTAAATGCAATTAGTTAAAAAGAAGTAGTTTAGAAGTTTATTTACGGTTATGTAAAAGTAGTTTAAACATTTGAAACTAATGCAATTGACCAAGATCAAGTTAGGTTCAACTTTCTAGTATTATCTAATCCAATTAAAGCATTTAAATTTAAATGTTTTTCTCGCTATTACCTTTTTTCTAGTTTTATAAATTTATGGTGGTTTCATCTCTTTAGAAGCGTTTAGATACATGATCGAGACCTAAAATTGATAAGGGCAATTTTTTTAAGATTGAACCTTTATAGAGAAAATTACATACATGGTTTTTGTGAAGTTTGAAAATTATAAAATTAGTCTAAACTTTCATGTAGTCATTGTAAGTTTGACTCTTTGAACCTTTAAGATTCTATGGTCATTTGATTGTTTCATTTGAACTACATCATTTGATATTAGAGTTTTTGGTTGTGAGAGAGTTGCTTGTGAAATAAATCATCATTCTATTTGGAAAACGTCAACGGAGGCAATGATGGAGTTTGTCCTGAACCATATGATCTCAAAATCAGGCGGAACTAGCAAAGGATCCATGATCTTATACAGGATCTTTGAGATCAAGTTGCTCTAAAAGAGGATTCCATATCTTGAGTTCCAACAAGAGATGTGCACCAAGAAAACTGAGTCGAGTACCATCGTCCACTCTTAAACGATGGTGACAATTAAAAGGAGCATCCTCCCGACCATCCCTATCCTTGGTTTCATATCTTGAGTACCAACAAGTTTGTTAAGTCCTAATGATTATTTTTAATTGATTTTTATCTTTTTAGAAATCATTAAGATGATGTGAGACTTGAAACTGTTTTGAGAGTTTTTTAGTTTTTTACGATTGAATTTTATGTATCAAGAAACCTTAAGGACTAAAATAAAACTAAGAGTAATTATACATACACTGAATTTTTCTAAGAAAATTAAATTATTAACGGTTGATTTCGATCATGAATAAATAAAGCCAAGGATTGAGGTTGATGTATAGTTGATCCAATTCATGTAAATTCAAGGATTGAGATAGCAAAGGTTCATAACCAAATTTCCACAAATACACGAACAACAAGATAGGAAATAACTGACTGCCTTGGGGGTGCATCTTTGTCCCTCATTCCTACAAGAAGGGTATCACCAAGACAAGATATACAATCGCAATGGCTTAATATGTAGTAAAACTGAATAATTATTTTGTTTATCAAAAGATGTTTGGTATTGAACTGATTATACCAAGTCAATTTGTGACTATAATTTTGGAATGAAACAAACTGGATATGAATATAATCTAACATTATGATTAGATGAAATCTTATTATATGTATGGAAGAGATTAAACAGTAAATTAAGTTTTAGCTGATTTTTCGTCTTAATAAGTATCTGTAAAATAATGTCTAGTCTAATATTATTAAGTTTTGGCAAATTGGATTTTAATAATTCAAACTTTTACTTATTAACCGATAATAATTCATACTATAAATTTTACTAGTAATAATTTCAATTTTTATTTTTATTACCAAACCAGTCCCAGTATTTAATTATCATACATTCACACTCGATTTGTATTTATTTTAAGCTTGATTTAACTTGTATGATTTTTTCATTTCGTTCATATTCATTATTGTGAACAAAATCAAGCGTTAATTTTTAATAATTATGTTAGTGGGATTGTTGTTGATAATAAAAATGAAACTTGGGATTATTACCAGAGAAATCAATAGTATGAGTTATTATCGGTCAATAAGTAACAATTTGAATTATTAAATTCTAATTTGCCTTAAATTTTTTAATGACATGTAATATTACTAGTTAATAGAGTAATAATATGGGTTCTATCACTTGATTACTTAAAACAAGAAAAAAGAATCGAAACCTCGAGTGATTTGGGAGGTTAATTTGCTATTCAAAGTAGTAATTATGTTAGGGCTTAATTAGTAGTATATCACACCATAATAAACTACTATTAAAACTTGTTTAAAATAATATTTTTATTACATAACAACTACCCCCTCTATATGTCCGGTGTCCCTCAATCAACTCAGTCTCCATCATAAGTTAATCAAAAGACACAATTACATAATATCATGATTTATTTAGTCCCGTCCATCGATGTCAGTAATAACAAAAAATATATAATACATATCTTTGAATAGAGATGTAATTCTATCAAAAATATAAGTTTTAAAACATGTATAAATGAATGCACCGCATTTAAGAGGGGTAGAATACGAATTTGATTAAAATTTTAAGACACTTTAGGGATAATATGGTAAATTTATCCATTAAATTTAATAAAACTTGACATTTTTGCCCTTGTCTCTTTCATGTATTTAATAAACATTATTAATATATTATTTAATAATATGATATTATTCAATTCACTTCATTAATTTTATTTTATTAATGATACTATAAATTGGCATTTAATTTATATTTACTAATTATATTTTTTTAACTAAATAATATTTTAATTAAGTATATTTTTTATTTAAATATTAAGTATATAACTTATATAAATCTTCATATTTATAATAACTATAATACTAATATTTTTCTAGGGGCATATTATAAGTTTTATAATTTTAATAATTATCTATATTTTTTACAATAAAAGTGAGAAAATGATAGAATAATAATTTTACATGTGGATTAAGACACCCATATGAAAAGTAATGCTTAAATTTCAGAAAATTAATCATTTTAATTCATTTATGCCCTTATAATAAAGTATAATATATGATTGCTTATAATACAAATGCTAAAACATATACACGTGGTCAACACAAAATCACCATTTACTTTCCATGTCGTTTATATATTGTGATTGAGCACTAATACATCTTTCCCTTTCCTTTATCAGTTGTTAACAGGTCAATAACACTCAAGATGATAATTTGTGGTGATAATTTCTCCATTAACTTTCTTCGGTATCTACAAATCATCACTAAAAACTAACTCCGATGATCATAAAACTTAACCTACATTCATAAAATAAACCTATCTAAAATCTAGGTAATAAATGATTTTCAACCATAAATATCACCCATATTTTCACTATTCTTATTGGGATAATATAATTGTTTAAAAGACTTTTGTAATATACGTAATTATTTTCTTTTACTCAACTTTTTCAATAATTACGTTTTGATTTTTGAATTTATGTCATAACGCACCGAGCCAATACCGACTAAATTCGAATTCCCAAAAAATCACGCAACAACCGTACCGTCGCAACACGCGAGCATTTCCAACTAGTAACTAATAATACAATACATTTCAACTTTCTGTGGTCATGCAAAATATCTATTTAGAAAATTAAACAAATCATCTTAATAGTTGTTACATTTACATTATTTGTTATTTGTTTTATGCTTCTATTCTTCGAAAGTAGAATCCTTAGATTAGTGGTTAAGTTCTCATCTGATTTATTAAAATCACATAAAAATTTTTATCTATAAAGTGACTTAATGTGTATTAAGTGTTCCAATCGTATGATTTTTTTAATAACTATTAATTATTTAAATGTAACTAAGTGACCTAATATGTGTAAATCTTTGTCAAATTTAGTCATTATAAGTTTCAATTTGATATAATTGAACGATTATAAAACAAAATTATTCTCTTGTGATTTTTTCTTCAATCTTGATTACTTCCTACTTTAAGTTATATTTAAAAATGAAATAATCACCAACAACCACATATATTCTATTTAGCTCAGTTAATTATAAAAATGTTAGTATTTATAAAAAAATCTAAAGATTAGAATACCTAAAATATATTGAGTTACTCTAAAGGATAGGAACACTTTGAACGAATATAGAGAAACACTTTGGAAAGTTGTTAGTTACGTATTTTTCCCTTAAAAGTATTATAACAAACTAACTTTGTTTATAATTAGTAATTATTAAAATTAATTAGTGACCTAATAGAAAATACATGTGTTCCGATAACATTGATGGGATTTATGAGTTAAGTAAATTCATATCTCCTTTTGTAGAAAAACAAAAGACAAATTAAAGACAGAAATACTATTAATTGCCAAGGCTTTGTCAAGTTAAACGATGCCGTACCATTAGAAAATAATAGCGATAATATCACATAGCTTTTTGAATATTGATGACAAGTATATGCTATATGCACACAAGAAGGTGGTTGAGCTTTATAAAGGCTAGCATTAATTGATAGAGGGTTGATTTTGAAACTTTTTGATTTGGGTTGTTTTGCCTTTGAAGAAAGATTTGATATGGTTCCTTATGAAGAATGTTTTTTCTTATGCAATGACTTCTTTTAACAAAATGCGTGGTATCATAGAAAAGTATATTGTGGACCTCAATGCATAAGTAATGGTGGATGGACCATTTCTTCCATTTGCAATAAGTAAAAACATAGTTTTTAATAGAAATGGTTTGATAATGTTCTTTCGTTGTTGTAGAAAATGTTTCTTGCAATCTTGTTCTCGTAAAAAGTTCTTACGTGGATTTTGTTCGCTTGCAAATAGTAGCCGTTTAATGATACTATAATAAAGGTATTTTGATCAATTCAAATAGCAATCATTGATTTATCATGAGATGATCAAATATATGATTTAAGAAGTAACATTTATGCTAATTGTTATATATTTATTTATTTTCAAGAAATATGATAAATATAATAAAAGAAGTAAAACATTTTCTATTATAGGATTTCACTTGTTTAGCTTTGTTAGTATTTTAGTATAAATTATTTGAGCTATTTCAAGTCAATTAATTCTATGTAGATGTTAGAGGCAAAAAGAGGAACTATTACATATTAGACCCGGAAAGAATTCGGGTAACAAGCTCATTCTATCCGATTTAGCTTTACATTCTTACTTCTAACATTAATCCACAAGTAAGTAAAAACTTTTACTATCTTTTTATGCTAAGGTTCTTGATTTGTTTTTTCTCCCGCTTTCTATCCGTTACTATTTTACTATCAGATTTTGGTTAGTCATCAAAATCTTCCCCACCGCTCCCTTTGTGTGAGGACTTTTTTTCTTTTCTCCATCCTTTGTTGTTGTTGTTGTGTTGTCACTGTAGTAGTTCTTTCATTCGTAGTCGTAGCTCCTGTCGCCATAGCCTATTGTCATACCTCTAGCAACTATGAATTAGATCAGTCGCAACTAATTGCCAACACAAAGTTTTCGATCTTACTATTATGTTTTATAGTTCTTTTTCTAGTTTCTTTGGGATTGCATGTTTATTTTTAAACAAACAGATTCATTATTTTTTCAATGTAGTCTCAACTTCAATGTTCCTCCCACTTCGTGTGTAGAGAGAATATAGTAAGAGAAATAACTTGATTAGAGTTTTTGTAATTATCATCAGTGTAATCTTATATACACTTGATTAATAAGACATATAAATGACACATTTTCTATTAATGTATGAAGGGAAGCTAAAATACAACATCAACATAACCTTTTGACGTTAGCTTGTAAGGTATTGACCATTGAAAGACAACATTTGACGGTTGCTCGGTTTGGGTACCTCCCAAACAACTTAGGATAAATTATTATACCTCTACGAAACAAGAATACATGTTTTCCATTTATCAATCCTCATCACTAATAGTGCATCTCTTTGAGTTTAATCGAACGGTCAATTCCCTAGTTGTCAAACATTGACACAAGTGGGTAACCTATTATTTATGATCTGGCATGATTTGATATTGATCTTGATATATAGCAAGTTAGCAACCAATTTATTTCAATGAACCTTGTGGGTTCAAGATAGATGAAGGGATATTGTTAAATCACCATGTGACCAACTACATTGCTTTTACAATCATACAATGTAAGCTTTTGCGGGCTCAACCTTGACCCATGTTCATGTCTTGTAGAAGCTCATTTAGCTTCACTAGAGTAGAATGTAGATGATCATTTTCAGGCCCACTCCCTATATGTTTCAACTTTCACGACTCCCAGTCTTCCACCAGAGGGGCACAAACAATAAGGTTCGTGAATCGAAACCGACAACCGAACCGGTTTAGGTCAGTATGATTCTCACCATAGACCGGTTTAGATCCAATACAATGAAGCAACTGGTTTAGTCATATATATTCAACTCTTTTATCTGGGTGATCACATCTAGATATATAATAGTATTAGTGTATGTTTTTTATCAAATTTTCTTCCTTTGATTTAATAACTTGTGCTTGATCACATCTAGTTAAATAAGTTTTTATATTCTTCTTTCCCACTCTAAGCAACCA
This sequence comes from Flaveria trinervia, assembly GCA_025506515.1. Classification (NCBI taxonomy): domain Eukaryota; kingdom Viridiplantae; phylum Streptophyta; class Magnoliopsida; order Asterales; family Asteraceae; genus Flaveria; species Flaveria trinervia. Next base: position 85,773,764 of record CM046441.1, on the reverse strand, counting down.
ATATAACTTTTAATTCAAGACTTTAGTCACAAATTTGAAATTAAAAAAATAAATCATAACCTTTTTACATCTATTATTATTTCATATACTAGGAGAAATAATTATCAGTCTTACTACACTCCATTGGTCTTGTGATAAATTCAACGTCTTTTTCATAATAATCTATATAGTTGAGTCTTGTGACAAATCCAATGTCTATTTTCATAATAATCTATATAGTTGTCAACGATATAACACACATGCCAATATATTTATCTATATTTTACAATTTTATCTTTTGTTTATCGATATGCGTCCTTTATGCCATTAAACTTAAATTGTAATAAATTAACCGTTTTATCTGTACCATACATGTTGCCGTTACATCACACGAGTAAACCCTTTAGTTGATATTTATTCTGAGAGGAATACATATTCATAGTCAAAATAGTTGAAGACAAATTTGAAAAATCATATATCCAAACAATATTTAGTCTAAAAAATCTAAAAACATAAAAATCTAAAAACAATAATGCAATGTTTATCCCTTTCATTTTCAGTTTTTCACCAATTTTAAAAACAAAATAAACGTGAGGACACGTGTAAGGACAACATGGTCATTTACTCATTTACTCGTTTTCACACTCATGCTCAATGGAGTTAATAACTGTTGTCATCAACCTCAAGCTCGTTATTTCGTTAATGGCTTCACCACCACCATGTAGACACCTATGGCAGATCTCATCACCAATATCTCCACCGTTCACCAGATCTTCAACTCCGATCACCGTCAATCCTCTCATCTTCACTCACCTCCGGCGAACTTCCGTCGCCAATTCCACCTCTCCTCATCACCATCAGCCACCGTCGCCGTCGTGCTGCAGCGGCGGACGTAACAATGAGAAACGGAGACTCAATAAACTTGATGAAAAACTTACGATCGGAGAGTTTTTGGTTTCCGATGATGTTTCTGTGAGTAAAAAGGAGCGATCGTTGGAGAAGAGGCGGAATCTGAAGTATAGATCGTTGTTCGGGAGACGGAGGTTATGGCGGAGGATTTTTTTCGCGTCGACGAAAGTTCGGAGCGTTTTGTTGCTTAATGTTATTACTTTAGTTTATGGTAATTTTGAATTTGAATTTCATTCTCGATTTTGGTTACTTAATAGTATTGAGATCTAGATATCTAATTGACTGATTGCGTCGGCGTGATTACTAGTTTGATTCCTTATAATCGGCTGAATTTAGGAGTTTGATCTTAATGTAGTAATTAGTTAGGGTTTATTGTGATTGTTAGTTTGTTACCTTTGGGATAGTTCCTATAAGTAGTTAAGCAATAATATACAAACTGAAGATGTTTTCATTGTTCTTCCGGATCCTTTAGAAGAGATTCATGTGTGTTTTTACCAAAATATTAATCTGAAACCATAGAATTCTACTATTTTCCCCCAAATTTATTGGTATTTTCTGCTGCCTTTGATGAATTTTGGCTAGGTTCAAGCATCTGTATGATTTATGTTTGTTGATAAAAAGAAAATTTCAGCAGGACATGTTTTAAGCAAATAATTTGTTTTAATTGTTATAGCTAGTGACATACCAGTGTTAAAAGAGGTTGAAGCAGTTATAGACCCTGCAGTTTTCACTGTTGTGAGATTTGCTGTTTCTGCCATCCCATTTCTCCCATTTGCTTGGAGAGCTTGGGGCGATGTTGAAACCCGCAATTCCGAATTGAGTTGGGATTTTGGGTCAGTTTAGGGTATCTCATGCAGGCTTTTGGATTGCTGACTTCTGATGCGGGGCGTGCATCCTTTATTTCTATGTTTACTGTAAGACGCACTTGATATGATTTGTACATTGAAATATTATGAGTTGTAAATGGTGAGGTTTTTATTGATATGGTAGTATGATCATACTAGGTGATTGTGGTTCCCCTGATTGATGGTATGCTAGGAGCAGTTATTCCTGCTAGAACTTGGTTTGGAGCCCTTATGTCCATTATTGGGGTTGGAATGCTGGAATGCAGTGGCTCACCTCCATGTGTAAGCATTGTATATCTAAGAAGTTTTTTCTTTTGTTCTGTGGATGTAGCAGTAAAATGGAGTTATTGTTAAATCTGTCAGGTTGGTGATTTGTTTAACTTTCTAAGTGCCTTATTCTTTGGGATACACATGCTAAGAACTGAGCATATATCAAGGAAAACTGACAAAGATAACTTCTTGCCAGTCCTTGCATACGAGGTCAGTTAACTCAGTCATAAGTTTTGCTTCCACAATGAGGTAAATCTCAGGGAAAAGTTTTATAAGATCATATTTTTATTTCAACATTGTTAATTCACAGGTGTGTGTTGTTGCTTTGTCATCTATTATCTGGTATGTGATCGGAGGTGTGATTGATGGTAGCCTAGAGTATCATCCATCATCTTGGACATGGGAAATGTTTTTGAGCTGGATTGTGGAGTTCCCTTGGATACCAGCTTTATATACCGGTGTCTTTTCAACGGGCATATGCTTGTGGATAGAGGTAAGATATTTGAATTCTTATTTATATTTATGGATTACATGATCTAATCTTGATAAGTAATGAATTTGTTCAAACCTTAAAAGATTTTGGCTCAAACCTAATGGAAACATTCGTGAAAGGACATTGCTATTCTATGACGTTAGCCTTAAAACTAAATGATTTGTACATGATTCATAAAAGTGCATTGCATAAGTGGAAACATCTATGAAAATCAATTGCTATCTATAACATTATCTCTTTAGCCTATCACACATCAGGAAAAGGAAATGTAGGGAAGTTCTGATTTTAATTAGAAAAGAAACGACAGCAGGCCTTGTACCTCCGATCAGGCGTGTCAATAGGTTAGGGGTACTGATCCATTAGTTTTCCACCAGAACAACGCCAGGCATCTTTCCAACTCGATGCGTACACCTTGTGATGTGTACACCTACCCCATCAAGTTGGCTTCTTCACAGTTTACCATAGAAATATGGAATCCAAATCTGTTTATCTTGCTGTCACTAAAATTAAATCTATGCATACCTTCTTATATTTTGAGTTAATATACAACTGAAACAGATGACAGCAATGCGAGATATATCAGCGACAGAAACCGCAATTATATACGGGTTGGAGCCAGTCTGGGGCGCTGGTTTTGCATGGTTTCTCCTTGGTGAAAGATGGGGCCTGCCTGGATGGTTTGGTGCTGCTCTTGTTCTAGGTCATTATTTTTGCGTATCTACTTGTTAGTTGTTACTGTAGTTCATACATTGAAGTGAAATTGTAGAAAACTAAATATAAATTAACAACTGCGGAATGATCTCTGCAGGTGGAAGTTTAATAGTGCAGATAATTGGGGCATCATCTCCGAGCTCATCTGTAAAACGTGACGGTTCCAGTAATAAAGATGGCGTCACCCTTTTTCCAGAGCGGCAAAGCAGGTTTTCAGCTTCACCAGTACCAGTCAGTTCTAGAAAAAATGTCTGATTTATAGTAGTAGTAGTAATATTATATACCAAAGATCATATATCCGACATATAGTACATACTATAGGTGTATAGTTGTAGCATACTATAGGTGTATAGTTATATAGGTTTAACCAATATGCAGAGTATAGGTAATATTGTGATTAGAATATAATATGTAATCTCCTCCCGGTCTTATAACTTTAAGCCATCAAATAGCATGTGGAGGTATTCTGTACTTATATACATGTACATGTTTGTAAGGTATATTACAGTAAAGAATGGAACGGACCCATTTTGACCCGTTATCTTACCTGACCCGACCCATCTGTTTTGCTAGGCTTAAAAGATATATTGTTTGTCGTAATTATTTTCATATTGTTATTTGTTACCATCATATGGAACACAATTGTACTAATTGACACGGGATGATATCGTGTGCGTTTGAAAGTAATTTCTGATTGAATTTGAAACTACATTGGAGGCATGGAACTCTAGTTATGGTTTTCTGAAATTTGTGGATGAAATCCTTAATTTGTGAATAAGTAGAAGGACCAAATGTGTAGTTTATATGCTTCAACTTTAACTTAGAAAATAGATAAATATATTATTGTAATTTACTTTCAGTTTCCACTTTTGGGTATTGAATAACAGAAGAAAGAAATCAATTGGTCACATTATATCAACGATTATACCTAACAAATGATAAATATAAGAAAACATGAGAAAAGTAAACCAGGAAACGTGAAAAAAAGGAAGTGGTTATCTTAGTAATAAAATAGCATAATTGGGGTTATGCAAGAATATGACCGCAAGTATATTTTAGGAACAATATTACCGAATAGTAATCAAGTTTTAAAAACATTCGAATTTGGTTAATCATACATAGTTTTTTCAAATTGGATCATTAAACCATCAAATTGGGTCTTCGAATTTTTAATGTCAAGAAAGTTATAGAAAAAAAGACGTAGGATCGTAATTTTCAATATATGAAATTATATTAAAAAACATGTTAGTTGTATTAGAAAATAAGAAAAGTAACTAAAATTCACGTCATCATATCACATTAGCTTAAAAAATATATTTCCTAACTGAAACAAAAAAAAAAATACTAAAAACATATTGAATTTATAATTTAAATGAAGAGTAAATGTTATTTTCATCGGTGACGTTTTATTGAATTTGCTATTTTAATTCAAAATACTTTTTTTCCCATTTCATTTCAGTCATTGTGATTAAGCGCGTGCTTTGTATTCTTGAAAACTTTCTAGGGATAAAGTCTAAATGCTAAAATTAACTTATCACAAAGGGGAGAACGTGGCTGATGTGGCGTCACACTTGCATGTATTTTTAACACCACATGGTAAAGGTCAAGTTCTTCATCCAATTTTGTGCTCGTTTACAAAGGGTGGTAGTTTTCTTCTTTTTATTGATTTATAACAACGTATTCATCATCTTAAAACAGTTATAGTGAGGGTTGGTTAGGTCTCCTTGCCGTCGTGATGGTTTTGACATTTTCGCCAATAGAACATAGATGTTAGGGACGATAGCCATATCTTCTCTTAAATCGCATTTTACCACCATGATTGCAAATTGACAACAATTTACTCCAACCAATGTATGTTCTTAACAACTCTTATCTTGAACATGTTAGTACCGTTCACCCCTTAGCTTCTTGCTTTCTGATGTGTTGAAAGAGTCTATAAGTTGATTTTTAACCTTAGTAATTCATCAATGGTTTATGCCTACAATGCTTGTTCGTAATAAATTTATCCTTAATGGAGGTGGGAGAAGGCTTGAAATAATATCTATATAGAATAAACTAAACAATAGTTGACAAAAACATATTTATCGAACAACATCATGTTGCTATGCGACTAGTGGCATCTCAAAATATAAGTACGAAACCTAAAAACTGATACAAATATAAACTAAAAGATAGAAAATTTTAATTTACCACTAATTTTTTTTTAAAAAAAGTGCATCCTTGAATTATTTTACAAGAAACTTTTTTTTTCACACATTATTATCATGCATACAATTTAGCACTGTTACCCAAAAGTTATCATACACTATGTTAAATTTGTAACACAAAGCAAATTTTCACTATTTCCTTGAGAATATATATATATATATATATATTATATATATATATAATATATATATAATATATATATAATATATATATATATATTTACCGAATCATACATTCATGAGTAAATATGAAAATCTAATATCATATTTATATACCCCCATGTGTGATGTGCCGGAAACATAACATATGTCTTTACAGAAAAAGAAATACTACTCAGAAACTTCATATATTTAATATGCCACCAGAACCATATTAACCTAACTAAAAGCTGGTAAAGTAACATGTTAAGGGGAATTGATAGAGCAGAAGATAATATAAAGACATATATATATGCTCAATATAAAGTCAATATTGTTGTGCAAGATTATTATTATTATTATAAATTGTTATATTATCCATGATGCATCCACAGTGTGATACTTTGATGATCTATTGATCTATCATCTACACTCAGAAGAACTGAATGAGGTGCTTGATCAACAATATAAAGTCAATATCAATGTACAGTGTTATTATTATTGTTATTATTAATCTGTGATATAATATATTATCATTCTTTTGATGAATAAATAATCAACGAACTGGACTATAAAAGGCAAAGGAGCTCACACTATTTTCCTCATTCTCTTCATTGTTTCTTTCATTAACTACAAAAGATCAATGACTCTAAGTGGTACCCTGATTAAACAAGTTACCATCAAGTCAGACGGTGATGTGTTTCATGAAATATTCAGACAACGACCGCACCAGGTTTCCGACATGAGCCCTGATAACATAAAAGGCGTTGGTCTACATGATGGCGAATGGGGAACCGTTGGGTCCATCATTGTTTTGAACTATTTCCATGGTAATTAACCCGTTGTTTGTCTCGTTACTTAATCCTCATAACTTATAGTTGCACCTTCTTTATTAGATTATTATATGTTAGTACATTGTGTTATAGTTTTTAGAACAAACATGTATGTTACTTATTGCTATAAATGTGAATAAGCAAATATTTATGCAACCTTCTAAGTGCATTATGTGGTTTTCACTTTTCTCAGCGTATTATTAGTTTTTGGAACAAACATGTATGTTATTTGTGTTGAATTTATGTTATATTTTGAATATATTATAGAGGGAAAGGCAAAAGTGGCCAAAGAAGTGATTGACGCGATTGATGAAGAGAAGAAGTTGGTGAGCTTCAAGGTGATCGGGGGCGATTTATTGGATACCTTCAAGAGCTTCTTGATCACAGTCCAAGTGGACACGAAGGGAGATGAGAACATCGTGACGTGGACTTTCAACTACGAGAAGCTCAACGAGAACGTCGAAGATCCCAACAGTTTGATGGATTTTGTCATGAGTATCACCAAAGATATGGAGAAACATCAACTCACAAATGACAAGCCTCTAAGGGCCACCCTAACCAAACAAGTTACCATCAAGTCGGATGGCGACGTGTTCCATGAAATATTTAGACAGAGGCCGCATCAAGTATCTGAAATGAGCCCCGATAACATAAAAGGCGTTGGTCTCGATGATGGTGAATGGGGTAAGGTTGGATCGGTCATTGTCTTAAGCTATTTTCACGGTATGTTGATTAATTGTGCCATACTATAACACTTATTAGTATATCCTTATTATGTTATGTCACGTTATATTTGTTATTTAAGCTATTTATGATACATTTCTATTACTTTGTAGACGGGAAGGCAAAGGTAGCCAAGGAAGTAATTGATGCTATTGATGAAGAGAAGAAGTTGGTGAGCTTCAAGGTGATCGGAGGAGATATATTTGATACTTTCAAGAGCTTTTTAATCACGGTCCAGGTGGACACGAAGGGAGATGAGAACATTGTGACTTGGACTTTCGATTATCAGAAGATCAACGAGAATGTTGAAGATCCAAACAGTTTGATGGATTTTGTGATCAACATCACCAAAGATATGGAGAATCATCAACTCACTAATTAAGGATGGTTGAATCATCTTGTTGGTGGATTACTTTCAATGTTTGATGATATTTGTTATTTCGTATGTCTGAATTATCTATGCTTAAAGTTTCTACTTTATCGTGGTTATAGTTGAAGCTTTTGAATAAAATTTTAGTTGATCAGATGTTACATGATTAAACCGGTTTCAATACCACAATCATGCTTTCATTTCTATTTACCCTAATCCAAAACTAATTTACATTTGATTATGTTTGGCCCAAAATCCGGTTCGTGCATCTCTAATTAAGTTTAGAAATTGATTTATGGGCTCAAACGATTTTTACGGGGTTAACTTTGTTTGAAATGGTTAGGTTTTGCCATATTGCACTAGAGAATATTCATACAAGAAAAGAAACAACCAAATGAAATGAGTGTCTTAAAAGCCATCTTGGTGACTTGGGTAGCCCATATCATTCTTGCATAGTTTAACTTTAAAGCAGCAAATACCAATTGCCCAATTGGGGTCTGCTTTTGGGCCTGTGGATGGGCCTGGACCGTACGTACTTGGGTATTTAACTATTGGAAATTAGGAATGACCTATAAATCTATAATACAAAACAAATGCAGTGATGGACAAAGGTTAATAGTATACAAATTACTTTTTACTAACGATACATTTTCTTCCTTAGTCCAGACACAATAAAGATTGTTGAACTGTATGTGTGTGTATAAAATTATTTTCACACCGTACACGATTTTCCACTGGTTTATATTAAAAGTTAAAAATACGTACCATGGATTCAAAGACCAATTCACCCCTGAGTGCCCACAAATTACGGCACCACTCACTAAATCAATGAAAATAAGGAAGAAAGATAAATAGGTTGACGACATACTATCAATTTGTATAATAATAATAATTTAAACTTTCATTTTTGTTATAATTACAATCTTAGTAGCATTTTCCATATTTTTCATTCCATTCCGTTGTATGTCTTCCTATTTTATTCGCAAGCACCATCGTGATAAAAAATCACTAAAAATCAAGGTAAATCAATGAATACTTTGTTACTAGGATTGTCATTGAAAAAAAAATGCAAAATTAGATTATTATAGGTTAAAATTAATAGTACATATTATTATCGATCAAGTGGTCATAGTTAATAGTATTAATCTAATGTGCCCTCTAGATAAAAAGTCTAAAACTTTATTTAAAAAAAATCTAAAATTTAATTTAAAAAAAATCTAAAATTTAATTTAAAAAAAATCTAAAATTTAATTTAAAAAAAATCTAAAATTTAATTTAAAAAAAATCTTGATGATTAAATGGTGCAGATAAACTAAAACGTCACATCCTAAAAGATTTCGGTCGTGCATATTATTGGCAAAATATCTAGCAGTAGTATTTAAAAAAAAAAAAAAGAATATTAAATAACGCGTCATGTTATCCGAACAAAACAAAAGTAACCAATAACACAGAAGAGATACCTGATAACATAAGGGCACTGCCGTCATTTCACAGTCACAGTTGTTCAGTTCGAACTCCAATGGCTACCCCATCCCCATGGAGATATCGAATGCAACAATGTTCACCTTCAATCCCACCTTCATCCTTCAATTCATCTTCAACATCAGTGTATCCTCATATATTCACTCACAAACAACGATCTTCCTTCACCTGTTTCATCTTCCTTCACAATCGGCAACCTTCGCGGTGGTGTAACGCCAGGCCTAATTATGCGAGGAGGAAAGTGGAGAGGAAGTTTCAGATCGGAGAAACTGAAGTGGATGATGATGTTTCTGAAATTAGAAATGAGAAATTGTTGGAGAAGAGGCCGATTAATCTGAGCTATAAGGCGTTGTTGAGAAAGCGAGCGTTGTGGCGGAGGATTGTTTCTGCATCCACGAGAGTGCGAGGGATACTTCTGCTTAATGTCATTGCGGTACTTTATGGTAATGGATTGATTTATGATTTATCAGTTTTAGGTTTTTGTTTGATTGCGTTTTTGATCTGTAGGTTGGGGAGAGGATTAGGGTTGATAATTAGTATTTCCATTGCGTTGGCTTAATTGTGATTTAATGCTTTGGAATCTGCGTTAGTAGCTTCATTAGGCGTAGGATTAGTAACTGCTTCTTGTAGATTTTATTTTGTCCCTATGATGTTTATTGATTGAATGATTGGCGTTATGTTTTAGAGGTTGTGACCACTGTGGTATGTTTCTGATATGAATTTGAGCCTTGGAAACTTATCTTCTCTGTTTTAAAATCAGTTCTCTTGGTAGTGTATTGGGCTTCTTAAAGGATTATGGTGTTAAAAGAATGTAAACATGTTGTGGAAATTCCAAATTTTGTCTGGCAAGGTAGTGTAAGGCGCTAGTCATACTCGGGCTCAAAGGGTGAGCCTACTGCCTAACTGCAAGGCGCTGGATAAGTGAGGGCCTTTTCAAGCAAGACGCGTAGTATAAAAATGCTATTCTTATAGGTTTTAGACGTGTTTTAGGTGGGATCTGGGCTATTTTTAGATGTTTCATACGGTATGAAACATCTAAAACTGGTATGAAACATCTAAAAATACCTATTCAGATCAGTATATTGCAGAATTTGTGCCTATGCGTCTTAATGAACTCCACCCGTTATTGCTGTGCCGGATTGCACTGCTGCACCTAGGCGAGCGCCTTTGACTACTATGATGACACTGGAATCCCACATCGTTCTGTTCTTACCACATAAGAGATGCTTGTCATAGAGAATGTCCTGCCTCAAACATCATATAAGATGTTACAGCTATTATACAAAAGCTACTTTGTCCATTAACTGTTTATTGATTAATTTGCACTGGTCCCTGACTTTCAGTTGACATCTTCAAGCTTGTAACGTAATTTGTTTCAATTTTCATAGCTAGTAACATACCAGTGCTGAAAGCAGTTGAGACTGCAGTAGACCCTTCAGCTTTTGCTGCTGTGAGATTTGCCGTTTCAGCCATTCCATTTCTCCCATTTGCTTGGAGAGCTCGGGGCAACGCTCAAACTATCTATTCAGGAATGAGTTGGGCTTGTGGGCTAGTTTAGGCTATCTCATGCAGGCTTTTGGACTGCTGACATCTGATGCAGGGCGTGCTTCCTTTATCTGTATCTTTACTGTAAGAAGCTCATCGATTCTTTTGTAAATTAAACTAGTTTTCTCGGTAAACATGGTATAATTCTTGATATGGTAATATGACCAAATCAGGTAATCGTGGTTCCATTAATCGACGGTATGCTAGGAGCAGTTATTCCTGCGTCTACTTGGTTTGGAGCTCTGATGTCCATTGTTGGTGTAGGAATGATGGAATGCAGCGGCTCACCTCCATGTGTAAGCATCATATATCCAACAAGTTATTATCGGTAAATGAAGCTTATGTTAAAATTTTCAGGTTGGCGATCTGTTTAACATTCTAAGCGCCTTGTTCTTCGGCATACACATGCTGAGAACCGCCTATATTTCAAGAAAAACAGACAAAGAAAACTTCTTGCCAATCCTTGGATATGAGGTCAGTTACTTCATTTACAAGTTCTACTTCCAAGATCATGGAAATCTGAGGCAAAGTTTCTGATAATTCTATTTTTCTATTTATTATTTTTCTTCTAATTTTCACAGGCGTGTGTTGTTGTTTTGTCATCTATTATCTGGTATATGATTGGAGGTGTGATTGATGGTAGCCTAGAGTATCATTCATCATCTTGGAAATGGGAAATGGTTTTGAACCAGATTGTGCAGTTCCCTTGGATACCAGCTTTATATACTGGTGCCTTTTCAACTGGACTATGTTTGTGGATTGAGGTAATTTTAGATATTTTAATACAAACTATTTTTTGTATTAAAGTCTGTAAACTTGTATAAAATGGACGCAGTTATGAATTTTTTAAAAAGTAATAACTTGTTAACTCTTATATCGGTCAAAATAAGATGATATAATTTATTTTGTTGCAACATGTTGAATGCCACTTTCTCAAATTCTGATTAACTTAAAGAGTTAACACATCATTGTTTAATTTTTGTCACAACTACATGTATTTGGACAAGTTTAGAGACACTAATATCCAAAAGTCAGTTTAGTAAAATTACTTGTATTGTTTACAAGTTGGAGGACCTCATTATAGAAAAATTAGGTTATTGTACTTATGTGAAAATAAGGAAGTATAGTTGTTTAATGTTTGTATGGTATTAACCCTTTTAATTCTCATGTTTTAATCATGCTTTTTCTGTCAATTCAATGAAACAGATGACATCGTTGCGCGATGTATCAGCCACAGAAACCGCAATTGTTTATGGATTGGAGCCGGTTTGGGGTGCTGGTTTTGCATGGTTTTTCCTTGGTGAAAGATGGGGTGTCTCTGGATGGTTTGGTGCTGCTCTTGTTCTAGGTGACCTTTTTAGTTTTATTGCTCCATCTGAAGTGAAAATACTAAAAGATACTAACTAACTAACCTATGATCGCTGTAGGTGGAAGTTTAATGGTGCAGATAATCGGGTCATCATCTCCAACCTCATCTGTAAAATACGACGGTTCCAGTAAGCCAGATGATATCACACTTGTTTCAGATACGCAAAATGATGTATCTGCTTCTCAAGTTCCACTTGGCTCCTCTAAAGATGTATCTGACTTAATAATAAATAAGTAAATCTACCTCAAGGTTCAGTTTTGACAGCTTGCGGGTTTAACGGTTTTGTTCCTTTTGGAGCTTGAAATTGATCATTAACCTTTATTATCAACTTCTTTTCATTTTTATTACAGTATGTAGTAACGTATTGTATCATAATTATGAACCATTAATATCTTAATAGTCTTAATACAAATTAGTGATTCTAAAATAAAAAATTTTAATAAAATCGTTTAAAGTTGTCAAAACCAAACCATTAATCCCCTCAACAGTACTAAACGAGTTCAACTGCTACCCAAAACCATACTTAAGTGTTCATCCTACGAATATTATCAAACTGGCTAAACTAGACATTGAATATCCTTACTTTTCTCCGTTTCTATCAAGTCCATTTAGGGCCGTTTGAATGTCTCTTAATTAGTCTTTTAATGATTTAGATGTTTGAATAGTTCAGCATTTAATGGTTCAGACCGTTTATTTCGTGAGCAAATGTCTGAATGGTTCAGACATTTGTCTATAAATGATTAAACATTATAATAATAATGAATGGTTAAGAGGTATAATACTGAATTGTTAAGTCCTATTATTTGAATTGTTTAAGAGCATTTGTTTTATTATTATTAATCTTATAATTATATTAATAATTATTATTTTCTTTTTGTTTTTCAATTAAATGATATTTTTTTATATATCTATCATTACATTTTCTTTTTTTATTCACAATCACTTTTGTAAATATTAAAAAATTAATATAGATAAACAAAATCTTACCAAATATACAAATGAATAGTAATTGATCTCTAATGATTTCATCTAATATAAAAAACATACTCACAAATATATAAAAAAAACTTAATGTCAATGTTCTTATTCATTCATCAACGATCATGCCCTTAACACTACTGAAACATTGTAATTAAAGTTTACAATAAGGTAGGTCAATATATATATATATATATATAATCTATAACCCATATAACATCGGGATGTCTAAAAAAGTTTTAAATATATCGTGAAAAGTATCTAAATTAAACATGAAAAGACTTGATTACCGGTTCACCTATACGTATAAATATATATAATTTATTACCTGTGTTTTTTTCTTGATGGTTAACTGTTCAACCTCTCTTATTTTTTTATTTTTGTTATGAGAATAAAAAATAGTTGATATACAAAGAAAAAGCATTTGAGACATCTCGAGTTCACGTGTCTCACGACCAACCTGATATAAAGTCGTTATTTATTTACTAATTATATTATATCTATACTTTAAATAAATTAAACCAAATTAAGATTCGAATTTTTTTATTCGTATGTGAAGAAGATAAGAGAAGTGTAGATGCTTCTTTCAACGAGTAATCGATCTTATTATTAATTATTAATCCAGATATAAATTATAATAAAAGATATAATTCATAAATTTTCATTTACTATGTATCAATTTGTAATTAAGGTAAGTGTCTACCGACATAAACATTCCTAAAGTTTTAGTTATATTTTAAAATTTCAAATTTAATCCCAAACGGATATAATAGTACATTTTTTAGTAATTTTTTACTAATTTGGGTTTTCTTTATCGTTTGTTACCTTTTTGAAAAGATAAATAGGTTATATTTGGGTTGTAAGTTATAGAGACTCATGCTAAAGTATGCCATAAAGAATGAAACTGAAATTGATCGCCGAACATTAAGTTTATTAAATATATAAATAAAATAGGCAATGTTGGTTTCATTCACATTGCATGTTATTTGAATTTTACACATTTTTATGCTTTAGGTACAATAATCTTATTTTGTGTTTGTTATGTAAAATTATGGATGTTATTAACGACCTTTTCAACTTGGGATGTCGTTAGTCTTTTTTTCTTTTTTTACTTATGGTTCTAGTGTCTTATATAAACTATCTAATGTTATCAATAATTTTCAAGTTTAATTTGTTTTTCTTATATAAAGTTACGTATCTTGTTAATGTCGCTTTTAACATATGTGTCCGTCACAAAGTTTTTGACATTATATTTTTCAAGGTTTACCGTGCCTGGGGATCAATATATAGCTTAAAAGCTTCTTTGTAATAGAATCAATCATAAAAATGATAGCAATAAGAAGCAAAAGTTTGATTTAAAAATTCGGTACACGTTTAGACGCAGTTTCAATCAAATAGTAAACTTTTTTAAACAGTGCGGATTTGTTTTCCATAAGTTGATCAGATCGGAAATACTTAATTTTTTCCATAAGTTGATCAGATTGGAAATAATTAACGGTACAATGACCACAATGAATTGCATCTACACGCACAGACTCGTAAAGGGAAATTTTAGGCGCGCCATAGGAATTTTGAAGAAAACCAGATCTTACCGTCACGTTTTGGCCAAAACGTGACGGTTTGAGAATCTAGAGGTGACTCTTTGCTTTGATTACTAACAAAAGTATATTGATAAAGATGCACGAGTATGAAATAAAATGTCACGGTTTGTTCTAACCGTGACCTTTTGGTGTTTTCAAAAACAAATTATCTTTTTTAATTGTATTGGATAAAAAAACTTTTCTATTTAAAAATGTTTATCAACAAAACAAAAGTAAAATATGCTAAAAAAATTTACTAATTAATATATCACTGAAAAAATTATGATGTCTTTTTTAATTCTCAAAATTTAACGTTATAGTTTGTCTATTAGTTCATACAAAATTTTAATTGGTTTTATCGTTCACTTTTATCAACAGCGAGCGTTATAAGGACTATCAATAAAAATATTACTTGGAAATTATAATGGATGGGGACCCAATGTCTACCAAGAACTTTGCTTATATAAAAAATCATAAAAAGTATGATTAAAAAATTATCTCCAATTTAAACCTGTAAAGTCAAATTTTGAAAATAAAAAAATCATATTTTTTTTAGTGATAAATTAATTAGTAAAAAAGTTTTTAGCATATTTTACTTTGGTTTTGTTGATAAACATTTTTAAATAGAAAAGTTTTTTATCCAATACAATTAACAGAGAAAAAAATTTTAAAACATCAAAATGTCACGGTTAGGGCTAACAGTGACCTTTTGTTTCAGACTTGTGTATCTTTATTAGTGTATTTTTGTTAGAAGTCAGACCATAAAGTCACGGTTAGGCCAAACCGCCATCTCTAGGTTCCCAAACCGTCACGTTGTAACCAAAACATGACGGTTAGATCCGGTTTCTTCTAAAACACTTGCGGTGTCCCCAGTAGGACCCCTCGTAAATTCTTTTTGTTGTGGAATTTTACTACTTGCAATACATTAAAAATGAAGGAACAAAAGTAATATGATAGATAAAGGACAACATGTAAAAGCTAATTACCAACTCCACTAACACATAGTGGCTCAGATTTGTACTGTTACACCTATCATGCATAACTACCCACTAAAAAAGAAGAAAATTACATAAAATATAATAGTAAATTAATAAGATAATAACATGTGCATGAGAACACTTAACTGCATGCACACGTGAGCCCGTATTTGAGCTGCCAATTTAACATTCAGTACACAAACTGAAGTTCTGAACCCTCTGTACGTATTATATATCTTCCAAAACAAAATGGTGATTAGTTAACTACAAATTATCGTAAAACAAATCTAATACATGAGATTCAACTTAACTAAACCTTATTTAATTCCTTTTCAATAATAATACTTTAAGAAACGAGTTAGATTAGTTCATAATTTACTTTTATATATTACCATTAATACTAAAATCATTCGAAATTCGAAAAATGAACCTTGGTCCTTGGATAGATGGTATACATTTTACTATTAGAATGTAGTTTTAGAGACGAGTAAAATATATTTAAATCATTATAGAATTTGGAGTTGAAACAGATCTTGACAAAAATTTAATTACTTACGAAATGGCATTAATTCAAACTTAACTGTGCAAACACCTAATTAGCTAATTAGATTAATCCTAAATTCAGTCTTACAGGAACTCAGGAAGTAAACGTCGCGATAATGATAGCTTGTATGTATATTAAAATACTTTTGGTACAATATTAGAATATATTCATCTCCTCAAAATATAATATAAATAGTTGTGACAGTTCGCTTCAAATAATTGAACTGCTAATTAGTATATTTATTGTTAACATCTTATCCTTCATATATTGCATCTGTATTTTTTACAAGACTAGACTTTTGAGTAAAAAGATGTTACTTAAACTATTTATATAGATATAAGCCAAATCAAATAAAAAAGTACGTGAAATTTACTATTGAGGCAAAGTAATAGCTATATAGGGGCGATGATTTTTTTAAAAAATAACCTGAAAAAAGGCGCACAAAATACAAAAAAAAATCGGTGTTAACACACCAGAGTTGGCTGCTGGCACAATAGGGTGGTGTCTTATCGCATCCGCTCCTCTATTGTCATTCTTAAAATCATAATGATTCTTTCATATGTGCCAAATGCTAACATGAAGAATTACCAATAAATTCTTTTAACCAACTTGTCACCATTCATGTTAGTAAAACCCATTTAATTAGTACATCTCACTACACACATGAACTTTCCCCTATACGTGTGCATCAGTGTATAAGTGCCTTTAGAAAAATGTTTGTATAAGTTTGTATATTTAATGTAATTATTATTATTAATTAAATTGACAACAAACTAATAAATTAAGGCCGGTGCAGTGGTTGAAACAAGGAATTGAAGTCTATATAAAGCCAAATGATCACATAATATTTTGCTCATTCAATTCTCTTGTTAGTTTTCTTCTTTGATATATATAACAAGAAATTAAACATGACTCTAAGTGGTACCCTTGTGAAGCAAGTTACCATCAAGTCAGATGGTGATGTGTTTCATGAAATATTCAGATACAGGCCACACCACATCTCTCAAATGAGCCCCGGTAACATAAAAGGTGTTGATCTACATGAAGGTGATTGGGGCAAAGTCGGGTCCGTTATCGTTTGGAACTTTTTCCATGGTAAGTCACTCTTTATACGCGCGCCCTTTACAACAGATATAAGTATTACAAATAATATTTATAATATCAGTCGGGGTTTATTGTAATAATCGATATTGAATTCTTGATCATGTTATATTATACCACATGACAGATGGGAAGCCAAAAGTGGCCAAGGAAGTGATAGAAGCAATCGATGAGGCGAAAAAGTCAGTGTGCTTTAAGGTGATTGGGGGCGATATATTGGAGGCTTATAAAACATTTGTGATCACAGTTCATGTAGAGACACATGGAGAAGAGAACATCGTGACGTGGACTTTTCATTATGAGAAGCTTAATGAGAATATTGATGATCCACACAGTTTGATGGAGTTCTGCATCAATGTTACTAAAGATATCGAGACCCATCACCTCCCGAAGGTGAACTGAAACTTAAACGTGTGTCGTGAATAAACATCCGTTTATAATCGGATCGTTGGATCGTGTTTGTTTGTATCACTTGATCTATATGATGTTATTTGGATCTAAAGTTGGTGCTTGTGAATATTGCATCTAGTTCTGTGGAATATAATGTGTATGTACTTCACCTATGAATAATCTTTGTATTATGATGCATAATTATATTATTTCTTGTGTTTAATATATTCGGTTTTATAAGTTACTTATTTTTAAATTAAATTAATAATTTATTAATTAAATTAAATTATTTACTTATCCTTTGATTAAATGATTTAATATGAAGGATCAATTTATTCATTAAATTTATAAATAAGTATTTTATAAAAGCAAAAATACCATAACTTGGATTTAATAAATAAATTAATTTATCATATTAAATTGTTTAATCATAAGACGAATAAACGATTTGTGAAGAAAATGTGGTGAACACCAACTGCTTGTTTTATTGTCTGCGATTGATCTCTTTGTTTGTTGTTTGCAACTTTTAATAATGTTTTTCATTTTTCTTTGTTTCTGAGTGTGAAAGATGGTGATGTCTCGAATCTTGAATTAACCATTAAACACATATTTGAAAATTTGATGGTTTCAGGTGCATATACCACAAGTTGGAAGGTAGTGGTGTTCCTTCAGTAATCTTTGCGTATTCAACGCCTTTGGGTGAAGCTCTAAGAAATTGTGTAATCATATTTTATGTTATTATTTATCTGGTAGATTATTGATTTTAACTCTATTTTGACTGTTTGTATGCATGTAGATATGTCATGTGCTCATAGCCCATGACAAACATAAATAAAGCTTAATGTTTCAGATTCAAGACATGTTAAATTCAGTAGTTTATTTTACGTTTGTATTATGTGTTGATTCGATCATTTTTCAACTTTTGTTTCCTCATGTAGCTTGATAATGAGTTAATTCTTTTTTTTTTAAAGTTTGCATAAAAGTAAACATGGATAGATGTTCCATGAAGCTTATAAAGGGGTTTTATACCGTTTGTTGTAAAATTACGAAGCTTAGTACACAAAGACATTTTAAAATTTGCAAGTTTATATATATTTCATTGCTAATTGTTTTGTATTATGTTTTTTAAAGGTAATACCTGTTACACTAGCCACTTAATTAGCAAGTTATCCAACAAAAATTCTAAAGCTTTTTTTGAGAAACCTAATGAAGAATATTGTATTTG
Organism: Flaveria trinervia; assembly: GCA_025506515.1. Lineage (NCBI taxonomy): Eukaryota > Viridiplantae > Streptophyta > Magnoliopsida > Asterales > Asteraceae > Flaveria > Flaveria trinervia. The sequence goes on along the minus strand of CM046441.1, from coordinate 85,755,095 downwards.
GAATCTTAACCTAGAGAAATGAAGAGGTACTTTTCTACCCATTTCTTTATCATACTTTGACAAACCTATATCTTTTTCGGTTAATCTTGTATCCAAAAACTGTATAGCTGCTATTGTTATATATTAAAACATACTTTAATTCGTCTTGCCATTGTTGTTTAAATATTGTTCTTAATGCTATTGTCTACGACTATGGCTTTTTACATTTAAATGTCCGACACTTATGATAATTTAAAAGTGATAATTAAACTATGTGCGTTTATCTGGCCTTCAATTTAGCTTGTCCATGTCTGGCGAAACGTGCGTTGAGGAACATCACTACTTAAGAATAAAGAAGTATTTATAAAAGTGAAAAATTAAACTTCAAAAGTAAAATAACTTAACAAATTATAAAATATAAAAAAACAATTTATAAATACAAAATCAGATATTTTAAATCTTACAAATACCAAAATAGGAAGTTTGAATTACGGTTATAACGCTCACTACAGTATCTAGTATTACGAGTCGTAACAATCAATACGAGCATTAAAAGTTTACACTGACTGAATTAATACTTACAGACCAATACGGGTCGTATAAATATGGCATGTATTCAAAATCAAATAACAATTTCTTGATATACGTATATCCTTGCACTTAAAAAAAATTAGGGAGCACATATTAACATTAACATGACACCATGTGGTGGAATGAGTAAGAAGGTAAAAAAAATACGTAGTCTAATTAATTATTTGTACTCTTCATCCATTTTATATTATATGAGGGCCCTAATATTAATACATTTATTTTTATAAATCGACCACCTCATTATAATTTTCGTATATCTTTATACTCGACGTATAGGGTCGATGACACTGAAAACAAACAAAATTTGGTGGGGGGGTTGTCAGCCTATATGACACGTATAGAAAATTTTGACCGTAACGACGAAGAAAAATCCAGTGAAACGTCAGAAGGATTCTACGTCCCATATATGATTATGCGATCACTTTTATTCGAACGTGTAGAGTTATACAACTCGTAGAAAGGTCTCGAAATGTTGATTTTTAATTGGGGGTGTATCGGTCCCTTATATAAATAGTTGACAGTTCACTTCATGGAACCGTTGAACATAGTTTTCAATTTTGTTGCTATAATTGTTGATATCTTATCCTTCATTAATTGCATCTATATATCTATAATAATAGATAATAGATAATAGATCTGATCTTATTTATAATATTTATATCAATTTTATATATACTATTATTTTGAAGTGTCGGTGGATGCAATTTTTGTTTTTACTATAGCTTAATTTTGAATATATAACAAAGGTTTTATGTGGTGGAGTGGTAAATGGTAATACATCGCAACTTGCAAGTATATCACGTAGACCTAGGTTTAAACCTTATGGTCTAAATATTTTTTGTTTGTTTTTCTTTTAAATTATTTTTTATTTAACTTCTCATTTAAATTATTATTTTTAATTATTACACGTGAAACATGATGTTGTTTTCCATGTATTAATTTCTAAAATCAAAACACACCGATTTCATGTTTTTCTTCTATATGTTTAATCATGTTAGTGTCACCGGAGCAACGAACGTTACAAATTTCGTAAACGGGCAATAATGCATTATTAACTATATTAATGTTTAATCAAGTAAAATTTTCTAGTGAAATTTATTATGGAGACAAATCAATAGATAAATAGAGACTATGAAAACTTTAAGATTAACCATGTTAATGCTAAAAGGTCGCAGTTTAGTGTTCGCACAACAGGACCGAAGGCGGACGTGGTTGACTTTTATTTGGATTCATCATTATGTAAAAAAGTAAAACATGAACTTTCCTATATAGGGTTTTTTTTATTAATACCAATAGTTCTATAATTTTAATCTTAATTTAAGCATATAGTGTTGTTATATATAATATGACCTTTTCTAAGAGTTTGCTATAATGCGCGTATATTTCATGTGATTATATATAATTAATTAACTATGTGTGATCAGGTAAATTTTAATTATCATTCCATTTTATACATATCCCTTCATACATGAACATGTTGTTAATTAACTATGTATATAATAGCATACAAATCAGCTTCCCATCTTATATTCCATTTTAAATTTATAAAGAAAACATTTAAAAAACATGTATGTATATTTAAGATAGTTCATATTATAAAATTGATTGAGAACAAACTACTTGGCATGATTTTACGTTTCCGCTGCAACGCGAGAGGCTTAATACAGTTCCTCTTAGAATACTTCTTAGCATATCTATACGTTGAGAATTGTACACGGCTGTTTATACAACGGACACGTAGTTATTATATAAATCTAAAGACTAAAGAGTCTAAATATTTATTGAAAACACACAAGTATACATATTTTTGTACGTCGGGAATTTTAATAAGATAAAATAAAATAGCAAGAGGATGCTAAATTGCATACACACTTTTATCTAATTTGAGTATAGTCTACGTTTGTAATGTTTAATGCTAATCAATCAATGATGTATGACTCCAAAACTCTTTAAAGTTGAGATTTTACACGTTTTTTTATCAAAACAAAGTGCAAGTCGTTATCTCCTCGAAAACTCTATCCTGGTGTACACTGTTGTTGAATAGTTATATATTCCCCACCTTTCAAATAAATTATAATTATGAAAATAAGATAAAAGTTCTAAATAACAAACATGAGAACTCACTAAAATGTGATACGGGTACCATATGGTGAGGAGTGATTGTGTTTGACTAAGAACATAAAAGAGTGAATTTAAATGCACATAGATCTTGTATATAATGAGAGCGTTTGAGTAAGAACCATCGTTATTAAAGTTTTGATCGTACCATTATGCAATAGTACATTAGGATAGAGTTATTTTTAAAACCATAATTTTTTGAGAACTTTAGTAAACAAAATAAACCATGTATTTAAGTCACAGATTCACTTTCATATATTTTTTTAAAACGTTCATAATTTTTATCTTTTTAACGTCTATCATATTTTTTTTAAAGTTTCACTATTAATTTCAGTGTTTTTTTATCTTTCTAACACATACCATATTAATATATATTTTTTTAAATCATCCATTTGTTATCTATACATGTGTAAATCTGTTAATACACATGTGTAAATCTAGTATTACATATGTGTAAAACGAGTTTCGTAGAAAATGTGATTTTTTTAATTTTTTTATGAAAGAGTGAAATGAGATAAACATTTTTGTGTTTTTATTTTTTTTATTTATATGTTATTTTCTTTATAATTTTTATTTTTTTTGTTATTTATCATTTTATCATTTAAAACTAATGTTTACATTGGTTACCAGAGTGTTTATAAAAAATAAGTTCTCGTTTTGAATCCTCTAGTCTAACACGATACTCAAATTAGATTGAAATAGAATTTTGATATGGTACAGATTATTATATAAAAGTACAAACAAACACACACACACACACACACATATATATATATATATATATATATATTATATATATATATATATATATATATATATATATATTATTTGATTTTGAAAGTTGAATCAACTAAATAAAATGTTGACAATTGTGCATATTCTCTTATGTGTATCATAGTTATTAATAAATGTCTTAGAATTATGGAGTTATCATTAAGTCATCTTAATCATTGATTTGATTTGATCAATGATCTGAATTTACATCTTTTAGATTTTTCATAATATATTTATTTGATTTTTCATATATATCTATATACAAGAGAGATACTGAAGGAGTGGTTAGATGCGGAGCTTCTTAAAAACAACATTTTTATATATTTACAATAAATCACATCACTTTGTTCAATATTTTTGGAAAATTGATCAAGTACATGAACTTATTTCTAATAGCAATCACGGAGATGTATGCTAAAAGAAAATTGCATAAAAGCTTTGTTAGGTTTTATTGTATGAGAAAATAATATAAAACTTTTAAATTATGCCTAAATTAGGAGTGTCCAAAATCGTTCGGATATCCAAAAATTTTAGATAGTGGATTTCACTATCTGAATCTGTATTTGGAATTTGGATATCCAAAGTTTCGGATTCATATATCCGAATTATAAAGCAGTTTATATATGTATTATTTAATATTTTTTATAAAAATTTAACAATTTTTATTTTAAAAAATTTCCGATATCTAAAGTTTTATAAAAGAATCTAAAGTTTAATAATTATTACACATTTAGAATAATTCGGATATTTGAATATCTGGAAATCCTAAAAAAACTATTAGGGGGCGTTTGTTTGGAAGAAATGAAATAATATAGAATGAAATTGAGAAATTAATTTAATTTTCAAGTAAAATTATGTTTGAGTGAATAATAAAATATAAAAATCAATAAAATGTTTCACTTTAAATTATTTTGTTTGTGAGATTTCAAATTCCTTTTTAAATGAAAAGATTTTAAAATCTCATTCAAACGTCTCCTTAGAGTATGAGGATAAACATGAAGATATCTTAATTTACCTTTTTTATAGCAACATCGAAATTTTATAAGTTAACACCCTTAATATGATATATTTTCCATTTAAGACCTGTCATGACGTCAATGAGTCCAAGATCAACTGGTTTAGGAGGAGACGTCCTATGACTTTCCAAAGTGAAGGTCATGGTTTGGAGTTTTACTAGGTGCAGTATGCTCCTAGTAGGCTAAGGATTTTACCACAGTGGGTCTTTAGGTGATAGGTTTTCATTGGAATGGTGGGCGAACCGGGTCACCAGCGCTGTCTGTGTTTGCGGGCGTGGGTGGCCTTTCGCCATTAAGTTTACCCGGATAACCGGGCTTAGAAATTATTCGTTGGCCGTTACAAAAAAAACACGTCAAATCACAAACATATGAATCATAAGATATCCAAAAACTAAAGCTAGTCGCTTTTATTGACTATTTGATCTGAGTGACTAATCACAACTCACGAGACATGTTAATTAATTAAAATTAATCGTGTACGTAGGTGAATGAGCTATTTTTTAATGGGACCTAATCATGCGTGTTAAGTGGCTACCATGTTGTAATATCATTCATCAATCTCTAGAAAAATAAAAAAACTTTCGTTGTAGTTAAAAAATTAATTATAATATTTCCTTTATATAAGATTTAATTACCTCTTTCGATTACTTATTATACTAGCTTGATCGTTGTTATGTGTCTGCAAAACACCTTTATAGTGACCTAATTATGACTTCAACGTTTATATATGAGCAAATGACCATTACGTACGAGTAGGCAACACAAACCTCTCTAAATGTCGAAGAGTTGCATAACCTAAATTATTATTATGGTATCCGTAGATTGTAATGCTACGGATAAATTTTGTTCATAAAATCTCGTTGATTTTGTTTATAACTAGTATGACACTCCGCGCTTTGTGGCGGTGTCACAATTCGTAACGGTATATTTTAAAATGACAACATGGATACGGTGTGAATGTTGAAATTCTAAACATATCGGTGGGTGTACCATGATGAGTTTTATGATGTTCATTTTAATCAAGTTAGAAAACATAATAATTAAATAATAATTAATATTTATATATGTTTTATTTAAATCACATATCTTCAAAATGTTTTAACATTTTTAATAAAGACTAGAATTAGATCAAGCGTAATACTACAGATCATATAACCAAAAGCTCAAATGATAGTTTAGGAACGTATGTATTTGTTTATTACTTTCTTATAAGTTTTCAATGGTGGTTCAAAATTATTGTATCTAATAATAAAGTTAATTTTCTTTTAAAGTCCCGATCATCTTAGATTGTTTCATTAGACATATTCTAAAACCATGAAGGTACGCTATATAATGTCATACTATCTAATATTTACCATATAAAATAAATAAATAAATAAATAATAAGACACTTGAATCGAATTTTATAATAGTATAATATCTTTATGAATCATGTTTCAAGTTCAGAAAACCTAACCATTTGGTCATATTAGTGGGCATTTTTACCGACACCTAAGACTTGCTTATATTATTATTCATAACAAGTTGTTTTTTAATATATATTTAATTTAATTTCTTATGATTTAACCCAATTGATATTTTAAAATGTTTCAAGCCGTTATCTACTTAAGTAAACACACAAAAACCAATGATTCTAATATCAAGTGGTTGAAATAAGGTATCTCAAGAGTCGGTATTAAGGATTTAAGGGCCCGAAGCAAATTAAAAAATTACTCCCAAACAATAAAAAAGTTATCATTTTCTAATTCTTTTAATATGTTTTAAATTGTTTGTGCGTGATGAGTTGATTACATTGTATAACCCAAATCATATTTGGGTAAAATAAACTAATTTATAGTTTGTATGTGTTAATTCTATTAGAATTTTTTAAAATACATAATATATAAGTATTATAAAAAATTAAGTCACTCAGGAGATTGAACTCTGAACGATAACCCATCCCCCCTCCTTTGGGTTGGCTCTGGTTATCCTAAGACTTCAATAAAATAAAATAAAATCTTAGATATAAGTCCCACATGTAACAAAAAGAAGGTTTCAAATTCGGACGATATTTCTTTCTCACTAATATTTCCTCTAAGATTAGTCCTTAGAAGAACAAAATGATGTGTGGACTATTAACCCATCACTGATCCAATTCATCATTCAAAAAGATTACAAAATAATATACAGAAGAAATAGATTGGTAAAAGAAAATGTACACGACAAATTAATAAAAAATATTAAATTTAAAAAGTCTAATAACTTAATCTCAGTTATCAGTCTTTATAATCAATTTGTTAATATCAAATTATAAAAAAAGATGTTGGTTAGTGATTTATTTAGACGTGACTACTTTTATTGATTTATTTAAGTTCCTTTATTTTTGTAAACATTTATAAATTTTATACACAACATTATATTTTATGAAATTAACACTATTAAAATGAGAATTTTTTATCTTTAAATTACGCTCTTAGCTCGTATGATTTTTATTTATCATTGTGTATTAGTACAGTCTATTGTATATTTTTATTTGTTATTACGTTTTTATAAACATTATTGTTTTTTATTTTAAATGTTAACGAAGAAATAACATTATTTTGTAATTCTAGTATGTAAAATGATAAAATAAAATAATGTATAAAACGTAAATCACAATAATACATGTCTCATTATGTTTTTTAATCGTAATCGTGTTTTCTTGAACACTATAAGTTTTGAAAAACATATTGGTAAAATAAATCTATTTGTTTATTTTTAATTTTAAAACACAATGATAAAATAACAACAATTTATATAAGATATAAAAACAATAACAATATTAACATGAAATGATTTAAAACATAAAACAGAATATAATACATAATATGATAGAAAAATATTTGATACAAGACTTGATATTTATAACAATTGCTTAACTATTAGATATAATAACCTGAAATATTTGATACAATAAGTAAAATATTTTCTGTTAAAAACAATAAAGTACGTTTCAATATCAAAATCGATCTTTGTTTTTTTAAATTAAATAAATTCTTTTTAATAATCGTATTCTACTAATACATTTACTACTAGCTAGGACCTACTCTGTAAATTGTAGATTTCAGATAGATATTCTTAGACTTGGTTTTGAATTAAAACAAGAAAACAGTTAAATAAATGCTAAAAGTTGAACTTGATGATCTAAAAAGTAAACTGTAGATCATGTTTTACTTGGAGTTTGTGTGCTATGTCAACTAGCTTCTACCTAATGTTCTTTAAAAAATTTATAATATAATTCCGTAGTTACAACAAATCTAAAAATCACTTTAATAAAAAAAGAGTGAATTAATATTTTGGCTCATGTAGTTAGCTAGTGTAACCATTTCAATTAAAAAAAATCTTTTAACATATTAAACCTAAAGATTGCATTATGTAACGGATTTGGTTTTCTAGCATTAATTTTATTAGGGGCTGTTTGATTGTGCTGATCCAGTATGACCTGACTAAGTCAGAAGTTCTGACTGAGGTTACATCTGACTGAAACTTGATTGTTTGATTATGTATCTGACTAGCTTTGCTAATTAAAATTTAGGTGTTTGATTATATATCTGACTGACTCTACTGACTGAAACTTGCCTTTGTATTTTAACTTGTGTTGTATAATCAATAAGAATTACCGAACTTTCAAAATAACATAATAACTTAAAATTCAAAATGTTATACAAAGTACAAGAACCCATATAAGCAATACCATATGAAATCAATAAACCATTAAACCAATATCAAACTGAACCGAACCAAACTTCTTACCCAATCATGAAGAACTAATACACACATCTAAACACCGCCTCAAGTATACAAGTAATAACTAGAATTGAGCAAATTAGCAATTAATCATAAGATCATATCACCACTAATAACTTCTACCCTAACTTTGCAGCCTAATCATAAGATCGTAACAACAAAGATGGCGGGGAAGGGCGGCGGTGAACGGCAGGAGGGAAACTGGGGGGGGGGGGGGGGGGGGGGGGCGGATGGGAGGCAGCAGCAGGTTGGGGAGAGTGCGCCGAATGGGAGTGCGACGAGGGGGCGGGAGGGGGTGAGGGCGGCGGTGAATGGCGGGAGAAAAGGCGGCAAGAGGAAACCGGCGGGGGCGCAGCAGTCGGCTGGGAGTGCGACGGGGGGATGGGGAGGCGACCGATTATGAAGAAGAGATGTCCGGGTCAGACAAATTTTCCGGGTCAGATATGTTAAAATAGAGGACTCGGTCAGACCAATTTTCCGGGTCAGATGTCCCGGTCAGCTGCAACAAACGCACTGACTGCTGACCGGGTCAGCCAGTCAGTGTCAGACCTGTGGTCAGACTAATCAAACAGGACCTTAGTTATCTTTATTAAGTATGAGTGTATTATTGTGTTTTTACCAGTGTTTTCGCGACCGGATCGACCGGCCGTCCGACCGGGAATTGGTTCGGTGGCCGGTCCGGGTCGCCATGAATCGGTTTTGAACGGTCGAACCCGGCCGTTCTTCCCGAACCGCTGGTCTGACCGGGAAACCGGACCGGTTTTTTATTTTTATTTTAATGGGTAAAAACGAGGTGTTAAACCATAAATTAGTGTGTTAGATATACAAATATAATTAAGTTTGTTATATAACTATAAAATATATATATATAAACCATATATAAATTACTTATATTTAACTACATATATAATATAATTAAATATAATTAAATTCGGTCCAACCGGTCCGACCGGTCCAACCACCAAACCAGTAAAACGTCTAGTTCGACGTCCGAACCGGTTCTGAAAACATTGGTTTTTACACCTCATAAGCTATTTATGTAAATTATAAAGTTTTTTAAATATTTAAGGGCTTATTATGCAATTACTCAAATTAACAAAACCAACCCCCAACCTTATTCTTCCTTGTTCTTTCTCCATTAAATGAGATATTTTATATTTTAAAACATATTTTTAGTTTTATTTTTATATTTTTTGTTATTTTCTTTTATTTTCGGTTTTAAGTCATTTGTTTTTCTAACTCTTTTTTCTTAAATCATTCGTCTTTTTATCACCATTTGGTTCTTTAAATCATTCGATTGTTTAAAATTGTTCGCTTGTTCAATAGTCGTTAATTTTTTAAGCATTTTGTTTATTGAAATCGATCGCTTCATGAAAACCATTCCTTTTTTAAATTCTATTTTATGAATCTTTCGTTTTTTATAAACGTCATTTAAAGAATTTTCAACTTTCAAAACTGTTCTAGTAAAATCATTCTTATTAAAATCATTTGTTTTTAAAAATCAGTCCTATTAAAATCGTTCTTAAAATTGTTCAATATCATTTTTTTAAATCATTGTTTTTAAACGCTATTATTAGAACGTTAAATTTTCATAACTTTTTTTAAAAGCATTTTATATGTGTGAAGAAAAAAAATTCACCATGCTGATAAAATGTTAGGAATTAAAACAAGTTAAAAACATTGGCACTACAAAAATGATAATTAAAAATATCATCGTTGCAAATATATTATATTAAATTATATTAAATAATTTACATATAGCCGTTATAATAAAAATTAAAACAACGAACGGTTTTAAACAAAATAATGGTTTAAGAATCAACAATTTAATAATGGCGGTTATAAAAAATGAAAGTTTTAAGAAAAGAAGTTATACAATGAATGATTTTAAAAAGCGAAGGATTTTTAATAAACAAAAGTTTAAAAAATGAAAGAATATTGAAGAAACGAACTCTTTTAAACAAACGAACGATTTGACGAAACGAAAGATTATAAAAAAGCTGATTTTTTTTAAAAGTTTGAATACGCATGATTTAAATATGACGTTGATAAAAAGCAAAGCTTATAAGAAAGCAAATCATATTTATTTGTATATATAAAAGGTGTTTTATTAATAATAGATGAAAAAAATAAAATAAATAACAAAAGAACTTAAAATAATAAAAGTAAAAATATTTATTTAATATTCAAATAAAAAAGTCCTTTAGTAGAGTAGGAAGAATAAGGTTAAGGTTATGGGTTATTTTGTTAATTTGACTAATTGCATGATAGCCTTTAAAATAATATAAAGAGTTTGTAATTTACATAAAGATATAAATGGATTAAAATACTATTATATTTAACCGAAAAAACTATCAACTTAATGTTATGGCTAAATCTATTACAAAAATAACCTTGGGTTCTAACATGTCAAAGATACATTTTGGATTGAAAATATTAAACTAGCTAAAGCACATTGGCCAAAAGAGTAATTTACTCTTTAAAAAATAATTCAAAGTGCACATTTTCTCACACATTTGTTTTCAAAATCACGATCTCTCTCACGCTAAGAGTTTCACCACCACCGTCACCGCCCTACATTCTTGGTCTTCTTTTCTTCTATGTTGCCTACTACATGTTGAACAACTTGGAGTCTGCTCACCGCCATTGCAGGGTGGTATCTCCAACTGTGAAGTCGATGATTCCAAATCTAATTGGTATCAGGTGGCTATGATGGTATACAGACGGAAATCACATGTGATTGGGTCTCATGTGGGATCCTTGGTGGGTTTATGGTATTGACGTCCAATGGGTGGTGGCGATGGTGGTGTGGTTGTAGATCTTCGACTATAGTGGTGGTTTTCTTCTTTCGGTCATACATGGTTTTTTATGTGCAAGTATTGATACTTTGATGGTTAGACTTGAAAACGTCAAAATAAATCCTCGCAGTCACTGACCATGATGAATTATAGTAAGCATTACCTGCTCTATGCGGCGGGGGTGTAAAGTATGAATGGCTTAATTTTTAAAACATCTAAAAGTTTAACATGCAAAACGTTATTACAAATTGTAACATGAAAAAATACTATAAAAAAGGAACTATCAAAGCATTGTGAAAAATAAATAATTTGCAAATACGCATCTTGAACATTTAAATTTAAAACAAAAAATTAACAAAACAAGTAGATAGTCAATAAAAAAAATAAGTTTTTTATATAATAGTATAGATATAATTCATAGGTGTTAGAAACCCTTAGGAAAATTATTGAGTTTTGGAAATATAAATGAGATCGTGGAAATATACAGAAAATTTGGTTACATTTTTATACGCTTAAAAATCTTGATATTGGTGAATTTAAATAAGTGGGCTCAAGTAACTAGACATGGGCTCAGAGGTTGGGCTGCACAAAGGTTGTTAAATAATGTTAAGACGTTCAGCAATCAGCACTCTTGCAGAACACTAGACTTGCATAACAAATTAACAATGTTTTATTAGGAAAGGATTCAGATAGCCCTATAATCGTGTAACATAAATTAAGGGTCGACACTAACCTAAATAAATCGACACCCTTTATACGTCGTGTATGGATCCATACGTAGCGTATAGGGTCGAATACACTAAAAACAAGAAAAATTCAAGTGGGTGTCAGAGAGCTATACGGCCCATATATGACCCCCCCTATATAACACATATAGAGCTATACGACGTGTATAGTAAATTTCGATATTGACTATGATAAAAAATCCAGGGACTTTCAGAGGAGTTATACTCCCAACCCCGTATATTGCTATACGACCCCCCCCCCCCCCCCCCCCTACACGAAGCTTATGGGGCTATACAACCCATATAAAATTTAAGGTGATAAATTATAATTTTGAGGTGTTTATATATCCGCACCCTAAATTAATACCTAGGCTTTTGTTCTAGTAGTGGCATCGATGACTTCTCACCAAAAACATGATATGATTGAACAATCATAACTATGTATTTCTTTCTTATTAGAAAAGGCTAGGTTTGAATAAAACAGGATTAAAAATATTAAATAAAATGCATCCTAAGTACATTAAACCACACTATATAATCTTGTACATCTATGATGCTAAATTCTACATTATATCATACACACATTAGTCACCAAAGAAAAGAGGATTGAATCCATGCAACCATAAGTCATCTAGACATTAAGTTTACGACCAGGAAGAGGAACCATCTCTATCTGAATGACAACTTCACCGCATTCAACGTCGCGCAATCTAAGGACCATGTCTTGAACAACTCTTCCGTTCTCCCAAGTGATTGAGCTCACGTCGGCTAAGTAGTTGTGCTTTCCAGGTTGAACAAGTTCAAGTATAGTACCATTGCGGATGTTGTTCAGGCTCAACCCCATCCTAAGGCATTCTACGTATGGCTTTACGTCTATTTCCGCCACGCCCATGCTGTCATCATTGCTAAACCTATCTTTATCGTACACCGCCTGAAATACACAACAGTTAAAAGTTCCGTTTTTGTGAAGAAAAAATGAAGCTTTGTGCTAGTCTAGAGTGTTTTGTACAAATAAATATTGTAAATTAGGGTTAAGTACAATATGAATATGTGTTAGAGTTAAGATTTCATAGAGTCATTTACTCATGTTGATTATGTCTCACGAAATTAAATTTTAATAATCCAAATTAAATCATTAATCTATAATAATTCATACTTGATCACAATTTACTAACGTGACTCCTAACTTTTATTTTTGTTTTTAAAAACAATCTTACTTACATAACTATAATATATTTGTATTTGATTTTTACACGAATTCATTCATAAATAAAGATGATTATAAACGAAATGAATAAACAAAATAAAGTGTAAATTCATGATTATTAAACAAACTAGTGAGATAAATTATTATCGATCAATAGCTAGGTCATATATCATTAAAATCAAGTTTTGCTAGCTTTGTAAAACATGACACAGAAGTACCATTCCTGTATAACTAAAACTTGTGATATATATCATATGATTACAATTTGGATTCATATGATTGAAATGTGAGTACTTACTATATGTATTGGAGCTTTGGGGTCTCTCATGGTGAGAGTCAATTCATCATTCCACACAGGATTGCAGTTCCCTTGATAACCTTTGTCTTTATTTTCTGACACAAGATCAATACCAAATCTTTTTAATCAAAAAGATATATGTGATGGATTTTTTAAACAAAACCCTACATGATGATGTCAAACATAATCACATAATGCTTGCACAAGATTATAACTTGTGGAACAAAGTATGAAACACAAACAATATTTCCCAACACCATTTACATATATCACAAATGATGAAACCCTTAATACGCGATTTCATTATTCGATATAATCACAAACAGATTGTAAAAGCGCGTAAAAACGGCGCATATGATCAGATCATAACATGAAGAAACGATCGAGGGATGAACCTGGGTATCTAGGGTTGCAACAAGATAAGGATCGCTGGTTTTGGTGTCACGAACAGCAAGATTGATCCCTTTCTTCACTCGCAGCTTCAATAATCCCATGACTCCTTCCATTCTAATTAATATGTGTGTGTGTATATATATCCTTAATCCACTAGTAAATATGATTGATATCTTGATTGATCGATACAACCTGCGACATGTATGCACTTAATTTGATGATTAACATTAATGGCAGGATGTAGAGAGAAAGATAGAGGTTTTTTGTTTACCAAAATATGCAAGGAGATCCTGTCAACCCTCGTCACCATACAACAAATCTCTCACTTTATTCGTGTAATGATTTGGACCTTAAATCATACTTATGGCGGTTAAGTTGTGGTCAACTAACAAACCGTTTTTTCACTTTTTGTAGGTTATTTTTCTGTTTTTAGTATTTTTCTTTTGATTTATCACGTCAATTTGTGTTTTTAGAATGTGATTATATCATTTTTCATTATGAACACATTTATATATATATCATTCATTTATGGTTAGGGAAGTATGATAAAGTCGGTCTAAATAATTTTTTTCTGAATATTTAAATCGACGGAATTTAGTTTTCAAAATCTTAAAGGCTACAAACATGTGGTTAATATTTGACTTTTCTGATGATGATATTTAGATTTTTAGAGACTTAAATATGTTTTCTTGGAGTTGAACATAACCGACAAATAGATTGTTGATTTGTTAATCACGTGATAATTTTTTTCTGTTGGTTTGATGAATTAAAGGCTAGGTTTTATCGGTTTTGAAGAAAATAGTCTATGTGAAAATTTTGATTGGTTGGTTTTATTTTAAATTTTGAGTTTAACAGTTTGGGAAAAAATACAATTAGATTGTAGCTTTTAAATACACGTGAATCCCATTTGCACTTTATTGTATGTCAATTGCATATTAGTTTGAAATGCCTTCCAAACCTAGATGAGGTCAGTAGGGGTAAAAAATGGGTGAGATTGGAACGGACACGTTAAAAAATAACATCAAATAGTTTAGGTCGTCAAAATGGGTTGGATCAAAAGATACTTACGGATGTGAAATAAATGTAAAAAAATAGTTTAGGTCGTCAAAATGAGTTGGATCAAAAGATTACTTACGGATGTGAAATAAATATAAAAATATTATGTCCCTCAACATTACCACCAAAACCAATACTATTAAATCATTACATATATTTTCCAATAACTTTACCCTTTACCCTTGTGTTCTCATTTGATCATTTTCTACTCACAAAAAGTCAAACGCATAACCTAAGTTTTAAGTTTCAACCAAAAGTTAATATGAAAGTGTAGGATTTATTAAATATTTATATGTTACCAAATGATCAACTGCTACAAATAAGTATGTAATTTTGGAAATAGAATGGTAGATATGTTCTTTGTTTCCTGCCTCTAAATCCCAGATTTAACCGGTAAGTCTTAGATCAACTGGTTTAGGAAGAACCATCAAATGATTTTTTAAATGTCATATGTTGAAGTCTCACTTGATGTAATATGCTTTAAATGGACCAAGGGTTTTACCACAATGGGTTTTTGGGTGATGGGTTTTCCTTGAAATGGTGAAGCGAGTTGGGTCACCAACGTTATTTGCGTTCGTGGGTGTGAATGACCTTTTGTCAATGGATTTATTCGGGTGACCGTGCTTAAAATTATTCGTTGGCTATTAAAAAAATCTCAGATTTATATATTCTTACTGGAATAGGATTTGGGCTTATAGATTTTTGAAATGAAAAGTTGGGCTTGGCCCTTGGATACCTTGAAAAATATAATATTAACTATTTAAGTAATTTATATTGCATTACCATTTGTTGATTGAGTTGGGGCCTAGGAATAGATGTGTACAAACCGGGTTGGGGTTCAAACCGGTTCGAGTTCCAAACTAAAATCGGTTTGATCAAATTCGGTTAAAATCGGTTTGGCCTCTAATCGGTTCAGGTTGGAACCGGTTCCAAACCCAAAAAACCCACCCTATCAAATCGGTTTGAGTCAGTTTGAAAACCGGTTCGGGCTCAAACCGGTTCGGCCCAAACCGTTTTTTTTGTCTTTTTTTAAATTTTGGATTTTTGTTATACGAAAGAAAATTTTAAACTTTTTATTAAAACACTTAAAACATAAAAAAATTTATATAATTTAAACAATTATCATTATAAACATTTAAAACATTTAAGCAATTTAAACATTTAAACAATTTAATACATTTATAAACATATATACAATTTATAAACATTATAAACAATTTAAACAATTTATAACATTTATAAACAATTTAAACATTTAAACAATTTATAACATTTATAAACATTTAAAAAATTTAAACAAATATAAAACATTTATAAAATTTAAAAAACATAAAGGGTAAATAAAAATATTTAAAACTAAACATTTATAAAATTAAAAAAACATACATGGGTAAAGTATATAAAACATTTATAAAATTTTTAAACTAAACATTTAACATAGTCGTTTCTTCGTTCGTATTATACTTGTACGTTTATTCCTCGCCACCAGAACCAGAACTGTTACGAAGGTAGTCATTATATGTCGCTTCATCGTCAGTCATTCCTGGTATCAATCTGCTCTCTACCTCGTCCTCGTATAATTCTGCTTCGTATTCCAATTCTCCTTCAAGTGAACGTTTTTATACTCTTTCCACGACATTCAAATAATCTTCCAAGCAAATTAACATTTCAACCGCTTGTGGAGTGAGTCGAATTCGTCTTATGGATATAATCATGCTACTAACAGAAAAAACAGATTCTGAAACTACCGTAGAAGCTTGGACGGTTAGTAAATCTCGGGCCATGGTGGATAGGATAGGAAATTGATCTTCTTACCTTTCCACCAAGCCAACAAGTCAAAATTTTAAATTCTTTTAGAGTCATGGTCGATAAAAAGTTTGGAAGATCATACCTCCCGAGTTCACTACTCGGGGTGTTACCACGTTGACGTTTATTACATTCATCCCTTAAAGTATTATATAAATCAAACATTGGATCATTCGAACTTTCAGTAATTGCCGCATGCTTTAAAGCGTCATGGATTTGTGATGTTTCCCCGTATTTTAATTAATAAACATCATATATTTGTTCTAATTGTTTGTGAAAGTAGCTTTTAAAGCTTTACTATACATTGGGTTACCAATTCTAAATCCAAATTAAAAGTAATTTTATCAAATAAGTTTCAACCCCGATAAATTTATACAATAGTTTAAAGCAGCAGCATATGTAATAACATGAGACATTTCTTTAAAATACTTTATTAGTTTTTCTTTCATTGAGAGTATCATATCGGAATAAGGTCTACCCCTACACGACATTTCATTTAATTTTGAAGTCATAAATAAATTTGATGAAATACTAATGGACTCGTGGGTAATAAACTCCAGAAAGACACGTAGTGCGTTTTTAAAATTTTGAAACATTTTTGTTACTTCTTCGATAATGGCCCACCCGATGGATGGTAAGATTTGCTTTCCCGACTTACCAAACTATTATGAAAGGCTATTAAACTTTCTTTTTGTTCAATAACCTTCTCAAACATGTTACAAGTGGAATTCCATCGTATTGGTACGTCCCAATTCGGGCCTAAACATTGGTATTTGCGTCTTTATAAAACTTGCGATATTTAGTATATCTTTGGTTATTACTAAAAATGTCACGTAACATTGTTTTAAAACAATCTTTAACTATTTTAATCGTTTTTAAACCGTCTTGAACGGCTAAGTTTATGATGTGCGCAACATATCGACTATGAAAAAACACACCCTCACATATTGGTTATATTTTAATTTCAAATTATCTATCGTAAGAGTATTATTGACGCATTATCAAAAGATAAAGAAAATATTTGTTTTCTAATTTATACGTTTGAATAACTTTATCAATCGGTGTGAGGATAATCAAACAATTCAAACGCAATCGTAGGTTTCATCATTTGCCACGAATCGGGTTCAACCCAATGGGCGGTGGACACAAATGTATGAGTCCGGTGAACATGAGGTGTCGACCAAACATCACTAGTAAGTTAACACCGGTTGTAAATTTTCAAAATAAGATATTAATTCATTTTTAGCTTTTTCCACATTTTAAACAATCTTTCGAATGTTTGAATGGCAAGCTTTCTTGAATTAGTGTTCGTTGAATGAGTCGAGTCAAACGTTCGTTGTCAAAATGTTTGAATGGCAAGCTTTTTGAATTACAAATTGCGTCATTTGCTCCGAACCGCATCAACGTCATAAGCCCAAATATTTCTTCGTTTGTCATCGAAGGTTGATTGAGAAGGTTCATTTTATGCTTTACATATTTATTTAAAATATGGTTTTTCAACGTTGTGTTTGCATCTTTTTTGAAAAACTTATAACAAAACTTGCAACGAGCATTGTTTAGACCGCTAGCCATTTGACATAAACTGTAATTGCACCATACTTCGGGGTTCCTATTCGTAGGAAGGATTGCTACCACCACGTTGCTTGAAGACGCTTCACAACCAACAGATGATTGAGCACTTGATGAAGCCATTTGAGAGATTTTTTAGAGCGTTTAAAACGAAAGTATTTGGATGAGCGTTTTTGAGATTTTTGAGAGTAGAGAGTGTTATAAGTTGTTGTGATTCAACCAAAACATCAAATACATATATATACTAACCTGGTGGGGTATATGGTAAAAAACATCCAAAAAACGGTCAAAAAATTGTACAAACGGCTATATAGTCGTTACCCAACGGTAACCGGTTTGAAAACTGGGTTTAAAACCGGGTTGAAAAACCAGTTTGAAACCGGGTTGTAAACCGGTTCGGTTCCAAAACCGGTTTGAATTTTCAAAAGTGGGAAACCAGAGGGGAACCGGAGGTTCGAGCCGGTTTCGAACCGGTTTGGGCCTCAAACCGGTTCCGGTTTTTTTGACCAAACCGGTTTTTTTGAACAACTCTACCTAGGAACCCCAAGTAAACCTTGCATCCGCTATGGGTGTCGTGTCTTATCTTTTCTTCTTGTGTTAGATATTGTTTTTTTCACATCGAATTATTCTAGTCACTAATGTTCACAACATAATTCAACATTTTTACTCTATTGTTGTATTGTATATATACACATTTACAAAGGTCGGTGGCATATGCCACCGGCCAAAAATACCTTCTTTTTTTATTTTATACTTTTTATCCTTAAATTTTTTTGTAAAACTTTAAAAAATGTCACTTTCACTCTCTTAAGTTTTTAAAGTTCTGGAATTATTCCTGTAAATTAAAAATTCAAGTCCATCATCGTTAGGACCTAATCAGATGTGGCTCAGCTTAATTATTTTTCAACAAAGGCCTACGTTTTGATGTAAATTTTGTTCAAA
This sequence comes from Flaveria trinervia, assembly GCA_025506515.1. Lineage (NCBI taxonomy): Eukaryota > Viridiplantae > Streptophyta > Magnoliopsida > Asterales > Asteraceae > Flaveria > Flaveria trinervia. The sequence continues at coordinate 85,736,058 of CM046441.1, read as the reverse complement.
TATGCCACCGGCCAAAAATACCCCTCAACTTTCTTTATTTGACACTTTTTACCCCTAAACTTTTTTGTAAAACTTTGAAAAATGTCACTTTCACCCTCTTAAGTTTTTAAAGTTCCGGAATTATTCTGTAAATTGTATATTCGAGTCCATTATCGTTAGGACCTAATCAGATGTGACTCGGCTTAACTATTTTTCAACAAAGGCCTACGTTTTGATGTAAATTTTGTTCAGATATAGTTCAGTCAAATTTAAACGTTTTGACGTAAGTTTTGTTTGGGAACACGTCAAATCAAATATAATATATTTTTGTTTACTTTACGTTTCGACATAAACTTAATTCGAACACGAGTCAAATATAAAACTTACAACATATGTTTTGTTTGAAAAATAGTCGGGACTAATAATATTATGTTTTCATACATTATAAATTCGAGTCACTCTACATATTGGCGTAAATATAGTTAGAAAACGACTCGGGTCTATTGTAATTTATACATTATCACGCAACGTTACGGTGTCGCAACAACACGCGACGGTAAAAATGCTAGTTTTAGTTATAGATAAGTGATGTAGAAAGGAACCGAAAATAATCACTTTAATAGGTATTTATGGCTTCTCAAACTAGATAGTTATCTATCTATTAAAGTAAGTTTTAGATTCCTCATTTCTTACAATAACCCACCCAATTCTAAACCTCTTAATTTTTATTTTATTGTTTCTCTTATATTAAATAATTATATAAACTATTATTTAATTTCTTTTAAATTTGAAAATAATAAACTTTCTTTTGCTATTGCTATTAGCCCATTCCTAGTTTAGGCTTGAATAAAGAAGGTAGACCACTTTAATTTATTTAGTAAATAAGAAAGGGGTCTTTTTATAAATGTTATTTCTAAAAAATACTTTTTATAAAATAAAAATTATTTTTAATATCAAACTTTTAAATATATTCAAACTAGAGCAATTTGAATTGCCTTAATCTGTTAGAAAATATGACTCGAGTAAACATATATATAACACATAAACACACGAATGGTAATGTATATGTATTGTAAAATATTTAACTAGCTATTAAATTTTTGTTGTGGCCAAATTAAAGGTCTACAACTATTACTTTACCCGATACATATAAGAGCCACTCATGATTACATCAAATTTGTTATGTATAGGTTGCTTTGTCCTTGTAGAATCAAATATATAATGTGTGGTTTATTTGAGCCCAAACACAAGCCAACCATGTAGAAGTTGTGAGGGGCATATTATCATTGTTCTTTGTTTGGAGTTAGGTAAATGTTGGTTTCCCTATGCATTTTACACCACATGCAGGGAGTTAGTGTGGCAAGGCTGGTATGCATTGATGATAGAGGGCTGTATTCCCTTTTGAGGATTACATGCAAAAGAATAATACCTAATCTCCTCTTGGTGTCGTGTTAAGGTGTTCTCGGTGTTTGACATAGTTCTCAGTTTGCATAAAGGCCAGGAAGGGACGAGTTGCTTCACGACCTGATACTTTTCTCATCTTGGTATCATATGAAAACGTTGAATTGGAACGGCCCGGTTTGAAATATTTTTTTTTCGGTTGTGACTTTCTTGGTTTGGTTTTGGGCTTAGGTCGGGGATTTTGAGCTTGGACCAGTCCAGCCCAATAGACATAAAAAAGAATTTATCTCGGTCCATGCCCTAAGTATCGAAACATCGGGTATAATGAACTAATGAAGTGATTTTATTCATGTAATTGCTCTCGCCTTAGAGCTAGGCTGGGCCGGGTTTTGTTGGGTCTAACGGGTTAGATTATTGATTAGCCAATGGTTATTTTTTCAAGTTTAACTCTTGGAATAAATGTTTTGAGCTGACTTTTTTCTTCTCTTTTATATTTTAGGTGATTTCTTGAGGTTGTTGGCAATATATATACATATATATATATATATATATACATATATATACACATATATACATATATATATATATATAGTAATTAGTTATACAAAAGGTTACATATATGTAAATGTGATGGCTATTAGGGCACAACATGTGTAACATTGCGAATAATTTGCAACAGATATTGGTTATTGGCTACATATGTGTAACCAACCTGTATCTTTATTTATGATATCAAAACGATAATAAAGATGAGCTAGTTGATAAATAATATGTAAATAAAGTCAATTATTAATTTTTATAGAATTTAATATATGAGAGAGGAGATATAAAAGTAAAAAGTAAATGTAGAATTTTAATAGTGGTTATAAACCTACATTTTTTTGTTTCATATTTACCATGATGTCATTAAATTTATTTGTGTGAATTTTTAATTATTTACTAAAATGTCATTGATCAAATAGATCAATGGTTAAGATTTAGTTTTCTGGGTTTTCTAGTAAATCATGATTTTCTTAGAAAACCTTGACATTACCGTCCTTTTTTTAATACTAGCTGCATGCCTGCATATACAATATACATACATTACATACGATAACATTGGTTTAATGCAACTATAAACTTTAAAAAACAATATGATCAAGTTATGATCCGGTTTCAACAATATATACAGATGTAACGTCAAACTCAACTTAAAAACTTTATAAATCTGTTTTTTGTTCGCCATCTCCGAGTCTAGTAAAACAGGTTTTTTCATTAATATAACCCAGTCAATATATGCCTTTTTTTCAATACCGTAAATACATTGCTACATATTCGCTTATAGGAATAACATTCCCACATTGTGTATATCAAAAATCAATTCTTCGCTTGACACTTGTCACGACACAAGGAGAAAATATATAATTATTTTCTTATATACTTTGTCTCCTTTGCTATATGTTGAATTTTATGATATAAAAATATAATACTAAGGAAACAAATACCTAATACAACGGTGTAACAACAAATTAGTTTTCATATTAGAGGTGGATGATAAGACAAATCTTGCTTTGTAATCATCGTGGTTTTAGGTATAATGATAAATTTGAAGTTTAAATTGACCTCTCATTATCATAGATGGATAAAAGGTGATACTTTTTATCTTATTTTGAGTTTATCTTTACCTTTTAATTTAATTATGATTAAGGATAAAATTTAAGATTGGGATAATGTGGATAACAGAAAAAATAATAATAATCATACTTTTTGCTGTTAAAGTTAAAAGCAAAGTCAATGTTAATATTCGATCAATCAAATTATTATGTAAGGCTTTTGCTTACAATATCCTTGACCTCTTATTTTCTAAGGAAAAAATATAAGGTCAAAAGATAACTACCAAAACAACAAGAGATCACTTTTTATGTTTTCTCATACAAAACTAAAATGAGAAAAGTCAGAAAATAATTTGTCGAGTTTGATACGAGATTGATACATAACCTATTTTAAGAAGGAAATCGCAAGAATTGTATAAAAACTCATATGGGACGCTCATTTTTATATAATATAAGAAAGAAAAAAAAAGATAATACGGTAGCATAACTATTTTATTTGTCACAGTAAATACTAGAACAAACATTTATACAATTTACAATGTTATATTTAAAATTAATTTTGTATTGGACGACTCTATATAGTTTTTAGTGGTCTTGTTTAAATTTATTTAATTAAAAGCCTTAATGCTTAATAATAACCTTATGTTCTTGTCTATAGTAATAACCTAAGTATATAGAAGACATATAACATTTTTCTACATCGTCCACTTAAATTCCACCTAAGTTTTAAACACTTGTTGTTACTAGAATAAAAGTCAACAATTTAATGATGCATTAAATTCTAGTAATATTATTCATATACCTTTTACATTATAAAATAGATTTTTGATAAATTAAAAACATGTTTCAATTTGTAAGAACATTATTTTTAAAAAATAGTTGTATGAAATATGAAATTTTGAATACAAAGAACCATTAAAATATGAAATTGTTCATAAAAGTCGCTTTAAAATTTGTTGAAGTGTTTAAGAAAACAATCTTTTAAGCAAAAGTTTTTTTAAAGACGAAAGTTTGGTAAAATGTTGTTATTGTTTTATTGCCCAAAGTACTTATTTATCTCAAAAAAATTATTTTTTAATTTCTAAATATTAATAAATAACCATTAATATAATACGTTTATTCAACCATGTAGTACACGAGTTACTAAACTAGCGAATAACTATAACATGTCAAATATAAACGACATTTATAACTTAGGCCTCACGGACTAGAACCTAGGAGGAGGTGGTGAGATCCTAGCCGGATGAGAGTCTTGTGTATATAATCTTCAAACACTCGAATCCGATGATAACCACTTCTCAAATGGATCTCCTTCGAACAACTTTGTTTCCATAGAGTATGCCTTCACTTATGGGTATGGTACCCATTTGTTAAACCCAAGCCCGTTATCCAAAAACCTATGTTAGGAATGATAGTCATGTGCTTTCTCATAATTCATATCTATAACTTAAAAGGTATCTTAATAATCAAGATACATTTTAATACCTACATGGATATACATACATATATCATATATGTACATGTTTAGCATGTCCTTGAAACGTTGGAGAAAAATATTGTATAAGCAAGATGGACTCAAGTTGTAGGTATCAGGGCCTTGACCTTGAAGAAAAATTTAATATTCAATCAACTATTCGATACTTGTATTTTGTACATAAAATATATGTAGAGTATGTACGACTAAGTACACATATTTAAAGATTGACCTCGGTTCAAAACTATGTAGAAGTGTAAAAAAAACAAAAGTTAGAATACCTTCAAAGATATGAATCACTTGATAGCCAATGATGGTTGCCTTTTTATACATCTAACTATTTAAAAACAAATACTTAATTCGTCTTACGAACATTATCGAATCTTCGAGAGTACCGATCCCTTGGTGGCCAATGATGTAGATTGAAAGGTGAATTATTAATCATATATTAATCTAACAACATATATATAAAAGTTTGTCCTATTGTTAGGTTGTAACGTCCATGTCATAGTTCTTTTAATCAAGATGCTCCAATTACTCATCTAAACGAATGAAAGATAAAGTGCTTTAAAATTAGATTTTTGGTCATATATGGATTTTTGTTTCTTAAAAAATAATAATATGTGGGTTTTTCAGTTATGTACTGCGATTAAATGTGTCTTGATTGAATATCTTAAAATATTTAATTATGTAATAGTGACTTGTTTTTATAATGGAATTACCAATTTATGTGTTAAATAATTTGTTTTTATCTACCTTTTGTATTAAAATATAAAAAAAGATTCTAGTATAAGCTTATGAATTGACAAAAGAAAAATGAGTTATCTCTATTAAATATAATTAAGTTTTAATGTTTTAGAGATTTAAAATCTGTATTGATGAATTATTTTGTCATCACAAAAAATGTTGATATGGTTGAATACAAACTCCATTCGAAATTTTCATACTAAAGCACGGTTATGTCTTTTCTTACTCGATTACTATTTTCAGAGTAATAAGTACTTCGGTTAATATAATATTAAAAGATAATATTTAAAAAATAAAATAAAAAACAAAATATATATAAAAATTATAGAACGTTCATGATCGGTTATTTTAATTAGTTAGGCGTCAAATGGACGTGTGATGTCACAAAACTATTCATCCTTCCAATATGCTTCACATTCTTTGGCTATTTTATTAATTATGTATACAAAGTGGGATTATTATTTTTTTCATATTGATTTTCTATATATTAAATTGATAATTAGTTTGTACATGGTAGAACTCTAAATGAACCAAACAATAAGGAGTGTTTTTTGGTGTTCGCTTATATAACTTAAACAGATCAAACGTACACTCACAAATGTTTAACGAATTAAGGTCTTTTATTTGTGCTCAATTTTTAAGAAAATGACGTGTTCGTGGTTGTTTATGATTGTTCCTTAATAGTATAGACAAACTATCATAAACAAAAGCAAACACAAATGAATATAAATGAATGTAAACAAACATAATTGAACATAAACAAATAAATAGAAGTCAACATAAATGAACTAGCATAAATGAACAAATATAACTAAATAAACACTAATTAAAAGTAAACATTACTAGCTTAACAATCATCAGAAGAAACTATGAATGTAAACAAATACAATTAAGTTAAAGCCTAAAACAAGGTTCAAAACACCAACTTTAAATGACCAGCTAGTTCACCATCATTAATATAGTATAGACAAACTATTGTATATGATTATCTCTCTAATAAGGCCATGCATACACCTAGTGTGTGTACATAGCATCAGAATATTCATAAATACATAAGATCAAATGTGACTATGTTTATCAACTGTATACTACACATATATACAATAATTGATAAAACATTAAAATTTGAAGATGATTTTTCACAAACCAACATGGTATTAGCCTGTTATCGATCCTATCACCTCTCCTTTCAATTCGTCACCTCCTAAACCCTAACGTTCACCACCTCCACTGCTACTATTGAAGGCGTCATCGACACCCCGAATCCGACTAGTGCCTCCTTCCCATTGCCGCTCTTATAAATAAGTTAAAGTTGTCGATAATACTAGATTATATTTTTTCCTATTCTATACAAACTATATAAAAAAATACGATCTAAATCATTTATTTGAATTTAATGTAGTGAAAGTATTATAAAAGACTTTAACAATATAGAAAATGAAGTATTGTGCCTGTAGAAGAAAATGAAAGTATTAAGGTGATGGGGACCTTATTAATATTTATAAAAGACTTTTATTAACATTATAGAAGACCAATCAATTATCATGTTTATGAGGGTTATAAAATATGTTTGAGTCATTTTCACCTTAGTAATTATGTATTTTTTTTATATAAATCATACCTTAAAATATTGAAAGAAGGTTGGACTAACTTTATTCCTAAATGACCATCGAATGCATATGATATGGACATATTATTTTTATATTTCCACAATAGACTTAAAAAGTTGTTAATTTACATATCTCAGTAATAACATTCATTAAATTGATTTTTCAAACTTAATCTACTCAATACTTCAAAAAGCTTAATTCCTTAATCTCATAGATAAACGTTATTTTACACACCTATATACACACTATAATAAAAATTCTATGGCTATTAATTTAATAACACTCGTCTTTTATTCCATAAAAGTTGATATTACTAAAAGCATAATAACTTAGGGAGGAGAGAAGGTGGTCATTAGACAATTTGTTTACATACTTTAAGATCAAACTAGAGTTTGACTTTATGGAAACAAAGTTACCTATTAATTCACATTGACCTATTTTCATTCAAGCCCTGAGAAAATTACAATATTCCATTCCACTCACACAACTTTAAACTAACTCCAATTTTAACCCCCAACTCCCAATTGAAAAAACAAGAGAAAACATCAAAATTACTTTGGTAAATAAATAAACAAGGAATCCAACCAATGAGGTCCCGAGTTAGCCCAACTCGTCGACAGTATTCAACGAGTTCACTAACTCGGGTTCACCGGAGTTTCCAAGTCGACGTCGTAATGAGCGGGCGAGTATGCCAACCCAACATCAAACAACCGCTATTTTCTTCCACTCTATACCCATCTCCACCCGCGAACAAAGCAAGTAACATACTCGCTTGTTTGTACGCGTTGGAACCCAAATGAACCGCTTCAAACCCACCCGACTCAAACCGAGTCTTCCACTGAGTCAACGTCTCGTGCCGTTCGACTCGGTCCAACCCCTCACACCCGACAACATTACATATCTCATTCCCCAAATACATCTCCGACATCTCCTTATCTCCACCACTCGGCGCCACAATGCCGCCACCCTCGGCCACACTACCGCTACTCTCGAGCGAGTCAAATAGCGTCGAGTAGTAATGCAACGACTCGGTGAACCGATCCAAGAACACCGGCCCGTTATGGTTAGCTTCTTGCTCCACAACCGTAAAGATCTCCGGTCGCATACCCTTAACAGCGGTTAACACCTTTTCGAGGGCCCCGGGTCGGGCGAGCAACCGATGCATCTCGAAAAACCGAATTAACCGCCACGACTTCATCTTCTCTAAGATCAAGCATTGCAGGTTCAAGATCAGCTAAACTTGCAGCAATAAACCCTCTGTATTCAAACTTAACATGAATTGTATCAGCCAATTGAGCCAATTTCCACCCAACATCCTGCAAATGATCGGTGTCGTCACCGGTCGGAGGTCCGATTCCGGTTAACCGGAACGACGGTGGACCGCCGGGACGAAGGGCTAAAGCCTGCATCAACGCCGGCCACTGCATACCTTGTTTCATGCTGAAATCGATCACATGAACCTTCTTCTTCCCTACAAAAGCTTCTAATATCGCTTGATTAGCAGTGAAATGGGCGAATTTGAGGTACGGACAAGCTTCATAGAAATGCATCTGAAGAACATCTTGAAACGCCGGCGAATCTTGATGCGATTTAGGGTTCCGCCGGTAGATTCTCCGATCAAGAGCTTCGGCGAAATATCCGGCGACTTTCCCCATCGCTCCGGCCTGAGAAACCGCGAGAATTTGGGCTCGTTTCACCAACGTTTTCGCGAGATTACGTCGTCTTTCTGCACAGCTTCAGCACACGCCATTAGAGTATGAACCAAACGGATCCCGTTTTCCTGTGAATCAACAATCACAATCGGTTCGGAGCGTACGATGAGATGAAGCTACCGCGGCGACGAGGGTTTCTGTTTCTTCCTGCCGGCGGAGGGTAAATCGCGTCTCCGGCGATGGCTTGCAGTTCGTCAACGCCGGAGGTACCAGTGTGTACAACATCAGGGTGTTGAACGATGGGGTTAACTTCAGAAATCATGGATTCAAGCCACGAAGAGAGATCAGAAGGGTTGTAATGAACGGAATCAGAGGCAATTTGCGACAACCCATCGTCGTTCCCAAAAACGCCCTCAAGGTGTTCGATCTTCTGCGCCACATCAACCATATCAGAAGATTTCACTTTATACCCCAACACCGCCAACAACTCATCGTCTCCGGCGTCTGGTTCGTGAAACTCCTCCCACATGTTCGATTTTCCGGCGACGGCGGCGGAAGGTGAGGTGGAGGTTCCGGCGGTGAAGAGTAGATGGTTTTGATTTGGGTGTTGAGGGTTCATGTGGTTGTTGATTGAATGGTTGGATTGGTGAATGGGTGGTGATTGTTAGTTGTGTGGTGATGAGAGAGATGAAGGTTCGCTTGTGACCGGTGGGCGCAACATCCGATGGACCAACAGCCGAACAACACAACACAACACAACAACAACAGGATACAACACAACCTTAGTCGTATACCCTCACGAGATTTTACTATAAATATATATACTAGTTACTAGCATTCTAACCATGAACTATTATGAACTCTCGTGGTGTTTAGCAATACTAAATAAGTAACTTTTTAAATATTTGTATGGGTAAAAAGATTAAAATACCCCTCCAAAAAAGTTAAAAAATCAAAAACTTTTAACTTTTAATTTTTCTGAAAGGGTATTTGAGTCTTTTTACCCCTCCAAAAATCAAAAAGTTTTCTTAAATTTGCCAAACATGGACTCTATTTCATTCCAGCTCCTATTTTTCTTTTTTTTAAAACAACAAATGTATGCGACCTATACATTATATTAAGGGTCCTAATAAAGAGACACCCCACTTTATAAATCGACAGTCACTTATACATCGCGTATGGGTCCATACGCGGCGTATAGGTCGAATACATTGAAAACGAAATAAATATTCAGAGGGGTGTCAGAGAGCTATACGCCCATATAGCCCTATACGGTCCCCCTATATGATACATATAGCCCCATACGACACATACAGCCTTATACGACCCCCTCTATATGACGCGTATGGGGCTATACGACACATATAGAAATTTTGAGGTGTTGATTTAAAATATTGAAGTGTCTATTTAAAAAAGCCCTATATTAATCTGATTTATCTATTTATTTACGAGTTGGAATGGCAACTCCGATCTCATAAGAATAAGCTTACAACTGAAAGAATCTTCTAGTTTAATCTTAAGTATTTTTTGTTAGAATGAGATTTTAAACAACAGTTATGATATTTAATTTTGGGGCTCATGTTACCTATTTAGGTTAAAGATCATATATGGTGTTAGTATAATATTAAAAGTTAAAAAATGATAAGATTAGTGTTAACTCTTACGGTCAAAAATCATGAGTTTGTATGATTTTAAGGTAAGAGATATGAGTATTTAAGTGGCAGAAAAGATAAATATAGAAACTATTTCACAAACTATGTTTTGAACTAGTGTTAATGTATTACCTCTCTCTCTCTCTCTCTCTCTCTCTCTCTCTCTCTCTCTCTCTCTCTCTCTCCTTGTAAAATCACGTGTGCATGTCTTCCTCAAACTTCTCTCTTCTATATCAGATATATGTATTTCGCATTACATTGTTGGAGATGTTTTAAGACGAATCTTGATGCTTTGAATTGGAGTATGAGGATGATAACATAGATCATACAATGCTTGAAATATAAAAATTTTACATTTCTAACTTTTTTATTTGATACATAAAAAGGATCGTTGCGATATACTTCTTATTTGTGTCTAGTTTGTATGTAACATAATGTACAAGTAACAACACATGTTATTTTTTTTATATATTGTATGATTCATCATTGGGATAATAATCATTCTATTAAATCAAGTTTTGTAACATGATTGATAGGTGGTGAAATTCAAGTTTTATAGTGAAAGATAATAGAATAGACTGATTAATACATTCGAGAACTTCAAGGGTTGTCGTAAGATCACTAAAGTCTTTTTGAGCGTATGTTTCTCATCTGATCGTCTGTCCGGTTAGCGAGTCCCTTCGTTTGTATTCTATCTTAGAAACTAAATAATTTTCATGGTTTCACTATGAGTAGAGCAAAGTGGGTTAAAAATCATAAGTGCAAGATTTGAGAAATTTTGTTGGGCAAGACGGTGTGGTTGCAATGAAGATCAAAATTCTTGAACTTGGAAACATTTAGATCATCATTTATTCTTTCATTGATGTACAACTCTTAATCATATTGCACGGGTTCAAAATAAGCATAGATGGTGAATCAAAGAGTTGTTTAGAAGCTAGCAATGAGGGTTGTATAAAGTAGATATAGTAGAAAAATTAAACAAGAATATAAACATTGATTAATAATGATTCACAGTCAAGTAGTTTTATGTAGCAAATTATGGCACATATCATCGTTATTTTGCTAAAAACTTTTAAAAGACGCATTCTAACATGTTTGTAAACAAAGTTTTAACGTTTGAAATGATGAAAGTTTGAGTTTTCAAAATGTTAGGGTCGTATTTGATAAATATATGAAGTAAAAAACATTTCAGACATGTAGGGTACCAAATTTTATGACATTTCTGGTGGGTTTCACCACGTGGGTTTACAATAAATTTATGATGGTTAGACACAAATTTACCATGAAGCTGTTGCCTAATATCTCAAAGAATTCATTTTAGTCATTTTATATACGTTCAAGACACGTGTGAGACAGTTTACATGGTTTATTTATATAGGGTGAAAGTCGTGTTTCATGTAAATATTTTTAAATAATCATTTTAGTCATTTTTATATTATAAAAACTGTTATGTCATCATGCCTGTCTTCTAACACACAATTTTGTCAATAAGTGCCCACTAGGTTTAAATAATGACGACCTTGGTAGTAGTAACAACATCTAGTAGATGACCAAAACTATTTATAGAACGTGATGCCTTTAGATAAGATGTATTTAGTTCCTCATCAAGAACTTGATATAGATTATCTAGTGGAGCATTCAGAGCTAGCACAAATTCATGATAACTAATATTGCAATTCTTAATAAGGGGTGTTACATGAATTACTCTATGAAAGACTTTTTGATCTATACGTTGAGAAAGAGTCATGTATTGTTAGTCAAGCATTTTTTCAAAATTTTTATCTCCTATTTATGATGATATTGGGTGATGGTCATCATGATTTTTTTTTTCATTTTGTTCTAGATATGTGATAATCAAAATGCGTATACATATAACGCGCTCAAACAATTCATAGACAAACGCTATTTTCCGATGAACTTAAAAAAATTGGGGAACGAGTTTTGAAATCTTTCTAAATCGTTCGTGTGCCTAGTGTCATGCACACTTTTCTAACAAAATAGGTTTAATGCTAAAATTGTCACACTATTAAAATGAGACGTATTCTTCTTGCTTCGTGAACATTTTTGTCACTTCGATTTTGATAGTACCACCATGTTCTTACTTAATTAAACCTTATAATAAAAGCCACCTAACATATACATCTTACATCAAAATTTCCAATTTAAGATCTTTAGTTAATGATTTCCTTACCATTGACACATAGAATGGGTTGTTGTTCTAACATATCCTTTTTAATTGTAGTTCTTGACCTTTTTTCCGGTCGCCTTAATGTTGCTCGTTATGTTCATTCAATTAATCTATTTTACTTTTCAGCGCTAGTGAATTTTCAATTGCATCTAATGCGTATGATATATCAACCCTATAAATCTATAATATCAAATATTGTTATACATAATTTTTCTCTTATTATTCAACAACACCAAAACAATAGCTTCTAACATGTTATATAACCTTGCATCTAGAGTCACCTTCGACCTCGATTCACCTTGGTATTTATCATAGAAAAACTTTAAGATCTAATAAAAAGCAATTAGATTTCTTGGTATTTTGCATTTTCTAAAATGGTAGCTCTACACTCAAGTTATGGAAAAAATATCTTTATTCACAAACATGGTCCCATTTTGCCCTAAATATATTGTACAACAATGGAATCACATAGTACAGCCATAACTCTTTATTAAGGCATCCTCCTTTCTTTACCAAAACTAAAGTGGTTGTGGTGTGTAGTTAAATGATTCATATGCTAATTTAATTTTGATCATGTGATGTATGGGGAAAACAAGCTTGATCATTGATTACACTTTTAAGTCATTGTAGTAACATGGTTTGTTATACTCTTTTGGGGGAAAAGAAAAAGTAAATATTAGAATTTATTTAAAAAATAACTTTTTTTATATAGTATATAACAAGGGACCTTAAGTGTGTTAACAAAGACTCGTACCACCTAGCCAAACTTGCTTTTAAATAAATTCTAATATTTAACCAAACCAAAAGGTAAAAGGAGTTGTAAAAGAAAAACAAAATTCACAACATTTTTTTAGTTACATGAGTTGAGACTTTTAAAAGGTCCGTCATCCTCAAAATGCTCACACGCAAACATAATTAACGACAAAGTTATTCACTTCACAATCTATATGTTTAAAACGTATTGATAGTATCTAAAGTCAGTTGGATTTGTAAAGGTGTCATAATTCATAATTACATAATTCCAAAGGTTTTAGATCAACTCAACTCATATAAAAACAACTTGTTTTAAAGTGCCAATAAAACAAAGTCATAAAACTGTATGGTTTGATTCGGTTTCAAAATTTTCAATTGGCTAATTTGAGTTCTTAGAAAGTTCAAAATCATCTTTAGCGGTTGAAGTTACGACTTATGTAAAAACCATTCAAACCAGACCATGAATATGTGGTACTATCATTTAGATTAATGAACCTCTTTCAGTTTATATAGCTAACTAGTCATTAATACAAAGGAAAGTAGTAACGATTTCGTTTATTAAATATTGGTAGTTGAGACACATGTTTTGTGTAATGCAAAATGTTCACGTACACATGTTTCGTCGTGCATTTTTGGTCAAACATAGTGAATGGAAATATTATTATTCCTGTTAACTGACCAACATAGAATCATTTATTCTGACTTTAATTCGCCTTTATCAAGCGTTTATAGTATTTTTTTTTCTTCAATGCTTTAATATTCTTTTTAACCCTCTTGAATTTGAAATAACACGTGAGCCTCACAATATTGAAAGTGAATTTATATCAATGATTCTTAGGTTAAATTATTGAGATGATATACTTTAAAGGTGGGAGGGATGCACACATCGTACAAACTTATCAATTGAAGACGTGACATCTACGTTCTTCACAACACGTTCCACGAGATCGAATTTAAGTTTAAAATGTGTGTTCTTATCACACAGCTCCAGAATTGTATTTTCAACTTTTTGTTTTTAACCGGAATGGTCGATGGATCTCGAATGTGCACTGGCTGAATAGCGTTGCTGTCATTTTTGAAAATCATATTGTAGAGTATAATGAACACATACATTTGTCTTCTTATTTTTTCTATCTTCGTCGTTTTAGCTAGTCAAGCAAGTATTTGCATTTCGCTTTTAAAACACTAAAAGCTCGTTCCATGTCTTTTCTTGCAGACTATTACACTTTTTTTTAATTTTTTTACTCAATAGGATAGAATATGACTTTATAAAGTTGACCAGGAAGAGTATATACCATCAGATTTATAGTAACCCGTTTGCATTGATGTCTGTTAACATGTAACGGACATATGGGGGCGATTTCATTCAATTCTGGCATGAAGAGTGGAGATTGATTAAGAACACTACTGTTGTTGTAAAACTAGCTACACCAAAATAAGCATGACAAAAATCACAAATCTTGTAACGTCACGACTTCGAGAATCATACCGGATCAACGTGATCACCTTGATGATATTATCCCCATAAACGCGCTGAACAATTATTCCATTCCTAATGAGTGCAATTAAGGCTACCGAGCATTCTCGGAATACCAGTCTATATTGATGTGCATTTTACAATAATGCAGTCATGGCTAGTAGGCCTCTTTAAATATTCATAATTGTTTAACATAATAATAATGTTGCACAAATATTCATGATATTTACGTGAAGTCCTAACAGACATGACTAAACACTCATAGTATGTGCCGGGTGAATATTTTTTGCAAGTTGACATATTGCTGAATTGTATTTTTGTATTGGCGTGAAACTTTATCTCTACCACCCATCAAACTTTCTTTTAATCATGGAAAGTTATTATGTTTATTTTCAACAATACGTTGAAATAAATCTCGAGGCAACCAGAACCTATTTCTAAACATCTCACATGTGTATTTTTGTTTCTCCACAAATAATTAAAAGAATATATTAGTCCCAACACGATCGCATTTCAAGATCTTTTGTCTCAAACTTTCAGCGCTATTGACATTTTTGGCACGAAAACTAAAAAACTTCAACATGTCGGACTGTGAACTAACTGAAGATGATGAAGAGGAAACAATATAAGACATTTTTGTAAAGTTGAAATGAGTATAACAGATTTTTATGGTGTGATGTTAGGGGAAGGATCCTAAGAAAACCATTATTTTATGAGAAAACCAAGAAAACTAATTTTCACCAATCATATAATTTCTAGTATTTTTTTTAAATTTTATTGTTTTAAGGTTATATTTGTAATTTTAACACCCCATAATTTTGTTAAATTAGTTTTAAATTTACTCATATTAGGCAACTCATCTATTTCTCTCTCTAATATTATTTCTTTAAATTTTTAATCTCTGAAAGCATAATCTTTTTCTATCGAATCAAATCACCAACTCTTCCTCAAGGTTGGTTTCAAACAAAAACAATCTAGCAACTTTTATTCACCAGGTAACATCAAAGGGTTCAATTGAATACGTATATGTAAACCTACGCATACGCATACATAAGCATGTGAACATTCTATAAATATGAATTGCTTACGTATATGTAACCATATTCTTAATATGAACTGCTTACGTATATGTGAACATATGGCTAGTTTCATGTTTGGTTTCTTGTTTATTTTATTCAACGTATGTAACTCACTTTCTTCTCTCACCAGCTTCGCCATTTTTTAATCGTACAATAGAGTTAAGTAATTGGATTACGTATACGTTGAAAAACATGATTAGTAACATGATTAGATTTTAAAACATTGATTAGGTGTAATTTCCTACACAAAGGTAATCATATATGTAACACGTTTAAAGGTACGTAAGTGTATATGTACATATGTTTACGCATATGTAAGCATATACTTAATTATTGAAAATGTGAAAAAATACTATCAGATGTTTACATACATGTAAGCATGTACTTAATTAATTTAGTTGTACAAAAAGAATATTATCGAATGTTTACGTATACGTAAGCAAGTAATTAATTACTAACAATGTGTAAAAAATATTATCGTTCTACCACCATACCGAATATTAGTATTGATTTTGAATGAATACATTTAATTAAAAGTAACATAAATTATGTTTAATTGTGAAAAGAGAGAGAAAGAGAGATTTAAGGGTTGTTAATTGTTTCTAAATTCAAAATTAAAATGTACCTATTATACCCTTGAATCATTTAATTAAATCAATTATCTATTAAATATTTATAGATTTGTTGGTTGATATAACTATTGATCAATTTTGATCAATGGTTCAAAAATAGTTTTTTGGTTTTCTTATAAGTTAAAGTTTTTTAGGAACCATTCTATATATATATATATACACACATATATATACATATATATACATACATATATATACACATATATATATACATATATACATATATATATATGTATATATATACACAACCATTGGGGGAGGGAGGGGTCGGGTTGGGGGAGCCACCGACTCTATTGCCAACTGTCAAAATAGGGTGTGACATTGGCGTGCCATGCCGTAAAGCAATGGGAATGCGTGACGTGGGGCCCCGGTGGTTTATACAAAAGTTTTTATGTATAATATAGAATATTTAAAGAATAAAACACATTTTTTCCTTCAATATGTATATGTATGAGACTATAAGTACTACGCCCGGTTTGAAAATTGATCACGTGATAAAAAGTTTAATATAAGAGACTGGATTTTGATATAAAACACACTACCCCACCAACCATTACTCTAGTAGTACTACCACTAGTTGTTTTTGTTGGGATAAATGATTGTATTATTAATGTCCCAAATGTGTTTTACATTTTTTAAAAATTATTATTTAAATTTAAAAGTTTAAAATATTATTATTTGTATCTAAATGTTTTACTAAAATTGTTATTTGAATTTATTTGGTTACATATAATTATACGGTTAACTTTTTCCATTAAGTTTCCAATATGAGAGTTATTTAATTAAAAAAATATAAAATAAAAAAAACTCACTGAGGATTTTTATATGTTTAGACTTTTTTGATAATTGTAACTTTATAATTGTATTTTATTATTTTGTCTTGTTAGTGTATTTTGGTTTAGTAATCGTGTTACTTTTGCTCGTTTTATTAATTAAACATGGATTTTTTTTGGTTTAAAGCTTAACTATGAATACGATTATTGATGTTTTATGATTATTATTCATGGGCAGTTAATGTTATTCTATAAATTGTCTTTACACTTTTATGATAATTTGTCTTTTATGGTTATAATTCAAATAATTTATATTGTATGACTTGTTTGTTATTCTATATATCTGGTTATGTTGTTTACAACGGGATTTAAACCCTAAGGCCTACGAGAGACACTACTACACATAAGAGCATTCACATATTACTTTTATATCCATTCATATAATTATATTAAAACTTATTATTTTTTATCTTAAATTAAATACTACCTTTTATACTTTTATCATAAACTTTCTATCTTCTTTACTCACAATCACTTCAAAAAAATATATTTAAAAAAATTATAGGGGTTTTAATAATGTTTTCTCAAAATATAGATTGAACGGTAACATTTTATGTATACTTCACTAATAACCACTTATAATCATATCATATAACATAAAAAACAAATTAAAATCAATTTAAGAAACGGAACATGAATACCGTAAGCTCGGTGATGCTGAATTGGTCTCATACATATAGTTACAAAGAACTGGAAAGAAATTTCTTAAAATCTAAATGAGAGTACAACTCTTTTTATATAAGAACAACCATGCATGTTTGAGTTGTACCTTGAGCTATAGTAATTTTAGTGATAAGCTGCATGTGACGATTGCAGGCCCATCATAAGAGTGGAAGAAAGAAGGACCCCAACTGATCTGACACATAATCAACCCCAGATAGTCCCACCATGTGATTCCGCCACGTGTCAACGGACCCACTTAATATTTATTTTCTGAATTTTTTAACTGTCAACAAATAGCATAGGTCCGGTCATCCGCGAATACAAACCACGCTAGTGAACCAATTGGCTCTTTATTTTAAAAGAAACTCATCAACAAAAAACACACTGTTGTAAAACTGTATATTACATCAAATGAAACTCGAATCAGTAACCTTCACTTTAAAAAAATCATATAATACATCTTCTAAACCAATTGATGTAAGAGGCATCGGTCATTTCCTGGAATAAATAGTGTGAATTATGTCCTAAACCTCATTTTCATGACCAAACTTCTCATTAAATCATTTGCATTATTGTAATTGGGCTACAAGGGGCCGAACATCACTTTTGAGCTGATCAAACCTGATGGGTGATAATAGTAAGGTATGATATAGATTAGCATGCCTTAGAGATACGTGTTTATCGTTTTAAAAAGCAATAGTTTGTATTATCATCAAGACAGGTAGATGTTGTTTAACCATGAACACACTAAATTTACATAATTTAGCAGCCAAGCAGGGCCGACCTTAAAGAGCGGCAGGGTGAGCAATGACCCAGAGCTCAATCTCTCCAGAAAAACCTGAATTTTTAAAAATTATAAGTATGTATTATATAAATATTTATTTTTTTAAAACAACCTATATAATTTCTTAAACACTTAAACCCATTAGGGTTTATGTCGTTAACAAACCCATTAAAATTTTGAATTAATTTAAATCTAGAACGCATTAATACTTTGATTATTTTAGCTCCTTCATTTACTAAATTTAAAACCATTTTATTGGTTGGCCCAATAATACTTTTGAATATATTTTATAGACTTCTTATATCTAGAATTGTTATATGAGTTATTAACGTTATATTATAGATGTATGTTTTTTTCTACTTGTTCAGGACCCAATATTTTTCGAGGATCCATAGGGGCGGCCCTAATGGAAGATTTTGAACACTTACCACTTTGTTACGATATGAAGATGGTCTAAGAGGTTTTCAGAAAGTCACGACTAGGGTCTGGGCCTCTGGGGGTTGAGTTTTTTAAAGTAAATCACACATACGATCCTTTTTTATTTGTAAAATGGTAAAATAATCTTACACAAACTTATTTTTGTAATTGGGAATTATTGTTAGATCTCAAACATATTACACATTGACAATCACTGACGCTAAACTTGTTAGTTTTGTTAAACCATAGATAATTTATGTAAATAGCTCTGTAATACATAACAACTTGTTTTTTCTTCAACTCCTATAAAATTAACTAAAATTTTTGAATAACTGATTCATAACAAATAAAATGAAAATAGTATGTTAGGTATTATTATCAAAGATATTACATGTTATCGATTTGACAACGCACTTTCGTGCTTTTCGCTCTAAAAGGAATAATGCAATAAAGGATTGACCTTTGCTTTTCAGAGGTTTCACCTGAAAAGGAATAAAAAACATAAATCAATGAAAACAAACTTTCAGTCTTTGCACATATCAATTCCAATTTCCACTCGCCTTTTATTTTTCTTTTCATCGTAACAATGGTTACTACGTTTAAAAAACCGTAAAATCATTCAAGCCGGTGGTTTCTACCACTAGGTTCTATTAAATTTGAGCAGCCAGCTTAAAATTCTCAACTCATACCAGACAGTTTTATTATAGTTTGACTTAAAACCAAACGGAAAAAAACAAACCAGACGGTAAAAGCACATAAGTACATATATATCTTAAATGGTTGTCTATTTTATGTTCATGTTCTCCAACTGTTATTGCAACCCAACGAAGAAACGTATCGATTATTGAAGCTAACATTGTACCGCAAAATCCTTAAAATAACGACCCCATGAGGTCCCCAACCCACTCACCCTCCAAAACTAACCACAATGGACCATATGGCCAGCTGGAGTGCAAACCACCTCACCCAGAACAAACCACCCAAGTAATCAACTCTACAATTGATGTTGACATATATGCATGATCCATGCCATCAACTTTAATAACAACTGTCTTTCGGATGCTTTTTTTACCAACCAGAATAATAATCAAATTAATTAGACAGTTAAAAAAGGGTTAAAGCTCCTATGATATGCCGTCAGTTTTGGTAACAATTGGAGTTTAAAATGAAAATCTGGAGATCAAAATTTGAGGTGTAACTTATGATTCATCTATTAATGAATGCAGTTGTTGTTTGAAGTTTGAGACGCGCGTCGCTTCAACAGCCATGACTAAACCCATTGATTGGTAGTTTTTCAGCTGCAAGACAATATGGATAATATGTTATGCCATCAAATGATGCTAACAGAATTTCTATACAAGTATTAAAGCTATAATTGACACCTAAAAAATTGTAAATGGAACCTAAAAGCACGACCCGTTACAGCTCAAAATGGTCGATTTTGACCGGATGAAACAGGTCGGGCCACATCAAGTTCACATATAACACTTATTCTCCAAAAAATTGTTTTCATAACTGAGTCAAAAGCAAGACTTGCCTCGTTGGTGGTGACCTGCTGACTACGCAAGGGAAAGTAGAAAGACCATGTGCTGATCTAAAGCATTTGAAAAAAATATCAGTACTGCCAAGCTATAAAAAATATATAGTGCATTTTAAAATATAAGATTAAAGAAGATGAGTACATTATGGAATATTTCATCCTCTGGCTTCAAGTAAATTACATCTTCTTCGTTTGAGCTACTAACTTTCTTCTTCAGGTCTCCCTTATGCTAAAGTCCACAATGAAAAAAAAAGTTAACTACAGTACAGATGTTGACCAAATGAAAGATTAGTTATTATCGAAGATACCTTATATACTTTGCTGACCAATAAATAATGTTTGAAGACGAACAATTTCCTTAGCTCCTCCGTTGGCTTTACAAACAAAATAAGATTTACATAGTGTCCAAAAGAAAGTCCAATAAACACTTCACTTCAACAAGTACTAAAAGGTAACACTAACAATAAACTGAATTTATTTATATAAAAGTTCTTTTAGCCAAATTCACAAAAACTTTTCACCCACTTCACAGTTATCTCACAAATAATTCTGTCTGACCAATTATCGATTAATTCTACATATAGTGTTCTCATCTAACCTCGTCTTCTGTAGCCCAAGAGATTTCATCAAAGAGACCATCATATAAGGGTGGTAAAAGCTGAGGTGGCAGATTCACAACATATTGTGAGACCAGAAGACCGACATCCACAGCTCTCTCCCCAAAATATAATTTCAACTTATCTTTTATGCCCTTATCTTGGCACATTTTTAATAAAAACTCCTTCACTTCCATCATACATTTGCAGTCCTGAATAAGAAAGCATTAACTAAGCTATATATGCAACTTACAAAATTTCAAGATTCTTGTATATTGGAAAATAAATGGTCACACCTTATATCTGTGCAAGTTAAGAGCAGAAACAAAACCATAAACTCCATTATCTTCATCATCTTCTATCTTAATTACAGTTCCCACAGTAGTTTGTTGCAAGATTAAGTCTACAAAGCTGCTTAAATCCCATTCTTTGTTATCTAGATAAGTCTGCAACAATACCTTTACTCCATGGAAATCATCAGGCTTTGGGTCAAAGAAAGCAAAATCTGCTTGAACAACTCCCTACAAAAGTCAAAGAAAATTAAAATACATATAACTCTAATATAACTTATATAAAGATTTCAAGTTTATTATAGTGATCAAATAGCTACGTCAAAATCTTCATCTTCAGAAGAGGAATGCAACTCTTTTCCCTTTGATTTTGAAGTATCATGTTCATCCGTTCTGATACCTATAAGCCAGAATCAGATTACAGAAATTAAGATAAAACTGAAAAAATATATTAATTGGGAAATTCGTGCCTGCAGGGTTGGGTGGAACTTTTCTGTGCACTGGGGAATTGCTATTCTGCCCTTTGGTCTTGCGGGCGGATGTAATTAAGGCCATAGAACGACCCAAACGAGAGAAAGCAGGCCGAGGCTTCTGCAAATGGGATCTTCTTGTTGGCTTACGAGGCATTGTGATTATACAGGCAACCTAAACGACATAGAAGATTATGGCAAACTTGAAATTCTTCTAACACAATAAGTTAAATATATACACACATTGCATAGTCACACGCATGCAACTATACATATACTTATATTATAATCATGTAAATACCTCAAAAACAGGTGCAACTGATATCACAAAAAAATCTAAATTTATCCGCTATATATACGCATGCAGACATCATATATGTTTCAATTATCATTTACTCATATTAGTTTTAAATGTTTTCCACTTCTGAAATTTGACAAGAATATAAACTTATTATGATGTATGTAAAAAATTCAAGCTCACAAGCACCTAATGAAGTATAATACTCAACATAACTTAATAATAACACATAAAACAATCTAATAAACTAAAGTAAACAATGCATCTACCATTACAGAAGTCATGTAAGTACTAATCCCCTGAAATGCCCTAATAATAACGGTCACTCACGACACAGGTGACAGAATGCTAAACAAAGATCTTAAGCAGTATAAAGGACTAACATAGGGATCATGAATCATCCACGCCATTTTTATGAGTACTTTCATAGGAATCAATGCATGACGCATTGACAAAAAGTATATGCTCCCAAAAGGGCTTTAAAGTTAGTGTATCCTTGCAAAGTTTTGTGATCCTTTTTGTTTTATTTAGCCCATCTCAACTAATCTAATTTAAAAAATTTGCTCTTGCTAAAACCAAGTAACTAATTAGTAGATACCAGTATGAAAACAACACCAAGTTAGATTAAAAAAAGAGAGTGAAACAAAACTGATTACTATGCCGCAAAATCATAAGAATTACTAGTTAAAATAAACTAACACACAATAATTTGCAGGACTGTGGTACACATCAAGAAAACAGATTAACTCACAAAAACCAAGAAAAAAGAAGTAAAAAACCACCTATAATTTTGCATTAACCATAAAACCTCTACCAATAGGTATATTGGAGGTTAACAAGAGCAAAGTAATGGTCTTGATCACGTAATCAAAGACTTTGGCTTCCAAAATGAAATTACACTAGTGTAAAGACTAATGTAAACAAAGAGACGCACAGAACTCTTAAGAACCCTAATTGTATAGGCAATTGCATTGTGCAGTGATTATATGGTTAAAATAAGCTCTTAAGCATCTGTTATTTGAATATTGCACCATAAACAAACCAGAATAACCCAAACCTAATTACAAACTACAAGAGCATATACTGTACACTCATGATTCATCATAATCAATACAAAAGTGAGTCATCAAATTCGGAACTTTCATCGCTATGGAAACTAACAACTTCAATCAATCAATCCATCCGTATAACACAACCTAAAACATCACACTTCACCGATTCATCATAACCATATGCTCGTTACTACAATCCATTAGACTACTTCAACCTAAATATATCTAAAAAAATTAACTCAACACAAAGTCCCAAACTTTTTACCTTACAGAGAGAGAGTGTGTGTGAAGGGAGTCGATGGCGGTGGCTGTGACGGTGACGGCGGCGGTGGTGGTGGTGATGGCGGCGGCGGTGGTGGCGGTTATGACGGCGGCGGAGCAACGGTAGCACAGGCGATGGGGGTTTGTGGTGCGATGCAGAGTTACGGAGGATTGAGAGGTCATTTCACTATACTTGTAATTAAAGTTGGGCTTTTGTTTTTGTAATCTCTGGAGCTCAATAAGAATGGTCCAAAGGGTATCACACGTAAAATTAGAGCCCAAAGATAACCGATAATCAACGTAACTAGTGGTTTGGGTTTCGATTAAGCATACAATAACCGATGAATGCAGCCCAACTAAACTGATGGAAGACATAAAGTTTGGTCTGATCCATGTTACTACGAAGAATATGATGTTATTTTTGTCATTTGATGTTAATTAACCGGATTTCAAATACATAAGGTATTTGCTTATTGCGGATAGAGGTGTAGAAAAACAGGTTTGGAATGAAAACCAGAAAAAAAAAACAAACGGTTTGAGCCAAACCGATCCTAGCCCGACTTGAAGCGGCGGTTTGTAAGTTGTAACCCGGCAACGAAACCAGTTTGTAAAACAGTTTCAATTTAAAAAATTGGTTAAACCGGGATGAAAACTAGTTTTCTAAAAAAACTGGTTTACAAATCGGTTGGACTAATTTGAATAGTTTAAGGATTCTTTATGAAAAACTATTTTGAAAAGAAAAACGATTTGTACATATTCAAATAGAAGGAGTTCGGTTGAAAAATCGAACTGCTTTTGTAAAAAAAATTGTTTGTACACCTCTAATTGCAGGTAGAAGAAAAATAATAACTTATTTATCTCTCTATAAAATTGCATGCACAAACACCAAAGTTTTTGGTTGCCAACTAAGGGTGAGCATTCAAAACCGATAACCGAAAAAAACCTGAAACCGAACCGAAATCGAAATAACCGATCGGTTACGGTTAATATTTGGCAAAAACCAAACCGTTCGTTTGCGGTTTCGGTTTTCTTTTATACGGTAACCGAAATAATTGAAACTGAACCGATTACCATATATTCATGTATTTTGTGTATGTTTTTCATTTATTTTCATATATTTAAACATATTTTCATACACATTTCATGTATTTTTAATGTATTTTCTTGTATTTTACGCTTGAAACATGTACAAAACACTTCTTAACAGTGAAACCGAGCTCCATACCAAACTTATAACATCAAAATTAAAAAAACCGAAATCGGTTTCGGTTTTGGTTGATTGAATTCCAGTAACCAATCGGTTTCGGTTTTTGTGGAGCTCAAAAACCGTACCGAACAGCCATTTGCACAGCCCTATTTTCAACGAAGCCCAGAGCTAACCAGATGGAGATTATCAAATGTAC
This sequence comes from Flaveria trinervia, assembly GCA_025506515.1. Classification (NCBI taxonomy): domain Eukaryota; kingdom Viridiplantae; phylum Streptophyta; class Magnoliopsida; order Asterales; family Asteraceae; genus Flaveria; species Flaveria trinervia. The sequence goes on along the minus strand of CM046441.1, from coordinate 85,711,215 downwards.
TTAACCAAAATTTTATTGTTAAATCTAACAACCGAATTTTTCGATTTTGGTTCGGCTAGGTACTAACACCGACCACTACCTCGAGTACAATAATATTATTTGTTAGTTAAGACGAATAATAGTAATTAGGTTGAGATAACATTATTGTAGAACCAAGAGGATTGTCTACTCATGGATTGCTCATGAGCCAATCAACTTCTTTAGCCCGACTCGTCACTCGTCCCCCATAAGCTCTTTTAGAAACAATACGAACAAAGATTTGGTCCGATGATATTTGTATTTTCGTGTTTTCACTTGACTACCTAACCAAAATCCTTTTTCATCGATAGGTCATACAAAATCCTGTCTCCTCTCTTTACTAACATGCGGTCTTTATTGGTGACCACCGTCCCTATAGTCGACCTAGACCCCAATCAACTACTCAACACCACCAAAGCATGAAAATCAATAAAGATACGTGCGTACCACTTACTTGAGACTTGTCCTACCGAAGCCACACTTTACAACTTACCCCATCTCTCGTGCCCAGTCATCTCTCGTGCGATTTGAGCACGGGAAACAAATGTGACGACAGACTCAATAAAATTTGATCATCCTTTTTTATATCGTAAGGTGGAAAAACTAAACCAAAAATTCTTTTTTTCATCATCAATCGAATAATTATTTACAAGTTATGATTCTTTAAGAACGGACTCTACGTATAACAAACCAATCTTAATATTTTTTACGATAAACACATAAAGATAAAATAAAAACAAAGTAAAACCCCCTACACACAAAAGCCTCATCAGCCACCACAACCACCACCGTCACAGCCACCACCACCACAACCACCACCGCCACAACCACCACCGCCACCACACGCACCGCTGCTAACAGCAGCTCCGATAACCAAACCACCGAGAAGCCCCGTCCCAAACCCCATACCGGAGCCACCCTGTCGCCGCCCCCCACCCACCGCCACCGCACCGGAAAACACCCTCCCAAACCCATAACTAAAACTCAAAACTCCGTTCCGATCACCACCGCACCGCCACCGTCCCACCACCGGAAAACCCACCGTCTGCATCATCTTCCCTTCAACCGTTACCCCTTCCATAAGCCCTTTGATCGGCACACGAACTTCCCCCAATGTCTTATCAATGACATTCTCACGGCCTTGATCTTTACAACGAGTGTCAGGTGGTTGTGGGCTCCGGCGGCCTCGTTGACGGTGAACTGCATCGGGAAGTTCCACGTGGCGTCGGTCCCGCCGTCGTTGACGACGGGGTTTTGAACTTCTGGACGGTGTCGGCGCCGGAGATGTGTGCGACGGCGTAGATTTTGGGTTTGCCAGAGGTGGTGGTGGCGGTGGTTAGTCCGGTGGCGGAGATAAGAGTGAGATCTAGGGCTCTGTAGTACTCCATGATTGAAAGCTTGATGAACTGATGATTCTTGTTGAACAAATGGTGATGAAGGTGATGAAGGTGATTAGTTACATATGTGGGTGATCTTTATAATGGTTTATGTTTAGTTATAGTTATGTTTATCGTAAATTAAACATGTACGTTGGAGACGTATAATATCTAGAATTTGTTATCCTTGTCATAAATAGAATAGATATGATTTTATTAGATTTGACTCTTATGGATTTTGAGTATAATTAGTTAAAGATGCGTAACATTTTATTTGGTTTTTTTTTTTGTTTTTAACTTTATGGATTTTACAAAATGATGTGAGATTTATACTTATCAGTACCGAGTATGAAAGATTTTGAATTACAAGATAACATGATATGTACTATTAACAAGATAATTATCATGTGTTTAGATTTGATTTATTTTAATATTCTCGACCACGTCCTGTTAAATATCAAAACAAAAATCAACAATCATACATATTATTTTTTTCAAATAAAAGTAGATGTTATTTTTATTATATTTATTGACAAAATGTATCGGTTTTCTAGGTCTATCTCTAAACACATCGTTCAAAACTTTTAATTCATTTCATCACTTTGAGAGTCACACTTAAGGGTGTTTCTAGTGGAACCGTGACTCAAATATTTATTAATAGTTTTATCATGAAAAGTCAACCGGACCCTTATTATATTTGGATTGGATTTAGTTGGGTCACCTGTTCGATCCACCCCAGTTCATTTCCTTCTTTAAGAACCGGGCGGTTTGAACCGGTTTGGCGGTTGGACTAGAAACTAAGCCGGATCAGATTTTCAATTTTTTGTTTATTTTTTAATGGATTTTATAGGTGGTCGAATGATGAATTATAATATTGGATATATAATTATTGTTGAGTTATATATATAAATATAAAATTTGCATATAAAATACTTATATTAAATTAAAGGAGGTTCAAATGAGAACTTTGTTTTGTTGTGATAACTTTTTAAACTAATACACGACACAAATTTTTAATAATAAAAAGACAGATGATAAAAACATAATAAAAATTTATAAAATAAAAAATAATATAATAAAAAAACAAAATATTTTCCTCGTTTCCTCTTTCATAAGAAAATAAAAAAGTTATACAACATAAAAAAATCATTTTCTTAAGAATCTTCATTATACACATGGGTAAAAGCATATTTACACATGTATAATATAACTGGTGGGTGGTTTTTTGAAAAAATATATCAATATGCCTCGTATTAGAAAGATAAAAAATACGAAATTTTATGATGTAGTTTAAAAAAATATCATGATTTTTTTATTTAAAAGATTAAATTGGCATGTAACTACATGTGATATTAAATGCGTGACTCATATTAGTTAATAAAATTCTAAAAAAATATAATTCTTATGATGACTCTCCCCATATATAATATACTTAATGTATAGTTATGATGCAATTTATACCTTAAATCCGATCTGACGGGTTTTCAGAAACCTTAAATTCAAAAACCTTAAATTCAAAAACCTTAAATTCAAAGACTACAATTTTACCATAGTCTTAAACTCTGTTTATTTATTTATAAAATTGTGTTAGAATGGACCATTTCGTGATGACGTGATGATGGTGCCGCCATAGCCAACCGAGTTGACCATATTCCCTGCAAATCGAATAAAAAAAAACCAAGAATATAGAAAACCCATCAATCACAAGGGGAAAAAGAACCACTAAAATACCCATTTTGCTCTGTTATTAGTTGTCTTCTTCAGATTCTTTACCACAACAAACAAGCAAATCCACCGATATCACCCTTCAATTTCCATCAATCAACACACATACAGATACAGACATGGGTACTATGCAAACATGGCGGAAAGCCTACGGTGCTCTCAAAGATCAAACCACCGTCGGATTAGCACACGTCAACAGCGATTTCAAGGTTTATCCCCTTTTTGTTCTCCTTCAATTAAACGAATTTTGATATTTAGGGTTTGGGTTTTGCTGTGTGATGTGTAGGAAGTGGATGTTGCGATTGTTAAAGCTACCAATCATGTTGAGTGTCCGCCCAAAGAGAGGCATATCAGAAGTGAGTGATTTGATGATTTTTATCATCTGTTTTTGCTATTGATTGGTTGTTTACACTTTCATGTGGGTGTTTGTTTGTTTGTTTGTTTGTTTGGGGAGAATGTTGAATGTGTGGATTCTTTTGTAGAGATTATGGCGTATTCGTCTGCTACGCGGCCTCGAGCTGACGTGCAGTATTGCTTACATGCTTTAGCAAGAAGATTGGCAAAGACCCGTAATTGGACGGTATCATTTGCTGTTGTTTTGCTATTGTCTTTGTTGGCATTGATAGATCCAAATTGTTATGTGAACATAGGTTTGGCATGTGATCATATTCTTGTTTAGATTGCAAATTCAACATCTTAGGTTGTAGGAACATTGATCAATGAGTGTCATTTGTTCAATCAATTTAGGGTTGAAGTGTTCTCTTATTTAGTTTTCTGAACTTTTGGTATCTTAACAGGTGGCATTAAAGACACTTATAGTTATACACAGGACACTAAGGGAGGGTGATCCTACTTTCCGCGAAGAACTTCTAAATTTCCAACAACGAGGGCGTGTTCTCCAGCTAGCTAATTTCAAGGATGATTCAAGCCCAATTGGTTGGTGTCTGAACTTTGTGTTTTCTTGTTGATTGCTTCAATGATAACTGTTTGTGTTTTTCTTCTAATTGTTTTTGTGTGCTTATATGTTTTGATGATTGCTTTCCAGCTTGGGATTGTTCTGCTTGGGTGCGCACGTATGGACTCTTTTTAGAAGAACGACTAGAGTGCTTTAGAGTATTGAAATATGATATTGAAGCCGAGCGTATCCCTAGACCTGCTCAAGGTCAAGAAAATAAGGTATTAAAAATATCATGTTGCGTGGTTTTTAAAATCGTAGTTCAAAGTTATTTAATTACGTTATAATACTATCCTAACTTTGGATGCGGGTTTAAAAGGATTTTAGACTATATTTCTATAAGCAGTTAAGCACTAGACAAAAATAATTATCACATATTGATGAAGTAATCAAAGCAAAGTGTATCACATTTCATGTGTCGCGAAACATAGCTTAGAAGTTGTTAAAAGACTTAAATTCATTATATTAGTGCAGAAGTTCGAAGTTGAAATATGTAAAGTCTTTGCATAAGAGTCGTATTGTTAAATTTTTTTTTATTAAAGAAGACATGGAGCTGATTGTTAGATTGAATATTAGTCTTTTATTTGCAAAAAACATGTAGTTTCTTCATTAAAATCCTTCAAGTTAGGTACTTCTGTACACTATATTACAAGGAGTTTGGCTACTAATATAGAACTACTATAATTAGGGGAGCATTTGATTTGGTTTGATTATTGCTTTCAACGAACCATAATCGAATACTTAGGTTATTAGAAAACCATTAGCCATTGGTTTGTTTAGCAGTAACAATATCAATCTATTCTGCCAGTATGATTTTGTATGCATAGTTGATGTAATTTATGAAGTAACTAAAAAAGGTGGTTATTTGCAAAGGTTTACTACAAAGGTAAATGATGTGAATGGACATCAAATCTTTGTAATCAAGGGCTTTTCAGGGGTTACGTATATGTTAAGAAAAATGTACTCAGCGTTTTATAATGATACAATTTATAAGTTGTATAATAACAAAGTGAAATACATAAGATAGAATTCTGAATTCTAGATAGATGATCAACTTGACTGTTTCATTTCCAATAAAGTTTCTATGATTATGATTCGGGTCAAATATTCCATCCATAATATATCGGGTAAATGATAATATAAAGTTCTTATAAGGTCAATATTACTTATAATTGCAGGGTTATAGCAGAACCAGAGATCTTGAAAGTGAAGAACTACTGGAACAACTGCCTGCGTTGCAGCAGCTACTGTATCGTCTTATGGGATGCAGGGTAAGTTACTTTTTATATCTGTTCCGTTGCAATATATAGGTTTAGTTTCACTTTAATCAATTATAATCGTCACCTTTTTATGTCTTCTGCAGCCTGAGGGTGCAGCTGTTGGCAACTATTTGATACAATATGCCCTTGCTTTGGTACTTAAAGAGAGTTTTAAAATCTATTGTGCTGTGAATGATGGAATTATCAATCTTATTGATAAGGTAAACTATTACTAATTATCTATAAAAATATGCTAGAGTATATATTATTTTATTTTATCTTCACGCCTTTTCTGTATCCAGTTTTTGAGATGCCAAGACATGAAGCTATTAAAGCCCTGGATATTTACAAAAGAGCCGGTCAGCAGGTAACGGGTCACAGGCGCGCTAAATGTATTTTTAACTCATAAAAGCTTATTGTATTCAAAAGATCAGACTAATATTGAAATATTATACTGCATGTAATCATATTCGACATGCTAATCTTTTTTAATTATTTCTGCAGGCTGGTAGTCTTTCTGACTTTTATGAAGTTTGCAAAGGTTTGGAGCTTGCTAGAAATTTTCAGTTTCCTGTTCTAAGAGAGGTATGATGCTTATTCTTTTCTTAAATTCTTATGCAAATTCTCCCATTTTTCTGGAAATGCTACAAGTTTCAAGAGGGTTGTTATGGTAATATGCAAATTGCAAGCTGGTGTCTATTTATATTTGATTTTTTTTGTTCCTTTTTGTTACTTATTTCAGCCTCCACAATCTTTTCTTGTAACAATGGAAGAGTACATAAGAGAGGCTCCACGGTTGGTCACGGGACCCACACAACCATTAGTGAGTGTTGACTTTTTGGCTCGATAACTGAACTTCAAAAACCAAAACATATTCATTTACATATAAAATATTTGGTTATTTGTGTTCAGGAATTTCCAGAAAGACTTATGTTAACTTATAAACCAGAAGAAGATAATACACCTCACGAAGAAGTGACGGAATTACCTGTTGATGAACCTAAACCACTGCCTACAGATGACTTTGTTGATTCTAACGGTGTTCCTGAGTCCACACAATCGCCACCTGCGCCAACTTTTAACAGCAGGGACCCTGATGATTTATTGGTAATTTATTTTTATTGTTAATTAATATAACAAAACCTTTTTCTCAAATAATTTGTTTGCGTAGGGGTTAAATTTCGATGCACCTAATGGATCGGCTATTGAGGAAAGCAACGCCTTGGCTCTTGCCATTGTTCCATCTGGTAACATAATTAAGTTTCGACTTTAGTTGAGGTTATTTGAAATATTTGATAAATGCTATATAAGTGTCTTGCTGTTTATTGTTTAAGATGGCACGGCTTCTGGATCTGGTTTTCATGCTAAAGATTTTGATCCAACGGGCTGGGAACTTGCTTTGGTCTCCACTCCTAGCACCGATATCTCTTCTGTACAAGACAGACAACTGGTAACTGTCAAAACTGTCCATTTTCTTTTCTAAATGGTTTATTTGTTACAAGTTAATTGATCGAACTTGAGGCCTGTAATTCTTGTCACCAAGTACAAGATCCGTTTTATTTTTATTTTTTTATTTTCTATATTCTGATAAAGTTGTATTGGCAGGCTGGTGGATTGGACTCACTCACACTCAACAGTCTGTACGATGAAGGAGCATATAGAGCCGCCCAGCAGCCGGTGTATGGATCTCCCGCACCTAACCCATTTGAAGTAGCTGACCGTTTGCTATATCCGGCCCACCAGTTCAAAACCAAATGCCATCAACATATCAGGCGGCTAACCCTTCGGTCTATACCAACCCACCACCGCCTATGGACCTCCACAACCACCACAGAATCTGATGATGGCCCCACCAAACCCTTTCATCGATTCAGGGTTTGGTGCGTTTCCAGTCAACAATACTACTAATCATCCACAAACCACCAATCCGTTTGCAGCAACCTTATTATGATACAATTTTGAACATCTCAAAGCAACTTTGTTGGTATATATGTGAAGATGATGAGGTATTTGTTGTGATTTGGCATTTGATCCAGAAATATATATGATTTATTATTCTTGTTAGTTATAAGTTTTGTAATCAATGACTCATGGTGGATAATATGATTTGTAAACATTGTTTGTCTTCGTGTTCATCGTCACTTTGTCGTGTTAGAAAGTATGACTAAAACAGTAGAAGAGTGCATATGTAAGGCTTATTTGTTCTTTATCTAAGACCAGTTTCCTAGAATGTATCATAGGATGCTGATGGTGTTTGTTAACTTTTGGTTATTTTAGATCAAAAGAAGAATCTTGCAAAACACAATGATGTTCTATGGCCCATCTTCACATTAATAAATCTTTATTGGAAATATTTTGTCCCTCTAATGATTATAGGTGAATAACAGTATCGTCCTTCGACTATTTCACATATTCGGGTTATTAATTTTAACTTCAGTGGGTGGTGAGGTGTCATTGTTGAAAATGACGATTTAAAAGCAATTCAGGTACATATTGGGCGAGATTATTGTATAAGTTAGACGTATTTTTGTAATGGAGTAATCAATGTTTTTTAAAACTTATTATGAAAATTAAATTGGAAAATTAATAAAGGTAAACACACCGTTATTTATGAAGTTAGATGCATCACTATAACAATACAACCTAGGGAGGGTAAGAGTTTTTAAAATCTGTCATATCTATAACTTATAATAAAAGACTGACTATGGGTATACATAACATGTTTTTAGTGTCACGCCCTCAAATTCCACGTGCGGATTTTACCGCGAGGCGGTGACAAACCAGGATCTCAGACACGGTCATATCAAACGACACTAAATGAATTTAAAAATAAACGTTGATTTAAATCAGAGTAGCATAAAAGAAAGAAACCTTAGTGCGGAAGCATAAAACTGCAATGAATAACAATGCGGAAGCGAATAATGAAATGTAAACAATACTGAAAGTTATAATTGCTAGGTCAGAACAAAATGTTCAGTGCAGGTAAATATGCTTGATGATGCATGTCCTGAGTGCGTTCCTTAATCGTACATCATAAGTTTAAGCGTTCCTGTTACCTGAGAAAACATGCTAAAGTGTGTCAACATAAAGTTGGTGAGTTCACAGGTTTTATCACAGAAAAAAATGTTTGTAACTGTTTGAATGATAAAGTAATTAAAGCATATCGATAGGTAGCTAGCCTATAAACAAGTTACTTAGCGTTCCGAACTGAGGCTGACTGTTTGTATGTTCGTATGTTTGTTGCCTTCCCGTCACGTCTCACTAGACAATGACAAACGTTAGGTCAATAACGCACCCGTTTGACCTCCAATCAAGCTAGCGTGACTAGCCCGGGCGGGGTTTGTCAAACCCAGTAGTACTACTCAGAATTTCCTCGCTACACATTACTAACGGTTCGAGAATGTAAGGTCCTTTCCAGAATGTTTGCACTAACGTAACATGCGATATCAATAATACTAAAACCATTTTGTAAATACATTTGCATGTGTTTCTCCCCCAAAAAGGAAAAAAAGTAAAATAGGGGCCGTGAAGACTCACCTCGAGTGAGTTGCAACAAATAAGTGTAAGCACAAATGATCGGGTTCCAATTAACCTGAGTTTCATTTAATATTTAATAAAACTAAATATTAGTAATATAATTAACTACTCGGAATACAATGGTATAGTTCACGATCACGGTTCGGTTACGATGCGGCCTATCGGTATTTCTCATTCACAAGCAAACCCCCTCAAAGACTACCCACACAAGCATAATGCGATGCATACTCACTTCGAATACATAAAGCCCAATTATCACGTATAAAAGTATATTTTATACACTTTCATTATATGACCATTTATATAAAACTCATCACGAACGCGTAACGGCCCAAACGTATCACACTCACATATATTGAATAACTATATATTACTAACACACAGTAGATATATATACACATATATATGGCACACATATTTTACATAATATTTATACTACAAACATAAATTTATATAGCATATATACCACACACAAATTATATATTATGTACATATCTCACGTGCAAATTACAAATGCATATACACACCAATATGCAACCAAGTGCCTACCAACCCACATGCAAAATCCCAAACACCCCATCATGCGGCTGCCCATAGCCACACACATACATACCTACGCATACATCCATGCAAAAATCATGTACACAATTTTTTTTTCCTATGACCACGCAGGTGCACACACACAACTATGATATATACACCCGCAGTACATACACACACAACTATGATATATACACCCGCAGTACATACACACACATATATATACACATACGCAGCACGTAAGCACACACATATATACATTCGCATCACGTACGCACACACATATATATACATACGCAGCACATACACACACATTTATATATACATACGCAGCACATACACACACATTTATATATATATACGCAACACGTACACACACATATATATACACGTAGCACATACGCACACATATATATATATATATACATACGCAGCACATACGCACACATATATATATACATATACGTCCTCAAGGTCGACCGTTCGCCTTGCAACCGAAACCGAACACTCGAAGCCATATGTAACGAACTTACGTAACGAAGGAGAGGGGTCATATCGGGTGGGCTGTTTCGGCTGGTGCTCGCGATCGCCGGACAGGTGTCCGTCACCGAAGGACTGCGTTTGGTGACGCAGGCTGCTATCGGCAGTTCGCAACCGCGAAAGAGGTTGTCGCCAGGGAGGGAGAACGTCGAGAGGGAGAGAGAGCTGCCGTCGATCGATGGAGCACCAAGAGGGGAGGGTTGCCGGCGCTAATTAGGGTTCCAAAGTGAGTTATGCGATTCAAGGATGTTAGCCGAGAGGAGATTGGGATATATATAATATCTTTATGAATTTTCATTTTAGGCCCCTCCACTTTGTATTAATTTCCTAGTTAACTAAATTTTGTTTTAAGTTAGTTGAAGTTTAAGTAAATGAAAGAATTACTATTTTAATTTCATTTGCTCCCTTTTAATTTACTAATACTAAGTGACGGAAATGATTTAGAAATGAAGCGACATTAACCTAAAAAAAATACGGGGTGTCACATCATCCCCTTGTTGAACAAATTTTCGTCGTGGAAAATTAGAACATCAGGTTAAAGCTAAACACCCGATTTAATACCAACACCCGTAGGGTGTTTTGAATTTGTTTGAAAGTAAGAACAAAAGAATATAAGGTTTTGCGAGAGTTGTGACATTTAACACGTCCACCTAAGCGCCATATGTGCATTGCCACATGTCACTTCATCTTTTAATCTTGAATTATTATAAATCGGGTAACTATTGACTCATATCAATTACAATTTAACTCATATCAATTACAATAAATATTATATTAATGATCAATTATTACTTTAAATATCATTACATAAATAAATATTTACATCTTTATGAACAATTAGTTTTTAATTTTAATTGTTCCTTGTCTTAGTTACGTATCATCGTTACATACTTTAGTAGATTTTATCAAATTTGTTCATTAGTTAATATTTTTTCTTCATGTTATGTTCAAGTGTTCTACCTTTATTGTTCTATTGTGGAACATCGTAATTTTTTAATATCATTATATAATTTTTTTAATTTATCTTTTCAACATTATTTATGTATTTATAATATATAAATTTAAGTGTAATTTATTTACTCATGTGTTATTTTAAATATTGGTTCACCCGTGTAACACACGGGTCACTAACCTAGTATATATATATATATAATAATTTATATATATATAAAAGAATTTAACAAGACTATAAACGAAATTATAAAAGAACAAATAACAAAATTCGGAAAAACTATAAGCGAAATTAAAAAGAACAAAAATCTAAATTTTATGGTATGATATTTAAAAATAATAATAAGATGTTAATGTTGATTTTATTTGCTTAGACCTATTTCCATCTAATTTATTACCTATAGAATAAGATATTAATGTTGATTTTATTTGCTTAAACCTATTTCCATCTGTATTTTTGTGTATACATTATTATTATATTTAAAAAAAATATAATAAAAAACTGAGAGTTCTATTGTCTTTGATTTAAGTAGTATTTAAAAAACCATTTTTAAATAGTAATGCATTGTTCATACAATGATACATCTACATTAGTTACAAAGGTTTCAACTGGTTATAATAGTTCGTTTCAACATCTTATAACAATACGTCCAATATACAATGGTGTGTGGTTAATTCGTCAAAACTCCAACATATGAACAAAAGTGTAAATATAATGGTTTGCCTAAGCCATTATATTTCTCGTACATTATTAATTTAAAATACACATGTCAAATGATTAATTGGTCCTTTAAAAACTTCACAAGTAAAAAAAACTCTTTTGGACAGAAATCAGCCTATACATACACATATTGACGAAATATGCTTCTAGATGTTATGGATTCTTATCTTCCAGTGTTCCTTTTCCAAAATAATATGTAGAGGATAAATAAAAATAAAGAAAAAGCAAAAACAAAGGGGATCTAATAAGGTGTAATGCTACTTTTTGAATTGTTTGAAGACACTTTGGATCTCATAATCTTTTTTGCTTGATACTTTCTAAATTTCCGTGAAATATTTTAAGATGTTCAGTTACCCAAAAATCATATATAACGATTTTGTGTGTGTGAAGGCTTAAGATTACTATATTTTAGAGCAATTCTAACAGTTTAAATGAATCTGATTGAGTTAAAAAATATCTGATTATCAAATATTTAAAGTGCCATCACAACGATTTCTTGTAATTTAAAATATACTCTTCTTGTTATCGACAATAAAAAAAAATTCTAACAGACAATGACAGTGAGGTTTTTCAACCCTCCTTTGATTCTGCCCTTAATAGAAATTTGTTTCCTTAAGATTGTTACAATAGTTATGTCATATTCTAACAACCATAAAATAGTAACTCTTTAAAAAAATGAGATCTCTATTGTTTTTGTCTTTTTTTGAAAAAGAAAAACAAAGTCATTTATAGTGGCTATTTCAATTTTAGAATTAAAAGAAATTAAATAATGAAATCTACTGATTAAGTTTTGATAGGTTGTAATGATTAAAAGCAAATTTATTATGGAAAGAACTAAAGATTATAGTCGATAAAGATATTTTTCAGTCATTGATTTTTATGTAACATTATGTGGTATATTATACTTTATATTAGATATTAAATTAAAGTTATTAGATTTGAAGGAAAAAAAACTAGTTTCTACTTTCTATAGAACATGTTAAAATAACAAAGTTCATAATAGATCAAATCAGTACTGAGCTCTTCGCGTTGCGGTAAGGATGTAAAATCATGCTAATAGTATTAATATTACACCACCGTCAATGACTACAACACTGGAAAAACTCGTATTAAAGAAACGAAAATAATAAAGTATACGTAAAAACGTAGAATCACATATATGAAACGTACGACATTAAAAACAATAACTAAGTTGATCTATGACTCGCACGTTACGACGGAGCCATTAAACGGGAAAATAAGACGTAACAACGTTGAACAACATGCGTATATTACAATTTGTTAACTCTCAATGTTTAGACCGAAATGTAAACACAAATTTTTTAAAAGATGAGAAGTATATGAGACCAAAGTTGAAAGTAAAAAATTATAAAGGTTAAATTATAAAAGATATAAAAGTATTGTGTTTACAAATATAAATTTTAAAAAGAAAAAAATAACAAAAGATATATACAACTTATAATGCTCATGGTACAAACATTAATGTAACATTAACTTGATAATTAATAATATTTAAATAATCATCAAAATTATCAGCAGTTTGTTTTACAGCATTACCCACAAACTTTGAACCATTGCACATCTCACTTTCAAATTTTCAAACCGACCAAAAAAATGAAAAAATAGCATAAGCAGCCTTCATATTATCCACATATTTTATTACATAAAAAATATAAAATGATTACCGGTATTTTCACATTCTATAACTCATAAAGTTCTAAGGATTGTTGTTCTTTGATGAATAATATAAATAAAAAATGGTAAAGATAACATTGAATAAATGGTTCATATGATTTAATCGGATTGAATGGTTGGTCTCTAAACTTTGAAAAATACAAAATTAGTTCAAACTTTTGTGTATTCATTGCACTTTTGGCCTCTGATTGTAAATTCTTAATTTTTATGTATTTTATAAAATTTGAACTAATTTTTAGATTTAACTTTAGAAACAAACCTGCAAAATTTTTTTGATTAATTTTGTAAATTTTAAAATTTAAGAACCAAACGTGCAATAACTACATAAAAGTTTGGACCAACTTTTCAATTTTCAAAGTCTGAAGATCAAACGTACAACCTAATCAAACTACAAAAATCATTTATGTGATTTCCTCAAAAGTATATTTGATAGGTTAAAAATTGCAAATAATCCGTTTATAATAAGTGATGTGTTGTAAGGTTTCATCCAGCATGTACTCTAAAACAATTTATTAAAATTCTCATTCATGTGTACTCATTGTGTATCACAATCATGCCACATAACATGTCTTAATTATGTGCATATGCTTTTCACTTAAAACCATATAATTAGCTGCACAAAATATAAAATCAAAGAAAATCAATTATCAAATGGTTACTAAAGCGAACAACTAGTATTTTGATTATTCGTATTATTAAATTGTTTCGTTTAGAAAATCCCACGCGGTTATAGAAATGAAATAGACATTAAACATAGTAACAAAAGATTTATGTGGAGGTCATTTAAATATTTAATTTCTGCAATAATCCTATACTAGAAGTCTAGAACCACTTCATATGCTATCAAAACATTTTATTGATTTCATTAGGGACAATTATGACAAGTAAATACGATGAATGTGTTCTTAAATTTTATAAACAAACCTGAATATATGAATTTTGGTTACCCTTATATAAACCAACAAATAGTGAGTTGTTTTAGGTGATTATTGAGGAATAACCAAGAATGGAGAAATTAGAAAAAGGAAAAAGTAGACAAGTATGATTAGGTCCAACATGTGCCATCCATGGTGGAACCTACACCTTACTTTATATATGGTCCACCTACATATATTGTGTTGTATCTAGGGCCCCTCATTTGATCCTCATAGACAAAATAACCGAGAATGTGTCTCAAATCATAAGGCCTAGTTGGGGTTTAACTCTATAATTGTAAAAGCTTAACCTAGGTAAACAAATATAATTGGTGACATAATCACATAATCACATGAGAAACACATAAATCATATACTTAATTATGTTTAGTTTTTTACTTTTTACTATCAACTTGAGTCAACCAAAAGGGTTTAAGGTGAAATGGTAAAATCTTTTGTTTATTTGTTTTACTTTTGCCAACGAGTTCTAAATCAACTGTTTTAGGATGAGGCGTCTTATGACTTTCCAAAGTGAAAGTCATAGGTTAAAGTCTTACTAGGTGCAATATGTTCCTAGTGGACCAAGGGTTTTACCATAGTGAGACTTTAGGTGGTGGGTTTCCCTTGAAATGATGGGCGAGCCGGGTCACCAGCGATGTCTGTGTTCGCGGGCATGGGTGGTCTTTCGCCATTGGGTTTACCCGGGTGACCGGGCTTAAAAATTATTCGTTAACCGTTCAAAAATTGTTTTACTTTTGAGTTTTGACCACTTGTACCTTGATTTTATCATTGTTTTTAATGAAATTTCTGACGAGATACTGTTAAAAGTTTTAAGTTTTGCTAGATTGAAAATAACGAAAGAAATTAGATGCAATCTTTATGAGAACAAACCACATATTTATTATACACATTTAATGATAGGGTTACGAATTGTGTTAGAATTACTTACCCGTCTCTATTAATCAATTAATATTAACGTTGTGTTCTCGAGATTAATAAACGAAATAAAAGAAAACAAAAGAAAAGAAGTGAAAGAAAATTAACGAAAGAAAAAAAATGAAAAGAAAGGAAATTAAGGAGAGAAAAGAAATGAAAAGAAAAGAAAATGCATTTTAAATTTTCGTGTTCTAGAATTCGAAGAAAATGAAAAGAAATTAAAAAGTTTATGTGTTTAATTTTTTTTCTTTCCATTTCCTTCCATTTTGGAAGGAAAATTAAAAGGAAAAATTATTGAAAAATTTCCTTTCGTTTCTTTCCATTTTCTTCCTTTAAAAAACTCGAGAATACAAAGTTTTTTTTGTTTCCTTTCATTTCCATCCTTAAAAAAACTCGGGAACACAGTTATTTTTTTATTTTCCACTCATTTCTTTCTATTTCTTTTCATTTCTCTTATTAAATAAGACTCGGGAACAGAACTTAATGCTTAACTTGTTGATATAACTTCCTCACACTACTTGAAAGATAAAACAAAATTGTAAAGGATTTCACATTTTTTTTATAATTAACAAGAAGTACTACTTGTTGATAAATCATGGACAATTAAATGCTTAATCACAGTAGTAATAAGCAGTGTTTTCGCGACCGGATCGGACCGGCCGGTCCGACCGGTTCGACGGGGGATCGGTCCGGTGGCCGGTGCAGTTCGCTATGAATCGGTTTTGAACGGTCGAACCACTGGTCGGACCGGGAAACCGGACCGGTTCAAACCGGTTTTTGATTTATTTATTTATTTTTTTTATTTTAATGGCTAAAAACGGGATGTTAAACCATAAATTAGTGTGTTAGATATACAAATATAATTAAGTTTTATATATAACTATAATATATATATATATATATATATAAATCATATATAAATTACTTATATTAACTACATATATAAATATAATTAAAATAGTTAAATCCGGTCCAACCGGTCCGACCATCAAACTAGTAAGGTGTCCGGTTCGACGTCCGATCCGGTTCTGAAAACATTGGTAATAAGGGATTATAATACTAAATTAGATCATTACGGATTTAATTGATTAGAAAGGTTAAGAGTTCTTCACCAGTTGGAGTGGAATAGGAATCTAAAACAGAATTCGATCAATTGGCTTTAACAAACCTATTTCATTAGAATGATCGAAGAACCCGCTTATCTATAGAAAAAGGGAGTAGAATGAGAAATCACTTGACTGTTAAGGAGAGAAGGGGAGAGTTAGACTGCCCTAAACCAACCAGAATAGCAAAGAAGAGTTCCATTCGACGATCGGTAGGGAGAGGAGAGGATGGGAGGAGAGAACGTCGACCATAAAACCTTTGTAAAAACGTACTCTTATAAAGGCATTTTGTCACTTAGCCATTTGCATTTGGTTTTGTTTAACTAGTTAAGCATTTTAAATTCATATAATCAAAACCAAACAATATATGATAAAGATCTTACAATTTCATGGTCAAGATAAAGATCTTCTGTAACGTATAATTCATCTCCTATCACCTATCGTTGTCTAATAAAAAGGTCAGGTACACCCTAAATTGTGGATGACACTTTAAAATTATGGTTATACACTTCGCACTGGTTACCATCAACACATATCTCAAATTACAAATTTCGATCAAATTGCACGTATGCACACAATTCACATTTCTTTAAAGTTCTAAAAGCACCCCACATACAAGTCATTTCAAATCATGATCATATATGTACATTATTGTGCTTTGCCACTAGAACTAGCCGGATGCATATGCACCACATAACTTACACAAATTAGATCATATGGTTAAGCTTATAAACTCTATATTGAATTTCTTATTAAATCATCCTTTTGATATCAATATAAAACACGAATTTGTTAAAATTAAGTAATTAACTCCCGTTTATTCTATAGAATTCTCAGGAATTATAAAGGTTTCATTTCAATAACGTGTTTGCTTGATACATGACAGAATTTAAATCATAAAACATTACAACAATAAAAGGAATTTAACATTTCTTCGGATGGAATCTCAAAATTTTCAATGGAAATAATGTTAAAAATTACTAAAAGACCCACATCAACCACCTATGTAACAAAGCACATACGACAACAATGAATAAATCATTCAGCCACAACAAAAATAATTCCATTTTACAAAAACTACAGCAAAATCAAAATTAAAATCCATGTATGAAAGGGTAATTTCGTCCAATTATTTTTATAGATTCTAATTATCATAACTTTGTAAACCAAACACATTGTAAATCTTTATTGGAATACATTCTAACTCCTTTCAAACTTTCAAATTCATTCCAATTTCTTTAAATTCCAATCTAGATACTACACCCTTTGACAGAAACATTGCCTCTACTATTTTTAAAGCTTTTCTGTTTCTATCGAAAATGTTTTAGCCTAAGTTCTTTAAGGTGTTAATGTAAAAAAGATTGATATAAAGTATTTAACACACACAATATCCAATAAAGATGAACAAGTTTTTCATGTATAAATAAATAGTAGCGATAACAAGTCAATATTTACGTTCTCAAAAATCATACTTACAAAACCATCTTTAATAGTTTGATAAAAATTAGTAGCCACCATAGGCCCTCATAAAAATTGAAATATTATTGGCCACCAATACCCAAATAAAACAGATAACCTAAAATAATTTTGAATACATAACATTATGATGATAAAGTTGGTCGACAAATTCTACAACTTAGAAAGGAATCCCAACTAACATTTTTCTAGCAAAATAAGTATTTGTGCAAATTTCATCTTTAGAAAAACAGTTTGTATTTAATTTTATTTCTAGAATAGTTGTTTTAAATAAACTAAATAACTAAACGCATCAACAAATTGCAAAATGACTATTGTTGATGTTATTTAACTAGTAACAAATCCCCATTTGTCTTTATTAGATGTTGCAACTTAATATCCAACGAAAACAAAATGTGTGTACAAAAATGAGTTTTGTTTTTATCAGAAAACACATATTTCTTTTTCAGTTCTTTTATTTAAATATAAGTTTTCCCATAAAAATAATAATTATTTAAGAAATAAAGAACAATCTAGTAGTCCCCTTGTGATTTGTTAACCTAATTAATTAATTAATATAACCAATAAAATTATGAAAATTAATAAAATATTAAGAACAGTCTATGCTCTTTCCCCTCTCATAAGCTTGCTTAAAAGTTGTAACCTCAATCAAAAACATTCTTCTTTCTTTGTGTGTGTATCTTGTGTGTAAATGCACACAGCAAAACAGAGCATTAATCACCATGGCAACAAACAAATTTGCAACAATGGTTCACAACAACACAAACAAGATCACACTTGTTCTTATCTATGCTGTTCTTGAATGGACACTCATAATTCTCCTTCTTCTCAACTCAATCTTCTCCTATTTCATCATCAAATTCGCTCGATTTTTCGGGCTAAAACCGCCCTGTTTCTGGTGCACTCGTCTTGATCGCTTCTTCGATCCTGAAAACAAGAATTCACATAGGGATCTTCTATGTGAGCATCATTCTAAAGAGGTGTCCCAATTGGGATTCTGTTCAAAACATCGAAAGTTAGCAGAATCCCATGGTATGTGTGAGGATTGCTCATATGGGTTCGGTGAGGAATCGAAGAATTCGAAGTTTTCAAAGGTGAAAAGGTTTGATTTTGTCCAGAGTGATGAAGAAGATGAGGTGTGTTTGAAGTGTTCTTGCTGTGGTGTTGATTTCAAGAGGAAAAGTATCGATGATTCGTCCTACTTTGTGATTAATCCTTCATTGAAACCTTTGGAGATTCGCAGAAATGAAAATTCGATTACTGATCTAGTTGGATCGGATTCGGTTACTGATAAATTTGGGGGAAAACATGAACATCAAAAACAGGGGAAAGAAACAGTAACAGAGGTTGAATCACTAGCAGAGGATTTCATTCAGTTTGAAAAGAAGGAAGATTCAAATTGTGAGAAACCAAAACAAGATCTTGAATTCTTCTTAGATTACAGTGGGAACCAGTTGGTACCAGTTGAATCGATCGATGAAGATCAAGAATTCGGGGATTTTCAGAAAGCTCCAGTTATTTCAGAAGCAGAAATCGAAATAGTGACTGAAGAATTGTTGAAGGAGAATCAAGAAACAGAATCTGTTCTTCAGGATTCAGCAGGGGAATCGCTTTCTGTAACAGAAATAACAGAGAGTCCATCGAAATTCGCAGAATTAGATTCAATGGAATTTGAAGAAACTGAAAATTCTCTTGTTTTTCATGTAAATTCAATTGGTAATCATGATGAAAATGCTTCAATTTCTGAACCAACTCAAACTTCATCGGCTGCAAAAGAGCCTCAAGAAACAGAGGGGGATGATTCAGGTATTAATCGTGTAACCGTTTATTTTGTTGTTTTTTTGATAATTTTTAGTGTTAATCTTGTTTAAACAATTGAAAAATATGCAGAAAATGAAGAAGCAGAGGTTTCCATTGGAACAGAGATACCAGTATTGGATTTATGTGATGAGATGAAAGCTCAAGATAATTTCAATTTGTATTCGTTATCGCGTGAAGAACCTTCAACGAGTTCTCATGAATTGGATCTCAATATTGAATATGGTAATCTTTCAGTTTGCTATAATGTTGTTTTTATGATTTATCAATCTTCAATTCATGAAAATGAGCCTATGTAACAGGTTCGGAAGAAGCTGGAGAAGATGAAAAAACAGAGGAATTGAGCTTGAATCAACTAGAGGATGCAATGTTGATGATTGAAAGAAATGGATCAATTGTAGATGAATCTGTTGAAGGGTGTGAAATGGAAGGTGGAGATTCGATTAACACGATCGAGAAGCTCAAATCGGCGTTGAGAGCCAAGAGGAAGGTGTTACAAGCATTGTATACCGAGTTGGAAGAAGAGAGAAGTGCTTCTGCGGTTGCCGCTAGCGAGACGATGGCTATGATAAACCGTCTTCAAGAAGAGAAAGCCGCGATGCAAATGGAGGCGTTGCATTATCAACGAATGATGGAAGAACAAGCGGAATATGATCAAGAAGCTTTACAACTTTTGAATGAACTTATGGTGAAGAAAGAGAAGGAACTGGAAGTATATCGAAAGAAAGTGTTGGAGTATGAGTCGAAGGAGAGGATGAGGTTTTCGACGAGTAGTGTGAAAACTGGCACATGTTCGGGTTCATGTAGCCATTCCGAGGATGGGGATGGAGTATGGGTTGATCTGAAACACGAGCCGAAAGAAGAGGGAATCCCTAATGGGAATCAGGAAAGTCAGAATCAGAATACCCCCGTTGACACCATACTGAGTGTCGATTTATCGTTTGTAGACTTTGAGGACGAGAGGTTGTCGATTCTCGACCAACTTAAGGTTTTAGAAGAAAAGCTTGTCACTTTGAGCGACGAAGAAGATCGACATTTTGGCGAGCTAAGGCAAGTAGAGGATAACTATGAAGAGAATGGAAAACATCTAAGTGGGGATTATAGTTACAACGGTCAAGAAGTTAACGGTATCACAAACGGATATTCAAACGACTCAAACGAGATACATTACCAAGATCGAACAAGAAAGAGGCATTTTCCTCTTTCTGGTGCGCTTGAAATCGCGAGTGATGATGGCTTGATCACGTCAAATGGAAATGGAAACGGATTCCATTCCGATAAGGCAGAAAACGTCGCGATCATAAGGTTTGAGCTACAAAAGAAGAGAATCGACATAGAAGAGGAAGTTGATCAACTTTATGTGAGGTTACAAGCACTCGAAGCGGATAGAGAGTTCCTAAAACACTGCATTGGATCGTTAAAGAAAGGAGACAAAGGAATGAAGCTTCTTCAAGAAATTTTACAACATCTACGCGATCTTAGAAACATTGATCTTCGATCAAAAAGTTTTAGTGATGGGACTTTAGTATGATCGTCTACAACGCTCTCTAAGGTATAACCATAAACAACTTTCTTTTTCTCATTTAAAATTCTCATTTGACAAACATTTTTTTGACTTGATATTAAACATATCAAGTTAATTAATCATATTATTCTGAATTCTCAAGTAACATTGTATTTTATCTCAGGTCTATTATGTTAATTTTCTACCTCATGTTTTTGGCCCATTGTATAGGTGAAAATGGTGACTTTGGCTTAAAGATGTTGAGAGAGAGTCCATCAACTAAATGAGGTGGTCATATTTGGATGGCTAAACTACCAAACTTTTGACCACTTATTGGTTTGGTTTAATTCTTTTCATTATATTGTATTTCAAGTAACCTATTTTTAAAGCTAGCATTAAATTTGAATTAATATACAATAATTAATACTCCATGTACATGTTAGAAAAGCATTATTTTTCTGATTGTAATTATATGTTTTGAAGCGAAAATATTATAAAAGCCCAAATTTTCTTGAGAGTTAGGAGCAAGTTCATCCATCCCTTTTGAGGGGAAAAGGTGGGTGGTGAGTGCATGTGATTTTTCTTTGTAGGGAGTTAGGTGTAGGATTTTATTTTTATTTCTTTTGTTTATTTTAGCATCTTTTTATATATTTTTTATAAATTTGTTTGGATATTAAGAAAGGGAAGGGGCCCTATTCTTGAACACAAGTGTAATTTGTAAGTATGTAAAATGCTATTTTGTTTAGATTAAAGTGTTGTGTGTAATCATTTATTGTTTTTATTTATTTGCCATGGACTCGTGCATATGGTATGTCGTTGATTAACAAATAATTAAATAATTTAAAATAAAGTGGTATGTGGTATTTGAGGGAATGAATGATATTACATCACCTCTTTTGGGCTTCTTGCATTTTACTTTAGTCAGGTTAGACTAATTGGGCTAGTGGACTTCTCGAAAAGAAGAACGTCTATTGAGCCCAAATGGAAATGTGATGTGTAAATGTCTAATAACTAATTAAAGTTTAGGTGATGGTAAGAAACTAAGAACCAAGGACTCTATCGATTTAAATTAAAAATTATCATGTCAAATGATATGCGTTACATAATATAACCGTAATCGATGTTATGAAGATGGCATACGCAAAAAGAGCCTCGCACGGTAAATCTAAGAGACTAAATATGAGGCAAACACCTAGTTAAAGTCCAATCAAATGGCTTAACTTGTTGGAACACTCAAGGAGAGGGTTAGAAGAATGATTTATCCTTCTAAACTAATGCTTAAGAATAGGGTTATTCACAAGCTGATCAGTCGAGTTCGAGTTGAGCGAAGTTTAACTTGGGCTTAAGCTCAAAAATATATGAGTCAGCTCCGGGCTTGACCAACCAACCCATTTCTTCTTCGATAAGAAATCGAAGAAGAAGACTAGAAATATAAGTAGAAGCTTGTCGATAGCAAAGACGGAAAAATAAAATAGTGCTTTGCAAAATAAGTAACTAAGTGTAAAGAGAGAATCATAGGTTACTTAGTTGGTTTTTTTATATGGGCTCATTTATGAGTGGCTGGACCTTATTATGTGAACTTAATATTTATGATTTTTTAAAATTTATTCGAGTGTGCTTATATCAGCTCGAACCAAATTAGCTTGATTGTTCTAGATTGATTTTTTACTCAAACTATTTTTAAGAAAGTTTTAAGTCACGGGTTATTTTAATAGCAATTTGATATTAGTTACAAGAGTTAGCATATAAAACATTAAAAAATCTATGAATTCGTGCCAAGTGTGGCCTCAAAGAAGACAATAATAGTGTATGCATGATGACCGTGCGCATAAATACGCTTGAAGTACTAAAGAAGTGATTTCGTTCCCTTGATAAAACTATAAAGACGCCATGAACTTATCATACGTATAATCAAACTTATAATAATTATGGCCTAGGTAAAGATGCTTAAAGATTATATAGACTAAATTCCTAGGGATCAATCCAATTTACTACCGATTTTAAGTATAATCGTAAACCAAACCATCGAGTACTGTTTGAAAATTACTAAATCAGATTGACTGAAAAGAAACTAAAAGACTTTATTATCAAACTGATAATTAGATTACATGATTTTAGGGTTTAAATCAAACTATAAAGACACCTAACTAGAACAAAAACACATGGGCATGGGTGGCAGGAATGCAGGATGTTAAGGGTAGTTCTTGATAAAACCTTTCAAAGCACACTAAAATTTTAGAGTAAAGTATGAAAAAAGATGCCTAATTTTATTGTAGTTATTAAAATTGCTTTTAAGAATCAAATTGGAACGGTTGGTAGGATTGAAAGCCAACCATAGAACCGGTTTGATTATGTCTATTTGGGTTGTTTACACTTGTCCACCAGACCAATGAACTGGGTGAACCAGACTATGTGGTTGGATCGCATTTTAAGCTTCCTTTTTTATTTTTTAATTGTAAAACTCATTTTTATATTAAATTGTAAATTTACGTAAACACATATTTTATTTTCATATTTTGTTGCATGCATAAATATTTTAACTTTATATTAGTTATAACATTATCCAGTTCTATTAGTTGGACTAGTGGACCGCTAAGATGATTGGTTTGCTTCTCGGTATGGTTCTGAATATACTGATTATAAGTAGAATTCCAAACATTATTTTTTCTTTTTTTTTAAATAATTTAACTATAAATTTTATGTTTAATGTTTTTTATTAATATGCGATATTCTCTTTGTATCAAAATTAATAAAATACTTTTCGTCTTACAAGAACTTCTGTAATATTCTTACACTAGCTTTAGTAACCCGTGAGTTACACGAGTTGAATAAATAAAATATTAATATAATAAAATTTATTAATTATAAAATGATATTATAAGATATGATATGAATAAAATTACATATAAAAATAAATATAAGTAATAAAACAATGATATCAATTTTTTAAAATTTTGTTTATTAATCTTTTTTTCAAAAAAATAAACATTTTGATCTAAAACAAACCGTATAAAATATCATTTTTAAATATTTCCTTATTATAACTCTCAATTTTAATTATTTTTGGTTTTAAAAAACTGACTTTTTAAAGATACCAATTTTAAAATATTTTATTTTTTTTAAAAGTTTTATGCTTCAGAAATATTATTATTTTATAAAAAGTTATTTATTTAAAAATAACATTAATAAATAGATATCTTTCTTAATTTATTAAATCTAAAAAATGTTAACTTAATATTATTAGTAATTCAGATAATTATTTAATATGAGAGAAATGCATAAACGTTTTGGTGAGGATAATTGTAATGTTGACATGTGTTATCTCAAAGACTCTTTTATTAGAGTATGAAGATGAAGATGAAGATTTTCATACTAATTTAGGTTTGATGTTATTTTATTAACATACAAATTTCTCTTTGTTTCAGAAATAATAAAATAATTTAGGTAATATTCTTATATGTACGTACTAATTGGGGTATGATGTTCTTTTATAAATATACAACTTTCTCTTTATATCAGAATTAATTAATAAAATACTTTTCCGTCTCACAAAAACATCAATAGTATTTTTACATTTTCATACTAAAAAAAAATAAATTCTTTAACTTTATGTTTTATGGGGGCATCATAAACATTGTGGACGGTATGCCAACCCTAAGACGTATTTTTAGAAAACTATTGACCACGTCTTATCTTGCTGGTTCCATAATATACTATTAATAGAATATTATTTAATACAATAAACTAGAATATTTTTAGAAAAATAATGGCATCGTTTAGTGGGTGCAATATCAAGTTATGACTGCGTTTGGTTCAAGACAAAAAGAAGGAAGAAAAAGTCAACAAAAACGCGACAGACGTGGGAAAAGATAACGAAATATTTCATTGTATTTTGTTTGTTTTCTATTGTAACGAAAATATTTTAGCATCTATGTGCGGC
Source organism: Flaveria trinervia (assembly GCA_025506515.1). Lineage (NCBI taxonomy): Eukaryota > Viridiplantae > Streptophyta > Magnoliopsida > Asterales > Asteraceae > Flaveria > Flaveria trinervia. The sequence continues at coordinate 85,686,207 of CM046441.1, read as the reverse complement.
AATATTATTCATGTACTAGAAAAGTAAACGACATCAGCGTTATAAAACATTAGAATACAGTGAAAATTGAAAAGCAGTTTATGTTTTTAATATATAGCGAAGGAAAAAAACACAAATATAATAAAAGAAACCTGAAATATTTAGGATGAATATATAGATACAGAATTATGTATGAGATTAATTTTAAAAAATTTTTGGTTTAGGACCGACGTAGTTTTAAGTGGCCAAGTTGATTAACCGAAACCGTCAAACACATGTTTACCCATATCAAAATTGAATATTACAATATACTGTATAATTTGAGAAATCTAATAATTAGTATTTTAAATATGTTAGCAACCTAAAAGTATAAAAAAATATAAAGTTATTAGAAGTGTAGTAAAGTTATTTTTTTCTATAAGTTTAACATTTGGTTTCAAATAATAGAAATCCTAACTACTCTTTCTCGTTAAATTTATTTGGTATGTTTTTCAATAGTATATTTTGCTCGACAATTATCATTTGATATCTTTTGACAATGTCATATACGTGTTTAGATAAATTAGTAAAAAGAAAGTATTTTAACAAGCTTGGATTTTTAAGTTATACATGTAGATTCTATATGGGTCCGGTATTATAATTCGAAGATCTTAAATGGTCAACTCTTTAGCTTCAACATGTTGGTCGCATTATTGGATTTCCACCATTATTGGGATATAAAAACACACAAATTTAAACATGCAAACAATCACAATTCACAACAATTCACAGATTATTTTCGTTTTTTCTTCTTTCTAGTTAGTAACCAACATGATCAAAATCAGGAACTTTTGCCGCGAGCTCATCAAACCTTGTGACTCTAAATCCACAGGTAAAATCTTGAATACCCATTTGAAGATTGAATTAAAGTTTGCATTTTTACTTGTTTTCTTAACAGGATTTTGATTAAATTGTTGTCTCATGTGCTAAACATCAGAAGATTTGGAGAAGGTTGATTTACCTCAAGAACAGAGGATTTTCACATTTCAAACCCTAATTTATGCTACAAACAATTTGGAAAATAAGCTTGGACAAGGGGGTTTTGGCCCTGTTTTCAAGGTTCGATCCAAAAGGCTTTGTCTTCTTTATTATTATTATTAGTTGAATTCATAATTGAAGATGAGCATTTGATGCATAAAACAGAGCATGAAAACAAATGAATTGTGTTGTTTAGTGTTCCAACTTCCTGTTTAACTTCAATGATAATTAATTTATTATAAAGATTTGGGACTTTCAGGATGATGATGATGATGATGATGATTAATCTTTGATTAATCTAGTGAATTAGGGGCATCATAATAATCCAATTTCGAATCGAACTTCAAGAACTAAGAATATCAGTCAATTTTACGATTATGGAGTGATCAATCGTTTGATTATTGTAATGAATTTGTTGTTTTTATGTGCAGGGGAAGTTGGAGGATGGGAGGGAGATTGCTGTGAAGAAACTTTCAGAGACCTCAAAACAGGGGAAAAGAGAATTCACAAATGAAGCAAAGTTATTGGCTTGCATACAACATCGCAATGTTGTGAGTTTGTTGGGATATTGTGCATTCCCAGAGAAGCTTTTGGTGTATGAATATGTTGTTAATGAGAGCCTTGATAAGCTTCTTTTCAGTATGTTCTCTTCTTCTTCATCAACCGTCTCCATCTAAGCATGTTTAACTGTATTACTTTCCTCTCATCTATAACCAATACGTTGTTGTGGAAGTGCTATATGCTTATCTTTATTTTTATTTTGTATTGTTTTAGAATCTGCAGAGAGGGATGTACTCAACTGGAAAAGAAGATATTCCATAATTGTTGGTGTAGCGCAAGGTTTAGTTTATCTTCATGAAGACTCGCATGATCGTATCATTCACAGAGATATAAAGGCAAGCAATATATTGCTAGATAATAAATGGAGGCCCAAGATCGCGGATTTTGGCATGGCCCGACTCTACCCTGAAGATGCCACTCATGTTAACACGCGTGTAGCTGGTACAAAGTACGTACTCCCAACTCTATTTTTAAGTTTCTTAAACTTGATAACTTTATAAAGCTGATGATTTTCAGAAAATATTTGCATCAATGCACATTCCGAAGCTAAAATATGCACTTTAGGATTTTAGAACTGAAAATCAAGATACACACACACTTTGATGAGATATCAGTGACTTTCAACATTCAAGATTGATGTTAATTTTATTATTATTGTTTAAAACAAACCGAAACCCGAGCTTATTTGTTTTATAAGACCAATTCAAAGTCTATGAGGGATCAAAGTTGTAATATATATTTATTTACGTTTACTTATTTTTTAAATACAGTGGATATATGGCGCCGGAGTATATGATGCATGGTAATTTATCTGTAAAGGCAGATGTATATAGTTATGGTGTGGTGGTTCTAGAGCTCATTAGTGGTCACAAGAACTCTACATTCAACCTTGATCCAGAGTGTCAAAATCTACTAGATTGGGTAAGAATTCCTTCTGTTTTATGTATACTATGACTTTTGAAGTCAAATTTAATAAATATCAAACACAACCATATACAGTTTATTTCAAAAAAACTGACTTCAATTAATCTGTTTTAGTTATCTTGTAAAAAGCCTATTTCAGCTGTTACATTTTTCGTTCACTAGTGCTGATAAGTGGGTCATATTGTAACTCAAAACCGGGTCAGTTTGAGTTTCAAAGTCAACTGCTATAATTTCTTGATTTGCATCTTAAACAGCAAGATTTTTGCAGGTGTATAAGCTATATGAGAAGGGAAACAGTGCAGAAATTATGGATCCAGCGCTAGCCACGTCAGCGGACCTTGATCAGGTGGCAACTTGCATACAAATCGGATTACTATGCACCCAATCTGACCCCAAGCTACGACCCACCATGCGCCAGGTGCTGCTGATGCTATCCAAGAAAAGGGGGCAACTTGACCAACCAACCAAGCCAGGGTTCCAGGGTGTTAAAACCAGAAGACCGAGTAGAGTTGCTGGTTCATCATCTTCAACACCGAATTCCAACAATACAGATTCTCGGTCTTCTGGATCCACCAACACTGCAACCATGCGTGCTGGTGGTACCACTAGCATGCGAGTTTCATCGTCAAATGGTCATCATAATCATCCAACTAGTTCAAGTTTGCAAGTTCAGCATCAGATCTTTATGGCAAGCGACCGTTGAAGGGTGTAGACAGTAGACAGTAGACTAAAGAGTGATGTTTATAGATTAGTTGATTGTTGAAGTTTATTTAAATTTTTGTACAAAGTGACTCAAAGAATAAATTATAGAAAAAAAGGATGTGTAATGGTCTAATGGAGAGATAAGTTTTGAGTTTTACAGATGCATGAAACGTCAATGATCGTAGACTGTAGAGAGCGATGAAGAAGATAAGAAAGCAACATGAGGAAGTGTGGGGCCATGGGTTATATCTTTTTATTGTGTGTGTGTTTAGCATGCGTTTATGGTAGTCGGAGAGTTGACTGATGTAGTTTGTGATAGCCGGAGAGTTGACTGATGTAGTTTGTGATAGCCGGAGAGTTGACTGATGTAGTTTGTGATAGCCGGAGAGTTGACTGATGTAGTTTGTGATAGCTGGAGAGTTGACAAGTGTTTGTTACGATGAAAGAGATGACCAGAGGTGTTTGTGGTTGTCAACAGATGTGTGAGTGATGGTGACATACTGACATAAAACTATACAAGGTTGCCAAAGAGTAAATAGAGGTGTTAAGAATTTTAAAAAATGAACACTAGAGATTGACACATACTATAAGAATCATTCATGTTACATTTGAGTGAATAATAGAAACCACCATTGTACTTTCTTAAAGTCAGAGATTAAACGTATAATATGAGTAAATGATAGAGACTATTTATGCAATTAACTAAAATTCTAACTTAATTCTCGTTCTTTTGTTTTTTCTTAGACGATAAACCCACCGCGACATACATTTCAGCATCCATTTCATCGGTAGCAGATTTTCTTTTGCCAAACTCCTTTGCCTTGTTCTACAAAATTCAACAATTCTGTCACATAAAAGTATTCATAGGTCTCTACTTACATTTGGTTTTTTTAATTACAATTGAATCACTAACGGGTCACTAACCATCCGATCATCTTCATTATTCGAGTATACAATCTGAGATCACCTTTAGAAGAAAATTCACTATAAGTGAGAGAAAACCCTTGACCCAATCTGAAATTATTTTTTGTCACATATGAGACTTAAACTTTAAAACTTAAGTTCACAAAACTTTAAAAAATAAGGATCACTGATGAGGTCAGTTACATAACTTCAAGTTTTTTAATTTTCGCATAACTTCACGGTTTCTCAGAAACTCCCTCTTATGTTATGTATTATAATCATATAGACTTTAAGAAATAAAACTATATACCCCCTGTACCATATCTTCATATACTTTCATTTATATAGAATTTAAGAAATAAATCAGCCACGTTACACATACATACACACACATGCCACCTATATCTAACAGAGAACCAATGAGCATGCTCATAACAAGGCAATATCTAACAAGTTTAATTTTAAATACTAATTCAAATAAAAAACAATAATACAGTACAAACTCAAAATAGTATGTTTAGAGAAATAATAAAACTAATGAAAGACAAGTTTAAAAAATATTTTCTTGAGTTACCACCTGATTTTACTTGTGCCGCTGCTTTAAATCCTTTTTTAAATGTTGCGAGGATAGAATGTTTAATAGACGAGATAAATGACAATTTGGATATATATAACGAAAACCCCAATTTTTCAACCGAGGCAAAAGAAGTTTTTAATAAAAGTTTGAAAATTATTTATAATTTTTATTTAAATAAATATGGGCCTAACGTAAATATAACTACGCCAAGAGAATCAACCTCAAGTGCTAGTACCTCGTTTAAAGACCCCGTTATGACTATGTTGAATGTTGTTCGGGATGTGACGGCTAAACGTTAAAGGGGTAACGCCCCAACAAGCGCACTTGATATGTATAGTACGACGAATTTTATTTCAGCTATGAGTACTCAAGATTATCATGCATTTGATATTTTGGCTTGGTGGAAAGGAAAGGAATCCCAATTTTCAATTTTTCCGCTATGGCCCGTGATTTACGGTAGCGTCCAAGCTTCTACGGTAGCTTCGGAGTCTGCGTTTTCTCTTAGTAGCAGGGTAATATCATTATGGAGAACAAGATTAACTCCGGAAGCGGTGGAGATGTGTATTTGTTTAAAAGACCACTTAAACGCGATGGATCGTATACAAGACAAAACAAATCATGAAGACGAAATTGCAATCGAATCTAAAGTACACGATGAAGAGGTAGAAGAAGGAGTATCTTCTGGTATATCCGACGAAGAATTAGCATTTGATGAAGCCTCTCGAAGAAAATAGTCGATTAGTTAAATAAAAATTTTATATTATTTTTTATTGATTCGTTAATGTATTTTTTAAGTTGTTTTAATAAATAAATAATAAATTAATGAGGTATAGATGTTTTTTTAATGTTGTTATAATAATAATAGTAATAATAATAATAATAATAATATAATAATAATAATAATTGTAATAATAATAATAATAATATAATAATAATAATAAAAACCCGGTTGTACCCAGTTTTAGACCCGACCCGGTCCGGACCCGACCCTAACCGGGTGGGCCGGTAGGGTTTTAAGGGTGACCAACCGACCCGTACCCGAACCCGGGTTCATCAATACACGGGTCCTAAAAAAACCGGCCGGCCCGTACCCGGTTTTGGGTCCGGCCCAATACCCGGTTTGTCCATCTCTATCTCGGGCTACGGTACTTCTCGCAACTGATAAGCCCACAAACAGTGTTTATAGTTTTATACTTTGCAATATTGGCCCATAAGCCCACGCACTTGTTTTACGAAGTATGTCCATTGTCCAACAAAACTTCCTTGAAAATTAAGTTTTCTTGTTTTGTTATTCGAGCCATTCAAACTAGCTTTATACTTAGTCGAGTGGTCGGGTATTTTAATAACATAACAACAACTGTTTTTGTTTTTTACACATTCTAAACAAAAATGATACTTGTTTAAGATCAACGTAAGACTTGTCTAACTTATTAGTCACTAAAAGAAACAACAATGCAATTTATAGAAAACAAAATGTCAAAAAAATATCATTTGATAAAGATGTTGCCGGTGAGCTTAATACAACACCTTTCATTGAAATGGAAATAAAGAGTTATAAGCTCTATCAAACACTAGTTAGTTATTTTGATCTTAAAGTGTCAAAGTACTAATATTGAATGAATGACTGAATTTGATATAATCTCATACTAAACAAGTTCCAACCCATTCACTTGTGAATTGATAAAATTGGGTTGTCTTTTATCTCAATTATTAACATACTCACGCATTACGACGAATATTTCACATATGTATATAATCAAATACATTGTCTAAGTGTCTATAATTACAACAAAAGAGAGTATAATAGTTTTTAGTTATAGTTGGAGTTTCACTCCACTAATCGTCGACTTCTATTGCTCTGGGAGTTATTGGATTCTTCCTTAATATTCTGCGATGTCTTGTTCGTTTCACACAGGCCCTTGCTTATAGTTTTCAACCAAGGACGCATATGGTCATACGTTTTGTATCCTTTACATCTTTACGGCCCATCTGTGTGCATACTGCATACGGGTTCTCTATGTATTTCGACTTTAACTTAAAGTTTTGGTCCCACATCTTTTTATTCCATTTGATTCATAGCTAAAACTTCATCAAACAACATGGATTAGTACACTTAAACACACATTTTGCAAAAAAAAAGATCTATAAATTATAGGTTATTTAAGTATGAAACACATGTATAATAACTTGTACATCATGTCCGCATATTGCTTAGTTTTCAGATTTATTATCAACTAGGTTATAACCCGTGTAATACACAGGTTGGATATAAGATATGATTAAACAATTATTAATAAAAAGTTAGAAACTATAAAAAACTATTTTGATATAAGATATGATTAAAAATATGTATAAATAAATAGTTTAGTTAAAAATATTGCTTTATAAGCTATTTTGATATACGTTGTCGTTTTTTATATATATCTTGTTTAAAAACTCCAGTTTTAATTATTTTTTTAATTTTTCGTTTAAAAAACTAGTTTAATATATAACTTTTATTTTCTTAAAAAGATGGTTTTAAAATGTTTTATATTTTAAAAAGGTTTATTGTTTTCTAAAAAAACCTATAGTTTTATAATTTTGTCTATAAAAAAGAGTAATTTTTTAAATATGTAATTTATATTTAATAAAGAAATATGTTTATTAGAATTATTGATTTAAAAAATGTTTTTTTTAAATCAAAGAGAGAAATTAAAAAGTTAGTTACTTTTACTTTTTAAAAATGAATAGGTGGGAAAATGAATGGAAAATAAATGTAATGATTACACATATCTTTATATATTCATTTATTATAATATTATAATTAAAATAAGATTAAGTTATCCACTAGTTGTAAGAAGGCGAATTCTTTTCATAATACAACTAGATTTAAATCTTGTAAAAATAATTTAGAGTAGTATAATTTCATAGCAAGAAATGTTTATCACTGTGATTTATTTTTTTAAAATTTTTTTTTAATCGTTGTTCGTTAAATTTTTTTTTATCTTTTCACATGTGATTTATTTACTCTATTAAATACCTTCCACTGTATTCCTATTCATCATCATCTTCTTTCTTCTTCCCATATTATCTTCACCGTCAAGAAAACCGCCATGGCTACACAAGAACTTTCTCCTACCCACTACCCCGAGGTTAAAACCCTAATCCTCTGTCTCATGTTTCTTCACAATTCTCTGCTTATTTCTCAAATGCCAACTGGGTTCCTTAATTCTTCAACAATCTTCCTAAATTTAACCTTACAAAACCAAATTTCACCTAAAATTTCAACCTTTATCAATTAAATTCTGTTTTATACCCTAAAGCTAATCTTAACTTCGTTAAACCTCTGTTTTTCATCTACTCAATCTGTAAAATGCAGCATTTTGCTCTGATTTCGGTGAAATTAAGCTTCGTGTCATTAATCTATGCATCTAATCCTCTTTAATTTTGCTTATATCAGTTAATATTCTCTGCTATCAAAGCAATAGACGAAAAGAACGGAGCCAACAAATCATCTATCTCAAAACACATGGAAACAAACTCCGGCGACCTTCCGGCGGCACACGCAACCCTCCTTTCCCACCACCTGAACAAGATGAAGGCCGCCGGAGAACTCATCATGGTCAAGAACAACTACGTTAAGCCCGACGGCTCCGCCCCTCGCCGCCGCGGCCGCGGCCGCCCACCGAAGGCGAAGGAGGGTGGGTTGCCGGAGACTGCCGTCGTGTCTCCGGCGAAGACGAGAGGCCGTCCGCAGAAAGCGAAGGAGTCTCCTGCTCCGGCGACTGTAAGTGGCCGGAAACGTAAACGTCCGGCGAAGGTACTGAGGTCTATTGCCGAAGCTCCGCCGGTGCCGGCGCCGGCGAGTGGTGGACGGAGGGGAAGAGGACGACCGCCTAAGGTGAAAGCACCGCTAGCTGCTCCGTGGGGGCTTGATTGTAATAAAGTGTATGTTTAGGGTCTTTAGTGCTAATTGTTATGGTTTTTCTTTTTCTTTTTCTTTTTCTTTTTTAATGGATGGATGTTAACTTGGTGGTGACTGCACCTCTGTAATTGGCTAGGTAAAATCTGAATTTTTAATGTAAAACGGTTGTGAAAATTTGTGTTTGATTACATCTAGTTACTCCAAACTTATGGGTTACATTATAAGGTTGTGTATTTATTTTATTTTATTAAATATTTAAATGACTGTCAGAAATGATATAGTAAACGAGTGGACTCTCGTGTTGTTTATTTTCTTTGCCTAGCGTTAACAAATTGTATGATGAAAGGCGATACACTCATGAACAAGACTCGAGTCGAGTATTGCTTGTAAGATTCATGTATGTTTGTGTTAGTGTTCATAGATACATGAAGTTTAGACACTATACACAGATTGTAGATTAGTATTAAGATATCATTGTTATTTAAGCATATTGAGAGGATTTAAACGTATAAGATCATTGTTATTTGTCTTTAATTCATAGGATCAACTATGTTACTGTTGTTGTGGGACACTTGATGTCACTTCTTATGCATAGATTTTTTTGATAACAACACGGAAAATGATGGGGCATACGTCCAGTTCAGTGCTCGTTTATAAAATTTCGAGGCTTTTGCCCTCTTGGAAGAATTTAAAAACTGCACTTTGAGGTTTACAAGAGATGGTCAAAGTTTGCATAACTTTATGTGAACTCATTCCAACCAACATGGATTTTCTTGCTATAATTATATCTTCTTCGTACTACTCGTGCCTAGTAGGGTTTATGAATTTCCAAAAAAAAACATACACAATACATAATAGGGGATGGTGATCGATTGTTGTATTTACCCTCTATTATCACCATTAGGACATTTTCAACAATTTAGTAGTTGTTGAATCATAAGTGATCATCTTTTGTTGGATCAATATGTTTAGATTATTTTTACCTTATTTATATTAACTATCCATGTTAACGATATAATATTTCATTTATATTCTAACATGTGTACTTGTAATGCATTTTTTTATGATGATGTTGGTGTAGAATATTAGAATCAGACATATTTTATTGGAATTAATTACAAAATAGATGTGTGATCATGATATCACATAACTCGTGATTATATTGTTATTGGCTTTTGATATGCCTATAGAGATATCTCATACCTCGAAAAATATCTATTTTCATGATTCTTTTTTAATATAACACACCATAAAAGCAATAAATTAATGAAGCATTAAGTAGAAATTGTTAGTGAATCCAATATGATTTCAAAAGAAAAAGAAGTTGATAAACATGTTCTATTTTTAGTTTTTATTAAATTATTTTGTTTAATATTCACAAATGAAGTCATTATATATCTCATGCTCCATATGTTGATATTCTTCTTGTTCCAAATGATTTAATTAAAGTTTTGAAAATAAAGTAACCACTTTATAAAAGGTAAAGGTATTTAAAGTATAACTTATAATATCTTTTGAATTTGAATATATTATAAAGAAAAAAATAACCAAAAAGGATTTGTGTTGTCTATATATGCGTGAGAAACACAAAAATGGATGTCTTTTAGGGCTCATCTTTCTTTCACAATTTTAGAAACTCCTTTTTACGAAAATCTAAAAAAACTTGAAGACTTAAAACCCAAAATAAAAAATACTCTATATATTTGAATTAACTTTATTTTAACGGTCAGAATTTATTATAAAGAAAGCTCGCAAGAGTTGAGAAGATACAACAGCAAAGCCCATCAATGTTGCACACTCCCTTTATTTTTTGGGAAAATTCGTAAAATGTCAATTTTTCTCATTTTTTAATGTCTTATTTAAAAAATATTTCTTAAACTGTCTATTCTAGAAAACACGCCAACGCCTCTTAAATGTTTTTTTTACATTCTAAACTTAAATTTGTTACGGAGTTTTTTTAGATAAATATTAATGATAGTTAATCTTATGTTACAATAAAGTCGAATGCCCACATTGTGGAGGTGGACGCCCACATTGTGGAGGTGGACGCCCACATTATGGAGGTTCCTACATGCTTATATTGAATAAGAAAACTAGGTTTTGTTAAAGGACATACGTGCGATTTAAATTTTAAAGTGATCTGTTATACAGGTCTTCACATCTGGAGGGGATATTTTGAAAAGAATTTTTTCGTGAGAGCATTTTGAAGATAATAGAAGGTGAAAATAACATTTTAAGAAATTTCCCTTAATTTTAACTTACAAATAGAAAGTAGATTTGATGTAATTCAAAACCTTCTAACTCAAAATTTATCAAACTCGCTTCTAACTCAAAATTTATCAAACTCGCTAAAACCTGTGTTTTTTCCTCCTATTTATTATCATGATCAAAGGTGATTCTTAATTCATTTACCACAAAAAGAGGTTTTTTTTTTACTTTTGTATGATTCACTAATTTAAATTTTATTGAATGAAAAAATAAAAACTTTATAAATACTTCACTATAAATTAAATATCTAACCCAAATGCGAAAAGAATATTGTCTAATGTCTAATTGTTAAAATTTAAAATTCACGAAAAAGAAAACAGCATTAACAAAATACTTTTATTGTTGTTGAGCATCCGAATTTATTTCCATATCTTTTCAAATCATTTACAAATATGAAATGTAAAGTTTAAAAGATTCTTTTAGGAATGCTGTTTTTTTTCGCTTTCTTACTCTTTAACTTTTACTTTGGCTAGAGTGAACATGAAAAACAATGGAAAAAAAGCAAAAAGATGGGTGTTACCATGGAAAGATTTAAACCAAAAAAAATTATATCTATGTCCATAAATATCATTACACAGATTGATTTCATTGTTTTTGTGTAAAAAGTATTTTTCCATTTGAATTAAAAGTTATTTCGAGATATACAACAATTCAACATCATACTATCTAATGAAACTTCAAATATGAAAATGTTGAAAACATCATACTATATTACTTTAAAAAAACAATTGTTTTGGCATAAACTAAATATTAAAAAGAGTAAAATGGACGTTTCATTTAATTGTCATTTTAATTCATTTGTTTTGTCATTTCAACGTCATAGTTAACCAAATGCCGACATTTCCATTTACTCTACTAAACACCAGTAAAAACTTTCATTATAATTTAGGGTATTTTAGTTTTTTTACAACATTATAATAGTCCAATTTAAACCAATTAATCAATTAATATCCAATTAAAACTAATAAACATGTGAAGCGACTAGAGACCGGCTGATAAACCCTTAATCAAAGCATATGGTATGCCCCATAGTTTTTATTTGAAAAATTACATGTTGTGCTCACCTTGAGATGGACACCTTCTTTAGTATATAACAAAAGTGTTTTATTTCTCTTTGATATCCAATTTTGATAATAAGTAAAATAACATTATTGATTTAGAACCAAAAACAATGGTTTTCTCTAACTTAATTTTTCTCCGTTCTTTCCCACCCAAATTTGTGACACTTAGGTGTAAAACTAAAAAGAATCACAATATCCTTATGAACTTATAGAAGTCACTCTCCATCATCTCAAACGTTAAAACTAAATCAAAACTACAAAAATAAAGCAATACTCCATACTTTTATTTATAACCAAATTATATTTTTAAGAGATTTTGAAAATACATGTTAGGCAAGTGATTGCTTTAATTAAAAGCTCATAATTCTACATTATTTCCTTTCGGAATTGTCATGGTTAAAAGTTAAAAGCTAATAAATTGTATGAACTATTTTACTTTCAAACCATGTTCAAATGTAACGAACAAAATGGCCCACGTACGTTTCGCAGTGAAATTTAATTTACGTTATTAAAAGAAACATTGTTAAAGTGTTACACCGTGTTGTTTGAAAATTGGAGCGCAAATAAAAAGAACATGTTGCGACAATATATTACGGAAACACCGAAAGAAAAGGAAAAAAACGTTATTTCATTGTAAAAATGCGTGTTAAAAATATGAAAGCAAACATTAAAAATCTTTAGTTGCAATAATAAAGTGCCAAACATCCTTGCAGATTAAGTACGCTATTCCTTAGTTAACCCAATCATTGACTTGGTACACAAATATTTGCAGAGTAGAAGTTTCGGGTCAACATGACCCTTTATGACACATTAGTAAACCTGTTTTGTCATTTCTAAAAGAAACATAGACGTGGTATCTTTTCATCGCAAGTTGAGGTTGGTCCCAAGCTATCAAAGATGCAATAGTACATGCCACTAGGATCACCACTTTCTTTCATACAAAAAAAGTTATCAAAACCTTTTGTTCAGTTCTTAATAATACAATTCGTTCGTTTCGTAAAAGTAGGCTGTCGTTAGCTGACTAAATTAAAGGTCTTGCAAACATGTGTCTGTCATCGTTAGACGAATAATGTATGTACAACTTTGAAGTAGTTTACAAGTCAAGTTTTTTTATTGCGTTGACATTACAGCTATGACTTACTAATATGGTTGGTTAAGGAAGCTTTGTGGGTCTCCATCCAAGGATTATTATTAGTTGGATTAAAACATGATGGATGTTGATATTGCAACTTTATGTCCAATATGTGGGCTCAAGAAGCGAACATTATGACTAAATGGTATCCACAAATTAAGGGCTAAGACACTAATGAGAAATGGTAAAATTGATCTTTTTAACCTTTTGAGGGCCCATCTTAAGGCCCAAATCGGGTCAAGAGACTTCGTCATCTTCAGGACCAATTATAAAACTTTGGGGCTAATAATATCTTTCTAAGAAGTAAGAATAAGTCAAAGTTAGTTTGGGTAGATGAATGCACTCATGCATAGGTGTATTAAAAAAATACCGGTTCTGGAACCGGAACCAGTTTGTGAACCGGAATAGTGTGACTAAGGAACTGGTTAGGAACCAACTCAGTTTGAGATCGGTTTGTGCATCCCACCTTTGAAATTGGTTTGGAACTAGTTAAAACCGAACAAAACCAGTAAAAATATCAAAATCAGTTTGATATTGGAATATATTATTTTCCAATTAGATAAATAGTTAATCTTGATTGTAAAGTGGGAGAATGGATGAACCAAGAAGTTCGTGTCATTAATTGAATAAGAAAGGTAGGCAATAATATTTAGTATTAGTTTATTAAATTAAGATTGAGTTTATTAAAGTTAATTGTTTATTTACTTGAGTTAGAGTTGTGTTATGATTATAATAGGTATGGTATAAATAGATAATTAATGTAATTGTTTCACTTGGCTTTTGTTATTAATAATATCAAAAGAGTCATGAGAGTTTTCACAACGCTTAGTGTCTTTTTCGTGTTTAATTATTGATTCCGGGTTAACATTAGAAATCGGTTTGGGCGCGAAAAAGAGATGGATTTTGACTTCCTTTGATCAAATTTTAATCGGTTTGGAATTGAAATTGGTTTGAAAAATTAGCAGAATTTTACACCTCTAGATGAATAGAGAGGTTTGTGATTAATTATTTAGGGGTATGTTATTGAGACACTCAATTTATTTTATTTTTTCTATATTTTTTATACATACATATAGATACATGAAGAGAAATAGAGAAAATTAAAGTGTTTCAATAACATAAATGAGTGTTTGTATAATCCAATCTATTATTTAAACCAGGTTATGATTAGTGTTTTTGAAAACATAGGTAATAATATATAAACAAAAAGTGAATGAAAAAAAGAGAAAGTCATGTAGCATATTCTTGTATTTTAAGCTTTAAAATTTGTACACAATTGCCACTTAATGAAACCATCATGCTAGGTTTTTTTATATGTATAGATAAGTTGTTTTAAGATTTGAGTGTTGTGACAAGGAAGTACAACCATGAATAAAGCTAATGGTGATATGTTGCTGTTAACTTGTGCATTGTGAGAAGTTATATGTAACTTATCCTTAAAAAAAATCATGTCAAAATGTTCTTACAAACAAGCATTTCGCAACTACAAGAAAAATGAAACCTTAAAGAAGTTAACTTTGATAAACATATGTATATCATAAACGCAAATTCAAATTTTATAAAACATTGTATTAAAAAATATAAGAGAAAAAAATTTTGTACAAAACCTAAAACCTAGAAGCAGCTTTTACGGCTTGTCCGTTATATTTCAATAACTTGTAACTTGTACGTTATGACACATAACTCTGTTTGAATGAAATATTTACTAATATATAGATAAAAATAACACGTCATAACAATATATTTATTATTTTGTAAAACATTAAGTTTTATGAGAACTAACAGAAAAACAACAATAAACAAAAAATATGAGTGGTAAAAAGCCATGTGGATACTATAGGGTGCAAAGAACAAACATAGGCGTACATCTAAACTTGAGGATATTAAACGGTAACTTTTGTAGGGTAAATTCTAAATGTTTATCCAAATATTTTTTTTGGGATAGTTGAATTAACACATAGTTTGTATCCAAAACCAATTGGTTAAGAAAATCTAAAAGGTTAAACACCAGTTGCCCATAACAAACTCATACCGACCAATGGAGAATGGAAAATTGTTCAAGTGGGCTAGGTACAACAAGTGAATGATATTTTTCATTACAAAAATATAAATAATTTAAAGATTGTTGATCAGAGGTGGCGGAGGATTTAAGGGGTGGAGGGCGTCACCCTTCTTTTTTTATCGGTAGTGTTAAACTTTAGTCCGGTAATATAAATTTTTGGCGCGGTAGTATGAATTTTTATATAAAACTCGAGTTCGCCCCCTTTAAAAAATTAATTTTGCCCCCACCTCCCTACGAAAATATCCAAACTCCACCATTGATACCGACTCATGTTCACTCCTAACTTCTACATGATTAATTAATGTAATTAACCAGTTAATACGAATCTTAAACAAGAAGTTATCATGAATTCATGACCACGACTATTGATTAATCGTGAACTCCAAAAGTAATGGAGTACACTTCTCCTTGTAAACATCTTGTGATGTGGTAGTGGAGTGTTGTGTGACTTGTACGACATATAATACATCTTATTATCAAATGAACACATCAAGGACATGTAACTATCATTTAGCAACTTCCCCTAAGCTAGCTCCCATCGAAAGGGAAATAGACTTATTAGTCAACATGTTTGTTCTTTTGTGATTGTAAACTTCGAAGCCGAAGAATCTTTAGTTATTTTCTCCCTAATCACAGGAAAAACGTAGTTTACTCTATTTAGTATCTGACCTTTTTGTTGGTATAAATTTTACAAAATTAAAATACTGTCGATACAGTGTCAAATATCATCAAAACACCATAAAATTTCTATTATGAATCATTGATCTTTAAAAACTGATACATATTTTCTATCATTTTTAAAATAGTTTCATTTTTATACATAATTTTCTTTGTTAATACCATAAAACACCATTATACTTTTTTATTTAATGAAAAAGTTTTTTAAATCAATTTTGGTATATTAAAGTTTTTTTAACTCATTAAAACACATGACAAAGTCATCAAACTAGTTGTTAAAAATACTTGGTATTTTTAGATTTTTTATAATGAGATCTTGTTAACTATTAAATAGGTCAAAGTATAATAATTTATAAACGTGTAAGTATCACTTTATCAGATTCTGACCAAATTAAAGATAACAAGTTGTTTAATATCTTACAAGTAGGTGAATTTGCTAAGTTCAAGAACTTTAGTATACAAAAATTAGTAAGTCCAATGATTATAGCATATCAAACGAGCTCAAAAACATTTTTTTATTAAGAATAATAAAGTATATTAGTTGGTTAAAGTAATAACTTTATTTTTTTTCTATAGCTACATATAAAATAGTTTTAATTTAAATACATATGATCTTGAGAAAAACTTCTATTAGGGAGACCTATACATATATTAGGCTGGCCCTCTTTTTGTTTCTCTATTTAAAAGACATAAAATTACAACATTGTTTAAAACAAGTTGATGATATTCCTTATGAAAACTGATATACTTATAAAACAAACTAGACACTTTGGTTTACGAAAACTCACAGGACCAATCATATTAACCTTTCTTTTCACTCTCTTTCTCTCTTTATTATTTTATACAAAAAGGTTAATAAAACTAATATCTATGATTTCTTATATATGTGACATTTTATTAAGGCCAAAGTATTACTTAATAATCAGGCCAAAAGAGTTGGGTCCCAATAATTGAACTTAAATAAAAGCTCACATTGCAGGCCTCTGTCACAATTGCATTAGAACCACATTAACTTTAAATTTTCTTTTATAGTTATTTTAATTGATTGATACTGAAGACATTTTACGAGATAATTTCAATATATAATTATACACATTTTTCCATCCACGAACACACACTTTATACTATAATTACTTTTTTAAAATTACCATACATATATATGCACTTTGTAAGATTAATTGAAACTCATAATTTTTAGTTGTGTAACACTATACTATAGTCAACTATATTGATCACAACTCCGTGTATTATAAACTTCTAATCTAAAATTCTCAAAAGAAGATTTGTATATAATTCAGTCAAATTATAAAAATGAAATTTGATTATCATCATAAAGGTGGTCTAATGGTAAAAACTTAAAATGCTTTAAAGAGATACATTTCAAGCACTAGGATCATTGTTAAAAAAACAATATGATCTAAACTCGATGAATAATATGTATCCAAATAAATTATATCAAAATTCAAATTCTTTTTAATACGGAAAGTAAAGGTATATTTGGTTCATCGAATTTTGTTAAAAGAATAAGGATTTGTTAAATAAATTAGAATCTAAACGAATTGAAATTGAAAAATTGCGAAGATAAGGGTGCTACGATGATAAGTGATCACCTATTACAAAGTAATGGTTTTACCGTCAAGAAAAAATTGTGAGCCACTAGGAGCAACATACTATATCATTATGAAGTTCGAGGGTGTTACAATATGATACAATTCAAAGCATTTTTTATGTTACTCGAGATGGAAAGGGTAAATTGCATAAACAATGACGAGTTCTTAAAGGAGGGTACTGTTGTATGCTCAAGTTTGAGTATTGCAAGCATTGGTGACTTTTTTGGAATTTGTCACATGCTTGCTAAGAGCAAATCTATGAGCAAGTGTGAAAAAATATAAACTATCACTGTCGTGACGAGAGGATTATAATACGTCACTCTAACACTAACGTACCATATAACATTGGTAATTAACTTGAAGATGAAGCATGCAACCTTGTTAACAAAACATGTTCAAAGGGTTAGGATCAACCAGTTTTAAAACAAACAAAAAAGCTTGAACGATTTACATGATGACAAGCTGAAAATGAGTTGGCGGGTTAAATAACTTCAAAACAGTTAAAAAAGGCTTGAACATAAAAATATAGAACATGTTGAGAGGTTGTATTTCTAAAAATTTAAATAAATAATTCTTTAAGGATGAATGAACTAGATGACCAGACAAAATCAAATGAACATGCATAACCTAAGGAGTGACTTGTGTCGAACCTCTGTGACCCAATTCGTTCAGCGTTTTCGCAATATGTCTAGAGTTATTCTCTATCATGCAATCTCTATGATAAGGGAGTCAACGTGGGACATCATCAAAGAAATGAATATGCAACAACCCATACAAAACTCTAGATTGTTGATTTTGATGATGTTGACCTTTTAACATCTTGATCCGAAAGAAGAATCACTTGTTATCCATAAACAAGAACATTTAAAATTCAGTTCGTACATATTGTCTTCACAGGAGAATCGCTAGTGTTTGTTGATCCCTTCGTCACCACACGAAACATATATAATAATTAAAAATTATACATACATTTAGAAAACCAAAAAAAACATGAAATTCAATGCTAGAGTATTCGTGACCCATGCACGATGGGTCGAGTGATATGGAAAAATAAATGATGTCAATTGCCACATCAACTATTCTATCAACTAGTGATTAGATGCCATATTATATGATATAACTAATCAACTTTCTATCAACTAGTGATTAGATGCTATAATATATGATATAATTAGTAATGAAAGTGGATTTTGATAAGGAAAAAAATTTAAATGTTTATTTTCCCTTATATTTCTTTTAAAATATCCCCTAAAAAGTTATTTTCAAAATGTTCATTCTTGAAAAGGCACCAACACCTCTAACGACAAACATGCCTGCATGAATGCTTGTATAGCGGACCATTTAAAACCGTACATGTGTCCTTTTACAAAAGATCTTTTTTTTTTCAAAATCACAACACAAGCGCCCGCCTCCACAACATAGGCGCCTGCCTCCACCGTAGAGGAGCTCAACTACTTTTAAATTTTATTTTAAAATTCCGCAACAAACTAAAGTTCAGAAATTAAAAAAAGAAGCGTGTACGATTTTGAATGGCCGCTCACGCTTGTCGATATAGGCGACAACGCCTTGTTTAGAAGGGACATTTTGAGAACATTTTTTGGAGGGAACAATATGAAGAAAAAGTAGGGAAAAAGAGACATTTTGGGATTTTTTCCTTTTAATAATCAAAATTATTATACATTGATCGATAATAATTCGTACTAATAATTTGATCAATAACACTCCTAACTTTTACTTTAATCATTAATTAAGACATTATGACATCCTAATCTTCAAATACTTATGCTTGATTTTCATTCAATTTACTCAAAATGATGATATATTATGAAAAAAAATGAAAAGACTTACAAAAAAAGTGAGTGAAAATTAAAGGAAAATGGAGCGTAAATATTTGACTCAAAAGTAAAAATTAAAAGTGTCATTACTTAAGTGTCAATATGAATTATTATTAATTAATTGGTAATGATTTGAATTATTAACATCCAATTTTTTTTGCTTTCATTTTTTATTTGCAATCAATACTTATATTAAAATTTACATTTTTTCTTTTACAACAATTTATATACCACCTCGGCACATCTATGGTTAATAATCACCAATGACACTATCGAACTTAAAATCATAAACGCTATCTGCTTGTAATAATATAATATTCCCTTAAGAAAGACTTGTTTCGTACACTTGACATGGAAATAATGTATGGACCCATACATTTCTATTGGTAGTTTTTTCATAGAAATTTGGTGGATAATCATGTCATAAAACTTAATAGTCTATCAGCTTAATGGGTCAGAAAATGTATTATTAGGTTATGAAATTAATTGTCTCCTTGTTTGATTGTCCACGTTTTAAAAGCTATTACATTGAATTAGTTTATGCTTATTATTAAACAACTTTTTTTGGACCTCAATTATAGCTAAAAGATGTGTCCTTTAACAATTATTTATCAATCATTAACTTTTGCTTACAAGAAAGTAATTTGTATACCATTATAAATAAAATTAATGTTTACATCATCATGATATAGGAAATCCAAGTTCCAATCTTTGTTGAAGTATATTTTATGACATGATTTGATAAAATTTATATAATTGATTGGATGACTGTCAGAATTTATCGTTTTATGCAGTTATCAAGTAAACATCAACTAGTTTCATAACAAAGCTAAGTGTTTAAATCATTGTATTTATCTTAAAAAAATCTAAGAATTACCTTTAAAACAGAATGTATTGTTTTGTCAATTATCTTCATTGAAATATTTTTTTTTTGCTTTTAATTAGAAAATTTAAGATAAGATAACCATGAACAAGATTTATCTTTTACTATTATATTGTTTATGGTATAGGTTATACAGTATATGGTTAATATGAAATAAAGAAAATACTCCATCGGGCATCGGTGATACTTTATCATTCTTGATTGTTCGTTTAATGATTGATCATTTATTTTTATTAACCTAGTATCACGTAAGGTATACACCTAAAAGATAATATGCATTGTATAAGAAGCGACTTTAGTGATGTATTAATCATTAATTAATCAAACGATGTAGCACTTCTCATTATTTATATATGTTTTTTCTGGTTTTATTTTTGGATTCTTTTTATTTAAAGCTAAAACAAATATTTTTAAAAGTATACAGACAAAAAGTATGTAACAAACATGTAATTTATTTAAAATGAATAAGAAATACATGAATCTTTCCTTATTAAGAAGGAACTAGTCAATATACCCGTGTGTTGTGATGAAATCTTACACAACGTGATAACACATAGACTATTGTTGTCTTAGTTGTTTCGGAACTGAATTTACTTCATAACATAGAATTACTCGAATTCAAATTCTTGAACGGAAATATATATATTTCACTTGATCTAACTTGTTTTCGAACAAATGTTTTATATTTGACACCGTTCATATCCCAAAAATATTTATGTAAATATGTAGACAAACTCAAATTTACACGTACAAAAAATGGTGTAAGAAATTATTTGTTTTAAAGTAATGATATACGAGTAAACCCGAAACTTTATAAACTAAACGGGTTAAAGCAACATTTCTTAAAGATTTTTTAAAAACGTTTGATTAAAGAATTAACAAGAAATCAATTTTACATCAAGCATTACAGATATAGTTTCAACGTTTTCAAAAGTTATGATATGTTTTATTTTTAACACTAATCGATGTTAAAACTGCAGTGTAAAAGTCTAAACATTACTATAAGAGGGACGAGAATGAAAATAAACTATTTTAAAAATAACTAACTATATATATGTATATCAAAACAAAGACTTTAGCGTAATAATTAACTATTTATTAAGTTATTGCATAAGTTTTTTACAAATAATTATATAAGTACATGACTAGACATTGTTAATATATTATATAACTCATTCTCATAGACCCATACATGATGTCAAAATTGAATGCGTCTTGATACTTATCTTAAAATTTCAATATGTAAAGTAAACATGACGTTGAAAGGTCGTTGGTAGTAGTCAAATACTTGTGCATACCCTTTTTAATTTCGCCATGTCATTTTATGTACTGTTAGTATAATATGATAAACATGTCTTGATCATATTTAACGTGTGTAGTACGTCCTAAAATTAATAATTGTTAAGGAAACGTTAAGCAAATGAAAAACCCTCAAACATGTTTACTTACAACTTTGTGTGTAGAGTTCACTTCATTAGAGAACACTCAATAAAAAAAAGAAACAAGCGAAACATCCCAACTCTACGTGATGGTTTTATCCATTTAGTCCCATTCGATAATCACCATTGTGATTTGAATCCATTTAGTAGATGAAATAAAATATAATAATGATCACCTTAAAGTAATTCGTTTCTAACCTTATAAAATATACATCACAAAAAATATATAAATAAACAAACAAATCATAGACATTAACATTCATGAATAACAATTATAAAGTATCAATCATTGTAACTATAATTAAACTTTAAACAAAAAACTATTATTTAACAATGCAAATAAAAGTAACATGATTATTAAACCAAAATACATTCACAAGACAAAACAACAAAAGATTAACATTGAATCAAATCATAATTGCAAATACCAAAAGAGACTAGATGCATAAAACTTTTCACGCACGTGTGTTGGTTTTATGGTTAGGATTCAAAAGGTTTGTGTCTTATGACTTGTTTGTTTATTTATATATATTTTTGTGATATATATTTTATAAAATTAGAAATAAGTTATTTTTAGATAGTTATATTATATTATGTTTTATCTAATAGGTAGATTCAAATCACAATGATAATTACCAAAGGTGACTGATCGCATAAAACCCACTGACATATAGTTGATTTTTATTTTGTAAATGTTTTGACAAAAACATTCCTAATGTAGGAAATTTAACAGAAAAAAATAATGATGTTAATTAAAAGTAGTAGAATGGATTCAAATGACAGTTTTATAAAACACTTGGATACAAATGATAAATTTAAACTTTTGTACTTAAATGATAATTTTTATGAAACTTCAAGAACGCGAAGCACATTTAACTCTAATCGGTAAGATAGTATAGATTACTTATGATATACTAATCCATGTTATATTTTTTCTTTTCTCTAATGTAAGTAAACTAATTGATGTCATCAAAGGACATCATGATAGTAAGTGTATATTTTATAAACAAAATATTATGAGTTTAAATCACAAAATGTGCGGGTTGTGAAAATATCTTAAAATTCTAGGTATTATTGGAAAAAGGTAAAACAATTAATATATAAACTTGTACTGTAGTTGGTTCACTTTCAAACAAAAGACACCCAAGTGACTTGTACCGTAGTTAGTTTACTTTCAAACTCATGACACACATTTTATCAAGGGTGGTTAGTTAAATTGTTATACTTAACTTAATAATCATATTATTAGTTTCAATCTTTATCCATAATCTTGATATAAATAAAACAACACTTGTAACATCGTTTTTATTTAATTTACTTTGATGTAATATATACAAAATGTAAAAGCATAATCTATTTTCAACGTATACAAATAGTACCATACAAACTACAAGTAATGCCAATTTGACCCAATTTATTACAAGTCCTTTTCTTTTAGCATAAGTCCTATAAACCCATACTTTTATATAACTTGAAAAGGACATTACAAATTTAAACTTTAACCTATCGAACTTTTGTACATCTTCATAGTCCCGCTGTATACGGCAAGCCGGTCCCCGGGATCCATGAACCACCATCCAAGAAATCGCCAACCGTAAACTTCATTGCCTCCGCGGAACTCGTGATGACATGATGTCCGGGCCACTTCACTCTGCCACCAGTACCAGCACCACCGCCAGTGTTCATATATTCACCATAGTACAAAGTATTTAGGGCAAAACTACCACTCCAAGGTAACCAGCCCGCGGAGTTGATTAAACTACCAAGAGTGCATTTCATGAACACGGTCCTCGAGTACTGCTTCCACGGCCGACCAAGAAATGTTTGGGCGCCTCCCAAATCAGAAGCAGCCGAAACACCCGAGTTGTGTATTATAATGCCAGTATTTTGGTTCGGGTCAGATCGGGATTGAGCAGTGATCGTGTTCTTTTGACCACCCATTGGTTTTCTTACATATATGTTGCAACTTTGGAGAACCGCGGCTGCGTTACCAAATACAAAATCTTGTGTCCCGTACACTTGACAATTGCGGTAAAATTGACGTCCAGAGTACACGTATAACGTATCTTGTATCCTTTGAAAGCACACCCGTACACGATTGACAGGTCTGACCCAGACCGAAAGGCGACCGCTTGGTGTTTCGCGGGGCCAGCCGTGTTCTCAAACGTCATGTCTCTAGCGATAAACCCGGCTCCGGAAACCCCTTATTTGTGTAACAATAAATTTAGATACATAATATTTTTTAAACAAAACATTAATAATAAAACTGGATTTAAATTAAACTTGATGCTATAAATATGTTGTTTTAACCGAGTCTAAATCATTGACTTCTTTTTACATGGAGGTGGCTATCAGTTCCTGTTGTTTCATAATTCGAAGCAAAGGAAGATTTAATATTTTAATTAAATATAATATAGTAAAAGACATCTAGAACTACTTGACCTTTGAGTTTGCGTGTGCGTTTAATTATTAATTTAGTTAAGATAAGGCTAATAATATTAAACTTATATTAATAAAATTGACATTTTTATTTCAAATATATTAGTATTCAAAAATACATCTGATTACTTTCAAAACTATTGGGTATATTAATATTGAGACATGAATTTGAGATATCTCGTTGATAAAAAGATAAAATTCAATCTATCTGCAAGAAAGAATATGAACCTTTCGAAAGGAATTTTAAACATGATACCAGCTATTTTTCTTTTGAACGGTGATACCGGGCATTTAGATGAAACAAAAATTAATTATTATTATTAATTATTATGTATCGGTATTAATTAATATAATGTCGTTAGAAAACAAAGCTACATATATTTAATTGTATCCATTTTGTGTTAATAATGTCCACATAAATTATCAATAATAAATATGGCTAAATCATTTAAGTTTTGGTGGATATCGAATCTACAAAAGTCTTTTGACGTTTGTTATATAAAATAACGTTTATTGTCTACAAACCAAAATTTATAGATGTTCGTTTCTTACATAACTACCATAATAATAACTTTTTAGGTGATCGTATACCATACTAAACCAAAGCAAAATTAATCTCGATAAAATAATGTTTGGATACACGTGATAATTAATATTATAATTTTTTACATATAGTTTAAATTATAATTAGATGATTACAGATGCGTCTATAATAATAATATTTATCATGCATGGTATGACCAAGTTTCTTTTCCCAGCCGCATACGATATTATAAATCAAGTGTTCACTAAATGGAGCACATAACGTCACCTAGTAAATTGACATGCACATAAAACTTATAACATGCATGAGTGTGACATTTAATTGAAATTAATGATTTGGTCAAAAATTATTATGTGACAAGTTAAACTCACCAAAGGTTGCTGACCGGAAAGTTGTCGAACCATCTTGCACATTTTTGTTGCTTGTAACGATTGTTGAGCCCATGCCATCCCCGACGATCATCAAATTACGCATCGTTTTCTTGATTTGTACATTCTCCTTGTACACACCGGCTTTCACGTGTATGACAAACCTTGAGGTTCCTTTTCTAAGCTTAGGCACGGCTGCAATGGCCTCGGATATGGTCTTGTAGTCACCCGAACCATCTTGAGCAACCACGAGATTGGCTGAGGTAGCACCCGAGGGCGTTGCAAGAAGCTTTCTATCGCCTTTAGACAACCATTTTGGGAAATTATTTGTTTCCATGAGTCTTCTACCTTTAAGTTGTGTAGAACTTATAAGTAGTGGAGTTAAGGCTTTGTTTATAGCAAGGGAGTTGCTAAGGTACTTTGAGAAGCCACTTAAGGAAGCTTGAAAAGTTTGAAAATGAGAGGACAAATTAAAGTCATGAAAACCATTTTTGCATGTTTCATGGTTTGTAGAGGCTGAACTAAGCCATGTTTGGATATCATGACTATTGGTGGAACCTAGAGAACGGTTTATTTGATAAACCGAATCCTCATATAGCTCCAAACAGTCAGCCCAGGCCGACTTAGCCCTTGGTCCTAAAGAACTCAAGTCCATAGCCGCAACAAGTTTATGGGCGTGTTCGGCTTGAGCCAAAGTGGACACAAGGGTCGTTCGGCGAACCTCCAAAGGTGTTTCCACACTAGTCTTTCCAATAAGAAAAGTGCAAATCTCGGGATATGGGGCGCGACTACATACCGAAAATGTGGTGGTAGGATTAGCACCATGAACGGCAACAAAAGGAGTGAAAATGGTTACAAGACCATGAAGAAAAGTTAAAGTAAAAGCAAACTGAAAGTTGATAAATTTAGTCATATTTTGGTAGCTAATAAAACTCTTGAAAAAGGATTTTATTATATGAAAAATTAGAAGAGTAAGGGTTCTTTATATAGGCTTCAAATTCACACACTTAAAGCCATGGGCCATGCATGATGTTTACACCATTAAAGATTCTATGGATTATATGCATGAAGCTTTTCTACCTAATAAATTTTCAATTATCATATTATCCTCTTGTGATTAATAAATTTTATAAACTTTATTTTTGGATAATATATATGTGCTCAATTTATAATATTTCAATTATTGATTATTATACTAATTACTAAATAAAGTGAAAAGACTATAGCCAAAGGCTTTCCTTTTGTCGACGCCCATGAAACTCATCTAGCATCCAGTGTTTGACTTTAATCAACCATTGTAAATGACTTTAATTTGCCTGCACTTAAGAACAAATGAAGAAAAAATTGACTTAAATATTCCATTAAACAAGAAGAAAACAACAAACTTTTTGTAGTTTTACACAATCATTACTTTGGTGCTTAAATAATAAAACATACTAGTAGATTTATATGATACACCCTCTAATTATGTATTTAATCATAAACTATTCCTTGACGTATTTGAGAAAAAAATATATGTACGCTAATCTCAAAACATAATAAATTCACTAGGGGCAATATACTTAAAGTGGGCCAAGGGTTTTACCACATTGGGCCTTTGGGTGGTGGGTTTCTTTTGGAATGGTGGGCAAGACGGGTCACCAGTGTTGTCTGTGTTCGC
This sequence comes from Flaveria trinervia, assembly GCA_025506515.1. NCBI lineage: Eukaryota > Viridiplantae > Streptophyta > Magnoliopsida > Asterales > Asteraceae > Flaveria > Flaveria trinervia. The sequence goes on along the minus strand of CM046441.1, from coordinate 85,659,661 downwards.
GGGCGTGGTGGTCTTTCATCAATGGGTTTACCCGGGTGACCGGGCTTAAAAATTATTCGTTAGTCGTTCAAAAAAATGGTTTAAATACAAAACTCGATTCTATTCCAGGGGGCGGACTTGGGTTGGGGGGGGGGGGGGGGAACCTCCCAGGGCCCGATCTTCTCAGGGGCCCAAAATTGTTAATTTTTTTGTATATTAAAAATATATACATGTAAATTTTTAAGAAAAATTATAAACTAACAAACTCGTAAACAAATAAAATTTATTTATATGTCGTATTATGGTGACCCATTTTCTGGTCTTGCCCTTGGCCCAGAGTCAATTGAGAATTCTCGGGACCGCCCTGTTATATTTGATTGATTTTATTTGTATAGTTTGGTTATAATACAGAAAAGAAGCGGATTAGTAGTTCCTTAACTCATACCAAAAGGTCTTTTCATGTATGAAAGTATATGATTTAATTAGAGAATAGTTTAAGTTTATTTAAAGTAATGACCACTTGTAAATAAACTACAAGAAAGTTATTTGGTGATAGCTGGGATCTCATCAGACTTTGAAAATGAGTGTACACCTAAGGATAAATTAACTCGTGAAGGGCTCGATTGTCTACAACCTTTATGAGTACACCTTTATAGGCATTAGGTGAACCATACAAACTATGTTTCTTGTCAAGCTTTTATTATGCCACTTGGTCTAACACACATGCACCCATTAGGCAAAAGCCATGTCAACATCCCCTTACACGTGTCGTAAATAGGGTGGTCCATTTGTCAAGTTACCAAGTTAGCAAAAAAAGATATCATGTAATGAGTCTCATGTAACAAATATATGGATTATACATATAAGAGTATGAACACATCATGTGTATATGACAATGGATTCAGACAATTAAGAAATCAAGAGAACAGAAATTAAAGTAATAGTTAAGCTACCTTGGCAAAACACTAGCAAAAATACTCTCTATCTAATTCTACAATATAGCTAAAAATAGATAAAGTAACAAAGACTTGTGTATTGACGCATTCATTTGTTTTCGTGCAACGGTATTGAAAGTGACAAACAAACAAATCGCGCACAAATCATTCTAAGTAAACACGGAAGTGTGAAATAATAGCTGTATACATATATAGCAAGCTTTATCATTTATCAAGTCGGAAGAAGTTCTATTATTGTGTTCTACTCAAGAAATTTTGGTAACTACTATTCATTTTGGTGGATATTTATGTTAGGTTGTTAGCATCCTGAAAACCTTAGGACTTTTAAGGAGATATCCCTACAAATCTTTGTCCTTGTAGTCATAAATGTCCTCAAACATATGCTATCTATACCCCGAAATAGGTATGCCTAAAGAAGCTTGTTTTGAGAGCAACTTTTCTTGAAACTCAAATGATTTGTTTACTAAGAATGTGACAAACTTTTTTATATCTTACATTTTTATAAACGCGGTATTACTATACTGTACAACATATTACACACACAATGTTATAGGATACGATCTAGAATACATGTAAAACAAAGTATGAGATCATGTTCTTTTATACGTACCATACCCATAAACGCTCCACATGTGTACCTAGCTAGGCTAATGCCATCCCCACTTACCAGGCACAACAAAGGTTAGATTTACACAATATTTACTTGAAACTTACCTATACTATTTCAGGTGAAGGTTAAAACAAACGTCACGTTTTAGAATTGAACATACACCAAGTTATCTAAAACTAGCGGAATCAGAGTTCAACTATGCCAATCATTTCGCTTGCCAAATAACTAGCATGTGACTTCAAGCGCATAATCTTGTTATCTCTCAGATACATGCTTAAAATTATGTTAGATTATATATAGCTTATGAACGGATAATTGCAACAAAACACAATTTTAACACCTTTAACATTATTGGCACATAATCAGAACTCTATCAAGCTATGATTGCAAGAATTAGAATATGTATATAGTCATCCAGTTTAGGTTGCCATTTTACACTGTTGGCATTTTTCTAAACGGCTAGCACTATTATGCACATATAGCAAGTACCGCTTATATGTATAATTATTTTCAAAACCATTTTCTATGGTTTTGCATTTCAAATATTTGTAATTTGATTAGCAAGTATCATAGTTTTAAATACGTTCATACATCACGTATCACTTTAATTTAATTAGTTTACTGGGTATCGTGGGTTTCAGTTAAGCTCAATTGACTCCATATTGTATACATAACAAAAATATTTTCTAACTAAGGAATTACTCATACATATACGCATTGACTTTGTGAATCACCCACATATAGAAACTTGACTAGCCTCCAAATGAGTGTGTCACCAACTCCTATTTTCACACCAACATAACTCAAATGTAGATTATGTTGCTTCCATTCTTTGTGAATAAAGAATTAAAGAAAATTGGGGTGTTAAAAAAAGAGTGCTAGACATACTATAATGCATTAAAAATCTAATTAATGTATAAATTTAAGCAAAAACGTATCTTATACTCATCTTTTGCTTTTTTTATTTTACTTCTTTAGTCAATTTGCTTCGAATTAACAAGAATATATTATTTAACAATAGTTAATAGTAGGAGTTTTGCTTATGGTAGGCCAAAGGATAAATTATACTACTGAATGAAGGAATATACCTAACAAAAGTGATTAAAAACATATATTGGTTTATTTAGAGCCAATATATATTGTGAAGTATATCAAATGATTTGTACGTGTAGAGCCAAACAAGTAGAGCTAAAAGATTTGATGGATAAAAAAATAAGTGTTGTCAAACTTGTTGAAAATTAAACGAATTATCTTCAAATACAAGAAACTTTCGATCAAATAACATTGTTTAGATTATTATATAATTAAGTTAATTATTTGTGCAATAAGGTTGAACCTCTTTAATAATTAAAAAAATTATGAAAACAGTTATATCTGGGTATAAAATTCTTTGAAGTTATATATAGTATTGTGGGGTTTTATTTATTTTCATGCAGTTAATATTTTATACATCTACTTTAGTTACGTATCTACTCACACGATAAGCTAAATAAAGTAGCTATTGAAAATACTTTCGCATAAGTTAAAACACACGATGGCTCACAACCTATATAACATGATCTTTTGTCTACTTTTAGGTGTTTTCTTTTTTCAGAATAGAATATAAATACTTATTTCTGGATTCTTTAAATTATTAGATAATAACTTTGAGGGAAATTCAAGTGATTTTAAATGTCACCCAACATCTTAGCTACTAAGAAACACAAAGAAATTATAGAGAAATACATATTTTGAAGAATAAATAAAACTAGTAGAACCTCATAACAACTTTGAAGTTTTAAGACACTCCCAAGAATTCTACATTAATTAGAATGTTAGTCGGGTTTCCTACCTTGTTGACATGGAGGTTTTAAAGAGATGATGTTGACATGAAAGGTTTTTCTCATTGGAATTAAGGGTAACTGTCCCTATTAAGGATGGGTTTCTTACCTTGTCGATCGCGCAACCATAATGATTTGAGATTTGATTGGGGGGATTACCCATGATTTAATTATTGTAGAAGAAGAATCTTTTTATTAAATATGTTTTCCTATAAAACCCATCCCCATATAGTACACACGTCCATAAAATACGTTAAAAATGTCTCTACCTTATTTCTTATAATTATTTTAGGGTGGTGATATTTCATGATATTATCAAGGATAGACTTTTCATCAATACAATCTCAAAAACCTTTATCACCTCGTCTTATATCTAAAACTCATTTATCACTTTCTAGATCACGAAAATAATAATCAGCTCTCTATGTTGACCATTTAAAAATGACAATTCATTATTTAGTAGACCTGGTATAATTCTTCAACTCTTTTTTTAATAAAAGGATGAAATTTTAATAAGTTTTAGGTTGAAAGAAAAGTCTTGGAACTAAATGTATAAAATGTAAAAATGTTGGGTCGTTTATATAAAAGAAAAGAGGTTGGAATTATGTGATGCTACGAGCGGGTTCTTATTTTGATTTGACACATCAAAGCACCACAAAAAAATATTTCTTTATACCTTTGTATTTTAATTCAAATGATTAAAGAATAAAATCATTGTTTTTACTTTATGAATGATGTGTTTATATTAATTACTTATTGTATATAAATATCTTTTAAAACTAAAACAAAAATTCTTGATCATTTTTAACCTTTCTTGACCATTAAAGGAAGTAAATAATTTATCCAGTCCAAAAACTTCTTGATACAAACAACAATGATCTAACAACTTGTTCATTATGTATCGACAGTTGCATATTGTCTTTTTATTGATATTAGTTCTATGAAAGGAATTAAACATAAAAAGAAAGCTACATATGCTTGTATGTAGCTATTCCAGACCAATAATACTGTATAACGAAGCCAAACACATGTATGTATGTATCCACACATGCAACATTACAACTATGTATGTATTTATAAGCATGCATGCAACATTAAATCAATGGTAAGTTTTGGTTTTCGGAACTCACCCCTACCAAGAGCGAGTTCTTAAATATGATGTGATGGTTTTTTATGACTCGTCCTTGTCATGGGCGAGTTCTGGCTAAAAAACAAAACCCCATCAAATCATTATGATGACACGGCTAACAAGGTAAGGAACCTGCCTTTGGTAGTGGCGTAAAGTCTAATTCCAATGAAAAAAACCCCATGTCAACATTATCCCTTAAAAGCATAATTTAAAAAAAAATCGGTATAACTACTATCACTTGCTTGTCATGTGATTTAATATGCCTGATTTTTTTATATAACATAAGTGACGTAGACTAGAACTTGCATGCTAGAACTTGCATGCTAGAACTTGTATGCTAGCAACTTTAAGTGAGTTTTATATAACAAATAATGATTTTGTGGTCAAACTTTTAAAATTTGATCAAAATCAATCATTTTCTAGAATGTTAAATTCATGACAAAAAAGAGATTCTGGATTTACAGATAAATTATTAAAGTTTCATTCCTATATATAATTTTTTATTTTTTATTTGTAATTTTATGTAATTTAAATTCTAAAAGTTTAAAGATGCCATAAAATTTAAAGTATGAAATGTTTCAAAAAATAACAAGCATTCTAGACAAGACACTTGCATCATTTACATCTTATGGGAGAGTAGATACAACCGCCCAATAGAGCATAGAATGTGGCAAAGCAATTATTTTCGCTAGTCCGCCGGAAAGAGATGACCTTGATGTAGGAAATAGTACCTTTTGTTGGTGATTATAATGTTATTATACCTAGGTTTACTTAATAAACAAAATGAGAATTTGGATTATTGATATGAATTTATAAGTGTGGACTACATATTTGATTAAGACTATTCTGATTGTAGAAGCTAAAGAAACGAAGGTTTTAAGGAGAAATGCCTCTAGAACATGAGGGTTCCAAAGGGGCTTAACTCCCTTGGAGAGGTTCGTGCCAGCGACCCGATGCGGTCCAAAGAGCAACGTCTAGTAGGGGTTGTGCTAGAGGTACCGCTAGTAGTTTAATATGCTTGATTGATAGAACAGTTGAATGAAAATGATCATTGGTACGAACTAATTATTAATAGAAATTAGTTGCTACTGAACAATAGTGGTAACTCAGACTATCAATGATTTCGTCTATGAATAATAAGTGATCAATTGTTACTATAAATGGTGGCAACTGATTACTAGCTCATGGCACTCAATGTATAGTCAGATGGACCATGTCATGACCTTATAGGGTGAGGCATAGATAGAGGCATTCCACTTAGCTATAGTGAAGACAATAATTACTAAATAGTACTAGAACAATGCATTAGTTCTTGACCTATGAATATTCTCTTCAAAAGGGAAGTTAAACCTTCATTAGCCCATATTAATACTCTCGTTCATTAAACAAGCATGTTCATCCTTTTATGTAATACAAGGTACACAAGTACACAAACTCATCGATAATCCATTAAACTTACAAATTGCATATGCTTTCACACATACCTCAAGAAGGTTCTTTGAAAGAGAACTAGATTAAAATAAAGAAATATGGACCAAACTACATGACATCGTTGTAAACTTCAACATTTAAACTATGATGTTATACAAAAAGGGACATTTCAAATACCATGAACTTTCACCTTCTAATTCACCATAGCATGAACTAATGTTAGGTTTGGTTTCTTTTGATCGTTAGGTAAGACGACTTGCCAGAAATAATGAAATGGATAAAGGATGCTAACGTGGAGCTTATGTATAAATTGGGTGTTTGTCATTTTCAGTCAAATCATATGGTTGAAGTGGAATTTTTGTTTTTTCTACTTTTCCTTTCAAATTATTGTTATTATTATAGTTGTTAGTCTTATTATTAGAGTTTAACTATTAAAATATCATGCATAACATGATTAACACACTCAACAAACACGATACACTCTTCCTTAAACGATCATGACCCTTTGCTCCATCCTAAATAGCAACCATCACTACTATTTTTGTCTTCCGTCGCCATCTTCCTATTAAGTCTTTGGTTTTGGGTACACACACTTACTAAGCATACAATTTTCATTTTTAAGAGTTTTGAATTAAGGATTTTGTTTTCCTTTTGCTGGGTTTTATTAAGAAAGTTACGATTCATAGCTTTTCAAACTCAAGTAACTTCAAAGGTTTTTAACTGAAATCTTTACAAAACATGTTCCTTATGTATGTTGGATTTTAATTTGCATAAAGTATTATGGGATTGTTAGGGGTCAATTATGAGATTGTGTGTTTGATTATGGGATTATGCATATTTGTGTGCGATCATGTGAGATTTTGGGTTGGTCGTTTGATTGGTTCAATGTTTACGTACCAATCCAATAAAGGTATGTATATTTTTATGTGACTAAACAATAAGGTTGCGTTTGGTTGGAAGAAATTGAATGAAATGGAATTGAATTGAGAAACTAGTATAATTTTCAAGTAAAATTGTGTTTGAGTATGCAATTAAAAGTAAACCCAAAAGAATGGTTCACCTCAAATTCCTTTGTTGTGGGATTTCAAATTCCCTCTCTAGGTGAAAGGATTTTGAAATCCCACAACCAAGGGAATTTGAGGTGAACCATTCCTTTAGGTTTACTTTTAATTGTTTACTTAAACATAATTTTACTTGAAAATTTTACTAGTTTCACAATTCCATTGTATTCCTTTCAACCAAACGCAACCTAAATGTAAATGACCATAATTATGCGTGTGTATAAAAAATGATGATGGCAAACCCTTCGTGAAGATGCAAACATATAATTAGGATGCCGAGAGGACACAAAAGAACACTAAATTGTCTTGCCATCACGTTGGAATAAATGTCAATTCAAATATCTATGTTGTATTAAAGTTGAAGTAGGTTAGTAGTCAGATAGAACAAACTAACGTTGTTAGAATAGACAAGGAAGACATGAAGACAAATAAAACTCAAGAAGTACATTGCCTATCAAACATATCAAAACAAAAACATTAGCAACTCTATAAAAATTCAGCCTTAACACTAAAGCAAGAGATAATAGTCTGACTGTTCAAGATCAAGATAACAATTTATCATCTAAGAAAACTCAATACCCATAAGTTAATCGATAAGTGTTCGGGCAACCTCCCCAATCAACGTATAAATGAGGTATGAGGATAAAAGTGATGACACATATAGTCGTTGTACTAATGTAACAGAGAATATGTTTGAGAGAATTAAAGTGTGGATCATGAGAGTAATCCATATATACAAAGTTGTTGAATATGATAAATCTAGTCGACTGAAAGTTAACACCTGTAAAGCATTAGTAAGACTCCCCACCCCTGGGAGTAGGACAAAATAATTTAAATAATAGAATAGGATAAAAAGAGCGCCAGACCCTAGTTAACTCAATTAGTCAAAACAATAGCATCAACGTGTTCTAGTCAACGACATTGCTAGGTTTCAAGCGACATGTGGTTGCTACAAAAGTGTAGTCTTGGTTGGAAATCCTGAGTAATCGTTTGAACCCAATACTTCTCCCTAATAATTATAAAGTCTCGAGTATCTTATTTTAACCACTTAGACTAAAGATCATAGCTAACAATGTTTCTCTAGAGACAAAGAGACTGTTTGACAGCATCTTAATTAGCCTCTTAATGATTCAGATGTTTGAATGGTTCAGACTGTTTGTTTCGTGAGTAAATATCTGAATGGTTTAGACATTTGTCTCTAAATGAATTAACATTATACTAATGCTGAATGGTTAAGATATCTAATGCTGAATTGTTAAGGCATATCATCTGAATTGGTCAGACATTTGCTTTTGAATAGTTGAATGATATATTTGCTCTTAATGATTCAGACCTCTTAATGGTTCAGAACTTAATAGTCCAGACTTCTTATTGGTTCAACATTTAATCATTCAAAAATTATCAAACGTTTCCAAACTCTTAAGGAACATGTTAAAGAACATTAAACTTGAATATAAGAAAAACATAATGCTAAACTTAAAGTCATGTAAATCCCAATCCCAAAATCTAAAATTAATCAAACTGCTTGATATGTAGATTGAAGTGTTTTATTTTATAAATTGCCTAAGAATTATCAGAAATATATCATGTCGCCTATCAACTATCAATCTTATCTTATCATTCATGTTAAAGTGTACCGACATGAATGTCTAGTTAGCCCTACTATACCACCTTGAACAGAAGTCAAAATTCATCAATGCATTGAGGAACTGAAATATATGAAGATTGCTTCTTGAGATTATTATCTCAGAGATTATTTTGCCATCTTGTCGCTAAAATTACTTATATGTCACCACTCAAAACAAAATCTTATATGTTTTAATTAATGCTTTCAAAACCAAACCAGACCAGACCGGTCATCAAATAACGGACATATTGTACATACGTTGACCTAATTGGTCAGCCGGATTTATGAACCAGATAATATTATTCATCAAATAACTAAACATTTGATACTAAAGATAATGTAATTAAGTCGTATACATGTCTTCTAATGTCACCGATATATATACATATGCATACATGATACATACTTTCAATATGTGTATAGATGAGGCTCGAGTCCATAAATTTAGTTGGTCGATCATGCATACGTTATTTACCACAAATAATCAAAATTAAGAACTACTAACTAAACAACGTAAGATGTTGACTTATAAAACAACGTAAGATACTTACAAATTAACTTTTGTAGCTAGATATCCACTTGGCGTCCCTTCGTTCTATGGTGTTTGTTAAACTGCAATTTAGTTGTTAAGTGTGTCGGTGTGTGTTGTTTTCATTCACCATTGGGGTAACATATATGTAATACCGAGTTGAAGTGCTGAGTCACTTGCACCCCTTTGTTTCAAATTGACTCGTGTCATGCCAAATGTCCACAAGCCCAGAGTTTCAGGCATTATTAATCGTTTAATTGCGTAACAAATGAATGCACGCATTCCTGCATGTAATGCATGGAGAATTGAAGAGCATTTAAGGATGTTTTATTTTAAAACATGTAGTCGGTGAACTAAGGCTTTGTATGTAGAGAGATTGTAATAAGATAGTTGATAATTTGGAAAATTTGAGAGTCGCAAGTTTATTTTCAGATTGAAACTGTTTAGGTTCACAAAAATGCTCAAACGGGTAAAAATCAAGTTTAAAAATCAAAATATAAATTCGTGTGTGCGTCAAGATCGTGAACCAGAAAAGAATAAAAAGAGATTGACCAATCTTGTACAAATGCAACATATTACATGAATGGGGTGACTGCCTTCGGCAATTTTCACATGCAAAGTTTACTGTTTTAACCCCCTAAGTTTCACATGTGAAATTTTAAAAATATCAATTTTTCATGCATTTATAGTAAAGCAATATTTACTAAAATGAAAAATTTCCAAGTTAATCTGGCAGCTCGACCCCAGTCAGTGCTTCGCCCCTTGGACCCCGCTACCAGGGGCGTTGCCCCCTTGGAACCCCCATTAGTTATGAGGTATTATATTTAAAATCAAAATAAACTCAAACAAACGTGCATTCCACACCTCCTGACTTGTTTCATAGATATTATTATCATATTAGTTATTAGTCAATCCAATTACACTAAAATATCTAACATTGTATGTGCGGTGTCCGAGGTGTCAGAACAGCATACCTGATTTACGCATCGTTATCATGTATTTTTGTTTTTTATATGACTTAAATTTGTGACTTTCAAATCACGTGACAACAATATTATCATTGCTCCAAGGTCCACTCCTATTTACTAATGTTATATGTGTCGCTACAAACAATCGGACTGAGCGACGAGGTTTTTGGTGATGACATGTGTCGTTGGGAAGAGTAGGTTTACGATGCCCACAAGTCAGTGCTATGGGAGATGTTACGAATTTGAGCGGTCAAAAGTATTGACATTGATATGTTGATGCAATAGGGTAGCACGGGACGGTGAAAAAAACACTGCCATGTGAAAAGTTGCGACGTTGAGACGTCGAGGCAATAAATGTGTTTTTTTCTTATTCTCTTTAAAATACACGTAATGTGTTAAAGTTTTAATATTCTTCATCCGGGTTATGACGTCAACTTGTTGACATGATAAGCTTAAATGTTGTTAATTGCTATATGGTTTCTTTAAAACAAAACGATACCGTATTTTTGACCCAACGACGTCGACATATATATAAGACGTCTGTTGTCAATCAATAACGTGTATTCATGTCAACAGAATACATTGTTTTCTAGTAAATTAATACAGTATTTAATTCATGTAATTTCTTTTTCGGGTATTTATTGCTTTGTTAACCATTTAAAGTGATGTGCTTGATTTATCTTTTATAATAATCTTGCAAACATTTTGAAGTGTAAGTTTGTAGTTTATAGAAGTTTGGGAACCGCCTACTTTACTATAAAGACAGAAGGAGAAGGTTGTGACAGACTAGCAGCCCGACTATCTAATAAGACAGACTAAAAGTTTGTAATACAGCATGATTAAGTGAATTTTTATTTGGAAATTCATTGAGGTTCATTAGAATAATTTTATATGTACCTATATAAAATATGACTAGATAATTTAAGAGTTTGGGTTTTTTTATGAAAGGTTATCAACGAGGTACAACATGTATACAATAGAGTGTCCGTGAATTAGAAACAACATCATTACAAGAAAAATGACTAGTGGTGACAAGGTCAGTGAAGACAACATGGTTTTGTCGTCATAAAAAGATGTTGGGTTACATGTTGTGGCGGAATAAAAAACTTTTACCTAAAGTTCCATATGGAATTTTGTTTTATATAAACATGTGTGTTATCTACTTGTTTTAATAGATTTGCTACACACATGAGAACTATCGATGATCTTTTTGGATTTGATAAGTATTGTTTTAAATTTTTATATCTTTTTAACAAACTACATTTAGAAGTAGATGGACAGAAAAACAATAAACTAATAGGTTTTAGAAATACAATAAACTATAAACTTTTTAGGAAAACAATAAACTATAAACTAAATATAAAAATATATGTATACAGTAAAAAATAAATAACAGAAAGGCTGATATCTTTTTATACCACACTAAACAAATTTAATAAAAATAATTAAATAAATGTTAAAACTATATAAAGTTGATTATTAAATTGAACCTTTTTTTCTTTTCGGAAGGAGAGTAGTACATTAACAATTGATATGTATGATATTGGGCTTTGGGCTTTGCTTTGGGTATTTGGGTCATTGGGGAGATATGTATGATATTGGGCTTTTACTGAACTTAAAAACGCCCAATTCATCATATATAATGTGACCTAGGCATGCACAAATCGGGTTTCGGCTGGACCCGGAACCGTGTTCAAACCGGGTTCGGTCCAGTCGGGTTTTTTTGTATCCGGGTATTGGTGAGCCCGGGTACGGGTCCGGGTCGGGTTTACTTGCGGGAAAACCCTACCCGCCATACCCGGGTAGGGTCGGGTCCGGGTCGAGTCCAATACCGGGTTTGGTTTATTTTTTCTAATTTTTTTTCTTTTTTTTATGTCCAATACCGGGTTCACTTCGGGTTTAGACCGGGTCGGGTCGGGTTTTAGAAATTCAAAAAAATCCCAAACCGGGTTAAAACCGCCGGTTTATTCCGGGTACGAACCGGGTACACCCGGTACCCGGGTTGTACCCGGACCTGGGTCCGGGACGGGTCCGTACCCGGTTTTTTTTTGCAAGTCTAATGTGACCTTCAAAAATATACATTCTCCCGCAACTCATGTCTCATCATACGTGGCCAAGATCCAAAAGTTTATGCATGTGTTGTTAACTTTATAATATAAGTTTTTTTGGTCGCTTAAAGCCTAAAATTTTCAGACTATTTTCGGGGACAACACTAGGTCAAAGGACCCTCCGAAACCCTATAGTTCCGCCCTTTTCCTTATGAAGTGTCAAACATGTCGTCATTTCTATCGGGATGAATAACATGCAAGACTTAAAAAATAAGAAAACAAAATTTGATAAGATGATTAAAATGGCGACAATTAAATAGATAGTTTGTTTGGTTTGTGTCAAGTTAAAGGATATGTATATTGATAGTTTTTGTTTGTATGTAACTCGTATTGACTATTGTTTCGGTATTCGTAATTTTATTTTCGTTTTGGTATATAAATATGAGAAAATATAAACCATAAATATTTAAAATACAAGGAAATTATTAAAATATTAAAAAATAATTAAAAATTGGGAATAAAAGGTCTATGTAGTGACGACCTAGAAAGGGTTTGCAGTGACAAGACTATGATAACTAAGACTATCGTCACAACATGTTGTCTTAGTAGCCTAAAACGACAATTTTTTGGGTCTAAAGCGACACCATTTGTTGTCGTCTTAGGTCTTGTTCTTGTAGTAAACATGTGGTATGTTGTGTATTTTTTATCAAAAGTAACCATTTTTCTTTAAAGATTTAAAAACATCAATTTCAATACAAAAGTTTCAAAGTTGAAATAACTAATAATACTTTTAGATTAAATTGAAACAACTCATGAAACTTTTGCAAGTAAATTAATTTTATTTTAATCTTTTGAAGGAAAATGATTTTTTAACAAACCTTAGGAAACAAAACTAAATTTAATTCTTTTCTTTATGTGATTTATGTGACCCTTGTGTACAACTTGCCTATAGAAGCAAAAGATGATATACCGGTGAAGCGGCTGATCCAATCTTGTTTAAATCAGATGACCTTTACTTTTTTGTATCATATTTATGTTAGTTTTTAGTAAAATAAAATCAAAGATTAAGGGTTCTAGTATTATCGGATGACCCCTTGGACCACGTAACTTGGGGTATTGTCCACAGACAAAGCCATAGGGGCTTCGCCATTAGGGCATTATGAGGTGATAATGTCGAAAACCACAATAAATTCATTCAATCATGCACCACTCACCTTATAACTTGTTTGATGGATATTATCATTACATTGGTTAACTTGTCAATCACATTAAACTTAAAGATCTAACATTTTTTTGTTCAAACATCTTATTAACCACTAAAGTCTAAATAGGGAAGAAAAGATACTAATTCTATAAAATACAAGCATTTAAATGGCTTTCTATATTAAAAAGAGCAAAACAAAGAGTATTTCTAACAAAGCATCATTATTTGTATCACTTGGGGGTATGAGAATGAGGATTAACACAGAGGTGTACATTTTGGTTTTTTCCCCAAACCAGTTCAAGTTCAAAAACACCTTTAAAGTAGAAAATAATGCAAACAAGTTCATGTAAGGCCCTATTCCCGGAACGCTCACAGCTGGTCAATTATCGCACAAAAGCATACATAAAATTTTAACATTAGTAAAACATTGCAGCGGAATTTACTTATACCATCTCATATATATATAATCATTTTTGCATAATAATAAAACATTGTTAACAATTACAAAACATCATTTGTTCGCATTACAATGCAAAAACACAATCGTTATACAAAATGGATGCCATCCAAAACAAGCCAAGTAGCTGCCCGTGCCATCCTCAGCAAACATCACCTGTCAACTGGAAAATACATAAAAGTCAGCGTTGTTGAGTGAAATCTAGTTTTTTAAATAAAATACTTTTACTTCCATTTAAAACTTATCTTTACATCCTTATGCGATCAAGCATCATACGTACACATATATAATAACATTATTATCTTTGATCATCGTTTGTTAACTTTCATTCATTTTTCATCTTTCACTTTATCATCAACGAGATTGCACAAAGCAAGAGCTCAAAGTTGATCGACAACAAATGTCGATTCCTATCAGTATACATCTTCATGGTAGCTAACCCCCGACAGTTGATCCACACTGCAAGGCACATAGCCCGCTCATGAATACGGATCAATCATCATACATCATACTCACGTAAGTGAAGTCTATCATAGTGTTTGCAAGGCTTTTCATCATCAAATGGGCCCAGGGTAACATTCATTAAGTTCCACTTCTTATCATCTTAAACCTTTCACCTCGTTAAAATAATACTTTACGTTCATTATCATAATCACACCATGTAAAGTCACATCATAATACGTATTAAGGAACATATCATACATAACATACATAATCATTATCAATCACACATCATCATCATGCGCATGCATTAATCATACATCATCATCATAAACATCATGCATCAACCACTCACATACATAAACATATGCACAACAAGCATAAGGCATCATAAAATAGAGCCGACCCTCCGTGGGACAGCGGGGGTTCGGGGGCGGCAACCCCTAGTGGGGTCCAAGGGGCAACGCCCCTGGCTTAAAACCTTGATAGCGCATTTCGTCATAGAAAAATTGATCTTTCTCTTAAAACCTCTTAAAAACTTGGTCATTTAAATTGTATATTTAGTATGCACTTCCAGCCCCAAACTAGTTTAAAACCTTTAAAATAAGGGATCTAGAACTCACCTAGACTCAATGAGTAGTTTCTCAATCAAGCTTTCAAAGCAAGGGTTGCACTAAACAACCTGCAGATAAGTTAACACTTAAAGGAGTTAATTTTTGCATAATTTCGCTGCTACTTTCGCTGCCAGATCAGCAATTTCGCTGCTAATATTGCCAGCGGTTTCACTAGCATCTTCGCTGCCAGTTTCACTGGCATTTTCGCTACCAGTTTCGCCCAACTTTCATTGGAAAACCATGTCTGCGAAACTATAGTTTCGCAGGAAGATCCACAGTTTCGCTGGACAAATACCTAATTTCGCTGGATGAACACCCAGTTTCGCAGAACGGGCTGAAAATTACGAACCACCCCATTTTTGACCCAAAACTTCAATCTTTTACACCCAAAACCTTGGTTTATCACCCAATAAGCTTTATCTAATCTTCTTACATGTTTTCTTACACAAAAACATGAGTTTTGGGCAAATCTTTGCCACTTTTAAAAACCCAAACCCTAGAATCCGGGTTTACATCAAAAGCAATGATTAAGTGATGTTTCTTACCTGGATTCTTGGTGTTTTATTGTTGTTTGGATGCCTACAAACACCGATCTTCAATCCCGAGATCAACCGAGCTTTGAATCTTCAATTCTCTCTACTTTCTCTTTGTACTCTCTCTCTCTAGAACTAGAGTGTTGAGTTGCAAATGAGAGCTGCTCAAGCTGATCCATTTATATATACCGGGCGTTCCCGGGACCTTAAACTCACCAAATACATATCCCGAAGAGTTAACTCGGTCTATAACCCATATCCATTTTATTGTCATTAAATGATCTCGTCTAAGCCCATTATTATTATTTGGATCGCTTAGACATTATTCGGGGCGTTACAGTTCAGTTCGAAACCATGTTTTATTCAGTTCGGTTTGGTTTCAACCCATATCGGGTTCACTACGGGTTCGTGTTAGGTTTGGAGTTGCTTGCGAATTCGATGGTTCATGATTGAACAATATTAATTCGATAGGGCACATTCACCTGTTGGAGTTCGTTCACTTGAAGTAGAGTTGAACAAAATAACCGGGTCCATACCCGACCCGGCATACCCGAACCGGACCCAGGTTCGGGTACAACCCGGGGTGTACCCGGTTCGTACCCGGAAAAAACCGGTGGGTTGTACCCGTTTGGGGTTTTTGGAATTCTTAAGAACCGGACCCGACCCGAACCGGACCCGACCCGAACCGGACCCGAACCGGTTGAACCCGGGTTGGACCCGGTTTCGACCGTTTTTTTTAAACAAGCCGTTTTTAACGGCTATATAGCCGTTGGGGACCAAATTTGACCGTCTTTTTGTTGTTTTTGCCTCTAAAATAAGTATAAATAGGTGTGGGTTGATATGGTAAGGTACCCAAGCTTTAAACACAAAAAAACATACGCAAAAAAACGCAAAACAATACTCTCGTTTACTCTCGTTTATTCTCAAATCTCAATATGGTTCACTCTCAATCTTCCGTTGGTCAAGGTTCATCGAACTCTCCAACCGTCATTCGTGTTCTTTCACACAATCGTAACATGGATGTTTGGTGCATTTGGGATATGGTTGAGTTGAGTGACAGATCTGTAAATGCTCGTTGCAAGTTTTGTAGAGCTTTACTTGCTAAAGATTCTAACACGACTTTAAACAAACACATTAGCAAGAAGTTTTGTAAGTCGTTGAAAAATAATCCGGATTCGCAACAAACACAATTGAGTGGAGACGGTGGAATCTTTAATTACAATGTTAATGAGGTTCGAGATCGAATGGCAAAGTTCTTGATTCAAGAAGCTTTGCCTTTCAATCACTTCGACAACCCTCGGTTAACCAACTTAGTTCGAGAGACGCTTCAACCTCGTTACACTCACGTAAGTCGTACTACACTTAGACGTTATTGTTTAAAATTATGGAAGCAAGCAAAAAATGATTTTATTGTATTATTTGAAAATATAAATACCGGTGTAAACTTAACTAGTGACGTTTGGTCGGCGCCACACGGTTTGCCCGAATCGTATCTTTGCGTCACTGCTCATTGGGTGGATCCCAGTTCATGGCAAATGATGAAACGTACAATTGCATTTGATCTATTTCCGTATCCACACACCGGAGAGTTTTTATTTTACTTTTTGGATAATGTAATAACTACTTTTAATTTACAAAATAAAATATTTTCAATGGCATTTGATAACGCTTTCAACAACACAACCGCGGTTGAAAAATTAAAATTAAAATATCTTCCGATTGCAAACGGTGATTTTTTTCATACTCGTTGTATTGCACATATTATTAATTTAGTAGTACAAGATGGTCTATCCGTACCATTTGTTGATAGCTTTATAAAAGCTTTTCGATTTATGTTACACGACGTTTTTAAAAAAAGTAGAAAAAGATATCAAGATTATAAACAACTTTATAAAGATACAGAATCTAGATTTTTAGGGCCTAATTGGGATGTACCTACTAGGTGGAATTCGACTTGTCATATGTTTGATTGTGCTTTAAAACAAAAACGCATTTTAAAAGTTTTTCATAATAGTCTTTCGGATAATTGCGAAGCCGACTTGTTTTCGGATTTGGGTTGGAAAAATATTGAACATTTATCCGAATTTCTTGAGGTGTTTAAAAACTCAACTACAAAATTATCGGGAGTTTATTATCCCACTAGTTATTCGGTGCTTCAAGAATTATATTTCATAGCTTTGAATTTTAAAAATTTTCAAAATAAAAATAGTATGTTTAGAGAAATGATAGAACCAATGAAAGACAAGTTTAAAAAATATTTTCTTGAGTTACCACCCGTTTTTACTTGTGCCGCTGCTTTAAATCATTTTTTAAATGTTGCGGGGGTAGAATGTTTAATAGACGAGATAAATGACAATTTGGATATACATGATGAAAACCCCAAATTTTCAACCGAGGCAAAAGAAGTTTATAATAAAAGTTTGAAAATTATTTATAATTTTTATTTAAATAAATATGGACCTAACGTAAATATAACTACGCCAAGAGAATCAACCTTAAGTGCTAGTACCTCGTTTAAAGACCCCGTTATGACTATGTTGAATGTTGTTCGGGATGTGACGGCTAAACGTTAAAGGGGTAACGCCCCAACAAGCGAACTTGGTATATATAGTACGACGAATTTTATTTCAACTATGAGTACTCAAGATTATCATGCATTTGATATTTTGGCTTGGTGGAAAGGAAAGGAATCCCAATTTCCAATTCTTTCCGCTATGGCCCGTGATTTACTAAGCGTCCAAGCTTCTATGGTAGCTTCGGAGTCTACGTTTTCTGTTAGTGGCATGGTATTATCATTACGGAGAACAAGATTAACTCCGGAAGCGGTGGAGATGTGCATTTGTTTAAAAGACCACTTAGACG
Source organism: Flaveria trinervia (assembly GCA_025506515.1). Classification (NCBI taxonomy): domain Eukaryota; kingdom Viridiplantae; phylum Streptophyta; class Magnoliopsida; order Asterales; family Asteraceae; genus Flaveria; species Flaveria trinervia. The sequence continues at coordinate 85,641,392 of CM046441.1, read as the reverse complement.
CGATGGATCGTATACAAAACAAAACAAATCTTGAAGACGAAATTGCAATCGAATGTAAAGTACACGATGAAGAGGTAGAAGAAGGAGTATCATCTGGTATATCCGACGAAGAATTAGCATTTGATGAAACCTCTCGAAGAAAATAGTCGATTAGTTAAATAAAATTTAATATTATTTTTTATTGTATTTTTTAATTTATTTTAATAAACAAATAATAAATTAATGAGTTATAGATGTTTTTTTAATGTTGTTATAATAATAGTAATAATAATAATATAATAATAATAATAATAATAATAATAATAATAATTGTAATAATAATAATAATAGTAATAGCAATCATAATAATAATAATACTACTGATAATAATAAAAGTAATAATAATATTAATATTAATAGCAATCATAATAGGAAAAAAAAAACCGGTTGTATCCGGTTCTGGACCCGACTCTAACCGGATAGGCCGGGTAGGGTTTTACAAGCCACCAACCCGACCCGGGTTCGTACCCGGGTTCACCAATACCCGGGTACCACAAACCCAGCTAGCCCGTACCCGGTTCCGGGTCCGGCCCGTACCCGTTTGAACCCGATTTTGGGTCCGGCCCAATACCCATTTTGTGCAACTCTAACTTGAAGTCCTAAATTGCGATGATGAAAGTCTCGAAACCAAAGTGGGCTGGGCCACTTAAGTAATCGGAATGATAGCTTAAATGATAATACTGGGCCTGTGAAAATATTTCCATTTCAATTCATGAAACGTAATTTGAATGGGCCTCTGAAAACCTTTTCTCTTAATAAAGTCATAACTCATAAATACTGCCAGTGGCCCAGTGGGCTCCTTTTATCTTTTTCTAAATATATACTTCTTTTGATATACTTGGTATATTTTCTATATTATTGAAAAACAATTAAGAAATCAGACAGCGAATATGCACACACGTTTCTTTATTTCAGCATTGGGACCCTTTCTAACTTGTTTTATTTGTTCACATTTGTGATCTAAACATAGACCCATCAGGTTTGACGGGCTAAATCATCTCTATTGTTGGTAATGAAGAACCCGTGAGTTGTTTTATATGTTTTATCAAGTTTCAAATATTTAGACGTCCCAGAACTGGTTTTCAAATCTTTGAACCCAACAAAATTATTTTACATGTTATATCAAGTAGCACTAATATCATATCAAAAATCTTTTACACCACTCGTACCAGATTTTACGCTACATGAACGAAATTGACATGTTAATTGTGTTACCTGGAGGTCTTAAAGAGACTTGGAGTCATCCCGATATCTAGGTTTCACCGGTATTTCCCCGTTTACTACCCAAATAGGACCAAATGACCAAGTGTGACCTATATAATAGGCGGCCATACCAAATTAACACATGAGAATTTTATGGAATCTTGTGACAAAAGAATCTTGTAGATACATTATTTCTTTCAAGATAAGATTAACATATTTTTTAAACAGTTTTAAAAGTATTAAAACCCCCCTCCCTTGACTTAACACTAGGGTTGTTCACTCTATATATTAAATTGATAAAATCATTCTTACAGTCATTAGTTTAGTTTTATTGTTTGTTTATTAAATTTTAACCATATGTTCTACTTAGTACACAATCATTTTCGATCAATTTGGTTTAAGGTTTATATAAGAAGTTAGACTGTGAAAACTATGCTCTATACTTCTTCAAACCGGGTTCTACAATCTAATACAGTAATACATGTGTTGGTTGTTGCCCTATAGAGCAAAGACTAATTACCAAAACAATTATCTTATAGAACTTGTAACCACTTATTTCTAAACTTAATGAAATCGATATGTGTGAGGGTATAAATTTGTGTATATATAAAGTAGAAAAGTGATGTAACAATTAATACACACTTTATTTGGTTAGCTACTATTTGTGCTATTCTGGTTGAATGGTAGTGTATTTCATCCTGTGAAATTCTATATTATTTATTATTTATGAATAATATATAAATATATCGTCCTCGTGGCATTCTTTGTTTGTTCATTACTTTAAAAATGCACTTGCTTTGCAAACCAATATCATGATTATATAAAACGTAAATAACAATATCTGGTATACGTACTATATATTTTACCTTCTTTATTAATACAATTTGTTGATAAATGTACGAGATGCATGCATGACGGCAAACAATGGCAGTATATGTTTATATTTATTTATTCATTTTGTTCGATAGTTTATCGATTCTAAATTTATATTATTTCGTATAAACTGATTGTGATATGCAGTTTGTTAAGGCTATCCGAGGGTTATTTTTATATCCATTAGTTAGATAAAGATAAAATCTGTTAGGAAAAACGAATATAACTTTTTATATTTTGGAGCTATATATGTAGCCCATAAAATATAGCTGAGAACATCTTATGAAGTTGTGTTCACAATCACCAAATGGTACCAAAGTACGGCTGGTGACTCGTGGTTGGTGTCTTTGTTCAATAATAATAGTTCAATTCTTATTGTAAACATATGATGCAATTTATGAATACTTTAATGTGTGTGAGTTCGTTTCCTGACTCACAAATCCATATATTTTTCATCTAAACTCTTGATTTAATTTAACTTTTGAAAAGTTTATTATTCTTTTCCAATTTTATTTAATTCAGTTTTAACGTAAAATGCATGAATATGAATGTTATAATTTCACTTATCTTCTTAGTGGTCTAATTTAATTCTCGTTTTGCCAGTTTTTAATATCTGGATTTTACTTATTTGTGAAATTATAAGTGTCCCTACGCAATATGACGTAAAATACAAAATATTCAGCAAAATAATGTTACTTTCCTCAAAAAAATCCTTTTCAAAATAAAAGGCTATCTGGCCAAAAGAAACCGCAAGAAATAGAGTAGTTTATGTATATTTTATTTTTTTATTATATTTCTTACGTTGTTTATGACTTTAATAACTTGTGATACCTCTTTTTGTGTCGCCGAACGTGGCCATTATTTATTTAAGCACACTAAATAATTGAACGAAAGTTAATCTTGATTTTATATCAAATAAATTAGATTTTACTTTTGAATATCAAAGGTCATAAGTTTGGATTTTTAAAATCATAAATGGGTTTTTTGACTAATGGAATTGGTCCATTTTTTTGTTTAAGAAATAAAGCACTTAAAACATTGCAAAGTAGATGGTACTATACTTTTGAATAAAGTTCTATAAAATAATAAATACTAACTTTCAGACCGATCAATTTTGTGTGGATTCATCAAAATAATCGTGTAATCCAAGTATGCATAATAAAAGAAGTACCATTTGAATATTTTAAAGCTATTTTATAAACATTTTGTGTTCATCACTAAAACAAAAATCAGCATACATGAAACTTGAACAAATTGACCGAATTTTAAATAACATAAACTGCTCTCGTTGTTAAATCTAGATCGATTCAAAACTTGACAAATTTGATCTTTCTTTCCTTTAAACTGCCCTATTTAATTTTACTTCTCTTTTAGAAAACTTGTTTTCTTATATACATTAAACGTTTAAAATTTTACCAAAAACATTCTGCTCTTTGCATGGTTAGTCACTGTCAACGGATTACCAATGAATTAATACCTACATTTTGAGATACGACATATTTTAAATGTTTATAATATGCCAAAATTACCATATGAGTATCTTGATCTCGCTGTTGACTTTAAACCAATAGTTTCATCAGCCATTGTTAATTAAGCAACACTTATAATTAAACTAACATTCATTTCTTTAATAAGTTTAACGTTGTTTAGTGTAACCACTCAGCTCTAAGGGTGGAGGGGGTGGAGTCGGCATCGGGAAGAGAATATGCATATACGTAGCAGGAGTCCCGAAGGGGGACACCGATTAAGGCCGCTTCATCCTAACAATACAAAAGCGTGAGACGTGTAGAAAACATAATACATGTTATACAATGAATAGTACGCAACATGTTAATAAAAAATATTATTAAAAAAATAGAAAATAGTCCTCTAAGAATTACTAATTACATTTAAAGGTTGAGGATTCAAATTCAATAACACCCGGTTAAACAAATTTAAAAACAAATAAAAAACACACGATAAATAACCCACAGAATAATATTATAGTAAATCATGAAAAACTCACAAATCCCACATACGTACTATAATACAATAATATTCACCCTTAACCAAATCTTAAATCAAAAAACTACCCGACTAATTATTAAACGTTTCAATCTATGATACATGATGCAATATTATCCTTTTAGCATGTACATAACACACAATCATATAATCAAAAATAATATTTCACACCCAATAAATCTAAAATCTATTTCACTCATCACACACAATATCAACATAAAAATATGAAATCAATCATTCAGTTTTTAACCGTCATTAAACCCCCACAACCGTCGCTAAAACTACACCGATATGCTATCAGCGTAACGATTAACCAACGCCAACGCATTACTCGTCACCATCTTCACCGCCACCACACGACCACAAACCTCCGCCTTAACGCCACCGTCATCCGCCACCTCATCAAACCCGTCAACACACGTGTCCTCATTGGTCAACGCCGCACTCATCCACGTCTGCACGTTACTCAGTTCGAACCGCAGCGACTCGCCGGTCCAACCCAGCCGCCTCATTTGCCGGTTCGACTTATGAATCTCATACACGGCGTCTCCGATCACCGACAAACAGTCGCGCACGGCGGCGGATTCCGTCGTGCTGCCGGAATATTCCTCCTGGCGGGAGATGTTGGCCACGTATTCAGCCATCTGGGTGGCGTTGTGCAGCGCCACGTGGATCGCCACCATGGCCACCCGGCCGCTGTCGCCGTGGATGTCGCCGGAGTAGTTGACGAGGGTGGTGAAACATGTTTCAGGGTATCGGGTTGTTTGACAGCTTGTACGGAGGTAGTCGGTGTCGTCGGAGGTCGGTGGTAAAGCGCCGCCGTAGGTCGGTGGTAAAGCGTCACCGGCGGTGGCCGTCGGAGGTAGTGAAACCACCGGAGAGATGAAGAAGATGATGAAGAATGATGATGATGATGATAATAATAATAATAATAATAGATGGAGTTCCATTTTCGTTCTTCTGGTTAATATTATTATTATTAGTAAGCGTTGTGGTTTGTGTTATGGGGTTTAACGGTTTAAGTAGAGTTTGCATTGGAGTGAAATTACGGTTTTGCCCTTCGTAGGATGAAGAAACTTGTTTAGCAATCAATGGTTTTTGTGGGAAAGATAGTGATTAGTTGGGATTTAGTGTGCGTTATTGTTATTATTTTATATGATATTGTGGTTATCGAATCACAAAATCTAAATCATTAGAAGGTTATTATTTGAGTGATAATTATGATCAGCACATGATATGGTAATACGTGTTAATGTCACACGTTCAACTATGGAAACAAGGAAAGTTGTTTATTATAATTTGTTATCATACACAAGTCTCAGTGGTGGAGAAGTTGAACGTTAGAATAAGATGTTCACTTCAAATCCTGCAAAGGCTTATATTGTTAGTCTGTTAAAGTGAGAAAGAATTAATCATCGGTGTGAGGATGAGTATTGAGAAAATATGAGGGAAAGAAAGACTGTAGCAAGTAGCTGAGTTTCGATAATTTCTAACCGCGCCTTTTTTCTTATTGAAGAGATATATTTGCATTTGGAGTAGGGTTGCAAATGAACAGAATGAATACGTACACGGCCTCATGTTCTTTACTGTTGTTGATCACGAACACTTAATGATATTTCTTGTTTGTGTTAGTTTAATTATTAAAGAGATGATGATCTTGATCATTAACTATCATGAAGACTTATCAAACGCAATCAGTCGAATACAAACAAAAATAAACAAACACAATTAAATATTTATGAACAGCACAAACATGAAAAGGAACATATACAAACGATCTATCCATTTTAAGTTACAATATGCAATTTCATGACAATTCACCGAAACAAATAACTACTAACTATAAATATTCGCGCACAATTGTTCAACATAATTATTATAAACATAATTTATATAAATATTAAAAGTTTGTTAAGCTTTGATACAAACTTAAATTGAAATTTTCAAATAGGAAATACTGGCATAAAGAACGTATTAACTATGGTTTCGTATTTTTAAAAATTAAAATCAATAATATATAGAATGTACAAACCAAAGAATGAAGACAATGCACATTGTTGAACGTTCATAAATATTTATAAATAAACGAACCAATTTTTTTGTTTGATTTGTTAATTCATTAAACCAAAGACCACAAATAAACTTCTGATCAAACATTTCGTTAAACGTTCGGTTCGTTTGCAGCTTATGTTCAAAGCTTGAAGGTCCGGAACCGGACGTGTATGTTGGTTTGAAACAAATTGTTCCGGACATGCGATCAAAATATATAATTGTAATTCACAATAATATCTATGCACAATAATATTATTTTATATCGTATTATTGATTTGATAGGAGTCACGAGAACGTTTAAGATGAAGAAGCAAGAATAGAGTGATAGTGAGGATTGATTAATCACTATGTGTGTGGCGTACATGCATGTGAGTACCTATTTCTTCATGCACATCCAAGCAACTCTTATTTATAAAATATATTGCAAAGGTAATTTTGTTGCTTGAAAGAAACAATTATTTGTATTTAAAATTTGTGCTATTAATATAAAAAATGTGCGGCTTTAATAAAAATATACGTATGCTTGTAAAAGATAAAACAAATATGAGACATTTTAATAATAAAAGTTAAGCTCATCCACAAAGTAATTTTGTAGTTTAATCTTAATAAGAAAGTGGGTTGCAATCAATTGCTTTCATGCCCAAAAAGATGGCTGAAATGTCTAGCGGCCCTAGCTTACGTGTGTATTGTTCTCTATCAAATTATCAATCTATATTTCATTTTTGGAAAAGCAAAAAGACAAAAATAATAATAAATTATATTATTCTTTGTTATTTTATTATTGCGTTCTACAATTATAACCATGTTTTATAAATTCATAGTGTTTAAATATACGCAATATGAATAGAAAAACACGAAGAGGCATTTATTATTGTGTATTGTGTGTTTTTGTTTTATATTATTATATGTTATCATTTTATTGGTTTCTAATATATTATATTAATTTTAATTTACTAGTGTATTTGAAGGCAAATTCTTTGAAACTTGTTAGCAACTTGGGCTAACTTTGTTTCAATGTGTAATATAATTAAATTATATGTAATCATTCTATGACGTCATTATTGATTAGTAATTTTGACCATGTTTGTTTAGACAACTTCTTTCTACGCCAACATGGTTACAATCATTAATGATATATAAAAACAGATTTAAACAAATACCATACTCGACAATAAACTTACTTTATAGCTTAGACCTTTTACAAAGAGTATTCTCCAAACATTTTAATTGAAGGATATTGTACATTTTAGAATTGATCTTAGAATTGAGAAATAAAAATTGGTTGATGCAATTAATTAGTCAGAGCATGTTCTTACACATTAATCGATCGTTTCAACGTATGAAAAAACCCCACAAACGCAAGGGCATACAACATACTCTACCCTTTGCCGTATTTGTTTAATGATTTATCGTTTTTGTTTTTATATGACGATAGTGCAAAGCCAGAGGGACACTATAGCTATAAAGTGGCAGACATTTCCTTATTGTCTTTGTTTGTGATCAATTTGATTCTTTTATACTGAATTTTATGTGGCATTCAAAAACACTCACTATGAAACACATGAATATCATGGATGGCAATTAAGATCGCTCATACGTGGGTAAAGATATAGGTGTCGGGAAATTCCCGTGAGTGATCTCTGTAGATTCAAGTAAAAACTTCACTGATGGATGACTAGTGGATCATTCATTAATGTATGCATCGACTGACATTATCGATGGCAATGTCACCTTATATCAGCGAGGGAATTTTCAGCGACATATAAGTGACGATTAAACCCATTGGTAGTTGTTATTTTTAATTAAAGATACGAATTAGTAACGTTTGTTGCAAGTTACTTAAAAAGTATGTAAATAAAAAATATTTATAAACTATGTAACATGCTTATTCTAAACAAAATTTATGATGATGTATAAAATAGATATACATATACGATAACTTACTGTCTTGCTAGAAAACAAATAGCACTAGGATGGCGATTTTAATAGTTACATCCTTCGGAAGATAGGTGGATTTTCTAATAAAGACAAACAAATTTCAAAGATTTATGACAGATGATCCGTCAGAATATAGCTTCATCCGACAACTATTGCTATACAAAAAACCTTATCTTGACATTGCGCGGATCACCAACGAATAACCCTTACCAATTGTATTTTACCAGACAACACCCAGAAGAACGAAGGAAATTTTATCTAGAATATCCGCCACTAATGCGAACTTTATTAAAGATAACTTTGAGTTTCTTCGTTGATTAAGGAAAATAGCGAAAACAAATGTTTAGACTTTAGACATTCATCGGTGATTTCCGACACACACGTATATATCATTTTTGTAATTTAATACTTTTCGGCTAAAGTTACAACTTACAACTATGTATACTTATTAATATATGTACAAATAAACAACCAGACCCACCTATCTACTTAAAAGCTAAAGTTCTAAGTATTTTTGATTTCTCAATCAAAATTTTGAAGTCGATTATAGTATAATTGTATAAAGACCAATTACATATTTGAATATACCAAAAGATTCTGAACTTCAATTGGAGAAACAAAAAAGCCCAACAGTTGTAGTTGTGATCTCTTGTCTAGGATTGTAGAAAAGATGCATCAAAGATCTCATGAAAGCTTATTGGGCTTTTTCTCATGAAAATATTGAAGTAAGTTATTGGGGCCTTGGGGTGAGCCCAAAAGGTGCACAACTGTACGAATCGGGTTTTGGCCCAACCGTCCAGATTTGACCAACAAAAGTCAACAGCGTTTTTTGGTAAAATCGGTTCTGGTTTGGGACCTGGTTTTTAGTGGTTTTGACCGGACTGATTATCGGGTTGGAGTCTGGGCTTCGACCGGGTCAAATTAGTTGCTCTATAGGATTACAAACCGATTCAATCTTATGGTTCGGGTCGGTTTCTAATATGTTTCAAAATTGGTTCTAGTTCAAAACCAGTTCTGATTTCAAAACATACAACGCTCTTAAAGTTGATTTGGTTAAAACAATTGATGATATTTTCTGTATCATTATTATTATTATTATTTAAACGGCTAATTAGATCATTAATAAGTCAATAACCCATCCGAAAATCTTCATTACTCGATAATGCAACTCGAGACCACCGCCAGGAGCATTGTAAATGAGAGAATCATCTGACCCAACCTGAATTCTTAAGGTATTTTATCTCAACCACTTGAGCTAAGATTTACTAGCTTTTATTTTGATTATTTAATATTGTACTTTTAATTGAATGATTATTTTATAGTTATTAAGTATTTATTTAACTTATAATCATTTTTTATTTTATTTTTTATTGAAGAATAAAAAAAAAGTGAAACTATTCTTCTGAGGCAACAGTGAGGTATAGAATGATGTTACATTAATATGCCTTTTAAACAAATAACTCACACATACATTAAAACTTATATTATTCAACACTAAAAATATAGAGAAAGACATTATTCCGACAGTTTGATATCTTAGAGTTATAAGCCCATCTAGCGAGGCACTAAACTGTTATTCATAAATTATAATTTACATTTGCCTTCTACGATCAAAATAATAGTAGGTTAACTAAAACTTGATTTTAAAAATATAAGATTCTTTTATAAGAGAATCTTTTCCACAATTATCAAAGTAAAGATAAATACTTTTTATTATTTCTATGAGTTAATTGCATTTTACATCCCTGAGTTTTTATATAAATTGTCATTTGAATTCAAAATATAAATTTTATTATTTGCATCCAAAGGTTTTATAAAAATTATCATTTGAATCTACTTAACTATTTCTAATTAACACCGTTAAGTTTTTCCGTTAATTTTTTAATTAGATGTATTTTAATCAAAACAATTACAAAATAAAATATAAGTTTCACGTGATAAGTTTCAAGCGTTTAGTCTCCTTTGATAATCACCACTGTGATTTTAATTTACAAGGAATGATAGCCAACATTTCTTTTATTTAATCAAGAAAGACATCTCTCAACATCATATTATATAAAATAAAATATTAGTATAACCAACTAAAAGTGATTTATTTTTAACTTTATAAAATATACAAAACAAATATATATATATATATATATGTATGTATGTATATAAACAACTCAGATAATATAAATTATTTAAATTATAACTATAAAAGACAAATTATCATAAAAGTATAAAAATAATTTATAAAATATATTAACTATTCATGAATAATAATCATAAAATATCAATAATTGTAATCATAATTAAGATTGAAACCAAAGAAAATTATGTTTAATTAATAACGGGTAAAGTGACACGATTACTAAATCAAAATACATTAACAATACAAAATAATAAAATACGATTATAGAATCAAATCATAATTACAATTATATCCAAAAGAGGCTAAACATATAAAAACTCTCACGTGAGTTGGTTTTTTATTTTGTAATTTTTTAATTAAAATAACTTTTATGTTGAAAACTTAACGGAAAAAGTTAACTATGTTAGTTAGGTGTATCCAAATTGATTCAAATGACAATTATAGTGAAACCTTTTGATACAAATAATAACATTTTAAATTTTTTTTATTCAAATGATATTTTTATGAAACCTTAGGGATGTAAAATGCCTTTAATTGTTATTTCTACACTATCAAAAAAGAATACAATCTTTTATAAGGAAATAAATTATATGATTCAATTACATGAAATCAATAAAGTTCCGATAAATGTTGATGTCTTTATTTAGTTAAAGTGTATATCCCAATTACATTGATGAGGGTTCGAATACAACAAGAAGTAAAATCTAAAGGTTGTGTCTGTTAACAGTTCATAATGATCATCTCATAAAAAGATACTTGTGATTAACTATATTTAAAATATATCTTTTTGTTAATATAAGCCATGTTTTTTTAATTAAGAGAGTACAAGTACTGTTAAAGTTATAAAAAAAACGTTGTTGATGGTAACAAGGTGGTCTTGGTCAATGTTTTGACATATTGAAATTCCAAGTTGATGCACATATATAAAACTACTTTATTGTTTCTAGAACATGAAATATTGTTTATCTGTTTTCTGACTTCCTCAACAACAACTTCTTTTTGGAATAAAAAACCTACAACTTCAAGGGTAATTAGCCACCACCAAACAATCACCACAACATCATGTATCCTCCTTTCTCACAAGACTACCCTCAAAAACTACCACCATCACCGCCACCATCAGCTCCTCCTGCACAATCATACGACCAACCGCCGCCACCACCACCACCGCTGCAGATCCCTCAATACGCAACCGGTATTCCGGCTCACTATGTGGCTCCTCAACCGGTCAACGTTAACTGGTCTAGCAGTCTTTGCGCGTGTTGCTCCGATGTCCCTAATTGTAAGCCTTGATCACTCTTTCTTTAGGTGTATTGATTCGATCACGAGACACAACGAGCTTATATATTATTATATATTATGTATGCATTGTGTTTGTGAACAACAGGTTGCTTGACATGTTGGTGTCCATGCATAACCTTTGGACAAATTGCTGAGATTGTTGACAAAGGAAATACTCGTAAGTGCATTACTTTCCAGTCAAATCCTTATTTGCACTAGATGTTATTTCAGATGCAATAATAATATATTTAAAACCATAAAACCCGCGTAATACACTTTTACATATGATATTAAACATTATACATAGTATGTTGATGCAAGTGTTTTTGTTTTTCTCTTCTACTACTTTGATTTATTTTTAATTTTTATATACTAAATATAAGTGTTTTATACGGTTCTTAACTTATTATTTGTATAAAATTAAATAAACATGTTATATATATGCTCATATGTGTGTGATATATAACTTCTTACTTTTCAAATCTCAAACTTGTAATCATCTACCGGTTTTTAGTACTTAATACGTTCAGATCTTTAATACTAATGATGTATAGGTTCTTGGTTGATTATTGATTTTTCCTAAAAGATATATATTCATATCAATTTTAAAGATAGTGATTCGTTTGACAATAGAAATTAAACTAGCTAGGATAAAATAAAAATAGAGATTGCGATGTAACATGTTTAATATTGTGTCAAAAACTGATCTTTTATTTTACTAAATATATAATCAAAACTAATTTATACAGTATAGAATAATTCTTACATTCAAATTTTACATATTATGTTTTTTTCTATTTTTTTCTCATAGATACAATTTGATTATGCATTTGTAAGAATTTAAACTCACGTCGTATTTACATGAGCCAATCAATAATCCTCATCGGTTACAAGGCATGGGCAATGCCTTGTTATGTTTGGTAAAACAGGTAAACCCACCCACCCACAAACCAAGCCAACCAACCTTAATAAGAACCTTGGTTTGACTATTCAAAACCGAACCAAACACGAGGGTTTCGTTAACTAGATTAAAAATCGACGATTAAATAAGAAAACTAACAAACATATGTACTTATGTCATCAAAGAAAGATAACAAAACAAAAGGTGTAGATTGTTAAAGCAATATCTTAGATAGTAATTAGTAATAAACATACTAATTAAATTATCTACCTTTATACAGCTTGCGGGATACATGGGGGTCTCTATGCTCTAATCGATGCTCTCACATGTTGCGGATGCATGTATTCGTGTTTGTATCGGACTAAGATGAGAAGCCAATTCGGATTACGTGAATCTCCTTGCAACGACTGTCTAGTTCATTTTTGCTGCGAACCATGTGCCTTGTGTCAAGAGTATCGTGAGCTCAAACATCGTGGATTTGACGTATCAATAGGTGAACAACCTACATTATGTGAAATTATTTTCTTAAATCTGTTCTCACAACAATATATTTCCTATAACTTATCATCTTTTTAATTGTTATTATTAATTAAAATTTTGAATTATTTCGAATATTAATCCCAGGGTGGCAGGGTAATATGGAGAGGCAAAATTATGGAGTACAAATGCCTCCGATGGCTCCAAGAGGAATGGACCGTTAATCTAAACTAAGTGTCACTGCTTTATGTATGGTTTCTGTTTCGTGTTGGGTTCATGATGAATTAATTAACTAGATATACGCATGTAATTTATTTTAAAAATAAATAAATAGATATCCTATGTAATTATATTTTTATTTATTTATTTATCCATGCAATTGCTTTTGTCGAAAGAAAGTTTAACAATAATCAAATAGAGCCTAGAGGCATCCTATTTGAACGTTTTAGTATTATTTTTTTTATTATTCAATTAAAAAGTACGTAGTATCTTATTTGAATCCTCTACTACTATCAACTACTTTGCTCACCCACAACTAATCTCAGCTTTAAAAAAATTTATTAACTAATTTTATAATTTATATTTTATATTTAAAAACATTAAAAAATATGCATTATATATAATACAATTACATATTTAATTATAAATGATAAGAAAAATAGTAAATGGGATGTATAGATTATTTAAGGGGATAACTATAACCGTTGGACAATGAGTCAATGACACAAATGGGGGTGACAAAGAGGGTTCATGAACCTATAAAACTTACCCTCAAGCACTCGAGAGTGCTCCTAGTAGCCTTACATACATAAATTACTAGCATAACATTTTTAACTACGTAACTAAATTTTTATTACTAGTCTAACAGTTTTAAGTTTTAACTACACATAATAGTAACTAAAATTTTAAGTGTTTTGATAAAGTTATTCTAATTTTTGTCTTTTATATTTAGTGAATTTTCATTATGTCTTCGATCTTGTGAAATTTTCTATAAATGTAAAACATTTTTATAAATTATTGATGTAAATGAAAATGTGTGGATGGTAATATCTATTGGTTATTTAAAAAAAACTTACGATGAAAAGAATTTCACTATAAGAAAACCAATTTTTATGATTTTCAATATAAGTCAAATTCAATGAATTTTAAATCAATTAATGGTAAGCGTGATTCATATATATTTAGTTGAAGCACATATTTAAAAAGAAATAAGATTATAATCTTTTTAAAGATTAAAACATCTAACGAAAGCATGTGTTAATGTTTATATTTATAACATTCAAATATCAATTTTGACTTGTATTCAGAACAATGGAAGAGTCCTCCTACAAGAATGAAGAACCACATGAACTTTGAAACCTTTTCTTCAAAATATATTTTTGCTACGCGTGATATTTAACTGAAAACTTACTACTCGAAATTTAATTTGGTTAGACATACTTAAAAGATCTTTAATATAATCGATCCTAGCAACATTTCATAAGAACTTCTAGATGCCCACAAATAAGCATTTTTAATAATGTTTTTGGTCCTCCTAATAATAATACACACTTTTGATTATTTACATAACAAACTCATTACATGCGAAAATTTTAAGACTTTACAATTAACAAAAAAAACTAACGGCGTTGATAGTTTAGAATTTATTGAGACAATTTCAAAATCATAGGAGGTACAAATGTGATTTTAAAATCTTTTGTTAAAAACCGTTATTTACGTCAAAGATATAGAACGAAATTACATACACGGTTTGACTAATAACTTGTCTACGCAAAACGGAGTCCAACTTTTATATCATGCAATATAAAACATCACAATAAATGTCTAAGTTAAACAATATAACATAATTTTTTATCCATCATAAAATAAATATTAAAATATCCGCCAAAGAGGCGTCCCTTTTCTTTCAATTAGACAGTCAACAACATTATATTATATAAATATGATTAGTTAATGTAAATTTCACTAACGTATTGGTCAATATTTCTGTTACATGTGTTAAAAATTCATCTAAAGTTTCTCAAAAAGTGACAACTCATACTATACATTAACTAATGTGAATGACTAAACGTTACCTAACGAAGACCAATATATTGCAATGAAATCAAAACCTACATGTTAAACACATTTATATTTAATTTATTTATATGAATTAGTAGTATTAATCAAGATGTGTGGACCATCAAATCTTTTATTATATACATGATGATCAACCTGTTAACATGCAACAATTCTCGCTTCTATGTGAATCCACCCAAAAACATCGCGAAAAAACAATGGATAACATTATATTGATAGCCGAATCCCGTGTGTATAAATACCGTATATGCACCAATATCAAACCAATTTGCATGCTAAACTCGATTATCCAACGTATAGTTAACATTCTATCGGGATAATTGAGTTTAAAATGAATTCCTCAGCCCCAAACGACGACAAGGATAAGGCTCCTCAAACTACAGATGGTCCGCAAATGGTGCCCGCTGCAGCGCCTTTATCTGATTCCAATTCCAGCAAAGGTGCCGCTGGTCCATCGAGCCAGTATGTGGTTGGGGTTCCACCACAACAAGTCGTGGTTCCTACTTGGTCAACTGGTCTTTTTGAGTGTTTTGATGATATCCCAACCCGTAAGTTTTATTATATTAGATTCGCTAGTTTTCTAGATTGAGAATAAAAAAGATTCGTTAGTTTTCGTATTCCATACTAAAGGCTTTTTTACTGTAATAATCCATTACTAGAAAACTGGACGTCTCATACGCCAGTTTTTGTAGGTATTGTGTCGGAAATGACCTTTTCCGACAAAAAAAATAAAGCCGGAAAATTGCCCGTAGGGAAAAAAAACAATTTCCGGCCACACTTTTCAACAAAAATTATGACTAATGAAAATTAGGGTTCAGATATGCTTATGAATCACGTTCAACATTAATATTCTCTCCACACCGATTATACAAATTCTCTTTTAGCTACCTACAAAGTTTATAACATAATTAAATAAAACACTATATAAAATACACTTTTAACCTCTAAGCACTAACTAGTTCCTACAAACAATCTTATTTTCTACTGACCAACATATATAGTTATTAACTTATTATTGATCAACTATTGTTGTTGATATTATGTTGCTACCAATACTCATTAACACCAACTCTAAACTTCAACTGACTTTATGTTTGACGTTTAACAATACTTTCTAACAATCACCTAACGATGTTTTTTTTAACAGTTATTATAACCGCTTTTGCTCCTTGCGTTACTTTCGGGCAAATCGCAGAGATGGTCGATAGAGGACAATACAGTAAGCTAAATTCATTCAATCTCAATTCGCGATTAGGTAACTCATGTTT
This sequence comes from Flaveria trinervia, assembly GCA_025506515.1. Taxonomy (NCBI): domain Eukaryota; kingdom Viridiplantae; phylum Streptophyta; class Magnoliopsida; order Asterales; family Asteraceae; genus Flaveria; species Flaveria trinervia. The sequence continues at coordinate 85,625,143 of CM046441.1, read as the reverse complement.
TAAATCTTAATTTCTAACATTGCAATGTATTACAGGTTGCGGTTTATATACTATGCTACACGCTGGGATACTATACTTCACGGGGTGCGGGTGTTTGTTATCAGCATACTACAGGATCAAAATGAGCCATTTATATAAGTTGCCCAACGACCCGATCATTAATATTCTTGTTCATCTGATATGTGAACCATGTGCCTTGTGTCAAGAGTATCGCGAGCTTCAGGCTCGTGGGTTCAACATGCAACTCGGTAACATTGTTTATAAGTTACAAAACATCTAGTCTTTTTTTTCATAATTCGTATTTTAAATTTTAATCGCGTCTATCGATTTTTATGATGGTCAGGTGTTGGGTGGCGAAACCAGTCGCCAGAGATTCAACAAACCGGTGGAGTCATGGTGCCACCTAGGTTCCTGGGGGCATGACTCGTTGAAATGTAGACAGATTTGATCACTTTGGGATGTTGAGGAATTAAGCATGCTTTTTTTTGTCACATAATTATTAGTTACATTACATTATAATTAAATTGTAATTGTGTGGTTGTGATACGATGAATATTATTACCATCGTACGCTTTTGGTTAATCGAGGCTAGAGAATCTATAGGGCTGTCATGTTCTTGTAAGTCTTTAGTTGTTGAAATACATCAGAAAGTTTGAACTTTGAAGTTAATCTACTACAATATTTAGCATGTTTAATCCGTTTACATTTGTTTTTTCATCCTTAGTATACACTTATTTTCTTTCTTTTAACTTTATGCACTACTAGATAACTGTTAATTTCTGACAAAAACATTTTTTTTCTGAAATACCTACACTTTTGCTATAAAATCTAAAATATCTCACATTTCCAATTAATCAGCGACAAAATTAGGCTTGACGGAGCTTCGTCTTTTTCTTGGCCGTAACTTTTAATAAAAAATGTCGGAAACTTGTCGAACGCTTTCGGAAAACCTTTGACAAAAAGTTCATAAATTGTTTGACGGAAGATTGTCAAAAAACAGACTTCTTATTGGATACGCTCTTATTTCTGATGGAATGTGACTAGAAACGGACAAAGTGATTACTACCATCAAGAAATTAAAGATAAAAATAATACAAAATATAATCAACACTAAGCCCATCAGTTATGGGCAACAACCCACGTTCTGGTCCATTAGCAACAACCCACTACTAGCTCAGCGGCCCATAATCTCTTCCCCGGCCCAACAAACTAAAAATACATATACATGTTGTAAGAATATAATAACAAAAATATACTTAATACTTGACTTAGCACCTGTTTTGCATAGGATCCAGACGGTGTCCGGATCATTTTATGTTTAATGTAAGCTGTCGTATCTTACATTATGTGCAACAGAGATTGTAGTATCTTGCATTTTGGTTGTTGGTTGGGCTGGTTCAATAGCCCTATATAAATTAGTAGTTTTTTTATCCTTCTAACTCTGTCCTTGATTTTAACATGAAGACAAGGTATGCCCGTAATTCTCTTCAAAACTCGTCTAGTAATAGTAACCAATTGCTAGTGCGAGTGGAGTATAACATGGGGGTTATAACGAATATTTGAAGGTTCTAAGGTATTGCGGAAGTTTGTATTGTGTTTACTGGATTATGTGTTTTGGCAGCTATCTATCATCAATCAGGTATATTGAAATATTTTCTAAAAATGTATAGAAAACCCTTTATGAATTGGCGCAAGATCTTTAGAATACATACATATATTATATATCATACTCAAACATGTACACTATCCTACCCATTTATCAAATTTAAACAAATACTATTTCCAACTTTAACAAAGTTAGTATAAGAAAGACGTAATGATAAATCGTATTATCAACAGGTTTAAACATTTAACATGATAAATCGGAGAAATTAATATACTTATATTCCAATTAAACAATATAAAGTAGAGTCCATTATTGCTCCATTTCCGGCGACAATTACAATTATAAAACGAAAGTCGGCCCCCCCATCACTCACTTAACTCTTGCAACTTTTCATAAAGCAAATTACTCCAGTTAGTACACCTCTAGAGTTAATATATTACATACACAATATTCTCTGGTCAAAATTCAAAAGAGATTGAAATGAGATGAAATGATGGAATGTGCAGAAGAAGAATTGGAGCGAAGAAGCAAGTTCTTGAGCAGTTTAATCGCCAAAAAGAAAGCAGCTGATCAACAACAAAAGCAAGTAATCAATAATCATAACAACAACAACAACAACAGTAATAATATTATAAGAGTGAGAGCTTCAGATATGTCGATTGGTATGCAGAACAATGCATTCAAGTGTTCAACAGATTATCTTCACTCAATTCCTTCTAAAAATGGAAATCAAAGTCATGTGAAGAAGATTGATAGCAAACGCCTTGCTCTTGCCCTCAAGAAGGTATGTATGTATCATTGTATTGTGTTCTTTTCTTCTTCACCTAACACCTCCAGTGGCTAATGACTTCATTTTTATTACAAAAGATGTTCTTTCTAAACTGCTAATTATTTTCCCTACGACTTACATTTCTACTTAATTACAAGTTACATTTCTACTTAGAGTGCATGTAACAAGAGTTTGAAGTGTTTTACATTTTTTTTGAATTAAACTATTATGAACATCTATAAAAGTTATATAAAAAGTAGTTGAACAATAAATGAATGAATAAATAAATATCAAACTAAACTCGAATCAAGCGAGTAAAACTGTAAAATTACTCTCAGTAGCTCAAGCTAGCTCGTTTACGTCAAAGTCTCAAACATGCTAAAGATTAGCCGATAAGTCGAGCTTGGGTTTGACTTTACACCCATGTTTGTAACACTAAATGACTAAACTATGAATCCTAAATCTCGTCTTAAAAGATATGATAAAATGTATAGATGTTATATATTTCAAGGTTCTTGATTCATATATCGTGTAAAAGTCTGAAAAAAATAAACTACAATTTACAAAAAGATAACAGTCATTTACTCTGTAAGTTTATATTGCCTGTAAAGAATGGTTTACATATGCATAAACTATAGTTTAGAAAAAAATGATGAATTAAACATATAACCTTATATTTATTAGTTTATTAGTTTCGTTAGGTGTAAGATTTATGAAATTATCCCTAAAGTATGTAAATTTTTACTTTGAAACACAAAAGCCTCATTATAGGGTCACTAAAAACATTCTGATGGTAATATTCATACGTCTAATCAAAAGTTGTAGGATTCAAATACCACAAGATACAGATATTACAATATATATTAAATAAATATTAAATAAATTTACAAATATTGTAATCCACTTGCACGAATGGATTAAGTTTTTTCGACTTTTGATGAACCTTCACGTCCAAGGATCTAAAAATAAACAGAAAAATCCAAGGAAAATGGTCAAATTTGTTTGTACAGTGTCAGACTTGGAGTAACGTAGTTGTCTTAGAAATTTGTTTCAATAACTAAAAACAAAAATAATACTAACATTTTTTTTAATTTAACATTATGGTTTCATGATAATATGACATTGTGGTGTTGTTTACAGAAATTCGATTGTTTGTATGGACCGGCTTGGCACTGTATCGTGGGGACTAGCTTTGGATCGTATGTCACACATTCCTCCGGTTGTTTCTTGTATTTTTCGATCGACAAAGTTCATGTTCTTCTCTTCAAGACCACCGTTGACCCGATAAACATCCAACATTAACTAACTCTCCTCACTCTAGTTCGATATCTATTAGCTACTTTATGTAACACCGGTTGTACAATATGTTGTAGTTTCTTGTGTTCTTGGAGTCTAACTCGAGTCTAGTGTTAATGGAGTAAACTTTTTGATGTAATTGTTAAGCTTGTAACTGACTAATTGTTAAGGATAGATATTAATCTAAAAGTTAAAGTCTGAATACGTCATATGGATCACAACGAAGTCAATTAACACATTTATTTTCTTTTTCATAAATGCCCAAATAGTTTATGCAGTCATATTTGTGTACGCGTGTGTAGAACTCATTTATAAAAAACAAAATTAATTAATTAAAATAGGTTAAACGAGTCAACTGAAATTCTGAAAACGACGCGAACCTGTTTTACTAAACCCTTTATTGTTTTTTACCTTTTGTTGTGTGTTTCGAGTGGTTCCACTAATTCAAGACCCTATCGATAAATACTCATAGAGCAAAAATCCAATCAATAGAATGCTAAACTAATAACAAACAATATCAAATCAAATCGTGGTACCATCACAAGAAAACCACAAACCAAAGTAACGCTCGAAGAACGTCGAAAAATGAAACTGAATTACAAAGCGATAAGCTGTCGGATGCAGTCGAGTTTGTAGATGGAATCATCGACGTACCATTAGTTAATGTGTCGTTACTCCCTCCGCTACATCAAAATAAACAGAACATTGTATCTATTAGTAATCAAGTTTCATTAATGTTTTAATAACATCACAGAAACTTTTCTTAACTATACATTTACATTCTACAAAACAATATTAAAGCTCGAGTGGTATTATTTATAGCTTAAACTGTAACATCATAAGAAATATATTTTTACCTTCCTAGAAACATACAAGCACCACGACCTGCACAAATTTGCAACAAACTTCTCAGCGAATCGTAATTTTGTTACGCGCAACGTACAATCATACAAGCATAACGTACAAGTAACCGACTTACTCGGGTCAGTAGTACTGACGGTAGCCACCCCATTGAAATCACAAGTCCCATTAGCCATGCCCATCTGATGATAATACACATTAAACGCGTAACTCGCATGAGCCACGACCGTATCCGGCTCGTAACACGGCCCACCCTGCGCCATAACCGAACAGTTAACCCTCCCCGCCCCACACGCCCAATCCAACGCGGCCTGCAACATTTTCACATCAGCACCATCTTTCGCCACACAATACGTCGCGCCACTAGTATCATTTCCCAACACGGGCCCCGACCCCGTCAACTGCAACACGTAAACCGGCCTCCCGTCGGGGAAAAACAAGCCCCATTTCCCCGCCGATCCGGCCTTTAAATCTTCATTATAAAGCTCGTAAATATAAGTACTCGTCGCGACACCGGGGTGCTTCGGGGTCCCGGTGTTGCTAATAACATGTTTAATCAAGTTACTGTTGTATGTATTCGCGTTGTCCACGGTGGCGTCCGGCTCCGACGAGTCTCCGGCCGACGGCCAGCCGGATTCCGTCACGACGATCGGAATGTTGGTGAAGTTTAGATACAACATCGCGAAGTAAGCGGCGTCAACGACGGCGTCGAAGACGTTGGTGTAGTGCAAAAGGGTGTTCCGATCGACGGCTTCTTTCTCCGGCGAGAGTGGCCGGAAAAGGGCGTAATCTAAGGGAATTGCGCCGTTGGATCGAACGTAATCGTTGTACGGATAGACGTTAAGCATGAGGTAAGATTCCGATGAGCGGAGAAACTCCAGCAAGGGGATGATGACGGGCTCTAAAGACTTGTTGAAGAAGGCTTGTGACGGTGGGAAGGAGTCGAGGATGATGGCGGAGGAGAGGGCGGTGGAGACTTTGATTCGGGAGTGAAGTCCGGCGGAGAGGAGGGCGGAGTGGATGTTTTTCAAGGCGGATGTTAGGACGGAGGCGGCGTAGGGGGTGGTGGTGAGGACTTCGTTGCCGACGGAGATGGCGGAGATGTTGGTGGCGGAGGCGTAAGGGAGGATGTTGCGGGACACCCAGTTGGTGGCGGTGGTGGCGGATTGGGCGACGGCGAGGAGGTGTTGGTTGGGGACGGTGACGGTGACGTGGATTCCGGTGCCGGAGAGGGCGGAGAGCATTGATTCATCGGCGTCGTAGAGCCGGACGTGGCGGAGTTGCTGAGATTTGAGGAGGACGACGGTTTGGGTAGGGTTTGGCATGTCGGAGACGGCGGTGCCGATGTTCACTCCGATGAAGCCATCTGCGAAGACAACATACAAAGTGTAGGGACTGAAGTTTCACATTAGCGGTAGTTGAGGGTTGAGAATGGAATATTCTGTAACTTAAGGTGGAATTATAACATTCACAACCTATTCTTTATTTTTATTTATATATTATAATATTATATATCATTATTTTTTATTTTTCTTTTGTATATAATTATACTATATATTATTATTTTTTCTTTTTTTTTCTACTTCATTGTTATTTTTTCTCTTTCCTTCACTTACAACCACTTAAAATATATTAAAAACATTTTACGGTTTTAAACAGTGATTTTTAAAAATACAAATTGAACAGTAAATTTTTCATATCTTTCACTCACAACCACTTATAACCATAACATATAATATAAAGACTACGCTTACATTATTTTAAAGAACGAGTTTTGAATGCTCTTAGATGAGAGATTAAATAAAAATCCGTAAAACTAATTTACAGCCAATCATATAATTTATAATTTTGTTTGTTTTTTGTTATTGTAAGTGCATTTAAGTAAATTTCAATTTTATTATTTAAACTCATTATATATTTTGTAATATAAACCCTAAGGAACGAAAATGATAATGATGAAATAAGTTACATATATAGAATTCATAAGTGTATATATGGTAATATGTATTTACATATATGTTAGTTTTTGTGTTTTTTATTATACATTATTTCAAGTGATCTATCCTATATGCAACCAAGGTTAAAATTGATAAAGTCAGAGATGACGGTTGAATGCGTCTCTTTTAGTAATTTTGGTCTCATACTTGATTGTAAAAGTATGTTTATACTAATTGAGTATTTGGTGTATAATGTCTATTGTGTTCACGAGTAAAACTTTATTGAATATTACTTGTTGGGATGTTTATTATGCGATATTAGGCTCACCTCAAAAATCAACTTAAAGTATAAATATATTAGGTTTTCATGCTAGTTCGAAACCTAATAAAAGTTTTAGAACTAATCATATACATGTCTCTTATCGCTACAGGTCCATTACTCGTAACGAATGTTTCGGGTTTTATGTTTTCATATCTTGTCCGGATACTTTGTTGTGTCTAGATTGGATATAAATAAATAAAAATATGTATTCATGATTTATATACAAGTAAACCTATCAATGTTATTGTTGCTGCGTAGAAAAGGTAGATACCATTAGTGGTCCAAAATTATTACAAACAATGGTCCAAAATCTTTAAGACGTCACAAATTGTAAGGACATTTTGAACAAAACAACACAATAGACAATGCAAATATCATAATGGTGCACACCCTTCCAAAAATTGATGTCATATATCACCATGCAAAGATAATGACAAGGATGCCATCCATAGAATTGTTAAGTATTTTGTGCAAGAGAATAAAGGAAAGGTAAAAACTTTTTGACTCAATTGACATGTGAAAAAATGGTTAAAACTTAAAAGGGTACAAGATGAAAGTATCTTTGAAGAATTAACAGTTTAAAAGATACAAAAAGAAGTGAACTTTATGATCAAATAATTGAGAAAGATTGAATGAAACCAGTAAAAGCAGAAACTCATGTGAGCTTAGGGTAGAGAATTGACCTTGGTCAGCAGAAGCAATCAAAGGAAGAAGTAGAAGGATGAAGAAGATATTGATCACCATTTGTAATATTGATCAACCTCAAATCTTCAAAGAATCATATATGGAAGCTCTACTTGAAGTACCTATAAAGGATTTCAGATATTGACAGCAATTTGTAATCTTTATTTCATCCAAATCTTTGACAACTTTGAAGCTAAGTGATGGAAGATGTAGAGAGAGAAGTAATATAGGGAGAGAAAGTGAGAGTGTTTTAGAGTCAATTGTGATCTTGATATAGAGGAATTTAAACTTGACTTCAAGAAGCTAAAGGTTTGAAGGGTATGACTTATGAGGCTGAGGATGCTGTTGAAGAAAGAGATGGGCTTTTAGATTGCAGAACTACAAGAGAAATCCTTCAAGTAGTTTAGTTTTTCAAAACTACCCCTTTGTAAACTAGCACACATGACACACCTCTCAAAAATATTGTATGTATCAAGTTTAGACATCTTCAATGCCCATGGAGCGCGCCCGTGGTCCGATATGGAAGAAATAGAAAGGGTTGAGAGGCACTTGAGAGAAAGAGAGAGAGATCTAAAGATCTCCAGAACCTAAATGGTGCTAGGCACTCTTACATGCATGTGTAGGGGACGATGTGCGTAATTTAGTGTTTTGATGACGCACTTTTTCCTTCGTAAATCCATGAGCCACCTTTGTATTTGTAATATGGCTCAAAACCAAGAATCCTCTTCTACTCTCCTCACAAAGCAACCCCGCTTTGTGACAACAACAAAACGGTCTCTAATTAGTCTTAGACAAAACAAGAACTAATGATAGACAAACAGATTGTCGTTAAACAAACCTGTTAATAGAACAAACGAGTCTATAGTCACATAACATAATGTAAGTTATTAATCCACCAATGTACAGTTTATATGAATCAAGACATTAAATGCATGTGAGATGATTCTTTAGAAGATTTTTTGAGGATGGGTTTGTTTAAGGGGGGTGATATGTCAAACTACATTTTTATAAGGCAATAAGCTGTAATAAATGTAGATATGAATGGCGTATTTAATTTAAAATATAAATCCTACTGTGGAAGACAAGTGTGGAAGCCAGTATCGTATGTGTGCGAGTGTATTTATTTATGGTGTGTCAGTGTCAAAGATTGTGATCCGTAGAAATTTCACGGGATTCAAACGGGAATTTCATAAATTATCCCTAACTACTAAAATGTTTTGCAGCCCATGCAATGCGACAGGACATTGATATTTACTCTTTTAGTGCAGTGTGTCGTGAATTTGATTAGTCTGTATCCCGAATGATAGCAGCGAATATTCTCATTTCTAACATCCTATAGAACATAAAAGATTGCACAAATTTTAAAATCATCTGAGATTTATGAACGCTTCAACCCCAACGAATCTTCTAACAAACAACCAAATCCTAACTCCTTTGAGGTTTATAATCATACAAACACCAAGTACAACTTCCATTATGCACATTTTCTGCAGTCCAAACAACGAATGTCATCTAAGCAAATCAAAGCAGCTGCCAGTCATCTTGTGTGGAGCCTTCAGCATCATCAGCTGCATCAAAGGGATCAGCTTCATGAGTTCTGCTGGTGCTGGTTGGTGAATGGCGGGCCTGAGTTATTGTGAATAATGGAGCACCGTTTGATTCTGCGGCTAGCTCAGATGCCCGTGAACAAAAATCATCAAAATCATCTACACACCATAACAGAGAAAGGTCAAAATGGTCAAAGGCTCAGCTTAATTTCGGCCCAAATTAAACTTTTAAACATTCTTGTTTGAGGAAATGACCTAAGAAAGCCAGGTTTTCAGATGCCACATTGGAAAAGTCAACATAGTCAAATCTTACCATCATTTTAGAGCGATAACTGTTCAGATAATTCTATATCAAAAATTTTTAAACTTGGTAATGTCAAATCAAAGGTTTCGATTGTTTAAGGTTTTTTCAGTACCTCAAACATATCAGTTCAAAATTGGTGATCTTTATCTTTATTTAGCCTTTAAAAAATTATCATATTTGTAACATGTGTACCTTTGTCTCGGCAGTAAAATCCTATGGCCAGAGACGGGTCAATGGATTCGAGAGGAATCTGCCGTATAACACTGCCATTATAAATTTATGAAAGGTTAGAAGAACAGATTAAGGGTTAAATTATAAAAAAATTGGCATACTCATAGAATTATAAAAGTATTCAAGCCTGCTTAAAAATAGAAGGAATCAAGTACATACTTGCAGTGATATGATGAAGTATCAGCCTCCAGATTATCCTTGCTGATGTTAACTGTCTGAAGATATTACAAAAACAGTAATGTGACAAACTAAACTGTGTTCTTTTCCAAAACAAAGAAAAACAGCACCTCTATTCTAAGGCAATGCTATATGACTATTATAAGTTTAAACGGCAAAAGCACATCAAAAAGCTATACTTTCTACAACTTCAACAGCCCATGTGGCCATGTTACAATTGATTATCTGATTCCTAATTACTCGAAATCCGATAATCACTTTAAAAAAAGGAAATCCAAACACCCCCTAAATCCATATGGCCCTAATAAAGCTGCCAATAGAATAAACAATAGACCAAGAAAAGTGGGGAACATGACATATACCCCTATATAGCCCTTCCATCCTTAAAATATATATGTGAAACAAAATTATCTTTCTAGCTACTTGCATGCAGACATGTAACACACAAAAAAAATATCCTAAAATGAACATTACCTGTTGAACTTCATGGGGATCAAGATAAAAAACTTTATCATCTTGCACACCAATAAGATATGTTGAAGCACCAGGCCTACCACCCAATATGCCAAGGCTCTGGGGAAAGGTAAATGTGGCAGCCAGCAAAGGTAGATATCTAGAGTGTATAAAAAGTCAAACGGAATAATAAAGTCAGGTCAATGATCAAGAAAAGCTCATATAAACAGGTTAGTATATGAAATCATATGAGTATAAATCCTCATATTATCATATAGATACCAATCAAACCATTAACTTCTAAGATAAATAATGTTATGTACCTAGGGTTTACTTTGTCAAGACCTAGAACCAAAGGAACCAGCAAGAGGAGAGGTGACCAGTCAACTTGGTTTCTTGAAAATTCGGAACAAATTCTTGAGGCATCTTCAATACAAAGAACTGGTGCGCCACCACGTTCGCCATCTTCATCTCCCGAAACAATATAAATCGCCATTGGAAATAACTTCTCTTCCGGTTCATTGTTCTCAATCTTGCGACGTGCAAGTGTCTCCCAGGTCCGACACATGGCGTATGGGCCCACCCATGATCCTGGGGCAAGTGCATAACTCTCTCCGGCTTTGAGAAGATTGTGAATGGAGAAAAGTGAATCCTCAGAATCACCAAACATGTGTAGTATCTCAATGTAATCCCGATCAGATGGCTGCATCATTAGCAAGAAAAAACAAGCAAAAATGAGAAATCTGATGATTTATATTAAATATATATATATATATATTATATATATATATATATAATATATATATATGAATCCACACCCTAGAAAATTAAGGGATTACCAATTACTCAGAAATATCACACCTGGTTCAATGGTTTTCTCCAAGGTCTGCCTAGCCGATGAACTAGCAATGCCTGTCCACATTTAACAACTTAATAAACATGGAACAGCGTTTCATAACAGTAGAAATAAAATCAACACCTGAGCAACTAGCATCTGACTACTTCGAAGCATGCAACCCCAATTTACATCGCTGGTATACTTTGACTCACCAATAGACATAAAACCTGAATGCAATAATTGTTATCATCTGCCCTCATGTACCATAATAGACTTCAATGTTAATGAAAACACCAAGAATGGGGGAAAGGAAACCTTTACGGTATGTCATCAAAATTCTTGAAGAAAAATCTTCAGAAAATGTAGCATATCCACTGCTATGAACTAGTTCTTGAGATGGATCTTCCAAAGAAAATTTATAGCAAACCCCTAGAAGCCATATATCACTTATTGAGTTAGAAATGTTACTCTTGTACCCCAAAACACGCTCCTGAATTCTCCTCATTGAACCACCATTCAAAACTCTCTTCACAGCTGAAGTCCAACCATGCTTTCCAGTACTAGTTTCTTGATTCTTCTTCTGGAAAACCTTAGACTCTCTGTGGGTATCAAAAACTGAAAAGGCAGATACCAAGAATCCTGACCACAATGAAGACTTTGGGGATTTGCGGTTGCTTTGCCCTGTCTCAGAACAGTTGGAACTACAAATTCTATCTGGAGAATCAGTTGAATTAGTATCAGTCTTATCAGGTATATTCTTCATTACCTAACCATTAGCTGCACCAAAATGATTGAAGAAAATCTTGAATTTGGCGATTGTTAATTGAAAACAAAGAAATAAATGGAAACATGTGGAAATAAATAAGTGTAAAGTTACAATCTAAAAATTCAAAGAGAATATCTCTAAAATTAAAGTTGCCATTTATATAGGGGAGGGAATTATGTGCATAAGAAAAACCCACAATCCCACATTTTGACCTTTCCAACTTGACAACTGTTTTAACCAAATAAGGAAACAAAAAGTAGATCATGATAGGTTGAAGCGGTGTAAGAATGAAGAAGGTAATGAGTAAAGGAAGCAAGCACGTCTACTTTTACAGAAATCTATAAAACAGAACATAACATACATTTTCATCATAATTTTAAGTTCCTTATATATTTCAGAAATCAACTCCTCATATTCCCAAAATTACAGTTGACCATGCCAAAATAGATATTTATATAAATGATGAGTGAAACTTAAGGGCAAAGAGAGCAAAAGAAAGGGTATATTAAATAATCCAAGCATCTCAAATTTTACACAAAAGCCAATATGACATTTGAGATGTATAAGGCCATATTCCAGTACAGAAGTACTTTTCCTTATTGCACACTTCTCATCTATATGATAGTCCCTTACTAACAAAGGAATTCCTCATGCAAGAACCAAATCATACCTTCAAATGAAAAGCCAACCATGACTTCTATTCAACAAGCCTTGTGGATTCTAATGAAAATTAGTAGCAAGCAAACTGCTCTAAGTTTATGGCCATCGCAATCAGCGTTTCACATTTTAGCATATCGGTAGGCAAATGTTGGAACTAGGTTTTAAGTTCCTATATAGCTCGAACCAGCAACCCCAGTTAAGTCAGTCTAGGTTTCACTGTTTCAGTAACAAACTTGGCATGCAATAGGTATCATAAAAGTTGCAGACCCAAGGACCTTTAAGTCTTTAAGCAAATCTTATACTTATAGAACCCCCAACATCACATATTTCAACACAGGGCAGTAGATTAATGCACTTGTAACAAGCATCTGTTACCCTATAAGTGACAGAGTAACAAGTTGAAACATGCCTTTTAAGAAAAGTGCCAATAACATGTTAGAAAGATCATAGCCATGATTCATTCAACACAAACATAACGTTGAATCATCCCTGGTATGCAAAAAATTTTCTTTGCAACTTGACCTTTTGGTGTTTACGTTATTCATTCAACGTTATAATTTTGCATATTTTGTTTGGGTAGGTAGGGAGGGGGGATGATTATACACATGTTAGAAAATTTATGGAACTTATAACAAAAACTCAAAAAGACAATGGGAAACCTACAGGTCAAGAAATCCATCAATACCCCATATTCAACTTGAGTAATCTATCAAATACATTCTCAAATCATGATGCTACTGTAATGATTTCAAATGTGCACCTGGGTAAAATATGAATTGAATGAGTGCAGAAGAAAGTGAAGAAACCTAAACCTGATTTCTGAACGATAATAAAAGATAATTGGAGTAAGAAACCGATGCGTGCCTACTGCCTACTAGTAAGAACTGCCCTATGTGTTTCTTTCTACTTGATAACTTAAATCAGCCCTATTGGGGTCAAAACTCCAAAATGTATAACAGATGTTTTAAAACCTAATTCTAGGAAGAAATAGTAACAATAACAGCTCAAATTAGCACAACAACATTATATGAGATGGACAGATGGCTAATGAGCATTTTAACTAAACTTGGCTAAAATTCATTCAATTTCTGCTAACATTCACCAAACGTGTTCACCTAGGAAACAAATCATACTCATACACAACAACACAGAAACATATACACAGATCCTACGTACATACATCAATAAACCGAGAGCAATAACTACAAAATCAAATATGCAGACAACCAAAAGCCTAAAACGCAAGAAGCAAAAACTCTGAATCATATTCAAAGACATGATTAACTTACCGATTGGGACAGAACTTCAAATCACATCAATCAGAAAGTAAAATTATCCCATTAAGGTCCTGATAAAGTCGAACAATCGATCTGTGCAACAAAGAAATTTAAGTAACAATCGAAGAAATAAAAGCTTAATTGCGAGAGAATTGAATGTTGTTTAAGTAGATTTGGAACCCTAATTATACGTATATCACCATTTTTGTTGTATCTACAATCAATCAAACAAGAGAAAAAAGGTTTTAACGCTTACGCTATATTTAACATCAATCACCACCTGCACAAGCTGCGCGTGATAACGACGTTCTCGAGTTTTAACGCCTACGCAGCTACGCTACCATATTAATAAGTTTCTTATTCTAAATATCATCTAATCAATTTAGATTCTTTTATGTCATTTTTTATCACTAATATCATTAGTGATAGACAATAACCAATTAATATTAATACTTTATAAATATTTGTAAAAAAACTCTAGATTAAGAAATGTTTGACATTGTAACGGTATTATAAATACATGAAACTGAAAAGAACAATCTAAGACCTAATGAATCGTATTAAATTTTATGTTAAACAAATCTTTTTTTTCTTTCTGACCATGGTATCCAACGTTTTGTCGACTCCATATTCTCATAATTAGACCAATCATTATACCGGTTTATTGATCAAACCGGTTAGGTTAGTTTCGGAAACCTAATGATTTCACAAATGATGTATAAATAAATACGTATATATACACACAGACAATCACATGACACATACACACATAAGTATAAACGAGATACAAACTACTTTAAGTATTATTGTTACTTTGTAATTTAGTTGAAATACCAAGTCTGAAATAATATATAACTTCATAAACAAGATATTGTAAGAAATAAATAAATACAATGATTAAGAACAGTATAGTCCAACCACACTTAGATTCATGTGTTCAATCGGTCACTATTATACAGGCCAATATAAAATAAATACAGTTGAAGAGTATTTACCAAATAAATTATGCTAGCGGTTATATGTTCGACCCAGTTCTAAAAACAATAAACCGAGTAAGCTACAGATGTGACAATTCGATTCTACCTATATATTCACTTGGAATACATCTCTTTCAGCATAAGGTTCTCTCTTTTTCCGCTACTTGGATGACATTTAGTTTGGTACAACCGAATTTGAAAAAATTCTGGTTACAGTTCAGTTACAATTGATAGCTTTGTTCTTTTAACGATAAAAAGCAAAGATTACTAATGCTAATAGTTATTGATAATAAAACATTAGATATATCCCCAAACAAGTAAACATACCCGCAAAAAGTCTTTTTATGTCACTTTTATCTCCTTAATTGTATCACTTTGATCCGTCTGTTTATACCCACACAACAAAACCCAATTTTGCCAGAAATAGAAAGAGTATGATAGCATGAATGTGACTTAAAAACCTATCAACCAAATCACTTCTGTTTGTAAAATCACATGAATCTAACTTAAACCCGAAAAACCCATAGCATAACAATGCCATCCTTCTCAAAGGGTTCTTTATCTTCGAGTATATCCTTATATGCGTAGCGCGTAGATGATGTCTTATATAAACAATCAGAAAAATACATAAATGATTTTATACACGAGCAATGAACATAAAACATTAGTCACTTCAAAATAGTCATATAGTCATATATCCTTGTCTTTATAGATTTATCCTTAACACATAACTAAACCACTATGTATGCATTAATGTGGTTTAAAAACCTAATACCTTGCACAAGTTTATAACATTAATAGTTAATACACTTGAATTCTCTAATTCTCAGCTGCAGCAACAGCATTCATGCTGCTTGGTGAATCCTTGGTGACATTGTAAGGAGCAGAAGCCATTACTCTGTATAACCGAACATTAATGTAAAAAAGTTCTTTATGGTAAATACTACAAACCCAACAAAAAAGATACAATTTAACATTTGACTATTGGGTCAAAATGTCTAAAATACAACAGATGGTTCATACCTTTCTTTGCGCTTCTCAAGAAAACGAGCCAAGGATGCTTTTCGCGCTTGGGGAACAGCTGCATTCGACAAATTGATTGTCAACTTCCATATATAAACTAACTTAAAAGGAATAGTATGTTACCTGATTGCATCACTTGTTCAAGTGAACTAAAAACTCTTGGGGTTTCCACTTTGCTAACTATTTTAGCACCTTCATCTTTGTTAGTCGGCCCAAGAGGGTGAGAAGACACAGACATTGGGCTCGAGATAGCTGAGCAGGGCTGTGGGTTAATTGGTTGTGACACATAAACCGCATCCCCTGCAGGTGTTTTTGAAACAGGCACCTGGGCTTGAACCCTAGGCTGAGGTGTGCTAGCAGATGCACCACTTGCGGCCAAGAACATGATAGCTTGAGCCTGTGTAAAATAGTCAAAAAAAGATAATCAAGCCTCGAGCTTTTCTCATCAAGATTTCATTTGTGACAAGAAAGATATTATACCTTCTCAGGGGAGATATCACTGTAGACATTCACCATTCCACCATAAAAGATGGTTAGTTGAGCAGGAGCACAAGAAGTCTTGGAATTATACCTTCAATTGAACAAAAAGATAATAAAAAACTGTAATTCACATGTTTGATACTAAATAACCAAGAACAGATAATCAGTCATATAATAGAACGAATTGCAGATTGCAGAATATATTGTTTGGATGTGCTCGGCTGTTTAAAACTATGATATGCTGACACACACATGTTGAGCATTTGCCACGTTCTGATTAAGAAATTAAGAATCAGACCCGAAACTCATTACCCAAAACTGATAATACGGGCAACAAAGAATTACATAATCAGAAGGAGAATCTGTTTATGCAAACATTCGAAGACCAATAATAGCCACTTTAAGTCATATTAATCAAACCACCAGCTCCAAAATGCAAATCCAAACACCATCTTATTTTTTCATCTTAAAATGGAATAAAAAACACAAAACATGTACCATGGTTCGGTGGTTCCAGCAAGAAAGGAACCAATAGATGGAGCCGCAACTCCATGCTGGTTAATGGGTGCACAACCAAACTGAGCCCTGTAGAAAGGGTGGCTCGCAGAAATAGGAACCACCTGCTTAGCATCATTGGGAATCTGCACAGCAAATAGACTCTGTTGCATGGGATACATAGACAATGAAAAATGAATCCCACCTTGCCTACGAGGACCACTGCTTTTCTAAAAGAGTAAAATACAATGTAAACTAAATATGTATCGCGGTTGCTCCCTTATGAAGAGGAAAAAATTGAAAGAAAAATGTGTGATGAGGATTCCAAAACACCCAACTTGACATTGAGGTTCTGAATAAACAATTATTATGTTTAAAAAACTGCCAAATATAGCAAAAACCACAATCTATTGGCGACTGGAATGTTCTGTTCATTAAATTTAGATAAAGTTGAGCGTTTTCTTCACAATTTTAGCAAAATACTTTGGTTCTTCAATCACTAGAATATAACAGTCTACTCTACAATTATCCAATTATCTTGTACTAATTATTTAGAGATTAAAAACACAATTTCAAGAAAATCTTTGAACGAAATCACGAATGAATGATCATGAACAAAACCCTGATAGAAGCAAAATAGTATCATCGTATAAAGTCCTGATTCCACAGAAAACATGTATCAAACACAAAATCTGCTAACAAATCAACCTGAATTTCACCAGCTTGACGGTTCTTCGAGCCTTCGAGACCACCTGCACGTGATACACCAATAAATCAACACAATTAGTTTAGATCATTCAGAAATTTCATCAGAACCTTCAAAGACACTCAACAGTGAACAGACAGAGATCTTTTACCAGACAAAGGCCAGTGAACTGCAGAGCTCTTTGAAAACACTGCATGTGATTCAACTACCCAAATCAGATCACACACCCTTAAATTAAACCCAAAATAATCCAATTAAAAAGCATCTGATTCTTAAAATCAAGTGAATTGAGCAAAATTTCATCTCATAAATTAATTTTTTACAAAAGGAAGCAGATCTAATTAGGTAAAATGTTGAATTCTGCTTTTTGACAGATAAAGCAACTTCAAACCAACACAGAACATCACATGCAGTAAATTGATAAATTCCCCAAAGCACCAACACATAATTTAACCGATATAACCACAATAACACCCCTGATATACTAAAATTTACAACAAAATTGCAGATTTATTGATTAAAACTGTAAAATAAATTGACTTAATTCAGTTTGTAAAAGGGGTATAGTTCAAATTAGGTCAAAACATTGAAGAAAAATGTGTGAAAACGAACCTGATTCCTTGCATACTTCAACAGCTTCTTCCTTCACAACGACCACTGATTCTTTAGAATTCAAACCCATGAAATCCCTTTCCATCTTTCAACTACAAAATTTGATTACACCCAAATTTATCGATCAACACGCCCAAAAATCTCAAAAGATTATATTGAAACTAAAAGAATCTTGAAAATCTTTTGAATTACCTTTTGAAATACAAAGTGTGTGTATGTGTGTGAGTGAGAGAGAGAGAGAGAGAGAGGGATCGGGTATGTTATGTAGTCCGATAAATTTGTGAAATAGTGAACCGGTGGTCACGCTCGCCGAGTTTTTTTCTCTTATTGGTTTTTTTTAATATTTTAGATAAAACATTTGACATTAATACAATTGTAATTACTTTTTTATAATGTTAACGAATAATTTTTAAGCTCGATTACCCGGGTAAAACTCAACGGCAAAAGGTCATCCACTCCCGCGTCTATAATCTCAATTTTGAAAAGTCATAGGGTGACACAGGCCATACCACACCCTTAACTTTTATTTTTTACACTTTGGCCCTTTAACTTTTGTGTTTTACGCTTTGACCCCTTAACTTTCTAAAAGCTATATAAAAATTTTGTTTTAACCTCTTTAGATTTTTAAAATTTTAGGTTTAACTCCTGTATAAATTCATATTTTTCGACAATAAATTTAGTTCGGAAACCGGGCATTCCACCCCCCTTAACTTTTGTTTTTACGCTTTGGCCCCTTAACTTTCTAACAACTATAGAAAAAATATCGTTTTACCCTCCTTAAATTTCTAAAATTTTAGGTTTAACTTCTGTATAAATTCAAGTTTGTTGACGATATATTTAGTTCGGAAACGCAATTATGCGATTGCAATCTATACTTTATGACTTTGCATACGGCATCGTTACCCGTGTTTTCTATTTACGTTTTCAGTTGGTCTACGTTTCAACATATTTTTATTTTAAAAAAATTTAGGTCAAATATAATACGTTTCTATTCAAGGGTATAAATTCGATTTGCTCTACATTTTGACGTAACTTTAGTTTGCAAAACGAATCGGGTCGATTGTAGTACATACTTTATTCCGACACTCAGCGCGGCGGGTCCTAATTTCTCGTTTTACTTAAAGTGTAAGATATACAAAACAAATTTTTTAAAAGAAGCCACAAGTGTTTTATAATAGTTTCTAAATTGCTCAAAGTGTTTTATTTATTTTGTTGTTAAAAAAATAAACTTCTTTTAATTAATATATAATTTAATACATGTTAGATAATTTAATTCATTAAAATTTTAATTGATACTTTAAATTTATATTTACTATTATATTTTTATAACAAAATATATCTAAATTAAGTATTTTTTATTTAAATACATAAGTGTAGAATTACTAAATATTTACATAATAATAATAATAATAATAATAATAATAATATTATTATTATTATTATTATTATATTATTATTATTATACCCAAATATAATCATTGTTTAAGACAGCTCGAGTCAACCACTAGTTTTAAAATTATGTATATTTATTTTATTTTAAAACAACAACATATATACTTATCTACTCTTTGAATGATAACATTTGAACATTAATCTTATTCATATTAATTCTTTTATTTTACACGTTGAAAAATGATGTAATTCGTTAAAATCAAAACATTAATTGATTTGATAAGTTTAAGATAAAGTGTAGAGTAAAAAGAATGAGATGGATGCTCTTTAACATCAAGTTATCAAGACAAGTAGGTAGGAGGATATGACTTCAAGATTAGGGGAAGATGATGTGGACGATCGGATCCATACAGGAACAACATCACTTAAAAAATAATAATTTGTGGCTTTGTTTATATATTTATTTATTTATTTGAAATTTTGGTAAATACGTTAAGTCTTATAAGTTTTCATTTACTTTTTCAACAACTTAAAGAGACGAGAAAGATGTGGACTTCCATTATTGTAATGTTACTTAGAATGATTTGACTTAGATATTGAGTAAAAAACTAAGGTAGCATTTTTTTTTAATTATCAACTTATAGTTATTTAAGTAGATACTAAATTTTACTTTTAAAAAGGTTATATCATTCTAACTGTTAATTTGACTTTACAGGTTCTAACTTCGTTCGACACATTTCTTGTTATTTATTTTTATTTTTCTTTTTTATGTAAAGAAGCATTCATTCGTATAACACAAGTGCGGTTTCGGTTCACGGTTCGACTTACTTTTATAAACGATTATGGGTTGGTTTCGGTCCAACCCTACGGGTATAAGCTTGGTTTCGGTCCGACCCGAATACAATTAGGCAAAGAAAAAGAGTTGGTTTTTTTCTTTTTAGATTTTAAATGGGTTGTCATTGAACACAAAAAATGTAAAACATGTTTTTACCAGCATATAATATACGTTCTCAGATCAATAAACTTTTAGTCGGTTATGGATAAATACTAATGTATGCTACGCCTAGATTAGTAAAGGGGTCATGATGACAACTAATATACGGTTTGTATATTAATATGATACCAATTTGTCTATGTTACAATAACGAGTCTAAGAAACAAATTCATTGATTGTTTTTGTTTATATTTTTAAGTTTTATTTTTCTCCTGACAAAAAACATAAGCCTAAAAAATATTTGCGATCCGGACCATCATATCATACCGAACCAACCCGTTTCGTTCAAGTCGGTCCGGCCCAAACCGTATGTAAATAATCCGGTTCTCGATTTCTTATGAGAACCACTTATCGGTTTCGGGTCAAGGATGAGTCGGTCTGGTACAATTCGGTTCCGACCTGTTCCTCGCCCCTAAATTTCTGGTCCAAGTGGAATACATGCATAATAATATATAGTTTGAAAAAGGGAATATGATAAACTTATTGTTTAAGGAAAAAAATATATCGTGTGGTGGAGGGCTGAGACAGGTCTAGACCTAATAATAATAAAAATAATAATACATACATTATCAAACGGATTTTAGAAAAACACATGTGAATGTTATGTATAATATATCGTTGTCCCCACAATTGTTTCTTTTCATGTCCTTGTTTTATGTAAAGCGACTTGGAAGTTGACCGCCCCACCAATTATATTTTCATTCAATTAAATATGATGTTGTAATATTTTAAATATAAAAAAGAACGTGGTGTTTAAATATTGAAGAAAAAGTTGGGATTTGGGACGATGACAGATGTTTCACTCAACGTTTGTAACTTGCAAGTAAATATAAAAGATATTATTAGGTGGTAAATAAACATCGGTAATGGAGAAGGACGTAACACTGAAAAGTAAATAGTAGATGTTTTTAGAGAATACCATTTTGACATGACAACTGATTAGATGATCGTGACTCGTGTGGCGTAATAAATAGTTAGTTGCAAAGATAGTCTATGCGGATTTGATGAAAGTAACACGTTTGGATACTAATTATCCTGGGTAACGAGTCTGGGTTCTAACACTAACGATCGTTAATTTTTCTATTACGTTAAACGGAATTTAAGTCACTTCACATATAAGGGACCAATTATTAACTGATTGTCCTTTGAAGACATGTTTATGTAATCAACCCTAACTCTAATTACTATAATAATAAAAAATAAAAAATTATGATCCTAATCCTCTTCCTTGCGTTTTCCTATCACCATCCTTGTCTAAACACCGCCTCCCATCGCCCTGCAACCACCACTATCCTCACTACTTGCACTCGAGTTTCACAAAAATGAATGAAAATAACAAATTTTCAAAAAGTCACGGATCCAAAATGAAAAAAAATATATATATGAAATTGACAAGACATATCAAAACTTAATGATGACACTAATAACTAGCTCCTACATAAAATTTTAAGGTAACGTGTTAAAATCGTTTCAGGTCTTTTCAAACTCTACAGAAAAACAATAACTAATTTAAACAACAAATACACTTTGTTTTGTGACTTTGTCAAATTGATTATTAAATAACCCCATGTTACACGTCGCTTTCCTTGCAAATATTCGTAGTATTTTCAAAATCTTGGATTGTTTCTATCTAACCACATAATGTGGTCCTTTCCTTAATATTTTAATTCAATTGAACCATTTACATATTAAATAGCAAGTGTATGATATAATTAAATAAAGTTATAATGTCAAAACGTTCATGTCTATTTGACATTGTTCGTGTAGGCCATGTCATGTTCCCCTTTTTAATATATATGTTAGCAGTTTCGTGAAATCTTTATAGTTTATGATAACTTAAAAGAATTTAGACCACTTCATTACTATTATAAGATTCCAATACATTTGACTGCACATTTTTCGGCGATGTGCATATATGTATTTTACCTTTCTATAGCACATTTTAGATTCTTTAATTTTTTATACAACATACAGTATGTGTAGTCATGTTTTTATTTAATTATTTATACCTAAATTAGCATTTAAACATAAGAAAATGATCCGCATATATTTAAGTAAACTTTTTAAATTTGACTTAAGCGTGTTAGTAATAATCAAGACTCGAATTTATTATATATGTGTAATAAGCACAAATCACAATCTCTTTAAAGTCTAGTATCGCCAGAAAAATTGTTTACACATAGCTGAGATTGCATCAAAGCGAAAAGGATCAATTTATATATACGTAGATAGCAAAAAACATCAAACTACATATATGTATATTAAATAATCAATCACGTTTGTATGAATTTAACGCTCACGTTCGTACGTGATAATTTGGTTAGCATAATTGTAGACCAATTGTACATATATGTTTCTACTAAATTACATGTATGTAGATTCAATAAACAGCCAACAATTCATAATAACAAGACTTACGACAATGCATATTAGAAATACATATGTATATACACGTATGTTCCATTCACGAGTACCAAAACAAAATCTTGGAAATTCAATTGTTCAAGAATATATAAACACTAAACTAATATTTAAAACTAACAAGTTAACCTATCGATAATGAATAAAATACATATTATTCTTGCCACAATAATTTTGGATTAGTAAAATTAGATTTCATAAACCCAATCAACAAACACGCTTCAATTTCGTAGAGATTAAGAAACAATAATGAATAACATACAAATTATTTTTGTAACCTCAGACAATGAACTATCAAGGGCTAAAAACTAACAAAGAAAACCACATTTTACTTTCTATGCAAACATTGTAAATATAAACCAATACAACCTACAAACAATACCTATATATACAAACAAACATACCAACAAGATCCAACAATATGATTTAGGGAGGGTGAATTGAAGACAAAACTTACTTCTATCCATGAGATCGAGAGGCTGCTTCAAAAATAATCTCTGGCTCAAAAAGACCTTCATCTTTTAGGGAAATACAAAAACATAGAAGAAAAAAAATTATATCATGACAGTTACAAAACAGTATCTATATATCAATGACAATTTAACAAATCAAATATATGTTCAACAAGAAGATTCACAACATAAATCAATTTCATGTTCACACTGTTATTGTGGTGCAACTGCTGATTCAGAAACTAAAGGTTCCATAACTTCAAGAAGCTCATTGCAAAGACCTGTAAAAACAACAGAATCTGTTTCTTTTGGTCTAAACTTGATTAAAGCTGACGGAACTAAGTCTTCATCTTCGAGTGTTACAACTTTCTCTCCAAAGTTTGGGATCACGCGACGTTTAATCACAACAGGATGCAATAATTCAAATTCCAGACTGGGATCTTTCAATGATGAGCTCACAAGCTACATTTAAAAACATAATATTTGAAAAGGATTGTTAAAGTACACTTTTTGATTGGGTGTCTAGTATAATAAACAGGACTCGTGTTGGAAATAATCATGAAAGTATATAAAGATGATATTTTTATTTAAACTAACCTCGTAAAGGGCGGTAGTTGGTTCCCTGGGGTTGAAAAATGCTTGGAGCACCACCCCATCAGGGAATTGTATTCTGATGACAGTTTTCTCGTGTCGTTTTCTTGCAGCTTTGGCTTGTTTTTCCTTGTATGATTTTGGTACTAAAAGTTGAGATTCTGCAAGTTTTTTTCTTCTTAATTCTGCTTCTCTTTTCACTTCATCAATGGATAGACTATAGAAAGAATCTGGAAGTTCTATCTTTGCAGCTACACTTTCCGATACAGAAAAGAACACTCTAATCTGTGATCCGAGAGGGATGAAATTGTAAATTCATGAGGGATCAGGAAATAATTTATAGAGGTCTGTGAATATGAATTGAACAATGATACATTCGTGGACAATGCTACATATCCATTTTTGGAAAGTTTTAAAGTATCGCTACCTAGTTAATCATAGTAACATTACAAAGATTGATGGTATTTGATTTGGGTCAACAAAAATTCTTTGCCACTAGTTAAGCATTTAGACGCTTTCCACAAGATTAATGGGGGCTGATAAATATACTCAAGCACGGACGTAAACCACTTACCACTTAGCTAACTTGAGATTGGTCAAAGCCGAGTGAGGAATATGCTAGTGTCCCAAAAAAATTAATAAATCGATATGACTACAATCTTTACTACTCAAAGAACCACTTAAAAACGTGACCAAGAGCAAAATCTTTACTAGACCTTCGAAAGAACACGCACTCCAGAGGACATATAATGCTACATGCTAGAATAATAATAGTACCCAATAGACGTTTTTTTGAGCATTACTACTTCCCCACGACTTGTTAACTTTACTAGTGATTATAACATTTTGCATAAGCTGTCAAATCTGATAATTGCTTATTGAGGATCCGAAGGAGACAACCAATAATGGAACTAAATGTGATATTTGAATTATTCTACAATAAGACCTTTAGTTATAATTTTGTTTCCATTAGCTATTAAGCTGTTATTTATAGACTTATTGACTCTATAAAAGTTTCATAATAGCAGATTTATAGGTATATTGATGATGAAAAGATTAAACTACTAACCATAAAAGGAAGACTTTTCTACATTCTCGTTTTATAGGATTCATCCTTAGTACTTCAAATCAAGTAAATAAGACCCATAATCAGATCTTCATCTCTTATAATCATATAAACAAGGCCCATGAAACGAAAATGACAAATGATAAGCAGTAAAAAGCAAGAAATATATTTATGGAAATGCAATTAGCAGAAACAAATATCCTTAACTGCGCATCTTATATTGTCACCAAGATTTCTATATACTTGATAATCGATATGATAATCATTTTTTAATAAAAATGAACCCTTTTCTACTGGTGCAACAAGAGCTTGATATTCAATGGCCTATTGATCCCAAATATATGGCTTCATTCTCTTAAAAACACTTGACTCAAAAGACAAGAAAAAACTAGAGCCCACTCCGTAAACTCCTAGTTTCAATCTATTATCCTCAAAACTTGTCCAATTAGGCCTTAATATTTAAAACATAAGCAATCCTACAAGAGCAATCAGAACATGAAAAAAAGATACCAACCAAACTGTAAGTATTCAATAAAACATACCTGTCTCTCAACTTTCTTCACCTCCTCTGGTTCCTCCACCTTAGCCTGAGTAGTTGTAGGCGGCACAATGTCATTCTTTGGTGGTTCCAACAAGTAAACCACTTGCTTGATTCGCTTAATTTTCTCACTACTTGCAGCTTCCATTACTGCCCACATCTCCTCATTTTCCTCCTTCAGCTCAAACCCAACACATTCCAACAAATCCAAACCTCCAGCAACATCAGCAATTGCTTCTTTAATCTTAGGATTCCCTAATCGAATCTTTCGAAACTTAACATTCTCGGGCTCCTTAACTATGTTCTTCAACAACTTAAGAACAATCTCCACCGACCCGTCTGATGGTTTCCCAGAAACATATGCACCGACACAAGTGTCTAACTCACTCTGTGTCTCCACCTTTTCATGAGTATCATCAATTCTAGATTGTGATTGTGATTCATTATCAGACAAACAACTCTCAACATGATCAGACACCTCTTGCTCAGACCCAAATACCCGACTACAAACCGGACACTCAAACACTTTCAAATCATACCCATTTTTGTTCCTCTTACCAGTTGTGATCAATGCATCAAACGGGTCAAACCCATTTGTCGACTTTGCAGGTTGTTCAGAAATCACAGGCTTTTGAGGCAAAACATTCGGAGTTGACGAAGAGGGTCGAGACGAAGGAACGGGTTTCGGGTCTTGAATTCGGGTTGCAGGTAAATTAGGGTTTGAATTCACCTGACCGGAAGGACTTGAAGAAGACGATGAGCCCAAAACCCTACCTTGACCCTTAAATTTACTGGATGACGAAGATGTGTTGAATTTTTTCATGAACCCTTTCATTTTATCCTTCATATCGTCCATTTTGATCGAAACCCAGATCAAAAAACAGCTGATTTCAACAAATTGATGAGCAGAAAGGCTTGATTTTGATCAGATCGCTACAAACCAAAAGGGGATTTTTGTCAATTCTTCGTTTTTTCAACAAAATTCGTTGAATTTAATTGGTATGTATGCAAAGATGAATCAAATTGAAAAGGGCGTTGGGATTTCAGAATCAAAAGTCACAGGCAATAAGGAAGAAGATGATGAACTTACTTGAATCTTGATAGCTGGAGTGGTTACCGATGACGCGTTTCGGTTTTGTTCGTTGCGTTGGGGGTTATTACACAAACCAATAATAGGTTTTTGATTGTATATTTGTGTGATGTGTGATGCAAGAAACTATACGTTTTTCTTTTATTTTTATCTTTGAAGAAATATTTGTTTAATATACAGGAGTATGTTTAACCAAGTTTATCTGATATAAATATTATGATTTGAAAAATCAGACCGTGATAGCATAATTGTATAACAACTGGAATTACGCCCCCGCGTTGCGGCGGGGCGTAAAATCATGTCAAATAGCAATAATCTCACACCAGTATCAACGACCACCAACAATGAAGTTGTTGTGTGTTAGTGTGGAAAAATTAGACCGAAACTCAAAACATAGAAAAAATTAAATAAGTTGATCTAGGAACCGCATGTTGTGATGAACTTGTCAAATGTGTCAAAATAGACGTCAAATTGAACCACACATGCACGTTCTATTGTGTTAAGTCACAAAATTTAGAACAAAACGTAAAGCGAAACATAAAAATGTTGAATCACACATGCATGTTGCGCCATGTTAACTTGCAAAACTTAGAACGAAACGTAAAACATAAATTTACGAACGAAGAAAAGTATAAAGAAATAAAGTTGAAATAAAAAGGTTGTAATGTCATATTGCAAATGATGAAAAGTTTTAGGTTTAAAGTAAAAAAACTTAATGAGGTTACATTACGAAAAACAAAAAAGTTTTAAGTTGAAAAATAATAATAATAATATTTATATGACACTTTATGCATAAAATACAACACATTAATTAATATATTATAAATAGAAGCATCACAATACTTTTGTTGGTGATGAAGTATTATAAGATTATATCAGAATAATTATAAAGAAGCCCACATCAATGAAAACTCCTAACATAAAGATAATTATTAAAAAAATACTAATTAACATAATATAATTTATGTAATTTGGAAAGTATATTTTTATCCTCTGATCTTGAAAAACGAAAATGCAATAGTCAACTTATGGAAAAATATTCTTGTTTCTAGAACTAAACAAAATAAGAAAGCAATCTTGATTCTTGGCCCATTTTTTTTTAAAATCAGCTAGATGAACTTGGGCTTTCAATTGTCATGTTAATATTGTCAGGGCTGTTTGGGCTTTAAGCCCATACCATGTGAGTGTAATTATATATTATATTATCAGCGATGAGTGTAACCGTCGGTAGAAATCATCTAAGCTATTGGATCAAGCTGAAATCAAATCTTGTCCATTTAAATTAAACGGTTTAAACGGTTTTGACGATTACAAGATGGTTATCGGCAGTTTTCAGTAGTTATGTTTCCTCCTCAATTTTCTCCCCACGTCGCTAATATGAAATAACAGGCATTGAAAGTCAATATTTACTTCCTTTGAGCATCGATTGTTTGCACCTATTGTATCCCTTCTTTCCCGGTTCCTTCTTCCCCTTTTCATGCCCCACTTCCCCTTTTCATGCCCCACTTCCCCCCTATAACCTCCGTTGCATACTTTAGTATATAAACAAATTTATTAGGTGAGGTGAAGCATCATTGAAGATCGATGGTGGGGGCTCTCCTTCGAATCATTCTTCTCTTCTGATGATCCTATCCTCACCACTACCGGCGATTAATGACAAGGAGTACATCTTTATAGAAGCTTTCAAAGGCCATGATGTAAGTTGATTGTTTCTTCTCCATTCAATTTCTAAAACCCAAATTGGGGTGATAAAAACATAATGGTAGCCCTAATTTCGGTTTTTGCAGGGTGCGTGCTTTGGTGTTGTTTGGGGGGCCCTAGATCAGTATGATATTCTTCGTCAATTACCGCCTTCCAGTTTACTTTTTGTCTATAATTAATGCATTAACTTATTAGTGCGATGCTCAAATTGAAACATCAAATCTCTTAAACCATTTGGATGCTTGTTTGCTTATTAAGTTAATGTATATTTTTGCTTTCAGTGTCATGAAACCTCTGGATACCAACCCAAACAATGAATGGCTAAAGGTAAGTACACACATATGGAATAGTTTTGAATATATTTAATTCAGTCCTGATATATTAGTGTTCATATCTTTTTGATGGTTTTAACTTTCTTCACAAGGTTCAACGTAGATAGCTTGGCTAGCATATCTCCACAGATATGTATTTTATTATCTTAAAGCAGTCTTCCTTAACGCTACACGTATGTCAGAATTTGGTTTTACATAAAAAATTCACCTGGATTTGAAGGTTTTCTATATAAAGGTTATCACTTTGCTTGAATCTCCATGAATTTTGTCTTAATTTTCAGTTGAATTGAGTTCTGCGACGCTGAAGACGGGTGAAGACAAAATCACAGTGACATGGGGATTCATCCAGACTTTGCCTATTGGAACATACAAAATCTACACGATCACATAAGCTAAACTTTGCTATACACTCGTCAGTCAAAAATGGCAGCCCACTTATGAGGCTTTTAGGTGGATATATATTTACAGTAAGTGTTATATTTATTCAAATATGAAATCTTTGTTTTCATGTTTAGGTTTACCTCGTTTGATTTTGTTATAATCAGTTATTTGGTAGAAAAGTTTTTTTATTTCTTCTTGTCGGCTGAAGTATATATTATTGATATATATATTTACATAAATGTATGTTCCAACAATATGCTTATCATATGACTTTGGATCATTTAAAGGAAAATGATGATATGTAGAATTTCAAATTACATATTGTAATGATTATATATTCAGTTTATGATGATTGAAATAAATCAAACATCAATAAACAAGAATGGACTGGTCAGATAGGTTGGTAATATGTCAAAGTGGATTAGAACAAGATGACTAATTTTGGTATGAGTTCAAACAGGTCATGTTGGGTTACATCTTTAGTTTATGTTTTATTTGGTTTTGAGCTGTGGCTAAAAGTTAAAATATAAATGGGAAAGAAACTTATTTCACTGGGAATGCAAGATGGCCAAGTAAGCACTTATTTTTTTAATCTGTATCATATCTTAAAATTGTTATGTTTTTGCTTCAGTATTTCATGTTGCAAGACTAAAAGTCATCCATGAATTCAATAGTGCCACATGAAGAACTCGAAGCATAATATTCTGGCATTTCAATTTTGTATCTTCCTAAAAAATTTCTACTACATAGAAAGTAAGAAAAGCATTTGATAAGGCTCAAAAGAAATTCATATATATCAGCTTGCAGGTTTTTATTATCATTTGTTGTATTCTTAGACAAAGAATTATCATATGCTTGTGGAGCATACAAATTATACGTTCTTTTACATATTTGAGACTTATGGGTTTTGTTTTGAATAGTTACAAATTACTTTATTATATTTGTTAAGTTCATACTGTATATTTTGTATTTACGGTATAATATGTTGATTTTATTTTCTCAAATGTTATATATTTTTTACATTGAATTTTATAGAGATTTTTTTGTCAATTCCTTTACTATACTAGGTCATTTTTTTACTTTTAAATCAAACAAGTTATGCTTTAATCTTAAGTATATATTATTTTTGGTTGAAATGCAAGAAAAATTGTTGTCATTATGACATTAAATAACACCTCAAAACATGTAACTAATAGTATGAAACACTATAGCAGCTAACATTTTGTATATAATTATGGTAAGAGTCTGGTTAACAATTGATTTTATTTTCATAGATTCCACTTGAGTTTTGATGGATTTAATCTATTAACATTATCAACTCATGTTGGTTCGTGTGCTTGTATTTGATGTATTAGGTAACTAGTTGTATGTTCCGGCTAGGGCATTGTAATATCCTGTAATTTTTCTGTCCTTATTTATTTATGTTTGTGCGTGGCCTCGTTAGTAAAAGTTTAAATAATAATAATAATAATAATAATAAATAATAATAATAACAATAATAATAATAATAATAATAACTTTAAAAGTAACGGTAACAATTATAATTGTAATAATAACATATAAAAAAAGTATAATGTCTATAATAATAATAATAATAATAATCATAGTAATAATAATAATAATAATAATAACAATAATAATAGTATTAATAATAAAAATTCTTAAATCAAAGTTCAGGGGGGTGTTCTGCCAAATTCTAAACTTGAAAATCAAAGATTAGATAGTTTTAACCAACAGCCCAAACCACAGGGACTGAAGGTGTAACTTCTGCTTTCCTATGCCCGTTTTTCCGGTAACTTCTGATTACAAACCACCGATTTTTGCCGTTTTTGACCCAATCAAACCGCCCAAACCCCTCGGTCCCATGTCTCGAACTCGAATCCCTACCCAATTTGAGTTTCCCGCTCGTGCTATACTTCCAAACCAAACCGAGGATTAACCGAGTAAAAATCCGAATCAAATCTCGTCTGGAATCACAAAATCAATCAAATTAAACACTTCCAAACTTAATTCGCGGCCTAATCAATCCGCAAATCAATCGACATTTCAAGATAACAACCCGAATCTCTTAATTTTGGCAATCATCGAACGCGGTTTCAAACCGAGAGTGTTAAGCCCGTAATCATAAAATCAGAGCTATAAATTGAGAGCTTCGGATTCATTTTGAAGTTCCTAAACTCTCTGAACCCCCAATTTCACCATAAAAGCTCCCGATCGAAAAGCCCCAATTCAAGAACATCCGAGCTTAAGTCGGACTCGAAATCATTCAAAACCTCAGCAACTCGGGTAATTAAAACCTGTTATCTGCTCGATTTGGTCCAAGGATCAAAAGCCCCATGATGATTCGTGTGATTAACATCGAATCGGGGGTCGATTTTGGATCAGATGAACCTAGGGTTCATCGGATTTGGGGGAAACGAGGCGCTCCGTTTAAATTTAAAGCAAACCAAAGTGAACCAAGGCCACGGCCCTGGTTCACTGGTTCCCGCACCTCAACTCCTAAGGGAGGTCCCGGGTTCGACCCCGGGCAACCCCCCCCCCCCCCCCTTTTTTTTTCTTTTCTTTTCTTTTCTGTTTTATTTTTCTTTATTATTTAATCATTTCTTTTGCTTAAATTTTAATTCTGAAAAATTTCTAAGAAACTTATTTTATAAATTCAGAATTTATTTATTTATTTATATTATTTTTTCTATTAAATCAAAGGGTTATAAATATGTTTGAATTTAAAATACATTGTGGTATTTTCCTTATTTTGAATTATTTAAAATAATGTTGTTATGGAAAAGATAATACTTGTGTAAAAATATTTTAAACTATTTAAAATACATGTATATATATTGTCAAACAATTAGAATGATGAATTACTTATACATATACTTATATTTATATAAACATATCAAAGTAAGTATACATACATACATATATATATATATATTTCTTCACTTATTATAATCAATATATGCAACCTTCATAAATCGGTGTAACGTGCGATTAGTTTTCTTTATTTATATTAGCCTTTCTCTTTCGTGCAATAAATCTAATTATCATTTCGTTCCATTAACCCGATTCACATTAATAACACGAAATAAATAGATGTCAACCTCTATTCAATCCATAATTAAGAACCTTAAAACAAAATAATTAATCATCAAACCGATTATAACGCGTTACCTTATTCTTAATTAGGTGCCTTGTGACGTTTGTGTTGGAAATCTTATTCGTGGTTATTCTTATTTCATCTTCAAGTCTTCTTATTATCATGTGAGTTCTTATGCCCCATTTACATATATTTTACACCTTTCGGGGTGAAACATGTTGGTTATACAAACATACTCATACACACTTTGATACTTATTACGCACGTGCAATTCTTTACATAGTCGTGGTTATTTGAATATGTTAAGTTGTATATGAGATGTGACATACGTGTGCAATCATTAACTATAACTAGCCTGGCGAAGTCTTAGATCTTTGGGCCTGACAAGCCTATTTGGTGCTAAAGCCGAGGGACTGCCGGCTCCTAGGAGCCGTATGCTTGTGCACTAGGGAACCAAATACACTTAGCTAATCATGCTTACTCATATTATTCAGTCAAGGTTTGATTGTAACTATGCATGTTCTATATACTTACTATCATGTGACCATTGACTAGAATTGCCACATTTCTTTCTCATGATATATACTTATTGTATTTTAAAACCATGAGAACTCACCAACTTGCTAGTTGACTTTATTTTCAACATGTTTCAGGTAATGTGCAAGTTTAATGATGACTGAAGAAACGCTTAAGCATAGGATATGGACCTAGACTTAAATGAACAATTGGATTCCTATTTTGTTTATTTATTTTTCTTGTAAGACGTGGATGTATGTGATGTTTGAAAACAATTGATTAATGGCATTTATATTTTAACATAACGTTATGTGGCTGTGAACAATCTTAACCCTCACACTTCGACGTTTCCGCCGTCATGGTTGGGGTGTGACAGATTGGTATCAGAGCCCATAACTATAGGGAACTAGGTTATTAGAAATGGTAACATAGACTATAGTTTATGCATGATCCTTATAGGATGGTATTCTTATGAATACATACATATTGTTTGCATGCTGCCTAACACTATGCCTTATTATGTGCAATGTGATGCCTTAGTATAGGTGCCTCTTTGCATGAATACAAATTGTTACCCGTCTCCCCTAGACTTATCTTAAACATTGATCCTCCCCGACAACTGCTACTCCTTAAACCTTTCTTCATCTCAAAGTGGAACTTATTGATAGAAATCCCTTAGACTTAAGCCCTAATCCTATAAATATCTCATCAAGATTTTTGATGCCATGAACCATAGAACTAGTGTGGTACATAGACACCTGTATCCTGGTTTTCCTGGCAAAAGGCCCTCGGGCTAAGGTAAGCATTTCGTATAAATCCTACGGGACCAGTCATGCTTACCTGGGGATTTCCGGGATGAGTGATAAACTATGGCCAACATACACCAGTTTCTGAGGCGAATAGGTTAATTCATCTTGACGTGTCAACGTTTCCAAATGGTGATGCGTCATCAAATGGAATCAATCCGTACAACCCATGATTCTTACTTTAACTGTCCATCCTTATTACCCTTTTAACCGATCCTAATCCAATTTATATTTCTCCAGCATGTCTCGTTACCATGGAACTCGAGGAAGATCCGGCCGTAAGCTTGCCGCCATGATTGCCCGGCAAATGGCTGCGGTCATCCCGACTATGGTGGCTGAACTCAGCAGCACCATGATCGCCAACGTCACAAGCAACAGCAACGGCCAAGGGGAAATAGTGCAAACCAAGGCCGTAACAACCAGACGTGCACTTTCAAACACTTTAGTTCGTGCAAGCCTCCCAGTTTCAGTGGCAAGGAAGGTGCCACCGGTCTCCTGGAATGGTTTGAAGGAATGGAGAACACCTTCGTCAACTGTGAGTGTCCTGAAGCACTCAAGGTGAGGTATGCCACCAGTAGGTTGCAGCAAAGGGCCTTGACATGGTGGAACAGTGAAAAGAGGAACCGAGGTCCCGACGCGATCTTGGCTTTAACGTGGGAGGAATTCAAAAACATAGCCATTGCCAAGTTTTGCCCGAGAAGTGAAATCCAGAAATTGGAGGAGGAATTCTGGAACCTGAAACAGGATGGCGGGAACCATCTGGCATATTCTACCCGTCATCACGAACTGAGTATACTGCTGCCACACATGGTGGATACTGTTTCACGGAATGTGGAAAAATTCATTAAGGGTGTGCCGCCCCAGATTCAGGATGCCGTGGTGGGTAGCCGACCCGCAACTCTGGAGGAAGCTATCACTATCACTGCACAGCTGACAGAGAACCACATCCGAGCAGGCACCATGTCTGCAAAGGGTGCCAAGAAAACTGAGAAGACGGTCCCAGAGGAGGTCAAGGAGGTCAAGGTGGATAACAAAAAGAGGAAGTTTGTACCGGCACGGAACTACGTCGTGGCCGCTCCTAAGCCACCTCAAAGACAGTGTGTACCCGGGACTGCACCGACAGCACAAGTGCCCGTGGCAAGGGCTTATGCAGGCCCTCTACCCTTGTGCAACACATGTAAGTACCATCATCCGGGGAATCTCCCGTGTCGCATCTGCACACTATGCGGCAAGTACGGGCATCTCGTGGCAACGTGTCGCCGAGCAATGGGGAACGCAGTGACGGAACCAAACCGGGCCTGCTACAATTGCGGAGAACCGGGTCACTACCGACCCCAGTGCCCTCGTCTTGTGGGCAATGTTCCACAAGCTCGCGGACGTGCCTTCAACATCAACGCAAACCAAGCTCAGGCGAACAACGATGTGGTGAACGGTACGTAACTTTCAACCCTATCTCCGTAAAATTTCTCAAGAAAAAAAAAACAAAATTTCCTGGTTTATGCCCTAAGTGCCTTTTAAACCTACACAGGTATGTTTCTTATTAATGATACCTATGCTTACGTACTATTTGATTCGGGTGCCGATAAGAGTTTCGTTTCCTTAGAATTCGAACCGACACTTGCTAAACCTCGTGCGAATTTGGGAAGACCTCTCACTGTTGAAGTTGCCGATGGGGAACCATCACCGTCGACGTGGTCATCCGCGATTGCCTATTGTGCCTCGACGATCATAAATTTCTTATCGACCTCATTCCTATGAAGCTCGGGAGTTTCGACGTTATTATTGGCATGGATTGGTTATCGAAGAATCATGCTGAGATCGTTTGTTTTGAGAAGTGTATTCGCATACCCTTACCGTCCGGGGACACGTTGAAGGTGTTCGGTTAACGGTCTTCCAAAAGACTCAAGCTTATGTCATGCACTCAAGCTCGAAAGTGCCTGAGTAAGAGTTGTCCAGCATTCTTGGCTTACGTAGTCAACACCAAAGTCAAAGGGAAGGAACTCAAGGATGTTCCAGTTGTACGAGAATTCCCTGAAGTTTTTCCCGACGACCTTAGTGGGTTACCTCCTGTACGGGAAGTTGAATTCAAAATCGACTTGATCCCGGGAGCGAGCCCCGTGGCCAAATCACCTTACCGACTCGCACCATCTGAAATGCAAGAACTCTCTAGCCAACTCCAGGAATTATCCGAGAAGGGTTTTATCCGCCCTAGTTCTTCCCCTTGGGGAGCACCTGTCTTATTTGTGAAGAAGAAAGACGGGTCATTTCGCATGTGTATCGATTACCGGGAGCTCAATAAGTTAACCGTCAAGAACCGGTAGCCCCTTCCTCGTATCGACGACCTCTTCGATCAACTTCAAGGAGCTGCAATCTTTTCAAAAATCGACTTGCGTTCGGGTTATCACCAACTGCGAGTCCACGAAGACGATATCCCAAGGACCGCATTCCGCACTCGGTACGGGCATTACGAGTTTATGGTTATGCCTTTCGGCTTAACCAATGCTCCTGCGGTCTTCATGGACCTTATGAACCGAGTGTGCAAGCCATACCTAGATAAATTTGTCATTGTGTTCATCGATGACCTTCTTATCTATTCCAAATCCCGCACCGATCATGAACTTCATCTCCGGCAGATCCTCGAACTGTTGAAGAAGGAACAACTATACGCAAAGTTCTCAAAATGTGAGTTTTGGCTTGAAGAAGTACAATTCTTGGGACACGTTGTGAATAGCCAAGGAATTCACGTCGACCCTGCAAAGGTTGAAGCTGTTAGGAATTGGGGTACTCCCACAACTCCAACGGAAGTTCGATCGTTCCTTGGCCTAGCCGGGTATTATCGACGATTTATTGCCAATTTCTCAAAAATCGCAAAGCCACTCACATTCTTGACCCAGAAGAACCAGCCTTTCGAGTGGAAATCCGAACAAGAAGAGTCGTTTGAGACATTGAAGCATAAACTATGCAACGCTCCTGTTTTAACGCTACCAGATGGAAACGACGATTTCACAGTATATTATGACGCGTCAGACAAGGTCTTGGTTGCGTCCTCATGCAACGGGGAAAGGTAATAGCCTACGCCTCGAGGCAATTGAAGGTTCATGAGGTAAATTACACAACGCACGATCTCGAGCTCGGAGCGGTGGTCTTTGCCTTGAAAATCTGGAGACACTATTTATATGGCACACAATGTATAGTGTACACGGACCACAAGAGCCTCCAGCATGTTTTCAATCAGAAGGATCTCAATATGAGGCAACGTCGATGGGTGGAGCTAATTAGTGACTACGACTGCGACATCAGATACCATCCCGGCAAGGCAAATGTCGTAGCTGATGCGTTGAGTAGGAAGACGCACCAAAAGATGGTTTCCGTCCAGGAGATTCGCGACCGTCGGAAATGGTTCGATACATTGGGAGAGTTTGACACTGAAGTCCGACTTGATGTCAACAATGCTACCGTGTTACTGCAAAATTTGAGGATCGATTGTGACATCGAGTCAAGCATCCGAGAAGCCCAGCAGGCAGTGCAAGTCGAAGAGAGTATGAAAGATGAACTTGAGCCCAATCTTGTAGCCCAACTGGAAGCAAGAGCCAATGGGTTGATGTATTTCGCAAACCGAATCTGGATTCCCAAACGTAATAACCTTCGGGCTTTTATCATGAATGAAGCACATCAGACTCGCTATTCTATCCACCCGGGCTCCGATAAGATGTACATGGACTTGCGGAGTCAATATTGGTGGCCCGGAATGAAACGAGACATAGCAACCTACGTTGCTAAGTGCCTCACGTGCACGAAGGTTAAAGTGGAACATCAACGTCCAAGTGGCTTACTCGAACAACCCGAATTCCCATGTGGAAATGGGAACATATATCCATGGACTTCATAACCAAGCTACCTCGGACACCTCGTGGGCACGATAGCATATGGGTAATCGTCGACCGACTGACCAAGTCGGCACACTTTATACCCATACGCGACACTTATAAGACATCAAGGTTAGCTCGGATTTACATCGACGAGATCGTAAGCCGTCACGGTGTGCCCCTTCACATCATATCCGACCGAGACGCCCGATTTACTTCTCATTTCTGGTCTTCCATGCAAGAACTTCTGGGTACTCAATTGGATTTAAGCACGGCTTACCATCCCCAAACCGATGGTCAAACGGAACGGACAATCCAAACTCTGGAAGACCTCTTGCGTCTCTGTGTTCTCGATTTTGGTGGCGACTAGGATACGCATCTACCACTCGCAGAGTTCTCCTACAATAATAGTTACCATTCAAGCATCCAAATGGCACCATTTGAGGCACTTTATGGTCGTAAGTGTCGTTCCCCGATTTGCTGGACCGACATGGGCGAAAATCTTATCACCGGTCCCGAACTCATACAAGAGACGATCGATAAAGTTGCTATCATCCGCAAAAACTTGGAAACGGCTAGGAGTCGAAAGAAGAGCTATGCCGATAAACGTCGCAAGCCACTAGAATTCCAAGTTGGGGAGATGGTCCTTCTCAAGGTCTCACCGTGGAAGGGTGTGGTTCGCTTTGGAAGAAAAGGTAAGTTAGCTCCAACGTTTGTAGGACCTTTCAAGGTTCTGAAAAGAATCGGGAGAGTGGCCTACAAACTAGAACTACCCTCCGACCTTAGCGTAATTCACCCGGTCTTCCACGTCTCGAACCTGAGGAAGTGTTTGGCCGACGATGACTTGCATGTGCCATTGGAAGACATCCAGATCGACGAGTCCCTGCATTTCGTGGAGAAACCAGTCGAAATCATGGATCACATTATGAAGAAGACTAGGACCTCTACTACCCCAATTGTAAAGGTTCGATGGGAGAACAAACGGGGAGCAGAATTCACTTGGGAGCGTGAAGATCACATGAGGAAGACTTATCCTTCTTTGTTTTTGTAACTTTCGTTATTTCTAATTTCGGGACGAAATTAATTTAAGTTGGGGAGACTGTAACATCCTGTAATTTTTCCGTCCTTAATTATTTATGTTTGTGCGTGGCCTCGTTAGTAAAGGTTTAAATAATAATAATAATAATAACAATAATAATAATAATAATAATAATAATAACTTTAAAAGTAACGGTAACAATTATAATTGTAATAATAACATATAAAAAAGGTATAATGTCTATAATCATAATAATAATAATAATAATAATAATAATCATAGTAATACTAATAATATAATAACAATAATAATAGTATTAATAATAAAAATTCTTAAATCAAAGTTCAGGGGGGTGTTCTGCCAAATTCTAAACTTGAAAATCAAAGATTAGATAGTTTTAACAATAGCCCAAACCTCAGGGACTGAAGGTGTAACTTCTGCTTTCCTTTGCCCGTCTTTCCGGTGGCTTCGGCCAAAGCTCCGGCCGAGCTCCGGCGAAGCTACAAACCACCGATTTTTGTCGTTTTTGACCCAATCAAACCGCCCAAACCCCTTGGTCCCATGTCTCGAACTCGAATCCCTACCCAATTTGAGTTTCCCGCTCGTGCTATACTTCCAAACCAAACCGAGGATTAACCGAGTAAAAATCCGAATCAAATCTCGTCTGGAATCACGAAATCAATCAAATTAAACACTTCCAAACTTATTCGCGGCCTAATCAATCCGCAAATCAATCGACATTTCAAGATAACAACCCGAATCTCTTAATTTTGCAATCATCGAACGCGGTTTCAAACCGAGAGTGTTAAGCCCGTAATCATAAAATCAGAGCTATAAATTGAGAGCTTCGGATTCATTTTGAAGTTCCTAAACTCTCTGAACCCCCAATTTCACCATAGAAGCTCCCGATCGAAAAGCCCCAATTCAAGAACATCCGAGCTTAAGTCGGACTCGAAATCATTCAAAACCTCAGCAACTCGGGTAATTAAAACATTTATCTGCTCGATTTGGTCCAAGGATCAAAAGCCCCATGATGATTCGTGTGATTACATCGAATCGAGGGTCGATTTTGGATCAGATGAACCTAGGGTTCATCGGATTTGGAGGAAACGAGGCTGCTCCGTTTAAATTTAAAACAAACCAAAGTGAACCAAGGCCACGGCCCTGGTTCACTGGTTCCCGCACCTCAACTCCTAAGGGAGTCCCGGGTTCGACCCCGGCAACCCCCCCCCCTTTTTTTCTTTTCTTTTCTGTTTTATTTTTCTTTATTATTTAATCATTTCTTTTGCTTAAATTTTAATTCTGAAAAATTTCTAAGAAACTTATTTTATAATTCAGAATTTATTTATTTATTATATTATTTTTTTTATTAAATCAAAGGGTTATAAATATGTTTGAATTTAAAATACATTGTGGTATTTTTTCTTATTTTGAATTATTTAAAAATGTTGTTATGGAAAAGATAATACTTGTGTAAAAATATTTTAAATTATTTAAAATACATGTATATATTTTGTCAAACAGTTAGAATGATGAATTACTTATACATATATACTTATATTTATATAAACATATCAAATAAGTATACATACATATATATATATATATATATATATTATATATATATATATATATATATATATATATATATTTCTTCACTTATTATAATCAATATATGCAACCTTCATAAATCGGTGTAACGTGCGATTAGTTTTCTTTATTTATATTAGCCTTTTCTTTCGTGCAATAAATCTAATTATCATTTCGTTCCATTAACCCGATTCACATTAATAACACGAAATAAATAGATGTCATCTCTATTCAATCCATAATTAAGAACCTTAAAACAAAATAATTAATCATCAAACCGATTATAACGCGTTACCTTATTCTTAATTAGGTGCCTTGTGACGTTGTGTGTTGGAAATCTTATTCGTGGTTATTCTTATTTCATCTTCAAGTCTTCTTATTATCATGTGAGTTCTTATGCCCCATTTACATATATTTTACACCTTTCGGGGTGAAACATGTTGGTTATACAACATACTCATACACGCTTTGATACTATTATGCACGTGCAATTCTTTACATAGTCGTGGTTATTTGAATATGTTAAGTTGTATATGAGATGTGACATACGTGTGCAATCATTAACTATAACTAGCCTGGCGAAGTCTTAGATCTTTGGGCATGACAAGCCTATTTGGTGCTAAAGCCGAGGGATTGCCGGCTCCTAGGAGCCGTATGCTTGTGCACTAGGGAACCAAATACACTTAGCTAATCATGCTTACTCATATTATTCAGTCAAGGTTTGATTGTAACTATGCATGTTCTATATACTTACTATCATGTGACCATTGACTAGAATTGCCACATTTCTTTCTCATGATATATACTTATTGTATTTTTAAAACCATGAGAACTCACCAACTTGCTAGTTGACTTTATTTTCAACATGTTTCAGGTAATGTGCAAGTTTAATGATGACTGAAGAAACGCTTAAGCATAGTATATGGACCTAGACTTAAATGAACAATTGGATTCCTATTTTGTTTATTTATTTTTCTTGTAAGACGTGGATGTATGTGATGTTTGAAAACAATTGATTAATGGCATTTATATTTTAACATAGCGTTATGTGGCTGTGAACAATCTTAACCCTCACACTTCGACGTTTCCGCCGTCATGGTTGGGGTGTGACAGGCATGCAAAACCTGGTCTAGATCATCGAACTGGTCGATTAAACCTAAACAGAACCAAACCAAACCTTCACGAACAAGGACACAATGCAAAATTTGCAACTGGTTTAACTGACCCCTTATATATGTTTACCTCATTCAAAATCACTAGAGTGTAGATATGGTGGATTCATTTTTGTTTATGTGGGTCAAACTCTTGAATCTTGGAACGTATGGTCAACTAAGCATCTTTGACCTTTATTCTTTTATCCCTTTTTGTTTTCGATCTTCACACTTGATCTTTGTTTCTTAAAAATATGAGTTTTTAGCTTTACAATCGCTTTGCTATGGTCATTTAGAGAAGTTAAACTAAAAGAGAAAGTTGCACATGAAGCAAATTCTAAATAGTTTAGAAATCCTACAAATACTCTGGATATAATTTATACATATGTTGGTATATGATTAAGAGTAGGATGGGTTTTATTAGTTTAAATAACCAAATTTTCTTTTCACGATGGAAGCGATGTAATTCAATATAGTGATGACATTACAAGATTAAAGTACCCGACCACCGGACGGGTATAAAACTAGTTAGCTAAAACTAGTATTAAGTCCCTCGCGTCGCGGCGGGAAGCGTAAAACCATATCAAGTAGCACTAATGTCACAATTTACATCACCGTCGACTATAAACACCGGAAAAACTCGTATTAAAAATAAATAATTACGAAAATATAAAGCCAAACAAAAGTAAAAACACACACGTGAAACGTAAAACATTAAAAACATAAGTAAGTCGATCAAGGACTCACTCGTTGCGACGGGAATAAAGAGGAAAAATAAGCGTAACAATGTTGAATCATACATGCATGTTACAACGTGCTAATTCTCAAAATCAAAACATTTGTAAAATATAAAAAGTATAGGAGACTAAAGGTGAAAGTAAAAAATATAAAAGTTAAATTATGAAATATAAAAAGTATCAGGTTTAAAACCAAAAGTTAAAAGAAAAAATATATTCATACATATGATACAATAATTAATGCATTTATATTATATGTGGTGGACTACTGGACTCTATATCCATAATTCGACTTTTATAGCAATCTGAATTTTGAATCACAAACTCTGCATCACAACTATAAAAGTACAAGGAAATGCAAATAATGGCTCAAAAAAATTTCTTTTTACGTCAATCAATCTTAAACAAATATATATTCACATTAAAAACCTCAATCAAACATA
The DNA here is from genome assembly GCA_025506515.1 of Flaveria trinervia. Taxonomy (NCBI): domain Eukaryota; kingdom Viridiplantae; phylum Streptophyta; class Magnoliopsida; order Asterales; family Asteraceae; genus Flaveria; species Flaveria trinervia. Next base: position 85,582,919 of record CM046441.1, on the reverse strand, counting down.
GAACAAATAAAAAATCACTTCAAAACTTGCATACTTTCTTGATATGTTTCACCACTTCTGTCATAGAAGCTCGTCTTCGTGGAACCAGAGAAGCACACCGAATTCCAATATGCAACAATCTAGTAATCTTATCCGAGTTGTCACTATTTTGTACCAAATTCATATCAATTACATTGTTCTTCCACCTCGATTCGTCCACTGACTGCACCCATGAAGGAAGATGGATCCCTTCTTCGTTCAACATAACAGTAGGATCCTTGCCCGTTAAGAGTTCAAGAATCAGTATCCCAAAACCATACACATCCGCCTCTTTAGAAGTTATACGCACATCAATCAACTCTGGAGCGCGATATCCAGATAAGTTTGGGGTTGAAGATGACACAAGTTGGATCAATCCAGCTTCCGATACGTATGCTTGATACCCAGTGGTAAGAAGAATGTTGTTCGATTTGATGTTACCATGAGAAAGATTGTGAGAATGAAGGTGTTCAAGGCCACAAGCTACTTCATATGCAATCTTACTTCTAACCTCCCATGTAAGTTGAGATCTTTCCTCCATGTTCCCTATAACAACCACAAAACTTAATTAACATTTAACAATCTTGAAAACACCCATAAAAATCAAGAAACTTGAAAATGCAGCAATGCATACCATGCAAGATTGAAGACAAGCTCCCAATGGGAATGAAGTCAAAAACAACAAGCTTCTCCTCTTTCCCATAATAATATCCCTTAACAGGCAACAAATTCTTATGGTACAACTCTCCAATGCACACAATCCTCTTAGTAAACTCCCTCTTAGAAACACACACATTCTTAAGCCTCTTCACTATCACCTCACCACCATGATCTAAATACGCTTTATAAGTTGTACCCACAGTCCCTTTACCCAAAACCTCTGCAGAAGCTCTCAACAAATCCTCCAACAAGAACCCACCATCACCAAAGAATGTCAATTCATCGTTATTATCATGACCACCGGAAAACCCCTCCTCCGATCCGGTGTTTTCACTTGCCATTATATGATCAGGGCTCCGGAAATTGTACTCCGGCGACTTCTCCGGCGACTCCGGCAGCGGTGATGCAGCATGTTGAACTGTTTGCCTTGAGTTTCTTGATCTGTTATAGCTTCTGCACAGAAAGAATATTATCATGATGATCATAATTGAACCTACAGCTGACCCTATTGCGATTCCGGCGATTGCTCCGGCGGAAAGATCACTGCTTTTATGTTCGTTTGGGCAAGAATTTAAAGGGGCTCCGCATAAATTGTTGCCGGTGAATGAGCTCGCCGGAAATCTGGCGAACTGTTGGGGGATACTGCCGTTTAATCTGTTCATTGAGACGTTGAATTGGGTGAAATTGATGTTTATATCAGGAATTTGCCCCGTGAAATTGTTGTTTTCAAGATAAAGATGCGTCAAACTCGTTAAATTTCTGAAATTGGGTGAGATTTCGCCGGTGAAATCGTTGTCGGAGATGTCTAATCGGATTAGATTCGACAACCGGAAAAGAGTCGCCGGTAGTTCGCCGGAGAATCGATTGCTTTGCAGAACAAGAAGCCGGAGCTCCGAGCATGACTCCAGATCCGCCGGAAGTACACCGGAGAGAGCATTCCTACGGAGGCTGAGCGCCCGGAGTGCCGTCAAGTTTCCGACGGTGCCCACCGGAATCTCTCCGGCGAGCCCATCGCCGGGGAGGCGGAGCTCCGTAACCCGATTGGTGTCATTATCACACACAACTCCGGTCCAATTACACGGCGACGGGAGATTAACATCCCACCGGACTGTGTTGCCGCCGACAGCGGCTCTGAGGTTTATCAGGGCGGTTCTGTCGCCGGCGATGTCTGAAACTGCAATCTCCGGTGAGAAACAGAGGAAACAGAGGAAGATTGTTGTGAGAAGAGTGATGGGTTTCATTTGAGAGTATGATTTAAGGGGTTTATTGAAGGGGTTTTGTGGATTTTGAAGGGGATTTTGAGGATTGATGGTGGGTTTAGTGAATGTTGTTGTTGTTGTTGTTGTTGTTGATCTCCGTTAATGGGAAGCTGCATGGAGAAGAAGAAGATGAAGCGTTGACGGTGGACTTGAGCGTTGAATGTTTCTTGTGTTGAAATAGCAAGATTTCAAGTTTCAACAAGCCTTTATGGTGTTTGTGCACTGAAAATTCTTTGACGAAATTTTCAAATCAAATTTTAATCACTAATTTCTAGATATATTTGGTGATTATTTAAATCAAATAGAATATTCTCTTTTATATTTTTTAACAGCATTTGGGACTACATCTAACACTATGTTTTGAGATGATGTACGTTTATATTGATTTTGATGCTTCAAATTTGACTCAACTACGAATGCCATCAAAAAAGATAAACCCATCATCGTTAACGTATCTCTTTGAGTCAGGTTTTGATTATAAGATAAGATACTAAGCTTTAACTATCAACTCGTATTATTAGAGAAGAAAGACAATATTATTCTCTTTTATATTTCAGTGAATTAATGTTACCTTCTCTATATGGTTTTTGATTAATATTTAAAATGAAACTTAAAGGAAAATGGAAGTGTAATGGGTAATAAGAAAAAAAAAATAGTTTTGAGAAAAAGTAGTTTTATGATACTAAAAACACCTTGTTATAAACAAAATGTATAGTGTATCATTGATGATATCTTTATTTTATGTATTTTAAAAATGAAGTAATATTTCTATGACATATTTACAAGTACGAATATCAAACAAATCGTAAACTTTTTATTTTTATATATAAGAATTATTAGGTTGGAGCCCATGTATTATATGAGTGGAATAAATAAAACATATCAAAATCATTAGTTTTATAAATATTTTATTTTCAAGATGCATGTTATTATCCATTGGTGAAATAAAAATATAATGAATAATTAAAAGTTATAATACATGGTGAATTAGAAATTATTATTCTATATTTAATATCTATTAATAAATTATTAAAATAATCACATTTATATTTTAAATGTTTAATAGTTTAGTTTATTTATTTACAATAATTATCATTTAATATAATAGAGACAAAAAACACAAATATAGATATATTTGTTTTAACATATTTTATTTAAAAGGAAAAGTCAAATTAATTTTTTTATAATTTTTGTATTTATTACGAGAAATACGGAAAAATGATTTTTTTATATATTAAAATAATGACACGTGTTTTAAAAAATATTTTTTTTAATATAGATTATTATAGATTATAGATGATTTATGATTATATTTTTTGTTGTCCTACGCATAGAACTAAAGATACGTTTTATCATACACTATATACCCAAATTCCCTTGCAAAGGCTGCTGAGTGCTGATCATTGCAATAATTCTAGCACACTTTATTTTTATGTGATACCACTTTATTAGGTATTTTTTTATAAGATTCCATTCTTCTGTTTCTTTCATTCAAAATCTTTAATTGAAAAATATGTAGCATGATAATGTTGAAAAGGAAGTCTAAATAAAAATATATTAGATATCAACTACCAAAACTTCTTGGACTGAAGCACATTAGGTCAAACGCCCTGTAATAACAGTATTATTTACGGTTCATAAGAATTACGAGGAAGGTTATGATATAAATTGGTTTTTATAATAATAATAATAATATGAATAATATGAATTATATATATATATATATATATATATTATTCATATTATTCTTACTATTTGTTGAGATTGGTTTCTAGAGTTTTTACAAAAAAACTAGTTTTAATTGATCTCTCCCCTATATATATATAGAGGAGGGATCCTAAGAAAACCATGTAGTTTTGAGAAAACTAAAAAAATCAAACCCAACCAATCATAATTTTTCATTATTTATTTATATTTATTATTTTTAAGGGGTGTTTTAGTAATTTGATACACAATATATTTATAGTAAATATCTATAACCGATTAAAATTCCATCTTTTTCTCCCTGATTGAACAAAGTAAAGCAATTTCAGTTTTTGAAAAACTAACTCATCAATCACATAGATTTTTAACACATTTGAGTATTAGTTGTTTCTACATAACCTATTTGAATAGATCGATTTTAATAGAAGAATGTGATAATGAAGTTTAGCAAGGGAAGAGATTGTCATGAAATCAAGGTCAAAACTTAGTAATGGTGATGAAATTAAGTTGGAGGCTAGCGAAAGAAAGAAGATGAAATCACCAAAATCAAGTTAGAGGGTAGCAGAAGAAAGAAGACGAAACAAAGATGACAGAATAAAGCGAAGAACCAAGGAAGATGATATCAAAATAAAGATACCTAGTGATGAAGATGATGACAAAATGCTAGGGTTACGTATACGTATCAGTTAAGTATTGATACCACATATGAAGATGATGGAAGAATGTCAAGGTTACGTATACGTATCAGTTAAGGATTGATACTAGTGATTGAAGATGGTGGCAGAATGTCAAGGTTACGTATATGTATCAGTTAAGTATTATTGATGAACTCAATGACTATATCTAAGAGTTTAGTAGTGATGATGGACTCAATAAAGCGAAGAAGGAAATAAAGATAATGTCAAACAAAGATAAACAATGATGAAGATGATGATAGAACGCCACAGATACGTATACGTAACAATTGAGTATTGATGATGAACTCGATGACTATATCCAATAATAGAGTAACGATGATGTACTATGTTGAACTCGATAAACAAATATGAAGTATAAGCTTAATATAGTCGATACCCAAAGATGATTTTTTCTTGGTTACTTGGTGTGAAGATGATGAATTCCAAGAAGATGATGATAAACAAGTTTCGCTTAAGGTTTTTGTGAGTATTTCTTGTTATTTACATATATGAGAACACTATTTAAAAATACATAATCACTTGTTTACATATGTATAAACCTAGGTTTGCATGTATGAAAATTTAAATGGTCCATGGTTATGTGTTTTGATTTTGTTTTTGGGTCTTACATCATATTACATATTTGTAATAGATATCAGTTAGATATAGCTGTTTTTGGCTTCTTCTTCTTCTTGATAGTGTATTACTTACATATATGTAAACAAGTTTACTTACACTCAAACATACGTGTGAAAATGATTACATAACAAAAGCATATACGTCAGCATGCCTACATATACGTAATCATATATGTAGATGTGCTTAAATATATGTAGGAATATATGTGGAACTTGTTTACATATACGTAAACACGTTTGTATGTACACAAACATATATATGTGTACTTGTTTATGTATACGTAAGCATGTATATAGTTATAAAAAAGAATGCAAAAAATATTTTCGTTCTTTTAATTTAATTTGGGTTTGTGTTTAAAGTTAATTTATATAATTTTAAATATGTTTGTTATTATGTTTAACTTTGTAGAGAGAGAGGGAGAAAGAGAGATTTAAGAGATTTAGGTTGTTTCTAAAATAAAAAACTACAATCTACCCAATCTACCCTTTCATCATTTAAATAAATAAATTATCTATTAGATATTTACAAATTTGCCATTGATCTTGATCAATGGTTTAAAACTAGTTTTTTTGGTTTTTTCATAAGTGAATGTTTTTTTAGGAACTCTACACACACATACACACTATCATTTAGGAAAGGTAGAATATGAAATGGACGAGAAATATAACAATTTTCATAGTTTAGGGATAAATTAAGATGAAGAAGAAATATGATGTGATGTTGATGTTAAAATAAAGAGTGTAGGGATAAAATGGATGAGAAAGATAAGTCCCTACCCTTAGCAATTTAGCATTTGATATCACAAAAGCCTCTCTCTCTCTGAACAAAATTACATAGTTTTGAAAAGTTATGCATATATATGATTTTTCGTATTCATTTTTTTCGTATATATATATTACCAAACAAATTTCTTTTTTATGCAAATATTTTGTTATTGTAGTTACAGTTTTACTATTTTTAGATAGAACTATATACATGATTAGATTGAAAATTTGTTTATCTTCTATTGACACATGATCAATGATTTGTTTAACATGATAGGCATATAACAAAATGAAAATTTATTTTTCTTCTACATATAAATCAACAAGATTTGTATGTTTATGTACACATGGTGTGCTTGTTTAATCTATAAAACTCTCACGTGGTAGAAAAATATTTTTTTAATGCCCATGCATCTTTGAGAGTTATTTGTTTAGGAAAAGATATAACTTGATTGAAAATTTAACAATAAATAATTTACATTTGGTGTATCAAATCAAAGCCTAGAACAGATAAGGGGTTGGTCAGCCACATTTGGCAGATGACCACCCTCAAAACTAAAGAACATGATACATCTTATTGAACTATATTTGTGCTGTTAGTTTATTTGATCTTAAAAAAGATGTATTTTCTATTTTCTATTTTCTATTTTTACATATATACACGTATATAATGATTATTTGGTAAAATGAACTTAATAAAAATTATAAAAGGTAATCAGTGCATCAACGTTTATAACAATTCTGCATTGAAACGTATTTTTTAATTGGTATGTACCACTTTTGATAATTGTTTAAAAAGATGATATAGACTTGTAAAACAATTATATGAGTGAGTGCGCCGCTTTCAATGCTTTATTATTGCTCATATCATAAGTTTTCTTTTGTGCTTTTATGTCCTTTATTGAAAATATTTTTTATTATCTCTCACACATAAATATAACTAATAACTAGAAATCAATATATGAGAGAGCAGATGATCTCTAATTCTAATGATTGAAGATCTGGTATCCAAAGTTTTATTAAATTAAATTGTTTTTGAATTCAAGTATTACCTATAACAATAAAATAAAAATAAAAATACACACACTAGAAGGTTGGGACGAGAGTAGGTTTGAGACTTGTGAGAATGTACCGATGTACAAGATTTCCCTAGGAGACGTGTGAACCTAGAGCCCCAAAGTTTTGTACTCAAGTAATGAACATAATCGGGTGAATCAGTGGTCTGTTAGTGATCGAAATAACTATTAAAAAACAGATAAATGTAAACCGAATTTTGAAGGTTGGGTTAGAAGGGGTGGTGTTTCCATCCGCGACCAGGATTTTCATGATCGACTAGAAAAGAAACAATAAAGAAAGAAAATGCCATAACTGCTTACATCATGTTTACGAGCTTTTTTATAACATAAAATGGTAATCTGGTTCTAGTTATATCACAATTAAATTATACCAAAATATTTTATTCATTTTTTAAAACATATTATATGAATCGCATTTAATAATTTAATAGTTATAAAGTAGTATGAAACTGAATATGGTCATATACTCATATCTATAAAGGAGGCAATTTCATTAAATGAAACGTTAACCTTTCTATTTTAAAAGTCAAATCATTCTTTTGCCGAACATTGATTGCAATATGACCATCCAAAGCATTTTCACATAGAACTCGTTAGCGCATATATAAATGGTATGTTACCTAAGCATCTTTCTTTTGTAATGGTAACTTCCCTAACTTTCATGGTATTCCATTTTTTCATTTTTGATAATAAATAACTTCTATTAACGTAGTTGGTATTTTGGATGCTACAAACATGACGATATGAATACAAGTATAGCTCCAAACATCATTACAAGCTAATCAAAAAGGACATTAAATTCATAGGGCTCCTAGCCTTTAACGGGCGTCAAACACAATTTTCTTAAATTATTGTATCAATATGGGCTTCAAACATTAGTTAACCATTACATTTGATTTGAATGAGCTTTTGTGAAACAATTTTTATTTACATGGCATTCAGATGACATTTTAACTAAACAACCACTACACATAGTTTTACAAGACGACTTTACTATATAAATTTTGTATCGACCTTTGAAAATGATCAAGTCGTTCCAGTCGACACGACCATGCGACTTTTTATTAATGAAAATGAGGCATCAAGTTTGCACAGTCAAATAACTAAAAACACACTCTGAGCTTTAACATTTAAACATTTTTGTCGCCTCTCTATAGCAAGCATCTAGTTCGAGATGGTAAGACTGTTAATAATATGATAAAGTTTCTGTATCGTTTGTTCACGTTTTAAAAATGCACTTCCACCCATCTTTAGCAACGTTACACTATGAAAAGATAGTATTGGTTTCTTTAATCTATGAACTTTACCTTAGCTATGAACAACTTGATCATTGGATCATCCACTAGACAAATCCATTGATCTTGACGTTTAGAGATGTAATAAAAAGTCAAAAGTCAACGTGCTCAAGTTTCTCAAGTTGGGCTGCTTCCGAACTTACCAGGCCCACACCAAGCCCATTTGGTTGTCGAGTTGCCTATTTGATTCTCTTTCTATTTCTAAGGCATGATTTTTCGAACCCAATAATTTTATTTCTTATATGTAGTGTATATTATATGTTTTCGACCGACACTAATATTGAATGTCAACCATAAGAATTTTGAACTTACTTAGAAAAGATGAATGTATACATGTTACTTTGAAAAACAAAGCGAAAATTTTTAGAAATGAGGATCATAATCAATTAAGCACTCAAGTTATTCTTTTAACTAGCTATTGAATAATGCATTAACTTTTCATGGTATGATTACCTCAGAACCTCATTATAGCTTAGTTTCTTCGGTTTCAATGACAAATTATCATTATTTACATGACCACACTTAACTTAAATTGAAATTTGAATGTCAAGTTAAAAGACATTCGAGTGACGAGAAAACTGAACCCGATGAAAAAAGTTACTAGGTCTGTCACAACGGGTATTTTAGGCCGAAGACGGTGGCTGTCCGATACACTGATATGTGGTGACATCAATGGTTAGAACATGTGTGTCTTCATGAAAAATTATTAATTTTACTTTTTTGTTTTTCGTTATATGCCACAAATGATTTAACTATATATCACTAGTTAAAGATGGATTCTGGGCCCCGGGTTAATGGGTCATCAATATAGATGTAATGTACCTATCATATGATAACCATTGATCCAAATCAATCATTGGGTCATTATCTAAATGGGCCCTTGTTAATACCAGTTGCATAGTTTTTATTCATTTTCAGTTTATTAAGTTCCAAAACATAAATTTTCTTGAAGATAGGAAGAAAAATACCATCCCATAATTGTTTTTTGGGCTTGATCGTGAAGCCCAATATCCATAAAACGTCCACCTTTGCTAAAACCAAAACATTATATAATCATTTTGAAAAAGACTAATCTAGACTTACAAACACCGGATAAGATATTGTGTCGATAAATCAAACTAAACTTTTTTTATTCTTTTACTTTTTCTCTCTGATCTACATATATTAACCACATATTTTTGGATTTGAATCCTCAAACTTTTATATAAAAACTCGAACTTTTATATAAAAAGAGATCCTTTACCAACAGAGAGAATATCTCTTTTCAAATAATTCAAATTAAACTAACATCTAAAATATAATAACTTTATTTTAGGAAAAGTAAAAGATATGTGACGAGTCAACCATATAATTTCAGAAAACATTGCATTTATGTACTCATATGGAAGCAAATACAAGTTAAATATGCATTCCAATTTTGTTGTTTTGATTTTCTTAACATCAAATTATGATTTTTAGTGTTTAATATATTTATTTTGAACACAAAATAATAAGCATTTTAAAGAAGGCATAATAAGGATGTTAAAATAGACAACAAATATCGAACATATGAAAAGACAGCGCTAAAGTTAAAATTCCCAAAACTTTTTATTTATATAATAATGTTATAAATAAGCATTATGCGGTTCAAATTCACTGCCTTTTGTCGAATATTGTAGTCTGGAGACAAAATATCAAGTATATATATATATAGACAAGAAATATCAAACATACATAAAAAGACAATGCTAAGTTTTATGATGATAAATTCAGTTTCTATGAGTTTAACAACATAAAAATAACTAATAAAATCATAACAGTAAAGTTTTTGGATTTCGTTTATTGTTGTTGAACTATTAACTACTATCATAAGCTAATGTTATAAACTTTGGATCCCCAAAAGTGTTTTATATGTTTAGAAATGACTATTTTACATGTTAAAAAATAAAACAAAATGAAAATAAAAATAAAAAAGTTTAAAGAAAAAATCCTTAAATAATCTGATCCTCTCCGATCTGGCAAGTTGACTGAAAGAAGCAAAGAACCTCCTCCCCCATCTTTCATCTTCGTCTCCAATGATCGGTGATTTTTCCAATGATCGGTTTTAACATAAAATCAAAATTAAAAAAAAATTAAAAACCGATATTGTGGTTTCTAGGTTTTTAATATTTTTCAGTTTTTGTTTATTCGGTTTTTGGTTTTCACTTTTGATGTTGGTTTTGGTTCGATTTTGGTTTTTTCGGTTTTTAGTTTTCACTTTTCATGTTGGTTTTGGTTTTTTCGGTTTTACAATTCGAGCTTTAAGTTTCTAAAGAAAAATTTAGTCCAAATTAACTAATGAATTTGAGCTAGAAACGTAATTTTGTTGATCAATAAATATAATCTATATATTATCATAACTAGGTTATAACCTCGTGTATTACACGGGTTGAATAAATATAATATTAAGTAATTACTAATGAAAATGTAATAATTATAAAACGATATGATTCAAATTGAATATGAGTAATAATATAAGTAATAAAACAATGATATCATTATTTTAAACTTTTGTTTTTAAAACCCTAATTGCATTTTTAATAAACATTACTGTTATCCCTATAGTAACTTTTATCCGTTGAGTGACAACCCTTCCACTCGGCACCGTTGGTTATTGCAAAACAAACCGTTTTATAAAAATATCAATATTAAAAATTTTCTTATTATAACTCCTAATTTTAATTTTTTATTTTATAAAAAATCATTTATAAAAACATCTCTTTCTTAATTTATTGAAAAACAATTTTTAATCTCAAAAGAAATTAAATAATATTATAAATATTTAAGATGATTGTTTAATACAAGAGAGAAACGAGAAAATTATAATTAGATGGTTTAGAATTGTGCCAAGTAGCAGTTTAAAACATTCTTTTATTATAATAGATAGATTAATTGACATTAAAACTAATTGCGATCTATAAAATACAATAACGAAAAACTTAGTAAAAAATTTTAATCTACTAATTCAAATAGAAAAAGTTTAAATATTATTCTTAAAACCAAAAACATAAGTTAATTAAGTAGCTAACAGGCTAATCATGTTTATATGTATGAATATACCTCTAAATTTAAAAGTTCGGTTGTATGGTTTCGGTTCGGTTATTTCAATTTTGTTATATACAAAATCAAAACCGAAACCGGACCTAAAAAGTAATCAAACCAAACCGTCTATTTCTTATTGGTTATGTTATTTTGGTTCTATTGCGTTGGTTATTTCGTTTACTTACACAACCCCTACTTTTCACTTAGTGTCATTTTTCCACTAGCCTCATTTTTCTCGCTTCTCTTACTTTACATATAAATAAGTTTTTTCTTGTTTATTTTTGTTAATTATTATATCTTTTTACTATCTCATGTTTTTTTTCACCTGATAAATAAGTTTGTTTTATGCTTTCATTTCTAAATTCTAAATCTTTATTAGTAACTATATAATATGATTTTAATAGATCTTCATCCCATAAAAATACACCCGTTTCCAGTCTAGTTATTAATTATTAATTTATTAATATAATTAAACAATATACTTGTATTTAACTTCAATAATAAACTTTCTTTAATTTATAAAATAATAATTTACGAGAAAAATCCATCAACTCCCAAAAATCATATAAAATTATAACTTTGGGCTGTCCTTTTTTTTGTACTAACGTGTGATAAAGTAAAAAATACATAGTAGAAGTTTTGTCATCCATAAATATTTATCATCTTCTGTTAAAAAAATCTGGTGTATAAATAACTTTTAAACAATAAATAATAGTCGCTAAACTTGATACTCACCCACGTGGCAACAAAGATTTAAAGATAGAGGAAGCTTGACGCAAAATGAGCCGGCAGCCGACCACAAACTCAACCGTCATAACAAACCTTCCCGCCATCCACGTCACCATCTTGCCACGTCATCTCTTTATCTACTTTTCGCCATGCCATCTTGTCCTTTGTGATCATGTGAATTGTCCAGATTACCCCTTCGCGACGTGTGTACGCGGAACACGTGGCAGTTATTCGTTGGTCACCCACTTTTACCTTCTGGAATACTCCACAAGAAGAACAAATTTGAAAACTGAAAACCCACCCCTAGTGTTTTCCGATTTTGACTTTTCTTTCTATTTTGATGTTTTGTTTTGACTTTTCTTTGGGTTGATTCGTTGACTACTAGAAGACCAATTTATCAAGGTGTTGAGAAGAATTTGTAGTGTTTTCTGGTTTATACTTTAGAATTTGGACTTAATAGTTTAACTAAAAAGATTTACGTGTTCATTACATTTACAAGAATAATATTAGTTTGGGTGAAAAGAAAAATAAGAAAATTTGACGATGAATTTGTAAATTCAATTTAAGATGTTTAAGAAAAATTTCAAGTGTACTTACTCAGTTACTCTTACTTAATTTGGGAATGTAAAAAATGACTCAAGTTAGCTCGACTTAATACTTCTAACCAAGCAAAAATAGAGCTCGACTCAGCTAAAAATTTAACATCTTGTCTATTTCAATATAATTATAACTTGGTATTAGATACACAAAACTAGAAACACCTATTAAAAAGCAAAGGTCGATGTTATATGTATCTCATTCAAAAAAATTTTACTAGTTATATTCTCTCTCAGTTTGTAAAAAGAGTTAATTTTTTATTATATTTTTTATTTACCATATCACCATGTAATATGTTAAACTAAAATTTTAAGTTTTATCTATTTATTATTACTTATAGTCTTTATATATTTTTGTCTTTTATTTTGTTTATTTGAAGTGGTTACGAGTGTTCGGAAAAAGCCAAAAAACAAGAAATAACCGAAAACCAAATCGTATGCGTAACCATAAAAATTGAATCAAATCATAAATTCAGTTTGTCACTTCGGTTAACGCTCATATAAAATCTTGTTTATTCGGTTCGGTTATTTATATAAACCGAATAATTAACATGTTTGATTGGATAACTGGACTGAAAAAATCGGTTGAATTAGGTTAGTAAAGGTCCATTTCCAATTTTAAAAGTTTTCTTTAACTTCAGAAATTATTATATTAAATTTTAATAGAGTATTTTTATTTTTAATTATATTTTTATATCATTATATAAAAAGTGTTTTTGAAACTTTTTAAAAGTAAAATATAACAAGTTTTAAAATTATTTTTATAGAGAGAGTATGACAAGTAATAAAGAAGTGCGTGTATAACCTAATTCAAAACAAATTAACGTTTAGAATTCCTTTTTTTTTACCAACTTGAACACAATAATAAGCTTGGCACACTATACCCCGAAGTAGTTGAAGTTCATATCTATCTTCAGTCTTTTATGACTTTTAAAAACAAAAACATCAAGAATAGAAAGGTGCTAGAGAGAGGTTGTAACATAAAACTCGACAAAAAGTCGAGGATATTGATAGCGATTTAGTGGCATATGGCAGCCAGGGATTTGCGAAAAAATAATAAACGTATAAGAGTTGGTCATGCTAATTTTGTTGGAACATTTGGCACAGATTAATTAAAACACTAAATAATCAACAAATTAAAAGCAAGAACTGAAATTGATATTCAAAACACACTTTTACACAACCTTAAACAATCTATTTATACTAATATTACTTTTAAACCAACTCAAACTCCATTAAATAATCAAATAGATAATCAAACTCAATCTTTATCTATTTCAAATTTTATCAAATAACTAATAAACTACAAGTAATAATTATCTTCTTTTGTTTATCAAGATTAATCCTCAAATTTTTGCTTCCATATTTCTTATTTGGTCTTTTCTTTATTGATAAAAAGTTAAGAAGTTACATCGGACAATTTTTGTATGACTTTTTTAACTCGATCGAGCTTAAATGTCTCTAACTCATACTCGATAATTTATTCAATCATGTAGTCCTTAAGCTAATCTGAACGAGTAATCGTTACGAATCATGACTTACTCAAACATCATACTTTATAATAAACATATATGTTACTTTCATTGTCATTTATCTTTTCTTTAAATATAAAAGATAACATACCTTAAAAACCACTCTATACGCAACTAAAAAATGTAGAAAGCAATTATTTGGAGCATGGACAAGATTGGAGTCAAAGTAAAGTATAGGTTAGGGTTGGTGAAATATGTAGAAGGGGTTGGCCAATATTTCCCCTTTTGCGAATTAAAAAATTACACGTTTTAAAAATACATTAATAACAAAAAAAAATTAGAATAAATCTTTACATATTTAAAAGTTATAAATAAAAATTTTGAATTTAAAAATATGTGTGAAAACATACAAAAAAATAAATTTATTAGTGAGAAGTGAGAACATAAATTGATCCAAAAAAATGCTGCAAAAACAAATATCAAGCTTGGTCAACCCATTGAGAAAATTGATTATTGACCTAACGACCTAATGGTTGTTGGGTAGTTATTCATCCAATTCAAGGGCATATTTGGAAGATTAAGAATAGTCAAATTTCTCTCATCTCTATCACCAGACACGCTTCTAAACACGACATATTATTTTAATTATAAATAATGTAACTAGTTTTTCTTAACAACGAAATCACATGCTAACGACTTAAATTAAATTTAACCCTTACAATTTAAATTAACCCTTACCATTTGAGAAAAATATTATGACATATTCGCATCATTAGGCTAAATAGTAAATACTTCTGATAATTAAGTAATCAGTTGCTTTGAATCATAAAAAATATGTAAACTTTAAAAAAGCAAGCATTGTTGTCGATATATATTCAGTTTAAAAGTTTTATATGATTTCAACCAAGTGTCAAAGTTTATATACTACAAAACTAACCGCTGTAAATGCAAATGTGACAATTTTAAATATCTCACTTGAACCGAAACCAACTCATCAATCATGAACAAGTGTGAATATGATGATAAAAAACTAAAATTTATTATAATATTTGTAATATTAGTCGACACACATTATGGGTTGTAACATGTGTTTTAATATGTTGTATTCATCTTTTGTTTTTTTAAACTTTAACTTATTCATTTCAACTCAATAGTTTTAACATCTTTTATAATTTAACCAAATTTTTTTACTTCCTTTGGTCCCCTCTACTTTTTCTATTTTCACAAAGTTTTCGTTTCACGTTCCGCCTTAAATTTTGCTAGTTAACACGCCGTAACGTGCGTGATTTAACATTTTTCACTTATTTTTCTTTGTTTAATGGCATCGTCTCAATGCGTTGTAATTAGATTGACTTACTTATTGTTTTATATGTTTTAGCTTTCGGTTGTACGGTTTACCGTTTTTGCGTTTACTTTTCGTTCGTTTTTTAGTTTTTTATTTGTTTTTTAATACTTTTTAGTGTTGGTTATCATTGATGGTGGTGTCATTGGTGTTAATTGATATGGTTTTATGTCTTCCGGTGCAATGAGAGGGGATTAATACTAGTTTAATCTAATTACTTGCATTTTCATATGATTATGTTAAGCTTGTTATAAGTTATAACATTAAAAGATAAACATTTTGTTCAAGGTATTGGAATTTGAGAATATCTTACAATCTTGGTATAAACTATATAAGATTTTTATTTCAAATATATATCTAAAATAGAGATTACTAGATTAGTATAAGTTTTAAAATTGTAATGGTGGTATTGAAATAGAGGGAAACTACACACCAACTTTAGATAAAGCAATTCAAATTTAAACCATAAATACTTTAAAATTCAAATAAAAAAAACTTAATACTTAAAAGTTGACAAAAGTAATACCACAAACAAAGTAAACCGCCTCAAACCAAAGTCGGAAATTTTATATTATTTTAATCCCTCACGAAATTATCATGCCCCCTACCCCCCACCCCCACCCCATATAAATATATTATTAAATCAAAATTTCCTCAATATAAACACCATAACATTCTTCAAACATCGTCAAACAGGTGAGAGGCAAAAAGCGTGTGAGTTTTTGCTTTATTTACATGATGAAGCAAACGCCGGAAACCATGGATGCCATCACCAACAACCACCGTCACACGGTGGCGGAGGAGGTTGAGATCAAGTATACGGTTGGTGGTGCGGTTGCAATTCATAGTCAAGTGCGAAAAATCAAGCAAGAATTGGAGAAAACTATGCACCCTGCGGGTCTCGATCACCCGGAGATCAGATCGGTGTTACGCGAATTCTCAAGGAAGCCGAAGCGGTCCCGCTCGCCCTTGGGAATCACGAACCGACCGATCTCCGTCGGTGATTTCTAGCAGTTTTAGAAAACCGACCGGTTAGTGTTTCTGGTCACGAAGAAAAGTTTTCTCTGTGACCAGACTAACCGGTGTTACTGGTTTGATGTACCTTTTTTCTTTTTATTCATCATGGTCATTTGTGATCATGATGTTTTTTTCCTTAATCTTTAGATGTAAATATTTTTGAAGGATAATAGTAGCTAGACTTAATTTTATATATGGTTTTTGTTAGTTTTTATCACTTTTACCGTTGATATTTGTTTATGGTGTTGTTACGTGCATGAAACAGTTGTACCTAGTGTATCATATGTGATGATAGAGCGATGAAAATATCTTGTATGGCAAATTATGATTGTTGCATCAGTTGGTTGTACCTTGTGTATAGTAATTTGTACAATTGTAAGTATGCTATTGGCCAAACGGAAAGGGTTTTCACTAACCATATGGCATGTACCAGAAGCAAATAGACAAGCAACTAACAAGTAACAACCACCACCAATTTCCAAACACATAAAAAAAATCTTATAAAATGGAAATAATGGAAAGTAGATATTTATGTTTTATTAACTGCTTTAACTACTCGTATTCTTACCTATAATTTTTAATTTATATTATTATTTGGGATTGAATTCAAGATCTTTATTTTAAAAATCATAAGTCTTTATTATGTAAGCTAACCTCACAATAACAAGTAGATATTTTATGTAATCGGGAAAAGAAATTCACATGTATAAACATGAGATATTTAGGAGTTGGACTTAAGTTATGCATCTAGTTTTAATCGTCTAAACTTTGAACATTTCAAATAGTAATAATGAATGTTGAATCTATGAATCTCTCTTTAAATAATAATATATACACAAATCTATACATGATACGGCGTCACCTATATCACATTGCTTAAGTGATTGTTGATGGGGAAAAGTTTTTTATACGCATCTAAAAGTAAGTATGTGATTTTTAGATGTATAATTCGTGATCTTCATGATTATTATTTTTATATTTTTAAATAAAGTACCCCAATGATTCTCAAGTGTTATTTAAAGTGATAAGATATTCTAAGTTTAGTATTATTTACCATTTAGTATTGTGAAATATAACCTTTATACAGTTAGAATATGCTATCTAAACAAAACACTTATATAAAAGATATTTTTAATAAATATAAAAAACACTATAAATAAATTTAATTACAGTTTTGTTTAAATCACTCATTTGATCATTTTAAAAAATGTCAATAACAATTATATAACATAAAAACTTAGCCCTGTTTTACTAGTTATAACTAAAACAACAATAATACTTAAATCGTATGCTATTTATTTATTTTCAGTCATTTAAAATATATTCGATTGTATTTGACCAAAATTGTAAATCTTGAGGTTGGCAAAAATAATTTATAAAATTTTTATTTCATGTAATATTTATATATATTATATTTTTCCAAGGATCATTGACATTTGACTTTTGCCTATAAAAGTAAAAAAGTCAACGTTTACGAAGTAATTTAGAATCATAAATAATATGTTTGATATTCAAGATCAAAAGTAAACTATAGCAACACTTGCTTTATGCTTAAAAACATCAAACGTTAAAGTTGGTGCACCTAAAAGTGGCATTATATTGCTTCTATACATGTATCATGCCTTTCATATACTGCATCTTTAATATTGCAGCTTGAAATGGTCATGTGTGTACTGGCCTCGAGCCTCAAAACGTGGTTTGGTTGACCAAAAACCGAGCATCAGACCACGTTGATCCTAAGCCCATTGGGGGAGTTTTGTTGGGGCCCGTGGGCCCCGCCCCCTGTGTTTTTTCGCCCAGTAGTGAAAATTCATATGTATTTAAGCAGAAAAATTTATACAAATTGAGTTCGCCCCCTTTAATTTGAGTCTTGTGACTTTCGCCCCTCTACACCTTTTCTCAAGCTCCGCCTCTGCCTAAGCCAGATCGAAAACCTTGTTTCCAAATCGAAAATCAGTGTTACAAATAGTTTTATTATGAGACCTGGAAATTAATTTATAATTATGAAAATTAAGAACCAAAGTGAAAATAACTAGGCCTTTAGGCTTTATGCACTTCAAGGGCTCAAGAGGTATGATATTGGTTTGCCGCAAGTGGCTAAGTTATGTAAGCTAATAATTTCAAACTACAACAAAAAACCGTTTAACCTGGCCCAAAAAAATACGGGCCTCTTAGGGCTTAAAAGCCCATCCTAGGACCGCATGGGGCTTGGATAACCAGTCCATTGACCCAATTATATATTGTTGACATTGAATAGATGTGTACAAACTGGGTTTGGGGCCCAAATCGGTTTGGGGTACAAACCGAAACCGGTTTGATCAAAGTTGGTCAAAACTAGTTTGACGCCAAACCGGTTCAGATTGGAACCGGTTTCAAACCTAAAAATCCCAACCCTATCAAACCGGTTTGGGTTGGTTTGAAAACCGGTTCGGCCCAAACAGTTTTTTTATTTGGATTTTTTTATTATATTCAAAGAAAATTTTAGACTTTTTATTAAAACATTTAAAACATAAAACAATTTATAAACATATATAAACATTTAAACAATTTATAAACATATATAAACATTTAAACAAATTAAACATATATAAACATTTAAAACATTTAAACAATTTATAACATTTATAAACATATATAAAACCGGTTTGGAAGCGGTTCGGTTCAAAAACCGGTTTTAATTTTCAAAGGGAACCGGCGGGTTGGGTCGGTTTCGAACCAGTTTGGGTCTCAAACCGGTTTTGGTTATCTGGCCAAACCGGTTCCCCAACCGGTTTTTTTGCCCACCCCTAACATGAAAGAAGGAGATCCTCATCCAAGTGAATATATCTTACTCCAATAGTGCTCGATCTAGTGGTATTTTTATGGGGATTCTATCTATCGTTGTAGGATCCCTATTCAAGATCACTGCAGTTTCTTTCCGGGCGGCTGTAGGACGTTGCATTTTTTTACCGAGGTCCATATCTTATTCTGTATGCATTTCTTTTTACACTGCTATAACTCGTTTACTCTTTTTTTAATAGCATTTAAAACTACCTTAACATTCGATTGAGTTTTTTAGATGAGATATTAACCGTCCATACTAATTTAGTCTTACCTTATCCAAGAACATCAACAAGAAAGTTCACCGTTTTGAGAGAAAACCCTAATTGAGTCAGATTTGAACTTAAGACCCCAATATTTCAAACCCAAACTATCACCCTATACCATTACTAGTATTATTGGTTAACAGAAGTATTAAGAGGTTGATACTATTAATTGGATCGATTTTAATTTCTTTAAAAAGGCTTATACCGTCGTATAAGCATTTGTATATAACCATTTATGTCCGTACACTCGTATAAGCACTTGTATACCGTTGTATATGACCGTTTTGAACTTCTATACACCAGTATATGACTGTTCATAACACATAGTTGCTTAGAATTTAATTTAACGTAACAACAGTTGTTTAAAAAGTTAAAATAATATTCAATAAATTCAATCTGCACAAACCAAAGTCAAAAGGCTGCTAAATTTTGGATTCCTCAAGCATTATTCCCGTCAATATGACACTAATAATACAAGGGGATACATTAATAATATCAGTGGAGAAACTTCTCAAATATATTAAAATTAATATGGAATCTGGCTATTTATTTCATTTCTATAAAAAGATCAACAAATTTTTGGTCAAATTAATCTTAAAAGTAAACACCATAATAACATGTTATATAACCCATTTCAAGCAAAAATAAGTGACTAAAATAAAATTAGGCAACCTAATTTTATGTTACCTAATAGGTAATATTCAATTATTCATCAACTACCTCATATAGGCATCAAACAATTGCCCAACATCACCCATTTGTTGGATATGTAACCTAATTCAAGCTAAAATAAAACAATTTCAGTTACAGTTGATAGTAGAGTCCTATCTTAATGTTTTTCTTCAAAAGGTTTGCATTTCCTTCCATGAATGGTTGTAATTTGCATCAAACATTTATAAAATTATAATCTTCAATTAATTTTAAACATGTATCCATAATGTGGGCCTTATGTGTGTGATGCGCCTTGATGTGATTTGATGTGTCATGTGATGATTTGATGTGTTGCCTTATATGGTTCACAAGTATTAAACGAAATGGGTTTGAGTTTTGCAAAAGATTGTGTTATACAAACACTCTTTGTTATTTGAACATTCTATTATCTCTATTTCTCTTCATATATCTATACGTATGTATAGATGTATAGAGATAGAGATAAGAAATTAAAAATGATGTATCTATAACATATTCATTTTGCAAATTTGATTGAACAAATCAACACATTGATTGCATGAATCTGACCACCAATGGAACAAATTTCACAACCGATTGAGCAATGGGGTTTGACTACTAAAAAAATTTCAATCATCCATCATACAAATCTAAGTAGAGACTATAATTTCTCATAATTTTAAATCATACATACAATATGAACATTTCATAACTCCCGTTTATATAATTAACTTTTAATTTTTTATCCTACATCGTCTCCCTTAAAATCTCGCTGTAAAATCTACCAAGACCCTCTTTGCAACCATTTTGAATCTTTTTATATAACATAAAAACTAAATTGAATAAATAAAAATAATAATCAAGACAATTGATTAGTGGGTTGTACCCTGTGCAACATGAGTTGTAAGGGGAAATGTAATTTATCCCCTAACCAACATTACTCTTCTATTACGTAATTTAGTAAAGGGAATTGCATATATCCTTTTCTTCATTTGAAATATTTCATATTTTTTTAAAGTATAAGTTTCTAACGTATAAATACAATGCATTTTAAATATGTTTTGAAAAAATATACAATTTAACGAGTTTAGAAGGCGAGATATGCAAATGCCTTGTATAGTTATACTAACATGCTTTTTAAATACTAAAAAAATCAATATCAACAAGATTATAATCACCAAGCTCTTCGGTAACAGAATCAAAACTAAAATTTGAAGTCATATTAGTCAAACTCCCATCTCCCTTATCTTTGACGATTTTTTTCTAAACAAACACACATCTTAATATAACACTGTATCATAATAATAATAATAAGTAAATAATCCTTTTTCAATACTTGAAGAACTATATATACTCACGTTATGAATCCTATGAACACACCCAGAATCGATATTATTCAAGTTTCAAGTTAACGATTAGAGAAATCTAATATGAAGTAAAGTTGGATCAACAAATCAATCAATAACATTATTTGAGATACTTTAATTCATATCATGTTTCCAAATGTTTCATAACATGCAATTAACAAAAAAAAAAAAAAAAAAAAACTTAATTATGTATCATGATTTGATAGCACCAAATCGCGATCCATTGATCATCATCACCTTGAATTCATCAAAGCTGATCATGCCGTCTCCATCTTGATCAACGGCCATGATCATCTTCCTGCATTCGTCTACGGTGCACTCTTCTCCCAAACAACTCAAAACCTTGTGTAACTCCTCGGCGATAATCAACCCGCTATTATCGATATCGAAAACCGAAAACGCCTCTTTCAAATTCTCCAACAACTCAACAGAATCAATCCCTTTGGTATTCAACTCAATAAACTCCTTCAAATCAATGAACCCATCCCCATCACCATCCACCTCCGTGATCATGATCTCTAACTCCTCCGTCGTCGGCCGGTGGCTCAGGCTCTCCATGATCGACCCCAGCTCCGACGCCGAGATCTTCCCGTCGCCGTTAACATCAAATTTCTTGAACACGTGCTCTAGTTCTTCTCGAGTCGAGTCGACTCGAGATACCACCTCAGGAGTTGTACTGTTCGGCTCGTGAACAGTACTCTTTCCCGAGGTGTTATCTCTTTTGTTGTCCTTCGTTTTACGATTGAACAAACTCTTTAAACCCATGATTAGTATGAAAGATTTGAGAAGAAGAAGATGATGTGTTTTGTATAGGATTCACGAGAGTTTTGTGTGTGTGAAATTGTTGTGTGAGGGTCCGTATAATGAGGGAAATGTTAAACGAACTTGATATGCATTAGTTATATTAGTTATAATATATATATATATATATATATATATATATATATATATATATTAATATGAATATGATGATATCTAATCCATATCAATGTGTATTTGGTATAACTTTGTGTGTATTTCCCACTATTAAAGCTTTTTGATCTTAATAGGTAATCTTTGATTAAATTACTTAATTAAAATATATATTTTTATATATTGTTTTGAATTGTCATGCTAATGAATTCAAAGAGCTATTAACTACAAAATTAATTTAAACAAGAATTAGGTAAACCGTACTAACACTTATAATGCTTACTTTTGACAATGTGATATATTTGTGTAAACGTGATTATATTACATGTTCTTTTAACCATGTTACTTTTTTCTCTTTCAATTCCCACTTGATTATTTATTGTCATTAGATAGAAAATATTAAACTCGTTCAATAATTCTATGTTTTAAATATATTTCTTTTGAGATTACATGGATATATGTAGGAAGACAAATATAAATTATGATCTCCCTATGCATGTTTAAAACTAGTTATTCAAACTAGTGATACCCGTTGTCAAAACTCGATGCCTAGAATATCAAATCCTATGTGAAGGTAAAGGTAAATATACGAGTCAAACTCGTGTATTATCGAACATCATCGGATGATAAAACATGGTAAAAATATATATATTCACAAATGATCTTTTATACAAAACATGATTTTTAACATAAACTATTAAAATTAAATCATGCAAGATAACCTAGATATCTTATCTTACTTCTTACTACTCTAATAAAATAGTAACTTGAGGTGCCATGTGTCATCATCAAACTCATCATCACTAAAATTTTTCTCGCCTCTCTCTCATCTTAAATAATTATCTTAATTATTATAGTATTATTTAACTTTCTTTTATATATAATAAATTAAAAAGAGATCTATTTGTTAATATTATTTTTAAATAAACAAAAAAATTATAAAATATATTTTTTCTAAATAATAAAATGTTTTCAAAAATCCAAAATATTTCAAAAATTGTTTTTTAAGTTCAACTTTTAAAACCAAAAATTATTAATTTGGGAAATATAATATGAAATTTTTTAAAAATGTCATTTTTATACGGTTTGTTTTATAACAAAATGTTTATTATTTTATTGGAAAAAAATTTAAAACAAAATTTTAAAAAGTTGATGTCACTGTTTAATTAGTTATAGTTATTGCTCATATGTAATTTCAATCATAACATATCTTATAATATTATTTATAATTAATAAATTTTATTATATTGATATTTTATGTATTCAACTCGTGTAATACACAGATTTACTAAAGCTAACGTGACTATAAACCAGTCAACTCGCCTATCCCATATGCAATTAATATATGTGACTATAAATGCAATAAAATAAACAATACAACTATAATTGCATTTAGTATATAATATAATTCGTTCCCATTGTTTTACTTTTAAAGTCGCAAAGATATTCGTTTTTAATGTGCACAATATAACCAAATCAATTATAGATATCATATTATTTAATTGATATATAATATACTTCCCATGTGGGAGAAATTACATGCAAAAAGTCTTTATATAATTCACGTTTCTTTGGAATTAGGCACTCTCTTAATATTTAATGTATTGTCATGGTCTTTTCCTGTTAAACATTTACTTCCCGAACAAAATTAGTTACTCACATTTTCTGTTTGTTTGAGTATAATAATATACTTGCCCTTTTAAAAAAAGAAAATAAAAGTATTCATAAACATTATTGTATAACGTATGTTACTGAAAAAAGTTTGCCGGAGACAAGCAAATTATAAAGTTATTATTGAAATATTAAATAATTAGTAATGAAAATGTAATAATTATAAAACAATATAACTGAAATTGCATATGAGATAAAATATAAGTAATAAAACAATAATATCATTATTTTAAAATTTTGTTTTTAAACCCAAATTGCATTGTTTAATAAACACTTTATTGCAAAAGAAACCGTTTTAAAAAATGTAACTTCTAAATAAAAAGTTAAAAATTTCTAAAACAACAAACATGTTTAAAAATATGAAGTATTTTAAAATGGTTATTTTAAATGACTTTTTTATAAAACTAAAACAAATAAAATTTATAATAAGAAAATTTTTAATATTGATATTTTTAAAACGGTTTCTTTTGCAATAAATTGTTTATTAAACAATGCAATTAGGGTTTAAAAACAAAATTTTAAAATAATTGATACCAATGTTGGGTTTGTTGGACCATTATCAAAGTTGTTAACTGTAACATTTCGTATTTTCGTTAACTAAAAGTTAACTTCGTTTACTCTTACAAAGATTATCTTTGTCAATTTTGAAACTTTCGTGATTGTTTGTGTTTATTATTTATTGTAATTGGGTTTCATGAAATGTTAAGTATGTATAATAATAATAAGGTCAATACTAATAAAAGTAAATATAATAATAAGTAATAATATTGAATAATAGTATTAGTAATAATAAGATTACTAATAATAAAGATTTATAAACTTAACCATATTTAAATTATAAACTTAAACTAAGTTTGAGGGTTAATTTGTCATTTTAGAAACTTAAAATGGAACTTTTAAACATAAAATGTTAAATAATAAACTAGAGGGACCAATTGTGTAATTATTTAAAACCAAACCCCCCTTTTTCCCTCTCGACCCGTTTTTCCGGCACCACTTCCGGCCAAGATCCGGCCGGCTCCGGCGACCCCTTAAACATCAAAAATCGATCGTTTCGAGACCCAGAACCGTTCTCAAATCCTTCTAGAACTCGTTTCGAACTTGAATGCACCCATTAAACGTGTTAATCATCGGTTACTAAGCGAATCGAATACATAACCGAAACATTCCAATTACTTAGCCGTTCGAGCATTAAATCGCTGTATTAATCTAATTAATCGAACAGAAACTATCATCTAACAAATTCCAAGTGTTCACAACCACCAATTACACTTAAAACAAACAAAAACAACAAATTCAATCACCATCTTCGTCGCGACCTGCAACTCAACCGAACATTATCTTCTGAGCTTCAATTGACCAAATTCGCAAAGGGCTTTGCATCGAGGTCATCACGCGAAGCTTCCCATAAATTTAATTTGATTATCGTTGAGTTTTGCCTATCCATCAAGACTTCCACGTCCGCAACGTTTTCTCGAGTGTTCAAACACCAATCCAATAACAATTCGGGTAATTAAAACTACCTTTATACTCGATTTCATATGGGGATCAAAAGCCCTAACCTTTCGATCGATTACAATGTTCATATGGGGCTTAATTTGATCGAACATTGTTCTAGGGCTTATATGAGAATTGGGGGTTTTTATGCGCGATGATTCTTAAGCTTCAAAACCAGGTTGTAACCGCGGTTGGATGCCTTGGTTCACTGGTTAACACGCTCCCATCCTAACCTAGAGGTCCCGGGTTCGAACCCGGGCACCCTCTGTTTTTTTAAAAAGGTTGTTTTAACCTTTAATTAAGTAAAAAAATTTATTTTTAAAACTAAAAATAACTTTCACAAACTCTCATTTTTTTTAAATCATCTAAACCTTTTCTGTACATTATTTCTTGAAAAAAATTTTATAAAAATTATTTACAAACATCTTAATTAAGATATCTTTATAAAAATAGATTTGTACGATAAGTCCAAACTTACTACATTATTGGAACTTTATGTTTTTCCTTGATTAGAAATTATAATAATTATTAAATTCAAATATATTTTGTTTATAGCTAATTACGCAAGTTATTTACAAAGGATTTAATTCCTTTAAAATCTTATAATTAGTACCTTTATTTTTCATCAAATGAATCATAAACAAGTGTTTATTGAGTGGTTTTATAAATTTTTCCCCAATTCATATTGGAACCCTAGTGTTATTATATCGTTAACCATATTATTGACCTAAATCTTATAATATATATATATAGGTGCCTTGTGACGTTCATCTTGGAACGACGTTTATTATTATTCTTATTGATTTTCATTATATATTTATTTTAACATGTGAGTTTCCTTGCCCCTTTTTATGTTTTTCACATTATTTTGGGGTGAAACATGATACTTATACATCGTACACTTATAAACGTTTAAGACTTGTAAAGCACGTGCAATTCAACTTATTATTTTGTCATGGTTATTTGTGTGTTGTAAGTGATTATATGAGATACATAGTTTGTTTACAATCGTTAACTATTGCTAGCCTGGCGACGTCTTAGATCTTTGGGCCTGACAAGCCTATTTGGTGCTAAAGTCGATGTATTGCCGACTCCTAGGAGCCGTATGCTTGTGCACTAGGGAACCAAATACACTTAGCCAATCTTTTATACTTGTAATCAAGTTGAGGTTTGGTTGTAACGATATGTGTTCTATAACCTTACTAGCTTATAACTTATGACCTGAATTGCTACTTGTAACTTTCTTTTCTTATTATGTATGAAAACCTTGGAAACTCACCAACAATTTTAGTTGACTCTTATTTTCATCATGTTTCAGGTCAACCTCAAGCTTAAAATGATCTTTTTGAAGCATGCCATAATCTAGGATTTGGACCTAGTAAATGAAATAAAAAGCTTACTTTATGTTTTGTTGCATTCGAACTTATTACTTGTTTGGGAATTATGATTGTATTTTTATTTCAAGACTTATTATAATAATATTTACAATTTAATATAGCGTTATATGGCTGTGAACAATCTTAACCCTCACATCTCGACGTTTCCGCCGTCAAGGTTGGGGTGTGACATTAACCATTTAAACATGAAAAACCACAACGGAATCAAACCTTAACATAATGTTTTGTAAACCGAAAATTAAGGCTTATAACTAAGCAGCAATAAACCTAAGAACATAAGATCAAATATATGAGTATGAACTAGCTATCAAGAAGAAATAACAACCAAAAACAACACATACAAACTACTTTTGTAGAGCTGCTGAAAAACATGAACATGATGAAGAGAATGAGGTTCTTGAACGATCAAAACACCAAGAAGAGGTGTCTCAAGCTTCCATACCCACAAACATCAAGCAAACACCTTGTTACTAGGATTTGTACACCAAGAATGGACCAAAACCTTGCTGAAAAACCTCTTTTCAATCGTGATTTTCTTCAACTTTTGAGAGAATTTGGTCTTTGTGGTTCTTGCATGTATGAGAGAGTGAGAGGTTAAGTGTGGGATTTTTCAAGAGTGTCTTGTTCCAAGACACAAAAGGAACCAAACCCCATAAAGGGGGCGGCCGAAATGGTCTTTAAAATGGGGCTTCCCCCTAAAACTTTTATAAAATAAAAGGTTTACAAGTTATTTTATGAGTTATATAATTAACCTCATTATTACCCATATGTAATTTCAATCATATTGTTTTATAATTATTATATTTTCATTACTAATTTATAAATATTTTATATTCTAGATGTTATTATTGAAAAAAATATAATAAATATTTAAAAGTTATAACACATAATGAATTAGAAATTATTACTCTATATTTAAATGAAATAACTGCATTTATATTTTAGATGTGTAATAGTTCTTTTTTTATTTACAATAATTATCATTTAATATGAGAGAGACAATAAACACAAATATAAATATTTTTTATTTTAACATATTTTAATTAAAAAGAAAAGTCAAACTAATTGTTTTTATAATTTTGGTATTTATTATGAAAGAGAGACGGGAAAATAACTTTTGTTTATGCTAAAATGATGACACGTGTCATTTGATATACTAGAATGATGACATGTGTTTTAAAAAACCTTCTTTTATTATAGGTTATAGATTTTACCCTTCTCGATTTAACTTGATCTGATTCTTTATTAGGTATCTACTTTTTGGTAGATCGATTAAAAAAATTTATTGATGTATCATAAAATACGTGTGTCTGTTCTTGCATGATTGTGTAACTTTATATAAAAAATATAAACATGTATTTTTGAATATTAATTTTTTAAAAACACCAACTCCATCGCTGACGAACTAGTGGAGCAGAGTTAAGACCGGGGGGGGGGGCTCCTCCCCTTTTTTTTCGTTGATAGTGTTAAACTTTAGTCTAATAGTGTAAATTTTAAGCCTGATAGTATAAATTTTTATACAAAACTCGAGTTCACCCCCCTAATAAAAATTATTTTCGCCCCGTCCCCCTACGAGAGTTTTCAAGCTCCGCCACTGAGGCGACCTTCTCTATCTATGAACTTCGCACGAGCCTCTCCACCTCAATACTCTAATTCCTCATACACATCTAGTTGAAGATTTCAACGAAGCTAAATTAAGTAGGACTACAAAAAAATTGAACAAACACGAACGAGTTGGGGTGTAAACGAACTGAGCTAAGCACAAGCTCACTAAGGCTCGAGCTCAACTCGTTTTAATTTTAGGAAGCTCAAACTCATCTCGTTTGTAATTTTAAATCTAATGCTCGAGCTCGACTCATTAGAAACTTTTTAGGCTCGAGCTCAACTCGTTTATCATTAAATATTAAATTATTTTTTTATGATTTACTTCTGTATTTAGTTATAATCATACTTATTTTATAACATAATATATGTTATTTAGTTAATTTTTATAATATGTTAAAAAAAATTAAATTATTTTTTTAGTTATTTTTTTATGATTTACTTATATAATATGTTATAAAGTTATATAAATAAAAAACGTGTTTAGGCTCGCAAGCTTGCTCTAGCTCGATATCTAAAGCTCAGGCTCGAGCTCGCTTACTAAATGAGCTCTAGCTCGTTTTGAGATTTTTTCGAGCCAAACTCGGGTGTCTTACGAGTCAACTTGACTCGTTTACACCAGTTGACTCGTTTACACCCTTACATATGAGCCCTTGTTCATATTCGTTCATTTAACATAACACAAATACATCAACGAATGTTTACGAATACAAATAAACAAAAACGAGACCACCGTTTATGTTCCTTTATTTAACTAAGAAAAATAAAACTTCTCATTCGAGTTCATTTGTTTATTAAACAAATAAACATAAAAAAACCACCCAACACACGAATCATGAACTTTACGCTGAATATTCGAATTGTTTTCAACCTCAAAAATCAAACACATGAGAATAATTTATTGTAAATCCAATATGTTAAAAACCAAAGGGTTGTTTTGAAAGTTTTTGTATTTACAAGTACCACTTACTAATATTAGTAACCTCAATCGCCGGCGAAAGCTTACCACCGGAGATTTAGAAAACTATAAAAACTCACAGTAAAGTAAGTAAAATGAGTCTCCATCACTTTCAAATGTTTTACAGCACAAAGCAACAAATTAGGGTTGATGAAACGAATATTTTAAGCACCAGTAGAACCCCACAAGCAATTATTGACATTATTCTACAAATTAGTGGAAAAACACGAAAGATTCTCTGTTCTTCACACCATTGAATCTGCTAATTACCAACAAGATAAGAAAGAGAGAGAGTTTGAGAAATTGGGTGTTCGATTGCAGATGATAATGGATTCATCATCATCAAAATCGCCTCGATTCATCTCGCATCAGACGTTGTTTGCAGCCGTCCGATTGGGGGACCTTGAGTCGATCAAACGGATCGTGAACGACGATGGGGATTCCGACGGAGCTTCGGTGGCGGCTCTGATGGCGATGCAGAACGACGCCGGAGAGACGGCGGTGTACATCGCGGCCGAGAGTAACGCACAGGAAGTGTTTGATTACTTGCTGAAGTTCTGTGATCTTCAAATTGTGAAGATTAGGGCTAAAGCGGATTTCAATGCGTTTCATATCGCTGCTGAAAGGGGGCATATAGGTAATCGAAATTAGTGATTAGTTCATCTTCTTCGTACGCTAGATCTTATCAGTTTGATTGAATCGATTGCTTTTGGGGATTTCGTTATTTGATTGAAATTTGACTTTTTGTGATTTCATATATGATTGTAAGTTATCATCTCTAGGTAAGAGTTAACTTGATTGCAATCATCAATCCCAAACATTAACACCCTCTTATCTAATAACCTCCAAATAACTAAAAACAATGGTGGAATTCAAAGTTAGATCCATGTATGAACCATGAGTGTTACAAAAATTTGTAGTACAAAGCCCTATACTTGCAAAATAATCCAATTAACTAAAACCATGGTGAAATCTAAAGTTATGTGTGACACTTTAGGCAAATCCCGCGTTTTGTTTCATCTACATACATATACATAATATTGGGTCGTTAGAAACATCCCACCTCAAGCATCATTGATTTGTTTTAGGCGTATTGGTTGTGGATAAGTGAACTCGTGGTAGCCATCATATGGAATGTATAGACAATATTGGTTGGTATGAGAAATCAATGTAAAATTACATTTATTGTATCATTTGGGTATAGAAAAAGATTGTTTCTTTTTAGATTTAACAATGTTTGCTGTTATAATCTAGGTATTGTTAACAAGCTTTTGGGCTTGTGGCCCGAGCTATGCAAAGTATGTGATGGGACGAACACGAGCCCGTTGTACTCAGCAGCAGTGAAGGATCATCTGGATGTTGTGAATGCCATTTTAGATGCAGATGCTACTT
This sequence comes from Flaveria trinervia, assembly GCA_025506515.1. Lineage (NCBI taxonomy): Eukaryota > Viridiplantae > Streptophyta > Magnoliopsida > Asterales > Asteraceae > Flaveria > Flaveria trinervia. The sequence goes on along the minus strand of CM046441.1, from coordinate 85,552,060 downwards.
CCATAAGGATAGTGAGGAAAAATGGTAAAACTGCATTGCATACAGCAGCTAGATATGGTAAAACAACCATGGTGAAAACACTTATCGAAAGAGATTCGGGAATTGTGGCGATTAAAGATAAGAAAGGTCAAACTGCACTTCATATGGCTGTTAAAGGGCAGAGTACTGCTGTGGTGGAGGATTTGTTGCTTGCAGATCACTCGATTCTAAATGAGCGTGACAAGAAGGGTAACACGGCTATTCATATAGCTACTAGGAAATGCCGACCAGAGGTACATTTTATTGATTTATTGCTTATTTCATTATCTTCGTTATGTTCCATTCATTTATACCCTTTTCGGTCTATGCTTCTGTTCAGATTGTAACCCTGCTGCTGAGCTTCACCTCAGTTGGTGTCAATGTAATCAATCTTCAACAAGAAACTGCAATGGACATAGCTGATAAGCTGAATTATGGCCCACCGAAGCTAGAAATCATGGAGGCTCTAACTGAGGCCGGTGCCAAACATGCTCGCCATGTTGGCAGAATGGATGAGGAAATGCAACTCAAAAGGACCGTGAGTGACATCAAACACGAAGTCCACTCACAACTTTTACAAAATGAAAAAACACAACGACGCGTTTCAGGTATTGCTAAAGAACTCAAAAAGATCCACAGGGAAGCGGTTCAAAACACCATCAATTCATTAACAGTCGTTGCTGTTTTATTCGCGTCCATAGCTTTTTTGGCAATTTTTAACCTCCCGGGCAAGTATTTGAACTTGGGTGAACAAGCAGGTGAAGCAGATATAGCCCACACTACAGCTTTTCGGGCTTTTTGTCTTTTTAACGCCACATCACTGTTTATATCCTTGGCTGTTGTGGTGGTTCAAATCACATTGGTGGCATGGGACACTCAGGCCCAGAGACGGATTGTTTCGGTTGTGAATAAGTTAATGTGGGCAGCCGGGATTAGTACTTGTGGGGCGTTTTGTTCGATTGCTTTCGTGGTGGTTGGTAAAAGGAGTACTTGGATGGCTATTACTATCACTGTTGTTGGTGTCCCCATTCTCCTGGGGACACTTGTGAGCTTGTGTTATTTTGCTTGTAGGAAACATTTCCGGTCTTACCGTAACGATTCTCAGAGACGGATTAAGAGGGCCAGCGGAAGCAAGTCGTTTTCGTGGTCGTATTCTGCTCATATTACAGATGATGAATCTGATCATGAAAAGATATATGCTTTGTGAGCGTTGAGTTTGCCATTTATCCTTAAAAGAGATCTATTTATTATCATCTCTTATATATTTTGTAGGATATGTACATATGCATGTATAGGCGTATAGCACTCCGGATTCTAGAGTTTGAATTGTTATTCTAAACGTTGTTGCTTAACAATGGTCAATGTGCACGCCTCATGTGGCATTTTTTCGGAAAACATTTAGTGCCGTTTATTTATTTTGAATTACTGTATGATTTTTGGCGTCAAATGGTAAGATACAATGATGAAAATTATACAACCAGTTAGGATCTCACGATAAACTATGACTTCATATATTATTAACTGCAACATGATATCCTGCAGCAGAATCACTTCATAGAAAGAGATCATAAGATGGAAATTTTGAAGTAACATCAAATTTATGCTCTAAACAGAGACCTCAAAAGTTTATTTTTATAAAAATATTATTGGAATGATATGCAACCTCTGGTCCTGTGGCTTACAATAAAAACAACACAACCACAAGTGCGATAAAATAGTCCAGAGTAAAGAATAATAGCTCGGGGGCATCCAAGCACGATTCTGGAAACCGAATAATAAAAAAATAAAATAGAAAAATATCTTCACGAGTTCAATGAAAATATGATGATATACAATATACAAACCATACCCAATTTTGACCATGGCGACAAAATGAGCCTTTGATCAGCATCCGTCATCATAGTTATAGTTGTCCAGGACCTTTACGGGATAATCTTGAAGGAGGCCTGGTCAACTCTGGCACAGGTGGTCCTCTAAACGCTTCGGGTTTTTGGACCTCCTTCACCTGCGGAGAGGTAAGTTATTTCTTCTTATGCATTTTTAACAGATTATTTCAAGGTGAAAGTAGTGGTAGAAGTTCACCCCGTTTATTAAAAAAATGTTTGAATCGGGTTTGTATCACTTGTGATTTATCTCCATCCGTGTGAAAGTTTATTACTTGGCTAAAAAGTGTGGTTGCAAGTCCCCAAAGTGTTTTCAACTGCCTAAAACTTGCTTAAATAAGAAGATTATTATTTTAACATTTGTTAATTTATAAAAACTCTCAGAAAAAGGACAAGAGTGTTGACAAGTTGACCCAACCCAACCTGTTTCAACCCGCATTAGAAGTAACCTGTTTTGAGTCTTTTGATACTTAGCCTGCCCGACCCGGTAATAATGCTCCTTTAGTGAAAAGTAAAGAAGAAACAAACCTTTGAGGAGTGCGTGGAAGTGATGTGTGACCGTGCTTGTATTTTGTAATGCACACGATGCCTTTGCTGAATCTGTTGGAATTGTTGCAGCCAAGGTGCAAAGTTTATTCCGTTATGCATGTTCACGTTACCATCATCTGAAAAATGTACGGAAGGACTCCCAGATGATGTACTGTTGGCTCGCTCCTTGTCAAAGGAATATGAAGGCACAGTCTTTAAACGAGTCCTTAAGATCTTAAAGGCTGCACTTTGCTGTAATAGTAGAAAAGGCACACAAAATTATGATCTAATCATAGATTCATTAGTAGTGGCCTAAATGAGTCAAAAGTCACTCCCACGTGTACTAATATTGCACAAAACCTCCTAATTCTTTTTAATTAAAAAACTTAGACTGGACAAAAGGTTTTCCGAATTTCCAATTCAACACAACCCGGATCCACTATAACCTATAACCCAACCTGTCCACTTACTAATCAGTAACATCAAGAATACCAACAAGCCAACAAATATAAATAAGTGGTAATTCACATATAGGGGACATGCCTGGGGAAGCAGCATAAGAAGACCATATAAGGATTTTAACAACCATATATATCTTCCAGGTTCAAGAAGCTGCAAGAATATGAGAAGGGTCAAATAATCCCAAATGAAAGATAATAAAAATAATAACAATAATTACAATAATATAGAAATTATGGTAATAGTAATAATAATAATAATATCATATAATAAAACTACAGGAGCTAATATAGTCTCTAAACTTTCATGTACATCACTGTGATAGTTTTGCGAATTAAAAAGCAAACCAACTCGAATTTTCATCTTAACAAGTTGAATAGAACACACCTGCAGCCTAAGATAAGCAAAAATTGGAGTCTCCAATAAGTTTATTAACTTATCCAGCTGAATCAAGAATCTGACATTAATATCTTCCTCGGTTAAAGACTGAATGACTGAACTTGCATGCTGATAAGCCTATAAAACAAATCAAACAAAATGGTATAAAATCAATAGACTTAACATGGAGATTATCCTGATTTTTAGGTTTCCCTTTTTATTCAATTTCTTTAAAGACTTGCCTGTGCCAATAAACATAGACTTAGTATGGCCATTGATGAATGGCTCCATGAAGCATATAATGAAAGAAATAAATCCTTTCCAGCAGCATCTACCAGTGACCGCTTTAAAAGATCACGTAGGTCCGACAACTCAGAAGAAGTGAGCAGAATCAAATTCAAAGCCTGGAATGTGAAAAAGAAACTGCAAAATATTAACTTCTCTCTACTCTAATTAAGTTTCATAAAGCCTCATAACAAAGTGTTGTATACCAGGAGAGCAACTTTCTACAATTATACTGTATTCAGCTGCAAATTCTACCCATATAGTTAAGTACCAAATAAGACTTTTAAGTGTCAAATAGGTAATCTTAGTTGCAAAGGAGTTTGGAGCTAAATTGTCAAATTATAACACTAACTTTTTAAACTTGATTCTAGGCTTCCATGAGGGGAAAAAAGAGTAATTATTAAGAGAAGATAACAAGGACCTGAACCATAGTAGATGCAAAGTTCAGGTCAGCTTCCCCTTCAAGAATTGTAGATAGTTCCCGATAAACTCTTTCAGCATCTATAAGCACACAAAGCCGGCGAATAATCAAAGCACCACGCCTGTAGAAGGATGTTAAAAAAATCACTACATCAATGCAGTAAATGAGGAAATAAGAAACAATTAATCCAGACAATTTTCTTATTTAAGAAACCAAAGATTGAAGCTCACTTTTCCAGGAGTACTTTATCTGTCTGGAATTTATGAACTAAGAAAACAATCAGCTGACGGAAGTTATGCTGATCCTCTGCTATGCATGCATGAACCTCCAGTACTAGGAGAACTACCTAACAAGTTACCATATAAACAACCCAAATATATAAATAGCATTAGGATCATATGAAAACTCACAAATATCTTCAGAACTGCAAGAACTCATTTCAACTTACAAATTTTTATGTTTTATATAAAAGAATGATTGTAATATAATATTTAGGCCTCTCTTGAAGTTCAAAAGAAAAACAATGAAATATTTAACAGAGGTAATGAAGCATCAATAGAAATATTACCTGATCAGAGGGATCCGACAATGTTTTGAGAAGAGTGTCAAATATATCATTCAAAAACGACAGGACCTGTTACATGTATAATTTTTAGTTTTTTTTTTTTTTTGTTTTCTTTTCTTTACAATTAAGAGTATGAATACATATACAACAGAGAGCATACATTAAAATTAATAGCAAATTAATGAAATAATGTTAAAAGGTTACCTCTGTCCTATGTCTATTTAAAAGAGTTGAAATCCAGTGCAATGATTCAATCCGAGTGGCCTCATATTCACTAGACAACTGCCTGGAAAAATAAGGGGGAAATCAACACTGAAAACAAATACATGGACCATAAACTCATTCAAAATGGGTACTAGTTGATTGTCCTTTATTAATAAAGACTAAAAAATTTCATAAACCCATAAGCAAACCCTAAAACCCAGATTTAAACTTAAAGAAAATAAATAATGTCTGACCTCTTCACAATGGAGAGGATTGCTCCAACATCAAATCCTTCAGTAGGATCAGCCTTTATTGCAAGAAGCTCTTCATTGGTTTCACGAGCTACCTGATAGTCACAAGAGTCAAGAACTTATATATATACTATTCAAAGATAGGCCTATACCTTAAAAACTAATGGTGTATTTAATTTTTTGCAAGTCCCCAACTTAATTCCAAAATAAGAAAGTCCTTACCGTTTTTGTCTTATAATAAACATGTATAATAATTTTGATGTGTGTGAGTCATTTCTGTGATGTGGCATATGAAGTGAGAAATGAACAAATTATTAATGCTGACACTGATGTCTTTTATTTACTTTTTTCAAATTTTATTACTATATTACTGATAATAATAACAACAATAGCAATTATTATTAGTTAAGTAATCTTACTAGAATAATAATAATAACAACAACAATATACTTACAACTCGTATCTTTTCTTCTTTATCAGCTATGCAAGGCAAGATAGCTCCTAATATATCCGCATAATACGGAACCAGCTGATCACCTCCGAGTTTTACAAACTCATTTATCTGCAGAAATTAGTTGTCTAATCAAGGTATGCACGTATGCAAAAAAGACCACAACTACATCTTCCAAATATCTCAGAGCTCACAATTTCGACACATTTACATTTGAACTATCAATTTGGGTTATATTTTGTCTCAACAGGGTCATACATTGAAAATATAAATATATTTAAAAAGGTAATGGGCTAAATTTGTTAAGAATAAAAAGTTGCCAAAAGTGTATTTTAACGCATAAAACTTCCTTAATCGCTTTATTCAACACTAATTATTGAAAAGAAAAGAACCACAATATAATTATTAAAAATAGCATTCTTACCCAGGTGATTGCTGTCCAACGAGTGAATTCATCAGGTGAAGATGCTCTCTGCACAAGTATTTCTGCCATGCGACCATAATCTACAGACTTCATGAGTAGCACTGCTAGAGTCAGAAATTTATAAATAAATGAAAAAATTTGCTACTCACAAAAACATGTAAGATTTCTAATTCAATAACAGTAACAAGGGAGATTAACAGGTGCAATGGTGTCTTTGATAACCTATCAGCAAGTCATGGATGTCAATGAAAGCAATGATATAAGATTAGTTACGGTATCATACCGGGGAATTCTTGATCTCTGAAGGAACTCTGAGAGTGCTGAATCAGCTTGTTGCCGGATTTCATGGCTGGAATCACTTAACATATTAAATAAACCTGTGATCTCCACATGTCAGTTGAGTCCAACAAATGTCTGAGACAAAAACACATGCACATTCACGGCTAATACCATTTAATTCTGAAGTGAGATCATTTACCATCAAGAAAATCTGGAAGAAAACCGAGCATATCTATGTCTGGAACACTGTCCAACACTGTGATCCATCCAACCAAAAATTGGCGGACATAAGGATTTAACACGTTCATTCGTTCTCTTAACAGAGGTATAAATTCTTCAATGCTGACAAAGAAAAAACCAAAAAGGGACTAGTTATGAACCCAAATCAAACAAATATTATAACTATAAAAACTGAAGATAATCACCTGAATTGATCACTCTCTGTCACAATGTCCTGTTTCCAAGAATAAAAACATCAAGTTTTCCTTCTTATGTAATTTAGCATTTGCAACATAATTGACAGAAATAGCAAAAAGAAAAGCTATTCACCTTCACAAGTCTATCTAAAAGATGAGTGGCACGCTGTACATTGGGATCTGAGTCAGCTGAAAGCTTACATAAAGCATCAAATATCTGGTTGAAGAACACAATGAACTCTCCTCTCACAACCTGCAAAAGGGCATAAGCAAAACACAAAATGGATTGTTTAAACATTGTAACTACTTGATGATGTCAGAATTCATTCTCACCTTTGCAATGTTGTATAGAGCTTCACAAGCATAATAACGAACTCTGCTATCTTGATCAGAGAAAGAGTTAATCACGGGTGGTACGATTTGCTGCCAGATGGATTGTAAGAGAAAACACAGAAAAACTTCAATACTGAAAATCAATGCAAGCAGTTATATAACTGAAATTTCTAGCAAATCAATAACTTCACAACATGCATACACAGAAATACAGAAAGGAGTATGTCACATATATGAACACCGTATTCCATATTATATCAATACTTGAACTGTATGTATTATCTTCAAAGTTTCAAGCACCATACAAAAATTGTGGTTATATGATTCTAGCATTACGAGATATGGTTATTACTGTTATGCAACTAAAGAGTAAGCCTAATTGATGACCTACAATGTTTATTTGGCATGCAGAATGCAATTAGATAGTTATATCTATTACCATCATAGTTTACGTGTAACTTTTCTTTTCCTATATTTTGGCGGTGATTAAACGATTTGACAACAGCATCTTGAGTAATAAAATTCATGTTTGCTGTTTTCTGGTATTTATCTTACATTTGCAGTTTTATTAACTGAATACTATTGGTTCAGTTAAGGGCTATAGTCGGCTTTAAAATAACAATGACAGCTACAACCTTGTAAAATCATTACATCTCACTACAGCTTAAAGGCAATTAGCTCAAATAAGTTGTTAATATCAAAGACGAAAAACAACAGATGAACTGACTGCAAACCTCAAGATGTTGTGCAGCTTCGGAGCCCAAACCAACAGTAGCTGCAGCCAATCCAATCAACCCTCCCTGAAAATAACATCCAATTATGACATTATGTAATTAGAAATCAAAATACAGTGATGCATTTCACCTATACCTTGCGATGATTTGCTTGAGACGAGTAAGTATACTCATTCGTCAACAATTAATCACAGCAGTTATCTTATCATGATCGCCAGAACCTGTCAATTGCTTCACAATTCCTTCAACCTAACACCAACAAAACCATCACGATCAACCAAAAACCCTAAAAACTTGAAAACAACCAAATTCACAAATCACAACGAACATTGAACATTGAACATTGAACATTGAACAAAACCAAACCCTAACCTCAAGCGCAGCATTCTTCCGCTTCTCGTACAGCTTATCGGAGAGATTCCGGAGAACGGCCGCCGAAATGGCGGATAAAGCGTCCGACATACCAAAATACGTCACAAAAAGCAACAATTCAGAATCCTATACTCAATTGAATCAAATCAAACAACAATCAAAGTCGTTTTCTGAACTTCTCCTCTTCGAATCGGAACATAATTTTCGTGAATCAATTCATAGACGCAAAATCAATAGACCGATGAACGGATTCTAACGGATTTAAATTAGGAAATTTGATGAATCTAGTGTGTTATTATTAATTGAATCAGAGATCTGAACGAGAGCTATACGGAAGAACAGAAGATCGAGTACAAATAAATTGGTGCGTTCATATTTTTCGAGGGGGTGTTTTTTGGCGTTTTTAGATTTGGACGGAATAAGCTAACGCCGTCATTAACGGCTTTCGTACGTTGAATGTTGATGACATCCGTTTGCCAGCTTTTCGTCCTTCTTTAGGGGGTTTTTGGGATTATTTTTTAAAGTTTATTGGTTAAAAAGTTTATTTCCTTTTTAAATATACTTTATTATGGTAAAGCGTATTTCCTATATTTTAAGAATTGTGGGTTTTTCTTAACCACATACATATAATACTCTTTTGAATGATATTTGTTATTTTAATCAAACTCATTAATTTGTTTTCTTAGTTAAGATGCTGCCTTAAAAAGAAAATCTACAATTAAGAAACCTTTTTACTCAACATTAAACATTTTTGTTCATAATGATATTTAAATTCAAAACATTTCATATTTACATGTCTTGGTTTAACTTTTTAATCCGTAAGTATAACAATAAATAAGTATAAAGTGGTTGATACTAATATATTAGACGTTAGTCTGAGAAAAATATTACTTCAACGGTTTATAGAAAATTTTATTTGACATAAAAAGTAAGTCAAAGGTTTTTTTTTAATGGAATTGCACTAATACATCTAAAATTATTATTACATTGGTTTAGTTTGTGTGATACGAGATGCCATTAAACTCTTTTATTTCGTTTGACCTGTGTGTGAAATCGGGAATAAGATTTGTTATGTATGTTATTCATGTGGCCTTTATCACATATTCGGCATGTCTATCGACATGCATGAATATTAATTCTGGTTTAATTAAATTTTTTAACATCTTTTAATCTACTTCACGTCTAATTACTTCGTGTCTCAAGTGAGACTTGAACTCAACATCATTTATATGGAGCGTATATACATTTACCACTAGATTATGCTTGTGGTTGTCCTCCAGGTTTTATTAACTAACGCATGTTAGATGGTTGGATTCAACATTATTCAGTTGATCCAAACGAGCGCTAATGCTCTAACCCAAACTGCTTTTATGTTGTTTTTCTTCTAAGTGGTTTTTGTCATCCATAATCTGTACAATTAGTTATACTTTTTTTGGGATGATATTTTTTAATATGAGTTGTTTGAGTGTTGATTTGTCTAGTTTTTTGATGAACCTATTAAGTGGATAAGTTTATAGCTGAAAATAATATAAATGAACTTATTTCATGTCTATATAAATGATTGGTTTTCGAACCAGTGTTTAAACTCGTTCATGGTTAAATTATTAATTAAATTTATGCATACTGAATTGCCATTTTTATTGGATAAGAAAACATCTATTGGCCGAAATAAACTAATTGTCACCCACTTTAATAATCACAATGAACATATACATCATTATCTTTGTGTCTCTTCCTCTTTGCAATGACAGAAGAAATTTGTCATTTAACATAATGGAAAACAACCCTTTGAACACAATATAATAATTTATGGGTGTGTAGTAGATGTTTTTTTACTTAGAGATCGATTGTTTAAATCCTATAATAATCAAGTTAGATGCATTTAACAGTAAGTTAGGAAAAGTTAAAAAGAAATTTAATATTAAGGTAATACTAAATGCATTATGCATACATTAAGATAATGAATTTAAAGTGAATTATTAGATAGATTAAAATTAAAATTTGTTTGGCAGGCAAGTATACATATGCATTTAATTTTCCCTTGTTATAATGATGAAAATTCCTCCAAACTTAAAAAAACGTCATAAACATTCAGATAATGACGTATTTGTTTCATCTTGAATTATTAAAGTTGGTGACAAATACTTTATTTCGGCCAAAAGATGTTTTCTTATCCAATAAAATTGGATAATCAGTGTTAATAATAAATTTATTTTTCGAATAAAAACAAAAACAAAAGTTCAACGGGAATCTATGAATAAGCAATGATGGTGAAGTTTACATCATCGTGCGACTATTTTAGACTTTTCAATCGTTCGCTCACATCCCTCGATTATGCATGACGTGGATGTTAATATGTTATTGGATAATTGTAATATTATTGTAGTTTTTTATTAATGATAAAAGATGATTAAATAACTTAGGCATGTTTATTTCTATCGTGTACGAAACTAAGTTTTTAAAAGCTTTGTTTTAATGGCTTAGTGTCTGATATCGACTTTAAGATAATATAAGAAACAAACACTTTAATATAATAACTTAGTAAAACTCAAAGAAAAAAGATGGTAACACGTTTTAATTGATTTATGTGTGTTCTTAATATATTATCCATCTTCTATCTTCAAGAAAAATAGATAGTATTTTGTAATGACTAGTGGATGCACAGTTTTATGAAAATTAGAATTGTTTATGAAAAGTTAACTGCATATGTTCAATTAAAACATGAGACATTTTATTTTTAATGAATAAAAGTAGTTGTAACTATCATTCACGAAAGTTATAACTCTGTAACGGCCATCAGAGATCCAAGTTTATAAAGTTAATACAAAATTTCACTAGAAAATAAAGGCCGTCATGAGAGTTACAAAATTCTATTAAAAAAAAAGATTTTACTATTACCTGACCATCCAATACATTTGGTGTTGACTTATAAAAGGCTTATGTTAAATTTGTATCAAGTTAGTATAGATCTCTCTTTTGACTTATCTAAATCCCATATAGTCTACAGAAATACTTGTATTATAACTCGCCTTGAATTAATTAGGTCTTATTGACATTTTAATTACATTTAAATATGTTGGTAATGCTAAAATTATGCAAACTTATAAAACTTCAAGTCAAACGTGAAGAGTAATACCATTTAATAATGCCTAATCAATTTTAGTAGCTAAAATTTGCCAATTAGGTAACATTTATCTAATATCTCAATATTGTTCAGAAGTCATTAATCTAACTGATAAGCTAACTAAAGTTACTAGATGTATGGTTAGGTACTTAGGTTGAGAACACAAGGCATAGTTACAAGCTAAGAGGATCTCAAACCATCAGAAAACCTAACACCTATACAAACAACAAAAAACACCATGCCTACATATACAAATCCCAACACGCGCAGACGCCTAAACCAACATGTTCATGCCTGCTCCGTAACATTCATGGTGCGTCTTATTGAAGTAAGGCAACTAAAGAAAAGGTCACCGATAATATTCCTCCCTTGTAAGATATTCACTCTTATATTGCATGTCCCTCCACCCAGAACTTACTCTGGTGGAGAACTCGGGTCAAAGAAAGCCCTCACAATCTGTTTTCAAAATTAACCAACACAACAACTAAACTTTGTTATAACAATGAACAAACATACCTAGCAAAATCTCACTCATACAATATTATAATACAATACAAGGGTGAGATAAATACAAACTTTACCTACACAATAAAAAAATAACCTGCTCACAAAAGATCCCAACTCAAGAAAACATTGTTACAGTACATGACAAATCATACTAAAGGGCTATTTGACAACCTTTTAATCAACCTCTTAATAGTTCAAAGATCTAAATGATTCAACACTTAATGATTCAGACTGTTTGTTTCGCTAACATATGTCTGAATGGTTAAAACATTTACCTCTGAATGATTAAGCATTATACTGATACTAAATGGTTAAAAGGTCTAATATTGAATGGTTAAAACATATTATCTGAATTGGTCAGACATTTGTCTTTGAATAGTTAAACGATATACTATCTCTTAATGGTTTAGACCTCTTAATTATTAAGCACTTAATGATTCAGACCTCTTAATGGTTCAACACTTAATCATTCAAAAGTTGTCAAACAGCCCCTAAATTCAATTCAAATGCCTTCCTATTTCAGCTGCAATCATCAAGCTTACACACCTAGAATCAATACCCAACTTATACATGAAAAGAACCAAACACCAAATTAGAACAGGCATGTTACAAATGTATCATTTCTGTCTTGTCAATAAATGGTACAAACAAGAAGAGCAAAATACGGGCTTTTGTGACACATGCTGCTTTTGATCAGGTTTTACTAATGATTATAGAGGGAAAATGCAAGAAATATTTATTCTTTTAAATGATATGATCATAGCATATGACACACAATAAGAATGACAGCGACAAAGATACACAAAGAAAATTAAAACCGCTCAAAAGATAAAGAGGTTAAAAGGGATTCTTCGAGCTCTTTGAAACCCCTGTAAACCGCTTCTGTTTGGCTTTGTGGTAATGCCAATCTCCGCACTTCAGTCATATACCTGTTGATCCCCACATAAGATATAACACATAAAAAATAGCAAAATTTTTCAAAACAAACGAATCCAATTTCTGTTCATTAGAAATAAAATTTGGCATTTTGGCTATGTTAGTAAATGATACAGATGGTTCAATTCCTTAATCAGAGACCGAACCAAACCAATGTGTTTGTGACTTCCTATGAAACTGAGACCAAACAACATAATCTCATAAGCAAATAGGTTAAAGGAGTCGAATTAAAAAAAAACAAGCCAAAAAGGGTATGGGTCAAAGTTGCCCAAAGTGAAGTTCTGATGCATGCAATTTCTTAAATTCTGCTGAACAAAAATGTAATCACTATCGTAATAATGTAGCTTTTGTAATCATAATTGACACAATAGTTATGTATAAAAAACTTTAAAATGAACAAAAAAACATTTGTGGTCCAAATCAACTCATTTCCACATACTAAAAGATTACCCATATCATTTTGTGATGACGTAGTTTCTGTAATGAGCCCATTTTGCCAAACTAACCGACCAGTTTGGCTCCGTTGAGTCATGTTTTACAGTGTTCAGTTATTCAATTCAGATCATTTTGTATTAATGCACAAGGATGATGGTGTTTTGGTGGTGAATTAGAGAAAATACAGTTTTACTAAAAAATATAATGAAAGTGTACCTGTTTGCAGCACTTGTTATCTTATCACGAATCCCATGGTTTATAGCAGTTCTGTGATCCATTGAAAACACTCCACGAAGAATGAGTGAAGCCCCAATTGGGCTTGAGCCCATTCCATGTGCAGAAGTGGACACGGCCCATTCCCGAAGCACTACTAGCACTGACCGCAAAAGCCTCAATTTCAAAGTTGGTGACAGCAAGACTGCACCACTAGATAGCAATTGATCATATGTGTTCAACGCCAGTTCTGCTGCCCCCTTGCAGGCTGCCAAGAGAGCTCTTGCAACATCTTCATCACCAACAATTTCAACCCCTGATACATATCGATCCTGAAAAAAATATCAATTGTTTATCAAATGTCTAAAATACCTTTCAAGAATCTATAAATCCTATAAAAAAGCCATCACATACCAACGCAGCTTTCTCAAGATGTAAACATAAAGTATCTAAAGGTAAAACGGCATTGTCTCCTGGATAAACATGAGAACCAATCCTCTTTAATACAGCACAAGCTTCTGCAACACCGCCTCTTGAGAGAGCTTGATCCATAAGTCGGCCCCACGTGTCCCTCACAATGCTGCTATCAGTGTCACCAGAGTAGCTTGCGAAATATAGCATTTCTAAACATATCTGATGGCAAAAAAACAAACAAAAATCAATTAAAATCCAGCATTATACAGTAACAGTTCCAAAACGTCAAAAAAGACAATAAAAAGTAATACCTCCCAAAGCTCAAATGGAACAGCATATTCATTATATAATTGTGTGATGCTTTTTAAATCCAGTGATAACTCCTTCACTTTTTCCTTCACAGCTTGAAGAAAGCCAGATTCAGAATTATCGGTGGCAGATTCTGATGTACTAGGAGCAGACTCTAACTTAGAAACAAGCCCCTCAAGTTCCTCTTTGATTTTTATTTGGAATTGTAAAACAGTTAGTTTCCCCTCAAGCAAATCAAGTAGCCGCTATCTCTAGAAGAATTTGTTAAACCAGCATCATCGCTTGCACTTTTTGCCTGGATAACCGCATTGCTTAGGTATTGACGTCTGAAATTGAAAAAGTATATGATAAAATATTGGTCACTCTAGTTATTACATGTAAGAGCCAACTTTATAACTTGAAAAGATGATTGCAAAGATATTATAAGATACCTTTGATCAAGTGTCGGAGGATTCTCCAAACTGCTGGATCGCCTTTCTGCTAACCGTAATAGTACATGTGCTGCAAGAACATGCTGCCTTTTTAGCACGTAGTATCGTGCTAAAAGCTCAAAGTATTTTGTTTGGTAAGCAGGAGTGGGTGCTCCTGAATGGCCCAGTGGAGAAGCTCCTGATCTCAAAGCAGAAACAGCCCGGGCCTATAAAAATAAATAAAAATGATGAGCAACAAGACTTATTTTCTCCAACAAATTTCAACCCATTTGCTTATAATAGGGTTAAATCAGCATGTGTTTCATCTCTAAGGGATTGAACAGGTAAAACATAAAAGTTATAAAAGATAACAGGTCAAAACTCAACAAAAGTGAAATAAAAATACACAAATCATAAAACCTCCTAAATGGTTTTATATAAAAAACAAAGGATGATTATTAAGTATGAATTTGCAAACATCTTTGACAGATTATTTATAAAAAAATAAAATTTATTAGCCGAGACAAAAAGTATCAGACAACACAATCCAATCCATTTCAACACATAAAACATACTGACCATTTTGACCCAGCCCATTTCGACCCAGCCCTGTTTTGACTCATTACCCCACCCACCCTGCCATCCAATTTTGCAAACTCTAGAAAGATTCTACAAGATTGTCATCCTTTGCAAAGTGATATAATACGTGTGAACATTATAGACTTGATTCAAATAAAAAACCTTAGACAAAAGACAGATAAAAACCTCTTGTGTAGGCTCACGGCCCGCATTCTGTAAGAAAGGTACTAAATCAGGCCCACCAAACTCCAGAAGTTCATCCTCGAGCCCTAAATCTATCAGAGTTCGGTAAAGATACTCATGAAAGATTCTATCAGATGATTGCACACCAAGTTGAATGATCTGGCATATATATTTCTTCCTAGCAGCTGGACTAAGAGAAGATTGTGCAGAAGGTCTGATGGGTGACCCAAATTCTCTCTGTGAAGGTTCACCTTTTAGAGACCGTAAAGCACTGGTGATGATGTCATAGCAGCGTTCTCTCTGAGCATATGCATGAGCCCGAGCTCCAGCATCTATTTGTTCATTCATAGCATCCCCTGCAGGGTCTAGAGCTTGAGCCTTTTGTAGAGGCAATCGTACCACAGCTTCATAAAATCTGCAGTTTTTTTGTATTATAAGATCAAGAAAATTACACCAACAAAGGGGGAAATGTGGTATTTGCCTTCAGAGGTGGCAATTTTGACTCATTAACTGAATGCCATGGGCCAATTTGGCTGTATTTTGTCTCCAAGAGGTTAAACAAGACAAAAAAATAGCATAAGAAGAAATGGGCAAAATTTTTCCCAAAGTGTATTTTAGAGCATAAAACACCTGAATTATTTATTCAAAAACTAGATATTGAATAATTATATAATTTTGTAATCATTTTTTACTAAATAATAATTTGTAAACCTGCCAGATAAAAAGTTCTCTGACAGGTCCACTAAGTAAAAGTAAAAAAATGAACAAATTGCAGTTTAAACAGTTCAAGATTTAACAAAAAAAATGCATTTGTTAGTGCATAAAACCTCTTAGGAGGGTTTTTACAGTAAAAACAGATTATCATTGAAATGTAAAAACAGATTATCATTAAAATAATACAAATTTGTAATCATAGTTGACACACTAATTATGTACTAACAGATTTCAGAAAAAAATTTATTTTATAGCATGTCAATTGGATGAAATAGAGAAATATCATACAATGATACAAGCCAATGGGTTAAAATTAGCCCCTAGGGTATTTTAATTGCATTATAATCATCAAAAATCCGTTTATTCAAATAAGATAAGAACAGAAATATAACAGTTGTGCAATCATACTTGACAGTACTGCTAATTAAAAAGTTCTTTAGGCAAAAAGTGTTTCATGTCAAACCAACCAAGTCCATAGAAAAACTACCTCAAGTCTTCAAAGCGTTTGCAGACAGCTTGCAGATCTGCAGACTCAGGAACACCACTTAATTTACTAAAAGCATCTCTAGCAAGTGTTTCTCTCTCGTCATTATTAGTAGCAGCAGCAGCTCTCTCAAGACATTCAACAGCCAAGTAAAACTTGTAATCAGATTCTTGATAAAAACTTGGACAACCTTCACGTAACCTGCCACTAATATCATCCACTGTTCCCCTACCTTCTGGGCCCGTGTAATACTATAAAATTCAATAATCCAATATTAGGGTTCTCATCAAAAATATCAAAACATGAGAGCAGTTTTCTTTTAAATTTTAGTACCTCCATTAGAGCAGATACAAGTCTTGTAGCAAGTCTATCACCATCTTCAGAACAGACTAGCTGGTGAAAAGTCAACTGAATTAATGCCTGCTTTGTACTCAAGTCAAAGGACTGAATTAACCGCGTGACGTGATGTCGG
Source organism: Flaveria trinervia (assembly GCA_025506515.1). Lineage (NCBI taxonomy): Eukaryota > Viridiplantae > Streptophyta > Magnoliopsida > Asterales > Asteraceae > Flaveria > Flaveria trinervia. Next base: position 85,535,279 of record CM046441.1, on the reverse strand, counting down.
GAAAGAAGTTGGAGGAGGAATAAAGCTTCAGCACATCTAAGAAGCAGCTGTCTTAGACACTCCATAGCCTTCACCTAAAACCCACATATCCTTATTAATAACATCTGGATAAAGATGTATTTTACTTCTCACACGCCTTTTTAAAAAAAATTTACATCAGGGGTGTCAAAATGAACAGGTCAAAATGGCTTAGTTTAGACATTTAGGTGTCTAAACAGGTCAGGTTTGATTGACCATATCACTCACCAAATTTTCTAGAGATAAATAATGTATCAGACAAGATTTAAAAGTTACATTATTTCAGTAACTATTCATTCTTCCAAATAAAAATTCTGGAGGTTTTATGGATAAATGCTACATTTTTAACAGTTTTCAATCTTGTTTCCTTTGATGCTAATTTTATTAATTTACGCATTCTGACCTGTTAGACATATAAACACAACCCCAGTCACCAAATTACAAGTAAATGGATTAAAATTGAATAAAAGAATTTAAAAGGTCTTATGCATTAAAATTGCACTATGGGTGACTTCAAAACAAGTCCTTTTATTTAACTATATTACTTTTACCCGTTAAACATAAACATAACCAAATTGACCCATTCATAACTATACAGGTCAAAACTTGTTACATATAGACTGATAGTTACCTCCATGGAAGCCAACTCTGCAGGGCTGTAAGGAAGGCGTTGCCTTTTATTAGATGTGCCTGCATCACTGGACTCTAAATTCCGAGAATAAGGGCTAAAAAGATTCCTTGTCATGCTCCTATCACCAGTCGCCACATCAGCAACCGTTCCAATCAGAATAGAACCTGTCAGATCTCCCAAACCAACACTACCATAAAGTCCTCTTCTTTGATTCCTTCTAGATCTTAAAAAGTTTTCAAGAGACCGAAGTTTATCTTCTAAGACTTGCATTGCTTCCACGGAAAGTCTGCACCCAACTATTCCCTTTTCAATAGTAGAATCAGATGAACTCATAACAGGAAGCTCCCAAACAGGCAGAAGCAACCGTGATGCACACAAACATAACCCTTCATGTGCACCCGAGAAAACAGGCTCGGCCTCTTGAACCACTTGACCCATGCTAAACCCACCAGCTGCAGTTCGAGTGTTAGCCAATGCACCACTCCCTTCAAGCTGGGGTAAACCTACAACCCGTGGATCCTCAAAGGCTTCAGCCGCCTTCTCGGCAACAACATTATTTATAAAGTCTTCCGTGTAGACAATCCGTGCAGCCAGCATTAGACACATAGCAGCAGCCTCACCAGGCCCAAATCGGTTAAAGAAATCCTCAAGAATTGTTCTTGGTGTGTTTGACTCGAGCAGCCTTCTTAAAATGTCTACAGGTCGATTGAAAACAACTTCATCATACCCATTGTACTAAAAATAATTATCCGCCTACGTGGCAGTATATGCTGAGTTGGCAAATCACCTCTAGCCCATAATTTCCCAGCCAACTTCGCGGATGACTCACCATAAGTGTCATATCCAACAAACTCAAGTTGTGAATACAGTGATTGCACAGTTGCAGCTGTATCAGGTAATGGTAGCACTTCAGCTACAGCCAGCATGCGGCCTTCAACCGGCAGGGAGGATACACATTCTCTTAATGCCCTTGAACTTCTAACACCTGTCCCTAAATTAGTGGAAGAAGCCGCCAACTGTGTGGTTGAATCTCGGTTTACAATTAGAAGTGATGAAGTAGTTGAAGGAGATGAATCAGAAAGAACAAGTGTTGCAGATGAGTAATGTGCTGACTCAATCTTAAAGAAAGATCTTCATTTTGAGATCGGCCCGCAAGAGAAAGTGGCCCGAATGATAGCCCACCACCCACACCCAATGGTGGTGCAGGTCGGGTTGTGACAACCTTTAAACAACTTGGTTTTTGAAGATTATTACCAAAAGTTCCACTGTTTCCACTGGATTTAGTAGTTGTAAGATACATTCTTCTACCATCAGTTAAAATTGCTACAAGATGCAGCCATTTTGATTCTACTGTAGATAAAGGAAATATAGAAACTATAGAAGCTTTAGTTGATCTAGCAGAAGACCGTGACCCTGTTGCCTGCCGGCTGCCACTATGCAGGTCCCGCTGATTGATTAGATTCTTCTCCTCTGTCACCTTTTTAAGCGGTCCATTACCATTCGGACATAATGAATAGACTTGAATTTTCATTTCTTCAGTCCGGGCATACAGAATGTGTCTCTCATTATCAACTACCATTTCAACAATGGGATCCACAGCCCCAAACTTGAATACATTTGGTACCACCCACCTGCCATATTTATAAATTAATAAAAAAACAAAAAAAAAACATAAACATGATTGACAGAATTATGAAATGCAAGTGAGACACTGAAGTGTTGACCAAAGTTTGATAGTACAATACAACATTAGTCAACACCTCGCCAAGATTGAAAAATAGCTCAAAACAAACATTAAAAAAGTAGATATATTGATCAGAACGCCACCTTGAGTAGAAATGTTCATTGGTTTAGGGAGTGTTTGTATGTGCATCATAGAACTATTTATTGCGACTTGTAAGTTGTAACAATCAGTTTATGGTGTTCGAATAAACAGAATCTGATTATCCAGATTATTTAAGGTCAACTAATGAGTTTTGCATAATCAGTTTCATACATGCTATGGGAAATCTGATGAGTTAGATGTAATATTAAAATAACCTATTTACCATTGTTATTGTTAGTAGAACTATTTAAGGATAATGTATGTAGAGGCCAATCAAATGTTCCAGCTTTTCAATTAAGGCACCACATATAAATACATAGTGAAATATCCAAACACTCGTATGGCCTCCACATATACTATTACTTTATCCTTACTGAATTAAAAATTGTTTAGAAATAGTATTGTTAGAAGAATATTAGCAGAAGCATATCCAGACACTATCTCATGCTATCTCATGCCCACTTTCTATTACAGCTGATTGTATGCTTGTGATAATTCGATGTGAAAGGGAGGTATAAAACAAGCCCCACCCCCTCTCACTAATGGATCACAAGTGTAACGCCAAGTGGAAGGCATGAACTTCTGACAAGGTGATAAAAATGCAAAAATGCAATAATCATATTTACACAATTATACCTTGAAACGACACTGCCAAGGCCTGCTGTCAAACAAACTTTACGGCACTGTTTATACCAACCTGAACCGGTAGAATAATGCAGTTCATAGATATGTCCATCACGGCCCGCCAAGAAAATTTGACCTCTATTTGTGCACGCTATACATGTCATGGTAACTCCATCTGATGGTATTGTATACTCAGGTAATGGCTGTAATGAAACCTCTGCATATGGGTCTGATCCATCACCACTACCAGAGCAACATACTCCGATAAGAAGCAACTGAGAAAAGCTAAACTTACTTATAATTGTATAAATGTATAACATTTACCATATAACTAATAACATTATATAATAAAGAGATAAAGGTAAAGTGTATTACCTCAACAGGTGTTGCTAAGACTAAAAGATATTGGATAGCCTCGACAAAAATTCCAGGCTTGGTTTTGACCAAACCAACAGCACATATAGCTTGTTCCTCGCCACTGTATTCAGGGCATTGGCCATCCCTAATTTAACAGACAAAGAAGTTAAGATGGTTACAGACGTCATATATAAAGATTAGTTGTATTTATGACAGTATTGCTTACCATTTATCAAACCGCCAGAGAAATAAGGAATTATCAACAGATGCCCATGCTCTTCGAATTTCAGGAAATATTCCACATAAGGCAGTGCCTTCGCCGCCTGCAGCATTATATCTTTCTATGAGTACTGAGGGTAATTCCCTGCTATCTGCCACTTCAACCAGTGGAGGCCACTGCAATAAGATTAGACATGATGAGATCGGGAAAAAAGGATGAGAGATAAATCCTAAATTAAGTCAAGAGTATCAATTAGAACATGCAAGATGTATCATTTTAATTGGCACGCAATTATCAGGTAGCATTATTTTGATAGCAGACCTAAAGAAAAACACTCACAAGAGTATCAATTAGACAGTTGTAACTTTTAGAAAAAAATCATTTTATTGTAATTTCTGTTTCTCTTTACATGATTTTTGTGCAGTTTGTTGAAATTGTAATGCTGTACTTTAGAGATTAACTTGAATATGTAGATACACAAATCTGAAAATCAGTGAATATGGATTAAGGTGGTGTTTGTTTTTCACTAAAAGCTCTTCTCTACCTCTTCATCTGCGCGCACGTAGACGCAGGAAGAGCTTTTGAGTGCGCAAATTGTTTGATTTTTGGAAGACGTTTCATTAAAAAACGTCTTCCTGACGTCTGCGTGGAGAAGATGTGGACTTACCACTTCTCCACCTCTTCTCCCTCACTTCTTTAATCTCTGAAACCTATTTTTCCTTCAACTCAAACAGCAGCCCCAAACCACCAGCCACCTCTCCTCCCGCATCCCTTCTTCGGCAACCTCTCCGTCCGCCGCCATCGCAGTCCTCCCGTCCGTCCGCCGCCATCGCAACCCAATTCCAGTCGCAACCCCCCCCCTCCGACCGCCATCGCAGTCCTCCCGCCCTTCGACCTCCATTCCAGTCGCAGCCTCTCCCCCCTCGACCCCCTCACCATTCGCAGCCCTCCCCCCCTCCGCAGCCCCACCTCCATGCTACCGCCTTTCAACCGCCGGCCTCCGACCCAGCTGCCGCCCTACTCCGCCCGCTGACTCCACCACCATCCGATGAAGATGGTGATTTGAAGATGATGAAGATGCATTTGAAGATGATGAAGCTGGGGATATGATTGTTGATTAGAGTTACGACAAAATTTATTGGATGTGGATGTGGTTTGTTGTTGATGATGAAGATGATGAAGCTAATGAAGTTGTGGTTGTTGATGAAGCTATAGGAACAAATTTATTGGTTTGTGATTTGATATAGTATTTGGTTTGATTTGTGATTTGTATAGTATTATTTGTTATTTTAATTTGTATGATTAGTGATTAGTGATTTATATTTTAATGTATTTGTATGATTTTTATTTATTATATTAATGTTAAAGTTATTTTTAAAGTTTAAAAAATAGGTTTAGTTTAACTACAAAATATTTCAGCATTCCGCAGACGTTAAAAAAACAAAAAGTCTTTTTCTTGTAGACTACAGACATTTGGTCCACCTCTTCTGCTGCAGATGTCTGCAGACGTGGTCCGCAAACTACGGTCGTTTTTCTGCAGAAAAACAAACAGCACCTAATATAGAAAACCAGAATCTTGTTTTAGAGTATAGCTTATAGCTAAATGCACAACTACGCTTTTTGGAAAGAAGCATGTCATGCTTCAATTAATACACCTGAATCTTACATTAAAACTGAAATAACCAGAAAGCCAAACAAAGTGAATCTATTAATACTGGATTATTACATAAAGTCATGAAACATAAACCTATTCATTCTTGATGCTTCCACTAAGCTTTTCTGATCTTCACTCGCCAAACTTAACCACCATAATAAGGTTACTAAATCAAACTTATGACCACCATACCCCACAGCCATAATAAAACACCTAATAAATAGATTTTGACTAGTATGAGCTTATCAGTTCTGGTGTTCTACTAAGTCATTAAAGTTCTTCTAATGATCGATATAATTTATCCTGACTTCCTTTTTGTTCCTAGTACAATTTAAAATCTTAAAGCTGCTGCTTTTCATATGCAGCTTGTTATATAATCTCCCAATCTCCACTCCAACCCTATTCAACTCAGAAATTGAAAATGACTCTTTACAACATCAAACTTCACATGGCTTTTTTTTACAAGAAACCCAGATTAAATTCGCTTCCAGCGAATACACAAACAGACTAATTGTTAAAAACAACAAAAAACTTTCACTAAACCCAATTACATATCCTACACAAAGATCAAAACCCAAAAACAAGCATTTGATGTCTACCTCTCGGGGGTGAGTAGAGTACGGATGGCTAGTATACCTAGAAGCTTCTAGCGCTTCTTCTAGGTCAAGCTGCGCTGAAACATCTCTACCGATACGGTCGCTGACTACGACACTTGCTTTGACGATATCCCGCATTCCGATCTCATTTCCCCACGACATCTTCTCCCTCTTGCTCGGAGAATGCAGCACGATGTTCAAAGATTGACGATTAAAAGGATTTGGAAGAACACGAAGCTAATTTGATAACGGTAAGAGTTGCATAATGCATTCGGAAGCTAGGGTTCTGATTTGTGCATATGAATAGGGGTAATCGGGGATCCTGGGAGATTTTGGGGCGACTGTTAATTGAGGGTTTTGTGAATGTTTGAAATAGTAGGTTGGTAGGGTTTATGTGAAATTGGGGATTTAATTGAGAACGTGACAAATAGTGGCGGGCAAATTAAGCGCTGTAGAGAAATAAATTTCTCAAAATTTTTATAAGTTTAGCTTTGAGCATTGTTTTGGAGTTCGGATCGAACCGGTCGGTTCGATCGGGAATCGATCCGATAGCTAGTCCGGTCTACTATGATTCGTTTTTAAAAGGTCGAACCGGTCTGTTCTTACTGAACCTATGGTCAGACAGGGAAACCGGACCGGTTCGGATTGTTTTTTTGTATCTTTTTTATTTGTTTTAATGGATAAAAACAGAATGTTAAATCATAAATTAGTACGTTTGATATACAACAAATATTAAATTTTATATGTAATTATAAAATAGTTAAAACACATATCTAAATTATATATATAAATAGTTAAAGCAGAAGAAATACTTAGTTGGGCACTTGGCTTGGTGGTTTGTGCCGTATGCTAAGCTGGACTTTTAGCAGGTTCAAAACTTGGTTCTATTTTTTTTAGGCACCTTTAGTTAGTAAAGAAAATAAAGTTTACCTTCTTTTCCTTATAATAATTCTATTTAACTTTTACTTGGTAAATTTTCCGTTAATACATTTAACACTCATCTTAATTTAATTTCTTTTTTTTGGTTAACTATTTACGATGTAGAAAAACATGTAATATAATTTTATAGAACTTATTATAAGACGTTTGGAAACAAGTCACATCAAATATAATCATTTTATCATTTGATGTATACATTCAAGTTTCTCTACATTTTAATGTAAATTTAGTTTAAAAACGAGTCGTAGCGATTGTAATCTATACTTTATTACGTCATATACGATGTCTTCGCACATACTTATTTTTATGTATGATTTTGAGTTGGTCTACGTGTCGACGTAAATTTTGTTTGTAGTCATGTCAAATATAATACATTTTCATTTAATGGTATCAGTTCAAATTACTTTACATCTTAACGTAAATTTAGTTAAAAAATTAGTCTGGTCGTTATAGTGTATACTTTATCACCACACGTATGCTGCCGCCGCAACGCGCGACGGGTATGGAAAGTAGTTTGATTACATATATAAATATAGTTAAATCCGGTCTGACCACCAAACCAGCAAGGTGTCCGGTTCGACATCTGATCCGGTTCTGACAACATTGGCTTTGAGTTTCGATTGAAACAAATATATTTTGGGTTGAATCGAAGGTTTTTTTAAGTTGTATGATTTTTTACAGGGTTGAGGTTGCGATCATGACTAGAGAACGTATAGAGATGTCCGATTAAGATAGTATTTATTGTACGAAGTATGGTCGTACAGTTGCCAATTAAAAAATCTAAGATTATACAAACTTCTGTGTCCTAGTGAGGGTGGGGCGGTGTTCAAATACGATATCACTATTTAAGGACATCATCATATCACCTTACCACTTTCTCTTGTCGTGCCAATGTCGATATTACTATTTAGCGTTATGTTAGTTTGTAGCGAAAATATTTTTGAATGGTTGAAGTTCTAGTCATATGGTGTAGGTCATAATAAAGTGTGTAGGTTAGTTAAATATGGGAAAAAATAATGAATAATTTAACATTGTATTTTTTATATTGATGGCTTCTTTCTTGAATATTATTTGAATGATAGCATACAAATCATCATAACTAAAAAGAAAGTCAATTCGTAATGTTATAAGTTGATTCAACTTGAATAAGGGCTAATGGGAATATGTAGTAATGCCGTAAAGAGCCTAAAGGCAACATAATCATTGAATTTCATTAGCCTTTAGGCCCTTTAGGATATGAGCTTTCGTTTGGGCTCAATAATTGGACCACGAGACTTCAAGTAGAGGTGTACAACTTTTATTTTTTTTAATATTTACAAATTGGTTTTTATTTTCAAACCGGTTTGGTTTTGAACCGGTTTTTTCATCAAGAGTCCTTAAACCGTTTAAATCGGTTTAGACCAGTTCGTAAATCGGTTTTTTAGAAAAACCAGTTTGTAAACCGGTTCTTTAGAAAAACCAGTTTGTTAGACCTGATTTTTGTATATAAAGATCAGTTTCATTTAGAATAAAAGAAACTTAATATTCAAATCTCATAGATTTTCATAGTGTATTAACATTTCTCAATATTCAATAACAGTTGAATCATTTTCAAGAAGTGGATTTGTTTTCAATTTCGTTATTTCTTTGAATCAGTTTTACAACAATTGGTATCAGAGTCAAGTTTGGATCAATTGAAGAAAGAAGGTGATCACGGCTGCGATCAGAAGGGAAATTGAAGAATCAAAGATGGTGTCCACGAAGTTCGATCTTGAAAAGTTCTATGGGAAGAATGATTTCGGGTTATGGCTTGTCAAAATGCGAGCGTTGCTTGTACACCAGGGATTAGTAGGAGCACTTGTAGGGCAGGCAAATTAGTCAGCGGATTTGATAGAGAAAGAAAAACGTGAGATCATGGAGAAGGCGCATAGTGTGATAATTTTGTTCTTGGGAGATCAGGTGCTTCGAAAAGTGTCAAAGGAAGACTCGGCTGCCGGAATTTAGGCAAAGCTTAAGAAGTCTGTATATGACGAAGTCGTTGGCAAATCGACTGTACCTGAAGAAACAACTGTATACATTTCACATGACAGCAAACAAGACTTTGGAAGATCATATAGATGAGTTTAACAAACTTATCTTGGATCTTGAAAATTTTGACACGAAATTAGAAGATGAAGATCAAGCCATCATCTTCTAGACTCGTTGGCCAAAGTCATATGAACACTTTGTTGATACCTTTATGTATGGTCGAGAGACATTATCAATAGAAGAGGTTCTTGCAGCCATAAATTCAAAGGAATTAAAGAAAAGGAGTGGTGTACAAGAAGATTCAAGTGATGGGTTGGTAGTGCGTAGAAGACCAGAAGAAAGGTTCTCAAAAGGAAAGAGTCAAGCTAGATCAAGGTCAATAACTAAACAAAGGTGCTATGTGTGCAATTCGGAAAAAACATCTCAAGAAAGACTACCCAGAGAGGAGGAATAAGGGAACTGAGTCAATTTCGGTAAAAGGGCAAATTAGCCATGTATCAGAAGGATCTATGGATGGCTATGATAGCTCTGATGTTCTGAATGTTCTTGAGATGAGTTCATGGATGAATGGATACTTGATTCAGGATGTTCTTTTCATATGAATCATTTCAAACAGTTCTTTAAAGAGTTGAAGATGGAAGACCTTGGTGAAGTAAAGCTTGGGGATGATCGGCGTTGTAAATTTATAAGGTCAGATACTGTCACATTTAAGTTGCATAATGGCATTGAGATTGATATTAGCGATATCATGTATATTGTCACACCCCAACCTTGACGGCGGAAACGTCGAGTTGTGAGGGTTAAAATTGTTCACAGCCACATAACGCTATTAATAAACCCAAATATAATAATCATAAGTTTTAAATGCAACATTACAAATATAAGCCTCAAATAAGGACATCAACAATGCATAATAGGAAATAACTCAAGTCCATTTATTTATTTAACTAGATCCATTCCTAGGTGTGAATAAGCTTTAAAAATGGCTTTCAAACTTGCGCATTTCTTAAACATGTTAAATATAAAAAAGGTCAACAATATGTTGGTGAGATTTCCATAGTTTTCAACACATAAGTATATAAAAGATGGCAATTTATATTATAAATTAGAGAACAAAGTAACTAATGTAAGACAGATGCACAATCAAACCTTGACAGTTTACAAGTTTCAACATTTACAAGTTTATACGATTAGCTAAGTGTACTTGGATTAACCAAGCAGGCTTGTCAAGCCCATAGATCTATGACGTCGCCAGGCTAGCAATAGTTCATGATTGTACATATAATCGTCAATACATGGTAATTACTAAGATCGACTAACCACAACATACAAGTGAATTGCTATAAGTTTACAAGAATCGAACGTTTTACAAGTACAATGGTTATAATGTAACATGTTTCAACCCAAAGTGTAAAAATATGAAAAATTGGTATAGAAATACTCACTTGACCATATAAGTATATAGTGGATGATTAATAAGAAATAATAATAAGCGTCATTTCAACATAGTCCTTCACAATGCTCTTAAAATGTATATTTTACAAGTTTAAATTAATAATAAGATTATTGTTTTAACGCGAACTAGGGTTTCGATATGAATTTGGGGCTTATTAAGTAATTATATTTAATAAATAGAATTCATTCATATACTCTTATTTATATGTATATATATATATATTATACAAAAAAAAGTGAAAAGTAACACTTATAATAAATTGAAAGGTTCCTAAAGTTTGGATAAAATTTTTATAACAAAAGAATTTAGCACTAGCTAACAATATTTATTGAAAGAAAATTTGTATCAAATAATAATTTTAGCGGTTTAAATCATTATTTACAATCCATTTTATAAAAATGAACTAAATACAATCCTTGTTTTATGAATATGATGGTATTTAAAGAAATACAATTTTTAAAAATTGTTTAAGTGACTTTAAATTAATCTAAGTTTACAAATTGATTTTTAATAATTTTTTCATTTTTTTAGTAGTTGAAAAAACCCAAAAAATATAATGGAGGTCGTCAGGTTCGAACCCGGGACCTCTAGTATAGGATGTGAGTGCAGAACCAGTAAACCAAGGCCTCAGTCGCGGTATAATTTGGTTTCAGAAGTTTAAAAACATAAACACAAGAAACCCCCAATTCCCTACGAACCCTAGTTTGATCCACCCCAAAATTGAAGATCAATTTGATAATGTTTATGGGAATAAACATGGGGCTTTTGTTCCCCACTTGAAAACGAGTATGTAGCAAGGTTCAATTACCCGATTGGTGTTAGTTCGATGATGAACGAGTACTAGAACAAGTCGCGACTTCTTAGCACAGATTTGATACCCAAACGACGATGATAAATAAATTCGTTGTACATGTATCTTCTTATGAACTCAAAGATGAAAAGGCCTCTGTTTAATTTGAGTTTGGAAGCACGGATGGTGGTGTTTGAGTGGGGTGTGGGTCGCGATATAGAGTAGGATTGAATTGGTTTGATTTGGTGTTTTCAGATGCGATTGAGTGTTGCAACCGATTAGAATTAAATAGACATTTGATTTGGTTTATTTAATTGAGTTATTATTGGAGTTTAATGCCCGAGCGTTGGGTGTTTGATACTCGACGGTTACTCGAGCTTGATAGCTCTTGTAACCGATGCTTAACTTAATTAAAACAAACCTTAAGGTTCGATTCTGCTTCCCAAACGGTTAGAAACCGATATTTCAAGTTGAATTCCAAGAGTTCCACGCTTTTTTGTCCTCGCCAGAGCTCGGCGACTTCATGGCTGGAATTGCGAGTGAAAGGGGAGAAGGAGTTTGATTTTTTTTAAGATTTACACTAATGGTCCCTGCAGATTTAAATCTTTATTATTTTAGGCATAAAACTTTCATTTGGAGTTTATAAAATGACAAAACAATCAAATTTTTAGTTTTAAACATTTTTAAGTTTAATAACTTTTATATATCATCACTTTTATTATTATTTATTGTTATTATTATTATTATTATTTTCATTATTATTATTATTAGTATTATTATTGTCATTACTTTTATTTTAGTTTTTATAACTAGTATATTATTATTGTTATAACTTGTTGTTGTTATTACTATTATTATTATTAATTTTAACATAATTATTATTACTCTTATAATTAGTTATTATTGTTATTTTAGTTATTATTTTTGTTATTATTATTATAATTATTATTATTCAATATAATAGACATACCATCAAATAAGCATAATCAATCCCACAAGTTTCATAAAAGGCATAACTAGTCCTTACAAAAACTTAACAAAGTTAACTTTTAATTAACCAAAAATGCAAGATGTTACAGATATCCTAGCTTGAAAATGAGTTTGTTATCACTAGGGACTTTTGAGAAGTCAAGCTATTATGTTGGGCTGAAAGATGATAAGGCTAGAATTATTAAGGGTTCATTGGTATTGTTAACCGGTAGTAGGAGTAATAATACATATAAATCAGAGGGATTTACAATGCATGGAAGTGTATATATGGCACTTACTAAAAATGATAGCTCTTTGGTGTGGCGTAAAATAATTGGTCATCTTAGTGAACAGTGTCTCATTGAGTTGTGGAAACAAGGCATAGTGAGTTTAAGGTCAATGATGTAGGATTCTGTGAGACATGTGTTTTGGATAAAAGTAAGAGAGTTCAGTTCAAGACTGGGTCGACAAATGTGTTAGAATATGTCCATTCTGACCTATGGGGGTCTGCCATAACCAGTACTCTAGGTGGAGCTAGTTATTTCTTGTCTATTATAGATTATTACTCATGAAGAGTTTGGTTGTATGTTATTAAGCATAAGAATGAAGCTTTTAAGAAGTTTTAAAGTGGAAGACTTTAGTAGAAACTAAAAGTGAGAGGAAGATAAAAAAAGTTGAGAACTGATAATGGGTTGGAATTTTATAACATTGAGTTCAATGAGGTTTGTATAACTCATGGAATAGCCATACATCTTACTGTACCCGGTACTCCCTAACAAAATGGGTTGACTGAGAGGATGAACAGGACTTTGTTAGAAAGGCTTAGATGCATGAGAATCAATGCTGGATTTCCAAAAGATTTATGAGGTGAATTAGTTACATTTATAGGTTATCTTATTAATAGATCTCCATCTAGAGCTTTGGGTATGAAGACTCTTATGAAGATATGGACAGGAGTTAAGCCTGGCTATGGTCATTTGAGAGTGATTGGGTTAGTGGTCTACTTTCGTGTTAATCAGGATAAACTTGATGCAAGGGCTCAAAAGGGTGTTTATTTGGGGTACCCTGAGGGTGTCAAGGGATATAGAATATTGAGATTAGAAGGAGAAGACCTTGGGTACTAGTAAGCAGGGATGTAAAGTTCCAATAAGGCTTGTTGTATAAAGATGTGGTAGGTGTGACATTCGGTTTCAGTCTCCAGATAAAATTAAGATTGAGGTGGAGTATAAGGATGATTTAGACAGGGTTGCTGGGTCAAGCAGTGGGACTGAAGGTGAAATGAATCATGAGCCTAATATTACACGTAGCATTGCCAAAGATAGACCTAGAATAAAGGTTGTAACTCCTATAGATAAAGGCAGGATCATGATGTGTTAGTTGTTGCTTTCACGACTGCTAAAGAAGATAGTATCTATGAGCCTTTGAATTGTGTTGAGGCTATGTCATGAGATGAAATTGATAGGTGATATGATGTTATGGTTGAGGAGATGATTTTCCTGGAGAATAGTAAAACATGGGAATCGGTTGATAATCCAGTAGATCAGAAGCTGGTAGCTTGTAAGTGGTTGTATAAAGTCAAGGATGTTGTTCATGGTACTGAGAGTCCTAGGTTCAAAGCTCGGTTGGTAGCTAAAGGATTTACTCAGAGGGGAGGTATTGACTATAATGAGATTTTTTCAACAGTGGTGAAGCATACTTCTATTCGTATAATTTTGTCTATCACAACTAATCTTGATCTAGAGTTGGAACAACTAGATGTTAAGACAACTTTCTTACATGGGTTCTTGGATGAAAAAATATATATGAAACAACCTATGGGTTTTGAGGTTAAAGACAAAGAAAATAAAGTGTGCTTGTTGAAGAGGTCTTTGTATGGTCTGAAGCAATCGCCAAGGCAGTGGTACAAGTGGGTTGATGAATTTGTAGTGACTCATGGTTTTACTAGGAGTAACTATGATAGTTGTGTTTATCATAAGAGATGTTCTAGTGGGTATTATCTGTATTTGTTATTGTATATAGATAATATGCTTATAGCATGCAAGGTGCAATATAAGATTAAAGCTACAAAGAAGTTACTCATGATGGAGTTTGAAATGAAGGAACTAGGTAATGCTCAAAAGATTTTAGGAATGGGGTTACCAGAGATAGGAGTTCAAGACAATTGAAGTTGTCATAGACTTCTTATGGAAATAAAGTCTTGAAACTTTATGGTATGCATGAGTGCAAAGTTGTTAAAACTCCTATCGAGGCTCATTTCAGTGTCCATGGAAGACATTCCTTGTACTGAAGATGAGTTGGCATATATGGAGAAGGTTTCATATGCAAATGTAGTGGGGAGTCTTATGTATCTAATGGTGTGCACCAGGCCTGATTGGCTTATGTTGTTGTAACATCCGGTTATTTTAAAAGACAAGAAATAAAGAATAAAAGAAATAAAGGGCAATTAAGTCCAAGTGGAGGGACTAAAAGTGTAAAAAGGACAAAAATCTTGTAAAGTTGGTGTAAAGGTGGGCATGGCCGCCCACCCTCTTTTCACATCACCATCTTCTTCGTTTTTTTTAGAGAGAGAGAGAGCAGAGAACTCTCGGTTTTCAGAACAAGAAGAAGAAGTGGGCGAATTCAAGGTAAGAATTCGCGGTTTTTATGTGTTTACGACGGGTTTTATCCCGGTTATGTGCTCTTGTGCTTATGTGCTTGTGTTGTGTTCGGGTGTGTGCGTATGGTGTTGATTTTAGGTGTTTTGGAACTCTTTGCAAGCGGTTCAAAGGAAGAAACACCCAAGTTGCATGAGGTGAGTTCTAGACCCTGGTTTTATGTTAGGATCATGATCTAAGTTTGATTAATTAGAGAGTATTGCAGCGGAATTCGAACAATGAATTAAACAATTCACAAGAACACAATTGATATTCAATGTAACAGTAAACGGTTATAGAAAGAGAAAATTCTGCAAAAGAAATATTTCATTCATATGCTTTCGTGGTGGCTCAATGTCACACGTTACAACTAGGTCAACATTCCTTATATAGGAAATGTGAAGTCTGCTCATGTCACTTGATAGTGACATCTAACAAAATTATTCAAACTACTGAAACTATGCAAACTACTGAGAATGTTCTCAACTACTGATTATATCTCAGAGAATGCTAAGTACAAAAACATAAAACTACCAAACTACAACTACTGAAACTATAACTACTGAAAAGTAATTACAAGTACTGAAAGGAAATCATCACAACACTGAAGTTAATAACTTCAGCTGTTGTGACAACTACTGATCACTTTGGTCTTCAGTCTTTGTCTTCAGTCTTTGTTCTTCAGATTTTTACTTTCAGACTTTGTCTTCAGCTGTTGAGATCTTCTTCAGCAGTTGTAATGTCTGTGGGACTTAGAGGTTTTTCTGATCAGGCTCATTGGTTCTTTTGGTCCAACAAACTCCCACTGAACAATGCAGCCAAAACCTCTAAACTTATTGATGATCCCACTTATTCTTGGCAGAAACACCCTCTTGATCAGCTTCAGAGGTAATCAGTTAAGCACAGGCCGGAAAAGGTTTCTAATCTTTTGATTGGCTAAGTATGGAAGGGAACTCTGTCTTGGGGAAACTGGACACAGAGTCTTGTCCCAACCATGAAACCTAATTCCCATTAATGAGTCTATAAGACTCACTAGCATAGGCCTCAAGGAGAACAACTTGTTCCTCCTTGGTGAGTTCTTCTGCTTCTCCCTCGAAGAAGAACTCTGGGCCATAATACTCAGACAGGTATCTCACTGTCTTTCCATTTTTCAACTCCACAGTTGTAATATCTCTATAAGCAAATTCATCAGGGTGAGAGCCTTCAAGCAACAACTGAAGTTCACTATTCTGAAGATCTTCAAGTCTTTTGTATAACAACCCTTTCTTGATCATTTTGTTCTCAAGAATAGATTGAGGGGTTGTCTTGGAGTTGTGAGCTCTCTTGAATTCTTCAATGAGTTCCCAGGGTGAGACTACCATGGACAATGTAATTGCAGCATTCAAGGTCTTCGTCACTTGGCCATGATATCTACTTGGTATTCTTCTTATGAATTCTAGAACTTACCCTGGGGTCTGGCCAGATCCGCACTATTTCTCTTTGATGTTGAAAAGTATGTCTAAGAGTGTACAACCTCAGAGCCTGTTTCTTCATTTCTTGAATGGATGAGGACTGAGGGAAATCCTTGTCAACCATCTTGAGAAATTGCTCATCGTGCTGCACCTGTTGTTCTGCTTCTTCATCTTTACCTTCATCATCTGCATTTGCAAGTCAGGTGTAATCACTTGTTGACTTCTGTGCTCAGGTGTTTTAAGGTTGAGAACAACAAAGATTGGCAGACAATCTTCATCATCATCCTCTTCTTCATCTTCTTCTACCCTCAAAACCCTTCTCCTCCTTCTGGGTGTATCACTGGGTAAGGTTGAGGTGGTTTTTGGGGTAAAGGATTGGTTTTGTGGGTTGAGTTGTGGGTGGCTTTGGTTTAGGGATAGATTTGGGAGATTTTAGAGATAAGGGTGTGTTTGAGTGGGAGTGTGAGAAGACTGACTTAGCATTTTGGTGGTGAGTTTGGCTTTGGAGAGCTTTGCCATTTCAGTTCTCTTCCCTGCACCTGCTACATCCAGTGCTTCGATGATCAACCCTTTATTATAGCCTCCAGCAGAGTAGATTTTCTTGGTTATCTCCAAGATACTATCTCTGGACCAGGCCGTTATCTCTATCAATGATCTTCCAAGGTATTTGGCAATGAATCTGATCATTATCTCTAATCTTTCCCTTTCCAACACACTATAACCAGCCATCTAGCTTGAATCTCTTCTATTTCCAGCCTTCTGATCTCAGTGTCTAGTGTGGCTGTGTCATGACCTTGTCGAAAGAGCTGATCTATAATTTTATCCATGGATCTGCTGTGAGCTTCATCAGCATCTTTGACAAGATCTTCTAAGGATTATTTTCATCAGCTTTTGACTCAGCACTTTTCTTTCTTTTATATGTGATCAGCTGATCTTCCTTCTCTTTATCTGTGATCAGCTGTTCTGAGATCAGTTCTTTCTCCACCTCCTTCTCTTTTGCAGGTTCTTTCTCATCATCAACTCTTTTTCTTTTCTTTTCTTTCACTGCCTTAGACTTGGAAGTCTCCCCCTTTTTGGTTGCATTGGGATCAGGGGCTTGAAAGGCAGAAAGAGATTTGTGAACAGCATCATCAATGAGGGTTTGTAGATTTGAGGAGATCCTCTCATCAATGGCTTTATGCACTATGTCAGTGATGATGGGAGTGATGAGAGGTAAGGAGTTTTGAAAGATAGCAACCATCTGCTCAGAGGGGTTCTGTCCCTGAGAGGTGGTGCCAAAAGTAGTGGCTGGTGGCTCAGTTAAGTGTGTAGGCTCAGTGTTTGGTGAACCTTCAATTGAAGGTGCCATCTGTGGGGTTTTTGGGGTAGATGGACTTTGATCCTGAGACATTTTGGCTAGCAGCTCTTTGAATCTGCTCACCTTAGTCTCTAGGATGGTATTATGGGCTAATACATCATAGAAAAAGCCTAGGTCATCATCAGTATGTGCTGAATCACCTGACCTCCTGATTGAATCAGATGTACATGCTCTGAGTGTAGATCAGTAGAAGCATGTGCCCCTTGTTCTGGGTACTGGGGACTTCCTGCCTCAGGACTGTGTCCTTCATTGGCAGTTGCCTCTGGTAAGGTCTTATGGATGTTACCAACTTCAACCTGATCATTTGCTGAATCAGTAGAAGTGGCAGCCTTACCAGATGTTCTAACCTCCGTTTCTACACTTGGAGATTGAACATTGTAACCCCTGTGCTATGGGTTATCAGAAGCATTTTGGTCCTCCCCCTTAATGGTTGAGGTATTCCCAGTGGTAAGTGGTTTCTGGGGAGGGGGTGAGGAATGCAACTGACTCGGCACTTTAGCAACTATCAGTATTGGGCTTTGAGGGGCGGTTGCATGTGGAGATTGGTCCGAAGCAGATTGCACCCGGGGTGAGAGGTGCTCTTCAATGGTAACCCTCTCAATTGAGATAAGTTCCAGAAATGTGGGATCCCCAATTGTGGTTGCAACAGGATCCTATTAGAGGATACCTGTGCGGCTTCAGCAGTTTGTCTTGGACATAACTGGGGGGTTAGAACCAGTATGTATTTCTTGTTTTGGTGTACAGGGGACTCATCTCCCTGAGTAGCCTTTTTGGGCTTTTTGGATTTGGGTTTGGTGGGGACTTTGGATCTGGAAGTGGAGGCTGTGGGTTCCCTCTGCTTGTGTTTTAGCATCCGGGCAGCCCCTTTTAGAGTAGGGTCTGAGTTATGTCTGGAGTATACCTCAGCTAAAACAGCTGGAACAGGGACTCCAAGACCAACAAGGCCATCAGATTGTAATTGACTCTCAAATTATGGCCATCAGAAACCTGGGATAAGTAGCCATCTATTTGCCACAGGTTTCTGAGCCAGATCCTTTAGTTCCATGAACACTATCTCAGAAAATTTTAGATTTTGCCGTTCAAAGATAGAGTACAATACCTGTTGCCATCGGGAAGACATCTGATCCCAAGAAGATGTCTTTGATGCAAGGCAGACATTCACCATACGAAAGATAAGTCGTTTAGCATCATGGAAGTGCTTTTTAAGTATGGTTGTAGCACTTAAGTCACCTTCATACCCATTATTGATGAAATACATATCAGTGGTGCCTTTCGGTATTCTTTAACATAGGTGCCATCATGCAAATTTAGGGTTTTGCGAATGATTTCGGGGGTGATGAGCACCTGTTTCTGGTTCACCAACGACTGGAGAGTGAGTTGGCTATCATTCTCACCAGTTATTACAGAGACGTTGGTCCAGAACTGGGTTAAGGAATCAGGGTATATGGTAGGATTTAGAAGAAAGGTTGTTCGGTATTGGGAATCCACCATGATCGATGGCATTGTCAAACTTGTTCCAGAAAGACGATTTCGAAAGGTAGGCAACACAGTTGTGTCGGGGTTTGAGTTTCATGGTCGCCATTGTTGAGAGAGAAAGGTTTGAAAAACGGCTAATGAGACGTTTGGCTATAAGTGCATGTATTTATAGGTTAAGAAAAGGCTGAAAAGAAAACACTGAAAGTGTTGGTGTTGGCATCAGTTGTTATGAAAAAACTGAAGACTTGGTTTTAACTATCAGACGTTTGAAAACAACTGAAGACTTGGTTTTAGTCATCAGTAGTTGTGAAACTACTGAAAACCTTGGTTTTGTCTTCAGCTGTTGTAAACAACTGAGGACTTGGTATTAGTCATCAGTAGTTGTGAAACTACTGAAGACATGTTTTGTCATCAGCTGTTTAGGGTGAAACAGCAGTTTGTGGAAACGACTGAAGTGAAAATCTCATCAGTAGTTTTCGTCAATTCTTAGCTTTTCAGCTGTTTCATATTGTCCTCAACACTTACTCATCAGACTTTTTAGCTGTTTTCAGTTGTTTCATAGGACATCAGTACTTATCTGTTTTTACTGACATCAGGAGTTATAACTACATCAGTAGTTGTAACTGCATCAGTTTCTTTTAACAGAATTAGTACATATTGTGACATGTTTACTAATGATCATCAGTACTTGTTTACTGAGATCATTAGTAGTTATCACTTATTCTAGCTGCAGCATACCAAGCCTTAACACAAGGTTTTGGAAAGTTGAACTATCCAAAGGCTTAGTAAATATATCTGCAAGCTCATCAGCACTAGGCACAAACTTTGGATCAATCAGACCTTTTTCAAAACAATCCCTAATAAAATGGTGTATGATCTCTATATGCTTGGTCTTAGAGTGCTGGACTGGATTCTTGACAATGCCCAGAGCTGAAGCACTATCCATTAACAATGTACCTGAGATGTACAACTTGCAGCAGCAATGTACTCTGCTTCAGCAGTGGATGTAGCAACAGATGTTTGTTTCTTACTCTGCCAAGAAATCAAACAGTTGCCTAGGAATTGACATCCACCAGAAGTTGACTTTCTGGTTAACTTACACCCTGCATAGTCACTATCAGAAAAAGCAACTAATTTGCATGAGTGTCCAGTGGAATACCAAAGACCTAGAGATTGTGTACCTTGCATATATCTAAAGATCCTCTTGACTACAATCAAATGAGACTCTTTAGGAGCAGCCAGAAATCTAGCACAAACACGAGTTGCAAACATGATATCTAGTCTAGAAGCTGTTAAGTACATCAAGGACCCAATCATACATCTGTAAAGTGTTTATCACAACTTTACCTTTCTGATCTGCATCTAGTTGTGTGGTGTTGCACATGGGAGTAGAACGAGGCTTACAATTTTGTAAATCAAACTTATTCAAAATTTTTTGTATATTTTGATTGGTGAATAAAGGTTCCATCAGCCTTTTGTTTGATTTGCAACCTAGAAAAAATTGTAATTCTCCCATTGCACTCATTTCAAACTTTTGTTTCATTAAACTTGTAAAATCATCACACAACAGAGGATGCAAAAAATATCATCAACATAAATTTGATCAAGTAGCTTATGCTGATCCACTTTCTTAATAAACAAAGTTTTATCTATGGAGCCTCTAGTGAAATTATTTTAAGAAGAAAATTGAAAGTGTTTCATACCAGGCTCTAGGAGCTTGCTTCAACCCATAAAGAGCCTTATCAAGTTGATACAACCAATCAGGATGTTTATTGTCCTCAAAACCTGGTGGTTGACACACATAAACCTCTTCTTTTATTTTACCATATAAAAATGCACTTTTGACATCCATTTGAAAAACTTTAAGATTGTGGAATGCAGCATAGGCTAAGAACAATCTAATTGCCTCTAGTCTGGCTACAAGGGCAAAGGTTTCATCATAATCAATACCTTCTTCTTGTGAAAACCCTTGTACAACCAGTCTAGCCTTGTTCTTGACAATAAGCCCATTTTCATCAGTTTTATTCCTAAACCCCATTTAGTGCCTATTGCACACTTACCTGGGGGTAGAGGAACCAGTTCCCACACTTGCTGCTTTTTGAACTGAAGTAGCTCAAGCTGCATGGCTTCAACCCATCCATTGTCTCTCAAAGCAACATGATAGTTCTTTGGCTCTAGCTGACTGATGAAGAGAGCATAGAAGCAGAAGTTAGACAATTGACTTCTGGTTGAGACACCGGCATTGATATCATCAATGATTTGAGACATGGGGTGATTCTTTAGCTCTTGGTATACTATACGATCAGTGCAAGTGTTTGTAGCCGGTTCAGCAGCAACGGATGGTGATCCAGATTCTTGAAACCAAGTATTAGATGGCAAGTCAAATGATGTAGATAAGTCAGAAATCTCATCAGCATTTGTTGTGGATGGAGCTACAGAAGCTACAGGAACATCAAGTTTAGCAGACTCAGGCAGTTGGTCACTAAACTTGAAAAGGTGAGTACTGATATCATCATCATCTTCAGTACCACCAGGTGGAAGACTTGCTGCAGAAGATGATTTATCCACATGATCTGCAACAGCTGGAGGTTGATAAGGAACATATTGCAGTATGTCCATCAAACAACTCCACAGGGTTTTGTGGAATTTTATCCTTAGGAAATTCATTGAATTCACATGCAAGGTTTCTTCAACTATCTTTGTTCTGCAGTTGAAGACTCTGTAAGCCTTGCATGTGGATGAATAACCTACAAAATACCCTGCATCCACCTTAGGATCAATTTGTGGAGTTGATCCTTTGTGTTGAGAATGAAACAAGGACACCCAAAGGCTTTGAAGAATGAAATTAGAGGAGCCAAATGATGTAGAACTTCATTTGGAGTCTTCATCAACCTCTGATTTACTAACACTCTATTCTGCACATAGCAAGCTGTGTTAACAGCTTCAGCCCAAAAGGTCAATGGCAAACCAGAGTCAGCCAACATAGACCTTGCAGCTTCAATTAGGGTCCTGTTCTTTCTCTCCCCTACTCCATTTTGTTCTGGAGTCCTTGGGATGCTAAACTGCCTCTTGATTCCTTTTGATAGATAAAAATCATCAAGTGTATGGTTTCTGAATTCAGTTCCATTATCACTCCTTATACACTTGACTGATAGGGAATACTGCTTCTCAACATACAACACAAAGTTTATAATCGTCTGAGCAACCTCAACCTTTGAATGCAAGAAGAAAGTCCATACAAATCTGGAGTAATCATCCACAATTACCAGAAAATATTTCTCTTTGCCATGCTTATCACTCTCACAGGACCAAATAGATCCATGTGCAGTATGCAAGCAGACAGTGGACTTAGGTTCTTCAATATGAGGGAATGAGACTTTGTGTTGTTTTCCTTTTAAATAAGCAGTGCAGGTTTCATCACAGTGGAACTCCTTTATTGGTAGACCTCTCACTAAACTATTGTGGATCAGCTGATTCATGTTTTTGAGATTAACATGACCCAGCCTTCTATGCCACAGTTTAGATTCCTGAGGAGAGGCTTTGGAGAACAGACAAGGATGACCCTTCAAATCAATCTTCTTTGACAAATCCAAGGCATATACTCTTCCAATTCTGTTGGCCTTCAGGAGAGTATGATCATCCACTACCTTGTCAATCAGCCTCAGAACTTGGGAAGACAGAATCCTGCAGTTCTGGCTTGTGAAAAGTGCAACATGCCCTTTATCACACATCTGACTGACACTCAGTAGATTATACTTGAGATTCTCCACATGGTTAACATCATCAAATCTGATATCTCCATTAGACACATATCCTTTCCCGATGATGTAACCCTTGGCATCATTTCCAAATGAAACAAATCCCTTCTTTCCTTGAGAGTAGTCATTAAGAAGAGAACTGCTCCCAGTCATATGCATAGATCCTCCACTGTCTACATACCAGATGCTCCTTTGGCATGCTGAAGAACCCTGCATTTATCATAAAGAACTAGTTAGGTTTTGAGACCCAAACCTTTTTGGTTTTGGGTCTGTTTTTATCAACAGATTTAACCATAACTTGTTTCTTATGATTAACAGCTGATGAAGAAGGAGATAGTGCTGAAATGGATTCCTTGGATTTGGGCTTGGAATTCCTTTTCAGTGGTTTGATTACAGGTGCATCTAGTTGGTTAACTCTCCCCAACAAATGCTGAACCATCATAACAAGTTGTGTTTGATTTGTAGCCAAAGCTTTCAGCTCTTGTGACATATCAGTACTTGTGTATGATGAGTTCCTGTGGCCCACCATTTCCTCCTTGAAATTCATAGACTTAGTCTGATGTTTATCATGAGGAGCACTATCAGCTGTTTTATGATAAACCCTATCCTTCTTTTTGGATTTGGATGAAGGTTTGGGTTTAACACATTGGGATGACTGTGGTACAAACTTGGTCTCAAACTCATTTTTCATTTCATCCATCTGGATTTTAATGAGCTTATCTCTATTGAGTTTAGAACCCTTTCTGTACCAAAATTCATCAAAAAGATGATTAAATTTACCACATATTTCACATGGTTTATTCTTCATCTTGAATTGATCAACTGCTGATGTGGAAACTACTGAAGGTGTGCTCTTCAGTACTTTCCTCCTTTCAGTACTTGTGTTAGGTACTGAAGGATCTGTAACAACTGAAGACTTGTTCTTCAGCTGTTCTCTATCAGCAGTTGTTAATCCTTTTATTTCAGCTGATTTGAAATGCTTTTCAGATGTTGTCTTTCCCTTCAGTGCTTGAGGTACTTTGAGGGACAACATCTGAAGTACTCAGCTTCATGTGCTTATCAGTAGTTGACCCATCAAGCAATTGATTTGCCGAGGTATCAACACTGATTTCATCTTGTGATTTTGGGTGATCACTTGAGGATGATACACATGATGATGTGGTTTGGAAATTACTTTCACCTTCAGGTTTTACTATTGATTTTGGAGTAAAATCTGTAGGTGGTGCAATGTGGTTGTAACCTATTCCAAACTTCACATTCGAAGCAGATTGCTTGCTGAGCAGCATTTCAAATCCCTTGCAGGATGATACCCAGCGGTCACACTCAACTTGGGTAACTGTAAGTTTTTCTTTGAGTTCTCTGTGGTTCTCAAGAATGACCTCTAGCTTAGCCTTTTCATCATTTAATTGGCATTTAAGCTTATAAATCTCATCATCTTTATCCTTAAGGACAGACTCATATTCAGCTTTTCTTTTGGAAATAGTTTGCTCAAGCTCAAGATTTTGATTAGTTAAAGCTACATTTGCCATGCAAGATTCAGAACATAGCTTGGCCTTAGCCTCAGAGGATACCTGGGTTATCTGTGATGAAGATGCATTGGAGCATGAACTCTCAGTAGACTCCAGGGCCATGAGAGCTAGATTCCCAAAAGGATGTTCACCACCATGTTGACCATCACCAGCAAATAATTGCTCATTACCAGAGAGATCATCTGGTAAACTGCTCCAGTCAACAACACCAGGGGTGAAGAAGCTGTGATGAGGTTGTGATTTAGATGATTGAGATGGTAGAGGCTCAGGTAAGACTTGAGGTTGTTGTGCAATAGGAACTTGAACTTAATTTGGCTGAGGCATGTAATAGCAGGGATATGGATATGTGTCACACCCCCAAACCACAGCGGTTTCCTGCGGGGTGCGAACATCATGATTTCATAGTCACTGATCGACCACTACATGGTTTTGTAAAACATACATCTCAAATAAGTTTAAAATACATCATTGTTCAGAGTTAAATTTGCAGAAGCAATAGTAATAAGGTAAATTGTTTCAAAACATGACAATTACAAAAATGAATGTCCCAAACAACATGAATGGCCCTAAACATGAGATGTTCCATGCTAGCTTAACTTGGTGCATCTATCAATTACCTGAGAAACATGCATGAAAAATGTCAACATAAAGTTGGTGAGTTCACAGGTTTGAAAGTATTAGTAAACAGTGTAATGGACCACAAGTCTTTCCATGATTTGATTGTTGATCATACAATACTACAATATTATATAAGCACCGCAACCGAAGCTAGACTGTAACTGTAACAAATTGCCCCTACCCATGCCTACCGTAAGCATGAGTGTGAACATGCTAATAATGCACCCGTTTAGACCTCCAGTCAAGATTAGGGTAATTAATCCGGGTGGGGGTAGTCAAACCCAATAGTACTATCCATGATTACCTCGCTTTGGGAAATAAACTAACGGTTCGATAACAGGGGACTTTATACGATAAGTAAATAACTTATATATCATGTGAAATGATTGACAAGTAAATGTGTCCAAGAAATAGTAATTTGCATGTAATCTCCCCCAAAATGAAAATAAGTAAAAATGGGGCTGTGAAACTCACCTGTAATGCACGCGTGAATTCTAGCAATAGTCTGTACGTATGATTGGTCTAGGAATCTCCTAAACAAAATCACAATATATTCATGAGGTCATGATTACTAACCCCAGATGGTCATGCATAACTCATCCACAAAGTTAGTTTTGAAAATGTCACTTGACTAATTAGACACGTCGAGTCGTAAATGTTTTATTTAGATTCTTGTCTTCATATCTATCTTCCTAAAAGTACATAATGTATTAAATGTGTTTTATATTAAGTATAATGGTATTATACTTTCCATGTGTGTGGGTTTCCCTTTTTTTATCAAATATCTTCAAAAGTTTACCTTATATAAATATGGGCATTTGATAGAATCAAAAGGATTTTTTTGGGTTTGGTTGTCATCCTCTTTTCATGATACAAGAATTTTTATAAAATATTATATTTTTACCATATTTATATCTATGTCTTAGGATTCCAAAAAGGTATAGCTTGTAATATTTAGCTAGGTTTAAGTCCCTCGAAATGGGTCATGAAGCAACAGATGTCAGTGCAGCATTTTTCTGTATATGTCCAGGGATTTCACCTTTTTGAGGGGTCAAACCTTACAT
The DNA here is from genome assembly GCA_025506515.1 of Flaveria trinervia. NCBI lineage: Eukaryota > Viridiplantae > Streptophyta > Magnoliopsida > Asterales > Asteraceae > Flaveria > Flaveria trinervia. The sequence goes on along the minus strand of CM046441.1, from coordinate 85,509,307 downwards.
TCACAAATAGAGCCTATAGTACTTTTAAACCTAACACTTTAAGCTAAGTTAACACAGAATTAAAATCTCCATTTGGTTACTTTAAGCATAACTTATGCCTCAATCTTTCAGCCCTATCTATTCTGCCAAAAATTCAGGTTCAACACCTTAATAATGTTTGCACGTTTTGGATAGATTACATTCATCTAAAAATTTCAAGGTTGGATGGATTATAAACTAGATATCCTAAGGTTAATTTTAGGCTCAAGAAACTGTTCAATTGACCATGTTTAGGTCGAGTTATGGTGTCGAAAACATAGAACATGAATCTGCCAGAAAATGTCTTACATGTTTTGTTACTTTTTAAACTTTGCTAAAGCACTTTTGGATGAGTTAGTGAATATGAACACATCATGATGGTATATCGAAGATTAGAAACAAAGTGCTACCTTAAACAAGCAAGGAGAAAGAGATGGTAGTCTTGAAATGCAAGAAAAAGAAGACTTGATCATTTGAACTAAGAACCAAACAAGAAATAGGTGGGGAAGATGTTGTAGGATGCTTGAAAGCTTTAAAAATCACTTTATCTTCAACCAAAGGCACTTGAATCACCCAATATTTGAAGGAAATAAGTGAAAATCAAATGGAGTGGTGGTAGGAGTGTCTTGGCCGAATTTTAGAGAGGGAGAAAGAGAGAAGATAAGTGTAATGTGTTGGTGTAGTTGAAGTGAAGGGTGCATGTCTTTTATAACACTCAATCCTCTTTAAGTGTAAAGTTCTTGGAGCATGGGATCCTATTCACGGTCAAGGATGGGGAAATGGTGTTCCAAGAGTGGTAAGGTAGACATGTTGCTTTAACACATCAAAAGAGAGGCTTCATGAATATGGCAAGTTGTGTTTTGTCAAATCTTGTAAGTTTTGTGAGCTTTATTGGGAAGGAGGTGGAAGAGTAATGTGGTGGTGGCTTGGATGACCACATGCATGGGAAAGGGGGGTTTTGGTTTTCATATTTTGTGTAGTATTGGGTATTTAGGTGGTATTTGTTGCACCATAGGTATTTTTACATATTTTTATATTTTTACTTTTTACTTTTTAAAATGCATTAGGATATTGTAACAACTTGTATAATATCATATATATATAAATATATATAAATATTGATGGTATGTTAATGATGCATCATGTAGTTAGTAGGTCCGTTAAAAGGATTCGTTCCGGGTAAAATATTAATTTACGCGACTAGGTGTATTTATAAATTCAAGCTTTTCCAATGCATTTGGTTTGGAATCTAAAATACTTCGAACCACCTAAATGAATTTATTAGTACATGTATATGAATTATGACCAATGTTCGTGTGTGCCAGTTGTATCGCGTGTAAAAATGGTAATTACGTCGAATCACCGATGCATGAAATGTAATGCGTGAAATTTTGCAATGCATAAAACGGCTTCAATAATTGGAATTCAATTGAAAATCAAGTATTATAGGGGTAATTATAACCAAGTCAAGGTCGGGTATTGACCTGAAATTGCCGGTTGTCACAATATGACATTGGACCCTAAGGGACAAAATATGCAGGAGATATAGGTTGTGAATGATGACCAGAACTAGCAGGATGTTGCCCTCTGTTTTGTGAACTATTGCTTGGAAAAGTCACAAAGGGTGCAGAGGAGTTAGATCCAGTTGATCTACACTCTCTTGCAAAGTGTCCAAGCCTGTGGCATTTGTGACACCTCAACTTACTCTTGTCAAAACCAACTTTGGTTTTGCCAGAGAGTCCTGGAAATTTCCTACCAGTTCTCTTGTAGAACTTTTGAGATCTGATATTAATCAAGGCCATTTGGCTCAGAATATCCATCTCTTCTAAGTCATCATCAGCAATACCTTTCAAATCATCCATAATGAAGCACAAATTGTCACTATTACAGCCTGACTGACTATCAACACTAACAAATGCATGATCTGAACTGTTTGAAGAGAAATCTATATGCTCATCATAATGGCTTTCTAATGTAGCATATTCTGACTCATGACCAACCAAGGCAGTGTTCCCTGGTACAAAGTCATCAGTGAGCTTTCCTGATGATGCCAGTTTCCTTTTCTGCTCTATCTCTCTTTCAAATGTAAGCAGTTTCCCATGGAGTTGGGTGAGAGATAGGCTATCCAGATTTGCACTGGAGCGTAGGACAATGGTATATGTGTCCCATCTCTCAGGCAGTGATCTGAGGAATCTGTTGTTCATCTGACTATTAGTGTATTCATGTTTGACCATTTTCAGCTCAAAGATCAAACAGGAAAAACACTCAAACTGTTGAGTCAGTGACTCACCCTTCCTATGAGAGAATGTCTCATATTGTTGGGCAAGGATTTCTCTGTTGTTTGCTAAGACCTCATCTGTTCCACCAAATTGTTCCTTCAATGCATTCCAGAGGTCATGAGCAGTTTCATGATGCATAAGCCCAGAATAAATTTCATTAGGCAGAGCCATGGCCAGAATATCATGCGTTTTAGCATCAATCTCAAACAGTTTTCGATCCTCATTTGAGTATTGTTCCTTCTTCTTTGGAACCATTAGGTTGGTTTCCGGATTGTTCACCATAGGCTTGTGTGGACCATGTACCATAGATGTCCAACAACCTGAACTGTTAACAGACAGGTGATGAAGCATTCTTCGTTGCCATATGTTATACTCAGTCCTAACCAGCATCAGAGGCTTGGTTGAGGAACCAGTATTGCGAGGGTCATTAGAAGGAGTAGTCATTCTCAGATTCAACCAAATTCAATTAAGTTTTAACTGATTTAGAACAAAACACAACAAACCATATGAACCAAGAGAAAACTCAAAGCAAATAACCAAAAGCAGCAGAAATTCAATGATCTATAACCAATTCTTGCAAATATGCTAATTCAATCAAACTTAGATATCGAAATAGCAGTTTCAATGATCAATTGTTAGATCGATCAATGATTAACCTGCTCTGATACCATTTGTTAGGATCAGTGATCTAAGTTTGATTAATTAGATAATATTGCAGCGGAATTCGAACAATGAATTAAACAATTCACAAGAACACAATTGATATTCAATGTAACAGTAAACGGTTATAGAAAGAGAGAATTCTGCAAAAGAATTATTTCATTCATATGCTTTCGCGGTGGCTCAATGTCACACGTTACAACTAGGTCAACATTCCTTATATAGGAAATGTGACGTCTGCTGATGTTACTTGATAGTGACATCTAACAGAATTATTCAAACTACTGAAATTATGCAAACTACTGAGAATGTTCTCAACTACTGATTATATCTCAGAGAATGCTAAGTACAAAAACATAAAACTACTGAACTACAACTACTGAAACTATAACTACTGAAAAGTAAATTACAAGTACTGAAAGGAAATCATCACAACTACTGAAGTTAATAACTTCAGCTGTTGTGACAACTACTGATCACTTTGGTCTTCAGTCTTTGTCTTCAGTCTTTGTTCTTCAGATTTTTATTTTCAGACTTTGTCTTCAGCTGTTGAGATCTTCTTCAGCAGTTGTAATGTCTGTGGGACTTAGAGGTTTTTCTGATCAAGCTCATTGGTTCTTTTGGTCCAACATTTTACTTGTTTTAAATGAATTTTTGGGGCTGAAAATGTATTAAAATGGTTTTATAAAGTTCATGTATGTTTACCCGTGTGCATTGTGCATGAATGAATGTGATTCTTGTATGCTTATAGGTTATTAATGTTAGAATAGCCATATTAAGCTTAGAACAAACAGATTCGATGATTTGGGTTGAAAACATACTGGAAACATATAGTACAGAAGGTCCATGCGCCTAAATAAGGTTCATGCGCCTGAAAATGCCATAGTAAGAACTAAGTGTGATCCATGCGCCCAAACAGTATTCCATGCTTCGTAAAAGTGGACATCGAGTAACATGGTGTGTCCCTCTATGTCTACACACAACAAGCATCGTAATTTATGATATAAAGTAACATCTTGATAACCAAACCCGTATTAAATGACATCGATTGTTTTGGACTTGGTATACGATCATCTAACATGTATTAAATGACAACCAACTTTATCCGTTTTATCAACAAGAAAGTCGCATAATTGTTTTAGTAGGTCAAATGAAGAGTTTCACGTGATTATCCATCTTGTGATTGCTCTTACATAGACACATTTAGCTATAGATTTTTCATACATGCAACCAAAACAAGTTAGTGATATATAATGACGGACATTTTTCATGACTCGGTATCTCTCATATGTCTAAAATCTATACAATATATAAAACATATGAAACAGGTATTTTAAAATATCATAAAATTAAAAACATTTACTAAATTCAATGTACAAGATACAATAATTTTTTAGGGAAAAATAGTATTTATAACATTATGCATATTACCTTTTATAATTAGTTACATAATAACCTTACACGTATTAACATTTACATAAAATTTTATATGATCTACCTATAAACAAAAAAAAAACTCAATATATTTTAACATTTCAACTATATCTTTTAATCTATCATATTTTAAAACGTTTTGAGACTACAACTTAACCTATGTTTATTTTTAAACGTTTTGGTGTAAATTTTGCTGAAACGATTTGTATTTTGTGGGGTATAATAGTTAATGCGTATATACAAGTCGTCATGCAGAACTCATTTATTAGGTGTTTTAAATTTTAGCTTAGAAAAAACATAATAAATTTTTGTAAAACTATTACACGAATAACAAAATATTAAATGCACGTGTCAAATGTGAAATGTCGTCCTATCACATGGCGGACACCTTTCTAGTAGAACAACACGATTCACGTTTTTCCTAAGGTTTCATAGATCATTTTGTTGCCTTGTTTCACAAGTCATGTGAACTATAAGGTTAACTGGTCGATTGTTATGTTTTCTCGTTAAATTTGTTGATCAACCCGTTTCTATCTTTCTCATATTATCTATATCGATAAAATTCTAAGTGTTACGAAATTTTATACTCGGAATATTTTGTTAACTCATCAAATTAGTTGCTAATAACTATAATTTATCAGCCAAAAAGATAATCTTGATGTAATTAGAATCATGATAACATAACATGCAACCGATTATTGTGTTACATGTGAATCAATTTCCAAAGTGTATATAGAAAAAATCACCTTTCTTTTTAACTTTCAACATTAAAAAAGTAATTAAATGGGGGCACTATTTGTGGAAATAGCTTTGCCACGTTTAAATTAAACCTTTTCAAGGATTTGATGGTGTTGTTCGTTGTATGCTTGATCATGTCTCAAAATGCGTGGTAGAATCTGTACACGTGGGGTCAAGACAACTCAAACGTGTGGACTTTGGTTATTTTCTAATAATAATATATATTATGTTTTATGTTTTATAATTCAAAACAAAAACATATTACTATACGTTTGTTTTTAAAGGTCGGTGTCAATTGTCACGGGCAAAAAAAACCCCTCAACTTTTTTATTTATTTGACATTTTACTATAATTCTTTTGTAAAACTTTAAAAAATATCACTTTGACCTTTTAAAGTTTCGGATTTACCCCTATAAAATATAAATTCGAGTCCATCATCGTTATTTATAAGTTAGGGTATTCTAATCGTACGACTGAACCATTAGCATGGTTCAGTCGTGCGACCGAATCATGCGATTTATCCATACGCACGACTGAAAGTTCAGCTATGCGACTGAGTCAATCTTATGTCTTAATCGTGCGACTAATCCATAAGCATGATGTATTCATGCGTATGGTCCATAAGTATGGCCATTAGCATGAATACTCATTCGTCTATATTGAACACATTGCTCAATCATTATTGACTTAGAATTGTGTACAACAACCTCAAACCTATATAGTAAGTTCATTATATTTTAACACAATAATAACATGAAATATTAAACAGTAATAAACATCAACCACATATTATATTTAATTGAACCCATTCATCACATATGTGTAAGATATAAAAGACATTTACATTAAGCTTATAAACTAGGTACATATGGATCTACAAAAACGAATCGGTCGATTATAGTTTATAAATTATCACGCAACGTAAGGTGCTGCGGCAACACGCGACGGGTAAAAAACTAGTTTATAATTAAAAGCATCTGTGATATATAGTGAGGAATGTGCTATCGAGTTAACATATGTAACATCTAGCTTCTTGTATTAATTAATATAATCATTTTAGCACTTGAAGTTTATAAGTTATATCACTTGAAGTTTAATTTGTAGATGTTTTTGGTAGCTCGGGTACACACGAAGAATTCTTAAGGGGTCATCAATTCTTGAATTGTTTTTATTCAGACATGTCACATGTTTAATTCTGAAGTTTTTCTTCAGTCAACACTCATTTTGTCAAAACATCTTAAATGACAGTTCAGATGATTCATTTTTATGTTCATTACGTAAACATAAAAGGATGATATGAGAAACAAAGTCTATCACATAATAAGGATAATGAGAAAAGAAGACTGATGGTCATTATTCATTAATGATCCGGTAGCATTAGCAGAGAGAGTGATCGGAGAAGAAGAAAAGAAGAAAATGAGAATTTTAATGCTATCATCACATATAAAACAATAAAAACTATAATATGTTTTTTAAAGACAATAATAATTTATTCATAGTCTACTCAACTTAAATCATAAGTTAGACCAGAATCTAACCACTTAAGCGTGAGACTTACACCTTACATTTAAATTATGAATTATCCGTTAACTTCGTGGAGGGTTGCAACAGAATAAATAAAATAATTAATATAATCATAACTACTCCCAATTAATATAAAAAAATTCCCAACTAGTATGATGTATCTATTTAGCAGAGGTTTAATAAGAAAAATCATATAATCATGTGAAAATTAAAGAAAATTAATGAAACCGGTCATATAGTTTGTAAATTTTTATCATTACAATATATATACGTGTGTGTATACATAAATAGGGGTAGTGATAAAATAAAAACCATAATATACTTTTACATATACATTACACATATAACATTATTCCTTTGACTTAATATTACGTATATGTAATGTTCTTCATTCCCGTATTTATGTTCAACATACATGTAAGAGATACTTAAATGCCCTTTTAGCATTTTAAGGAACAAAAAATCTATAAATTATGTAAGTGGTATATATGGATTCTTTAATTTTCACATAATTATCTTTTTTAACCTTGCTCTATCTATCTAAATATTATATATTTTTACAGTATATTTATATAATAAATCCCAAATAATATATCTTTTCATTAAACAATTTAATATGTATGTCTAATTATCGATCTACCATCCTTCTAACTTCATTCTCATACACACATGATGAGAACACACATTAAAAGTGTCCACTTTTTCACTTGAGTGGAGAACAACTGATGAGAGATATGGGCATATATATTGCTATGAGGTTGTCAATATTTAAAGCAGCCAACCAGAATGTCGTCTCTTATCCAAATAAAACCACAAATTCATTGTATCAAATAAATATTTGTATACGTATTTTGTTGATATCATGATATACAATTAACGGTCATCTCATAATAATACATGAAGAATCACTATACTTTGAGAAGGATTTTGGTGGTGAATAAGGTTCGTGTTTGTATTTTAGGCTTTGCTGGCATGGTTCCTGCTTCCACTCAAAGTAAAGACATGGTGTTCTTTAAACTTGTGTTGTGATGATCAAGTTAGATATGATCATAACGAGAACACCGCACTCTCAGGTTCTCCATACATAATAGGATGTGTGCTTGAAGAAGAAATGATATATTCGCCTAGGGGACAATCTATTCCCTGACTATGGCGCGGGGCGAAGCTAGAGGTGACTCTATTTTATACGTATATATATATTTCGGGGCGAAGCTAGAGGTGACTCTACTTTATACTTATATATATTTCTATATATATTTCTATGAGAGACAATTATCATGAGTTTAATGTTAATTTGACTTGGATATAAATTTTACATGGATATTATATATACTCTAGATAAATGTCAATACAATTTAAAAAGGATCCTATTATTAAATATACTTGATCGATTGATAAGTTTTGTGAATTTTATGTAAAGTCACACATATTCTTCATTTAAAATCATAACAAGATTTTTTCTCATGCGCGTTGCGCGGGATCTTTCACCATGATCCGGAATATCAAAACGCTGGTGTCAAACATAATGTAACGGTTGTTGTTCCAACATAAAATCCTAAAGCAAGTAGAAAGGTAAAAAATCTCGCCACTACGACTCTCACCCCGTCGAAAACTTTAACGCTTACTCCGTTATAAAAGTGATATAATCATTTTGTTGAGGCCAAATGATATATAAGAAAAACAAAACAAACCACAAAAAAAAAGTTAAATAACTAAACTCTAGCAAGCCTAATTCATGTTTACAAAACATATGTTCGAGCTTAAAAGAATGCAAAACCAAAAAAAAATGCTACTTGGATTTGAACCTAGGTGCACTAAATTGTAACATGCGTCCTTATCACTAGACCAAATAGCTAATTTTACTTATTAATTTTTTAAAACAATAGTATTAATGTGTTCTCTTGTTTGACTTTTTCATTAAAAAAACAATGGGCAGCTGCCACGCAACTAGTACTATCCTCCATTTGTGTTTTAAAGTATAGTAATGCAATCTAAAAGAAAATGATATATTAATTATTACACATATATTCAATGTGGATATGATGGTCAAAAATCAAAACTATAAGCCCATATTTAAACCTATCATGTATCGTATCTATATGTCCTTAAACAAAGGGGTACCCTAGCATCAATAAATGAGAAGATACAAGATAGAAGCTAATAACAAACCCTGTTGAGTTTGACTCATGAGCAAATAGTGACCATGAAATGTGACTTTAGCTTATATGGTGCATAGTAAAGGAAAGCAACCAAACATTTTTGTTTGTTTTGGTGAAACAAGCCAAACCAACCATGTTATATCTATCTCTAAGTGTTTAGCTAGACCCTATAGGCATTGAACTAGAGTATCGATGTGGGCATCCACGACATGTGTTTGAGGGCCAGTCGTTTCTTAACTATCGTTATATATGTGTTTGATTTGATGTAGGACATATCTATTGCCATGCTATATCAAGAATGATGTGTCTCAATCACGCAAATCAATTTCTAGTAGATGAATTGTGAAGTAGGATCTTCTTTGTATGCTTGTTTTTGCATGATGAGAAAATATATATATTTCAACATTCATGTACGTATATATATCATATATCTTTGTTACACAGTGTCATTTTTCTATATGGTAGGATGATCGAATCTCCTAGTCTAGGCATAAATTTTATATTATGTTTTGAATTTGATCATTCAACATTATACTTTGAACACTTAACCTTATGTTATAGAAGCAAACTTGAAGAATAATAGATGAAACAAAAAAGTATTATGAGTCCGCCCTTGAAAATATATACACAAGATGAGACACATAAGTTAAATACAAATTGACATATTTGAAAGTCCCTAAATAACTTAATTTTATACGAATTTATGATTATCGGGTATTAAGTGTCTCAAAATGACTTTTACACATTATTGTTAGTTATGTGAGACAAATCACATCAAAATGTTGATAGAAATTAAAAATAAGCAAATTACAATGTTAAATCTGAAAATTTATAAGACATCGTGTTTCAAATGTTGTAAGGACAAAACCAAAAACTTTAAAAAACAAAACTTTGACGCCTTAGAATCTATCAATCTATCAATACTAATAAAAGAAGATTTTTTTGACATTTGTCATTTTTTAACTTACTTTTTTGTCACTTGTCAATTTTTTATATATTCACACATTGATTTTCTCTTTAAAAGGTATTATAGTAATTTAAATATAATACAAGTTTCTCTCTCTTATTAAAAATTAATTTTATTAATTGTTATACTTCTCTCTCTCTTATCTAGATTTTTTAAAATCAAACTATATTTTTAAAATATATATATTTTATTAAGGAAGTTAAAAATTACATCTTTTAATTAAAATCTAAATAATAAAAAATTTAAATTTTATATAATACAAAATTTTCTAAAACACTAAACATTTTCTAGGCAAATATTTTGAATCGTTTTGTTTCTAAAAAAATATAAAGGTGTAGTCTTATTAAAATAACCAAAATAATTATAAATCATAGTTTAAAAAAACAAGATTTTGATAAAAATTTATTTTTTTAATAAAAAATCGTAAAATGAATGTCTAAAAATAAAACTATTTAAATAAGAGAGTTATAAATAGTATAGTTGTTTTATTTCTTGAACCATTACGGATATATAATTTTTAATTATATTTAATATTAAAATATTATAATTTAACTCTTTGTGTTTTTACTAACTATAATCTGTTTAGTTAATGGGTTTTTAGCCTATATATCTATCTATATAAAAAACTAAAATAAACATGAAACAATTGTAAACCTTATCATACTAATTTTCTCATTTTTTTAAATAATAGTAATAATAATAATACTAATAATAATAATAATAATAATAATAATAATAATAATGAATACTAATAATTTTACTCTTACCATTTTTAAATTAAAAATATATAATTTAATAAATAAAAAACCTATTTTTTATTAAAACACACTTTTTAAAAATATTTTTTATAAAATACATAATACAACGAACTTTTTCTTTAAAAAAATATTTTTTAAAATAAAATATTTAAAAATCACAATGTTTATATAAAACAAAGCTTACGAAAAATACATTATTGCTTATTTACTTAAAGTAGCTATTTATACGTAATTATAATCGTATTTTATCTTCAAACATGTTTTTATAATACATAAATTTTGATTACTAATTATTTAATATTTTATTTATTCATTCCATGTAATGCACAAGAACTAAACTAGTACATTATATATGTCTAGTTGTGTAGCAATTTCTGACCACAATAAACTGATTTGCTATAACATGGTGATTGTGATAGTGTAGTTCCCATAGGTTATATTAAGTGACCATTAGAATGAGACTACTCCAATTGAAAAAAAAGAGAAAAAAACAATTTTAATAAAAAAAAGGTTCTATACATGGATCGATTACTATCATCGTGACATGTGGAGAGACACATTATCAATTCTAACCATAATACCGATGTTATTAAAAAGTGACCTACCATCTAGTTGGACCGTTTCAGTTTATTTAGCATAAATTTAACTGTTACTAGCTGGATCAACTGAGTTTTGATGAGTAACGATTGAACCGGTAACCTTCTCAATAGTTGGGTCAATTTAAGTAACTTTTTTTAAAAACTATTTTTTTAGATTATTATAAGTTTTTGAAGGTAATCTTTTAAACATTATTTCTCTAGATTACATATATAGAGTGCGTTTGCTAACACTAGTATATGAAGATTATGGTGTTATATTTCTATAATATGATTTGAGACTATTGTTATTGTTAGAAAAAATATATTTTTTTCTAATGAGTTTTGAACATATGAAAGTTTCCAAGTAATTAAGATATTAGCATTGTATTCTTGTGTAACCACATTAAATAATATCCTAAAAAGCACTTTGTTATTGCATTTTTTTATAATCTATTTCATTTATTCGTTTATATCAACCAACATAAATTTTCTGTAAGATTTAAATATTTTTAAAATTAATTGTGATGTAATTTGGTATTAATTCTGGTTCAATCAATTTCGCATACTTTTTCAAAATAAATACTAATACATTTTAGTGTGTAAACTTAAGTAATAACTCAGCGTTTAATGAAAATACTAATACAGTTAAACTGAATAACGCTTTATAAAGTGCCCAATTGCAACTATAACGCATTCATGCAACATGTCACATTTGAAATTTATTCCTTGTTCTAGTATTATGAATTGAGACTTAATAACTAAAAAAAAGTCCAGAACTAGGAGCACCTTTTGCCCCTAAAATGCATAGCCAAATCCTTTTTTCTCATATATTGTTGAACTTCTACCCTACTTGTCCATCTAAACTATAACTTCATGGCTGTTCCATTCCCATTGGAACCATCATAAGTTCATAACCACACCAACAAATATTTTCACAAAACCCTCTCAAACTTGTACACCATGCATGAATAGTTGTACATTTGTGACACTATTCACATATCTTGAACACATGGATGACAAAGATTACTATAAAAGGCAAACTTTACTCCAACTTATCTTCTACACACTGTGCCACTACCCTTAATCATTTCATGACACCACTCTTTTCCTTTCCTTTTTTCATGCTTTTTATTCACTCCTCTCCAACTCAAGATACACCTTTTATCTCAAAGAAGCTAATGCATATCATATCTCAACATTTGGGAGATAATTTGGATTTTTGAGTAGGTTTTTGATCTTGTTTCTATACACTCTTTTCTAATGTCGAATGGTATCCTGGTCTCGTCTCAACCCAAGAAATTGTTCCATCATAGGAACAGTTCAGACGAGCTTGATGTGTTTGAAGCCACTGGTTATTTCTCGGGTGCCACTGAAAACTTCAGTGTCACCCGCACAAACAATATTAATACCAACACGCGACCTTTTGGAAGAATGAGTCTTGACATGCCAAACTCTAGAGGAGATCCCATTCCTTTACAAGCCATGTTGATGGAGAATCGCTTGATGAACAACATAGAGAAGAAGCACAAGCAACCAAGCTCACCAGGAGGGAAATTGGCTCATTTTTTGAACTCTTTGTTCAACCAAACATCTTCAAAGAAGTCAAAGTCAAAAACAAAGTCAACAAAAGATGAAGATGAAAGTCCTACTAGTTGGAGAAGAAAAAGGAGTAGCATTAGCCATTTCATAAGTGGAAAAAGCAACTCCACCACATTAACCACCACAACTGCCACCATTATGAATGATTCAAAATCTCCATTTTCAACCTCAACAAGCTCAGGCTTCAGAACACCACCACCCTATCATAACATACACACACCCACAAACATCACAAGCTATAAAGACCCCAAAAGCTACTCATATCTCAAACATCCTCCAACTCAAATTACCAAACTACCCATCAATGGAAACCTCAACAAGATTGAAACTTTCAGTATAAAGAGTGATCTTTCTGAGAAAAACACTAGTTTTCGCAATGGGTTTCTGGAGAACATAAAGATTTACGACGAAAAACATGAAGAATGTCATCCTCATAAGTATGTTTTAAGAGAAGATATTAAAGAACTCAAGAGTTTTATAGATGATGATGATGATGGTGCTGATAGTGATTCAAGTTCTGATCTTTTTGAGTTAACGAACTGTGATTTGGGTTATTATTCAAGTGGTTTACCTGTTTATGAAACCACTCGTGTGGATCATAGCATCAAGAGATCAGGTGCATCGATCTCGAGTTAAGTGTGTTTTTTCAGGTTCAAATTATCATATATTTACATGTAGAGAAATATATTTTAATGTTCATTTATATAACTTTCATTTTCTTGATATAATATAAATAAATACCGTACGCATGTATATATAGATTATAGAGAGGGGTTGATTTGTGTATAAGTTAAATTTTCGAGTAAAGTTTACAAGTGACGGAATAATCAACCACATATCTATGATAATTACGTACGGTCATATACATTAGTTATGCAACTTATATATATATACATAGTTACTTAATCTTGTATACATAATCGTGTAGGGTTAAGATCATTACAGAACCAATTTTTATTTTGAGAACCAAAAGAACCACTGGTTTATATAAATGTAAATTTCGAATCATTGACTTACATAAATGTAAGTTAAGCCTGGTGATATTTAACTGTTTTACATAGTTTATTATTCATGTTTGACATACACATATGTAAAACAGTTCAAATTTTACCAAACTTAATTTACATTTATGTAAATCAATGATTCTTTAGTTCTGAAAATAAATTTTTTTTTATAATTATCCTAACCCTAATCATATATCTTTATATATAATAATATAAACTTTACATACAATACATTTAATATAGTTACATATATACACACACATACAGGCGTGACTAGAAATCTAGGAAAAAATAAAAAAAGTCATTTTTAATGATGACACATAATACTTTTGAGACTAACAATACATTGATCTTGAACAATGAGGCCGTATTTCATTTCTTTAAATTTATTAACAAGACGATAAATATATATGAAAAATAGTCACAAAGGCTATGATTAATAGATAGAAACAAATATAAATTATTATATTTTAGTTATACTCATCTTAAAGATATGATTAATTTATAATAATTATCTAGAAGCATATATAAGTTAATATATTTTTGTTATAATCATCTCAACATGTAATAATAATCTCTTTAGAAAACGAACATAACCACTATGTAACATATTTTTAGATCTATAAAATTTATAAATCATAAGACGTAAACTATTAATTTATTGAAAAATGACGTAAATCAAACGCAACTTGATACTATCGGCCAAAGGGCATTTAACCACAGTGAATCATGATCCCTTAAAAAATTACTACAATGTACACATATTATATCTTTGCAAATAAATATCTTGACTTTAAAAAAATCCAACTTCGAGTGTTTTGCAAAAAAACACACACACACACACACACACACATATATATATATATATATATATATATATATATATATATATATATATATATATATATATATAACTTTTATATTTAAAATTGTTCTAGATGATCATCATATGAAAGGTAGAGAAAGAAAAAGAATATAGGTTAATGTATAGTAGCAATTCACACATATTGAAGAGAGGGAAAAAAGAAGACAAAAACCTTATACTCTGATATCATATAAATATTGACACACGCACATGCGCACACACAAACTTTTATTTATCTAAGGTAGGTTGCTTTAACGTTTAAAGTTGTACTTTGGTATTGGTGGTCCTTTTTATTATTGTGATTGACATTCCAATATAGGCTATCAAATAAGGTCAATTTGGCTTCAACTTATAGAACGATCATTTGTTTTGTAAAAATGTGAAAAATAACCATATAACCACCTATTAAAATAGGGAAGCGATTCTTGATTGCTTCTTTGTACAAGTTCAAATAAGTTTTTTTACTTTTCTTAAACCAAGTTGTAAAATACGCTCTTTATTCAAAAACTAGATTATACGTCACCAAATAATATGTTTCATGTCCAGAGACATATGGATGGTAAAATAATATACATGCTGACAAAAATGTAAAGCTTAAATCTTACAGAGTACAGATGTGATGATTTTAAAATTAGATTAGATATAAAACAAGGATAATACATGTTTGCCTTTATAAACATAAAGTATAATGTGTTACATAATGTTGTCAAAAAATTGTAAACCTTAAAAAGTAAAATTATAGTGATGATCACTATGATTTAGTCGAATATGTATGTGTGGGTAAGAAGTAGGTGGGTGGTCTAATGATTTGTAAATAGTGGTGGTCTATGGGCTATGGGCAGATCAAATCATCAAATGAGATGCATGCACCCAACTGGGTCCGGTCAACTTCACCTTCATCCCAAAACCGCACCCAACAACCCGAGTGCGTGGAGCCAAGCGTGATAGATAACCCATTTCTCTAACACACCTAATTATTTCAATTAATACAATACATTAATAATTATCTCTTGATTCCTATCGAGTTTACGCGTAATAATAAATTATTATTATTTTACTTTAATAAAAGATTAAAGTAAAGCGACATTTAATATTTACTAATTAATAACGTAAGTGTTCGTTAAGGAACTTGGTTAGGATCTCATGTTAAAACTATATATAAAAAATTACAGCTGAAAAAAGAAATATAATAATACCCAATATTCGGATACAGAATCTTGTATTTCATGCTACATAAAAATTTATATAGCATATGTGTATAAATAAGGCAATTTTCAAACCGGTTCGGTTTTGATCAATAAAAGACAAAAAACAGTTATGGCCTAGGCCGATTTTCAAGTGAATATTGATCGAACTGGCTCCAAAACCGGTTGGTTTTGGTCAACAAAAGTCAAAAAGCAGCTTTTGTCCCGACCAACTTTCAAGTGGTAACTAATGGGTTCATGTTCCAAATTAGTTCTGGTTCTTACATGCTTTTGATCAGTTGGTTTCGTTTTAACCGGTTCCAAACCAGTTTAATGGAAGACGATTCAAATCAATGTTAAACCGGCAGGTTTGCTCTATTCTTAACCGGTTCCTATACAAACATGGTACTTAGTCGGGTCGATTCGAGGTTACAAAGATGTTCCAGTTCTGGTACCAAAACCCTTTTTAACATCATATGGCTATACCTGGAGGTCCTGGACAGGTACACTGCCTTTATTGGGCTATTCCCTTAACTCATGAAATTCAATAAAAGTTTTGGGCTTGTAAGTTGTTACTAAATGGGCCTAGTGAGCCCAGCCAAATGAAAATTTCCAACAGTGTTCTTGGGCAACAAGATTTCGATTTCAAAACTAGGGTTATCATATCGCCAATTTATCGTCACAATCAAGTCGATCAGAACACCCAACGAAGATTCATTCCAGAATTGAGGGATCGAGAAAGATTCAGAACGATAAAATTCTTCATCTTGATCCTTCAATCATCTGGTTTAATCGAAAGCATCTATCTCGAAGAAATGCCGACGTTAACGAAGCTATACACTATGCAAGAAGCTTCAGAGCACAATTCCGCTGGAGATTGCTGGATTGTTGTTGACGGCAAGGTTTATCTCTTAATCTCTTTGTATATGAGTAGCTTTGAGTTTGTATTTGTCTTCGAATTCGCTTGTAATTGAAGTTGTTACTGTTGATATTATAGGTAGATTTCGTTTTAGTTGTGGTTCTAGGGTTTATATATGTGAAATGGATGTTTGATGAATATGAAGTTGTTTTAGTATAGAGCAGAATTTGAATATCGAGTTGCATCCTGTTAGATCGCAAGTTCAGTATTGAGTTAGACTTTGTAAAACGTTTGGTTACCTTCAATTCTTCAAACATTTCCTATAGTTCCTGTTTTTTTTTTAATTATTTTTAAATGTTATTTGTTTGATGTTTACTACTATTCCATATGGTTTAGGGCTGCTTGTTTGGGAACTTGGGATTTTGGGGGATTTGTTATGGTTCATAATGACCAGATGAAGTAATAGTTATGGATAGTAGGAAGGAACTAATAGTTATGACATTGATGATTCATAGTAAGAAGTTATGATATCTCCTATGTATGTTTCTTTAACCATTGGATTCTGGAAATTGGTTAATACTTATACAAGTTGCAGCTGCATAATTGCATATGCATTTTCATTAGTTAAAAGGAGAAAGAGTGATAATGAAAAAATATTTTACATCTGTTAGAAGTTGAGACAGAGAGATGTCTGGCTACTGATTGGGCTGCTCTATTGGTGCAAATTAATAAGTAGTATTGGTGCATCTTTTTTTCTAATTGCATAAGTGGTTTCTTTCAAAAAGTTAGTAGGATGGATTAAACCATTATGGGAAAATTTACTCACAAACAATACTATATGCAGCTAAATATCACATATTTTGTGTTTCTGAAACTGATATAACATTGGCGTTTGCATTACTACTTTTCCAGGTGTATGATGTATCATCATATCTTGAAGAGCACCCAGGTGGTGATGATGTCATCCTCCAGGCTACAGGTAGTTAATCATACTTTCTCAATCTGATGAAGTAGCAATGTTTACCAACTTGTGTTCTCATGTCAATTGCATTACCATTTTTTACACACTGTTGAGTTGAAAGTACTTATCAGTCTTTATCACCGCACAAAATTTTTAGGGCCTGATTTTGGTTCACAAGTTGTTTTGTTATTATTAAAACGTTTTTAGAAGTTTTTCAACTTTTCTATGTAGTAAGGTTATTCTTAAGACCACTTAAGATGTGGTCAATGGCGTATTGGTTTTTGGTATCAGACAAAGTGGGTTTGGTTCAGCTGACAACCAATATATATGGAGGTTTTTACAGCGAAATGTGGACTGTAGAAGGATGTGGCAATGTGCTAAAATTTCAGACTTGTACTGGCTAATATATGTATCAAACTCTCTGATCTCATCACCACTATGTAATTCAGGAGTTGTTTCTGAATGGGAATCAATCTTAGTGTGGAACAAGCCCAGTACTTGATGATATTATTGAGAGAGTGTTTTCCTAGACAGCTCATGCTTCAGATCCTAAATTATGTATCTTGCTATTAGTACTTTCTTACTTAGTGCCCCTAATTTCTTTCCCTTTTGTTTTAATCTAGAAGTTAGAGTTAGAAACCAAAAGTATAAGGTCACTAGGTCAGTAGCCTGATTCCGAAAAGCATAAAGGATTGATGTGCCTAGAGGTTGAGCGATGGTTTCTGTCCCAACAAAAGCCCTAACGGTGGTCATAAGCAAACATGAAGAAGAGGGAGGCGATGCCCAATTCGAGGAAAACAGTAAAGTCTGATAATTGACGTGAAGGGGAGAGTGATAGGGACGGTTTGGAGATTTGGTAAAATTATTGTTTGACATAAGCTTAATGGTCCTTTTCAGTGTCATGGGGGCCAAACGCTTTATAATGTATGTAACCCCAAATTTGTGTCATAGAATGATAGTCAGATTTTTAAACAGAAAGATTTAAAAGGTTGTATGCATGTGGTGGTTTATAACCATTATTATTTTGACCCATTTCTGTTTTCATTAACTGTTTTGTCTAGACCCTTTAGAGATAAAACACAAACTTAGTACACCAATTCATTCGTAAACGGGCTAAAACCATCATCTCTAACACAAACTACATATGTTTTGAAGGGAAGGATGCCACAGATGAGTTTGAAGACGCGGGCCATAGCAAGAGTGCTAGGGAACTTATGGAGACATTTTGTGTTGGTGAACTGGACCCGTCAGACGTCCCTCAACTTAAAGTTGTCTCGGAGAAACAAAAGACTTACATGACTGAGAAGCTGGTTCACCTGAGTAAGCAATACTGGTTAGCTCCGGTGGCAGTTGTTGGCGTATCTGTTGTGATCACCTTCTTGTACTTACGCAAGAAGTAGCTTGAATTTTTTAGGATGTGGGTGATTTTGAACCATAAATTGGCTTAAACTGTCATTGGATTTTGATACCTGTGATTTGGGTGTAGATGTTAGATATGTGATATCCATTTGAGATATGGAATTAGAGGCCTCATGATTTGTTGTTTATTTTTGGTTTTCAAAACATATAGACATGTAATTGCATGCAAACAACCAACAATAAAATATTGTAAGACATGATTGTGTTCATGTTTTTAAGTAGCAAACTCACACTTTTGTCTCTTTAAACTACATTTTTTGTTTTGCAATGAAATTTGAATCTTTGTTATTTACGTTATAGGGGTGTGTATAGTTCGGTTTGATTTGGTTTTTAGCTCATACTGAATTGATAACTGACAGACAGTTAAAGAAAAAACCGTAATCGAGATTTGGTTTTGGTTTGGTTATTATTTGTAGTTATTTTTATTTTTTGCTTCGGTTTGGTTTCATTTTGATATTTTGTTATTTTATTAAGTGATCATAAGTTTGAAGTTATAATTTACTAAATCAAAAAACTTTTAATAAATAACAAATATATAAGTAAGTTCAAAAACAAGATGAGTTATCATATTGTTTTTTATTGCTTTATTTGATGATTAGAAATGCTAACTATATTAAAGTGCATTTATTATTGCAAACGATGTAAATGTAAAAATCTCAACTTTGTTCGACTTTTATATAGTATTAGATTTGGAACCACAAGTTGATTATGTAAAAGAGATGGTCTTAATTTTAAAAATTACCCAACAAATTTTCTACTATTTTTACATTTGACATTTCAAGGTATAACAAAAAATACACGAAAATAGGTTAAAACGAAAATATAAATGGTTCGGTTCGCTTTCGGTTAATCAGAGGTGCAAAACGGAAACCGAAAATGATATCGTTTTCCGGTTTTGTTGGTTTTCAGTTAATTTCTTTTTCATTTCATCGGTTAACAGTTTGGTTTCAGTTAACGGTTTGGTTTCAGTTAATAGTTTGGTTTTTGCTCAATCCCTCTTACAACAATATTATTTTAACCCTTTGTTACCGTTGAGTTAGATACCCTTTCTTGTTTTCTTTTATAAAATGTTAATACATTTGGACACTTTTGGTACCATTTCACCACTTGAACTCTCATGACAACGTTCACATGCTAATACTTTTTTGTGGTATGTTTCCTTTGTAGATGATGAGCCCTTTGAAATAAGGTCACGTATTTGCTGTTAGAAAAAAAGTTAGAATCTGCTAATGAAATTGATGTAATAATAATCAGAAGACCAAAACGTCAATGAACCATATATCAATTGTTTTGGAAGGAGACTTCTCATGGCTTTTCAAAATGTAAGTCATAGGCTTGAATCTTATTGGTGCAATACGCTTCAAGTGACATTTAGGTGGTGGGTTTTCTCTAGAATTGTGGGCAGGTCTGGTCATCAACATTGTCTGTGTTCGCGGTCGTGAGTGGTAATTCTTCATTAGGTTTACCTGGGTGATTACACTTATAGTATTCGCTGGCTTTAAAGAAAAATAATACTAACAAGAGTAAATTACACTGATGGTCACTGTGGTTTTCTATAAATTTTGAAATTGGTCCCTCAAATCTTTTTCTTATGAATTTGATCCCTAAATGCAAACTTTGATAATATATTTGGTCCATGTGTTTAACTTTAGTTAATATATGATGTTAATAAACACATGTGAGGAGGGACTCTTTAGTCATTTTGTCTAATCCCTCCATATAAATTATGAAAGCCCAATAGATTCAACTTGCTTTCGGATTTGGTTTTATGAACAACTTGAATATGCATCATATTCAACTGTTTTATTAACATTTTGAACATACCAATTTACCATACCAACGCATACCAAGCCAACAAATCTTATGGACAATTTGAGCATACTAAACTATTCATTTCATGAACTTTTGATAACCATTAAACATACCATTTGAACATACCAAGTTAACATACCAAAATACAAAACATTGCACTTCTAATAACCATTAAACATATCAAAATTCTAGTTACATAAACTACTGATTTCATGATTGCATTCTTTTTCACTTTAAAAAAATGAAAAAGAACCAACTAATTCCTAGCATATACTTCAATCTTCTCTTATCAATTTCATTTGAGCTTGCTTTTTCTTTGTAACTCTCAGTGGACCTCAACAATCGAGGGATGATTTACGTAGCTCTTGCACACATTGGTGGGTCAACCTATCCAACAAAACCATAATTTTCCCCCTTCTAGCACAATAATAGAAGCGCTGACCCAGATTCTTGTCATCCAAGACGTAACAATTGATGTTGGGTAGCCGCTGAACAAATCACCATCTTTGAATCTCCCTTTCATTACTCTGATCGAAGCTTTGAACTTTTTTTGGGATTTCTAGAGTTTTAAAATGAAGGATTGAGGGCTACTTTACTAAAGAGGATGATGGCAGATGCAAAATTACCAGAAAGTCCTTAGTTACACCTTATCTAACCTTTTTAATGGTAATATATTAACTAGAGTTAAACACAAGGACTAAAAATGTAAGCAAAGTTTGTATTTAGGGATCAAATCCATAAAAGAAAGTTTTAGGGATCAATTCCAAAATTTATAGAAAACCATAGGGACCTGCAGTGTAATTTACTCCAATTAAAAGACCAAAGTCATTAGAAGTTTTATGATAATTTATTGATCCATAATTTCATATTTCATAGCTAACAACTTTTAGTAACATCTATAGTTACAGTAATTATGGTATATGGATCATAATAGCCATGATGATGTTTTATAATGTTTATAACTAACAAGATTCAATAATTTTATACAAATGTTTCAATATGAGTCATATTTTTTACTAACATCACCTAGAATATTTCAAGATAAAGCTATCACATTTTGTTTTCCGTAGGACCATAACTTATAACAATTTGGTGGGGATGTTCCCATGGGACTTCAGTACGAGTCACATTTTAGGTTTTTTTTGTTATTCTGATTTCAAATGCAACAATAAATTTTTGTTTATGAAGATTGAATTGATTTTAGATGATTTGTTTATGTCAAGAAACTATTAC
This sequence comes from Flaveria trinervia, assembly GCA_025506515.1. NCBI lineage: Eukaryota > Viridiplantae > Streptophyta > Magnoliopsida > Asterales > Asteraceae > Flaveria > Flaveria trinervia. The sequence continues at coordinate 85,487,256 of CM046441.1, read as the reverse complement.
CTAACCTTTAATATGTTTTATTTAAGGATCGAAATTGTTTATTTGTTTTTGGCTGCCGAACTTGTCAATTTTTAGCCTACAATTTGTAATTTTGGCTGCCAATTTTTTGCCTACTGTTTGCTGTTTGTTTTTGGCTACCAAACTTCTCAACGAATACGATTAAGTAATTAACCCAATACAAAAAAACCTAGTCGCCCGTCGTCGACCCATACAATAAAGCCTAACTTTTCAATTTCGGTCCATAGCCCTAATGCAAACCCAATCGAGAAACCTAATGAACCCGAGACCACCCCGAACTAATTGGTTTGGTCCTTGGTCCTTCTTATCAACCTTCCTCGACTTCAGTCTCAATCTGTCTAGATCTTGACCATGACCCCTAAGTTCGATTGTTCGAATTGAAATGTCCCCTTTGTCGTGTCTTTTAGTTTGCACATATTATTAGTAGAGAAATTAAACCGTTTAAACGAAAAAAAGAAAGCAAAAATTGTATAATAGATGTTTTCAAGATTGATATAAATAAAAATTCTGATAAAACTAAAGCTAAAATGGTTCTAGTTCCACAACTGTGGTCCAAACTAATTTTTTATCCATTTAGGTCCTAAAAATAAAGGTATGATAATTTTAAAATTAAGTATGTGTAAAACAAAATGTGTTTGCCCTTAAAAATATTATATAGGAATGTCATCGGTTCAAGTTTCACTTTGAGTTCAGAAGGTTTCACTCTGAGCTTAGATTTGAGTCTGAGAGTGTTTTCAACAATAACTTTTTTTCTGAAATGGTTGGGATGTGGTTTCGACTAAAAAACGGATATGTGGGCCGTAAGATAACATATGCACCGAAACAACACGTTTCCCGTTAAAAAATCTAAATACATCAAATTTTGTGTTAAGTCGCTATCGACACAAACTCGCATCGCTAATAGAAAAACAAGGCTTAAACATGATGGCAATGCATTAAATTACTAAATTTTTAATTACTTGTGTAGGTCAAAAGTTAAATCTTGTAATTATGTCGCCGTTCAAGCAAAATAAAAAAATAATATTGTAATAATGAGACCTGCTGTCACGCATTAACGTCGCACCGAAGAACCCTGAATAAATTCATATAATATTCATATAATATATAAAAGAACAATGCAATAACTCATACTGATGATGGTCCACTGTATTTGACCGTGTGGAGTCAAAATTGATGGCCACATTCCCATGTTCTTCATATTTGACTCTATCCCACCGTGTGCATATATATTATATATATCTAAATCTAACAAAAGCCGCCACCCTAAAAAAAGTGATAAATAAAAATATATAACAAAAGATGTCTCTTTTCTAATGAAGACGTTAATTAAAGTTTAATCAGACAAGATGCGGGCATAAATTATTTATTTAAAAAGGTAAAAGTAGTTTTATTAAACAAAGTTAGGATTGTTTGATAACTTTTGAATTATTAAACGCTGAACCAATAAAATATTTAAGCCACTAAATGTTGAACCATTAAGAAGTCCAAACCATTAAGAGTCAGTATATCGCTTAACTATTCAAATGCAAATGTTTAATCAATTCAGATAAGAAATCTTAACTTTAGACCTCTTAATCATTCAACATTAGTATAATGTTTAACCATTCAGAGGTAAATGTTTCAACCATTCAGAGGCAAACGTTTCAACCATTCAAATATTTGTTCGCGAAACAAAAAGTCTAAATAATTAAATGTTCAACTATTCACATATCTGAACCACTAAAAAATTGATTAACAGACTACCAAACAAACTCAGAGTCTCTAATTTACAAGAGGTTATTGTAGCAAAGTACGAATGATTTATGTTTAAGTTAAAGTGTGGGGTGATAAACATATTTTAGTTCGAATTGTTTATTATTATTTAACGAAGTTTTCATAGATATATTATAATAGATGTATTTATAAATAAGATAAGGATAACAAGATGTAACGCACACAAAAACTATTTACACATCTCTTATTGACCACCACCTCATCACCACCTTCACGTAAGCCGCCGAGATGATAGTAAATTAATGTGCTCATAACATATTTTTATTTATAATAATAATAGGTTATAACTTCGTGTAATATACGGGTTTTTAAAATTTAAATTTATACTTTTCGTGATAGAGATTTTTTTTACATATTTATGAAATATTATATAATTTTTAATATATATTTATTTTAAAATATAAAATACTTTACTTAAATAGCTGTAGAAACATTTAATATACGAAAAGAGATAAAAAACAAAAGATTTAAATAGCTGTAGAAACATTTAATATACGAAAAAAAATAAAAAACAAAAGATTAAAGAAAATATATTTAATTAATATAAAAAAGAAACGAAAAAAATATTGAGAAGAAATGAAAGAGTAACACGTGTCACTTAATATTTTTATTTATTTATATAAGGATATAGATATAACGGTTAGAACATGAATGTAATCATTTTTTCTTACTATTTATATCGTAAAAAAGACTACCTATATTATAATATTCTTATTCACACTTTTTCTAAGTATATAACTTTTACATATTTTATCATCTTTTAAAAATTAATTATATCACAAAAAACACACCTCTCCACACCTATATATACCCATGTATTCCAAATCAACTCAACTCCTCACACCACTTTCATTCAACTCTTTACTAATCAACAACAACAAAACATATCATGCATCTCATAACCACATTTTTCACCCTCTTATTATCCTTATTATCCCTCACCCATAACGTCTACTCAACCTACAACACATCAGTCATACCCATAACAAAAGACGAACCCACCTCACTCCCCAAAGTCACCTGGTCCTTTCGGACCCGTCAATGGTCCGGCGAACCCTACCTCCTCCTCGACCTCGACGCGCCATTCACTTGGAAGGACTGCGTCATTCGTCACTCCGACATCCCCTGTGGACTCGAAGAAGGCTGTAGGTTCCCTATACAATGCTCCGAGACTTTATGTAAAGAGGCAAAATCATACACAAACCCAATATGCCCATCACTTAACATAACTGACAAATATGGTTGCTCCATCTGTACAGTCACACCTTTTAACCCAATTTCCAACACGTGCAAAATATCACAATTAACAACTGATTTAGTTGACTTGTACTTGACCAATGGCCGGAACCCGACCCCCGGCCCGAACCGGCCGTTCGGGAGCCGGTTCGTGGTGTCGTGTGCGCCCAAGTCGTTGCTTCGGTCGTTTCCGAAGGACGTTCGAGGCGTCGCGGCCTTTTCGTGGTCCGGTTTGGCCTTTCCACGTCAACTTTCGTTCCTGGACGTCGCTGGTAAGTTTGCGCTTTGTTTACCAGCGACGTCATCAGCAACCGGGGTTGCATTTTTAGGAGACGGGCCGTTTTATTTTAGCACAAAACCAAACCTGGATCTTAGGAGTGTTGTTTCTTACACACCGATGACCCGAAAGAGCACGAGGTCGCTCGGGTTTTATATTAAAATTAACCGAGTGTCGGTCGGTGGGTCCCCGGTTCGGGTACCAAGTGGTTCGGTGAAGCTGAGTACACGGGCGCCTTACACCGTGCTCAGGACCGATGTGTTCAAAGCTTTGGTGACGGTTTTTTCAAAGGCTGCACACAACATCCCTAAAGTGAATGCGGTGCAGCCTTTTGGCCTGTGTTTTAAAGACACAGGCAGTGTGCCAAATATTAATATGGAGACCGAGAGCGGGAAGGTGTGGACCGTATCGAGTGAGAATTCGATGAAGCGGGTCGGGAATGGTGTCACTTGTCTCGCGTTTGTTGACGGTGGTTCGAAGGTTAAAGATTTGATGGTGATTGGGGCGTTTCAGATGGAGAATAATTTTTTGTACTTTGATTTGGTGAATCAGAGGTTGGGGTTCAGTTCTTCGTTGTTGTCACGAGGAATGACTTGTGGTGGGTTCAATTTTACCGAGATTGCGGGTTGATTTGATGTTAGAATGTCTTGAATGAGGTCACAAAATAAGGTTGATGGTTAACTTGTGATTTGATCTTCAATAAATGTTATGAATTTCGTCGATCACTGGTTTGTTTTTTTAACGACAAATGTACGATACTGATTCGAATGATAGGTGTTATCTCATCTATCCGTCATCACTGGTTTGTAAGCATTGTAATTTTTGTTATTATTTTTAATTTCAGGGAACTTTTAAAGTCGATCATTGAAATTGGGTGTTTTAGAAGTCTTTGTCTCAAAGTGGATCTGGTGACCAGTGATGCTCTTGAACCGTCATATGACGGCAAAAGACAAAACTGGTAAAACAAACTCTGTTGCAACTCATTTAATACCTTATCCTTCACAAACACATATATTTTTTAACTTTATATATTGTTAAGTATACATAAGTAACTACACTAAAGTTATATATAGATATATGTAGACGTTACTTGAGTAAATTAGATGGCCCAGGCCCAATCTTCTCAGTAAAAATTTTTAACTTTTTTTACAACATATATATATATATATAAATATATACTTTAAAAACAACTATAGGTTATTAACAAACTAATTAACGAACCCAGTAGCAATTTAAATATTTTGAGCTATTGAAATTTAGAGCCCGTTAAGTAAGTAGATTATATTATTTTACTATAATTTTTTTGTTTTTTGGTAAAACAATTACTGTTGTATTATAGATTTTTTTATACTATGGTTATTGATTATATATCATAAGGGCTTAGTTTTTTCTATTCGTTATAGGCTCAAATTTTTTCAAGGACTTTTGGGAGCGGCTCTGGATATCTTGCATCATCAATCTATCGATGTAAACATTTGGTTTCTTTTGTATGCCTTGCTATATCACCGTTGGGTTCTCACTTCGTTTGGGTCGATTTCTTGGGCTCTTTAGGGTTCTGGCTCGTACCCAACTCAATTACTATTATCTCATAATTAGCCTTTTGCACCAAAACATAACATGTTTAAATTACCAACCGAAAGCCTAACTTGCATCGCTTTTTCGATCAAGTTAAAAACAACCGTCTCTACGGTCATGGCAACTTGTCACACACTCACACATCACTTTTGTTTGTACCGAATTTATATGTATAAGATGCGTATAAATTTATACTTGATTAGATTAACACATACACTTATTTAATTGTAATATATTAGTTAGATTAAGTTATTAACACTTACTATCTTATTTAATTGTAATATATTAGTCGGATTAAGTGATTAACACTTGATATCGTATTTAATTGTAATATATTAGTTAGATTAAGTGATTTACACTTTATATCTTATGATATCTTTATATGAATTGTCGTATGACAAAGACCCTTACACATATAAAATGGCTTACACTATTACATCATTATATGTGTATATGAGCTGATAATATAGAACTCGAATCCCTTAACTATGACTTAATAAATACACATCCTCTGAGTATCAAGTTGGACAATATTAGTCCCTATAGTATTAGTGACCCGTAATAACGCGTTAGCTCATCAAAAACATCATTCATCCTCATTTATCACATAGTAAATTATTAATTATATTCATGCTTTCGATTTTAGTTGATAAAGTAATCATAGATGTTTGCAATGTCATTTTATATTTGTTCAATCAAGAAGTGGTTCTCATGATTCTTGAGGTGGTGTTCAATCAAGGATAAAGTTCTCAAACACCTCTTCTAATTAAAAAGAAAAGAAAATAATAGGTAATTCACAGGTTTACTACTTGTTCCTTTAACCATTTGATCACCCAAAATCCAAAACTATCTCCCTAAAAGAAAAATCAAACAATAATGAGTTCCTCCATCACACACAGCACAGAGCTTTAACTTCTCTACTTAGAAAATTGAGAAAAGCCCTTGAGCTTTGCAGCAGCCTGTTTATCCAAAAACCAGACCAGTTTCCCTACAGCTGGTTCAATCATCTTAGCTGGCAACACCGGACCCTCAGGTCCCATGTCATCTATCGCCAGCTGGGAAGCTTCCGCTTTCTCGCCACCTGTCACCACCACCGCCACGTTGGCAGCTGAGTTGATAACAGGCAGTGTGAAGGTGATCCTTTCTGGTGGAGGCTTAGGGGAAGTGGTGATAAATGTCACCCATTCATTCTTTTCTTCAAGAACCGAATGATTTGGAAACAAAGACGCCACATGGCCATCTGGGCCCATCCCTAGAAGGATCAGGTCAAACTTCGGGCAGTCGCTGACCTCTGACACGTTGACCACACGAGTTCTGACCAGTTGCCTGATTACATACTCGTATTCATTTGCAGCTTCTTCTGCGGTGAGGGAATCATTGATAGAATGTACATGACTAGGAACAATAGGCAACTGCAAACACAACACCAGCGGATCAAACATGTTGTGAATGGGTCAAAAGAATAATTCATACACGTCGGTTTGACCTGAATCACTTTTTGCCCAATTTTAACATATAATTAGCACATCAAATTATAATCTTGTTTTTAAATAAACAATTTAGAAGGCTGCATTATGCATGCATTACAGTTATACATGACTTCCAAAAGTCAAACAAAATACAAACCGATAACGAACCAATGTAACGAAAAGACCCTTAATTTGTTGGCTCATGTGAATATTAAAAAAGTGGGAACTTTTTTGTCCCCCTACAATACCATTGAGAAGATAATGTGGGTAACAGCTGGAAATGTGATTAAGATCTTAGGATCAAGAAATGGATAAGGCATAAACAAGATTAGGAATCCCCTTGATTATGCAAAATTGATAACATGAAAACTTTGTTTCCAATCCTAGCCTTGACTTTGCAAATTCAATCATAATTGACAAAGTTTATATAACAAATGTGCAAAGTTTCTATAACAAATGTTTGCATTTATATTCAAGAAACACTTATGGAATGACCGATGATCATATTGATACACCTCCATTTGCAAAAGAATGTATAAATGTTAATCTTTTGTACGATGTTGAATAACAAATCCAGCACAAGTATGTATGATAACACAGATTAACGAGTAAAAGCTTAATTACCTTAGACAAAAGAAGATCTTTAGCAAGCTTATAGTTGCTATCGGCATGAGTCTTGGCAACCACTCGTTCATCTGCCCAAAATATATACCATTTTGACCAATCAACAGTCTTGCTATAAGGAGCTCCACACAGATTCCTGATTTCAACTCAATTCATTATTATTATCATGGAAACTTTGACATATAAACAAATGATCAAACATAGTTGCACACCTCATCAAGCTAATTATGGAACCACCAGATAAAGCAATGGAAAAAAAGCCACGTTCTTTAACCGATGCCTCGGATAATTCTGCTATATAATCTGCTAAATTGGTGCTCAGATCATCTAAATTTTCATGAACCCTCACCTCTCCCCTGTTTTTGTTTGATTCCAAAAGAGCCATCTTTCTTAAACCCTGCTAATATCTAAACCATAACAAAAATATTCAATTTAGACATTAAACATCAAAACCACACGATACCAACATATGCAGTGTGATCAGAATATGCATTTAAATTAAGATATCATCACAACCCAATTTTTAGCAAAATTATCTTGAACATATAATGATATAAACAAAATCGGGTCCTCAACTCCTCATTGATATTAAAGATAATCAAGCTAATACTAAGAACATGTCAAAACATCAAGGGTCCATTGAATCCAACACAAAATAACAAATAAAAATTCTAAATTCCAAGAATTTAAACTAATAATTAAGTAACTAGAGTTAACAAGTGATGGATGCTGCATTATAAACAAACCCCAGATCAGAATCAAGTATAAAATCAAAATTATCATGATCATCTGACATTCATGAAGCTGCAATCAGATAAAAGCATCATAATTTAAGGAGAGAGAGAGAGAGAGAGAATAATGGTTACAAATAAGAATAAAGAGGATGTTTGGCTGATGATTGGAAGAAAATGATTAAAGTGGAAGAAGGGTGTGAATATAAGTATCATTTATATAAAAAAATCACCCTCATTACACACAAAAACACACAGTACATACACACAGATAGATACAAACTGTTGACTCTGATCATTGTGATACATTTTTACAGTTTATAATAGTATAAACTTGAATAATATATGAATAATATATGATCAAGATGTCGTGAATTGGAATAATTGGGACCAACCCTGAATAAATGTATGCGAGAAAAGACGAAAGCGAAAAAAACTTTGCCTGTGCGGATCACACGTGCTCCAATGATCGTCACGGAAGAACTCACTGATTGAAATCGAAAACCCCTTTTGAATTCTCTCTCTAAAACCCTAAATTTTGCACATGAACAAAAGTGAATGTATAGGGTTTGGATTTGTGAGGATCATGGAATCCCCAATTGATGTGATCGTAATTTAAAGGTAGAAAATTTAGGGTGTTTGAAGAACTGAATTGCAGATAAGCGGAGTGAATCATCATCCTTTTCAATGTGTCGTCAGCAATGGAGGTTGACGAGTGAATTCACTGCATTAATTTCGTATGGTTTTTTTCTTGTATTATATTTCTTCTAAAAATAAGGATTAGATGGTTGTTAGTTTTTTATTTAAATTTTTGAAGAACGGTTAATTGAATACGCAACAAATCATTAGCTTTTTTCAATCTTATTTATTACTCAAACATGAAACTTTAAAACATCAGATGAGAAAACTAGTATCAACTCAGATGAGAAAACTTCTTACGACCTAGTATCAACTCAGATGAGAAAACTTCTTACGACAACATGAATTTCTTTTTATTTTTTCACAAGTGGGATTTTAAACCAATAACTTTATCTATTATAATAAATCCGAAGGTATCTTATCTCAACTAATTAAATTATAATTTTAATAAGTGTCAATGTTTTGTACTATTAGGGATTTCATGTTCTTATGATATATATTTTAACAAAAGATAAGTTGTAGTTTATAAAATGATATCAGTTAAAAAGTACAAATCATATCTTTTGTTTTTCTTTATATAAGTATATCTATATTATTTAACAAATATATAGACATATAATATTTTAATTTAAATTTATTTTAATTACTAACAAGAAATTGATGGATAAAACAAACCAATAATAATAAAATAACATTGTTATTTAGAAACAGAAAAATATCAAAATAATAATAATAATAAAACAAGAAACTTTCAACACTCACTTAATTCTTATACCCTGTAATAATTAATTCTTTTACCTTTGAAATTTAAACAAAAAGTTATTTAATGAATTGTTGTTTTTCTCCCCGTGGTTTGGTCATATTTATTATTTTCATCTGAAATGTTTTTTCTTACATTTAGCTCCCCGATGTTTGAAAAAACTATCATTTTCAACCAAGAACATGAATTCTATGGTAAATTTTTTTGTTAATAACACGTAAACGTAAGTACCCTTTTAACGATGAATATTTATCATTTTTAAACAATGTAGCTAAGATTTTTGATGAAAATGACAACGTTCCCCACTCCTTAAGGAGCCAAATGCAAGAAAAAATATTTTTTTTAATGAAAATAACAAATGTGAGTATGTGACCAAACCACAAGGAGAAAAATGACAATTCACTCAAAGTTATTTAATAGCATCCAAAAAAATTATACATTATTTTTCTATAGTAAGTTGTATTAGGAATGTTATGTTTGACATAGGTAACAATCTATCTATACTAATAAAGTAAAGTTTTAAAATGACACATGACACATTATAGTCTTTTAAACTTTAATTTTCCTTCTCTCTACTATTAAATATCAAATTAAATACCAATAATATTATTTAATTTTTTCATATTAATTTTTTTATTAAATTAAAAAAAGATCTCTGTATAAACGAAATTTATAAAGAAATAATATTTTTTATCAAACAAGAAACTTTTTGAAAAATATCAAACTTTTTAGAAAACAAAAAATATTTTAAACCATGTGTTTAAAAATAATAAAAATTTTACGAGACAAAAACATGTTTAAAATTCAACGTTATAATAAAGAAACTTTAACAAATGACACTTTTTTAAAAAATAGTTTGTTTTGAAACAAAATGTTTAATACCAATTTTTCTTTTGAAAAAACAAAAAAAAAACAAGGGTTAAAAGAAGATATTGTCATTCTATTACTCGTGCGTAATGTAAATTATATCTTATATCAAAAGATTATTTTACAATTCATTAGTTTTTATTTAATAACTATTAACTATATTATTTATTCAACCCGTGTAATATATGATTACTAACCTAGACTAATAATATAATAAGGGGAAAGAGGTGGGGTGGTTAAGGGTTTGTTTAGTAATCTATTAATGGTTATTAAGAAACTATCTCTTAATGGTTTATAACCTTTAAATAAATAAGAGGTAATCATAATGATGAATGATTAAAATGTTAAATCTTAATAATACCTTTTAATATTCGGATCAGGATTACCTTTTAACCATTATGTTGTTATGAACTATTAAAAAAATAGTATTTAATGATCATTAAAAAGTTACCAAATAGTCCCTAACTCTATAACAATGTTATTTAAAGTTAAAATGATGAAAAGTTTTTAAATATCAAGGGTTCGAGTCCTTTCTGTGAGAAGTTTGTGTAAAATTATTTTTAGTTTAGAACTAGATGTAAGTTAAATAAATACGTAAATTGTTGTTCTAAAAAGTCCATAAATATAACAATTAAAGTGCCGAAAAAGTATCATTGGAGGCAAATTAAATTAGGTTGCTTTTAATGGAAGTTTATTGGTGAAAATTGATTAAAATATATTTTGTACATAAATATAGTGTTTTTCTTATAATTAAAGTAAACCCAATACGTTATTTATGCTTGTTTTTAAATTAACCCATCTATTCAGCATAATGCATTTCGCAACATTTTTTATTATTAGTTTTTGCCCCTTGATTTAAATACTTGATCCATTTGTCATGGAATGGTGACTTGCAAACTTCAAACATATTACTAAATGCTGAAACGCTGATAAGTGGTGCCACCATATTATAATTTAAAATTTTATTTACTTTAACAAAATTAAATAATACAAATTATTCCTTACCCGAAAAACAATTTGCAACCTTATATTTCACTCATCTTTAAATATTCATTTTCTGTTGTTTAATTCTCTTAGTTGGTTGTCACCTTAAACCCATCTATTTTAGCTTCCAATGCCATATTGGTCCATTTTATAAAATATTATTTAAAAGATTTGGAAATAATTTTAAATTAACTATAAAACATTATAAGATTTTGTCAACAAGAGACTTTTGCTTTAGTGTTCCACATGGCCTCTCACGGTTCAAATTTTTTTGTTGGAAAATTACAGTTTTTTTAAGATGTTAAAATGTTAGATTTTGGTATTCTAACAAGAAATGGTCATTGGCATTGTGGCAGTATGATACTCAACACCAATGGTTATAGAAACAAAAACAATCTTTCCCTACACTTAGTTGAATAGAAGAGGAAAGCCGCACACTCCTCACTTGGCCTAACGCGTTACACATGAAGAGATCTTAGTGGTTAAGATGTCTTGTGAGAAATCTTGAGAAAGTAAGAGGATAAGTTATGTCTCTAGCTAGTTGATATGCCCTTGCTTACTTTAGTCTTGACAAGATAGATCTATGTTAAAGACCAGTCATTTTTATGTTAAAGTATTATTCCATTACCAAGGTATAAATGTTAGTGGCTTAAGTTTGAAGATTCTTTCCTACTTGTCATTACATTAAAAAGTTTTTCTGGTTTTAGTAGTTTTCTTTATGGAATTTGTAGGGTTTAAAATTTAGTTAATGTATTCACTAGAATAGAGTTAGAGGAAAGGATAGTTTTGTAATGCTATCTTATCAAACACACCAGATGTAAGCAACGGTTATCTAGCGATGTGCATGTATAAGCTAGTGTAATTTAGTATCCATTACAAAGTCATAGGCATTCCTAATTGTAAAAGACTTGGTGAAGACATTATTTTCAAATATGTTTATTGACGTGTACTAGGATAAGTACCAGAAGTTTTTAAGGGGATAGTTTGATGATTAATGGTGTATTTCCAACTAAGTAATTATGAGTTCAAATCATGTAACGTGCAGATAATTATTTACTGGTAGTAAGAATTGTTATTTGAAAAATAAAATAAGTACACCACAAAACACAAATTATCAATAAAATTTAAGTTTCTTGATTTCTAATGTTCTAATTAAATAATCTACAAATTGATGTCCAAAACACAAATTATCCTAATTTTTGGTTAATTTTATATCAGAGTCTTAAATAATCTTATAGCATATTTTGCTTCAAAAGGCCCAACTTAAATTCAAAACATGATTCGATCTATAAATATTCTGATATAATTAAAAGTAAAATTATCAATCAATACATTAGTCATGATCATATATAGCCTTTATAATGTGCAGCTTGGTTATCATCTACTTGTGTTGTTAGTGTTGCAATCAATAAAACACCAAAAAAATGGTTTAACATCAACTTCTAGTGATGGTCCTATGTCCCTAGACCATATAGTTTTCTTTGTTAACATGATTAGTTAGGTAGATTTCTTGTGGGTGGTTTTTTGACTTTTAAGTCCAATTTGAACCATTGATTCCCAACGATATTCTTTATCACAAACTATAATGGTTTTCAAAGACACTTGTTCCACAAATGTATCTTACAAAGGTGTTTTGTATCACCAATGCATTTATGTTTTAAAATACAAACACGACACACCAATTAATAACACAAGCCACTTATCAAACTTGCTGAATTTAGATTAAAAAAAGTAAATTTATGGCATTGTGATGTAAAAAAGCTAAATTTAAACCACTAATGTTCAAGTTTGAAGTTGGGTTGTTTTTTTTCTTCCTGTCACTTACAAGATAAGAGTGTTATGTGTAAGCTTAACTTATATCAGTGTTTTGATCTATCAATCATATTCTGTTTTGTTTTCCTTAATCAAAGAAAATTGGACATGAAAGTCATATTAACAATAATTCAAGCATTGAATATAATAATTAAGCAAAAGACAAATGTAGGAAACGCCCAATGTGAGGTTAGAATCTCAAGTAGCATGAAAAAAATTATGTGCATCTTGAATTCATGTCAAAGATTCCTTTTATTATCATTACTATTATATTTTAACATAATACACATCTTAAATTGACAGGCAGCAAATAAAATTATTTTATTATGGATCATACACGTAAAATACTTACGATAAAGATCACCTATGTAACATATACGATTTAATATGGTTACTAACTTAACACAAACTAAAAACCACATTATATATGATTTAGCACTCTAATAAATCCTTACACTAGTTAGAAACCTCTTAGAGGTGTTTGGTTTGGATAATGTTTTGCAAAGGAATTGAAATTAAAAATGGAATTGGAATTGAAATTGAAATTAGAATTAAAACTCTAATTGAAAATGAAATCTTGTTAAAGTTGATAATGTGTTTGGTTGGTCGAGTTTGAATGGAATTGAAATATTAACTTTGAACATTCCATTACAGTGTTAAACATTTCATAGGTAAGTGGAAAGAATGTGAATATCAATAACGTGAAAACTTTTCTAATTACAATTTCACCCCTTAACCAACCAAACATGATTTTAGATGGATAAACTTTCAACTCCAATTCTAATTCTTAAGAATTATGTGAATCAAACGGGGCGTTGGTGACTTGGTGTAGTTATCATCCTTTGCGACACTCTTTCATGAGTCGACCCTTAACACTTCCACACTCTCGTACAAGAGCAAGTGGCTAACTTTCAATAATTTAAAAATAAAAAAAGAACCTTACTCAAACACTAGATTACAACTGACACAACTTTAATGTTATTAGCCTGACCAAAGTTGCTAAACCAACTGTTGTGTACTAGGTTAGTCCCCGTTAATATACGGATTAAATAAATAAAATATTAAATAATTATTAATAAAAAATTTATATATTATAAGATCATGCTTGAAGATAAAATATGATTATAATTACGTATAAATAGTTATTTTAAGTAAATAAACAATAATGTATTTTTTTTAAACTTTTGTTTTATCAAAAAATGTGATTTTTAAATATATTGTTTTAAGAATAATGTATACTTTTTAAAATCCATTGTATTCTATATTTTATAAAATTTTTGTTTTTATAAAGTGTGTTTTTAATAAAAAATAGGTTTTTAGTTTCTTAAATTATACATTTTTTAAATTTGAAAACAGTATGAGTAATATTATTAGTATTTAATATTATTAATTATAATATAGAGAAATGAAAAAATAAGTATAATGAGGTTTACAATTGTTTCACGCTTATTTTTTGTATAGATTGATAGATAGGCTAAAAACTATTAAATAAACGGATTAAATTTTAATGTAAAATATATATGTAAAATAAACACAAATAATTACAATACAATATGTTAATGTAAAACATAATTAAAAGAGTAAATTACCATTTGCATCTCTGACGTTCTCTCGTTTTAACCACTTGTACCCCTGCAGTTTCAAAGTCTCGATTTGTTCCCTAACGTTTCCTTTTTATCTCCATTTGAGTCCAAAACACTAACGACGTTAGATTTTTCTGTTAACTTTTGTAAAATGATAAAATTACCCTTATTTATTAATTCACATACCCATCATCCTCACCCCCACTCCCCCTCTCTTCTCTATCTCTTTATATCTTCTTCATTTCTACCACCACAACAACACTACCACTGATGTCGCCGCAACAACCATCACGTCGTCGTCGCCGTCGCAGCCACCGCCTCATTGACCACAACCATCGCCACCCCTAACTCTTCTCTTTCTTTCTCTCTCTATTTATCTTTTTGTCTATTTTCATGTGTGTGTGTGTGATCGGGTGTATGTGTGATCGGTAGTCCACAACCACCATCTATGTGAAATCACAGATCTAGATAAGATCGGCGTTGTGGTGCTGGTGGTGATAGGGGGTTGCGGTGGTGATGATGGGGTCGCAGTGGTGGTGATAGGGTTGCTGTAGTGGTGGTGAGGGGGTCGCGATGGTGGTAATGAGGGTCGCGATGGTGGTGATGGGGGTCGTGGTGGTAGTGATGAGGTTGTTGTAGTGGTGGTGAGGGGGGTCCGATGGTGGTGATGGGGGTCGCGGTGGTGGTGATGGGAGTCGCAGTAGTGGTGATGGGGGGCGCGATAGTGGTGATGGGATCACAATGGTTGCGATGGGAGCCGCAATAGTGATGATGGGACGATGATGGTTGTGATGGGGGTCACGATGGTGGTGATGGAGGGTTACTGTGGTGGTGATGGAGGGTTACTGTGGTGGTGATGGGGGTCGTGGTGGTGGTGATGGGGGTGGTTGTGGTGGTGATGGTGGTCATGGAGGTGGTGATGGGAGTCACGGTGGTGGCTATGGGTGGCTCTAATAAAGGGAAAATAACGGGGGAGGGAGGGGACTGTGGTGGTGATGATGAGGGATGTATAGGTGGTGACGGGTGGTTGTTAAGGTGGTAACAGGGTTGTGTAGGTGGTGATGAGGTTATGGAGGTAGTGACGGGTGTGTTGGTAATGAAGAAGAATATGTTGATGAATTCTCACAAGTTTTTTTATTATTTAATTCAAGAGGTAGTTTAGCCATTTCAACAATAATTATAACAGAAAAACTAATTGTGTTAATTATTTTGACTCAAATTGAAACAAAAATAAAATGACAGACATTCAAATGAAGATAACATAAAACGTCAGGGGGGTGGACGACAATTTTAAAACTATAAGGACACAAACAGTTAAAATGAGAAAACATTGGGGATGCAAATGTTAATTTACTCTAATTAAAATTATATACACATAATAGTTTAAGAAATAAAAAAACTATATCATTTTTTAACTCTATTATTTAAATAGTTTCATTTTAAAATATTTGTTTTAAGATTTTTAGTTAAATTTTTTTTATAAAAATATTGTTTAAAAAAAATATGCTTTGTAATTATTCTGATTGTTTAATAAGATTGTTTAAAAATATTTCAACCGTTTATAATTTTTTAAAGACGAAACAATTTAAAATAATTTGTTTAAAAATATGTGTTTTAGAAAATTTCAAATTATATAAAACTTTAGTTTTTTTATTTAGATTTTAACTGAAATA
This sequence comes from Flaveria trinervia, assembly GCA_025506515.1. Lineage (NCBI taxonomy): Eukaryota > Viridiplantae > Streptophyta > Magnoliopsida > Asterales > Asteraceae > Flaveria > Flaveria trinervia. Next base: position 85,471,235 of record CM046441.1, on the reverse strand, counting down.
TGTGATTTCTAATTGTCTTCATAAAACCTATTTTGAAAAAAGATAGTTTGATTTTTTTAAAAAAATAATAAGAGAGAGAAACATAACAATTAATAAAATTATTTTTAGTTAAGAGAGAAAAATTTATATAAATATTTAAATTACTATAATACTCTTTTGAAAAGAAAATTAATGTGTAGATATTTAAAAAATAACAAAGTGACACAAAAACCTTGTTTATTAAATATTATAGATACCATAACTTGGTATAAATAGACTAACTCTAACCTGGTAGTCAGGAGTCAAGACATTACCATACTAACTATAATATATTCGATATATTATAATAAAAGAATATCTTAAGTTGTCATTTGTCACAATTTAAACATCTTAAACTTATTTTTTTCGTTTCTCTTTTTTATTAAATATTTACATTAACTACCAGTTATATTATTTATTTTTTTAGATTAAAATATTTTTTTTAATAATTTAAGAAAGAGGTATTTTTATAAATGCAATATATAAAGAAACAATTTTTTATATAACATAAGTAATTTTTCAATTTATTAAACTTTTTTAAAAATTCAAAATATTTTAAAGGAAGTGGTTCTTAGAAAATAAATTTTTATGAACCATAATAATTAAAATTTGGAGTTATAATAAGAATTTCATTTTATAAAACGGCATTTATTTTAAAATAGTATGATTTTGTACAAAATGTTTCAATTTTTTAATAAAAGAAACTAAAGTGCAACGGTTTAAAAAAATTATATAATTAGTTTATTATTTATAGTCATTACTTATAAGTAAGTTTAATCATCTCTTATCTCAAAATATGATTTTATAATTAATAACTTTTCATTACTAACTATTTAATATTTTATTTATTCAACACGTGTAACACATTAGATATTAACCTAGTCTAACCTAATAAAGCAAAATAAGTTTTACCACTTGTCGCTTTCTCTCACCCATTTTGTTACGTGTTGCTATCTAAACCGGTCAACCATTTAATGATTACATTAAATGTTGATTATATTATTTATTTACTTTCTAATTATAAAACAAATTTTTTGATAAATTAAAAACATGTTTATTTATTTAAAAATGTAAAAAAAAAGTTTTATGAAATAAAAAAAAGTTGTTAATACAAAGAACTAAAAAAAACAATTAAAAAAATGGAGTGTTTAAGAAACCTATTTTTAAGCAAAAGTTTTTCAAGACAAAAGTTTAAAAGAACGTTGGTATTATTTTATTAACTAAAGTAGTTAATTATGCGTGATTTTAATCGTATTTATCTTAAAAGTTATTTTAAATTAGTAATTGTTGATTTAATAATTTTATTTACTCTGTGTAATACACAAGTTTCTTAACTAGTATAATCAAACTAAATTGATTTGTCAACTTAGGTCATGTAACATCACTAGCTTGTAAATTGGGATAGAAATTACAACTAACAACTCTTCCCCTTCTAATGATTTAATATTTTGGTTAACTAAAAGTCTAGATTAACCCTTGAAGCCATAAAAGATAAATAAACTAGCATATTTAAGGTTTAAAAAAGGATGGCAAACTTAACTAAGTTACTATTATATATATTTTTTCAATTTACAATACATTTAAAAATGAAGTTGATCAAATGGCACGCAGTGCCACTATAAGTGCACTTTAGGTTGTTTTTTTCCTTTTCTTTTCTTGAAAACACTTCAAATCAGTATACATTAGATTCTAACACTTAAAATCCACATTATACAAGTACTTTCTCACCTCTAACCACTTTCAATATATAAAACAACGCAATTCATGGTTCTAGAATTAATAATCCACATTCAAGAATCATTTTTACAAAATCCAAACTTTTGGCATGATGATCTCAATTTACTTACTAAATCTGTGACACAAAATGGGCATAAACAAATAGAAAGATTGAATATCCTAACAACTTGCTAGGCATACCAAAAGAATTACACTTATGTTCAAGCCAAAGTTGTAATAAGTTCATAAGAGTCAATAACGTGTTTCATCTAGAAGATGACCAACCATTTTTATCGCAATCTAGTTCACCTCCTTTAACTTATTTGATGATAGAAATATATTTCAATTCTTTCTAACATATTTGCTATCCAATATCCTTCAATTAACTTGAATGATTTAATGTGACCGCTTGGCTTATTGACTCTTCTTATGACTTTTATTACTTTCAGTTAACTTAATTTTTGTACTAACTTTACCATAAATTGTTATGACTCATAACATACTTTTTCTATTTTATTTATACGTTATTCACTTTATTTTACACTTGGCTTATTGACTCTTCTTAATTTTTTGTACTAACTTTCAGTTAACTTAATTTTTGTACTAACTTTACCATAGTGTGTTTTAACTTTATTAAGTAAAAATCTAGCTTAAGTTTGACTCTTTATCTTAACCGTATCAGTTTACAATATTTTCTTAAATTAGTAGTGTTGTAGAGATTATCATACAGTTATGTTTTCATTTTTGAGGTGTTGCTCTTGTTTTTATAAGTTCACTCGTTCACATGTTTCCAGTCAAAATTTAAACTTGATAAACCTTTTTTTTAACGCCTAAAAGATCATTGACAGGCCACGAGCCCACCCGATCATCTTTATTATTCGAGTATGGAATCATTTTAGATGAGAAAGTCTTCTGGTCCAATTTGGAACCCATTTTTTATTACAGGTGAGACTTGAACGTAAACATCTTTTTATTTTAATGAGGTTTTGAGATACCTTACATGAATCACTTGGGCTGAAGATCATTATTAAAATCTAATTCCATCATCGTAGTCTTGTGATAATCGGTGAAAAAAGAACGCGTAATAATAAGATTATTCAACAAGTTGATCGATTCAAGTCAATATGAACTCGGTCTCAAAAGCTCATAGTTTTCTAATTCAAGCCTGAAGTTAAACTCTATTCAATTTGTGCAAACTTGTGGTTTCATAAGTTTAGTCATTTTTAAAATTTTGATGATTTTGTATATACAAGTTTCAAATAATAGACTAACAACAACCTTAAATTATACAAGTATTAAATAACATAGTACTAAACTAGCCATATGCAAGAAAAAGTGAAAAACTATAAAAGAAAATTTACTCAATAGAGCTACCTTCAATCCATACTCAACTCAAATGTTCATATGAATCAACTATCCTAGAGTTAAATTACAAGACAGTTCTTACAAATAAATTACAAAGGAGTTACTAGTCGTGGAATAAGTTTAACTATCACTATCTATGAATTTATTTTGAGAGATATAAATAAATGTCAAAATCAAAATGATAGGACTTTTTCTTTTTTCTGATAAGAAAAGTAGTGTGGTCCATTTTGTTTACTATAAGTTTCTCCTTCCTTTAAGACTTTCACATTTTTCCTTTATTGTTCATGATGTTGATTTCATTTTTAGGTAATTAAATTTCTGACCCTTCGTTTATGTTGAGTTTATGGTTTTGGCTTTTGTATTTTTATTTTGTTTATTTGTGCCTAAAATAGTTATTTTCTCACTTTGATTCTTGATTTAGTTTATAGGTTAAGTCATTTTCTATATTTTTTTATATCTATTTATTTTATTAGAAAAGAGTCAAAGTGTCATGCAGCTATGGCACTGTATTTGAATATTAGACTTATGATAAAACTTAAACTCCGAGATAATATATTATAGGTTTGAGTTATAATTTGATTAAATAATAACTTAACCTTAAATTTTATATTACATAATTTTGCATATTTATTTAATAAATGTAAATATAGAAAAATGAAGAAAATTAAATGACATATGTTAAAATATACGAGTTGTTTTTAAAGTTTTCAATTTTCTTTAACAGTTGTACATTAAAAAAAGTTAGGGGCCGGGATTACAAGGAAGAACTTGAAATGAAATTGCAATTATTTTATTTGAATCATGCAACTTAAAATTTTCATGTGTTAAATTTTGATATGCGTCTACACGTTAAAAAGAAATATATAAAAAAATTATAAATGCTTACATAAATATAAAAACTATTCGATTAAAATAATTTTCTACTTATTCGTTTAATTCAATTTCATGGTATGCTACATTCACACACTTTTGTGAAGCATCCTAGTGGTACCATGACATGATTCACTTTCCCATGGGTTCTTTGGATTAGTAATTGTGTTAATTAGTCAAAGTTTCCATCAATGCTTTTCACTAATTACTCAACAATCAATATACCAATAAATCAACATAGTTATATAGACACGACCCGTACTTTAAGTGTGTTATATAACGTAACAACATAATGTTTGATGAGCAGTCACGACAACATGCCAATTTTATTTAATAATGAAGAGGTACCATGCAAATAAACCGACTAGTCTAGGTCAAACCTTCACTTAGTCCAAAACAAAACTAAAAAACCCGTTAAAATTATAAATGTTTAGTCATATTAAACAGTCACTACTGACTCCCTTCAAAAGTAACTGTAACTGTGCATACGAATTACGAATTAAAAAACCAAATTATGTATCACAAGATGTTTTTATGAATTAAAATTCAATTAACGATATATATGTATTCTAAATTTGTCTATAAACAGAGAACAATGTTTTATCTTGTTTAGCTTTATGACTTGCAAAGGATAAGAAAAGTAACTACAAAGTACAGAATTCCTCTCTCACAAGTGCATATATTAGTGGCCTATTAGTCAATTACTTTTTTCCCTAGTGCTAATAGTTCCTTTAATTTTGTTTTTGTATTCATGGTCCAAAATACTCATTTTTAAAGTTTTTTGTCATTTAGGTCGGAGTTATGAATGGCTATGTGATAATATAGTTCGGTTTATGAGTTCAAGTCCCACTTTAAGTAAAAATGCTCAGAGTTGAGTCATGAGTTTTCTTAGCAATAAGTTTTATTTTAAGGAGGTTGGTGTGAAACTCTACACATATTTCACATCCGCCATGGACCGGAGAGATTTATGGTTCATAAGAAATGTTTGGCCTCTAACATTAACAACACGCTTTGGGCGTATTGGTTGTGGATGAGAGGAGAATTCCACAGTTAAGCGTGCTCAGGTGGGAGCAATCCAGGGATGGGTGACCTCCCTGTGAAGTTTTCACCCGAGCAACCAAAAGCAAATCCGTGAGCTCCTCGTGGACAAAGTGGACAATATTGTTGGTGTGAGGGGCGGGGTGTGACAGAATGGTATCAGAGTCACTCATGTGTCGCTCGGGGTGTGGGACTTACCTCACCAAGGATGGTGACTTCTCGAGCTCATTGAGTACGACGAGTCCAAACAGGGGGTGCTTGTGACATCCTACACATATCCCACATCGGTCGTGGACAGAAGAGATTTCTAGTTCATAAGAAATGTTTGGGCTCTAATATTAACAACGCGTTTTAGGTGTATTGGCCGTGGATGAGAGGAGAACTCCACAGTTAAGCGTGCTCAGGTGGGAGCAATCCACGGATGGGTGACCTTCTTGGAAAGTTTTCGGCCGGAAAATCAAAAGAAAATCCGTGAGCTCCTCATGGGCAAAGCGAATAATATTGTTGATGTGAGGGGTCGGGTGTGACATTGGGGGTGTGATCCCGGCTAGAAAACAAAAAAATAAACTCGATTAAGCTAACATTTATCATCCGAAGCAGGATCGTACATTTGTCGTTCAAAAAGAATGATGTGTATAAATATTATAGTCAGCCTGGCCTAGAAGCCCACACCAAAGTTATGACAGGCAAGGGCGAAGCCACGTTCCCGAGATAAAAAGAAGCACCAAACAAAGTCTTGATGGACTTTTCATTGAAAACACAGTCAAGCATAATAAATAAGAAAAAGTAGGCAGCTAGAAAAATCAATTACTTATACTAAAAATGAAAAAAAAAAACTAGATACTAAGAAAAGATACTGGAAAAACAAAATGATAGTTATCTCAAGAAGGAGAGGATTTCTCAAAAAGATTAACTTTTTACCATCATAAATGTTGTAAATAAATGTAGAATATTTAGGGGTAAGCATGCAACTCCATACACTCTCACTTGATATTTCAACCCGATATTTGTTATTCTAATTCTCACGCCGCACGGGGATCGCAAGAGGACCCCTCCTGCGGTGAGACTAACGGTGCTCTTTTCCTGTTTTAGCAGGTGGGATTTACTCAGCACCCTTCCCTCGACTCTCTTGCTGCAACACTATGAGTATGGGTTTGATAGTAGGTCGGAATGGAATATGTGGAAGACTGATGTTCAGTTTATATTATAAGTCGGTTTGAGTATCATTCAAATACTGATGTTTGATAAATTCTCTCTTTATTAAAAGAATGTATTAAAATCTCATTTTTACGCCTGATGCTATTTACCATTCTTTTGTACCAGAAAGACACAAAGACATAACATAACATGTAGATCCCACTTGATTAGAAAATCATAATTGTTTGTTTTAAAATCATGATTTGCCGATTGTTGAGTTAACCATAGATTCACTTCTAACTTTTCACTTTTGTAGAAAGCTTGATTGCTGATATGGTTTCTTTAATATGACCAAATTAACTCCAAAGAATAAAGCATCCAATAGACATCACTTCTTTTTATCGAGTGTGCTTTTATTTCAAAATTTGAAACAAACAATAATAATTTCACCGGCTATGCAACAACTACAAAAAGTAACATCAATTTTAAACAAATTGAAGATAAAGCAAGAAGAAAACAGAGACAAATGTATACAAGCAACGAACATCAGCATATTATGCTAACCAATATTGTTTGATTTACCCACGATGAACTCGTGAATTTATTTTTAGTTGCAGGTTGCCCATCATATAATTACTTTCACCAAACACACTTAACAGTGACACGAATTTCTCCTCTATGAATGAGAGATTGCACAGAAAACACATTATGTTATGTTTGAGACATAGAACATATCAATTTGGATTTACCTAAAGTGTTATAAATAGAAATAGGGTAAAAACTATAAGGAGAATAAGTACAGTAATTGAAATATTCAATCGAACCTGTAAATCAAACTGCAAGTGGCAGCACACAAGGCAGTTGGTCGGTGGTCTCTAAAATAATTCACTCTAATTTTGAACTGTGGCCGTAAGAAATGAGGTTTTTCCGTTCAAAATAAAATTACCCGTGGGATGGAATGAGATATAAATAAATGAATTAGGTTTTAGGTTCCATAAGTTTTGGTTTCAAAATAATTTGGGTCATAATCGAGATGCAAAATTGCAAATATAAAAGAAGCTGCTTACTAACATTGAAGAAGTGCCAAAACGAAAAGTAATCTAAACTTCATTCAATCCTAACAAACGTTATATTAGAACAATCATATATAATACTTTTATACTTATATAAACTACAAAGATAGGTTGTTACTATGACGAGAAACCCCAGACAAAAAACATGAATCTGATGACCAAAGAAGACAATAAGACTGGTATTCTACTGCTTATAACGATTTCATCTCAACGGAGAAGGAGATGTTGATTCTATTACGTATAATGAATACATCTCAACGGAAAAGGAGAAGTTGATGATGATGATGATGATGATGATGATCCGTTTTCAAAGAATGAAAATAACCCGATGAACCTTAAAATTCTCTCTCAAGTCTCATCTGACTCTTTTTCATTGTCACTTGGATTAGTAACGGACCATTGACTCACACAATCATCTTCCTGATATGTTCAACTTAAATTTAAAAATATCCATTTTCATAAAGTATTGATTAAAAAAGTCGTTAGAAAACTGAAAAGGCCTCAGTCCAATCAGCAAGAGTATGACATGGTCTCGTAAACACCGAAAGAGTCCACCGACCAGAACCCGTCGTTTACACGTTGCGAGTAAAATCACCGTTAGGTGCCTATGTTGACTGGCTGACCTGTTGACCACCCTGTCACGAGTCCCCACTGTTGACTTTCATCAACGACCACTCATCACAGATTAAGAAACCAATAATCAACAACACATTCGGTTAACCCTTCATCTTCCCCCAATTTCAAAAATCCCCAATCGTCATGAAGATTTTGTTCACTCTCTTCAATCTGTTACTCTTATCATCTCTCACCGCCGGAGATACCCAATCGCCGTCGCAACACCGCCGGTTCCTCGGAGGTCCGGCGACAAACGATCGGAAAAACAACGGTTTCACCACCGTAGAACTCGCATCAATTGCAACCGCAACCCTAATTGTTCTAATCCTCATATCACTCGTCGTCATTTACTTCTACATGAAGAAGATGAAACAGAGCCCCCGAGTCAACACTCTCCCGTCGCCGTCGCCGTCGCCGTCGCCGTCGCCGCCGCGTACCGGAGCCGAAAACCTAGTGATATTCAAACGCCTCAACGTACCTTTGACTTTCACCACCGTCGTTGAAGCGACCGGCAACTTCACGTCGAGAAACTGCATCGGCAGCGGCGGTTTTGGGTCGACTTACAGGGCGGAGATATCGCCGGGGGTGACCGTCGCCGTGAAACGAGTCACCGGAGAAATGTGCCACCGTGTGCCTCAGTTCAACGCTGAGATCCGGAGTTTGGGTCGGGTCAAACACCCGAACCTTATAACGTTGATCGGGTATTACGCTAGCTCATCGGAGATGTTGTTGGTTTATAACTATCTTCCTGGTGGAAGCCTAGAAGAGTTCATCCAGTTGAAGAGAAACCGAGCCACGGGCGTGCGCGTGGTTAGCCGTATCGCGCTAAACATCGCGGTCGCACTCGCGTTCCTACACGACGAGTGTAGCCCGCGTATACTGCACCGCGATGTGAAACCGAGCAATGTGTTGTTGGATAATGAGCTCCACGCTTACTTGTCGGATTTCGGGTTATCGCGTTTATTGGAAGGGTTTGAGTCCCACGTGACAACCGGGGTCGCGGGGACTTTTGGGTATGTTGCGCCTGAGTATGCTATGACGTGTAGGGCGTCTGATAAGTCGGATGTGTATAGTTATGGTGTGATGTTGTTAGAGTTGTTATCGGATAAACGGGTGTTGGACCCGTCATTTTTGGGTAAGAAGAATGGGTATACGATTGTGTCGTGGGTAAGTATGCTTAGGCGAGAGGGGCGGGTGGAGGAAGCATTTGCTCCCGAGATGTGGGAGTCGGGGCCGGAAATGATGTTGCGGGATTTGTTGCATTTGGGGTTGATTTGCACGGCGGAAGCGCCAGCCACGAGGCCTACGATGAGGCAAGTTGTAATGAAGTTGAAGCAAATACAATACGTCAAATATGACAGTTGACGTTTCGGTTTCGATTAACAGTTTTGTATGTATAAGAAAACGTTTTGGTTTTGATTAACAGTTTTGTATGTATAAGAAAACATGTGCATGTAGTCGATTTGATTGAGTTTTTAAGAAGTTATTATTTTCTTAAGAGCGCCTATCGTAGTGTGATTAGTGTCTAATCTTACTTTTAATTAAAGTAATGAAAAGTGTGTATAAAAAACAAATAAACAGCCCCCGGCGAGGATCGAACTCGCGACCTTTCGCTTACGAAGCGAACGCACTACCACTATGCTACGGAGGCACCTTCAATTCAAAAACTTTCATAAACTTATATTATTTTGTTTTAATAAATTAAATTATTTATCCACCACAAGAAATGATTTGTATGTTTGCATGTGTCTTTCTTATTATCCTCCAATCATAAAGTATTTTGCCTCCTCTCTAACTTAAAATCTTAATTCTCATACAAGTCATATTGATATGTAAATTGTTTAGTTTAAATTTTAATTCAAAATAGGTTTTATAAGATCTTAAGTATTCAAACTAATTATTTTATGTTCTTTAACTATTATATGCGTATCGTTTTTTAAATTATTACGGTCTTAAAATTTTTGGGGGGTCAATGTCAACATTTCAATGGGTTCGAACGGTCGGTCTCAAAATCAAATTGGGTCGATGTAAAATTTTCGTGGAGTGAAAAATTTTAGGGGGTGCAACTTTGCAAGTAACCTCCCCAAACACTAGGTCCACATTGGTTTTTAAATAATTAAGTTGGTACATAAATAATATCATTAAGATTTATTATTATTTTTATTAAATAGTTGATTTGTTTAAATAGTGACATGCGAAAAAACTTCTTTATTGGATAACATTAACGCAAGATTTCATGGGTAATTCGTTTGATGTTAATATTCACATGAATTGTGTTTTTTCATTTATTTTGTTGACATACTTTGTGTCAACTATCATAAGTGTATAATGACAAGGATTTGAAACTTTAAGGATTATATTATTGTAGTTACTATTAAAATCAATAAATTTTGTATCTTGTGTTTTTAATAAAATCACATCATTCGTACTTTTAGCCTGTGAAAATAGAAAATACAATTTATATCTATAGTCTATAGTATATAATAAAAAAGTAGCTAGAATAACATATTACATTCTCATATTGCTACTCAAAAATATTTTTCCATCTAAATTAATATATTATTTAGTCAAAGTCTTTTATTTTAAGAAACTCAATAATAGTAGTCATTTATTTTGTTTTGAATTTAATTTTGTATATTATAAACTTAATTGTTAATTATATTGTTTTGAACTATGCATATTTTATAGTCAAGTAAGATTCAATTTAAAAAAACTAAAAAGAAACAAAATATTTAGTAATACATTTATATATTTTATGTTATTGTGATTTTAAGACAACATGTTTTTAATTTTACACGATTCAATTGTATGTTATATTATTTAAAAAAGTATTCGAATATTTATAACTTATAAATGCAACTTTTTATATAGTAACATGTAACTTAATCACACGAAAAAATTATACATTTTTATTTTATGTTGTTTTCATATTTTCAAGCCGTGTATTACACGGGTTTACTAAATCTATTATGTATATCACTAGGTTACAATTTTTAAAAATATATTTAGTTATTTATAGCAGTATTGAAGTTAAAAGAAGGAATGATTAACAATTGTTGAATAAGTGAAATTTGAACTTGAATTAGTGGTAGGAACGGTATGGTTAACAAATATTAGAAAAAAGGATATATTATACATGTTATTATTATTATATTAAAGTTAATGAACAAAAAATATAATAATCACTAAAGAAACTAATATGTGATTTTGTTTACAAATACAAAATAGGAGCCACTACTAGAAATATGGATTAGTAGAAGGACCTAATATTGCTATATAACTAAAATAACAAATTAAGCGCATTAAAGTAGGATTAGTAGTTTTCATAATCACCTGAAAGAAATCCGATAAAACCCATATATTAACCTGACCTACATAAAACTCATAAAAGATCTCATAGATACCTAAAAACCTTTGAATATTTTGGTTGCTATCGTCATCAAGCAATTAAGGTAATATTTTCGTTACTAAGTTTGTACTAATCGTTTATTTAAGTATTATTTGATTGAAACCTGTGAATTGTATAATAAATCATTGTTAATGCAAACAAGAGATCGATATGAACTCTACGTATCTATTGGTGTAGATGATTATTCGTTAGTCATGTTGTGCAGTATGTTAATTAATAAACCGTTTTTCCAACGATATTGTAAATGTAGACAAAATCGGGTCAAAAAAACGCGAACACGGGTCAAGAAGAAACCGATTTTGTGTTTGAATAGTAAATTAATCGTGCTACGATAAAAGAAGAAACCGAGTTTTGTGTTTGAATAGTAAATTAATCGTGCTACAATAAAATAAAGTAATTGTTTTCTGTTTATGTTTTGATAATATGTTTATATCACGTATTTAATCATGTTATTATCACCACCCTAACACGTGTAACTAAGTTTGTAAACGCGTGTCAGGTCGCTCAAGATTATATCTAGTAGTGATGCAAACATGACAACGGATAATTGGTTGATTGTGTGCTACAGAAAATTAAAATAACACAATATTATGTTTGTTGACCTTTAGGTTTACAGAATGGAAGATCAAGTATGTGACCAGTTATCTACTATTAACTTAGTTGAACAACAGACGGAGACTGATCAGGTAGACTGCATTACGGTCAAACCGTTGAAGAATGCGGAATCAATGAGCCCGTGGCTAGCGGTGAACCGTCGGTGGAGGGTGCTATGCGGGCCGGACGAGGGTACGGTAGAGGACGGGGGCATCAACAAAATTTTGTTACAAGAGATGGTATGCGTGTAGTTGGAAAAGGATTAGGAAGAGCTCATGTTATACAACAACGACAACGACAACAAGAACAACTTCAAAGTAGTGGTGTTACGGGGTTGATGAATGGCAATGCGGTTCATGGTATCGATGGAGCGCTCGCGATGTACATCAACAAGGCGCGATTCGTGAGAATGAGAAATAATAGATGTTAGTGAGTCATAGTACAAGTATATTGTTCGTTGTTTTTTTTATTTTCTTTGTTCTATTGTTTTTGGATTATTAATTTCTTTAGCACTCATCAATATATGAGTAAATTTTAGCACTACACAACTCTTGTTTTTAGTTATAAATGTTTATCAATGGGCTTATGAACTATTTGGGTTGTATAGGGATATTGGCAAAAACACACTTTGTGTAAGAGGGTAAAACGGGTAAATTTTATTACGGGTCGGGTTCGATTGACACTAAATGACTTGGGTTAATGGATGACGTGATTACATCGTTCGGGAACCTATGAAATAGTTTGGATAGTTTGGAGTAGTTTAGAGTAGTTTAGGAATAGGATATGATAGATTCATCATTAAATAAAAAATAATAAATAATAATTATGGTCGTGGAAGTTGGATCCAACGATCTCAAATGTGACAACACTTATTTAATAAAACAAATCTTGTCGATGAGTCTTAGATCAAATGGTTTATGAGGAGGTACTTTATGATTTTTCAAAATAAAGGTCATGGGTTGGAGTCTCACTAGATGTAATATGCTTCTAGTGGGCTAAGAGTTTTACCATAGTGGGCCTTTGGGTGGTGAGTTTCTCTTGGAATGATGGGCGAGCCGGGTCACCAGCACTGTCTGTGTTTGCAGGCGTGGGTGGTCTTTCGCCACTGGTTTTACCCGGGTGATCGGTTTAAAAATTATTCGTTGGCTGTTCAAAAAAAATAAATAAAACAAGTCTTATTTGGGTTTAGATGTTTAACTCATTCGAATAAGCGAGTTGACGAACATATGACTCATTTAATATTTTTGCAGCATGGTGATAACTCAAATACAACCCCAATCAATCTGCTTAACTAGTTTAGATGACACGAATAACTATGTTAATTATATTCGATACTCGATTTTTACAAAGTTCACTTTCTAAACCCCAACACCATTAAAACTGGCTTAATACCTCTCTCTCAAATATAATTTTAGAGTAAAATGTTATTTTCATATCTTTTGTTGAATATATCATTCAATCTAAAAACTTTTTTTTGTTATTTCAGTCGTTGTGGTTTATTAAATTTTGTTATTTTCATCCACTCCACTAGCTTCGTTAAGTTCTCCGTTAAATATGAGTATATTTTAGTCTTTTTAACATCCTAATTGTCCAACTAAAACAAAGATAATTAATAAAATATTCAACTAAAACTAAAAGAAAAATATAAAGCAACTAGTGAGACCGGACACTTCAGTTTAAAATTTTTGATTGACATTAACTAGTTTAGAAACTCGTTTAGGCGTCTACTACACGTGTTGTATGACAAATTAAATAATAATTATTCCGTACTATTAAAAATTAAAATAACTTTTTGAGATAAAATATGCTTAAAGTTACATATAATTAACCATTAAGTAATTAAAAAATAACAATAAACTTTTCAAACTTTCGTCTTTAAAAAAGTTTTGCTTTTAAAAAATATTGATTTTTTAACTCTTCAAAAAATTTATTAAAATGTTTATATTAAAAAACTTAATTTAGTTTTTTATAATACGAAACAAACCTAATAAAAAGTTATTAACAAAACATTTTAAAAACCAAATTATATGAAATATAAAGTCTTTTAATACAAACATTTTAATAAATTTTGGAGATTTAAAAAATCAATATTTTTTAAAAGCAAAACTTCTTTAAAGACGAAATTTTTAAAAATTAGTGTTGTTGTTTAATTACTTATGATTAATTATATGTAACTTTAAGCATATTTTATCTCAAAAATTTATTTATTAATTTTAATATTACTAAATATTTATTATATAATGTTTTCATACAACATGTGTAGTAGACGAGTTTCTAAACTAGTTAGCGTTAATCAAAACTTTTAAATTGAAGCGTCTGGTATCACGAGTTGTTTTATATTCTTCTTTTTAGTTTTAATTGAATATCTTATTGTTTTACTTTGTTTTAATTGGAAAATTAGAGTGTAAAAAAGATTAAAATACACTCATATTTAATGAAAAAATTAACGGAGTTATTGTAGTGAATGGAAATGATAACATTTAATAATTCAGTGTGACTGAAATAATAAAAAAAATTTGAATTGAAATGATAAATTTAATAAAACGTTAGTGATGAAAATGATATTTTACTTATAATTTTATAAGTATGTCCTTAATTTTTATTTATATATTTTTTAGAATACCAAAAATACTATTTTTCTTATAATACGAGTCGTATAAACACAAAAGTCTTCTTTCCATCTTATTGTCTTCTTTGGATTTTTCCCCAATATGTTTCCAACTCTTTCTCGTCCACATAAAATTAGATTAGTCGGCGTGTGTACTTTGTGTTTCATGCGTGCTTGTCTAAATAAATTAGATTTAGTTTTTTTATCAATTTTTTATTTATAAAGTAAGTTTAGAATCACGCTTCATAAAATATATATTATCTTAATCGAACTCATTTATAAATTTTTCAATCAAAACTTCATCTCAACCCGTTTGAAAAAAACTCACAATTAAAAAAACTTTTTGACTTAACCTTAAAAATTTTTGTTTAAAATAAAACTTAAACCCCAATAGCTTTCTATATTCATATATATTGGATACCTCTGCTTAACTTTGGGCTAAAAATATTTGGTTTTTATCATTTCTCTCTCTAAAACAAATTAGAAATTAGATATTACAAAGGAACTCAAATACATATTAATACAATTTATTCATATCTATCCTAATAAATCAAAATAAGTTTGGTACATGTTATTTTTTCACGTATTCTTTTTGACACATGTCATTATTTAAGCAACTCTATCGTTTAATTATTTACACTATATATAAAACATATGATATGGGTATTTTAAGATATGAATTATTACATATATCTCCCCTATAAACTTTATTAATTATATATATGTCCAACTTAAATTTTCAATTACATATATACCCTTGTAAAACTTAGTTAATTACATATATATTCAAATTAAAAGTTTAACTACGTATATGCTTAAACTAAAATTCTAATTACATATATTTGATTTATTAAACATAAATATTACATATTTTTCCACTTTATTACTTTTATTAAAAATAACCAATATAAATAGTATTTTACTCTTATTTTTATTAAACTATAAAATTATATTTTTCCTTCTTTACTTGCTTTTCAAGTTTTAATTATTAATTAATATTTTTATACTTACTAACACTTGCATAAAATTTGTATATTATCTACCCATAAATAAAAAAACTTAATATATTTTAATATTTCAGTTATTTTTTAATATCTCATATTTAACTTCGTTTTGAGACTACAACTTAACTTGTGTTGTTTTTGAACGTTTTGGTGTAAACTTTTTTGCTGAACAGATTTGTACTTTGATTTGTACTTTGTAAGGTACAATAAGTTAATGCAAATATGTATAAGTGGTTATGCAGAACCCGTTTATTTAGTGTTTTAAATTTTAACTTAGAAAAAACATAATAGACTTTAGTAAAACTACTACAAGAATAACAAAATATTAAACGCACGTACCGGATGTAAAATGATACATCGCCACATTACATGGACACTTATTCTAGTCATATTAAATGCAAATGAATTATTTGTATCATTTCAGATTACAAAACATATTTTTAATAGATTAATAACATGTTTCTTTCTAATAAAAATTATATTGTTTAAACAAAACTTTATAAAATATGAAGTTTTTAATATACATAATTCTAAGAAAAATGTTATTGTTTATAAAACTGTACTTTAAAAAAATGGAATGTTTAATAATACAACTTTTTTTAAAACATAAAATTTTCAAGATGAAAATTCAAAAAATATTATTATTGTTTCATTACCTAAAGTAGTTAGTTATATATAATTTTAATTATATTATATCATATCATATCTTAAAAAAGTATTCTATAAAATTTAAATATTAATTAATAACTATCAATTAATATTTTTATTCAAATCGTGTGATACACGAATTTATAAGTGATACACGAGTTTATAAACTAGTAAATAGTAAGTAAAAACTAAGAAGAAACAAATGAATAGGTAAAACTAAAAATGTACATAGATAAAAATTTTACTATCTTATGATTAGAAGATAATTATAATCAATAAGTCCTATTCAATATGTTTGTATGAAATATAAAGAATGCATATAATCTAGCTTTATGTCACTAACACCTTGCATTTTATGTGAAGTCATTGATTAACAATATATTATTTTATGAGTTTTCTATAATGTGTTCACCTATTCAAAAAACATGTATATTAGCTAAATGTTTTAATACGTTCATCTCAAACATGATGGTTGTGGTGAGGTGAACTCGAGCAAATCGACGCAGAGAGTAGTCGTGATGTTACGATGCCGGTCATTTTTATTTTTTTCATTTTTGTGTTTTAGAACTTCTAGTTTACTCTTATTAACCGTAAACTATTTATACCGGTTTATACTGATTTAAATCTTCATCCCTAAAACAAACAAAAAAACATTCTACTGTTGTAATATCATTTTAGGGATGTTATATTGTTATGAATGTATTTTGAATAAACTTGAAATCTTTCTACTATAATAAAAGAGTATCTTGGGATGACACATGATAACATCATATTATCCTAACTAAAATTTTTACGCTTCTTTCTCTTATTAAATAATTATCTTAATTACTAATATATTATTTAACATTTTTTTTAGATTAATAAACTAAGAAAGAAATCTATTTATTAATGTTATTTCTAAAAATACAAATTTAAATTAAATTATAAATTTTTCTAAAGCATAAAACTTTTTTAATATACAAAATATTTTAAAGTTGATATTTTTAAAAAGTAAAAAATTTAAAACAAAATAATTAAATGGTTCAAGTTACAATAAGAAATTTTTTTAAAAAATTGACATTTTTATAAGGTTCATTTTGGATTAAAATGTTTATTTATTTTTTGTGAAAAAAATTAGATAAAAACTTAATATTTATTAATCATAGTTATTTCTCATTCGTAATTTCAATCATATTATATTTTAAAATATTATTTTATAATTAATAAATTTAATTATATTTATATTTTATTTTATTCAACTCGATTTAGTAACAGTAATGCTAACGCCAATTGTTTAATAAATATCATTGAGTCACTTTGCCGATGAAGCTATCGTAACCGAATAGCTTTCGATCTTCTTACATATCGATCACACAAACTAATTCTCAATTAATAAATAATTAGGTTTCAATCTCCATGAAATTCATCACTGCAACATTTTCATCGTTCATTTCATCAGTTGATTTCTTTCAGTGTTTTCCATGAATCCAGTTCCATGGTTTCTACATGAGGTATGATATTATATTATTATTCATATGTTCAAATTGGGTTTCTTATCATCTCCTAACAATCTGTTTGATTTTTCGAACTTTCGTAGCGATTCACCCCTCTATGTTAAGATAATCGATTGGAATGAAGTGTGAGATTACTATCAATTGCCGAATTAGGTCACTATTGTCTTCCAATTTATGTGTAATTGATATTGAGATGGTCGAAGTGTTTACAGTCTCCCAATTAACTTATTTTCTTCTGTTTGCATCGTTATTTGTTCTTACCTTACAATTAGGGTTAACAGTCTGGTCTCCTGTAGCAATTTATTGCGATTTAGTTACGATTAATTAATTAATTAACGATGTACTATGTTTGCATTCATGATTTGATATGTTCTTGTGCTGGATGGTAAGTGTAATTGTGTATACTCTCCTAATTATGCTGAATACAATTTACTTATGTTGTTGAAATGAAAATTCAGAGCTATAGAATTACATTAGTAGTGTGTTGTTTGGATATAATAGCTTTCGATTGGGACGGAAATTTAGTTTGTAAAAGCATTAAGCATTCATTTGGTGATGGTGATTACACAAGATCTTTAGGAAATTTTTAGCTCCAGATTTCGTGTAAGCGTCAACCTAACACATTTATTGTTAATGAATGTCATTTTCGACTTAGGATATCTGCTAATTGAATGCTGGAGTTATCCCTTAGTGGAGCTTAGATGCAGAGATGCCATTGGTTTCACACTGATGTAGACATAATATAACAAAATATACAGTTGGTCTAATTTCAAGTTCAAGAAAACTGGCACCTAATGGAAGAATCAAGAAATTCATTTCTTCAGTCTAATGTTATTGAATCTGCTAATGGGTATAGCTCAAGATTCAACCCAGATAAACGTGGGCGCCAAAACTTCATCGCGCCTGGTTTTCCAGGGTTGAAAAAACGAGGTCATGCACTTGGAAACCGTTCTTGGATTAAAATTGAGCAAAATGGAAACTCTAAAGTTGTGGAGTTAGATAAGGCTACTGTAATGAGACATTGTTCTTTACCTGCTAGAGATCTTCGTCTTTTGGATCCGCTTTTTATATATCCATCCACAATATTAGGTCGTGAGAAGGCTATTGTAGTTAGTCTCGAACAGATTAGATGTATAATCACAGCTGATGAAGTTTTTCTTATGAATTCATTGGATGGATCTGTGGTTCAGTACAAATCTGAATTGTGCAAACGCCTTCAGCAAGAGAAATATCACTCAGGTAAATATGTTAATGTTTGGACCATATGTTTTAATTCTAAGTTAATGTTTGTATCAGCATGTTATTTGTTAATTCTTCTTACCCAGTTTATTTTTTTATGATTCTATTAGGCTTAGAGCATATCTTTAAGAATTGATATGGTTATGATTGTTGACTTCATTTTGTAATGATTTCGACTACCTTAGGTTGATGGAAATCTAAAAAGTTTTCTTATCATCTTGTTTTCTCAGGCCATTGATTTTCTCTAAAAAATGCCTTTTGTACTATAAAACTCATGACAATTGATGATATATTGTCATACTAGTCTACTTATGATTAAAAAACTTAAGTAGAGGACGGTGGGAAACCTGTTGAGATTGAAAAAAAATCAATTTTATACATTTTTCATCTGTTCTTCGCTTCTTTGTTTCTGTATTGTGGGCACCTAATAGGACCCACTATCTTTGAGCTATATATACCAGGAGTTGTATTGCATCATTTTTAAGGGTTATATTGTATGATTATTTATTCATTTTGTGGGTCTTGTGATATAATTTTAAGAGTTATTTGCATAATGTTTTTTACCTTGCTGTTTGTTTACATCCAGATGGCCTACCATTTGAGTTTAGGGCGTTGGAACTTGCTTTGGAGTTTGCATGCCTGACTCTGGATACTCAGGTACATGCACAAGCTACGTAGCCAATTACTGGATTTTAGACTATCAAAGTTCAGAAATATACATTATAATCGAATAGATTGATGTAGAAATATTAAAAGATATGTACTGGGCTGGCGGGTTGGTTGACCCGAAACACATCTCGCTAGAAAGGTTCAATTTGTTTATAAACAATTAGCGTGTGTGATATTTATAGATACATATATGTTTCAGAAATAGTATATCAACCCCAAGCTACCTTTTTTTGTTTATGATAGATATTCATTCCTATTTAATTAACAATTTAACAGGTGAAAGAGTTGGAAATGGAAATTCATCCTGTGCTTGATGAACTTGCAAAATCAATAAGTACTCTCAATCTTGAGCGTGTCCGTAGATTCAAAGGTCACCTTCTAGCATTGACTCAACGGGTGCAAAAGGTACAAGTAAATTTGATTAATTATTAATTACAAAACTTCTATAATTGTCGTCGTTGTTTTCTTAAAATAAAAAAAAAACTTTCAGGTTTGTGATGAAATAGAACAGCTAATGAACGACGATGGTGATATGGCTGAGATGTACTTGACTGAGAAGAAACAAAGGAACTCGTGTAACGATTTATATGATCAAGACCAAGGAAGTAATGGCGTTGGGCCTGGAGTGGGCTTAGGATCGAAATCTGCTCCTGTATCTCCTGTGGGGTCCACAAGTGGCACACATAAACTGCAAAGAGCGTTTAGTAATGTAAGTTCCCACAAACATGGAAGCTTGTTTGGTTCATCTGTTACTGGTGAAACTGAAAATATAGATCAACTCGAGATGTTGCTGGAAGCCTACTTTGTTGGAATTGATAATACTCTAAACAAGTTACTTTCGGTAAGGCATTACTTAATATTGTTCCGTATTTTATAAATTTATTTGGAAAAACTCGTGTGCATCCTTCATTTCTAACTTGGTAATGGTTGGCGCTAAATTAGATTTGCGTTTACCATGATATTAATCTCACTCAAATTATCCAACTGCAGCTCAAGGAGTATATCGATGACACTGAAGATCTGATCAACATTAAACTTGTAAGCAGCATATCTCTTTTTATGATTAAATAGTTTTAGATGAAGAAAATTGTTGGTAAATGATTTTGCAATTTTCTTTTTGTAACTGCTTGTTATCAGCTTCAACTGTTTTAGAAATTTAATAATGATTTTGTATGATGTTGGTCCTAGGGAAATGTCCAGAATAAGCTAATTAAGTTCGAGCTGCTCTTGACGGCGGCTACTTTTCTGGCAACCGTATTTGCAGTCGTGACAGCTGTATTTGGAATGAACTTTGAAGATGAAGTTTTCGATGAGCCAAACAGATTCAATTGGGTTGTTTCTATCAGTGCAGCATTATGTGGAATTTTGTACATCTGTTTCTTGCTTTATTTTAAACATAAGAAAGTTTTCCCTCTTTAGATTCTATCATAAAATCACTATCTACATTATCTTCATCTGGAAAAAAAGTTTGCAGCCGATCTATGCATTTCTTTCTCAGTGCTTTTTGTATACAATTTTTATCATGTGCATTGTGTTTCCATGGTACTTCATGATATTTTAAGTGGTCAATGAAAGGAAATCAATGCTCGTGTGGTTAACATTCCAGAAGGAGTTTCTTCCGGGAGCATCGGGTAGTTTGACCGTTTTGACCATTTGAGAACCGAATAATGAAATCCTCAATCAATCTTTCTTAGCGATAATACTTTTAAAAATAAGAGTAAATTACACAGATGGTTTTTGTAGAGGCTAGATTACGGTTTAGGTCCCTATTCACTCGGTTATAACACTTTGGCCCATTCACAAACATTTTCGTAACTTACTTTTTATCTACAATCTTCTAAAACATACATACCAAAATGATATTTTCATTTACAAATGTATTGTGCAACATACAAATGTGAACTAAAGTTAAGAGACCCCATTTATTAACCATAATAACATTAAGCCCTTACACATCTTTTTGAACAAAAACTGATTCTACACACTATTCATTTACATATCCATTTCACAAACATCTTCTAACCTGTAAACTATAAGCCTTAGGCCATGGCTGCATATCTGCAAATCAGCCTGAGGGGGCAGTTGAGGAAACCTTTAAGGGTCCAACCACTATAATCTTCAAGATGCAAGGGTAGTACTCGAGCAACTATCGAATGTACATGCTAAAATGTCTCTATAATCCCGAGAAATCATGAACGAATCATAAACTTTCCCATCTCTGCTCTTTTTGTACTCAAACAAAAGGGTAGAATGGTTAAATGCAGTAAGTTTTAAAAACCCATGATCATAGTCTCTAAAGACACTCCAAGTGGTTTTAAATGGTGCAAATGGGGTGAGGTCTGCCCCAGCTCCCCCAGCCACCACATGTATTGTACCATTTAAGCTGCCTTTGTAATGGTTCTTCTCATCATTCATGCAAGTATGCTGAACCAACACAATTTAATCACAACGGAATACAAAAATGTGTCAATGTAGTTGTAAATTATAAAGAAAGCATACCTCATAAACTGGGCAGGTCCTTTCATAATTGTGTGCATGACCATAAACAGCTATATCAACTTTATATTTTTGCCAAAGCTTTTGAAGGCTATCTCTACCCATCGGTTCTCCAAATGAACTTCGACCACATAAAATAAAGAAGAAGAATATCCCAATACACGATGTGCAATAAATATTAGCCATGGTTGTTTTTGTCTATCGGCTGATGCAAAACATTGTTCAATGAAATTGTATTGCTCGGTTCCTTCTCTCCAATCATGCTCCGAGTCAGCAATGCAGAACCTAAACATGCCATAGTCAGTAGAATACCTGCAATAATATAAGGTCAAAGTCAGTTACTTTAACATAAGTAAAGGTTGCAACTTCAGCCCATTTACTTATGAATGGGTCGAAGGTGTTATGCTTTGTCTTTAACACATTGAACAGATTTAAAACTAGCATAGAAGGAACCAGGTCAAATGAGGTGAAATTTTAGTCAAAAATTTTTAACACTGGAAATGAAATAGTTTGTGTGATCATATTTTTCCATTTTTGACTGTATGTTACCCAAACCTCCAGTTTCGATACCTCTAAACATAAGTAAAGGATATCATGGAATATAACATACCAGAATTTATCTCTATTAACAGTTGGAACATGAAACATAGTTTGAGCTGCGACACCGCATTCTCCTCCCGAATCATTGTTCTCATAAAAAGATCCAGAGTTGGGCCAGTCGCGTTCATGATTACCACTACAAAGTAAAGATTATCAATTGATTATGCAAGATCAATAATTCATAAATAACCTCTGAATATAAGAGGTAAAGTTTAAATTTTGAGGTCAACCATTTAAATTTTCAAGTTTCTATAAAATATAAGCTCTTTGAACTTCAGATTAAAGAATTATTACCAATTAAGCTTTATAGAAGTACAAGAAAGTCCATATAAACTTCGCATTTTAGAAGTCATAAGTTTGACTATAAATGACAAGTTGGTTATGCTATCAAGCATAAAAATAGGAACATTTTGGGATAGAAAGTAAATTTGACTTTTGAGGTCAACATACTAATATATGAACTTCCTAATTTAATAAAATTCTTTAAATGCATTTTAAACTATTATAGAAGTACAACTGGAAAAACTGTGGGAGAAAAATTGGTTGGAAGTGAGAATTTTGACTTGAACTGTCAAACTATACCTGTGGGCGGTGGATATGTAAGAAAAAAGATTAAAATAAAAAATAAAAAAAAGAACCACTACCTAGCAATCATATAAGGCACAGCAGAGGCAATTGGTTCTATCTGAGAAGTAAATTGATCCCATTGTGAAAGATATCCATTTGCATAACAAATATCTCCAATATGGAAAACTATATCAATGTTTTCCAAGTCATCAATGAGTTGCTTCGTAGTGTTAAGAGACCCAGGTTGGAAATTATTGTACTCGTTAGAGCCATCAGCCTCATCCTGCATGTCGTTCATGTTAATGTAGAAAGGAACTAACATTATCTGAAAGCCAATAAACTGGAATAAAAACCAATGTCAGAATGATAAATAATACCTTTCCCATATCACCAAAAATTATAACATGTTGTAGAGAGTCTTGCCCTGGATATGGAGATGACTTAAACTGGTACATCTGGCTCCAGATGATTGTACCATTAAACAATTTGTGCCCTAGCTTGTATGTATACCTACATAAACATGATCATGATTTTCTAATTAGAGGTGGAAATTACCACCCATTTACTTATAAAAGGGTTGATAAGTTTTACCTCAAATGGGTCAAATCAAAAGTTTGTATGGGAATGGGTGGTTAGACGGGTTGAAAGTCATAAGTCTATTTTTAATGCATAGAGCCTCCTTAACTCTTTTTATTCAGAGATTTAGATTATAGTATAATAATATTGTTTTTGTAATCTTTTCCAAGTACTAACACATCAATTATTTAAAATTAATTTTAAAGAAGATGTGCAAAAAAGTGTTGAGTTCAACCCAACACACCTAGCCCATATCGACCTGTACAAAAAAAAAGCATGTTGACCCATTACCATACACATGACCTACCATCAAGCCACCTCTATAACTCCATAAGACATTTGATATGTATAATCCCTTAAATATTGTTAATGAAGTTAAACTTGTGCTCATTCCAGATATTTACTAGCATAAGGTATAACATACACTTGATTGGGCCATAAGTCTTTCAAGAAGCTAGTATGAATATAACCAGGATCACGCCAACCAACGGTTCTTGCTGGTGCACCTGCATATGCATACACACTTATAGAACAAAATGTTGCCAATATGAAAGTTCCATGATAAGTGAATATTTTCTCAAAAAGAATTATGAATATAAATGTTGCAACTCAATGATCTTGTTCTTTAAACTTTTTAAGACTTATGAATAATGTTTCTGAAAAATTAATGATCTCTTACATACCACACATGCTATGTCTGTCAAAAGTCAGAGTTCCAGCAAAAGAACGTTTCTGGTCTCCACCTATTTGACCCCATTCGACAAAAGGCTCAGCTTCATTGATTCCATAACACTTGTCCATGTTA
Organism: Flaveria trinervia; assembly: GCA_025506515.1. Taxonomy (NCBI): domain Eukaryota; kingdom Viridiplantae; phylum Streptophyta; class Magnoliopsida; order Asterales; family Asteraceae; genus Flaveria; species Flaveria trinervia. The sequence goes on along the minus strand of CM046441.1, from coordinate 85,446,695 downwards.
CAGTCATCTGAAAATCATGTCAAAATTGTATTTCCTTCAAGTAAAACACGTTTTATAACTATCTCTAGCAGTGGAAACATGGCAGGGCGGGTGGGGGGTCAGGTAACATGTTCAGGTTGAAACATGTCATTTAGTAGGGTTCAAAATAGGCTGGACTGGGTTGACTTGTGAACACATTTTTGTCCATTTTTACTTCTTATAAATTATTAATGCTTTATTCATGATCATGAAAGCAATAGTGTTACAATATTAATCCAAATCTTCGAACAAAATGAATAAAGAGGTCGTATGCATTAAAAATTGACATTGGCGACTTTCAACCTGATTGACCCTTTTCCATTCTAGCTATTTTTTATTTTGCCCAATCATAATTTAACACAACCCAAATCAACCCATTCATAAGTAAGTGGTTCTAACTGTTTACATGCATACAAAATCCATGGGTATGTCGTTTAGCCCATGAATTAGATGTAGTATGATATAATAATGATTAAGTATTAACATGTATCAAGGATGAAAATGTGAAACTCACTTCATCCCACATCTTTCCTTGAGCTAACCGTGGGTAGTTTGGTGCATTTGGATTTTCAAAAGCAATTGTATTTGAAACCGCCACCAGATTTGGCTGTCCACATATAGTCAGTATATCATAATTGCAAATTAACACTAAAAAATGTAAAAGAAAAGAATAATAAAACACTAGAAGTTACAGACTTACATTTGATAATCCTCCTGTGAATAATGCAAAGGAGAAGTCAGATCTTTGATTGATCAACTGCAGCTTTAGTGATGCTTCTCCTGTAATCTTGTAATTAGGATTGGAGTAATTTGCATATTGATACTGCAAAATAAGTTGCATGATTAGCCAAAGTATTATAAAAACAAATTTCTGACTAAAAAGGGGTGTTTGGATATGCATTGAAGATTATCACGCTTTGAAGTGCCAGGAATCAGATTTTGAGTGTTTGGGTAAAGTGATTATTATTCTATATTATCTGATTACTTAGGGTCAATATGTTTGGATTTGGAGATTCAAGTAAAGAGTTTCCATAAGACAACTGACTATTGAGATAAACGTAAATTCCCTAATTGTTCATAACTTCACAAAGTGATTATCTGACTCTCCAAGTTGCCATAATAATTTATAAAACTAGATGTAGCATTTTCAACCCATATACTTACAACTGGCGGTCGATCTTGAGTTGTGTTTTATCTCAAACCGGTAGAACAAAAAAGAATAGCTAAAGGGAGAGTGGGTCAAAAGGCTCAAAAGTAGCCAGAAGTTTATAAAAAAAATTTCTAGTGCATATGACCTCCGAAATCATTTCATTCAAAGATTTAGGTGATGTTTGGTTTATACTCAGGAATCACTATAGGTATGGCCGTAGGGGTTTGATTACATAGTGGGTCGGGAATGGGAATGGGTATGGGTATGAATTTCTAAATCCAACCTTTTAGGTTGGTATGGGGGATGTTTAGTTTTAGGTGTACCAACCCAATTCCTTCAAGCACATACCATTAAACCAAACATACTTGAACACTATCCAACCCAAACCCTCAAACTAATAATAAACTAGAGTATCATTATAATGCCATTATGCCCATTGTTTTTGTAATCATAATTAACGTAATATTTTGTTATAAGACGTTCGAAAGGTGTTTTGTGGTTCAATCACAACCTGGTTTAGCCCGTTTCATCACAAAAATAATTTTTCTCAACCCAAAGATGTTTTGACCTGTTAAAGGATGTCCAATTTGCCACATCCAAACACCCCCTAAAACATGAAGCTAACTAGTACCCATGACACAAGGCCAAGAAAATGAACCTTAATAGGTGCAGAGCATAGATATGGAGGGCTAAATCTTGAATTTTCAGGGAGGCAGGTAGAATCACTGAAAACATTAATATAACATGGATTAAATATGCATGAGTCCCAATTACACAACGAACAACTGAATACCCATGAAATGGAGAATGAATATAAATGTAAAACAGATGGCATTCAGATCTTTCAGAAAAACATACAATAAAACATATACAAACCTGAAATTGGCAGGGGAGAACACTCCAATCCAATCATCAATAGATGGGTTCATATTGCTAATATATACAGTCACCCATTCAGAATTTTGGTCCTAGAAAACAAAAGAAGCAACATCAGTTGTATAATATCTATATATTCAATAACGTTTAAGTAAAGATGTGTGACAATAATAAGCAAGATCACTGTACCCAAGAAGTCAGAACCAAATCAAAATTAAGAGGTCAATGGCACTTTTGAACTGTTAACTTTGACAAGGATATATCACTCAATTTACTCTCAAATAACTCACAATATAAACTGGAAACACACAAGTATTTGAGCCAAAGGATTGCTCGTTTTCTGGATAACAAACTTCAACGTACAAGAAGGATTAAATACCTGAAACAAAAACATAAGCCACTAACCAACTACTAACTAGAAATTAGGAAATCACTACTCCACTACCATAAGACTAGGTCTCTTATTTAATTGAAAAACATGACTAAATAAAACCAAATAAAACTTCCAAACTTGATCCACACTCAAAAGTGGAAAGATGACTGGACATTCCACATTGCTTGGTGTTGTCACTTTAACATTCCCCCTCAACACCAAATTCCTCCATTCCCAAATGTTCACGAAAGAGCTTCAGTTTGTGCAGAGGCAGCCCCTTAGTAAGTACATCAGCAACTTGTTTTGAGAATCCACGTGCCACCAGCCGTGCTTTTAGCCTCTCAACGCAGCCATCGGTTCCTCGTTTGACTTTGTAAACCCATTTGCAGGTGATTGGTTTAACATCAGGTGGCAATGGAACTAAGTCCCAAGTTTGGTTGCTGATTAATGCATCTATTTCAGCCTTCATGGCTGACAACCAACCGCTATGTTGATATGCTTCCTCAAAGGACTCGGGTTCGACACAATCTTCTTCAACACTTGCATAGCTAGCAACCTGATTGGTATACCTTGGATTCTGCTTTCGATTTCGGCTTGATCTTCTAAGAGTTTGCTGTTGTGGAACACGTTCTTCATTGGTTGTTTCTTGAGCAGGTTGCCTACTTCCATCTTCCCCTTCACTTGTACAATCCTCATCAAACATCAGCCCAATACACGAGGATTTTACATCTTCTTTTAGTTTGGATGAATCTGGTAGTGTTTCTTTATCAACCGACCACCATGCTGATGTCTCATCGAACACAACATTACGTGAGACATAGCATTTCCCAGTTATGGGATCACAACATTTCCAACCTTTTCGTTGACTATCATAGCCCACAATATACATCGAACAGCTTTCTTTTCTAACTTATGTCTAAGATTGTTAGGTACAAAGACATAGCAAACACACCCAAATACCCGAAAGTGACTTACAGATGGCCTTTTGTTGTGCAATTTTTCATATGGAGACTTGAAATCGAGCCCTTGTTGTGGTAGACGGTTGATTACATATGCAGCGGTCTTCATGGCTTCAGCCTAGAATCTACCAGGAACATTTTTATCGTGAACCATACTTCGCATAACCTCAGCCAAGTGACGATTCTTACGTTCAGAAACGCCATTTTGCTGTGGTGTATAGGCACGAGTTGCCTCCTGATTTGATATTCTACCAAGAAATTATCAAATTCTTTCGAAGTATACTCTCCACCATTGTCAGATCGAAAAACTTTAATCTTGCGATGCAGTTCACTTTCAACCATGGACCTGAACTCTTTGAATTTCACCAAGGCCTCTGATTTTTCTCTCAAGAAGAAAACCCAAACAAAAGGAGAGAAATCATCAGTAAAAGTAATCATGTACCTCATACCACTTAGTGATTGTTGTTCGACAGGACCAAAGACATCGCTGTGTATCAACTCGAGGGGCCCTTGAGACTGGAACTCTGATGAACTAAAGGGTTGTTGGTGGGCTTTACCAAATTGACATCCTGCACACGCCAACCCTGGTTGGACATCTAGTTTTGGCAGCCCATTTACGATCTCCTTCTTCATCATACGGTCCAATTTTCATAACTTACATGCCCTAGTCTCATGTGCCACAAATCAGCGCTTTGATGAGTCTTTGTCTTCTCTACATATGCAGCTTCAGCAGACAACATGTAAGCGTTCTCCCTACGATGACCTTGTAACACGGGAACAGACTTTGTCTCAAATTCTTCGTACACCCTAACGTCATTGGGACCAAACAGTACATACTTTCCTTCGAGAGTCATCTGGGGAACTGATAGAAGGTTTTTATTCATCCCTAATACATGATAAACCCCCTTCAAAATGATACTTTTCTGTTCTGGACCAGCAGAGAACATTACATCACCCAGGTGGGCAATTGAGTGCTTCGAATTATCCGCAATCACTACCACACGACTTCCTCCATACTTTGTTGGATTTGAGAGACGTTCTTTCTCACCTGTCATGTGATTTGAGCAGCCAGAATCAACGACCCATTCATCTAGTTTGTTGGATCGATGTGCATTTGTGACTGTGAGAGCCGTTTCTTCAACATCATAAGTCATAAAGGCTTCGGCATCCCAAGTCTCTTCAGCCTGAACCGTGGCTGCATTTCCCTCTTCTTGTTGCTTGGATCTACAGTTTCGAGCCAAATGCCCTTTTCTTCCACAGTTGTAGCACGTGTAGGTGTTCCGCTTCCCGGAGTACCGATTCTTCTTTTCACTAGAATGTTCCCCCTTTTCTGACTCTTGACCCCTTCTTTCAGCCTCCTGACCCTTTGAACGATCAGACCAATGTTTCTTGTTGTTGTTTGACCCATACTTGTACTTTCCTTTACTTTTATCTGCATACAAGGCTGTTGCTTCTGGTTTCACCTGGGCAGGTCCGATAGTGACTCCCGCCATCTGTTTTGCTAATGCTTCTTGACCTGCTAACAGATTCTCTAGTTCTCCAATTGATGGTTGTGTGGGCCAGCCTTGAACTGTAGCAATAAAGCTCTGAAACTCAGGTTTGAGACCATGAATTATGATTCGTTTCATACGGGCATCTCCGATTACAGCTTGTTCATCAAGATCTCCTATCTCACGACATAATGATTTGACACTATGGAAATATTGGGGAATAGTCAAATCCTTTTGTGTGATTGATAGGAGTTCATTTTCAAGCAACTGCAAGCGGGTATCATTCTTCTTGGAGAACAACGTTGAGAGGGTATCCCAGGCTTCCTTGGGTGTTCGAGACTCCCGGATGTGATCCAGCAACTCTTCCTCTACAGTAGTCTTCAAGGTAAACATTGCCTTTCCGGCTTTGACTCGCCACTTCTTGAGTGCAAAGTCGGCTGTTTCTCTCGGTGGCTGAACTGTGTCATTACCTTGAGTCACCTCCCACAAGTCTTGACCTTGCAGGTACGATGAAAGGTAGGTAGACCAGGTTTTGTAATTCTGGTTGTTCAGCTTCTTCACCCCTCTGATCAGATGCAGGTCCGACATTCTTGATCACAAGCTCTGATACCACTTGTTAACTTTGACAAGGATATATCACTCAATTTACTCTCAAATAACTCACAAGATAAACTGGAAACACACAAGTATTTGAGCCAAAGGATTGCTCGTTTTCTGGATAACAAACTTCAACGTACAAGAAGGATTAAATACTTGAAACAAAAACATAAGCCACTAACCAACTACTAACTATAACTAGGAAATCACTACTCCACTACCATAAGACTAGGTCTCTTATTTAATTGAAAAACATGACTAAATAAAGCCAAATAAAACTTCCAAACTTGATCCACACTCAAAAGTGGAAAGATGACTGGACATTTCACGTTGCTTGGTGTTGTCACTTTAACATGAACTACAAAACTGATATGAAAACTAAAATGCTAGTTCTTTGTTTTAACAATCCTTAATCTACCCCTATTACCACCCATACTAGCACCTTGCATTATTTGGATCCTAACCTCTTGAAAACTAAAATGCTAGTTATTTGCACTATCTAACTCCATTCATTTCGGGTAGTTTTTCCACAGACCATATAAACAAATTCAAAACGGTGAAACTTGACTCATAACTTAAGCAAAATGGTTTATTCTTGTCCCACATCTAAGATATCTTTACAAAAGAAGATAAAAACGATAACTAATGTGATGTATGCCATACTTTTGATCCTAGAATCTCAGGAGAAGCTTTCACATAGGCAGCGTCACTTAGAGCAAATGTCACTTGTTGTATGCCTATTTTTGCAAAAGGATGATCTCCATGCGATCTCACTTCTTCTACCCTCAATAGAACCAAAAACCCTACTAGCAAAGTGAACCCTAGAAATTGAATCATCTCCCCCTGCACTTGAAAATCAAATTAGAAATATACTTATTAGCAATTCTCTAACAACAAAATTGTGCAAAACTCGTATATATAACAACAACAAACAGAAGAAAAAAAACAGTTAAAATCTGCTCGCTGATGCTAACAAAACCTAACAAAATTACCAATTCGTTACAGACCTACCGTTGTAATCAAATGATCGACTGAAGACTTGAACGAAAGAGTGAAAAAACAAGTTTTAAATGAGGAATCAATAGGATAATCTAAAACGACGAAGAGGATAACTGATTACCATCGTATCAGCATAAAAACCCTTGCGTATGATCTGAATTTATCGCATTAGTGGCAGTAGTTGATGCAGATTGATTCATTTTCTGAAGTTATTATAGAATATTTTAGATACTCATCAGGAGGTATATACCTTTATGCCTCCTTTTTGGTGGCAATTTTGACAAACAAGAATTTGATAGTAATAATTCCAACTCTTATTAAACTCTCGTTAAAGTTTGAAAATGTCTCTCGTTTAACTCGACCAATTTTTTTCATGAATGTATAAGATTTAATGCATTTGATACATGCGCACGTGTGACTCATCTTCACTGTAAATGGCTTCTGGTAATGTAATTGGGTTAGCTTCTAACTTAGTTAGATCTCACCCTGTCAATGTAATCAAACAACCCCTAACTTGAACTAATTTTGTTGAAATTTACTTAGGGTAAAACATAACTTAATAGTATTCAATTTTTTTCTTTTTATTATATATGGAAGAAGTTTGTGCGCACCCTTCACCTCTTGTAAGATTTTAACATAGTGATGGTTGGCACTAAATCATATTTGATTTGCCATGATATTAACGTGAGTTAAAATTTTCCAACTACAATATTGACGACACTAAAGATCTTACCAACATTAAACTCGTAAGCAATATGTTTCTTTTCGATTAGATAATTTCATATAAAGAAATTAGTTGGTAAATAAATTTGCATGTTTCATCTTACAACTTTTTGGTATCAGTTTCAACTGTATGTTTTAGGATCTTAATACTGATTTGTATTGTGTTGTTAACCAGGAAAATGTCCAGAATAAATTGATTAAGTTTGAGCTAGTCATTACTTCTGACAACTGTATTTCAGTCACGTTGAAATAACTTTTAAATATGAAGTTTTAATAAACCAAATATACACAATTAGATCATTTCTATGAGTGTTGCGTTATGTAGAATTTAGTACATATGTTTCCTGCTTTATTTTAAACAAAATAAAGTTTTTCCTCTCTAGATTTTATCATAAATTTACTTGTAGAGGTTAGATTATGGTTTTGGTTCTTTCACTGCTCCACCTTTTACTCAGTTATAACATGTTTGGCCCCATTCACCAACATTTGTGTTATTCACTTTTTTACCCAATCTTCCAAAACATGCATGCCAAAATGATATTTGCATTATTTATTTATCGATGAATCTTACAAATGTATTGGTGCAACATACAAATGTGGACTAAAGTTCAGAGACCCCATTTATTAACCATAATAACATTAAGGCCCTACACATCTTTTTGCACAAATACCGACTCTACAGTCCACACACTATTAATTTACATATCTATTTCACAAACATCTTCTAACCTGTAAAGTATAAGCCTTCAAATTCAACCAATGGCTGCATATCTACAATGCCATTTACTTGAGACCCAGTTGAAGACACCCTGAATAATTCAACCACTATAATCTTTAAGATGCAAGGGTTGTACTCGAGCAACTATCGAATGTACACGCTAAAATGTCTCTATAATCACGAGAAATCGTGAATGAATCGTAAACTTTCCCATCTCTGCTCTTTTTGTACTCAAACAAAAGGGTAGAATGGTTAAATGCAGTAAGTTTTAAAAAGCCATAATCATAGTCTCTGAAGACACTCCAAATCGTTTTAAACGGCACAAATGGGGCGAGGTCTGCACCAGCTCCCCCAGCCACCACATGTATTGTACCATTTAAGCTGCCTTTATAGTGGTTCTTCTCATCATTCATGCAAATATTCTGAACCAACACAATTCAATCACAACACAGTGCAAGAATATATCAACATAGTTGTAATTTATAAACTAGAGATGGTAAAATTGGAGGTTTGGTCGGTTTAACTAAAGGGTTAAAAATGGGTTGGGTTAGTTAGAAAACACATTTCAACCAGAAAATTTAAAATCTTTTTACAAGCAATTAGTTGTTAATATGATTACTAAGATGATATTTGAATAATGTGGCAACTTGTAACTGATTTGACTCGTTTTCTTTCTAGTTTTATTCTGCATGTTACTTGTTTAACTTGTTAGAGACCCGACTAAAACAGGTCAAAATTGCCACCTCTATAAACATACCTCATAAACTGGGCAGGTCCTTTCATAATTGTGTACATGACCGTAAACGGCTATATCAACTTTATATTTTTGCCAAAGCTTTTGAAGGCTATCTCTACCCATTGGTTCTCCAAATGAACCTTCAACAGCATAAAACAAAGAAGAAGAATATCCCAATACACGATGTGCAATAAATATTAGCCATGGTTGCTTTTGTCTATCGACTGATGCAAAACATTGTTCAATGAAATTGTATTGCTCGGTTCCTTCTCTCCAATCATGCTCTGAGTCAGCAATGCAGAACTTAAACATCCCATAATCTGTAGAATACCTGGAATAAGATAAAGTTAAAGTCAAAGTAAGCTTTCATGAACACAAGTAAACGGTGTAATCTTGGCCCATTTACATATGGACCGATTCAGGTTATGTTTTATCTTAAACACAAAGTTATTAAAAACTAGCTTAAATAGAACTGCATCTCGTGCTCAGAAAGTTAGTCGTCAGTACGTTTGCCAAAAGCAAATGTTTCCAAAAGAATTAGATCATTGTGGAAAGAAAATATTTTTTTCTGATTGTGTTTAGCAAAATAACTTTTATCATATATTATAAAAAAAACTGTGGTCATATTTCACATATACTATTAGTATGTTACACAATCCCACGTTTTGATACCTCTAAACGTAAGTGAAAGTACAACACTTAAGATGGTGAATTCTAAAAAGATTAGCTAGTAGGTGATGGAATATAACTTACCAGAATTTATCTCTATTAACAGTTGGAACATGAAACATAGTTTGAACCACAACACCACATTCTCCTCCTGAATCCTTGTTCTCATAAAAAGATCCAGAGTTGGGCCAGTCACGTTCATGATTACCACTACAATGTAAATATATTAATTGATTTATGCAAGATTAACAATTTATAATAAACCCTCTCTGAAAATTAGAGGTATAGTTAAAGTTTGGAAGTCAACCATTCTAAAATTCAAGTTTCTACGTATACAAGTTCTTTGGATTTCAGAATAACGGATCATGACCAATTTAAACTTTAATAAAAGTGTAAGAGAGTCCATATAACCCTTGAACATTGGAAGTTACAAGTTTGACTTCAAAACACAAATTGGTTATGCTAGATCAAGCATAAAATAGGAACATTTTGGAACTAATACTTAAACTTCCTAATTTAATAAAAAAAATCTTTAAAACCATTATAAACTCCTACAAAAGTACAACTAGCAAAACCATGGGAGAAAAATTGGTGAATCCACATGTAATTTAATCTTGGAGGTGAAAATTCAACTGTCAAACTATACCTGTGGGTTTGTAAGGAAAAAATTTTAAAATTAAAAAAAGAAAAAAGAACCCAATACCTAGCAATCATATAAGGTACAGCTGAGGCAATTGGTTCTATCTGAGAAGTAAATTGATCCATTGTGAAAGATATCCATTTGCATAGCAAATATCTCCGATATGGAAAACTATATCAATGTTTTCCAAATCATCAATGAGTTGCTTTGTAGTGTTAAGGGACCCAGGTTGGAAATTATTGTATTCGTTAGAGCCATCGACCTCGTCCTGCATTGTATGAACGTTAATGTAAAATGGAACAAACTTTATTTGGAATCCATGATAGAGAATAAAACCAATGTTTGAATAATACATAATACCTTTCCCATATCACCAAAAATTATAACACGTTGTAGAGAGTCTTGGCCTGGATAGGGAGATGATTTAAACTGGTACATCTGGCTCCAGATGATTGTACCATTCAACAAGTTGTGCCCTATCTTGTATGTATACCTACATAAACAGAATCATGATTTTTCATTTAGAGGCAGCCATTTCGACCTATTTACTTATAATAGGTTTGACTACAGTTTTGGTTAAGATGGGCCAAATCAAAAGGTATAGCTGTATGGGGAATGGGTTAAACAAGTTGATAGTCATCCAAAGTCCGATTTTAATGCTTACAACCTCCTAACTCGTTTTATTCAAATATTTAGACTACTAACGTATGATATGGTTTTTGTAATCTTTACTAAGTACTAACACGTCAGTTATTTGAAATTAAATTTAAAAGAAGATGGACAAAAAAGAGAATTGAGTTCGACCCAACCCGGACCATATCAACCCTTACAACAAAACCCTCTTGACCCATTACCAATCCACCTGGCCTGCCAATCTTGCCACCTCCATAAGACATTTGATATCGTATAATCTTTAAAAAGATTATTCATGAGGCTACTCTCGTGTATTGCAGATATTTTCTAGCACAAGGTATAACATACACTTGATTGGGCCATAAGTCTTTCAAGAAGCTAGTATGAATGTAACCAGGATCACGCCAACCCACGGTTCTTGCTGGCGTACCTGCATATGCATGCACATATTTATAGAACAACAAAACGTTTCCAATAAAAGAACGATATGATGAAAGTTCCATTATAAGTGAATGATTTTTCATAGAGAATTATGGCTTAAATGTTGCAACTTAAAGATCTTGTTCTTTATGGTTTTGAGACTTGTGAATAATGTTTCTGAAAAAATAATGATCTCTTACATACCACACATGCTATGGCGGTCAAAAGTCAAAGTTCCAGCAAAAGAACGCCTCTGGTTTCCACCTATATGACCCCATTCGACAAAAGGCTCTGCTTCATTGATTCCATAACCACTTGTCCACGTTACAGTCATCTAAAAATCATGTTAAAATTGCATTCCCGTCAAGTAAAACACGATATATAACTGTCTAGAGGTGGAAAAATGGCATGGCAGGCAGGCCAGGTAATATGCTCAGCTTGAAACATGTCATTAGTAGGGGTCAAACCTGTAAATACTTTTTAGTCCATTTATATTTCTTATAGATTATTGATGCTTTAATTATGATCATAAAAACAACAGCGTCAGAGTACTAATCTAAATCTTTGAACAAAATGAATTAAGAGGTTGTATGCATTAAAAATAAACACTATTTACTTCAAAACTGATTGACCCTTTCCCATTCTAGCTATTTTTTATTTTGCCCAACTGAATTCATCACAACCTAAAATCAACCCATTCATAAGTAAGTGGTTTGAACTATGTCAGTTAGCACATACTTACATGCATACACAATCCATGGGTATGTCTTTTAGCCCATGGTTACATGTATAAGTGTATGAATTTACTAATGATTAACAAGTATCAGTGGTGAAATATGTGAAACTCACTTCATCCCACATCTTTCCTTGAGCTAACCATGGGTAGTTTGGTGCATTTGGGTTCTCAAAAGCAACTGTATTTGAAACCGCCACCAGATTTGGCTGTCCAAATATAGTCAGAATATTATAAATGCGAAGTAACACTAAGAATATGTAAAGAAAAGATTACTAAAACACTGGAAGTTACAGACTTACAGTTGATAATCCTCCCGTGAATAATGCAAAGGAGAAGTCGGATCTTTGGTTGATCAATTGAAGCTTTAATGATGCTTCTCCTGTCACCTTGTAATTAGGATTGGTGTAATTTGCATATTGATACTGCAAAAGAAGTTGCATGATTAGCCAAATATCATGAATTTAATTTTTTTGACAAATAGGGGTGTTTGGATGTGCATTGAAACTGATTATTGTCCTTTTTATTGCCAGTAATCAGTTTTTTAAGTGTTTGTGGATAAACTAATTGTGATTCTACATTTCTGATTATTAGGGTCAATTTGCTTGGGATTTGGGATTTGGATAAACGTAAAATTACCGGATTGTTCCTAACTTCATGAGGTGACTATCTGACTCTTCAAGTTGCAATAATAAATTTCCAAACTAAACGTGGCAATTCCAACTCATTTACTTACAATTGAGTCGATATTTAGTTGTGTTTTATCTCAACAAGTCAAACAAAAAAATTAGCTAAAAGAGGAGTGAATCAAAATGTTTAAAAGTAGCATGAAGTCTATTTCTAAAATCATTTTGTTCGGTGATTTAGGTGGCATTTTGTTTGTCCTCAGGATTCACTATAGGTATGGGTTTGATTACAAAATGGAACAGGATTGCATATGGATTTCCAAATTAAACACTTTAGGTTGGTATGGAGGACATTTAAATTTTATGGATATGAACCTAATTCCTTCAAACACATACCCTTACATATACTTGAATTCACTATCAAACCCAAATCCCAAACCAAAAATAGCATTAGCGTTTCATTGTAATGCCATTGTTTCTAAATCATAATTGGCCTAATATTTTGTTTATAAAGCATCCAAATGGTGTTTTCTGGAACAAACGCAACCTCATCCAGCCCGTTTCAATACATAGAAAATAATTTGTCTCAACTCAAACTCGTATTGACCAATTACCTAATGTCAAATTGCCACGGCCAAACACCCCCTAAACATGAAGATATTTAGTACCATGACACAAGTCCAAGAAAACAAACCTTAATGGTGCAGAGCACAAATATGGAGGGCTAAATTCTGAATTTTCTGGGAGGCAGGTAGAATCGCTGAAAACAGTAATATACATAATATGGATTATAATTATGCATGTGAATCCCAATTACATGATGCAACAACTGAATACCCACGAAATGGAGAATGGAGATAATTGAGTAAAACAAATGGCATTCAAATCTTTTAGCTAGAAATAGACTAAGAAACATTAAAATAAACATTATATGAACCTGAAATTGGCAGGGGAGAATACTCCAATCCAATCATCAACATATGGGTACCGATTGCTAATATATATAGTCACCCAATTAGAATTTTGGTCCTAGAAAAACAAAAGGAGCAGCATAAGTTTGTATTATATTTATTATCTAACAACTTCAAGCAGAGATGTGTCACAATGATATGCAAGATTCAAATACAGCCCACACTGTCCCAAAATAGTTGAAACAAATCAAAATTTAGAGGCCAATGGCACGTTTTTGTTCCATAACTGCATTTACTTGGCTCATAAATTAAGCAAAATGGTTTTATACTTGTCCAAAATCTAAGATATCTTATAAAATAGAAGATAAAAACGATAAATCATGTGATGTATGCCATACTTTTGATCCTAGAATCTCAGGAGAAGCTTTCACATGGGCAGCATCACTTAGAGCAAATGTTACTTGTTGTATGCCAATTTTTGCAAAAGGATGATCTCCATGTGATGACACCTCTTCTGCCCTCAATAGAACCAAAAACCCTACTAGCAAAGTGAGCCCTAGAACTTGAATAATCTCCCCCTGTATTTGAATTCGAAGCAGAAATATGCTTATTAGCAATTAGCTACAAAAAACTGTGCAAAATTCGTATATATAACAGAAAAAACCAAAAATCGGTTGAAATTTGCTCGCTGATGCTAACAAAACCTAACAAGATTACTAATTCGTTACAGAGCTACTGTTGAAATCAAATGATCAACTGAATAATTGAGCGAAAGAGTGAAAAAACAAGTTTGAAGTGAGGAATCAATGAAGATAATCTAAACGACGAAGAGGAGAGGTGATTACCATCGCATCAGCACAAAAACCTTTGTGTATGATCCGAATTTTATCGCATTAGTGGCAGTTGTTGCAGCAGATTGAGTCGTTTTCTGCAGTTATTATAGAAGATGATCATGTGGTATAGAGTATATACCTTTATGCCTTCTTTTTGGTGGCAAATTTGACAAGCAATGAACTAGATTTTTTATTTATTTTTAATATTATTAAACGAGATACATAACGATGTAGCTCACCGTGTGCAGTCAGGATGGTGCAAATGGAGAGCAGTATCAGGGATCATGTGTGATAAGAGGTTCCCAGCAAAACTAAAGGGAAAACTATACAGAGTGGCAGTACGTCCAGCTATAAAGAAATCGCACCAGAGACAAATCGAGGTCGATGAAATACGAATGCTGAGGTGGATGTGTGGCGACACAAGATTGGATCGAATAAGAAACGACGTGTTTCGACAGAGGCTAGAGGCGGCTGGTATCACAGATAAAATCCAAGAGGGGAAATTAAGATGGTTTGGGCACGTAAAGCGGAGAAAGATGGTAGCACCCGTTAGAGCAGTAGAGAACATCAACGCAGAGGGTAGGAGGAGTAGAGGTAGACCTAGGTTGACTTGGGACGAGTTAATTAGGCGAGATATGGTAGACTTGCACCTCTCTGAGCACATGATCGAGGATAGGAGTGCGTGGAGGCGTAGAATTAAAATTAAGGACTTTTAGCGGGATCTGTGGGTAGGAAGGGTAGTCGTAGACTTAGTTGCGGGACCCCTATTTTCTCCAATCTGCCCTTTCGCGCGTTTCTTGACGCTTATTTGTTGTACTCAATTTTCTCAGCTTTTATGTGATCTAGACCTGTGTATTGTATGCCGTACATTATAATTGCTATGGTTATTGTTTTCCTTACTGAGTCGAGAGTCTCTTCGGAAGCGGTCTCTCTATCTCCCAAGATAGAGGAAAGACTCGCCACCAACTACCTCTTCCAGACCCTACTCTTGAGTGGGATTTTACTGGGTATGTTTGTGTTTGTGTTTGTGATTATTAAACGAGTAGGCCTTAGTTTTATTACAGATATGTTGGTTTATACTTGTTATTCTAATGTTAACAAAAACGTCGTAGAGTATGTTTGTTAAACTAATAAGATGTAGGAAATATTTGTATGCCGTATATTATAATTGCTATGGTTATTGTTTTCCTTACTGAGTCGAGGGTCTCTTCGGAAGCGGTCTCTCTATCTCCCAAGATAGAGGAAAGACTCGCCACTGACTACCCCTTCCAGACCCTGCTCTTGAGTGGGATTTTACTGGGTATGTTTGTATTTGTGTTTGTGATTATTAAACGAGTAGGTCTTAGTTTTATTACAAATATGTTGGTTTATACTTGTTATTCTAATGTTAACAAAAACGCCGTAGAGTATGTTTGTTAAACTAATAAGATGTAGGAAATATTTGTTAAACGTTACATATTTTTAAAATAGATTGAATTGATAAACTTATGTTTGGTTACTTAATTCTAACACTAAACTCAGATTATACAATAAGTTAAAGTAGTTTATTTATATGAAACATGCTAATTTAAAATAGGTTCAAATGGATCACCGATCACCACCAGTTTTGTTCACTTCCCCACCACCCATGGTTGTAAAAAACACTAAGCGTTAGTCTAATGGTGGAGTATTGACTAGCGATCAATCGAGATTACTAGGGATTAATCAGATTTGAACTTTTATAAGTAATTTTTAGTTATATATATATATATATATATATATTATATATATATATATATACACACACACGCACTCATTTTCATATGCAATTTTTATAGATCTGTTCATATACAAACACATTTGACCAAATTTTACAAGAATTTGCCCAAAAATTTCAATGTTTGATCATAATTTCAAACTTTCAAACATTTGCCCGGATCAAAATGTGACTTGAATTTGGCCAGAACATAGTCATCGATTAGGACGGATTTTGACCAATTAAGTTTGATTTTGTTTGACTTTTAGGAACGATTATCGATTTTATCCACCGATTACATTAAATCACAAATGTAACGCCATACAAACAAATACATTGGTGTACCCATTTTCAATTTTTTTCCCTCAAAATTACCCATATTGGTTAAAATCAGATTTGCCAATTACCAAGTTGATATTTTTTTAAAACAACTCTATCGAATAATTTCTCTTTCAACATGCTTAACATACAATGTCAAGGAATTCAATAAACTTATTTAAAAGATGATTGACAACGATGAAGATACATCTTAGGCCCCATATGTCACACCCCAATCTTGACGGCGGAAACATCGAGATGTAAGAGTTTAAGATTGTTCATAATCACATAATGTTATAATTAAATGTAAATATTAAAATTTTTAAGTTTCAAAAGGAAATACAAACATAAGTCTCAAACATGATATATGTTCAAACATAAAACAAAACATAACATAACATTTTATTATTTAACTAGGTCCAAGTCCTAGTTTTATTGCAAGCCTCAAAAGTCCACTTTAAACTTGGGGATTTCCTGAAACATGATAAAAATAAAAGGTCAACTATAGATAGTTAGTGAGTTTCCAAGGTTTTCATACATAAAATGAAAATGTTACAAGTAGCAATTCATGTCATAGGTTATAAGTTAGTAAGGTTATAGAACACACATCGTTACAACCAAACCTCAACTTGATTACAAGTATATAAGATTGGCTAAGTGTATTTGGTTCCCATGATGAACAAGCATACGTCATCAGGAGCCGGCAATACCTCGACTTTAGCACCAAATAAGCTTGTCAGGCCCAAAGATCTAAGACGTCGCCAGGCTAGCAATAGTTAATGATTGTAAACAAACTATGTATCTCATATAATCACTTACAACACACAAATAACCATGACAAAATATAATGATGAATTGCAAGTGCATTACAAGTCTCAAACGTTTATAAGTGTATGATGTATAAGTATCATGTTTCACCCCAAAATAGTGTGAAATAAAGTAAAAAGGGGGCAAGGAAAACTCACATTGATATATGCATTTCAAGATGTTATAAAAGATTAAAAGATAATCCAACGTATCCATTACAAGGCATCTAAACATGCATGAATATACCAAGATCAAGGTTTATAATAAGATTTACGTTCAATAAGAATTAGAGTTTTGATAGAATTACGGGGGTTTTTTAATAAGTAATAAGTTTATAAAGTAATTTTTTTATGTTTTGATTTAATTAAAAGAACTATATATGTATATTTAAGTATTCTAGAAATGAATTTAAGTATGAATATTGATAAGGTTCAATATAAATAAAGCTTTAAAATTAGTTGGAATAACATTTTGATTAATAACAAATTATTAATCTAAACCTTTAGTTAATATATTTTATAAGAAGAATAATATTTGTAAATAATTTGTGAATTATAAGATATATAATTTCTACAATTATCATGATAAAACTTTAATTAATATAATGCCTATTAATATTATAAAGATTTATTGTTTCAAGTCTAATAATTACTTAATTATTTTAAAAGGAGACAATTTAAATATAAAAGTTAGATAACATTAGAGATAATTATGTTTTTAAAAGTAACGTTTGGACCAAATGGTTTATTATTTATTATTTGAAACCCACTTTAATAGAATGAAACCAAAAATAACCTTTGTTAAAAGGTTTTAAAAAAATTATAAAAATTCAGAAAATTATTTGGTGTCTATAAAAATATTTAAAGTTTACAAAAACTATTTTTATATTTATTAAAAAATTTCTACAATTAATTTGACGGTTAAAATCCTTAAAAAAAACATATGGGGGTACCCGGGACCTCAAGGTAGGATGACAGTGTCTTAACCAGTGAACCAGGGGCGCAGCCTTGGTTTATGTTGGTTTCAAATAATTATAAACCTAGATTAAGAAGTTCCCCCAAATCACATAAACCCTAATTCTTTAAATCTCAAAATTGAACGCCCAATCGAATGATTCAACCCGATTAACCTTAGGGCTTTTGATCCCTAGGTGTAATCGAGTCGAATAATGCAACACACTTACTTGATTAAGGTCGGAATGAAGGATTTTAGTCTCGATGTTGCTTCGGTTAACCTTCGATGAAATTGACTTGGGATTCGTTTGTTTGAGTGTGTGTTTCTTGAATTATGGTTTACGGGGAGTTCGGGAAACTCAATTCGAGTGAGAATACACTGATTTATAGCTTCAATTCGATCGCTTGGTACTCAACGACTATGTCGTTTAAGGTCGGTCGTTTCAGATCGGTTTTAATTCATTAAATGTTGTTTCAGGTTAAATTGAACGCACCATTAGTTTCAAAATGATTGCAGAAACGTGTATACGTAATTAATTTGATAATTACAACGATTTAAGCGTAGAACGATTTTGAGTTTGAATGAGGGTTCGGTTTCGGTTTGAAAGTGAATGTAGTCTATGTTAAATCCGAACTAAAACGTATCCCCGAGTTCGAATCGGTTTCATGAATCGGTTGGGTGAGTTTGGGTTAAAAACCGCGGCCTAAAAGCCGGTTTCTAGGCAGGCCGGAGCTCGCCGGAGCCTGCCGGAATTTTCCACCGGAAAACATGGGGAAGAAGGGGGGGGGGGGGTTAGTTTTAGTAAATTACAATTTGGTCCCTGTGGTTTATGTTTTTGTTATTTTGATTTCAAAGTTTAATTTTTAGTTTAAACCAATTTACAGTTTGGCCCCTGAAGTTTAAAATGTTATTATTTTATGCATAACTTATTAATTTCAAGTTTTAAGATAATAGAACTTATATTATTTTTATTTATTTCAAAGATTATTACTTATTATGATTATTGCTATTATTATTATATTATTATTATTATTGTTGTTGTTATATTATTATCATTTATTATTATTATATTTAATTTAATAATCAAATTATTAACCTTCAAATTATAGAATTAGTGACAAACTAAGAAGTAAATATAAATAACCCATAAGTTTCATAATTGACCACAATGACCCTTACAAGAATAAACGACGTTAACTTTTAATTTAACGAAAAATATGAGATGTCACACCATATTATATAAGAGCTAGCAGGGGATGAAGAAAATAGTAGCATTGTTGGGAAAACATTAAAAGATTCAAGTCAAAAGAAAAAGTGTATTAAAATACATAAAACCTTATAACAGTGTATTGAAAAACTTATAATCATAGTTAATACAACTATTTATAAATTAAAACAACAAAAAGGTGTCTGCGGGTTGGCCTGACTTAAAAACAACCCGCGCTAAAAGACCAACTTTGGTACGTTAGCAATTGCGGCATGTTACCGACTGCCGCATAACCTCTCCATTTTGCCACCTCTAGTTGTCAGTATGATGATCAACCTGATAAGTGCAACTCTAAATTCTTGGTTTCTTGAAACATTGATCTAACCACATCAGTGGTATCAGAGCAAGCCTTGATCCATGGCTTCCTCCAAGCGCACCAATGCTGAATTTCAACAAGACACCGATGAACGTTTAGCGAAACATGAAGCGGTTCTCGAAAGTATTCTGGCTGAATTGCAGAACCTCTCGGCAAACATCAATAAAACTGAATCTTCCGGGTCCATTGGTCCCAAGCCGGCCTCCGGCCACAAGCCCTACCTCAAGCTCCACTTCCCATGCTTCGATGGGGGTGACCCAGCCGGGTGGGTGTATCAGGCTGAACAATACTTTGAGTTTCAGAATGTGCCAGATGCCGACAAAGTTCAACTTGCCTCTTTTCACCTTGAAGGCATTGCCATCCAATGGCATCGCTGGATAACGAGATCGACCGGACCGATGAGCTAGGGTGAATTCACTTGTGCCCTTCAAGCTCGTTTTGGTCCAACCGACTATGAAGACCCGCCGAGGCAATTACCCGACTGAAGCAAACCACCACCGTGATTGCCTATCAAAAGGAATTCAAACGACTTTCCCATCGTTTGGATGGACTACCGGAATCCTTCCTAATTGGATGTTTTATCGGCGGCCTCAAAGACGAAATCCGAATTGATGTTCGACTAAAAAACCCTAAGACTTTAACGGTCGCAATTAGTTTGGTCCGGTTAGTTGAAGAAAAATTAAACCTCTCGAAAAAGTTTGGGTCCACTAGTCGTAACTTAGGCTACGCTAACCCAGGAAAAGTTGTGACGTCTTCCTCTGCCGGATTGCTCGGCCCGAGCCCAACTCAACGGTTAGCCCTACCAGCCCCAAACCCTATTCGACGCCTCTCACAAGCAGAGGCAAAGGACAGTAGAGAGAAGGGACTATGTTACTATTGTGATGAGAAGTACGTACCAGGTCACAAGTGCTCGAAACCCCAACTATTTATGATTGAAGAGACTCTTGATCCAGGAGAAGGAGGTCCGCTCGACATCAGTTCTAGCCAAGTTGCTGACACCCCAGCAGAGATCTCTTTCCATGCTATCACCGGCACAACTCACCCTCAAACACTCCAATTACCCGGTAAGATTAACAATAAGGATGTGATCGTCTTGGTGGATGGCGGGAGTACACACAACTTTATTGACCAAGCCCTGGTTCAACAATTTGGCCTTTTAGTTGACTGAGATGTGACCTTCGAAGTAACAGTGGCTAACCGAGAACGCTCAATGTGCACCGGTCGAGTTCGTGATTTAGCTATCTGGGTTCAAGGCTACACCATTACTACTGATTTTTTTATCCTCCTAGTGGCGGCGTGTCCTATCGTTTTAGGAGTTCAGTGGTTGAAGACCCTTGGGCCTGTTGAGGTTGATTATCAGCACCTCACTCTCAAATTTTCATTAGCCGGAGCGACCCAACAACTCCAAGGTTTGCAAGCTTCTGAACTGACAGCTCTACGTGATCATGAATTATTGGGTTTATGCGGTCAAGGCTTACTCCTACAGATTGGAGCGGTGATCACTAATGATTAACCACAAACTCCCCATCCCGCTATCGTTAAAGTCCTTAGTAGATTTTCCAGTGTCTTCAAAGATCCCATAGGGTTGCCTCCTACCCGTTTCCAAGACCATAGCATACCCCTTCTACCCGGGGCTAAACCCGTGAGCTCTCGACCTTACCGACAACCTTACTATCCAAAAACCGAGATCGAAAAACAAGTACGTGAGTTGTTGCAACAAGGGTTGATCCGTCCCAGTCACAGTCCTTTTTCGTCCCCGGTTTTGCTTGTCAAGAAGGCTGATGGCACTTGGAGATTTTGTGTGGATTATCGGGCGTTAAACAGTATCACCATCAAAGATAAGTACCCGATTCCAATTATTGATGAATTATTGGATGAATTATTTGGGTCTACTATCTACTCGAAGCTGGATCTACGCTCGAGTTACCATCAAATTCGGGTCCGTACTGAAGACATTCAAAAAACAGCTTTTCGCACCCACGAAGGGCATTATGAGTTTGTTGTCATGCCTTTTGGCCTCACTAACACCCCGGCTACGTTCCAATGCCTCATGAACGACTTATTTCGCCCTTATCTGCGTAAGTTTATACTCGTTTTTTTATGATATCTTGGTGTATTCAAAGACTCTGGCGGATCATTTATGACATTTGGAGGTTGTTTTACAGATTTTGAACAATAACAGGTTATATGCCAAAGTCTTCCAATGTTGTTTTGGCGTTTCACAGGTGGACTACTTAGGTCATGTTGTTTCTCAACATGGGGTTGCTGTTGAAACCTCTAAAGTCCAATCTGTTCTCTCTTGGCCCACTCCTAAAAATGCAAAGGGGGTCCGTGGATTTTTAGGATTAGCAGGGTATTACCGGAAGTTTATACAGAATTTTGGTGGTATTGCCGCTCCGTTGCACCAACTGGTGGGTACCGGGCCGTTCAAATGGACTGATGATGCTGAGAAGTCTTTCCAATCTCTCAAGTTGGCCTTGACCACAACCCCTACGTTAGCCTTACCCGATTGGTCAAAACCATTCACGTTGGAATGTGATGCGAGTGGGGTTGGAATCGGAGCGGTGCTTACACAAGGGGGCGGCCGATTGCTTATTTCAGCGCCCCTCTGAAGGGGGCCACATTGGCGTGGTCTACATATGAGAAAAAGATGTTGGCGGTAGTTAAGGCGGTTAGAAAGTGGCGCCCCTATTTATTGGGTCGTCCTTTTGTTGTTAAGACTGATCACATGAGCCTAAAATACCTTCTCGAACAGCGAATTTCTACTCCGTCTCAAGCCCGATGGCTTCCTAAGTTGATGGGGTATGACTATCGTATCGAATACAAAAAAGAAGTCACTAACCGAGGCGCCGATGCACTATCTCGTAAACCGGAGTATAGTTGTTCGGTTATCTCCCATGTGAATACTAGGTGGTGGGCTAAAATACAACAAGAGGTCGCTACTGTTCCTTATTACAGTGCCTTACCCTTTTCACTTGGCCTTAAAACCCAAAAACTTAACTTTTACAACGGAGGGATGGAGTATGGTTTAAGGGAGAGGCCGTTTTGTTGAGCCCCACCTCCACATTAATCTCCCAAGTCTTAGATTACTGTCATTCTTCCCCTGAAGGGGGTCATTTCGGGTTTCATAAAACATTAACCAGGATTAACAAAGCTTCTAGTGGGTTGGCATGAAAAAGACGATAAAAAGATACTTACAAGAGTGCATGGTTTGCCAACGTTTCAAGACAGATAGTATGCGACCAGCGGGTCTCCTTCAACCCTTACCAATACCGATCCGTATTGGGAGGATTTGAGTATGGATTTCATTGAGGGCTTACCATGTTCAGGAGGATTTACTGTAGTAATGGTTGTGGTGGATCGCTTATCAAAATATGCTCATTTTGTTCCCCTCCGGCATCCTTTTACCGCTGCTACAGTCGCTCGGGAATTCGTTTACCACATTGTGAAGTTACATGGAGTTCCTTCCATAATTGTAAGCGATCGTGACAGAATTTTTATGAGTTCTTTTTGGCACTCACTATTCAGTTGCAAGGGACCCAGTTGTGCTTCAGTTCTAGTTAT
This sequence comes from Flaveria trinervia, assembly GCA_025506515.1. NCBI lineage: Eukaryota > Viridiplantae > Streptophyta > Magnoliopsida > Asterales > Asteraceae > Flaveria > Flaveria trinervia. The sequence goes on along the minus strand of CM046441.1, from coordinate 85,423,630 downwards.
CACCCACAGTCGGACGGTCAAACAGAGGTGATAAATTAGGTCTTGGAACAGTATCTTCGTTGTTTCACCAGGGATAAACCGAAGAAATGGATGGATTGGTTACCTTGGGCATAATTTAGTTACAATACTTCTCAACATTCAGCTACTAAAGTGTCCCCATTCGAAGCGGTATATGGACGACCACCACCCCGTGTTTTGGGTTATGTTTCGGGTACCACTAGAGTGCAAGCAGTTGCGGCTTATTTAACTGATCGAGATTCTTTACTTCGGGCGCTACGTGCTAACTTAGCAATGGCGCAAAACCGTATGAAGGTGCAAGCTGATCGACATCGTCGAGAGTTGGAATTTGCTATTGGGGATTTTGTTTATGTTAAGCTCCAGCCATATCGCCAAAGGACAGTTGCTATCCGTGCATCCGCGAAGCTTAGCCCACGCTTCTTTGGGCCTTACAAGGTGCTGGAACGAGTTGGTCCGGTCGCTTATCGGGTCGATTTACCCACCGACGCACTGGTTCATAATGTTTTTCACGTTAGTTTGCTGAAGAAGTTCATTGGACCTGTCCCTACTACAGCCCCTGTGATACCGGATGATCTCCATCCACCATCCATTGGACCCCAACCGGATTACATACTAGATGAGAAGGTAGTGCAGAAGGGTAAATACCGTCCAAAATCAGAAATCTTAGTCAAGTGGGTGGGTCAATTAAAGGAGGATGCTACATGGGAAACAAAATGGCGTTTTAAAAAGACATATCCGGACTTTCCCCTTGAGGACAAGGTGAAATTAAGGGGGGTGGATTGATAAGTGCTCATTTACGTCACGTGCACCTCTCGAAGTATGCGTGCATTGATTTGAGATACAAGCTGCAAGCTACTATGTTTCTCTTATTTTATTCCATTATGTGTTTTATATTGTTAATTGCATGCATGGGTGTGAGGGAATAAAAGAGTAGTGGGATGACCCTACTCTCCACGTTTTAGGTAGTGCTTTATGTGGTAGTTGCATTGTAACCTTATTTAAGTTTTGTTTTTCATTGAAATAGATATCAGAGAAAATTGCCCCACATAATTTCCTTTCCACAACTCTAAATTCTTGGTTCCTTGAAACATCGATCTAACCACATCACAACCTTGGTAAGTAGAATCATGAACTAAAAAGCAGAAACAGAACCTTTTAAACAAAAATGCATAAAGTTCCATCTTTTATATCACAACATTCTTGCAAGTGTGTATTTTTTCACCTAAATGATAGCAGCTATAGCAAACACCTTCCATTGCACCCCAAAACTGATGTTATAAATCTGTTTATACATCTGTCTAGGCTTCCATCGTTTGTTGTTCATCATAAAGAAGCAACAACTTATAAGGTTTCGCATCAAGCATTTAAACCGGCCCAATTCTTGAAAGCAATAAGAGCTTCCATTTTCTTAATGCTTCTCTTTCTAAGTTTTGCAACTTTAAGTTTCTTATGATTCTCCATAAACACTTGTTTATACCTCCATTTATCTACAAATATCTTCCTCTCTTGAGATTTCTCCACAACTTGCATAACTGCATCAAAGAAACCCCCTTTCACTAATGCATAAAGAAAAGCATCAACCAAACCATGATCCAGTTTAAAACACTTTTCACCGTCAAGCGACAACCTTTTCTTAACATCATTCCACATCATCAAAACACTAAAATAGTTTCCTGCGTTCATGTACCCGTTAACTAAAGAAAGATACGTTTGCTCTGTTGGTTCAAACTGAAGAAAAACCATTCTTCTAAAAGTCCTTCTAGCATCTTCTAAGCGTCCTGCTTTACAGAATGCGTGGATAATCGAATTCCAATCGTGGGTCCCAATTTTGACTCTCGGGTCTTCAACTACTTCGTCTAAAAAAGCTGCCATAAGTTCGGGTCGATGGTTTTCAGTTAAACCTGTCATTATTGTTAAATAACTCCCCATTAATTCGGGTATTCTTGCTTGTCTCATGTCTCTAAAAAGAGAAAATGCTGACTGAAAATCTTGACTAGACATAGAAACATCTATTAAAAAATCAAAGCTACTAACATCCAGATCTAGCCCTAAACTGCACATTTCGGATACCAATTGTGCAGCTTCCGCTGTCCTCTGTTCTTTACCGTAAGCCTTTAAGATCGACACATAAACTCCAAGCCCAACAGTACCTCCTTGAGCATTCATTTCATCAAGAACACTATGCGCCTTTTCTAATAACCCAAGATTAACGCAAGCGTTTATAATACCATAACCAATGGATTTTTCAACTATTACAGTTGTAGATTCTAACTTCTGAGCTTCAAGAATCAAACTTGCTAAACCCTTGATGCTCCCATTATCAAGATACCCTTTCACTATCTCAACATATGTTTCTTCATGAAAGGTTAACCCTTTACCGTCTAATGCTCTCAGATTGTGCAACATAGTACTTGAAACCAACTCTAGATTACCTGATTTCACATACCCACTAATCAATTTACTAACGAAAAGACTTCCATCAAAAAACCCGAATCTACTTATCAAGTCTTCTAATTCAGTAATCTTTTTATCGAGCCCTTTTATCGCGTACAAATAAGCAAGCCATCCAAAAGTTGACTCGTCGGGGCGAACACCCAACACAGACATTGTGTCGAGCACCTTCTGTGCATCACTAACCGATTCGAGCTCACGACAACAACCCTCCAAAGCAGCATTACACGCAGCTAAATCGGGCCTCAACGAATCTAACTTCTCCTCTTTCGCGATCCTACAATTCTCACTAAAAACCTCAAAAAAATCACAGAATCTACCTGTTTTCCTACTAATCTCCACAAGAGTTTCACCCCACATACCAAAAGGAACAAAAAACCTGTTCTTAACATACACTTAACCAATGCAAAAGCAGGTGCACCATTTGTAACCTTCATCGAATTCAAAAACGTTTCAATCGTCTTACACTCTAATTCATCAGGGTTTCTCTCTAACACAAACATCAAAGTCGCAAAAGCCCTTTTGAGATTGTGGGTATCATTCGTCACCGAACATAAATGAGTGATCAGTGAGTTAACTAGAGGCTTACTTGGTAACAACGATGATGAAGAAAGAGACTTGAAGCATTTCCAAGCTTCATCTGTGTTGTTTTCGTTGAGAGACGATTGGAGAGTGGATTCAAGATTTGGGATTTGTTGGTTGTTTGAAATTGTGGGTTTTGGGGGTTGATTTTGATGAATTGGGGGTTGTTTTGATTGGGGTTTTTTGATGGAGAAGATTGAGGGCTGGAGGAAGGAGTATAGTGAAGGTGGAGATGGGGTTTCTGGTGCAGAAGAGAAGTATCGGAGCAAAGGGAAAACTCGTCTTCTCCACATCATCGTCCTGTAACAAGAGTTTCACAGGTGGTTGCAGTGAAACCCAAACATAAGCTAAACCCAAAGTTCACTAGCTGAGGGAGGGCGTTAGCGGGTATATGACTTTACCCGAACTCAATTAATCCGAATAGATACCGAACTTATTAAACTTATGTCGGAATAACCCGTAACTTATTAAGGTTTGTTTAGTAGTCTATTAATTAGTGGTGTTCAAAGTCGGATATTCGAATTTCGGATATTCGAAAATTTCGGATAGTGAAAATCACTATCCGAATCCGTATCCGAAATTTCGGATACGGATTCGGATATCCGAAATTCATTTATTATTTTTTTTATTTTTTAGTTTTTTACAATAATTAGATATATAATATTATAAAAATAATATAAAAAACCAACTCATATCATAAAATTCACAATATACATTAAAAATCTCAACCTAAAGTAAAAATATATCTAAAATTCAAAAAAACTAAAACACTATTTTTTACTTTTCGGATAATCGGATATCCGAATATCCGAAACTTTTGAAAATTACTATCCGAATCCGAATCCGAATCCGAATTTTCGGATATCCGAATTTTCGGATATTCGAATATCCGAAAATTCGGATATTTCGGATTCGGATATTTTTGAACACCCTACTATTAATGATCATTATGATATATTCTAATGATTCATGACCTTTTAATTGTTAAAATGTAATGTTAATACTGAATGATTAAAAGCTAACATTAAAAGGTTACATCTTAATTATTAAAATTATCTTTTAACTATTAAGATGTTATGTATTATTAGGAGGTGGCATTTTAATGATTATTAAAAGGCTACTAAACAACGTACAGTTTAGTTGTTGTTTGGATCATATTTGGTTAGATTTTCAAACATAAAAAAATTGAATACCCTTAATCAGTTAACCCGAAAAAATTGATTGCAATAATTAAAAAAATAATTGTAACGAACATGCTTACGCTAACACCACATATTGTGATATGTGTTTGAGAACACGGTATCTAAATGCTTTTCGCTTGGGCTTGATTAGACATTTGATTCAATCGATGTTTGTGTTATGTGCTTGTATTTTGTTTTTTGAAATTATCTATTATTTTTTATGGAATAAAGCATGTTAGTGTATTTAATGTTTACCGTCTTAGAAAAAGAAAACAATATTAGAAATAAAAATTAAAAAGGCTATAAAATTTTAATTATATTTTCACATTTGTTTTTATTCAAAACTAAGGGGTGTTTGATATCGGTTGATCCGGCTGGTCGGCTGACTCGGTCAGGGGTTCAACCTGTTTGATACGCACTGATCGGGTTCAAGATGGCTGACCCAGACCTGAAAACTAAAAAGGCTGACCCGGCTGACCACCCACGGCGACCACCTGCGCGACCGCGACCAGCCACGGTGACAACCTGCGCGACCACCCTTGCGCGACCGTGACCATGAGTAGACGTGTATAAATCTGGGAGAAAGGTGGAGATGGAGACTTTGATGAATGAGGTTGAGAGCGAGGTTTCAAGGAATGTGTTGAGAGACGGTGGCGATGGCGGTGGCTAAGGGACGGTGGCGGAGATGTAGGCGGAGATGTAGGTGGCGATGGAGAAGATGTTTGTGAATATATATATATATATATTATTTATTATTTCACACTCAAATAGCAGAGAAATTTAACAGAATTGTACACAATGGTTATTTTTTCTTGTTCAGCAGAGTCAGTCAGATACTAAATCAAAGAGCCAAGTTTCAGTCAGATACAGACTCAGTCAGAACCTCTTACTGGATCAGCTTCTGACTCAGTCAGATCTTACTCAGTCAGCGCAATTAAACAGCCCCTAAAACCAAAATAATTATCTTTTTTGTATTCTTCGTTTGAGAAAAGCTATTAATACTATGGTAGTTCCTAGCCGAAACACCGACCTAATTATACCTGAAACTAATTAATCCACATCCTATATACCTGCATGCTACTCTTTTCAATTATCGGATAAATTTACATACGCAAAAAAAAACAACAAACCTAAACCAATCCTCCCGAAACTAGATTAAATAGCCCGAACAACACCGCTAGTATATGTCTTGGGTCAAACGGATTGAGCCAAAATCACACCGCAAGCATCTTGAACAGAGGACATGTTGGATTTTGGGTTCACAAACCCGCACTTGAAGCCGCCTCATTACTATTGTACATTTTTGTGTTTTTCATGTAAACTTGTACCTTTTTTTTGGGTATTTATTTGTTTAAAAAATAGATACTCGTTTCTTTAGGCTGGTCTAAGGTGGTTGTGAATTCAACTGTGTTTGTATTATATAATTAGATGATTTTTTGATTCGTTTTTGATTTGTAACAAAATAAAAAAATAAAACAAATATTGATTTTAATTTTCAGTTCGGTTTCTAATTTAATTAGGATCATAACTTCGGTTTTCGGCTATGTTATCAGTTACACGTATCTTGGCCAAACTTATTTTTTTCAAGTTTATTTTTCTTATTCTAAAGTTAAAAGTTTGTGAAACAAATTCTCATTTAACGAGAACTTCGATTTAAAGCTAAAAACTTTTAAAACACTTTAAAAAGTAAAAACCGTGACGAAAACAACCACATCATATTTAATGACAGATTTTGCCATGATGTAAGTCGAAAGGACCTTAACTGCACTTCATCTAAAGTCAAGGGGCTACAGTTCGCCACTCAAGTCAACTTTTGTTTCAAGTGAACTGCAGAATCAAAACCCCATAGAACGATCGATCGAAGAACACATTCTTCCGCTGAAGAAGACGATCATTTGGGGGCAATGGAAGAAGAAATCAACAACGTGAAGTCTCAAATGGTGATTGAAGAATGGAGTGGATCATCGTCGAACAAACTCTCGTTGACCGCCGTTATATCGCCGTCTTCTACTCCTTCGTCTTTCACGGTGAAAAGACATGGTAATCGATTCAACCTTTTCTCCAGAAGGTTCCTCCAAGCATTTGTTCCTGAGGTGATATATCACACGAACTCACGCTGTTTTTTCGCTAGTTTTTTCGTTTTGATTCGCGTTAGTTTGGTTATGTGTTGATCCAATTTGTTTATGAATCAAATATCTAACGTTAGAGAAAAAATTGATGTATGCATTGTAATTAACACAAACCTAGTAGTGATTTTTAGTTTATCTGCATTGTTAACTAAACTTCTTAATTTTAACTGAAATTGTGATGTTCATACTTGCATTTGCTGCGTGGACTCTCTTGTGTGTATGCCTTATTATGCATATCTGTTAATTGACATGAATTTAAGTGTCAATTAGAATCGAATATCACTAGGTTGGTCACTGATGTTTTGGACTTTTATGTGGAAACTTGATGATTATGTCAAAATTTAATACCTTAGAATGAGTCTGCAAGAACTATGAACTGATGAACGTTGAAATAATTTTGTTTCTTAATTTAATGAATTTCTTATCTACTGGGGTTCTAGGATTTTACCTCAGAAATCAAATTGTATATCTTTTAATCTCTATACTGAATTTTTACCTTTTCTATAGGATTGTTGTTGGACAAAATAAAGGTATCAGTCTGCTAATACAGTATTTTTATCTTATGGATGATATGTTGGAAGTTGATTTACAAAATGGAACCTAATTTCCACCGAGTTTGGCTTGACCTTTTGTTCTGTGTCTTGTTTGCTGAAGTTTCATACCTTGGTTCTATTTTGTGGATGTAGGGTTTCCCAAACAGTGTGACTCCTGATTACACCCCTTTTCAAACATGGGATTTATTGCAGGTTTGAAATCCAATAACACTTCTAGGAAGTGCTAATGAAATTTTGGAATTCCTGTTGGAAATATTGTAACAGAATCAATCTTATTTCATAGGGACTCTCAACGTACATAAGGACGATGCTTTCTACACAAGTAATATCTATATGCACAGTTTAACATATTCCTTCTAAAATTGTTTCAATATCAAATTTATGTTAAAAATATCCAACTGCGTACTATTCACTAGGCTCTTTTAAGTGCTATAGGAGTTGGGGAGAAATCAGCAACTGTAATTGGGGCTACCTTTCAGGTACAATAGTTTTGTATCAACCCTTTCATTAACTTCATCTATCCAGTATCCAGCTTGTTTTGTGATCATGATGTCTCTTTTCCTCAGTGGTTTTTGAGAGATTTAACAGGAATGCTTGGAGGTGTCATGTTCACATTCTACCAGGTATGTTGTTCTGCATATTGTAGGTTATCCTTGTTTGCGAATGCACATTTTCAAATACGTAGTCATCTCCAAAAGCATTTTTATGCATAAACACCTTGGGCTGCACTTGAAAATAATTTCATCTCACACATTCACAAATTGTTAGCTATATTTGGTGTTTAATAATTGTTATACCCAGGGGTCTCTTTATTGTACCGACATATCTGTTATATATACCTATATAATATTTGGCTGGAACAGATGACATTTTTCACAGGGTGCTTAATTTTCCGTCATGAAGGGGTCTGTTATGCATCTATGCATTTATCAATGACAACACGCTTACTCTTGCGAATTTTTTCCTTTCAGGGCTCAAACCTAGACAGCAATGCCAAAATGTGGCGTTTGGTTGCAGATCTCATGAATGATCTTGGTATTGGTCTATTTATTTTCCTTGCATTAAGAAATACTTGTTTTCAATATTCACGGCTTTTGATTGAAGTGTCTCTAAATAACTGTTTTGCTGTCAATATTCATGGCTTTTGAATGAAGTGGCTTTTGATTAATTTTGGTTGAAAAATTATTTCTTCAAACTACACAGTCTTTGCTGTTGGTTTATTGATCCTTTCATTCAGTTGAGAGATTGCTTTTTTTTTAATGATAACTGTTGTCTGTTGCAGGAATGTTGATGGATCTTGTCTCTCCATTATTTCCTTCGGCATTTGTATTCATCGTTTGCTTAGGGAGCTTGTCAAAATCTTTTAGTAAGTCGTTAACGTTTCAGCATATTTGGAACTTAGTTAACAGTTAAGATATCTCTGGACTAATAGGGAAAATAAATTTCAATATATTGTTTTATACAAAAGCAAATTATGCCATAAGTACCCAAATACTAGCCACTTTCACAACGACTACTCGGACAAAATTTTCATTTTGGAAGGACCTAATACTGCCATATTGGTTTTGCTTAACCCAGGGATTAGGGAATTCTATTAGATTGGACCATTGCCTTCTTGTGGGCCACAACTAATTTGGGTACTTCAGTTTGTATCAGTCATCTTGGTGAAATTGATCAACAGTTTGTGTTTTGTTTGTTTAATTTACTCCGCTTGCATTTAATATGCCCAATATCCCTTTTAAAAACATCTGTCTTCATGGTTTCTGCTTACATTCTGTTGTTTTAGCTGGTGTTGCCAGTGGAGCAACCAGAGCTGCTTTGACCCAACATTTTGCTCTTCAGAATAATGCTGCAGATATATCTGCAAAGGTAATTTCTAAAATATTTCGACCTGTTTTCTTATGACTAGGGTTATGGTTTGTGTTAAACTTATCGAACAGGTAAAATCATAAGAATAGCTTAACAGGAAATGGGTTAAACAACTCAAAAGTTTCCATTGAGTAATCATAATGCATAAAGCCTCTAAATTATTTTATTTCAAAAATTAGTTTGTTTTGAACTAATATTTTTTTTTTAATCATACCTGTCACACTAGTTATTTGTTAAAAATAATAAATTTTGGACACTGTTACCGCCTCCGGTAAATATCACATACACATCCTACAATCTTACCATGTTTATGTTCTCTGATAGGAAGGAAGCCAGGAGACGGTTGCAACAATGATAGGAATGGCTTTAGGAATGCTTCTTGCACACATTACAATGGGACACCCAACGATTATATGGTTCTCATTTTTGTCTCTCACAGTGTTCCACATGTATGGTTAGTTATACTTCTACTTCATTTCAATATCATATTTCATTTATAAACATATTGTACCGAAATTAATTTCGTGATCGTTCTGTATTTTGTGTTGTGGTGGTTTGTAGCTAATTACAAAGCTGTTAGGTGTCTTAACCTAACTACATTGAACTATGAAAGAAGCTCAATTCTTTTGCTGCATTTCATGGAGACTGGTGAAGGTGAGATAAAGGACAATACAGCCTAATATTATATAGTTTTGTAATCATGATCAAGATGCGTGATAACGTAAGCTCTCTTGTTACATTGTGCAGTTTTCTCCCCAAAAGAGGTCTCAGTGTTGGAGCATGTTTTACCATTATGGGTCAGTTCTTGGAACTCAAAAAGTACCAAATTCTTGTATACGCGGGTACGTGTAGGTGTCAGGGTTTCCTCACTTAGTAGCCTGGAAATGTGAGTTTAGGAGTACTTGAAAACTTTGAACCTACTGATTGTGATATAAAAAAAATTAAAAATTGTGGAAATGTACTTTACTGTTATGTCTTTTAACTTGTCAACAAACAGGATGGAGTTGTTAAGTTCTGCTGAATCTCAATATGAGAAAGGTTGAGATTTACCACTTCTTGCTTATAATAATAATATATGCCAAATGGAATACTTATATTAGTTACTTCTGTTTGGGTTTCAGCAAAATACTTGTTATTTAAGAAGAAAGGAATTATCAGCATTGTTATGCATAAAGATTCAACTACTGGAGATGTCTTGCAGGGGTATATCCATGCTCTTGTCATGGCAAATCTTTTAGATCATAACCCTACATCTATACATATGGATAGCCAAACATGGATGGACAAACACTACGAAACTTTTGTTTTGAAGGTACATTTCACCAACTTAAATTTACTTTTCATATCACTTTTATATCATTACTTTTAAGATTACATAAATATTTCAGAAGTTTGCCAGAAATTTTTATTCCGTATTACAACTCTTTTATATTTCTATGAGATTGCAATACTAGTGAAGCCACCAGAATTTTTTTAAGTTTTGGTGGAACCAGAGACGGAGTGTTATTCAATTACTTTAATTCTTTACCTAAATTTAGCCTGTTGATTTCTGTTTCGTAATTTGACCTGGGCATAATTATATACTTATATTTTCACTGTTATTGTCAGCTTCAATCATCCGGTTGGAAAACAGAGCGTCTTTTATCATCATCAATCACGTGGAGGGCAAATTGGAGCCGCGAGATTCCAGATAAAAAGATAAAATAGAAGATTTCACCTATATAGACAAAATTCAACACTTGTCCACTCTGGATGATGAAAATTTAAAAGATGATTAATGAATTAGGTTATTGAAACCATATTAATGTTGTATGGACATCAATACTCATTATTTTAGTAATGTTAATATTAACCCCAATGTACGAGATACAATGTTTAATTATACAATGACAGTAAACTTGGAGCGTTACATATTTCCATTTTGATACTTTTGAGGAATGACAGTAAACTTGGAGTGTTACATATTTCCATTTTGATGCTTTTATGGTAATGTGTTTAATGTTTTCGCTGTCCAGATGACGCCATTAGAACTCCAACAGCTACAATAAACATGGATACCATGCCTACAAGAAGTAAATATGTTCTCCTGGACGATTTATGGTATTCACCGAAAAGGAGCACACCCCAAAAGGTACTCACAAGTGGAAATGCCTGAAATAAGTTCACAACAAGATCACAAGGTAAACATAGACATGTTTGTGGTAAGTTTAGCCAAATGCACTGGTGAGTTGTACAGTACTGTTCAGAATTGCTTTTGAACACTACTCCACTCTCCACATCACTGGTAAGTGTCTTGAAGGGTAACTAGATGCATAGATGAGTTGTAAACTAGAACCTCCCAGTGCAGTGTGTCTAGCTACAACTCGACATGTAATTTTTGCTAGAGGTTGCAATTTTGACCCATTTATGGGTGAATGGTTTAAATGACAGCTATAATGTAAGGGTTAAACATATCAAAAAGAGTTGGATTGTTTTCAATAAAAAAAGAGTTAGATTGTTTAGTTGCAGGTTTTCCACCTCTAGCTATTATTACATGTTTGGCCTGTTAATTGACCTATCCACCCTGTTTATTTTCTCACCTCTAGTTGTAACGATGATTGGAATTAGATGAATAGATTGGTTGTGCACTAGAATATGTGTTGATTAGTTGTGTCATAAGGTACAACAATGCCAAGAGCCATAAATTTATACAAAACTTTAGAGCTAACCTGAACTGCATCAGCTGCAGCATAACCAGCAGCTTGGCCTCCCATAAACTGGAGACCATTCCCGAAACCACACAAAAAACCAGCCAGAAATGCCCAACCTCGACCATTCCAGTCGTTCAAATACGCCTTGATTGAAGATTGAGGCAAGTTGAACGCGGGGCGGTAAAGGAATGTGATGTTCAAGATAATTGCAATCACAAAACCCGAGCAAGAAAAGTAGAAAAAAGTTGTGTAGACACTTAAATGAGGGACACCTTCATCCAGTGTATGCCATTGGTCATTCGTGGCAAGGTTAAATGCCGGCGAGAAAAGAGAGAGACAAGTTCCGGCAAAGAAACATATGGCCAAACCAATCAACGTGCTTTTCCCAAAAACCTATGTACAATGTAAATAAAAAGTTTTTAAAAGGCTCGAGAATGGCTAAAACAGGAGTCCATTCCTATAGAACACATAAAAAGGAGTTATCCTTCAGGGAGCGGAAATGTATAGAGATAGAAAGTTTCAAATTTGTCAGAACAACAATTGACATCAGTGGTGCATCCAGGAAACAGGTATGAACTTCCTTTATCAAAAGCCCAAGTTTTCATTTGTTATATGATTAGGTTCGGGACCGGACCGGAATCCCTAGTTTAAAGAAGTTGTGGCACTCAGAAGTATTCATGTCCCAAAAGCCGAAGCGCAAGGCTCATGCATCACGTAAGCGAGAGTCTGCTCGGTGTACAGCCAAATAAGCGCTATCTATAACCAGAAGTTGTGTCTCTCTTCTGTGTTTAACACATCACCCTTTTATCAGGTAAACTTTTCACATTTTCTTCATCCCTTTAGGCTTTTTTTATACAAATATAAGTCTCCTCTAGACCCTAATTTTGATCCAAAAGTAGATGAGGTGTCACCTCAGACCCCTGATGTGATTTCTTTATCACCTCACACGCCTTTTAAAACCAATCAGGGATTGTTTATATCGGCTTTTTTCATTCTTTCATCTTTATTTCTGGTTCCAGTCCGGTTTAAACCTGATCAACACCTAGCAACCACACTAAACATATCATATATGTGTATCACATATTCACATAACCTTGATTGCTCTTCGGTTCTCAAGCTCAATAAGAAACTTGGCAGTTCCTGCCTTCGCTTTCTCTAATTAAAAAAAAGATTATTATTATACTAATAATCAAAAGTTAAAACAATATTGGAGTAGAAAAGTTTAAGCTTTCTTACTTGAACTCATGTTTGATCCTTTACTAGTTATCTGTCAAGAATTGTGTAATTATGTCATTAGAGTTTGAACAGGTAAATGATTGTTTCCTAAGCAAGAAGATATACCCTTCTGCGCTTACGTGAAGAACTTCTGTTTGGTCAAGCTTTGCTTGGTTATCTTTGGCGTTTGATGCGTGCACCAAAGATCCAAGACAAACAGCAACCAAGAAACAGCCAACACCCGGGAAAAGTATCTCGGCTCTGTTGATCTTGTCGTCTAAAAAGTAATTAATTGTTGAACCTATGGCGCCGTGACCAAAAAAACCCATCAAGAACTCAATACTGCGATCCTATACATGTTTCAAAATAGTCTTTTGGGTCCATGTTAATGTGGAGGATGCGATGGGATGATGATGATACCTATAACAACGGTAATGCTTGAACAAATCACGTTGGTTACTGATAAACCGACAAATGCCCAAGCATATTGTGTTGACAGATTCCCGAGGCTTAAAACTACCCCGCCCGCCATTGCAAATAGAACACTTGGCCAGTTATTCTGCAATATAGCATGTTGCAAACTTTTGAACAGTGCATATATAATTCATTGAATGGTTTAGGTGCATGATAATACCTGTGAAAGCTGGTCTAGGAAATTGGGCATATCATCATCAGAATGGCCAAACTCCCCAAATGTGAAAGCAATAATGACAGCAGCTAAAAGATTGGTGATTGTGTAATCGAGATAAGTGTGTTGAGGAAGTCGGCCCCGTCTTTCTAACAAAGTTAGAATGGCGGGCCATGTTCCTAAGAAGAAGAGTGCGAGCAGCATGCATGCTATCGCTCCTCCTTTGCTATCCACTACATACATCTTCAAAACCGAACCGAGTACCTCTGTTGTAAAAGTAATCAAGAAACGAGATTCGGAGAAATCCTAAAACCAAAAGAACAAAAAGATTGAACTGTAATGTAAAACATAAGAATTTATATTCAATAGTTCAATCACCCATAAAAACTGTAAAGCAAATAGCAAAAAGGAAGCAACTTTAAGAATCTTGAAAGAACTTAAGAGGTTAAGATTGATGAGAGAAACAACCAGTAATAAGTTACAGTTGACTTTTTTACAGGTCAAATGCAACAGAAACTTCAAATTTATCAAGTGATATATAAAGTGAGACTGAATTACTACTTGTCAAAGAAGATAAATGGTTACATGAATGACAACACACTAAGATAACTTCATATTGAAACAAGATTAATCTCCTAAGAGATTACAGAACCCAGAAAATATACAAAAAGGTGAAAACATTTTGGTCCAAAATTGTTCGGTTTTACAAACCATATTGACATGTTTGCACTTTCAGAAAGAAACAAGATTCATACAACATATGATATAGTATAACAGTTAAATATAGAGGTTTGAAAAGTCTGATATTATCTAAGAAGAAGCAATATGAAACATAATAAGATGATTCTCCTAAAGAACAGGACTCAAGAACAAAGTTGAATCTTTGACAAAAAAAAAAGAAGTCAAACGCACCATGGCAGAGGAGCTCATTGAAAGAATCTAAAGAAGCAATGAACAAGAAAGAATCTACACTCTACAGGTTCGTTTTTGCAATAATTAAGACCCCACAAAAAAAGAAGAAAACGACACTATGCCAACCAATTAAGGACCAAGAAAATATTAAAAATATTAGTATCAATTTTAGCACATCTAGAATATTTAAACTAACTTAAAATATTCACATTTACGGTGATTACTCATCATTATTTTTATAATTACATAAAAATCGATATTATTTTTATTAAATAATATTTTATACATATATAATTATATTTTTTTTTCACTTACGATTACTTTCAAAAATATTAAATAAAATATAGGGTTTGAATAACACTTCTCAAACATATAGATAAACAATGACATTATTTGTAATTGGACGGAGTGAGTGAAAAACCCAAGTCTGAACCTGTAATTGTTTTTATTTTTTCATTGATTAGTGTTTTGCTAGGTGATTGTTTTATATTATTTATCATCCTTTTGAAAAAAAAGCACAAGTAAACAAGATATGAATTTTCAAAATATGTATGATTTGAAATAAAATGGTTTGTAACAAACTATGTGGTCATTAATTCCATATAGCTAGGTGAAAAACCTCCAAGAATTTATAAGGTACACAAGTTACTTGATAAACTTATTACTTGTGTTTCATTTTAACACTTAAACGGTTAATTTTGTAATTTACCTCCAACACTTAAGCATTACGAATACTGATCATACGAGTACCGGAGTTTGCTCATCATGAGACCTCATGCGGTCATGCTTAGCGTGGAGGCCTCTCAATCATCCGTCTTCTACAATATGTATTATTCATTAACATTTTATTTACGTTTGTTTTCGTTGTATTGCTTCTCATTTTTATATTATTTTTACTCTATTATGAAAAGTATTATCAGTTTTTTTGTCTTACATTTCACTATCCAATAACGGTGATATCCAACACCTTGACCCAAATAACCGCATATTATACGTACATACGATCTTCCTTGAAAACTTTTTTCACATATGATAGGATAAAATAATTACTTGAAATATATAAACCAAACCAAGAAACATGATATAACCTACTATATATTTCATATGTTTACGTAGTTACATTACGTACAATTAGTTATACAGTTCGTAGTTCTCTAACTTACGCTTTATATAAACTTACATATCAACATCTTGGATACACGTGGCCAAACCAACAATAAATCTAAAACAACCCAATGAATCTATTGAATACAGGCCCAGAATTTCAACTTATTCCTATTGTACAAGTTTTAATGTGATATTCAACTAATAAATTCTTATATGTTTTACTCCTTTGTTATCATTTTTTTCCTGTAAAATGTAACATTTTCACCTTTTGATAATTTTAAGGTCATGTGTTTAATGTTTTCGGTGTCCAGATGACGCCATTAGAACTCCAACAGCCACGATAAACATGGATAGCATGCCCGCGAGAAGCACATACGTTCTTCTCGACGATTTGTGGTATTCACCAAAGAAGAGCACTCCCCAAAAGGTACTTACAAGTGGAAGTGCCTGAAATGAGTACACAACAAGATCATAAGGTTAGCATACACATAATTATGAAATTGTTTTCATATGCATTGATGGGTTGTATGGTACTACTTAGTAGACATCCAGACACTACTAAGAGGCTGTTTGGCAACCTTATGCTCAATCATTAAGAGATCTGACCAAGCCTCTGAATCGGTTAGTATGTTTCTAAAACTTACCGATTAAAAGATTTTATGAACTATTAAGAGGTGTTTTTTTACGTGAACTGAACACACTCTACCTCTGATCAGAGTAGCCTTTTAATAAAAATATAAAATCATTAAGAGATTACCAAACAGTCCCTAGATAGGGCACTATTGAAAATATAATATTATTATTTACACTAGAGTAACATTTTGTAAGGAGCACCTATATAAAAGAGACTCACCTGAACTGCATCAGCTGCAGCATAACCAGCAGCTTGGCCTCCCATAAACTGGAGACCATTCCCAAAGCCACACAAAAAACCAGCCAAAAACGCCCACCCTCGACCGTCCCAGTCGTTCAAATACGCCTTGATCGAAGATCGAGGCAAGTTGAATGCAGGGCGGTAAAGGAGTGTAATGTTCAAGATTATAGCAATCACAAAACACGAGCTTGAGAAGTAGAAAAAAGATGTGTAGACACTCAAACGAGGGACGCCAGCATCCAACGTATGCCATTGGTCATTGGTTGCAAGGTTAAAAGCGGGCGAGAAAAGAGAGAAACATATTCCAGCAAAGAAACATATAGCCAAACCAATCAAGGTACTTTTCCCAAACACCTGTAATCATGATGACAAAATGTAATATGTTCATTATTCATATGCAAATGGATTCGAGCTAATAAATGACTAAATGTGTTATGTAATGTGTGACCTTGATTGCTCTTCGGCCCTCGAGTTCAATAAGAAAACTTGCTGTTCCTGCTTTGGCTTTCTCAACTTTATCACTTCCATTCTCCAAATCTTTTTCTGAGAATAAAACGAAAGCTTAAACTAATGATCAAAAGTTAAAAAGTAAACAAATTTAACCGTTTCAATCTAAGAACTTTCAAGTGTTCTTACTTGAATTTGGGTTTGATCCGTTAGTAATTACTCTGTCAAGTATTGTGTAACAATGTCATTAGTACTCCAAACTAACAGGTGAAAGGTTTGTAAACAAATAGTACTCAAAGAAATAAAACATACCCTTTTTCACCCGCGCGAGGATCTCCTAGTCCTTCAAGCTTTGCTTGATTATCTTTGGCGTTTGACGCATGAACCAAAGAACCAAAACAAACAGCAATCAAGAAACACGCAACGCCTGGGAAAAGTATCTCTGCTCTGTTGATCTTGTCGTCTAAAAAGTAGTTTAAAGTCGTACCTATCGCCACACAAAAACTCAACATCACAACCTCAAAACTGCTTTAAAATAGTCTTTCAATCTATATTTACATAATGATGATGAAGATGATACCTATAACAACAGTAATACTTGATGTGATCACCTCAGTTACAGATAAACCGACGAATGCCCATGCATACTGTGTTGACAGATTTCCCAAACTTAAAACCACCCCACCTCCCATTGCAAACAGAACACTTGGCCAATTATCCTGCAAAAGACAGTACACTAATTTACATCTCAGAGATACGAGGGTTGTTCAAAAAGCTAGCAGCTTGCGTATCCGAGCCAAGGCAGGCTCGACTCGTTAGCCAGCTTGTTGGTTAGCTCGTTTGGCTCGTTCAAATTAAAGCTTAAATTATAATTCATTGTTTAATCTCAAATTTTAATATAAGCCAATATTCAAATAGACGATAGCCATGTGACTGTTTTAACATTTTTTTCTAGTTACAAAAACAAATATAAAACTATAAAAGATAATCATAATCTATGAACAATCTTTTTTATTTGTAAACCGTCATTTATTCAACAAGTTAAAATAAACGAATTAAAAAGACATTACCTTTCGTTTTTATATATCAATGTGTAAAATATAACAAACTTAAAAAAGCTTAAACTTAAGCGTGCTAGCTCATCGTCTACATTTCAGCTTGTTGACATAAATGAACTCGTTCGTTTACAGCCCTAAACAACACAAACAAGATTCACCGAAACATTTCATCTAACAATTGATATGCACAAACTTTACCTGAGAAAGCTGCACAAGAAAATTGGTTTACCATCATTGGTATGCCCAAATTCACCAAATGTAAATGCAATTATAACAGCAGCAAGAAGATTAGTGATTGTGTAATCAAGATACGTGTGTTGCGGAAGCCTCCCACGTCGTTCCAACAACGTTAAAATGGCGGGCCATGTTCCTAAGAACAGTAATGCAAGCAGCATACATGCTATTGCACCTCCTCTGCGATCAACAACATACATCTTTGATCTTCAAATCAACAGTTGAATCGAATCACTTTGTTTGTGTGAGTGATCAAGAATTGATATTTGAAGAAACCCTGAAATTAAAATTGTGATGGTGTTAAAGGGTGTTATGCATTTTGAGATTTGAAGATTCTTGAATGAATGTAAGTGGTTAGAGTTGATGAGAGAAACTGCTAGTTATGCGGGGTTGTTGATGTTATCAAGAAGTCAAATGCAAAAGTAATGTTAAAATCATTAATTGCCCAAGATATTTGGAAGTTAAAATTGCTAGAGAATGAATATTTCAGAATCTTGAATGAATTTAATGTAAAAGATGCAATTCTACGGTTATGTTGACATTCTTCAATAAGTCAATGCAACAGATACTTCGAATTTGATAGTGTATTTGTAGAAAGGTAGTATTTTTTAGAAAGTTCGAATGAATATTGAGAAATGAGTCGATTTGGGTAAAAATTAAATTTTTTTAAATCTGTCGATTTGAGTAATTTTTTAATAGTTGAATATCGAGAAATGCTAATTTATAATGTATCCAGATGAGTCGGTACCATCTAGCGTCGTGGTGCAACCACCACCTACCCATCAAATACAAAAGAACTTAAAAAACAAAAAACTAATAGAATTACATTACATATATCTCTTTATAAACTCTGTCAAACACATTTATCTAACTTAAAAGTTTATTTACATATATACCCTTGTAAATCTAGTTAATTACATATATATTCAAATTAGAAGTTTAATTACATATATTTTCTTTTAAAACTTAGTTAGTTACATATATACTTAAACTAAAAGTTTAATTATATATCTTTTTTATTAAATATAAATATTATATATTTATTCATTTGATTATTTTTATTAAAAATAACTTATAAAATTAGTATTTTACTTTTGTTTTTAATAAACTATAAAATTATGATGATATTTATAGGATGAAATATGTAATTATCCCCAAAAAATAATAAGAGACATTAAGAAGAGAAGAATGAACAAAATGAATTACAGAAGAAAAACTCAATCATATGAATAAAAATAAAGTAATAACAGAGATATCTTTAGTCTATGAAAGTCCGATGTTGACCAAAAAGGTCAAACTTCAGACTCAACATAGAAGAGGAACTCAAATTATAAACTAGATAAGTGATAAATTTAAAAATATAAAGGTATAGAGAATTAAAAAACACAGAAAAATATACAAACTACAAAAAAAACACAAATATATATAAATCTTGTTAATAACAAAGCTATTTTTAACACAATAGGATTAAAAACAAAATTGCACCTTGATCAAATGGAAAAAAAATAAAATAATAATAATAATAATAACTCAACAATAACAGAGGAACTCACTTCAAGAAATCCAGAAAAGTAATTATAAATTAGAATAAAAAAATGTCTATCGCTCCTTTCCAAACATGAGGCTAATATGCAGCAACATAAATGCAAAAAAACAAAACAAAATGATTAATAAGTCTATGTGAAAAGATAATATACTAAAATGATCACATATACGAACACAAAAACAAGATGAATCTCCTAAAATCTAAATAATAAGATTCAAAAACAAGTTGCATCTTCAAGTAATAAAAAGGACCAATAATAAATCTGATGAATTTCACAAAGATCTAAAAGCACCTAACAATCACCAAATTCCCACAAAAACACAAAAGAAAATGACATGCTGTGATAATCCCAACCAAACAATAAAGATTACAAAAATTGGGGCTTCAAAACCAATGCAATATTGGATGATTACCTGTATATGGTAGGTCAGAGATGGTGGTTCAAGATTTCTTGAAGATGAACAGAAGCTATGATGATGATGATGATGATGATGATTGAACCACCATTGATGTTCTTGTATTACAGTTGCAGGGGTTTAAAGATCCAACCTTTGTTGTTTCAATTCTGTAGAAGATGAAGTTTTTCAAGTTAAATAAATAAACGGTGGTTTGGACTTTGGAGAGAGGTGTGAGTCTGCAAAGATGAATTGTTTTTTGGACTTTCTTGTTATTCTGCCAGATCCTCATGGATTCCATCTTATGACGTCAACGGAGAAAAATGAAATAAATAATCTCAACTTAATTGGTTGTTCGGTGATGATGAGATGCTCGTTTATGTTTGTTTATATTCATTTATTTTAGCAAACGAAGGAACGTAAATTTTTTTGTTTTTTTCATTTAATTAAACAACGAACATAACCACATGTTTGTTTAAGGTTATATATGTTTAGCATCTTGAAGAACTGTATAATTAAAAATGATGTTAAAACTTGTACTAGATCTTAACTTAAAGAAGTTTATAACAATGCATATAGTATGATATCATGATTAATCCGATATTTGCATAGCCTGATTTGAGTTCATTAGTTCAATCAGGTGCATTCATTTTAACACCATAGGACTAAAACACTTGTTCAGTTCTACCATCAAGTTTAAAACAAACGAATGATTAAGATTTGTTGCATTGTTTGATATTTATTTGTAAAAAGAAAAAGGTTTAAAGTAACTAGAAGTGGAGGAAAAACCAGTTTCAGGTCGGAAAGCTATTTGATAACCGAACTCAAACTGATATTGAACCGGTTTAAGAGAAATATGTTATGGTTAAAACCAACCGTCTGTTATGAACGGTTTGTAACCCACTCTTTTAAAATCAGTTAAACCAACCGGTTTCAAATCAAACTGATCATTTTCTATTTCGAAAACCATTTTAATTTGATTCGTGTTTAGTCAATGAGTCTCTGATCAATTGGTTTGGAAAGAGTTACCGCATGACTTTCCAAAGTGGACGTCATAGGTTCAAGTCTCACTTGATACAATATGTTTCAAGTGGGTCAAGGATTTTACCTCAGTGGGCTTTGAGGTGGTGGTTTTCCATTAGAATGATGGGCGGTCCGGCTCACCAGCGTTGTCTGTGTTCGCGGACGTGAATGATCTTTTGCAATTGGCTTTACCTAGGTGACCGGGCTTAAAAAGTATTCGTTGGTTGTTCAGAAAAAAAAAATCCGATCCGAGTTTGTGAGTTGTTTACCCAAATCAAATTGTTTGGAACTGAACCGGTTTTGGAAGAAAAACTAAATGTGCACTTGTAAAAGTGAGCAATAAAGAAGATAATCTAAAAAGACAAAGTTGAGCTGTGAATACCTTCATAACAGCACAAAACCGCTTGTGTATTAGCTGAATTTTAAGCGGCGGTTGCAGCAGATGGATTAATCTTGTGTAGTTATTATAGAAAAAAATCATGTGGTATATGCCTTTATGCCTCCTTTTTGGTGGCAATTTTGACAAAATAGAATTTGACAGTCCTAGTGCTTTATTATGAGTGGTTAACATAATTTCAAATGAATATTTTTTATTGCGTTTGGTTCACATAATATTGTTTTTAGAGAAAGTGGAATTTGCTAAGAAATTAGATTTAGATATTTGTTTTGTCAAAAAGGACTAATTATGTTAATTCATTAAAAAAACCTCTCAAAGTAAATTTAAATTCTAGTGTATTTAATTAATAAAATACTATAAAATCATTAATAGTTATCATCCACATTATCAGCTGTAAGTCACATTAGCCACCAGACATATGCACCTGTTGCTTGCTCACACGCCATTGAGTGTGGTGGTGCCTACATTGATGGTGGTCGGAGACTTGGTGGTTGGTGGCGGCGACAACAAGGTAGGGAAACAACGGCGGGTGGTAGATGCGACGACGGTGATTGAATTTCTTCACAATTGAGATGCTTCACAATTTTAATTTTAAATGAATCAACAATTGTCATTGTTCGCAGCCACAACCAACCATGAGACTACCACCATTCCACGTATATGGTATCTTCAATTTAGCTTTGATATGGTGGGCTTGTGCCCATTAAAGGTCAACCTGGTGCAATTAAGTCCAAAGTCTTTTTTCACCATGACACCGTAGAGGGTATTTTCAATAAGGTGGTGGCCATGAGTGGGGCAATAACGATGGGTGGCTGATGCAGCAATAGTGAGTCGCCGAAGTTCCACTGAGTTCTTTTAAAGTTTGAGGAGCTTTACCACACTAACTCCAAATGAATCAACAACTGTCATTGTCGGTAGCCAAAATCGACCATAAAACCATGAAGAGTATCTTCAGCTTGGGCCAAATCTGGTGTGCTCATGCCTATGAGGGGTCTACCCGTTACAATTGTGTCCAAAGTACCTTTTTCAATATAAGGGTGTTACTGCCACACCTTAAACAAAGTTATGATCCTCCTTCTTATCATTATTACTCTAACTTGTAACACTCGGCCCCTCACAACAACAATATTGTCCGCTTTGCTTACAAGAAGCTCACGGATTTACTTTTGGTTGCCCTGGTGAAAACTTCCCAGGTATGGCCCACACCCCGAACAACACATGAGTGGCTCTAATACCATTCTGTAACACCCGACCCCTCACACCAACAATATTGTCCGCTTTGCTTACGAGGAGCTCGCGGATTTACTTTTGGTTGTCCTGGTGAAAACTTCCCAGGGAGGTCACCGATCCCTGGATTGCTCTCACCTGAGCACGCTTAACTGTAGAGTTCTCATCTCATCCATAGCCAATACGCTCAAAACACATTATTGATGTTAGAGGCCAGACATTCTTTATGAATCTGGAATCTCTCATGTCCATGACCGATGTGGGATGTGTAGGGTGTCACAAACACCCCCTGTTTGGGCACATTGTCCTCGATGAGCCCGAGAGGTCACCATCCTTGGTAAGGTATGTCCCATACCCCGAACGACACAGGAGTGGCTCTAATACCATTCTCTAACACCCGGCCCCTCACACCAACAATATTGTTCGCTTTGCTCTCATGGATTTACTTTTGGTTGCCCTAGTAAAAACTTCCCATGGAGGTCACCCATCCCTGGATTGCTCTCACCTAAGCACGCTTAACTGTGGAGTTCTCATATCATCCACAACCAATACGCCCAAAACGCGTTGTTAATGTTAGAGGCTAGACATTCTTTATGAACCAGGAATTTCTCTTGTCCACGACCGATGTAGGATATGTGTAGGGTGTCACAAACACCCCCTGTTTGGGCACATTATCCTCGATGAGCCCGAGAGGTCACCATCCTTGGTAAGGTATGTCCCACACCCCGAACGACATAGGAGTGGCTCTGATAATCTCTCATGTCCACAGCCGATGTGGGATATGTGTAGGGTGTCACAAACACCCTTTGTTTGGGCACATTGTCCTCGATGAGCCCGAGAGGTCACCATCCTTGGTGAGGTATGTCCCACACCCCAAACGACACAGGAGTGGCTCTGATACCATTCTGTAACACCCGACCCCTCACACCAACAATATTTTCCGCTTTGCTTACGAGGAGCTCACGAATTTACTTTTGGTTGCCCTGGTAAAAACTTTCTAGGGAGGTCCCCCATCCCTGGATTGCTCTCACCTGAGCACGCTTAACTGTGAAGTTCTCCTCTCATCCACAGCTAATACGCCCAAAATGCGTTGTTGATGTTAAAGGCTAGACATTCTTTATGAACCAGGAATCTCTTCTGTTCACGGCCGATATGAAATATCTGTAGGGTGTCACAACTAAAAAGCGTTCTAATGGTATATTATGCTTATACTTTATACATAATTAATGGTTTTTATATTGATATGACGTTGGTTTGCCCTTGAAGCTTGAGCTTCGGGCCTATCTAATGGGTTTTTATGGTTGCAACTCATATTATGACCTGAGAAGGGGGTAATAAGTTTACACCATCAACAAGATCCTCATATTTCCACTTATAACGCTAATAAAAAAGTTAAGCTCATCAAGTTGTTACTTGTTAAAGAACTTAAAGCTCCTTTTTAATATGATAAATAACTCAAAGATAACATAATAAGTCAAATATAACCAGTGTTACCGCCTAAAATGGGTGTTACCAGACTCTTTAATCGTCACACGCCAAACCGCCCCGACCCAAGATGCAAGAGACAATGCGTGCTCTACAACGTTCAAGGTAACTAGGCGCTGAGTCTAAACTGCTATCTCTACCCTACTTTTACGTTATGTTATTTACCCATATCTTTAATACAGTGGTCAATATTTGTGGGTTGGCCACCACTATATGCACATAGTAAGGATTGTACCCAGGTCTTTTAAGAGACATTCAAACACCCTTATCGTATGGCCATCTATGCAATGTTACGTGTTACTATCTAAAATATCAATTTGTTAAGGTTACTTGATTAATATATCACTATAGTATTGATTTGATTTCTTCAGTTAAATTTGTTAAAAAACTAACTGATTATTGTATATTTCCTTTCGCTTTTCTACATGCATCTTTGAAAAATGTACTTTTCTATGTTTTATATCGTAATTTATATAAAGCAAAATTGTATGCAAATTGATTTTTAAAATGCTTTATTATTTTCATATGAGTTATCTTACTATAAACTTTATCCACTTTATTTGAGCTTTTATGTTATTTAAATTTTTTAACGTTAGATAATTATTAAATATTTGCTTCTTAATGATTATAATCATATAAAAAAACTTGTTATTCTGATAGTAAATAAAATAATAAGAACCAATCTTAATTATGAACAAGATGATAACAACAATAGCATTTGGTATTTGAAGGAATGATGCTTTTGCCCAAAAGTTCAAACTCCATTGGAATTGTCGTTGGGATTGATCATTTAATGCATATTCGTAACAATAAATAATAGATTCATGTAATATATGTTAGGATCGAGAAAGGGTGTTTAAACCTTACATGTATATTGTTACGTAATTGAGTTAAATGCATACGAACAAAGTAACGCGTAAATAAAACTTTCAAGAAAAAAATGATACTTATATGTACGTCTATATGCATGTACATATGATAACTAATAAAAAATACTAACGACAAATAAAAGCAAGTTATATCAATAGTATAAATAGATAAAAGATTTTATTATTTATAAATATCCATAAATATATATTTTTGAAGTATTTTTATTTTTAACAATGTTTAACTACAAATTAAACTATATTTTAACAAAATTAAGTCTCATTAAATATTTTTAATAAAATATTATTTATTTCTAGAAAGAAAGTTATCTTGATTAATGTGGTATTAAATGAGAGTTATTAAGAGAACTTTATTTAAGTCAAGATTTTTATCAAAATTGTAATTTATTATGCTGGTGACACATGAACAATCCTAGACGACGTCTAGCTGACGATTACGTAAACATGCAAGAAAAAATCTATATCCCATGTAGAGATTTTGCTTTAATAGATTAGATACTCATATACCTTTGATTAAATTCACTAACTTTCATATATTTATAGAATTCATCCCTTGATGGATTTCAACAATTGATCAAACAAGATCATGGTTGTAGTTGGCTTCTTAAAGTACTTATGTTTTTCATTAACTCTCCCATATATAAATCTATATATGGGTCTAAATTGGATGTTTTATTTTAATAACAAACTCCTTGATTCATTTTATTAATAGATTTCACGTGCCAACATATTTACATATGTTTAAAACGTTTACAACTCAATGGATAAACTTTCTTGTTTGTAATGTCAGTTTATTTGAGTTAATCAACTAGGTAACACAAAGTCAATAGACATGTTTAAACTACATATCATACATATACAAAATTAAATCATGTAAATTTACAAACACAATTTATGAGAGATGATTTAATTAACATAACTAAATCATGTTAGTTATCGTCCCCAAATCGCAGAAGTAGTGATGGTATAAGAATAAATTTTTCAAAAGAAATCTCCTCATTTTATTAAATATGACGAAATAAATCAATAAAATATTAAAACACATCTGGATCTATATCTATCCTCAGTTACTCACGTAACTCGAGCTTCTTATGGGTCTAATTTTGTCCTTTGCAGGATAAAAGTCAAACATCACTACTACAAAGTCAAAAATTTAAACTTTTTGAATATCACTATCTTTGTAGTCCTCTTTAATCTTTATTAATTTAAAATTGGTAAAAAGATATATTTCGAAAAGAAAGTGATTATTTTTAACATGTTTATAGTTTTAATCAAGATTAATCTTTAGAGTAATGAAACATGCAAAATAACTATGTAAATATGTCTAACTCGTTACGGTAAGTATTAACCTTCAAGCTCTAAAGAACGAAGCTCATATATACGCCCGATAAGATCAAGACAAATGTGTTTTGGTCACATACATATACCTATATTATATCACAAATTGTTAGAAAGGATTATTAGTATACAAATTGTCCTACTCTATGCATTAAAATAATAAAAATATCTTAAAAAGGTTTAGTGTAACTAAATATTAGGAGAAAAAAGAGTAAAAGTGTAGGAAATATTATACTTTCTATTTTTAAATAAGAGAATATGAACGAATAGTGAAAATGAGTTTATGAAACACATACACATTTTTACATGTATTTTATTGAAATAGAGATAAAAAACCGTTTCGAAATTAAAGAAATGCAATCACATAAAATAGACGTATTTATAAACTAGTTATAGTAAACCCATGTGTATATGAATATAATAAGATATATTAATTATTAAATGATATTTTAAGATATAATATGACTGAAATTATATATGAGAAATGACTATAAGTAATAAAATAGTTACATCTCAACTTTTTAAAAATGTGTTTTTAATTTTTTAATTAGAAATAACATTAATAAATAGATCTATTTCTTAATTTATTAAATTTAATAAAATATTATTTAATATTATTTAAAGTAATTATTTAATAGGAAAGAGATACGGGAAAATATTAATAAAAATGATTGTAATGTTGATACGCGTCATGCTAATATACATTTTTATTAGAAAATAAGATTTTCTCAATATACCTTTTTATTAGAAAAGAAGATTTTCTTACTTCGAAAGGTCCTATTATTTTCCATAATCTCGTGATACTGATAACCAATATTCATTTATGATAATTACTAATTGATAAATATATAATTTTTACAAAGAACACTAAAAAGTAATACACATTCGAGACAACCAAAGATAGAAGTATAGTTCTTTATATATATATATATATTTTTCCTCACGTCTCTCTCATTGACTATGCTATGATATATATATTATGAGAAATTATAAATTATAATGAATGAATGATAACGGCATCGTGATTGTTTTATAAAAAATATTATTTCTATGTTATTAACACAAGTCAAGTGAAGTAGTTAAAACTGACCCGACGAATATTTCTAGACTTCGACCATCTTTATGATGTATCTTTGGATAGTTTTGCAGAATCTCAACGTTAACCACATTACGGCTTTGTCACCTATTGAAACTTTCATCGAAAAGTATCAGAGAGGTAGCAAAAAGGATTGTTGGGATGGAGTTTTAAGCTTAAAGACAAAGTCATTTGAAATTAAAGTGATATAACTTGATTGAGTTCAAGAGTTGAAGTCGTATATATAACAAGTGATGTAAATTAGTTACGATATAAAATTAGAAGTACATTAGATCGGAATATGAGTTACCATCATAAATAAATGGGTGTTGGTCAGGTTACGCTTACACCAAACATTTTTTGATTGCTTTTATAAGAAGTTTTAAATATCTATTTTGTTACATGTGATTCTATAAACTATATTATAAAAATAACAAATTGTTTTTTTTAACATCAAGCACTAGATAGAGAAGCGGATGTATACATAATTTACACATTGACTTTTCACGTTTGGTGTAACTTGTTAATCTTAAGTTGTAAGTTTGTAACACTAATTTTCAAATTATCATGATTAACCATTAACAACATTCCAAAAAACCAAGCCCACATGACAAGCCCAAATTTGCTATTGGGTTAATAAGCAATTGGCTGCTTGACCCAGAATGGCCTGTTGAACCATTTTGGCATTTTAGGCTAAAGATATTTAGGTGGTAACTTTTGTTTCGAATAAACTATAAATTTGTACAATAATAATCAATTTTTAAAAGTATTTTAACAAGTTAACTTAAGTTTTAAAATGTTCTAATTAGGTAACTTATTTTTTATATATTATACAAACTAAAAGTCTTAACGTGTTTTTTAACATGTTATACTTTTGGTTTCAATTTTTTTGAATGACTGGTTAGTGGTTAAAGTTAGTAACATCTAGTTAGTAATAATTTTGGTTTGGGGCATTTACATATTTCCCCTTCTTAAACTCTTTAATTACATATTTACCCAAGTTAAAAAATTAATTGCATATCTCCCCTTTCTAAAACATATATATTACATATTTATCCATTTTATTAAGATTAATTATTGAATGGTTATTGTGTCCATAATTTTACTAAGTTATTTTTACGTATTTCTCTTGTTAAGAACATCAAACACCTATTTCCTCAAGTTTGAGTTTTTTATATGAATAAAAACTATATAATTATAACTCCAAATGCAAAAGTTCATTTCAAAACAATAATCACCGTAATTCAAGTTATATCTCCAAACACAAAACACAATTATCCGGTTCAACAATCATAATAATAAAACATTAATACGTAAATATCTCATAGTAAAAACAAGATAAAAGAGTCAATTGATAGGTTAATTTTAATAAAATGAATACATATGTAATATATGTGTTTTAGGAAAAGGAAATATGTAATTAATTTTATTCTTTGATGAAATATGTAATTTAAAGTAATAGGAAGGGTAAATATGTAAAAATCTTTTTTGGTTTCAGTTAGAAAATAATTTTTCTTATCTTTTGATTTTACAATTAAAATAAATATGTATAAGTAACTAAATTAAAACATTTTTTAAACTTGTTCACTGTAATATACGATTGTCCCTTCGAATAAATGTTGCGCTAACTATTTTTGTGTGTCCATGCATTTTAAAGTCGTAAAAATAAAATTTTACAATATGATAAAAGTGTAGTAGATGTTTTATGTAATTAATACACGACAGTAATAATTACGTAATCATTATTTTATCTTTAAGTAACATGATCAGAAATAATTCGCAAACATATAAATAATAGACTTAATTACACGGGTGGTTCCTGTGGTAAAGTCAGATTTCACTTTTGGTTTTTAACTTTTAGAAAATTACAAGGTTGATCCAAAATTTTGTACAGACGTAACATATTTAGTCCCTAAGTTGGATGAACGTTAGTTTTTCAGTTAAATTTTTCAAAAAGGACTATACAATCCTTTAAAAAAAGAAAAAAATAAATCTTATAATTTTAAATAGATAATAATGCATAACCCATTTTACCCGTCCCCCTGTTTCTCTTTCTTCCTCGTTCCCCACTGTCAGAACGCTATCCACCACCGCCGGCAAAACCCTAAATCCACTCAATCGCTCAAATCGAACACCACAAGAACAAATTGATCGATTAACAAAAAAGGCAAAACTGACCACAAAATCCATGGTCTTTTGTTGTCGATTTGATTGGTGCAAGTGACCAAACGATCGATTGATACACATTTAACGTTTGTGGGTTGAAGACGATGGGTTGAGTTGATTGTTTTCTGGTGTTTTCGGGAGAGTTGACTCGTTTTGAATTGGTGGGGGCTTTGACTTCTTGTTTTTGGTGGTGGTGGTGGTGGTACCGGTTCAAGGGTTTATGAGTTACCAATTAGTTGATTCAAGCTTGGGTCTCCACAAATTTGGTCGATTTATGCAGATATGTGCAATGGTTGGGGGCCTTACCAGAAAAACCTGAACATCAGTGGGGAGTCGATGGTGTTGGGGTAGTTATTGTAAAGGAAGGAAAGTTTGGTTGCGAAAAGTAAAATCGTGTCTAATCATAGGGATCATCCGTGTAATTAAGTCTAAATAATATATTGAAACGTAATGAAAAAAAACGTAAATTCCAAAAATGAGTTCACTAAACGTGATTATTTGAAATTGAGCTAAAAACTGAAAATTGGTTTGCACTAAGTTTCTTTTACCAAATGTATAAATCAATGTGGCTTTATTCAATATTCAGTTGTGCTTCTCATTTGTAACTTTTTATAGCTGATGTTTTAAAAAAACAAAAACAAAACAAAGAAAGCACCTATGTCGTCGTGGTTCATCTTTTATCTGCGTTTCGATCTAACTTTATATAAAGAAAAGTATTTATAGTAACTTTATTTTTTTTCTTAGTTGGTGTATCCGATACATGTAAAGATAAACACTCTGTAATTCTATATTTATAAAACTAGTTATACTAAACTCATATGTTATACGGGTTGAATAAATAAACTATTAATAAAATAAAATTTATTATTATAAAATGATATTTTGATATATGATATGACTGAAATCGTATATGAGAAATGACTATAAGTAATAAAAAAGTTATATTAAATTATTAAATTTTTTTTATATATTTGTTCTTAATTATAAGTAACATTAATATATAGATCTCTTTCTTAATTTATTAAATTATAAAAATATTAAATAATAGTATTAGTAATTTAGATAATTATATAATATAAAAAACAAAAAATTTTAATGATGATGATTTTGATATTAACACGCTCATTTCAATATATCTTTTTATTAGAATAAAAATATATTATATATCAAGGTTTAAAAGAAAATAAAAAAAATTATATATCAACTCAAGTTTCAGCCTAGAATTCCTGAAATAACCCTTCAACTTTCCATAAAAGCTAAACAGACCCCTGATATTTTCACAATCTAACCATTTCAACCTCTCGCTCACAAATCAAAACAGAAACCCTAGCAACAGCCACTATCACACTCCACTCTGATCACAACACCCCAAAAATGGCGTCAATGGCGATCTTAACTCGTAAATGGAGACCCCTTTCAAAAGCACTTAACCCCAAATCAATCACAACCTACACATATCTCTCACAAGAACCTCAATTAGCCGAACAATCACCACCGTCACCGTCACCGCCGGCTTCCACCGCCCCACTGCCACCGAACCCCGCCACCGGAAGCCCACTATACAACGAGAACTGGCGGAGCCCCATCCCCAACATTTCATCTTCAACATCCCCATCTCTTATCCCCTTAGGGTTTTCGCAGCTTCACCCCTCATCTCGAACAGAGGCTCTTTCGCAAACCCTAGATGGTGAGGGGATCATGAATCTGTTTGCCGATTGGATGACGTCACAGCGGTGGGATGATATCAAGCAGCTGTTTGAGTTTTGGATTAGATCGTTGGATAACAATGGGAAACCTAATAAGCCTGATGTGAGCTTGTATAATCATTACCTTAGGGCAAATTTGATGATGGGAGCTTCTGCTGGTGAACTGTTGGATCTTGTTGCGCAAATGGAGGGTTATAAGATTGAACCTAATACGGCGTCGTTTAATTTGGTGCTTAAGGCTATGTGTCAGGCTAAAGAGTCTGAAGCTGCTGTGAAATTGATCGATCGGTGAGTCGCTGATGTTCTCGTTTTCGCTTACTTTGATAGTGTGATGTAAGGAAATTATAGTACTTTGGTTTGAAGAATTGAAGTTAGCATATAGTTTATTATCCATATAGTGAAACTATGGTTGAATGCCAAATGAGGGACTTTCTATTTGCTACCTTATGATGTGAACGTATGCAAAGCAGGTTAGAGTTGCATTAAGTCTTACATCTGCATATAATTCTTTTTAAAAAGAAATTTGTGGGTGTAGACTGTAGTAGTTCTTTGCTTTCATTTTAGTTAAATGACATAAGTTTAGAAGGTACTGTGAAAAAAACAATTTTAAGTATTGTAGTTGATGTATGATATGTCCCATGTTTGGAGGAAAAGAAGAACATTAAAAGGTGCAAGGAGTGTTGTATATACAAGAAGACTGATGTTAAAACCTTAGAAATATGAACTGGAACTTACATTAGTAAATATAAAATTGACTCTTTAAGATTTAAAGCAGACAACTTCTTGTATTGATGTGCCATTATTGGAAAAATTAGGACTTTGTATTCAGGTTTTGAGGGAAAGTAAATAAGTATATTAAAAGGTAGTATAGTATTGTAAATACAAATAGATTTCGATGGTAAAGTGTATTGGTAAATACAAGTTTGATGCTAAAATATGAAGTAGGAGTGCAGGGCTAGGGCAATAAAATAGAGACTGGATTACTTTTTAGAAATGAATTTAATTTCTTGTATTGAAATGGCATAAAGTATTTTAAATCATTATATTGTGATATTTTCAAGTTTCAACACCCCCCTCATTTTGTCTGACTTATACAAATTTGTACGTAATTACTGGGAACCAACATTTTTTGTAAAAATATAAGAAATTCCCTCCGTGTGGACGTGTGGTTAAAAATAGCAAAAACAAACAAACAAAAAAGCGGTGGTTTCTATTTGGCTACGTATTAAATCGATTTATATTTCATGTATTAGGATGATCCAAACTGGAAAAGAATCAAAGGTTGCTTTGCCTGATGAGGAATCTTATCACCATGTTGTTCGGTTGCTGCTAAGCCGAAATCAAATTGATGATGCATTAAAGTACATTGATTTAACCTTAAAATCGGGTTATATGTTGTCAGTTGACGTATTCACAGAGTGTGTGAGGAGCTGTGTTAATACACGAAGGCTGGATACATTAGTATCAATAATAGAGAGATGTAAGGTATGTTTTATTTTATTCCTGAGCATCGTAAATATATCCCATATAGGTGAGTTGCGACCCTGCTCTTGAACAGGTTGTTTTAGATTTTTTCTCCAACGGGTCAAATGGGTAAAGTCTAATAGTATATCTGAAAAGCAAACATGTCAAATGGTTCAGCCGGATTGAACATCGCCCAAATCATCGTATTGAAAAAGTTAAGATTACTACTGACCCTGCATGAAAAGGTTAACATTATTTAACCCAAACCCATATCAAACCTTTGCCAAACCTGTCAGTCCCGTCCAAATGCCACCTCCATTGTACACTTCGGATTTT
This sequence comes from Flaveria trinervia, assembly GCA_025506515.1. Classification (NCBI taxonomy): domain Eukaryota; kingdom Viridiplantae; phylum Streptophyta; class Magnoliopsida; order Asterales; family Asteraceae; genus Flaveria; species Flaveria trinervia. The sequence goes on along the minus strand of CM046441.1, from coordinate 85,390,636 downwards.
TTTTTGCTCTAACTGATTAAACTTCTTCTTTATTGGCATGTACTCTCAGAAAATGGATCAAAACAAAGCCTTATGTCCACCCTGGAACTTATGCACTTACATCATGGATGTTGCAATGCGCACGGATAATAGTGAGTTGGCATATTATGGGCTTGAATTTATGGCAAAATGGATTGCTCGTGGAGAAAATGCAAGGCCACCTGTGTTGCTTTCTGTAGATGAAGGATTAGTAGTTAATGCATTAACAACTGCTGGTAGAACTTATAATTCTAAGCTTTTAGATGGCACATGGGCAATCCTTAAACGATCTTTACGCCAAAAAAAGGTCCCAAGCCCAGAATCTTATCTCGCAAAAATATATGCATATTCTTCATTGGGTAATTTGCAGAAAGCTTTCAGTACTTTGCATGAATTTGAAATATCTTATAAAGATTCTCCAAAAGAAACTGAAGAAGAATTGTTCTCTCCGTTTACATCATTGTATCCATTGGTTGTAGCATGCTCCAAGGATGGATTTGCAACTTTGGATAATGTATGCTTATCAGTTTGTTTTTGGTTTCTTTTGACATTTATCTTCTGATTCATTGCTAACTTGATATTCCTAATTTATTTAGGTCTATTATCAATTGGAGAATTTGAGCCGTGCAGATCCTCCATACAAATCTGTTGCTGCATTAAATTGTGTCATTTTAGGGTGTGCAAATATATGGGATGTTGATCGAGCTTATCAAACTTTTAGTGCCATGGAATCAAGCTTTGGATTGACTCCTGACATCCATTCGTATAATGCTCTTTTGTGTGCTTTTGGGAAACTACACAAGGTTAAAATTTGGTGTAATTTCATGCAGATGCCATTTGAAGTGTCATAAAAGAATATTTTGGGTTATTATGCGTGTTAGTGATGTTTTAATTTTGCAGAGAGATGAAGCCGTGAAAGTGTTTGAGCACTTGGTAAGTTTGGGTGTGAAGCCTAATGCAAAATCATATGCACTTCTAGTCGATGCCCATCTTATCAAGCGAGACCTACAAGCTGCACTCTCAACAATTAGCAACATGGTAATCAATATTTTTTATATATATACAGTCAAAAGTGGCAACTGACAAGATGGGTTAAAAGTCAAAACTAGAACTAGTTCTGGTTAAAAAATATTCGTTTTCTACTAGGAGTCAAAATGAATCTGCTCACTTTGCTCTGTCAATTCCCTTTTGTCCTTCTCTAAAAAAAGTTATTAAGTATTGATGCATTAATTACGAGTATAAAGCAGCTTTATTACTGTAATAATAATAATAATCTAGATCTTTGAATGGAACAATTTAGGAGGTGTATGCATTAAGAGTAGACTTTACCGAAGATCCAACTCATCCAACTTTTTTTAGTTGGCCTGTTTGATATAAAACAAGCTAAATTTGACCTTTCATGAGTAAATGAATGGTTGGAATTGACAACTTTGATACTAATATACTATATGTAAATCAGATTATGATATAATGCTATCATGCCCTGCAAGCAGGTAGTTGCAGGATTTGAACCAACAAAGGAGATTCTGAAAAAAGTTCGTAGACGTTGTGTCAGAGAGATGGATTATGAAAGTGATGATAAAGTGGGCTCTTTTGCAAAGGATTTCAAAATCCGCATGGGTGCTGAAAATCGGCGAGATACATTATTTAACCTTGAATTTAGTACCGAATATGCATAAGCGCTAGTCGTGCACAAGAGAGCCCCTAATGCATCTATACTTTTAAATGTAAGGTACCCTAGTTTCATATCCTTTCATATACTACTCATATATACATGTATGTATTTTTTAAATATTTTTCGAAAACACGTGTATCTTTTCATTTCTTTGACCTTTTAGAAAGAAAGAGTGATTTTGATAGGCTTGTGAAAAATGAGTTGCAGGTATCCTCTGATGGGCTTGGGAACCTCTTGCATTTTGGCACCACAGCGTTTGCCAAATATATTGTTGCAGTTGGGGCCGCTGGTAAGATCTTTGAACCAGTGTAAGTTACATGGTTTAATGCTTAGTTTGCTAGTAATGAGTAGTGAGGATTATTGATTTTTTTCTCTTTTTCTTGTATTTCTTTGTGCTTATCAAGTGCAACGACACAATTGAATTTGTTTGTCAAAATAATCATAGGGTGATGCAAATCTGATATATTAGGCAGCTGAAAGATGTTTGTAATTTCAGTGCTATGAATCATTGATGTTGCTTGTAGTATACCATGCAGAAATTTCGTTTTTTTTCAAATATAAAAGAAGTGTTATACATCATAGTTCTAGTCTTCACTTTGCTTTGGCCTCAAAGTTAAGCTTGACTGAAGCAATTATTCTTGCTTTAGACATTTTATAGTTATTTAAAGGGGAAATCAAGAAAAGGACCCAAATGGGACGGTTTTCTACTAAAAAACAAGGCTTGTGACACAATGTTCACAGGTTTGCAGGCGATATGTTCACGTGAGTAGTGGAGTGAGTTTTTGACCAGTTCTTTTTTAACACTTCACTACATGTCCGTGTGTATGTCAACAATTTCATTCCTTCACGTGTGTTTGCGTGTATGTGTTTATGTTGTGTTCTTAAATATATGCTATTATTTATAGATGATTTTTAGCGAGGTTGCAGAACGCAAAGAGGGTGGAAAGAACGCATGGTCGTATTGTCACAAGTTTCATTTCTATTTACAAACCCATTTTTAGTCCTTTAAAATTCCCTTTGTTAAAAAGATTATGTTTATCTGCATTGTGTTTAGTTTAAGGATTATAACCTTGAAGAAATAGCAATAGACGTTAGAGCATTTGTAACGTGAGGAGCTCACGTCAACGTGCCATATTAGCGCCCAACCTTTTGCTCTTTTTCCTGACTATAAATTTCTCTCACAGAAGTTGCATGCGATTTCTACTAACACTAACCTTCTGTCTTTGGTGCTTTTAACATATAAAACATGACGCATGAAGTACCAAAATGCATCATTAACGATGTTAGATGTTGTATACATAAAAGTAAATTGTTTGATAGCAAATAATATAATTTTTAAAATGCAAGATACAAAGTTACCTTTTAAGTTAAGTTCAATAACAAATATGAGTCTTATAAAAAGTTGATAAATTTACTATTTAAATGTATTTACTATTTAGATGAAAGTTTTACCCTTTTAACGCTCCCATCTCTCTTGATATAAATTGTCATAAATATTTAGCTACACCTTACCCTGTTTCATTATAGTTGGATTTTTTAGTTTACATGTTTGTCTGGTTATCGTAATTATTTAGATAATTTAAAATGTCAAAATTAACGACAAACCATCGATCTACACTCTGAATTGAAGATTGTAGAACAAAATAAAAACATATGACCCCATTTAAAAAGCTCATGGCTTGAATTCGTTCAAAATTGACTTGTTGTAAACGAACCAAGCTCGAGCCAATGCAAGCTTGCATTTAGCTCATTTTTAAGTTTTTGTTTAATGTGTATTTAGTTATAACCAATTAGTAGGCCAATCATAATCTTTCCAAACTCAAGTCTTACATCAATCTAGTAATCTGCTATTGTTACAAGATCAATCTCGGTCAGATTTGACCTAGTTGCTTTTAGATTGCCTTTCTGTAATAAGAATTGTGAAGATTACCTTTCTCAAATTGACCAACTATCATGTTCTTTGTTTGATTTCATTTAATCAAATTCTTGGTTTCTATCATCTAGGCTCATTGGCTCTTTAGTTTGGGTCGTATAAAATTTGTTATAAAGCTTGCATTTATGTAAAAATCTAGGCTCAAATTTTAGATCGTCTAAAATTAACGAGCTGGCTTGTTTAACATTTAGCTCAAGCCGAAGATGAGAAAGCAGCCCTATCCTAGTGAAGACAAATATTAAAGGGTTAAATTCAGCAAAGGAAAAACATCATTTTACCAACCTAAAAACACAGGCAACACACATCTCCATCTGACAACAAAGTTCCATTAATGGAAACATCAAATGGCAAAAGCTCTTATGAAAGGTAGTAAACTCAACAAAATAAAACTCAAAACAAGATCAAAAAACCAGGCAACAATTTTGATAGAAATGTCGATATTTTTGTAGTTTTGATGATCCAAACCGATTGACTGACTGACTGAATGATTGACTTTGTTTTGTATAGAAAGATATTGAACTTTTCAAAACAAGAATACTTGTGAGAAAAGCTGGAAAACACCCAAGTACTTCAATGCCTACAACCCGCGTCACCTTGGAATTGATATTGATCTCCCATCACTGCTTCTTCTCCTGAAAAGTGGTTAATTTTTGGTATAGTTAGTTGTTTGGAATCCGCATAAACTAAAATGTAGGCGTGAACCTCCTTAAGACCACTAACCACCTGCCCGGTGCAAAGTGCTTTTCAACTAATCTCGTTGGTTAGCAGTATACTGGTAGTTCCCTTAAGTTAATTGGTAATAGGTTCTCACGGTCAACAAAAAAAAACTAAAATGTAGTGCTAACCTCTGGTTCGGCTGGTTTGGATTCTTCACCCTTGGGATGGTTTTCGTCACCTGAAGAAAAAAATCATGTGTTTTATGTCTAGAGGTGGCAAGATAGGGCGGCCAGCTAACAGTTTGGGTTAAACGGGGTCAGTAATTGGTACTCTTCAAAACGTTTTTTTGACGTTGTTATAAGAAAAGGTTGTTAACGATTAATGTGTTATTTATGATTACAGATTACAATAAGCACGAAGGGTTCACAGTACCTCCATCTTCAGGCAAATCAGATGTCCAAAGAGTGAGGTTGTCTCTCAAGAGTTGCATGATTAAGGTGCTGTCCTTGTAAGATTCTTCACTTAAGGAGTCCAGGTCAGCAATTGCCTCATCAAAAGCTTGTTTAGCCAAATGACAGGCCCTGCAATGGTTATTCAAATTAAATTTATAATCAACTCTTGTAGATTTCTTCAATAAGAAAGAATAGGTTACAACCGTTACATAAAAGTACCTCTCGGGGGAGTTCATAATTTCATAGTAAAACACTGAGAAATTGAGAGCCAAACCAAGACGAATTGGGTGGGTTGAAGGGAGCTCTGTGTTTGCAGCAGCAGCAGCAGCCTGGAAGAACACATAAATGTTAAATTAAGGGTGTTAAAACTATTAGTCTCTTAAAAAAACTGAAAATAAGATAGTAACTAGTACAATCATTATATAAACGGCAAATCATTACTGCTTTATATGCGTAAAAGAGCAAAGGAAATAACAAACATGCCTCATAGCCCTTCAATGACTGTTCGGCAGCATCCTTCCTTCTTGGTCTGTCTTGAATTCAGCAAGGTACCGGTAGTAGTCACCTTTCCTGTATGTACATTGAGCATGATGATAAGAGTTTAGAAATTATAACTTTCAAAAGATTAACAACTCACACCTAGGAATATTGAACACAATGCGGCGCTCTTAAGATGGAATGGTAAACTTTAATTCCTAACTTGTGATCTGATAAGAGGTTACATATTACATTACTTTAATGTTAGAAATTCAAAAGGTAAAAGTATGAAAATCTGCGTATGTTTAGGTGGTGTTTAATTTGCAACTTTGCACCCCCGATCACTATGGGTATGGGTTTAATAACATGATAAGACGAGTATGTGAAGAAATAGCTATCGATTTCTATACCCAACCCTTTAGATGGATATGGAAGATGCTCCATTTATGGGTTTCAACCTTGTTCCTCCAAACCTAATAAAATCAAACATACTTGACACCATCAGGCCCATACCCTCTAACCAACCCCCTTTTTAGAAGATTAAACCATTTGCAAAAAAACAATCCAAAAATCATTATGTTGATCAAAAAGAACAAAGATTAAGTACAACAATATGCTTATAACTCAACATGACTCACATCTTGTGGTAAAAAACAGTAGCTTCCCCTGAGCCAGAAGAGGGTATGAGATGCTTATCTATAATCTCAAGAATGTCACTGCAAATTTTGGCAAGCTCGTCTTCAACCTTTCGGCAATAACCCTTAATCAAGGTAACATTGCTTTCATTTCCTTTTGATTCCTCCTTTTGCTCAATTGAGGACATAATACGCCAAGATGCCCTCCTTGCACCAATCACATTCTTGTATCCAACTGAAAGCAGGTTCCGTTCTTCAACAGTTAGTTCAACATTTAGCTTTGCAACGCTCTTCATACTTTCAACCATCTCTGAGATAACACAAATCCAAAATGATCATAACTATGATATATACATGTATAGATGTGCACAATGAACAGTCCATATTTGTTACTTCAGTTGGATTAGGCCTCGCTGTACTTCTTTAATAGATTCAAGACATACAATTGTTAACCAGTGTTTTTCATCTTGGAGCTGATATCGAACATGTAGATGAATAAGAAAAACTTCCAAATTGAAAACTTATTAATTATATAACATAAGAAATATTGACACTGATACTGGATCATAGCAGTCCAAAATGATCAATCTCACAACACAAATGCACGCTGAAAACACACCAAATTTCGAATGGTCTGAACAATTTAATGAATGCACAAACTCATGACGTAGAAACACACTCATACATCCGAAATCAACATATGAAATTGATAGCAGAATACAATAAACTTATCGTTTATGTACATCATGCACACAATGATGAATAAAAGGTAAAAATCCAACTGACGAAGATGACACCAAACCATTAACACCATATTCTCAACTATATCGATCCGTGGCTACATCACGCATTAATCCACACTGATCGAAACAAATTCCAATAATCTAACAGCATCAGATCCATCTCACACACACTACACTAAAAAAACTTCAAACTACCACCATAAGATATTAAGATCCATCTCAAAACACAAATGCGCATCGAAATAAACAGTGACGAAACCTAAATCAGAAGATGAAGATGAAGATGAAGATGATATATACCTTCGTAACGCTCGGCTTGTTCAGCGAGTTTCGCCATGTAAACGTGAGTTTCTCTTTCCTTTTCGTTGGACATTTTTGATGATCGATTCTGCAAGTAAAATCAATCGATTGAATATTTGAATGAATGAAGGTACAAATGTTGAGGGTCGAAGGAGCAAAATGATGATCTGAGGTATTAGGGAATGACGGTGAATCTCGACCGTCGGTTTGGTTTGAAGAAATAGCGCGCAAATCGTGTGGTTATTTCGGGTACTCCAGATGACCAGATCCCATTCTCTCGGGACTATCTACTTTCTATTTATATACTTTCAACTTTCAACTCCCCTTGTAATATAATTTTTTTAACTACAAATATGTAATACTTTTTCGGATGATATACGTGTTATTTTAATCGGATCCACATATTCGTGTTCCAACCGAAAACTACACCCCAACCTTCTCAGGAGTAAACTTATTACTGGAAAAACTCACTGACTCAACTTTAAACATATTGTTCGAAGTAAGATTCAAACTCATGACCTCCTTATAATATACTTTTTACTCTTTTTAAAGAGTTTATATTACTCCTAGTAACCATAGTTTAAACTCTCAATATTTTGGATTAAGAAAAGACATCTTGTCACTCATAATTTAAACTCTTGATATTTTAGATGGAGAAGAACCACCTTACCACTAGAATGTCATCTAATTTAATATTTAATTTATGTTTACCGTTTAAGAGAAAAAAAAAAAATCTCTCGCAACATCGACACGTAAAAAACCTTTTGTGATGAGAGTTTCCTTTGTATAATATTTCAGTAGATCTCATATCACAGACCATAATAAACAAAAAATCAAAAACATGCCTCTAGCGATATTATAGATTGTTGTTCTTTGGTTTATCAACTTAATTAGTTAGGTTGTCGTTGCCTGATGTTTTGTGATTTGCGTGCATCGTTGTAATTGTCACAGCAAAACCACTTAGAATCCGAACTTTTAGCTATTTAAGATACTTGATAACCCAATAGTTTTTTTTAACTGCAAAACATTTATTCATCAACAAAAGGAATTCCTCACAATCTAGCACCTGAGATAATAAAAACACCACACCAAGGATAATCCAATCAATAGTTATCTACTTGAAGGACCTATCACCACAAAAATGCAGTGTTAATAAATAGAATCTACGTATAAACATGTGTAATTTATTGTTTAATATAATTGTTAATCATGCGATTAACTGTGCAATTAGTTGTGGTTTAACTTGCTATTCAGTTATTTGATTATCTTTCGAACACTTAGATAGTTAGTTATATATTAAGTTAAAAGTGTCAAGTTTCTAGACAAAAGGCCCAATAAAACACTAATGGTGGAATGATACGTGATCAGCCCTGCCACTCAAGTGATGAGGTTTAAACTGATCAAGAAAAACACACACACACACATATGTGTGTGTATATATATATATAGAGAGAGAGAGAGAGAGAGAGATTGGGATGAATGAATTGCTACGTTTCTTTGAAAAAAGTTTGAGAAAAATTTTAACAAAAGAAAAACATTCAAGCCATCTCCAATCCACACATCCTGCAAGTGCTTCCGTTTCAATCTCGAGCTTCTTTTATCTACGAAAATCTTGCCAAAAACAGAGTGTAGAGCTACTCACTTGACTTGTGCCTGGTACAAAGGGTTTATATTAGAGGTGTCAAAATGGGCGGGTTGGACAACACGTACCCAAGTAGGTCTAGTTGACCCAAAAACGTATTGCCCAAATTTATTTATATTTATACAAAGAGATTGTGTGTGAAATACAATTACTAGATTTATATTACTTCAAAACAAATATAATTTTTTAAATAAAATTATTTGAAAAAAAATATGCATTTAAAACAAAAAATATACTCCTGGCAACTTTGGATCTGTTTTGACCTATTTGACATGTTCATTTTATTACCATATTCAGATAACAAAAACCAAACCAACCAACTTCATAAGTGAAATTCTGCATGATAGATGTAGAGTAGTTACCAGAGTTCATAACATCTGACAATCAAAGGAACAGTGAACCTTGTTTGATTGCAGGATTCATCTTCTTATAAACGGCTTTTGGCAAACAAGTATTCTCTGGTCACTGCCATTTTCAAGATCAATGACCCTTGCTTCCCACCGAATTTGTGTAGCAATTGAACGAGCCTTCTCTATGGACCCCACTTCATCCGAAAGAACAGCCCATCCCTGCAAGAGAATGAAGCTTAGAGTTATATACTTATATTCTGCAATATGATCTCAGTTGACCCGTGTATTTTTGCTCTTTTTTCAAAATGTTATAATATAAGAGTGTCTAGTTATGATAATTGAAACTATATTATTACCAATTTATCTAAAATATTTTGAATAAATGAGTAGGTGTGCCCCGTATTTAGAAACGCTAAATACTTATATGCATACCTCAGGGCGTAGAATACGATCCATCTCCAAAAGTAAATTTGTGATGCTGCATTTTTCAGAAATAAGGTATGAAAGGAGCCCATTCGCGTGAAGCATGTCATATGTCCGTGGATAAGTGGGAAATGGTTCACACCTACGGTTAGATAATTTTCATATGAGCATATAGGACAAATAGAAGAACTAGGACTTAATTTGCTTCCATTTGTTGACATATAGGAGAACTAGTGCTTAAGAGTCTCAAATAATGGCAGCCTAAGTCTCTACATTTTCTTTATATGGATTTAGTCTGCATATTTGGTAAAAAAATTCATTTCACATATAATAATACAACATCTTGCAAAAAATCATGAAGATAAAAAGAAATTTAAAAAAAGCCATTTAGAAGCCTGTCTTGAAATATTACTATAAAAATCAATCCTTAAACATAAGCATGTATTCAACAAATTTCCAAAGACCATCGTTTTTTCATTTTTGTCTGGTTTTAGTATTTGTAGTTTTCTACGGTCATTAAAACATTGACTTTTTCCCCATACAAGTCACTATGATGGCTTGTAAAAGTTTTCTTATCTGGTTTGGGATATCATTAGTATACCCAACAATCACCCAATGGGAAAAAACATATTTTAATGATCTAAATGTATAAAGAAAAGGTACAATGACTAGATGGGCCAAAAAAAGTTAACGTTTTATGTAAAAAACTATATTTATTGCGAGGATTAAGGTGTATGAACAATGGTCAAAACCGTAGCATTGGAGTTGATTTCTTTCCAAAATAAAGTTCTACAAAAAAACCAAAAGCTAATATATATATATATAAAGGAATCTGAAACCAATTTCTTACCAATCATGCAAAACACCAGCAAAACCTTGATCAAATATGACTGGGAGTGTATTACGAGCCCTAGTAGGCACAACATTCATCACCCAAACAGCTTTTCCTTCTTCCAAAAATGCAGCATTTAAACCACCATAACGCGCATTCATGTCCATCACATTTCTTATCATATTATATGGAGGTAATGGATCTTCATCACCCGGCCTTTTAGGGTGATCTGAAAAAATCAAGGGTGTAAGCAAAGACCAGTAATTTCTTAAAGCTGATAATGAAAATTCAAAGTCTTCATAGAATTCATCCTGTTGAATTCCTGCAGAAGTAATTCAAGGAATTACATCAACATCTTAGTACCAGTTGGCAGAATTTATAACAATTCACAAGAATAATACTTACCATAAATTTCCAGTCCTGTAGGGGTAATTTGGAAACTGGTAGATCTGTTTTGAATGGGAACCCAGCGTTTGCTGGTAGTCCCTCCAACACAAGATGCAAGTGGCTGATAATATGGTTGAATATCCTCTCTTTCTTCTCTACAAGGAGCAATCACACCCTGCACGCTATATTTGGGGGGTAAAAATAGGTTTCAGTAATAAATTCCTAGATCTTTACTTAAAACAGGAACAAGGGATAAATAATAATAAATTGAAGTCGAAATGTATTACTACTAGCTTCACCTAGATAAGTAGCATTGTCGATCAATGGTTTTTTGCCAGATGAAAGTTTCTTCTTGCTGTGCTATGAAAGTCCAACAGATTTTTCGGGCAAATTCTTCGATTGGGCTGGCCATGCTTCCCTTCTTTGTACTTAATGAACTTCCATGTAAAACAAAGTAACCTCCAGGCTTAAGTATCCGGTCAGCTTCAATAAGAAACAATCCATCTGATTCATGAAAACATTGTTAAGAGAGTAAGATATCACCAATTTAGGTAAGAACACATGTCAATACAAGATGAGTTTCACGTCTACAAACTGAAGTACCTTTGTCATCCCATAGAATACCACATTCTGCACAGTGAACCATGTCATATGACAAGTTTGGAAATGGAAGCTGCTTAGAATTAAAGTTGCCAATAATTGCTGGAAGACCTCTTTCAAGTGATATCTGAACTTGGCTACCGGTTAACTCATATGCAGCCATGCAAACAGTCATTAGTTTTAAAGAAAGCAAATGAGCCCCAAAGCTACCAAACCCACAACCAACATCAAGAACTGTGCGCACCTGTTGATAGCATTTAACATAAATTAGATCCAAGGGTTTCACGAAGGTAAATCCAGCTGGCATCTAGAGTCTACTAGTAAAGTAATTAAAAATGAAGTCAAGAAGAGCTGTATGGTATATATTAACACTTACACCAGCTTTATGAAACTCCATATCATTTCCCAATCCTATCATCTCTGCAACTTGATGGGAGTAATCTTTGACACCATCAAACATCAATCCATCATCTGAATGGAAAGAAATTTGGTTCTCTTCCATTAGCATTAACCTAGAAGAAGATTGAGTGGAAAGTTTTTAAAAAGGTATTAATTAATTTTAAAACTATGTTAATGCATTAATGAGCTTCAGTCTATTTAAGAGGTTTATAGGATTCCACAACATTAATTGACATTTAGGACTAGCACTTGCTTCTAATGCATCCCCATTTGTAAATGAATTGGTGTATTCATGAGGAAAATAACTTAAGATATCTTAGTGTTCATCAATTCATACAGCTATATATGAAAAATTACCTTTTCGTCATACTCCCAGAAGAAAGGAATTGCTCTTTGGTTATCTTGACATTCTCATTCCAAATTACATCTCTACCAACTGGCCAACTCAGGGGTGTTTTATAGTCTTTTGGAGGACGAACCAAACAGTAAGGTTCATCTTTTGAAACTTCACAATGGCGATCAAACTCCTCACCGTATTTAAACCCACTTAACAGATTCGCCGACACATTGTAGCAAGGAACATAGTGCTCTCTTTCTTTCCCACAAAGCTTAATATCCTTCAGTTTACTAACCCCTACAGATAAACTAGTTAAATCCAAATAGTCACTTACTGCTTGCTGTTTTAGTCTTCGATAATTTGCATAAATGTCTGGTTTCACAGTCAATGTGACAGAATCAAATGAACTAGAAGATGAACCAGACCAAAGAATAAGCACAACGACACTAACAGGACAAAGGATTAACCATATCCTTGGCAATCTAGGGCCAAATACCAAACAAATTTTTTTGATCAAGTGCCTTCTCATATCCAAAAGTGCAATCCAATTCCACAACTTGAGTTTCAAAATCACTATCTAAAACAACCGTTTTACATGACCAAAACTACGTAATAATAAGGTTGACCTATCGTAGCAATAAAGCTCTCAGAACTAAGAACTGTGTCATCTTTCACACCGACATCGAATTGCACTATCCCGTATCATCAAAGCCCTAAAATCGAGAATAAACACCCAATGATAACCACTCAAGTAGATGTAGCAACCACTGAGCCTCAGATTCCTTAATTACAGAAACGAACAGTTTCCACTTCAACAGCCAAATGCAGCAGAAATATCTTCACATCAACCTACAATTACCATCAGACCTTCGTATTACAATTTACAACCTAGCATTTCAATAAAACTCTACAGAACATACACAATTTAACAAGTGGAACCAAAATTCACACATTTTTAACAAATCGATACGGATCTAAACCAATCAAATACAAACGAAATCAATCAATACAACTGAAAAACACAAACAGAATGCAATAAATGCACAGTTACGCACACCAATCCTAACATACAATATACAATGAATTGGTAATCCATTAACGAGCGTAAATTATTAGGGTTTACATGCAATTACCAGCGGTTAAAAGTGGTGAATGGAAGGTGATTACGTACATTTGTATGTAGATTCAGTTAAGCTTTTTGGGGGATAAAGGTGTAGTTGTGATTCACCATTGACGATGAGAGATAGCAGTTTCTCTCGGAGAAGAAAAAGAATGAGTCCGCTGATTTCGGTTAATCGTTTTCGTTTTTTCAACGTTATTCAATGTTACCTTTTAGGGCTAATCTCATTTTTTAATTGTTTTTATGTTAAAAGCAGTTAGCTCATTTAATTAGTTTAAGATTATTTAGATTTTAAAAAGATCATACCATGCGTGGTGACGTCATCATATAGGCTTTATGAAGAGATGAAAATTCATTGCATGAATACACATGTAATACAATCCGAATAACACATAAAAAACATAGGTTATATGAACTGTATAATATTATAGACATCATATATGATTTCTTATACAATATCATACCCCATATGATATGATTACAGTGTTTATAGTATGCTAGTGATGTATGATTAGTCTACATTTTAAATAGTCCATTAACTATATTATACAACGACTTTCAACGACCATTAAACAATCAAAAGCCAGGATTCTATACAATTTAGTAAATGACATTTCTTAAGAAAACCAATTAAGAAATTTCATATGTGGTCGAAATACTAGCATGAGAAAAGTAAATCAACTAAACTACACACAAGCGAGAAAATGATTTTATTCAAAGAGATTTGTTACATGTCTACAAATCACTAAATCACTGTTGCGAGGAGCATGCATATATATTTTTATTGTTTAACATTTTATCATATTATGACAAAGCTTTTTAGATGAATGAGATGAGTTTTGAGATGTACATACTAATTCACAAAGTTAGAACCACTAACAATTTTTTTATATATTTTTTAACTTAAAAACTAGATTTGGTTTAGCTAGTATTAAGTTTGATTACCAACAATAAAGTTAAAACAGGTTGTTGAATGTTTGCTAACCTAATTTAATTTAATCATATAATATATACAAATATTTACCGTCATTCTTTGAGTCCATGTCGGAGTGATTATAGTTTGAGGTAGGTATAATTGTTGCATGTGATTATAAATCATTAACATTAATTTTTTAGTTACTATGCATTTAATCCAACTATGGGTAATATCCATAACCATATTAGGGAGAAAAATAAAGATAAACACGGAAAACGTAACTATGCATTTAATCCAACTATGCCCAAGAGAATGACCAAGATATAAAATAAAGATAAAAAATATATAAAAAACAAAACAATTGCTTGTTTAAATTATGTTTCCAAATGTTAATCTTGCTTTTCAAAGTGGAATATATCATAACGGTTCCCATTTTTTATGATTTTTTATGAAAGAAAAGATACTCTGCTTGCAACCCGGAAAACGTAACTATCAAGTTATGATGTAAAATAAAATTTAAAAAATAGTAAAATCAAACCAGTAATACGAAATGTGTCTAACGCAAGTCTATCTTAGAAGGTCACACCAGCATTTCTGCATTGCCCAGCGATATCAATCAACAATCAACAATCAACAATCAACAATCAACAATCAACAATCAACGTAGTCGGCAAATTCTCTATGATGGATCTGCACAAGTAAATAAGTCTTTCTGGATTTGAAACTAAACAAGAAAACTCAGTCTCTTGTTCAAGGAACTCGATATCTCGTCCATGCATCAGTTTGATTTTTCATGTCATTTAGACAAACTTGCACCTAAGTGGGACTAATTCAGCTCAATTATCTCCTTCCTATTTATATAAACAAGCACCCCACATAGCTCCAAATTGAACACATAGCAGCTTGTGAAACTTTCAAGGAGAACACAAACTCAAATTATAAAATAAATAACTATGTCTAAAGTAAATGAAAACCATTTCCTTACCAAATTTACAGCAATAATACCCTCATTGCAAAACAAACATATATTTTATCCATTACACATAACTTAGATTTTTGACAACACAATTGTGAACATGAACTGAATACACAGTTAGCAGTTTGAGGCGCAGGCTCTAAGAGACTCGACAAGAATATCCTCATTTAGTGACCGGCCTGCACAAAGCAAATAAAATAATCTTTAGGGTAGTCCTTAGATTTACTAAAAAAACTAAGAGTCAAAGAACAGAATAATTGAGCTGGGACAAGTTGAGCAAGTTGGGTTTCGGGTCGGGTCACCCCCAAACTTTTATTGGTGTATTTTTAATCAACTAAAAAGGTTATCCTATTTAAACTGTTATCTAATGTTTCTTAGATAAACCGATCTTAATGGTTATTCTGGTACACCTTAGCCAAATTTCAACTCATTTGACCCATTTTGCTTTTAGAATATTTCAAATTTCACCTGTTTAAACTGTTGGAGAAGAAATATAACCAAAATCAACAAATAAATGGGTTGGTTGAAATTGTCATCTCTAGTGAGGACCAATCAAAAGGGTACATAAATGTTTACCTATGAAAACGATTTTATTAGTTTGTATTTCTCCACTTCTCCATTTACGTGCAGGATTTATCTCATAGATCTCCCTAACAGCCTGCAAAATAAAGAGATTTTTGTTTTGCCATTTTTAAACTTGAATATTTAGTTAACGAACATACAAACAAAGGAGTTGTATCCCAGGTGATAAAGATGTTGCTACCAATGAAAGCCCAGTAACTATAATATTTAATTAAACAGGTTAAAAGAATTTAGTATTAAATATTACCTGTATCGTGTGAAGTTCATCAGAGTTCACAACACTCAGAACACCTTTGCAGCGGTACACATCCATGTTATGCTTCTTATCCCAAAGAATCTCCTCAAGCCATGTACGTACCTGTGAAATTAGTGGAACATTATGATACAATATATGTTGCAGAATCAAATACAAATTCTTCTAGTAGAAGAAAACAGTCTACAACAGAGGTGATCAACCTATTTAGTATTTACCTATAATTTGGTCAATTTGAGTGATCAAACAAGTTAAACTAAAAAATTTACAACGAAGGAAATGGGTCAAAGGGGATGAAAGGATGGGATGGATTAAATTAAGTGGTAAAAACTCGGTCTTCACAAACTGCAAACGTATAATGAATTATTTTTGGCCATTTTTAACCCGTTAACTTAATGAGTCACAAATGGACCATTTTAAGATATGTTTTCTCGGAAATAGGTCGTATGATCCAAATGAGGAAAAGAGTAACTAAAAGTGAACATATCATATGGGTCCAATAGGTAAAAAGTCGCCCAAAGTCCAATCTAACGCATACAACCTCATATATCGTTTTTATTCAAAAATGTATATTATGTTTAAGAAATGGAAAAAAGCATGTTGACATGTCAGCCCAACTTGACCCCGGCTCATGTTGACACACAATAAAAACGACAGTTCAACCCCAACTTGCTTAATCCAATCCCCCATCTTTCCACCTCTACTACAAGTTACTGTTCAAAATACCTTATCAAGATCAACCTTGTGTGAATCAGCAATACACATAGTCCTCACACCACTATCATGAAGATCTTTAGTGGTTAAGTTTTTGTTTTCCTCTAGTAACTGTTCCAAATGAGCAGCATGCTGAAATGCAATAGAAGTCATGAGAATAGTTATAGCCATCCAAAGTAATATATCATAACTAAGAGAAGAAAATTTTGGAACTGAAAAGGGAGGTCTAATCACTAACCGAAGCATCATATGCTCTGCAATCTAATACTACAGATATATCTATTTGACACCTCACCGAGTGAACTATATTAGCCAGCGAATTAATGCTAAATATCTCCTTCTCAAGTTCCTCTAGATCATCAGGAGAAACCAGATCAATCTTATTAAGAATAACAATATCCTACAACATAAAAATAAGGCAATGAGCATATATGTAACATGGTGATCAAACAATGTAGGGTAAATGTTGGTAATATTACATGCCACAAAAAGGGCAGAATGTACATGATGACAGTTTAACACGCCTTCAGGATGAAACAAGTCACTTATTAGTGTGGAGTGGGTTCGACCGACTCAAAAACACCTTTTTGTCCAGTTTTAAAAAAACATGTATATAAATACAGAAATAATAATCTAAGCCTTTGAAGAAAACAATTTAGAAGGCGGTGTGCTTGAAAATTAAAATTTAAGTGGCTTTCAATCCATTTAACATGTTCCCCTTTTTATCAAAAGTTTATTTGACCCCAACTGATAGAAGCACCCCAAATCACCCTTAAAGTTTACGTGTTTAAGTTATGACTTACTGCAAAGGCTATTTGTAAAAAGGCTTCAGGAAATGTGGAAGAATCTTCATGCTTTTTGAGCTGAAAACGTAGATTTTTGGCATCAACAACCTGTCCAAAAATAATTCAGTAATGTAAAGACTTGAGTAGTTGTGTTTTAATAGCATTTTAAGCTTGTTGTTTTTGTCTGAGTGTTTGAGTTATACCTTTACACTTCTAATAAGAAGCTAAAATTAATCATATTAACTTTACAATGGAACAAGAAACTTACAGTGATAATCGAGTCAAGCTTAACTGCTGCTTCCAGCTGATCATCCAGCCAAAGAATAGATGCAAGAGGAGCAGGGTTTGCCAGCCCTGTGGTCTCTAATAATATATGATCCAGTCTAAACACACAAATATATTGTAAACCAAATTTTTATTTATAAGTATATGTAAGGATTCATGAGAAATACTCAAAAACTGCAGAGAACCCACTTACAGATTACACAATGCAAGTGAAAGAGATACACAATTACACGAATGCAAGCATGTATCGTAAGGAACTAAGGTAACACCATAAATCATAACAATTTGTCAATTTTATTACAACATTCAGAGTCAATCCAAACTTGCATTTAAATGATAGATATACAAGAAGATGCTAAGTTTAACATGTGTAACTTTGCACAACTACTCCAAAATACGATATAGTGATGTCCTTCACACATCATTAGATGAAACGAAAATGCTTATAACAGATTAACAGTCACGAAAAAATGAAACAAAATAATATTCATCAGAATCACAAAAAATACTAACAGATTTGCTATATGAGCTCAAACGACGTCACATAAAAAACGATTACCTCTCCTTCCTCTGAACAAGTTGTTCCAATGCTTGAACTAGGCTGTGTTTGACAGTGCAGCAAATGCACCCATTTGCAAGCTCCACCCATTCTTCAACAAGTGCACCTCCTTCACCTTCATTAATCATAGCTCTCTCAACTCCAATCTCTTCCCCAAACTCATTCAATATAACAGCTATCTTCTTCCCATGTTGTCCATTTAATATATAATTAACCAGCTGAAATAAAATCAACAATCAACAAACCAAAAAAAAAATTAACAAAGGAAATATCATCATCATCATCCAATGTCATCAAAGTTCATTATCTGAGTTTCAGAGCGTTCAGAAAGTCCACTGATAACCTATATCATCATTCTAATTGCTAACATATTCGACATCAAAACCCTCAAAAGCTTATTTCCTTACTCATACTTGTCTGTTGGCTAATTAGGGCACAATTTGCACAATTCGAGACGATTAAACATAAATAATCACCAGACCATACTCTTTTAGGGGAACAGATGCTACACAGTAAACAATAACAGAAAACATGTGTTCCAACAACGTTGAATTGATAGACTTGATTTAGCAATAGTACAGTGGATTTGCCGGCGCCGAGATAGCCGGTGATGACAGTAACACCGACAGGTGGAAGATCATCGACGATTTGGTTGTTTTGAAGAGATCGATTGAGCGATTTGGTGTCTAGGGTTTCGTTGATCGCTATGGCGATTGGTGGATCTTCGTCTTCTTCCTCCATTTTCGTTTCCGTTTTACTGTGTGCAAAACTTTCAGGTGAGAAAAATGAAGCTTAAAGCCTTAAACCCCTCGCCAATTGGGGATTTTAGGATAATATTTGACTTAATCCATGAAATGTTAATATGAAATGGGTTAGGGTTTAAGATAACGGGTTGGGTTATAACGGGTTAACATGTAAATAACATGACTATCAACATGACTATTAACATGACTGAATAAGTTTATGGACTGTTTGATTACACCGACTCAGTTAGATCTGACTGAGTCGGAAGTTTTGTCTGAGTATGCATCTGATTGAAACTTGTCTGTTTGATTCGGTATCTGACTACAACCAAATCGATTCAGTATTTAAGTAACAAAACCCACCGGAGTCGTACCACCGTCAGAAACCACCACACCACCACCACAACCACCACTATCAGCGTACACATTCCGACCACCATCGCAATCCACCGTACACAAAGGTGTTGCCGAAGGCAGTGCCTGCGGATCGCAAGGACGAAGCCGAAGGCGTGCCTGCGGGTCACGAGGGGGTGGCGGGCTGCGGATCGCGAGGGGGTGGCGGGTTGCGGGTCGCGAGGGGGTGCGAGTTAGCCGGTCGGCAACATTTTTTTCAAGGTTTGGATCAGCAATAAGACCTAGTCAGTCGGGCCCGAAGCCAAAATTAAAAAAGCTGGCCCGCTGGCTAAGTTAACCTGTCAACCGGGTCTGCTCCTTCAGCCAGATCAGCCTAAAAACAAACAACCTCCTAATCTGTTTAACTTGTTTAGTAAACGCATAACAAATATAAGGAGGTTAACATGGTAGTTTATGGTCTAGTTATCAAAACGATATGGTTTTATGCTTTTATAGTTCTGTGAATATTAACATGTATTACTATATTATTTAATGTCATGATAAATAAATAAAAATACTCTTTTTGTGTTTTCATAATGAATTATCACAACCAATCCAATAATTTTCTGGTCATATATCTTAATTATGGTTGAATTGTATTTAACAACATGCATATTAGATAACACATGTATGTCAACACATACATGCGAATGAATTATGGATTTTGATTATAATCAGATATGAATTATGATATTATACTTTTATTTAGTTGTGTTAATTGTTTGATAGTGTTTCTTAAACATGAGTAGTGGATTGTACAATTGTGACATTTTCTTTTGGTTAATTGCTTATATATAATTGTGTTAAACATATCATGTTTGTGTAATTTGTGCTAATAAAGTTGGTTACAACTTACATGTAATAGTCTAGGTGTCATGTCGTGGTGTGTGACCGTTTATTATATGTGCTCGTGTTAGAGTTTAAAAGAGTAATACGTTTGTATGACTTCAAACCTTATCGAGATAATACAAAATTACCAGACATGTAATAACATAGGCTTTTGTAAGGCTGTAAACACAACGGTAATTTTATGGTTGTGATCGGGTTATAATTTGCTACTTTTGTGTTAACTGGGCCTGGCCCAAAGAAAATCCAAAAGTTGTAGGGCATAAAAGGAGGAAAAAGCCAACAATTTGGGGATTCATCTCTCCCTCGTGGACTAAAACAAGAGTTCAAGAAGCAACAAGTAACATTGACTTTTAGTTTATCTATTTGAAGACAATAATCTACTTTTTGCGTTTCACTGTTTAATTTGATGATCTATGTGTCATGTCAAAGATGATGGCAATTATATAAGAAGAATACGAGAGGAAGATTAACTTTAATAGAAGCAATGTAAGCCATATATTGTTCCAAAGGAAGAATGAAGCTTTTCTTATAAGGGGTAAAAATCTTCAATGTCAAGACGCGTTTTGCTTGAACGAGTAAGTGACATTTTGATTACACTGACTCGGTAATATCTGCCAGAGTCAGAAGCTGATCCAGTTAGAAATTCTATCTGGGTATGCATCTGACTGAAACTTGGCTGTTTGATTTAGTTTCTGACTAGAACCAAATCGATTATGTATTTAAGTAACAAAACCCCCCGGAGTCGCACCACTGGTCGGAACCACCACAACCACCACTATCAGCGTACACATTCCGACCACTACCGCAATCCACCGTACACAAAGGCGGGGGCAGTGCCTACGGATCGCGAAGCCGAAGGCGATGGCGGTGCTTGCGGGTCGCGAGGGGGCGGCGGCCTGCAGGTCGCGAGGGGGTGGCGGGCTGCGGGTCGTGAGGGGGCACGAGTCAGCCGGTCAACAAATCTTTTTTCAAGGTTTGGGTCAGCAATGAAGACCCGATCAGCCGGGCCGAAGCCAAAATCAAACGGGCTGACCCGCTGACCGAGTCAGTCGATCAGTTGGGTCAGCCGAAAAACAAACAGCCCCTAACTCGTCGAATGAAAATAAAAACCATGAGTTTCTAGATGGGTAACCAATCGATAGGAAAGTGAACAATATTCTAGGATGGTGTATGTGGGATGTTACAAGCAACATAGATTCCTTTCATTTCTTGTCAAAATTAGAGTATGAGAAATTGCTCTAGTTATTGAAATTATATTTAGGGATTGAGTTGAAGAATACAAGACTTATGACTTACCTGATCTGACTAACTCATTCAATTAGGTTTCGAAAACATTATCTAAAAAAGTTTAACCCCATTCTTTAATGGATCTGCTATCCTAAACTCGAGTGACATGACGCAACCATCTATTGTGTTCTCTGATTGTGAAACCCCTAGATCGTCGATATCATGACGTCACGTGACTTCACACGTTATCGTCATCCTGTCATCACGCATTGCCACACACTATCATGTGTTGTCACATATTATCGTCTTTGTGTCACTTGCATAGTTAAGTCATTAATCGTGTCAACTTATACGGAGTCAGCTAAATTCACCCGATTTGTTTTTGTCGCTCATTTTGTACTCCTCTAATTTATCTTCTTTTTCTTTATCATGTTCCCAAAATGATTTTTTTATACATTTCAAAAACTTAGGAATTAACTAGAGATGTGACTAGTATACATTAATATTACTAAATAAGCCACTAATTTTAACAAAATTAAATACTATACAAGTATTTAAGTAAAGAAGTCGAGAGATATCTATTGTCCCACGTCATGTTTCTAACATTCATCTTATCTATACTATAAGGTCGTACCAATATAATAATGTTGTATTATTCCAAATTAACACAACCTTAGAATAGGACTGAGACAAATACATGATGCATAAAGTAAGATAACGTTTCGAGTTTAGACGAATCAATGAAGTGTGGGTGATAATATATTAATCTATAACTTATAATAAAAGAAAGTTTTTTGAAGCCATGTGTCATCATTTTAACACATTATATGACACGTGTCATCATTGTAGCATATCAAAAATTATTTTCCGTCTCTCTCATAATAAATGCGAAAATTATAACAACAATCAATTTGACTTTCCTGTGTTACTAGTATGTTTAACAAATATATTTATATTTGTATTTCTTGTTTTTCTTATATTAAATGATAATTATTTTAAACAACTAAATTAAACTATCAAAAATCTAAAATATAAATTATTTTTATTTTAACAATTTATTAATACATACAAAATTATATGATTTCAACTATATTTTATCTATAAAGATAGCATAATAATTTTCAATTTCATTATTTGTTATAATTTTCAAATATAAATTATATTTTTATTTCATCAAAAACTTATAACATCTAGAAAAATAAGATATTTATAAAACTAATGATTTTAACATGTTTTACTTTTTCTACCCATGTAATACATAGACTCTAACCTAATTTAATATATACACAAATCATTTCCATATTTTCTACCACTTCGATCTTAAAAACCCCACAAGTTTGAACTTAATTTTGTGCCACTAAAAAAGTCAATTACAACCACGACATTGTATAGTTTGTATTTGCATAGTACACATTTATTTATTTCAAACAAAATGTGAAGTGTGAGGATGTAACTTTGACTTGTGAGCGTTCTAATGGCAGTCGCACATGCTTGAGTGTTCCCACTATAATTCAAAACAATTTAATAAGGTATTATAAATGACAAGTTTTGCTACTTTATCAAAAATTTAAAGAAATATCACGTTACAAGATAATGTTTGGTATACAGAATTATCACGTAAAATAAAATAAACAATTAAAAAAAATAGATTATTATTTACCAATTAAATGTATGAGTTATTCACAAAAGATTTCTTTTCTTTAAACACCTCAGCATCACTCATCCGCTCTCACCCTTCATTCCGATCGCCTCCACCTTTGATGTTGAAATCATATTAAAAACACAAAGGTTTTGAAATACCTAAACAAAACACAAAGGTTTTGAAATCATTTTAAAAAATACGCTACTTTTAAGGAAAATCAAAATATTATACTATATTCTTGTATTATTTACAATGCAAAATGTATCTATAGTATATAATTTATAATAAAAGATTAATTAAGATGCTACATGTCACTCTTATGTTACTTCTAAAAAAATTTCTACCTAAACTAATATATTATTTTAGTTAAGTTTTTTTATTTTAAGAAACTAAATTAATAGCAATAGTTCATTTTGTTTTGAATTAATTTTTTTATATTATTAACTTAGTTGTGTAATCATACTGTTTTGAACTATACATATTTTTATAGCCAAATAAGATTCAATTAAAAAAAACTAAAAAGAAAAAAAATATTGATATATTTATATATTTTAGGTTAGTGTGATTTTAGGACAATTGTTTTTTTATTTTACATGGGTCAATTGTAAGTTATACTGTTTAAAAAAGTATTTGAATATTTATTACTTATAGATATAACCTTTTTGTTTTTTTTGTTTTTATACTGTATATGTAACTCAATCATACGGAATATTTATATATTTATAAATTATGTTGTTTATATATTTTCAACCCGTATATTATACGGGTATACTAAAGCTAGTATTTTAATATAAATATTTTAATATGATTGGACACTCGAAGCAACCGCAACTCCAACTCTACAAGCAGTCCTTTTATTATAATAATACTACTCAATCGACTCCAATGTATTTTTGGAATGTGACATGTGCAAACGACGTTATCGTTAATGATTAGGAAAAACTTGAAGAGAAATTCAAGAGAAAATTGTCATTTTCGTCCCTGAGTTTTAGTCTGTTTTGTCATTTCTATCCAAAAATTTTTTTGTTCTCTTCTAACTCCCTGACTTTTTAAAAACTTGCCATTTTCATCCAATCTCGTTAGTCAGGTTTGTTTGGGTGTTACATTTTATTTAAATGAAGGGTAATATTGTCTTTATACATTGATTTAATTTAGTAATAACAAATTAATTATTTTTGTCTTTTATAAAACCCTAGAACATATTTAGATGGAAGATGGAAGTGTTGTTGTTTGGCTCTAGTGTTGCTGTTCATGTGTAAGATCCATCACGCATGCTCAATTCTGCCATGGATCCTGAACCTTTGCTCTGCTCTTGTGGATCGATGATCATCATTCGCACCTGGTGGACTCCCTTGAACCCTGATCGTCGTTTTATGTTGCGTTAGACGAGTAAGATATATCACTTATGCTTGATTTTGGTGGGTTTTTGTACCTGAATTTTGTTAAATTGAGACGACAGGGAAGAAGATATGGGTTTGTTGGTTAGGTTGACTCTCCAATGTGTCAAAGATTGATTCATATCCTACCGGGACTTTTGAATTCAATCAATCGACATGAAGAAATTTGAAGAACGATGGCAAGAGACAACAAGTGATTGAAAGTAGTAGTAGGGCTTAGTTAGTTGTTTTTTTTTATTATTTATCATCTTTGTATTTCATAAATTCAAATGGAATTCGATTGGGTTATGTTGTAAATGTTGATTATTCTGTAATCACTCTTGCTTGTGAAATTGAAAATCTTGACTTTTTTGGTCAACTGTTACTTTTGATTATGAGATTCATGTTGTATTAGATGCTTTAGTGTATAACGTGATCAGAGTACAGAATTGCAAAGGGTGGATGTAATCAAATGGACAATTTGTAATAACATATAATGTTGTAGGGGTTAGCTGCAGCTGAACCAACTGTGCTAATTAGTTGCATTCACATCCTAATGAAACTAGAGCAGACTTTTTTTTGCTCATTTTAGTATAGAATTGATGGTTATTAATATAAAATTGATAATGACTCTTTTTGCTCATTTTTGTATCTGCATCCTAAATATGCAGAATCTCTTTTGCATCTTAATAAGATATGTGACAATTAGTTGTATTCACATCCTAGTGAAACTAGTGCAGACCTATCTTTTGCTCATTATTAGTATAAAAATGATGGTTATCAGTATACAATTGATGGAGATTTGAGAATTAAATGATATGTTAAACTCAATAATATCACTTCAAAGGTTAAAATAAACTGGGATTCATTAACAATGTAACATTATTTGAACTAATTATGCAAACCTTTTTTTTCTCAAATGAACCAGTTGTGCAGATCCTCTTTTTCTCAAATGAACCAATTGTGCAGACCTTTTTTTTTCTCTAATGAACCAACTAGATCCTCTTATGAGAATAATAGTTTCAGGATTGATTAAAGAATTACCACGTTTGACCAAAAGAAAAAAATTAATCGTTGAATTGATCAAACAATTACCCATTTTGACCCGTTACCCACAACACCCAATTTGAAACCTGTGGTACAAGCTAAGGGTGTTAGTCATGGGCTGGTTTTATGCCACCACAACACTATTAGTCTTGTTCCTGTCTACAACACTATCTACCCAGTTTGACCCATTACCCATTACCTAGTTTGACCAATAGATAACACTATTCAATTCATCATTTATAAATTGGCTACTTGGGTCATGTATGCGATATCAAAATTAAATACTATTTTGCATACCAAAATAGAATGTCACAATTGACAAAATACCACAGCCAAGACCAAGACCAAAATACCAAAAAACCAATTACAAAATACCAAATTTCCAAAATAACAAAACATTACTAAATTGAAGATGGTTGTCTTGTCTATTGTGAACCAACTTGTGTTCCACGTTCCTCCACCTTGCAAGTTCTCTTGTTGTGTCCTTTTTGCTTGCACTTGTCACAAGTAACTGAGTATCCCTTCTTTGGCATCTTCCCACCTTTAGAATTGATTAGCTTAACTGAATTACCTCTCCAGCAGACTTCTTCCTTTTCTTGGTTGGTCTACCAGCCTGTATGTGATGCTTCGAAGCAGTTAATGTAGTTGGGCATTGGGATTTTGTCCATAAGTTCTTGTCGTTAAGTGGATCTACGGTATTTGCATAAACACTTTTCCAAGTTTCTAACCAATAAGCTTGATTTCTCTGCCACACCATCACCAATTCCATGCATTGCCATATTCCAAATACATGCCACTGCGTGCTTGCATGGTATCCCGGTTAACTCCCATTTTCTACATGAACAAATCCTTTGGTCCATAAGTATAACACATTGGTCATGTTCAGAACCACTAACCTGGTACTTGGACACCCCATTCCAAATGATAGTGTAATGTGTGGCATCAGTCTTGATTTGTTCAAATATTTTCATAACAGTAGGTGTTAAAGGTCCTGGAGACTTTGCAATCATCTTGTGTACCACCATAATTCTTTTCATTATGTACTCTCTAATGAACTCCAGACAAGTAATGATAGGCTTGTCCTTCCTCCCTGCTAGTTGCCTATTGAAAACCTCACACAAATTGTTCAACAATACATCACACTTTGCCCTACCTGCGTAGGATTAAAAATTCCATCACATAAGATATAAATTAACACCATATGTGTAACATCTCGTATTTTTGTTAATTAAAAGTTAATTTTTATTAATTCTTATAAGACCTATTTATGCTATTTATGTAACTTGGTGGTCTATTTATGTATAATTCCTTATTTAATTTAAAGTTTCTAAGTTATTTAAACAATAATAATAATAAGAATAAGAATAATAATAATAATAATAATAATATAATAATAATAATATTTTTAATAATAATAAAAATAATTGTATAGTTACTAAACTTAACAATGTTTAAAACTTTAAGTAGTTAAAGATTAGGGGGTCTTAATGTCATTTTATAAACTTTAAATAGAAGTTTTATGCATGAAATGTTAAGAAATCAAAGTTGGAGGTTTAATTGTGTAAATTGAATAAAACCCAAACCTTTCCCCCCTTCACCCCCTGTGTTTCCAGCCACAACTCCGGCCCAACTCCGGCGGAGCTCCGGCGGCCCCAAAACCACCAAAACTCTCGAGATTTCGACCCCAAACCGTTCTTAATGAATTCGAGAGTACGTTTCGAACTTAATTACACATTTTAATGGCGTTTGTAAGCCGGTTACAAAGCCTAATCGATTGAATAACCGAAGACTTTATTCGCATAGACGTTCGAACATTAAAGCACAATAATAATCCAATTAATTCAACATAAACAATCATCTATCTATCACTAATCGATTGCAACCACCAATTACACCTGAAACAAACACAATCAACGAATTCAAGCACCACCTTCATCGCGAACTGCACCTCAGTCGAGCATCACCTTCTGCATACTTGGAAACTCAATTGATTGAGGGCTATCAATCACCGTCTCTCGTGGAAGCTCCCTGTGCAATTAGTTGAGTTATTATCACCAATTGCAATCGAATCCAGTCGCGACATAGCCGCGGTTGTTCTTCGTTTGTTATTCGTTTGCTAAACTTCAAATCGGGTAATTACACAAACATAATCAATCGATTTTCCATGGGAAACAAAAGCCCCATGGTTAGCATCATTTACAGAATCAATTGGTGCTTCAATTTGAGCCCAATCGAATCTAGGGTTCTTGGGAAATTGGGGATTTGTTTAGGGCTTGTTTTAAGAATTAAAAACAAATCCTTACCGCGGCTGAGGCCATGGTTCACCGGTAACACTTGAGAATTCTAAACAAGAGGTCCCCGGTTCGAACCCGGGAACCTCATGTTTTCTTTTTGAGGCTTTTTGGCCTTCAATAATAATTTTTAATATTTTTAAAAATTATAAAAAGTCATTTTATAAAAGCTAATAATTTTAAAATATTTCTAATTATTTTCTGTAAATTAGTTTTCTTAAAAAGAAAAAAAGTCTCTACTTTTAACAAATATTGAAATAATAAATAATTTATTCGTATAAAAATTAGCTAATAATTGTGCCACAAAAATGATTATTTCACACGTTGTTTTTTTAAATTATTGTTAAATTGTGTATTTAGATCTTATTAATCTTTATATATAAAATTATTATAAAGGTTATATTTATGTAACATAACAATTTTTTTCTTTGATTTTTAAATAAATATATTGGACCCATGTTGTTAAAACATAATTATTTGACAATCCCTAAGTCCCACTTAGGACCCTAGTCCGTGATGATTCATTAAAACTTATTATTAAACTTAACTCTTGTAAAAAAATATATATTTAGGTGTCTTGTGACGATTCACGTTGGAACGACGTTCATTAATATTCTTATTAATCGTCATCCTTATACTTATTTTTGCCATGTGAGTTTTCCTTGCCCCCTTTTTACTTTGTTTCACACTATTTTTGGGTAAAACATGATACTTATACGTCATACACTTAAAAACGTTTGAGACTTGTAAAGCACTTGCAATTCATATTTTTTTCATGGTTATTTGTGTGTTGTAAGTGATTATATGAGATACATAGTTTGTTTACAATCATTAACTATTGCTAGCCTGGCGACGTCTTAGATCTTTGGGCCTGACAAGCCTATTTCGTGCTAAAGTCAATGTATTGCCGACTCCTGATGACGTATGCTTGTTCATCATGGGAACCAAATACACTTAGCCAATCTTATATACTTGTAATCAAGTCGAGGTTTGGTTGTAACGATATGTGTTCTATAACCTTACTAACTTATGATCTATGACATGAATTGCTACTTGTAACTTATCATATTATGTATGAAACCTTGGAAACTCACCAACTATTTATAGTTGACCTTTTATTTTTATCATGTTACAGGAAATCCCCAAGTTAAAGTTGACTTTTGAAGCTTGCAATAAAACTAGGACTTGGACCTAGTTTAATAAATAAAATGTTATGTTATGTTTTGACTTATGTTTGTAGTTCCTTTTGGAACTTATAATTTTAATATTACATTTAATTATAGCGTTATGTGGTTGTGAACAATCTTAACCCTCACATCTTGACGTTTCCGCCGTCAAGGTTGGGGTGTGACAGATTGGTATCAGAGCCCATAACTATAGGGATTTAAGTTATTAGAAATTGTGACCTAGACTATAGCTTATGTATGAACCTCATAGAATAATATTTATATTCTTGGAAATATATATATTGTTTACATGCTACATAATGCTATACCATACTTATGTGCAACTTGATGCCTTAGAGTAGGTTTGCCTTGTAATTGTTTAAACTTTGTTATATGTCTCCCTAAAATTAACTTTGACTCTTTGACTCTCCCCGAACATGAAATCTCTTAATCTTATTCTCGTCAACACGTGGAAACTTATGCTTATGCTTATGATTTGGATCTTTAGACGTTATGTCTAATCTATATAAATCTCATCAAGGTTTTGATTTCATGAACCTAAGAAATTTGTGTGACACATAGACACCTGTATTCTGGATTTCCTGCCAAAGGCCCTCGGGCTAAGGCAAGCATATCGCATAAATCCTACAGGACTAGTTATGCTTACCTGGGGATTTCTGGGATGAGTGATAAACTATGGTCAACATACACAAATTCCTAAGGCGAATGAGTCAACTTACCTTGACGTGTCAAGGTTTCCAAATGGTAATGTGTTACCAAATGGAACCATTCCATGTTCCTTACAACTCTTGCCTTATCCTTGTTGAATTATAATCCTTTTTATTCTTTTCCTCGTATCTAACTCATTTTGCATATTCCAGCATGTCTCGTCATCATGGAAAGCGTGGAAGTTCCGATCGTAAGCTAGCCGCCATGATTGCCCGACAAATGGCTGTTGTCATCCCGACCATGGTTGCTGAACTCAATAGCACCTTAATGACTAACTCTAGCAACAACGGTCATGGAGAGAATAGTGTTAACCAAGGGCGCAACAACCAAACTTGCACTTTCAAGCACTTTAGCTCTTGCAAACCCACTAGTTTTAGTGGCAATGAAGGAGCCACTGGCCTTCTTGAGTGGTTCGAGAGCATGGAAAACACTTTTGTCAACCGTGAGTGTCCCGAGGCACTCAAAGTTCGTTATGCCACTAGCATGCTCCAACAAAGGGCTCTCACCTGGTGGAATAGCGAGAAGAGAAATCGTGGGCCCGATGCTATTCTGGAACTTACTTGGGAATAGTTCAAGAACATCACCATCGCGAAGTTCTGCCCGAGAAGCGAACTGCAAGAGTTGGAGGAGGAATTTTGGAATTTGAAGCAAAACGATGATGATCATTTGGCCTACTCAACTAGGCATCATGAGTTGAGTATACTGCTGCCTCATATGGTCGACACTGTCTCCCGCAACATCGAGAAGTTTATCAAGGTGTACCACCCCAAATTCAAGATGCTGTGGTGGGTAGCCGACCCACAACTTTAGAAGAAGCCATTACTATCACCGCTCAACTCACCGAGAACCATATACGAGCGGGCACCATGTCTGTGAAGGGTGCCAAAAAGGTGGAAAAGATGGCTACCGAGGCCTTTAAGGAGACCAAAGCTGAACCGTCCAACAACAACAACAACAGAAGCGTAAGTTCACACCGGCGCGTAACTATGCTGTGGCTGCACCCAAACAACCCCAAAGACAACTTGTACTTGCGGCTACACCTGTGGCACAAGTGCCTGGGGCTAGGGCTTATGTTGGTCCTCAGCCTATGTGCAACACGTGTAGGTATCATCATCCGGGGAATCAACCATGCCGCATTTGCACCTTATACGGTAATATGGTCATTTGGTGGCGACTTGCCACCGTGCACCTAACAATGCCGTTGTGGTCACAAACCGTGTTTGCTACAACTGTGGGGAACCTGGCCATTCCCGCCCACAATGCCCTCGTCTTGTGGGTAATGTTCCACAAGCCCGAGGACGTGCTTTCAATATCAACGCTAACCAAGCACAAGCAAACAACGATGTGGTGAATGGTATGTTACAAACCTATTAACTTTTGTGATCCGATTCTTTTCATACTTTACCTATATCGTTGAATACCTTAAAAATTGAACAGGTATGTTCCTTATTAACAAAACTTATGCCTATGTCCTATTTGATTCTGGAGCCGATAAAAGTTTTGTTTCGTTAGAGTTTGAACCCATACTTGCCAAGCCACATACGAAACTAGAAAGACCTCTTACCGTTGAAGTTGCTGATGGAGAACCAATCACCGTTGACGTCATTATTCGTGATTGTATCTTAAGTCTTAACACGCATGATTTTCTTATCGATCTTATCCCTATGAAACTTGGAAGCTTCGACATCATCATTAGTATGGATTGGTTAGCCAAACACCATGCCGAGATCATTTGTTTCGAGAAGTGCATACGTATACCGTTACCTTCTGGTGATACCTTGAAGGTGTTCGGTGAAAAATCTTCCAAAGGACTTAAACTCATGTCTTGAACTCAAGCCCAAAAATGCTTAAGCAAGAAGTATATGGCTTTCTTGGCTTACGTGGTCAACACGAAAGTCAAAAGGAAAGAACTTAAGGATGTCCCTATCGTATGAGAGTTTCCTGAAGTATTTCCCGATGACCTTAGTGGTTTACCTCCCGTGCGTGAGGTTGAGTTTAAAATCGACTTGATACCGGAGCAAACCCCATGGCTAAGTCACCATATCGACTTGCACCATCTGAAATGCAAGAACTCTCTAGTCAACTTCAAGAGCTATCCGAGAAGGGTTTCATCCGTCCTAGTTCTTCGCCTTGGGGTGCACCTGTTCTTTTCGTGAAGAAGAAAGATGGATCGTTTCGTATGTGCATCGATTAGCATGAGCTTAACAAGCTTACCATCAAGAATCGTTATCCTCTTCCTCGCATCGATGACTTGTTTGATCAACTTCAAGGAGCTGCCATATTCTCGAAGATTGATCTACGCTCTGGATATCATCAATTACGAGTTCATGATGATGACATCCCAAGACCACATTCCGTACTCGTTATGGGCACTATGAGTTTATGGTGATGCCTTTTGGTTTAATCAATGCTCCTGTTGTCTTCATGGATCTCATGAACCGAGTATGAAAGCCTTATCTGGACAAGTTTGTGATCATTTTCATAGATGACATACTTATCTACTCTAAATCCAACACCGATCATGAACTGCATTTGAGATTGGTTCTTGAGTTGTTAAGAAAAGCAATTGTACGCGAAGTTCTCGAAGTGCGACTTCTGGCTCAAGGAAGTTCAATTTCTAGGACACGTGGTGAATAGCCAAGGAATTCACGTTGATCCTGCAAAGGTGGAAGCTGTAAAGAATTGGTGTGTTCCTACAACTCTTACCGAAGTTCGTTCTTTTCTTGGTCTTGCTGGCTACTATCGGCGATTCATTGCCAATTTTTCAAGGATCGCGAAACCACTCACTTCTTTGACACAAAAGAATAACCGTTCGAGTGGGGTTCCGAGCAAGAAGAAGCTTTTGAAGCGTTAAAGCACAAGTTGTGCAATGCTCCTATCTTGACCCTACCCGATGGAAATGAGACTTCACAGTGTATTGTGATGCATCTAAACAAGGCCTTGGTTTTGTTCTCATGCAACGAGGGAAGGTCATAGCTTATGCATCGAGACAATTGAAGGTTCACGAGGTGAATTACACAACACACGATCTCGAGCTTGGTGCTGTTGTCTTTGCTTTAAAGATTTGGAGGCACTACCTATATGGTACGCAATGTATAGTCTACACCGATCACAAAAGCCTTCAACACGTGTTCAATCAAAAAGATCTCAACATGAGACAACGTCGTTGGATGGAGTTGATTAGTGATTATGATTGTGACATACGTTACCATCCTGGTAAAGCAAATGTTGTCGCCGATGCACTAAGCCGAAAGATTCATAACAAGATGATCTCATTCCAAGAAATTCGCGATCGACGTCAATGGTTTGACACTTTGGGTGAGTTCGATACTGAGATCCGACTAGATGTCAACGAGACTACCGTACTGTTACAAAACTTGAGAATAGACAGTGACATCGAGTCTAGCATCTTGGAGGCTCAACAAGTGGTGCAACAAGAAGGAAGAATGAGGGATGAACTGGAGCCTAATCTTTTAACACGATTGGAAATGAAACCCAATGGGTTGATGCACTTCGCAAATCGAAATTGGATTCCAAATCGTGATAATCTTCGTACCTTTATCATGAATGAAGCTCATCAAACTCGTTATTCTATTCATCCTGGCTCCGATAAAATGTACATGGACCTGCGTGGTCAATATTGGTGGCCTGGAATGAAGAAAGATATATCGACTTATGTAGCTAAGTGCCTCACGTGTATGAAGGTTAAAGCCGAACATCAACGTCCAAGTGGATTACTTGAGCAACCCGAGATCCCTATGTGGAAGTGGGAACACATATCTATGGATTTCATAACCAAGCTACCTCGAACCTCTCGAGGACATGATAGCATATGGTGATCGTTGACCGATTGACCAATCGGCACATTTTATACCCATACGTGACACTTACAAGACATCAAGGTTAGCTCGTATATACGTTGATGAGATTGTAAGTCGTCATGAGGTACCTCTGCACATCATATCCGACCGAGATGCTCATTTCACTTCGCATTTTTGGTCGTCTATGCAAGAACTTTTGGGTACTCAATTGGACCTAAGCACGATTTACCATCCTCAAACTGATGGTCAAACCGAGCGAATGATCCAAACCTTGGAGGATTTGCTACGCCTGTGTGTTCTTGACTTTGGTGGTGATTGGGATACGCATCTACTGCTCGCGGAATTTTTGTATAACAATAGTTATCACTCGAGTATCAAGATGGCACCGTTTGAAGCACTTTATGGTCGTAAATGTCATTCGCCGATCTGTTGGACCAACATTGGTGAAAACTTCATCATTGGTCCTGAACTTATACAAGAGACGACCGATAAAGTTTCTATTATCCGCAAGAACCTTGAAGTGGCGAGAAGTCGTCAAAAGAGTTATGCTGACAAGCGACGTAAGCCATTGGAATTCCAAGTTGGGGAGATGGTTCTTCTAAATGTCTCACCGTGGAAAAGTGTTCGCTTTGGAAAGAAGGGCAAATTGGCTCCAAGATTTGTAGGACCTTTCAAAATCCTGAAAAGGATTGGGAAAGTGGCTTATAAACTGGAACTACCTTCCGACCTTAGTGGAGTTCATCCTGTGTTCCACGTCTCAAATTTGAGAAAGTGCTTGGCCGACGAAAGTCTGTATGTTCCGCTGGAAGACATTCAGATCGACGAGTCCTTGCATTTTGTCGAGAAACCTGGTGAAATCATGGATCGCATAATGAAGAAGACTAGAACTACAACAACCCCAATCGTCAAGGTTCGTTGGAAAAACAAACGTGACGCTGAATTTACTTGGGAACGAGAGGAGTACATGAAGAAGAAATACCCGTTTTTATTTGTTTAGTTTCATCTTCTTAATTTCGGGACGAAATTCTTTTAAGTTGGGGAGACTGTAATATCTCATATTTTTGTTAATTAAAAGTTAATTTTTGTTAATTCTTATAAGACCTATTTATGCTATTTATGTAACTTGGTGGTCTATTTATGTATAATTCCTTATTTAATTTAAAGTTTCTAAGTTATTTAAACAACAACAACAACAACAACATATATAATAATAATAATATAATAATAATAATAATAATATTGTTAATAATAATAAAAATAAATTGTATAGTTACTAAACTTAACAATGTTTAAAACTTTAAGTAGTTAAAGATTAGGGGGTCTTAATGTCATTTTATAAACTTTAAATAGAAGTTTTATGCATGAAATGTTAAGAAATCAAAGTTGGAGGTCTAATTATGTAAATTGAATAAAACCCAAACCTTTCCCCCCTTCACCCCCCGTGTTTCCGGCCACAGCTCCGGCCCAACTCCGGCGGAGCTCCGGCGGCCCCAGAACCACCAAAACTCTCGAGATTTCGACCCCAAACCGTTCCTAATGATTCGATAGTACGTTTCGAACTTAATTACACATTTTAATTGCGTTTGTAAGCTGGTTACAAAGCCTAATCGATTGAATAACCGAAGACTTTATTCGCATAGACGTTCGAACATTAAAGCACAATAATAATCCAATTATTCAACATAAACAATCATCTATCTATCACTAATCGATTGCAA
Source organism: Flaveria trinervia (assembly GCA_025506515.1). Taxonomy (NCBI): domain Eukaryota; kingdom Viridiplantae; phylum Streptophyta; class Magnoliopsida; order Asterales; family Asteraceae; genus Flaveria; species Flaveria trinervia. The sequence continues at coordinate 85,355,584 of CM046441.1, read as the reverse complement.
CCACCAATTACACCTGAAACAAACACAATCAACGAATTCAAGCACCACCTTCATCGCGAACTGCACCTCAGTCGAGCATCACCTTCTGCATACTTGGAACCGCAATTGATTGAGGGCTATCAATCACCGTCTCTCGTGGAAGCTCCCTGTGCAATTAATTGAGTTATTATCACCAATTGCAATCGAATCCAGTCGCGACATAGCCGCGGTTGTTCTTCGTTTGCTAAACTTCAAATCAGGTAATTACACAAACATAATCAATCGATTTTCCATGGGGAACAAAAGCCCCATGGTTAGCATCATTTACAGAATCGATTGGTGCTTCAATTTGAGCCCAATCAAATCTAGGGTTCTTGGGAAATTGGGATTTGTTTAGGGTTTGTTTTAAGAATTAAAAACCAATACTTACCGCGGCTGAGGCCATTGGTTCACCGATAACACTAGGACTTGGATTTGTTTAAAGTGGACTTTTGAAGCTTGCAATAAAACTAGGACTTGGATCTAGTTTAATAAATAAAATGTTATGTTATGTTTTGACTTATGTTTGTATTTCCTTTTGGAACTTATAATTTTAATATTACATTTAATTATAGCGTTATGTGGTTGTGAACAATCTTAACCCTCGCATCTCGACGTTTCCGCCGTCAAGGTTGGGGTGTGACAATATGATTAAGTTCAACTTACCACTAAAATGAGCTCTTGACCAGTGTCTTGGTGGAATTGCTTTCAACTAATCATGTGCTGCTTTATCTTCTTTTAAAACTTCATTCATAACCCTATCAAAGCCTTGTGTTGTGGTTGCACTTGCACACTTCCAAACAAAATCTTTGTACAATTAGCCCCTCCACTTTAGTTTCATGTTCTCATGGATATGTCGCAGACAATATCTATGCTCGGCACTTGGAAACACTTTACTTATTGCAAAAAGACATAATTACCCCTCTATTTAACACCTAAACTAAAACGAGACTAGATGAAATTGACAAGTTTTTAAAAAGTCAGGGAGTCAGAAGAAAAAAAATTCTTTTTGGATGGAAATAACAAAACATACCAAAACTCGGGGATGAAAAAGACAATTTACTCGAAATTCAGTGATAATCATAAAGTAGTTCTAAACAAATCTTTATTTTTAATATATGTATTATGAAAAGATATATCGAGATTTTCAAATGTCAGATGCAGTTTTACAAAATCTAAGCTATTTAGAATATTTAGAATAAATACGATTAAAAGATCTAAGATGTTATAAGATCCGGATCCTAATTTCCTAATTAAGAACGGATTGCGTCGAATTAGATTCTTGTTTCTTTGATTAAAATAATGAAAATAAGATCCATAAATTAAGGAGGTATAAACAATAGATACTTGACGACAAATCGAAATAATAATGTGAGATGTTGGGAGATTGTTACATTAGGTCATTATTTTTGAAAAATTGATTTTTTTTATAATTTATATTATACTAATTAGCAACTTTCGGTTGCTTTGGTGGTTGTACTATATGCATTATTGTATATGTCTTTTGTTTATTTTTCTATTTTTTGTTTAAATCTAATATTTTTATATTTTTTTTTATAATTTAACCTTTATAATTTTTTGCTTTTAACTTTTGTTGCCTATTATTTTCTTCTTTTACAAAATTTCGTACACTTTCGCTCTAAATTTTGAAAGATAGTACGCCATAATGTTTATGTGTGGGTCAACGTTGTTACGCCTGTTTTTCCTACTTAACAGCTTGGTTGCAACATCCAAATCCTAGATCGACTTAGCTATTATTTTTAAAGTTTTACGTTTCACAAGCGTGGTTCAGTGTTTTAACATCTACTTTCCGTTTGTTTTTTTTTTCGCTTTTATTTTTTTTAATACACGTTTTCTTGACGTTGGTGGTCGTTTATGGTGGTGTGACGTTGATGCTGTTTGGTATACTTTTACGCCCCCGCCGCTAAACGGGGGGCTTATTACTAGTTGGATCTAATGGTAACCTTTTATTATTTCTACATAATTAGATCAGAATTATTCAAAAGTGAATCTTTATAATAAATCAAAACTTTTAATTTACTTTTTATAATATGATACATATTTTAAAAGATTAATTAATATAACAAAATCTAGAAGATCCTTGATCTTTCACGATAATGCAAACCTCGTGGCTTCTTAATTCTTATTCTTCAAGTTATTGGAGTAAACTTCTCCAGAAAAATTCGGTTTAGATTAGACACGTTTTCTTGTGCTTTTAGTTAAAGTCAGAAATTCATAATAAACAATTCATATAAACTTACATTTCACTCTTTATTAATTTTATTGTATTTTGATTGTAACTTTTAATAATTTTAATTAAATAATAGTTAAAACGTGTGTATCTAAATATATATTTTATGTATATACCTATAGCTATACAATTATATAAAGCATTTGAGGAGCAAACAATTATATATTTATTCAAAGTTAAACGCCTAATATAATTTTTTAAACATAAGTTACAAGTGCATAATGTAATAGTTCTTAATTTACCGCAATTTAAGACGCTTTTTCTAAACTAATACATCATTTAAGAGACATGAGATTATTTAATTCACTAAATTAAGTATATCTTATTTTTAATACTTAAAAAATTAAATTTAATCTTATCATTTATATTTTTATCACTAAATATTTACATAATAATAATAATAAAATAATAATAATAATAATAATAATAATAATAATAATAATGATAATAATAATAATAATACATAAATATAATCAATGTAAAGACATGTCGAAAAAAAACCCTCGATGACACTAGGTGCATTACGATTGCCAACCCAATGTATATCACAAGTAGACAATATGATGAATAGTGATGTCGTAGGTATTCTCGACATTATCACAATAGTTTTTCCCTCCAAAATATTAAGGAAAACTTGTGTTTTTTATTATTTTATCTTAAACATTTAGAAATTTTTTAAAACTAACCATAACATGTTTTCTTTTATTCATGTCGAGTACCTACAAATTTTGTAATTTATTTACAAAAATATTAGACTCAAACCCTCTAATCGAATCTCAACAAAGAAAGAAAAGCTACATATACAATATGGAATTACACAAGAATGTGTAATAAAATAACAATTTAAACTCATGAAAGGTAAAAAATCAAAGCGCGGGTTCCCCACTTACTATATAGTGTTCGAGAGAGACACGAATGTAATTTTACTCAAAATTAAAGACAAGTAATACAACTTTTTTAATATAAGATACAAAATGGTCTATGCAATAGTTAATAATAATCATAATAATGATAATAATTATTACTATTATAAGGTTAGTAATAAGGATATTATATTAGTTACAACTTGATGCTATTTTTTCTCATTTGTAACGATTTAATAGCAACATATAAATGTTCTACATTCATAATAGTTTTTGTTTGAAAACTTTTAACGTACGTTTAAATTGACATCCATAACCTTTTAAATACCACACGTTTGGTAATAGTATAATGACAGTATAATAACGAATCGTTAAAGCATGTGTAGATGTTTATGAGAATCTGAGTACCTGTATATCATTAAATTCGTCAAAACCAATATAACATCAAAAACTACAATTGTGACGATCTAGTATACATTCAAAACCGAAGCGTGACGAAGTCCAAGTCTAATAATATAGAATAACATTGGTATGTAACATATTAATTAGGCTAGACGAAACGTGTGTGGGGAAATGTTGAGACGGCGTAAGGTGGAAAGATGGTACTACGCAGGAACGCCACCATCCATGTCCACCTACCGAGGACGAACATCGAAACGGGATAGTCGCACCGAATCGAAACTGCAACAAAGATGTGGTAGACATGATGCAGGATATTATGTGGTAGTAGCGGGTTATGCGGCTTCCATTTAGTCCAAGCTTAACGTTGTTAAACTAAACAATTAATATAAGATTTTACAACTTACAACCGTTTTAAGTGCTTTTTATAGCTCTTAACATGAAATAAGATATGGAAAAAACGCATCCATACGTGCATGTGTATGACTCTAAAAATATATAATAAAAAATGTAGTTAACAATATAATACAAATAATTAAAAGGAAAAAAATGTTTAACGGCCCTATAAAAATGAGGGTGAGAGCATTTACAATTCATCTCTCATTCTTATAGTTACATTATAAATATTTGTTTTTTTCTTTCTTTTTTAATTAAATAATATATTTTTATATTTTTATCACTATTTTTCTCTCACAACCACTTTTAAAATATTAAAAAATTTTATGGGGTTGTATCGTGATTCTTCAAATACGAAAAATCACGATACAAACGTCACAAAATTTTATTTATTCTTCACTCACAACTATCTCTTATAATATAAGACACTCATTTATTTAAAAATAAGATAAAAGCTATGAATGCTATAAAACCTTACCCATAAAACCCAAACGTGTGGAAGGCAAAATAATGTTCTAGATATCTATAGAATCGAATATTTTTTCCAAAGTTATTTCATCGAGTTATATAAAAAAATTGATGTGAAAGCCATCAATAATAAATCACAAGAAAGAGAAAAAGATAACAGACAGAAATTCTTTTTGAGAAATAATTGAAAATTTCCCTCCCGACGACCCGACATAAAAAAAAGTAAAAAAAGAATAATCATTAAAACAAATAAAATAAAAAATAAAAATCATTTAAAAGAAAAAATCATTTGTATCTGTGCGTATTAGCAAATGATATGTATCCTAATGATATTCTAATGTCCTAAGTGTCTTCTTTTCTGCATACGGGAATTCGAGCCTTATAGTAATTATGAAGTAGAACTAAAACTAGATAATTAATTGAGTAGGTCGAATGTTTTTTTTAATCGAATGTGAGTTGTCATTCTAAAAAATACGTACAATTGATGTTAAAATTATAAAAAAAACTATAATACATTTACTTGAAATAATACCATATTAATTTAAATTATTGGAAATAATGCTTTTTATATTTTTTATTCAAAGTAAAATAATTTTAATAATAATTAAAAGATTATTTATTTTGCTATAATAAACAATAACCCAAATAGGTAAATAACCGTTGACACTCTAAAATTCACTTGTATTATGAATGCTAATTTCAATCATATAACCATCATATATTTGACTTAATTTATACGTGTTTTTTTATTTGATTTCAGTTACAACATACTTTTGTTTTATTTTCCTTAAAACAAACATGATAGACGGATGTGAAAAAACTCATTGGCATAATAAATATGGTGATTCCTTAGGTTTATCAAAGCACCACGACTGCCAAAACTTGCCAAAAAATCACATATTACAAAGAGTAAATGTAAGTTTTACATCGGTTGAGAAGAAGAGTTACACTTTTTTTATAAGAGGATGTAAATCTTCTAAACCAATACGTTTTTTTCTAGGTGAGCAACTCATCGGGTAAAAACAAAACCCTGAGTCTTTAGATGGACAACCCATCACGGGTAATGATGACAATATATTGGTACAATTAACGTGGGTTGTTACATATGGTACCAGAGCTAGAGGTCGGATCGGTGTATCAACGAGGACGTTGAATCTCATTCGAGGGTGAGGATGTAACTCTCATATCGGTTGAGCGAGAGAATGAAGCCGTCCTTATAAGGGGGTGGAATCATTATCTATCAAAACACGTTTTGCTTGGGTGAACAACTCGTCGGGTGAATATAAATCCGCGAGTCTTCGGATGGGCAACCCATCATGAGCAAAACGGACAATATACTGCTAAGATTTACGTGAGTTATTATAGTAGAGGTGAAATGGTGAATGATGTTTTTGCCGATGTTCAAAGTCAATATCACATTTATAGATAAACGTATAACGTTTTAATTACTTATATATGATTTAATGCTTAATGAGTAGTTATGTTTATGCTTATGTGTTGATTTATGTTGTGATTAATTATACTTTGGTAATTTATTTTATCATTATTTTCAGTTTATGTAATTTTTGTTTATCGTTTAAGAAATTATAATGATTTCTCTAGATTTTGTTAGTTTTATTAGAAAATTGTATAGTTAAATTGAACAAATAAAAACTATAATAAATTCAAAATCTTATATTAAATTTTTTTTTTCTGAACAATATTTAATATAAAATTTTAATATAAAAGCGGTGAGAAAAAATGAATAAAAAAGTAAGTAAATAAAATAAGATTTAATATAGTTGTATTTTTAGTCCTTTAAAGGTTAAAGACAAAAAATCATTTACTAAAAACTTACATAAAAATTTAACTTCAGCTAGTGAAAATGATAGAAAGTATGACAAATATTTAAATATATGACACTTAATAACTTTATCTATACTAATATATAAACAAAAACTCTAAGACATAAGTGTAATTTAAAAAGAAAATCAATACACCTAATTCAACCTTTAAACATTAAACACAAGTGTTTTATGAAATTATTCTTATTTTATCACTCATTTAATAATTTTTTTATCTAATTAATACATTAATTAGCACATATTATTAATACTTTAGTCAATGCATCTTTTTTTAAACGCCAAACGAATAATTTTTAAACCCGATCACCCGGGTAAACCCATTGGCAAAAGATCATCCACGTTCGCGGACACAGACATGGACCCGGTTCGCCCACCATTCCAAGGGAAACCCACCACCCAAATACCCACTATGGTAAAACGCTTGATCCACTTGAAGCATATTGCACACAGTAAGACTCCAACTTATTATATATCATATTATTTATAATACTTTAAGTTGACAAAATATTTATTAATAAATATTATCTTATTTGAATACTTAACTATATAATTACTAAATACTTTTATAACAATAATGATTATGATAATCCATATCTATATTATCTAAAGCAATTGATGATGACACACTTATAATTTTATTTTCCATTTAACACATCTAACATAAATTTTTATACATAAGGTACAAATACTATATACAATAGTTCACAAGTTGCCCACGTTATAAATTTCTCCCAATTTATATATTATTTAATATACATTTAATTTAAGTATTATCTTATTTATAATACTATAAATTAATATTAAAATATATACATCTATTACTTATATTTTTATAATTTAATACTATTTGATTTAAGTATTATTTTATTCAAACAATTAAGTATAATATGACTAGATCATAGTTATAATAATAATAATATCTGTATATATCAACGTTTACGACATATCAGAGAAGAAGTTCGATAACATCCGTCGCATAGCTAGATATAACAAATGAAAAAGACTACAAGTGGTGAAGGTATACGTTTTTTTCTATTTTACCATAATAATTTCCTTTTTCTCCACAGTGATAAAACCTACTTTTTCTATAATTTTAAGTTCAAACTTTAAGGATTTTTGAATTTAACCATAACATTTTCTTTCTCCTCGTTTTTTTTTTCAAGTGGATACCTACTCATGTTATCTTTTCAAAAACAAGATTGGTAAGTTTATTTTCATAATAATTAAAAGAAAAAAGTTGTAATTTACTCCATATTTATTTCACTACTATTTCATCTTCATTTTTATAGCTTCAAAATGTGTGAAAATATGACCTCCTATATTCCGGCACCAACTTCCAAATAACATCCCCACTACCCCCTCTTCATCTCCGCCAATCGGTATAATTCACACAACACGCACTAATTTGGTGTATCTCCATTTCAACCACCGTGTGGTTCTTCACGCGCCACCGTCTACCACCACCACCACCACCACTTTCCTATATATTCAAACTCATATATTATATATATATATAATATATACATATACAACCAATCCGTACACACCATACAGTTGGAGTTGTCAGAAATGTTGTCTAGGATGAAAACAGTTGTACTATTGGCTTTTGGAGTTGTACTTCTTGTTCATGGATGCATTGCTGATGGAAATATTAGCAGAAAAAGCTTTCCAGATGGTTTTGTTTTTGGAACTGCATCTTCTGCTTATCAGGTTTGTTCTTGTTATTATTATTATTGTTATTTTTGTCTAAACATTTATGGCAAATACATTGAAATTAACATTCGAAATAATTACTTGATTTATCAAAACTAAGGTTGCGTTTGGTTAAAAGAAATAAAATGAAATTGAAAAATTAGTATAATTTTAAAGTAAAATTATGTTTGAGTGGGTATTGAAATGTAAAATCCAAAAGAATGTTTCACTTGAAATCCCACAACTAAATGAATTTGAGATGATACATTCACTTGAGTTTTATATTTTATTACCCACTTAAACATAATTTTACTTGAAAATTACACCAGTTAGTTAATTCTATTTCTTCTAACTAAACGCAACCTAACAGTTCGATAAGACGCCTTTGTTTGATTTTATAGAGATTCAACTTTAGGCTGGTAAAAAAACTTGTTTACAGTGTAATATTTTATCTGATAGTAACTAAATTTTGACGGTGCTGTGGGAGAAATTCAAAAAAATATGGTTATAAAGGCATTCAAATTTCAATATTGAATAGTTGTTGTGAAATCTTTTGTAATTTTTAATTTTTCTAAAATTAACTGGCCATTGTAATAAATATGAATACAATAAAGTTGGGTAATATTTTTCAAGTTTAACATAAAGAATGAGATAATTAATAAGAAGCCGTTCGTAAAAAAAGACATTCAAGAGAAAAAAGTCATAAATAACAAACTAGTTTCATAGCAATAAAATAATAATGAAACATGAGTTTTTCTTTATATCTAGAATAAAGTATGAGGGTTATTTTTATATAAAATGTGAAAACTTAATTATTATTATTTTATAATTTATGACTTTATAGAGGGCCCCGGGTTCTTTATTAATATGGTTCATATTCAAGGATGTTAAGTTGTTTACTTTAGTCTTTTAGATGTCTAAACGATGAAGTCTTTCTCAATTAAATATTTTTTTTATTCCGGAAAATGTTAAGTTGAATGTCTTTGAATTTGACCTATATATAATTTTATAGAAATCTATGCGTAAAGAAATACTAAATCCCTTATTATGTATTAACGTTGCGGTTATCCAATCCGGCGAATAGGACCCTCAGTCTTTTTTAAATCTATATTTCTAATTAATATTTAAAACCTGGTTAAAATAGAAAATGCTAGATATATAAAGTGTCCAAATACATTGTGGTGGTAAGAAGTATTCTTTTTATTAAAAGTACGATGGCTCAAATCTCTTAAGATGCATGTATAAATGATTAGTAAAGTAGATTTGAAGTTATTTTAAATGAATAGATAAAATAGTTGTTTCTTATTATTGTATTTTGTTTACTTGATAGTATGAAGGAGCCGTGAAGGAAGATGGAAGGGGTCAGGCAAATTGGGACAAATTTGCTCATACATTTGGTATTGTTTCTTCGATATCCACTAGAACCATGTATTGAAATAAACTAAGTATTGATGTTGATCCCTAGGCGTGTAAAAAATGTCACGTTGGCATGAGTTTCGAGTTGTCTGGTTGAAATGGAATACCACCAATATATTTATCAGTGTCAAAGACATACCCAACACACTTAAGAAGTGTTTAAGTGAAATAGGTTGTAATTAAGTTATAAACAGGCTAAATAAATAAACCTTGTCAAATATGTTTTTTTGTTATATTTTAAACATGTTACGAACTTTCAACCCACATATATGGAGGGTCTGAGTCCAATGTGATGCAAAAAAGAATAACGGGGTTGTATTTAGAAAGAAAGAGAAACGTTATAACAGGTGATGTTAAAAAAAAGAAGTTATAACAAGTTATATGCAATTCACACGAATGGATGATGTATCATTTTAATTTTAAACACTCAATGTAAAATTACAATTTTGACCTTGTAAATTTGCAGGTAAGATAACTGATTTTAGCAATGCTGATGTTGCAGTTGATCAATATCATTTGTATGAGGCAAGTAATCTTTCATTCTGTATCATGGGGTTAAAGTGTCATTTTCTAATTCATGAATCATGATGCAACAATATCTTCCTTTTAAGCAACTTGCCATTAGCACCTTGTCCATCCAATGGTGTTCGCTTAACTAACTACGCCACATGTCATGTCTATACGCTTGTAACATGTTAAAACATCATATGAAAGACAACCCATAAATTTTGTCTGAGTTTTCATGCTAGACTATCTTCTAAAGTCGAAAAGTCAATCAATTGCGACTCGTGTAGTTTTAGGTCAATTTTGGTCATAATTAGGGTGTGTAGGAAGTTTATATAAACAATCAACGGGATGGAAAAACTATGAATGGTTTTGCTTGATAAATATGTTGATATGTAAAACATATATGAGATATTCAACTTTTGTTGCAAATAAAATTTATTTGAATGAACACACACGAGCATCACGCCTTGGTTTTTGGGACAAAAACGTTTTGAAGTGTCTAGCTCGTTCTTTTTTTAAACCTAGCAGACGTCGGTTTGTAGGTTTTATGTAAAATAAAAATATAGGAATTTACTTGTTTTGATGGTTCAAATATAGGGTGACATAAAATTGATGAAGGATATGGGCATGGATGCATATAGGTTTTCAATCTCATGGCCAAGGATTTTCCCAAGTAAGACTTTTCAATTGTTTTATTCAATGTTATTATATAATCATATATTTATTAAAAACTATTACTATTACTATTATTATAAAAGCTAGGTATCAACCACCTAAAAAACTAGATTGATACCTAGTTTAGCTTTCCAAAAATTTCTATTTATGAGAAATTTGTTGTAGTCAATGTTCACATGGACAACAACTTATTAATAGGAGGGTCAAATTTCACAATAATTTGTTTGCAACTCTTGGTTATAGTTGGTAGTAAAAAGAATTTGATCATAAATTTTTGATTAATTTTCTTTGATTTTGTTACTGATAATCAAACACAATTACTAGATTTTAAAACAATAAAAGAATGCAGGATTGCACTTGCGAAACTAATCCTTTTATATGTACCGTGTGACCAAAGTTACTTCAAGTTAGACTCTAATGTGGGTTTTAAGTCACATAACGTACGCTTGTATAATCTAATAATTAATTTGATCTTAGGGGTCAAGAAATTGTGCCTCTCACTAGGTCAAGTGGAACCTTAAAGCTTTGATATCGAATTACTTTTATAGTAAAAAGTTAAAAGGTTTTCATAAAGTTTCAATTTAGACATTCACTTTTATACATACACATACACATACACATGAAATAGATTTCTCGTTGAGTTAGTTTAGAGCGTTGATTTAAAATCATAACGATCCCAGTGTAGATTTCTATCTCTCGATTCAACTACTAAATCAATGTTTTTTGTTGGCTTTGTATATTATAGATGGAAGTGGCCAAATCAACCAAGCTGGAATTGATCACTACAATGCTCTTATAAATTCTTTATTAGCTCATAGTATGTATATTTTTAAGAAGTTAATATTATTATGTTGTTATTTTCTTATACTAAAAAGTTTCAAAATGAAACATTAGATATCGAACCATATGTGACCCTCTACCATTGGGACCTTCCTCAAGCATTGGAAGACAAATATAACGGATGGCTCGACACTAGAATCATGTAAATATTATTTTCTTTCTTTCATGCTATTTCATGTATTGATTTTTATTTCTAAAAGATTAATAAAAACTTATTTGTGTTATCGTAACATAGTAACGACTTTGCAAAATACGCGGAGACATGTTTTGAGAAGTTTGGTGATCGGGTGAAGAACTGGATGACTTTTAACGAGCCTCATACTTTTACAGTACAAGGCTATGATGTTGGCCTTCAAGCACCGGGTCGTTGCTCTATACTTCTCAAATTATTTTGTAGGGCTGGAAACTCGGCTACTGAACCTTACATTGTTGGTCATAATGTCCTTCTTTCACACGCGGCCGCCTTTGATGTCTACAAAAGAAAATATAAGGTAAATTCGTTACTAAATAGTCAGAATCAGATAATATAATATTATATAAAAATAATGTTGTTATTTTTATCATCAACGTTTTAAGAGAAACATGTCGTTTTACTATTCAGGCGAAGCAAAACGGACGCATCGGGATTGCATTTGATGTCATGTGGTATGTACCGGGTACTAACAAAACTGAGGACGTTGAGGCGACCCAACGAGCCCAAGATTTCCAATTGGGATGGTAGTTTCTAACAAGTCTTATTATTAACTTCCCTTTACTATATATTACTGATCGTAATATATCTAATACCAACCTAACAATATCAAGATGTATAGTAAAGAGTGTGTGAATTATCTGCCTTAGAGAAATCTAACATTTGTACACTACATTAGGTTTCTTGATCCTATAATGTTTGGAGATTACCCAACATCAATGAGGACTAGAGCCGGAGACCGGTTACCAAGATTTTCTAAACTTCAATCCGCTCTTCTCAAAGGTTCATTAGATTTTGTCGGTGTAAATCACTACACGACATGGTACGCGTGGCATAACTCGACTAGCATCATTGGCACCTTTCTCAACGATTCTATTGCAGACTCCGGTTCTGTTACCCTTCGTATGTCTTTTAAACACATGCCTTAACTTTTGCTTTATCTAACCCTTATTGCAAAACCTCTACTTATTAAAACTAAGAGTGTATTGTTGACTTCTACTATAGAAGTCAACAATATACACCTAATACATTTCGAAGAGTTTGGGTTTTATAATATTGTTAATTACAACTTTTAAAAAACCCTGACTTTTTATATCAATAAAATATTGTTGAGTTATACTATACAACTCAACAATATATGCATAACCATTTTCCCGATGTCTAGGGTTTACAATATAGTTATATTTCCATTGACACAAATATGAAATAGTCGAAGAACATGATTTTTTTGTACTTTTTCAGCATTCAAGGACGCGAAAGCTATTGGTGATCGGGTATGCAAAGTTTTACACAATACGGGTTAACGTGTCACCGTTACAGTATTAAAAATTTTGTACATTGCAGGCAAATTCAATATGGTTATACATAGTGCCAGGAGGGTTTAGAAGCTTATTGAATTACATCAAGAACAGATATGGGAATCCTCTAGTAATCATCACTGAAAATGGTAGTTTTTCTCAATCGAAACATGTACCTTATGTACCACCGTTTATGCAGAGAGTACAACATGTAAAGCATTGTTTACTATATACTTTTGTTCCCATTTTCCACAGGAATGGATGACCCCAATAGCCCATTGATCTCCCTCAAAGATGCACTAAAGGATGAAAAACGGATCAAGTACCATAATGACTATCTCACAAACTTGCTAGCTGCCATCAAGTAAGCCCATTTGGATAATTAGGAGTGTTGTGCTTATGGGCTGGTGGTCCAATTTGAGCATGACATCAACTTAAAAATCATGCTAGACATATGAACCTAAACATAATATTATTATTCAGGGGTTGATACAGAAACAATAACTTAAATTCAAGTTTCTTCTTAATTTTTTTTGCGTATTTATACTTTATTACAAATACAAATTTTAATCACGTTTAATTTATGAAATCTTATGCCAAATTTTCTTTTAACTTGTAGATTTTGGCATAAAATTCTTAACGTGTTTATTTATAATATAACGACAGTTCTTTAATAAACAAGTTAAATGAGTCAATCTCGTGAATCCCAAGTTGACTATAACACGGGCTGGTTAGCTAAACATGTTTGCGGGGTACACCAGACCAAACTGAAGTACTAAACCTATTTATACCGAACCAAAATCTATTATTTTCATCTTACATGAATACATACACGTCGTGTCATAAAATCAGGTCATTGCTCTAGTACATCGATCATGCATTAGAGTACATGTATCAATGTGTTAACTTGTTGTTTGTTAACAGAGAGGATGGCTGCAATGTGAAGGGGTATTTCGCATGGTCATTGCTGGATAATTGGGAATGGGCTGCGGGTTTCAGTTCGAGATTCGGGTTGTATTTTGTGGATTATAATGACAAGCTCAAAAGATATGCTAAAGATTCTGCTATATGGTTCAAGAAGTTCTTAACTGCTGCTTAGAAGACTATGATTCGTATGGATCACTTCTTCATGATATGAATATCCTTCCCGAAAATAAAAAGATTACACCCATTTAGTTATTTTAGATTTGTTAAGATGGTGAATATATACATTTAATTTGTATTGTGTGTAAGGGATGCTCTTTAGTCTTAATATAAACAAATAAAAAAGGGCTTTAGATCTTAAAATTTAAAACTCGTATATCTTTAATAAATGATTTTTTTAAATTATTAGAGGTGAAATTAAAATTAAAAAAAATCAAGTTTTACAATGATTGTCGTTCTAAATTTATATCGAAACTAATTGTTCGAGATAGACACATTTAAAATTTAACGTTAGTAAATGTGTATAGACATGTTACCTGGTGCTGTTAAAAGGTTTTTCAATTGAATTTAACAATAATGATACAAATCCATCGTATCATAATTAAACAGTAATTTTATTAGTCACCTTTTCAATTAAAACATGTTTATTAAAGAATGTAAATTATAAACAATTTATTAACTATTTATACAAAATAAACTAGAAAAACAAATTATATACAAACGTTACATGTTGAATAAAAAAAGTTAACATCACGAAAAGGCTTAACCGAAAAGAGTATTTATCATATAGAATAAAGGAGATGTTTACGTTTGCGGATTGTCCAACCCTCTGCGGACACACTTCTGTCTACTGCTATAAGTTAGATTTTATCGAGTATGTTTATCTATATATACATAAATTTAACATACACAATAGCGCGTCGAACACAGTTTTTTTCCTACAAAGTGTACCACGGTGAACATTTGGTTGTATAAACTGAAAATGAAGTTAATACATAGGCAGTCCAAAAAAAAGCCTGGGTTTTATTTTAGTTCAAAAAGGAAGCAAAAAAATTACGTCTTTACCCCCATACAGATGGACACTCATGTGTTGAAGATTTTATGGCAAAAATGACAAATATATTAAAACGAGTCTAGTAACGGAGCATGTAAGTGCGACGGCGGAACCAGTTGTAGTCGGGCAATAGCTTCACCGGCCCAGATGCAGCAATTGCTATGTCCTGCAAATCAACAAAAATTGGTATAAAAAAATAAAAAAAAGTAAACATGGTGTGCGACTTGTTAACCCATTTAACATGATTACAAACGTGCCACGTGTGTCATAAAAATGTTCCCATTACGGCATGTTTTAATCATGTGCGTAACATGTCCACCCTTTTATGACTCAAATCTAACTTTATGGGCATGTCAAAAATTGCCAGGAAGAAGATTAACCTGGTCAAATATAAATCTGTTAGCTACACGTTTGATGGTGGCGGCATCCACGGCATCAATTCTGGCAAATAATTCGGCAAATGGGATCCTACGCCCATATGTAATCAACTGCAGAAAAAAAATCATATATAACAATTATAAATTTTACAATCTAAATCTTCCTTCTTTGGTTATACTTTGATGCTGCACTGTTGAATGGCTTTATCACATCATAATATAGAAAAAGAACATAAGAATCTTGCCACGTCACCAAGTTACAATTGTAGGTCTATGGAGTATAAAGTATTACAAGGATAATATCTGTTTTTTCATTGTGTTCAAACAAAGATAATTATTAAACAAAAAAAATGAAACTGAATATTTTGTAACTGGAGTACCTGTCGACCAATGTCTTCAGCAATAGGACTGGTTCCATCTATGTGGAGAAGTAATGAAGATTTAAGCTGCAAACAGCAAACAACGATTAAACAAAGTTCAATAGATATAATGGTCTAAACATCATTGAGGATTATATACTCGGGAACCCTTGTTATTAGATGCCACTTTATAGAGATAAAAATTTGAAGACAATGTATAATAAAATTACCTGATTTTGAGCACGAATAACATCATCGTCATTGACTCGGTAGCAGAGTTTGCTTATCTCTTGCATTATTGCAAAAGCCAAATCATCTAAACAATCCGGCTACAGAGAAAAAACAACAAAGAAATGGCAATCAGTAATGATAAGAAAGCACAATTTAGCACATATGTTCATATATATTACCACAGGTAATGCTGCATAAAAGTAAACGACTTTAAGCAATAATTCTAAAAGACACGCAACCATCTAAGCTTGTGAAATTGTGTATGATAAAATATGAAATTGAGCTCACCTTAGCAACAGCATAGACACCAATCAAGCCAGTGTCTTTATAGTTGGTGTTGAAAGCCATCATGCTCTCAGCAAGTTCACTAATCCCCACCAGCTGAGCAAGTTGTGAACTGTTCACAGTTTCCAAAGAAAGAAAGGTCTTAACAAGTGAAGGTACACACCCAATCCTCTAAATGAGACAAACAACATGTGAGTGTCACATGAAATAATCTAAAAAACTATATGCAAAGTTAGATAATCAGAAATAAATCATTAAATCAGCTTCTAATAAAAATTAATCAAAAACCTGCAAAACCACAGCTCCAACAGTAACAACAGACAAAATTGCTAAGATATCATATGGCTAAAAAATGTCTTTCAATTGCACTCGTTGGGTTTACAGAAACAAAATAAAGGATACCTACCCCATATGTTTGCCGGCTCCTGCTGTTTTGTTCCAAGATCCAAGCATAGCTTGTATGATCATCAAAGCAATTGAATCTGGATCTGTCCATGATGCTCCATTGAAGGCAACAGCAAATTGAGCAAGAGGTGTGTCATCATCCCTCATACGAACCTGAATATCTCACATTTTCAGTAACACTTTAATTGTTAATCAGAAGAAAAGATTACTAGTTTAAAAGTTAGCCCAAACACCATCTTCTTCTACTTAGACCTTAATCAAGTAACTACATACAAAACTTCCGAACTCGATATTTAAACTTGTTCAGATGTTAAAAAAATCATGCCCTCAAAAACTATAATGCACACCTCAGAACCAGTGAATATTGCAGGCTCCTTTTCTACCAACTGTGTTGTAGTCATGGGATTGGCAGATAGTTTAGTGAACATCTTCTTCACCTGCTCTACAACGTCCTCATGCTTAACTGCTCCAGAGGCTGAAATTACCTGTGACAGATATATAAAAAAATTACAGTTTATATTACATTATATTAGTAACCTAAAATAACAAAAAAAAGCAAAATTTTGCTAATAAAATGCATTAATATTCAAGCTGAGTACCATTCGATGGGCAGCATAGTGGGTTGAAATGTAATCTTGAATATCTTTCTTTGTTATCTTCTGGATGTTTTCAGCAGGTCCAAGAATGGTCCTCCCAAGGGGAGTGTATTGGAAAGCAGTAGCATGCAAATGATCAAAAATCACTTCCTCAGTTTGTGCTCCAACCTAAACCAACATGGCAAAAGTAACGTAATAAATTTAGTAAGTGGGCTGATATGAGAATTAGGGTTTCTGACAAGTGCATGTTATTCATTATTTTAATATTTAATTGACACTATTATCACTTAATTCTCCTCTCCTCAATACATTTGCTTTGATAGTTTAGATCATTTTGTTTTTCGTAGGCATACAAAGAAAAAACAATAGAAAGAGTAAAGACCAGAGAAGGAGAAAATAGATCCCATAGTTGGACCGTTACATGTGGATTTTTACCACTGTGTTCTACTTCCAGCTCTTGCTGACAGTACAAATCCTAAATTTTGCCTCGAATTCCACCCGTTTTCTCATTTGGAAAGACTACGGAGGACAATATCACACCATACACACACTAACTCTTTTAAGCCATGACGGCATCCTTCCTGAACAACACTGCCTCGGTAATGATAATGATAATGAATCCAGTCCCTAACAATGATGGCCACTTCACTGGCAATGGCCGACTAAATCTCTCTTAATCGACTCCTGGAGTGGGATTTGGCTACGGCGTATATGTTTCTTATAATCATAATGTATTTGAATGATGAGATATTGATTTTAAATCATGACATATATTGGCCCTTATCTTGTGATTATACATTAATCTAGCTGTAAGATGGTCTATATCATAACCTAACAGTCCATAGCAGAATAGCCAACTCCAACCTAGTCTTAAAATAGAATAGATTATGCAGAAGAGGATATACCATGCCTCAAGCTAATAGATTTATCAACTTCAGTGGTTATGCTTATGTGACTTCTGAAGTAAATCTAGTATTTATCCATAGATCTAGCCAAAACCCAACACCATGAAGTGACTGTGTACCCATATTGTTTTAAATCTTAAATTCGTTACTTTTCACGAAAACCTTAAATCAAGTTTACGGCTTTCCAACCAAAAGTCATCTCTTTTACTCAACACCCCAACCTTCCAATGATTTAACATAAAAAATCAATTTTCTCACTATCCAGTCTTCAAGCAGTCTATGTCTAGAATGAAACCTCTTTCTATAAAGCATTAAAGCTCAAACATTTTTCACTCACAAGTTAAACCTTTAAACTTTAAAGTGACACACTTCGGCAATTCCTTAAAATTGGATATGAAGAATAGGACATTGAAGATTCAATGACCAAACCCCTATTCTTTACAATTTGAAGAGCTTGTAGAAAACATTCTTGAGATTGCAAACTAATAGAGAAATCAAGAGAATTTGAGAGAAAAAAAAGAAGATAACTTGCGTAAGAAAATTATTAGCATTCGACATGCAGTTCAGGTACACATACACACTATTTATGCTCACTTTTTACACATTGACTTACTAACTGATCTATTCAAAATCATGTTAAACCAACCAACTGACTTAACTGCTCTTTTTACTAACTGTCACATACATAAAGTTTCTCTTTTAACTTCTACTGCATTAACTTATCGACCATCAGTTTCATTTATCCAGCACACATTCATCGTTCACAAATGCACAAAAAAACATAACTACATCAAGCAATAGAGATGCTGATTCAACTCAACCCAAAAAACCAAGAAAAATTAAGAAAAACATACATAAAAAACACACATACCTCTTCCATCTCACGAAGAATCACCCCACGCTCACGGTTAATCAACCTCTCATCAAAAGTGGAATTCTGCAAAATATCAGACAGAATATCGAGCGCCTTAGGCACATCTCCACCCATGACTTTAGCATAATAAGTCGTCTGCTCCCTCGAAGTATACGCATTCAAATGCCCTCCCATATTCTCAATCTCCTCCTCCAAATCCCTAACAGATCTCTTCGACGTCCCTTTGAATATCATATGCTCCAGAAAATGCGCCACACCGTTCGTCTCCTCCGTCTCGAACCTCGACCCCGCGTCGATCCACACGCCGACGGTGGCCGTGCTGGCGGAGAGATTGGACTCGGTGGCGACACGTAGGCCGTTGGGGAGGGTGGTGACACGTGTCTCGGGGTAGGTGAGGATGGATGTGTGATCGGTTAGGGTAGGGTATGGGGAGTTGTGTTTGAGGAACCTTGGGTCGGGGTTTTCGAGCCGTTTGAGCTTCGATTTGACTTGTTCGGAGACGCGATCGTAGATCATGTGGTTTGGAGGTGGTGGAGATGGTGTTGGTGCGTCGGAGACGGCTGCGACGGCGGCGGCGGTGGAGGCGGGTCTGGTGGCGGTGGCGGTGGCGGTGGTGGTGGGAAGACGGCGTGGGCGGTGTGAGCGGCGAGAGAGGCCGAGGAGGTGGCGTATCGCCATGGTTGGTGGGTGTGTGGTGGTTCTGTGATTCAGTGCTTGTAATTAGGGCAAAAGGAGAGGGACTGTGTGTTTGTGTGATGGAGACGAAAATGATGGTGGTAATAATAATAATAATATGTGAATAAAAAGACCGGAATAAGGCTGAAAGTGCCCCTTTTAATTCTCTAGGTGAGAAACTTTTATTAAAATTTGTTTAATTTAAAAAATGGAGTGTTTCCGGATTTGCTCGTCTAGGCAGTGCCGGTTCAACTCAAACCCAAGTGAAACAACTGGTTTGGGACTCAAAAAAATTAAGGTCCACATTCTAATAATTTATAAATAAATATGTATGTATATATTTGGATTTTTTTTAAACATCACATGGGCTTTTTGTGGGAACATGAGTCATAAGATTTTAAACTTAAAAATACATTAAGTTTTGTTTGTGTTTGAGTTTTGTAATCCTTATTTATGTCATCTTGTTTTTATTTTAGTTTTTATAGTTTAAGTTATTGATTTGATAATTATATTGCAATATTGATTTTCTCTCCTTTAAGTTTTCTATAGTTTTTGCAATACTGATTTAAGGTCATTTTTAAATAATTAAGTTCTTAATATTTGACTAATTAATTTTTAACTATAATTGTTCAACGGTTTAATTGAATCTTTTAAATGACAAAATGCTAAATAAGTTATTTAGTTATAATATAGAATTCAAATGTTTTAGATCTTCTTGAGCATGAGCTCATTTATTTTTTTAGTATACTCTTTACATTTCAATTTTTTATTTACTAGTATACTATTTCATACTTGTTTAATTATTACGAATTAATTACTCATATTTGTTTTAGACTTACCTTGTGTGATAAAACTTATAAATAGTAATATAAATGTTAAATCAAAATCAAAAGTGTAAATGTGATGTATGTAAAAAAGTAAAAAAAAATACACAAAAAGGGCCCCAAAATTTTAGTTTGTTTGGGCCTCCAATTCAGTTGAGCCGGCCCTGTGTCTAGGAACGTCATAGAGGGCAAGCGGCTTGTGATTCGAAGCCAAACTAAACGATGAGGTTCAAGATACTATCTTGTTTTAAAATTGTATTATATTTTGTATTCTAACATGATATTATTGTGTTATGAGCTGACTATTTCAAGATGTTTATCTAGAAGGGCGTATCGCTAGGCCACCTTGAAATGATTGTTGATTTCTATATTAAGTAATGAGTTTATGCAAGGGGAGTGAATCAAAAAGGACAAAATTCTGTGAATTGTAGCTATATTAAGAGGTGTTAATTTCAAACATGATACGATAGAAATAGGCTTTGGGTTGGTGTCTTTAAGTTGTTAACAAAATGGGTAGTATTCATGTTGTCTTGTTTTAAGTTAACAAATCATATTTGAGTTTGTCTGTTTAACCTGTTTAGTTAAACAAGTCAACTTGTTTATTTAAACAAATCTAAGCATTAACCTATTTAACACATATTTTTGCAACCTATTTACCTGCTAACACGTTTATATCTACAAATTTTTAACAAACCAACAAAACTGAAGATACATCTGTATGTACACAATAATCAAACAAAGATGATCATACCAACACTTTTTAATCAACTTGAACGCCTTTAAGAATCCATAATCGACCAAAACCGATAATCTAAGGGTTTTTGATAACGAAATGTTCAGTTATGATTCATTTTAAGTAATAACTAAAGACTTAAATTAACATCTTGATTATGATTTAGCTTTGGTTCCATCAAATTTCAACAAACATAAAGGATCCAAAGATCCATCGACTCTCTGGACAACCTTTTCTATTAAGTAATACCATTGTTTATTTTTGTAGTTTGACTCTCTAATTTATCACTAGTAAAGCTGTAAAGTAGTTTATCAGAATGTAAGAAAAATTCTATTACAACCTGCTTAGTGCTTTAAAACCATAATATAACATTAGGAACCTTCAAAGGCACATATTCTAGCTGTCAAGAAAAAAACAAACATGAAACTAACATGACCATATGATATCACGAACTCAACCAAAACATTACAGAACAAAGGCACAGCACATTGAACATCTCGGTTGTATAGATCAAAGTCAAAAACATATTAGAGGCGACAAAAATTGAGCTTAATGATGAAGCATGGAAGTACGACTGCGGAACCAATTGTAATCTGGCAATAGCTTCACTGGCCCAGATGCTGCAATTGCTATGTCCTGCAATCCCCAAAAGTTTTAAGGGAAAAAAAACAATCTTAATGGTCTAACTTTGAATGTCAAAAATGAATTAGGCAATTCATAATAAGGATACATGCTTTGATTTTGTTATGATTAAACAAAAAGAGAACAAGATATGGTTAAAAAAAAAGAACTGGTGGTCAACTAAATTATAATTCTGCACACATTCTAACACCAAAAGCTATTTACGCCAACAATGAATGTTTGACTACGTAAGAAGCAAATACCAAAGGTCTCTGACCTAATGGAACCAATTTGTACGAAAGGCGTCCCTCCCCAAGTGTTTGAGGGCTCACGTTAGATTTAGAAGTAAAATTAGAGGGAGTGTAAATTAGTCGTTCCAAAACAAAAGTACAAGCAGATTGACAAACCTAAGCTGTTAACTCAATCAGCTTCGAGCAGTTACTGGACAAATTTACGAATAGTTCTTTTGATGCAATAATTGAACTTTCTTTGAAAGTTTTATAATATATATTTATATCAAATTTGAAATTATATGTAGTTTGTATTCACAACCACCCATTCAGTATTGTATAAACTGAGTTCAGGACAGAATGTCACTTCAGTTCAGGTCAAAACAGGTTCTAACCAAAATGGGTTCAGGTCAAACTAGTTCTGAGCAAAATCGTCTCGGGTTGAAATGGATTTTAGAAAGAAAAACAAGAGAACAAAAATGGTTCCCCAGCTATATTTGTGTTTATGGCGGTTAGTAACGATGGGTGGTGATGGCCTATTTGTCCCGTTTTAAGCCTGCAAGTTTCACGAGAATGTTAAATTTGACCCATTCCTTGAAGAAAGGAGTCATGATTGCCAGGTGTACTTGACAATAAACTACATTTCTAAATTCCATACTTCTTTTGTTGCATCATATATTCTAGTAATAATCAGGTTAAGTATGTCTTTCAACTTTTCATCAAATAATACAATAGTACAAATTCTAATATTATTAAGTAGAACAAAATTTGTCAGGTGCCCTGATGCTCATAAAAAATATAAATACAAAAGGAATGTTGTAAATACTAATTAACATGGGAACTATATACTAATTCTGTGTATAAAAGGTGTGTAGAAAAAGGGATAACCTGGTCAAATATGTATTTGTTAGCTACACGTTTGATGGTGGCAACATCCACTGCATCAAGTCTGGCAAATAATTCACCAAGTGGGATTCTGCGCCCATATTCGAGCTGCTGCAAAAACAAAAATTTAAAAAATAAATATTTGCGAGAGTTTTACCGCTGCAGACTGCAGACTACAAATAAGGGATGCCCAAACTAAGAATAAACATCAAGTAACTAGAAGAAAAAAGGATGATGCACTGGAACAACAATTTTTTTCTGTTAGTATCTTACATTCACTATAGAGGTATTGTGAGCCGGGGTCTCTCTCGGTGCATCCTCTCTACCCCTTGAGGTACAGGTAGGTTTGCCATCATGTAGGATTTTAGTGGTAAGGTTGTTTTATATAAAAACTACGAATAATAATAGGTTTAAAAGTTACCCATCAGTTCTTTGACGACACTTAATGTTAAACTATTAAATGATTTATTACAACATAAATCGTAATAAACATTTATGGCCGCGTCAAGCCAAAAGTATACAACTCTTTGGTAGGGGTGTTTGGTCAGTTGGATCAGCTCCAAATAGTTGAAAGCAACTGGTATGTGATTCTTATTAAAATAATTCAAACCATCAAAGCCACGTCAATCCCAGCCAAACCAAATCAAAATATGAGTGGTCAGATCGGTTTCATAAACAGTTTTCCATCGATATATTTTATGACAGTCAAACAAATATATTGACATAGTAAGGGCATCTATACTGATATATATGAAAAAGAATAGGTGTATAGAAGTATATTATTAATTTGTCTGTTTGTGTGTGAAAAATGTAATGATATATATAGAACAAATAAAAAAGTAAATTAACATTCAGTTTGTTTGGACCATGCGATTCTTACAGCAGTAACCAAGACTAATCCAAAAACCGAAATAATAGTATGGTCGTGGACTCTTGATCCATATTGATCAAAAATCCAAATGATTTGGTTGTTAGACAAGATATTATTCTATATTTAAATAATGTCTTATTGTATAGGGTCTAGATTGTATTATTCTAGTCTATATATATCTTGTAATCTCCTTATTATTATTTACAATAACAATTATCATTCCTTTAATTAACTTGGTATCAGAGCCAGGTTCTTCCTAACCCTAATCTCTGCAGCACAAACCTGCCGGCCCTAATCTATGGCCAACCTCACTGCTTTTGATCAAAAAGAAAAAGCAGTCCACAACTCCCACAAGTTTGGTTTTACCCTTAACTCCAATAACTACAGTTCTTGGTTATTGGTTATTCATCCGTTCTTAGTCACCAATAATCTTTTTGGTTATATTGACGGAACCATACCCTGCCCTCCAACCACCATAACTGTTTCTGCAGACCCTCCCAAAGATAATGCACCTGCACCGCTACCCGAATCCCAACCCAATCCACAGTACCCAATCTGGCTTTCCAACGATGCACACGTTCGGATGCTCCTTATTTCCACTATCTCTGAGGGCGCTTTACATCATGCTAGCGGCACTCTTACTGCCCGTGACCTGTGGCTTGCCCTCGAGCGGGCCTTCGCGCCTCACACTTCCTCCCGAGAATATACCTTAAAAACACAACTTTTAAGGATCGAGATGAAGGCTGATGAAACCCCTACATCATACCTCCAACGTGCACAAGAATATGCCTCTACCCTAGCTAATATTGGCGAACCCTTGAAGGAAAAAGACCTTGTTATGTTGGTTATTTCTGGCCTACGTGACGAATACCATGGCGTTAAGACCATGGCCCTTACTCGTCAACTTGCTTACAACGAACTTCATGCCGTGATTGCTGATCACGACTATATGCTCAAACGTTCCGCCCCACTTGTTCCACCTACTCAAGCATTCTCTGCCGTGGCTCCCCTTTCGGCTACACCCACCGGAGGCAGCCCTACACCGCCATCAGATGCGGCTGTTCAGGCGGTTCAACAGCTGGCGGCCCAACTTGGTGTGCAACTTCAGTTACCATCTCCGCCCCAAGCCTTCTACACTAACCGTTCTGGAAACAATCGCATCACCAATCGGCAGGGCAACAATCGTGGACGTGGTAGCTTCAATCGCTCCAGTGGCTCTGGTGGTGGAAATCGCAGTCAATTCAGTTGGGCATCAAATCAAAACGTAGTTTATGGATCGTGTCATAGGTGTGGCATAGGGCATCTCCCTACTCACTGTCCCAATCAGGATCCAGCCACTGTTCGCCCAAGACAGCAGCCATCAGCTAATTTTGCAGATACTAGGTCATATGCCTCTTCATCTTGGCTCCCGGACACGCGCTCTAGTCATCATGTTGCCCCAAATCTCTCTAGTTTCGAGCATTCTGATCCATATCATGGCGGTGACAACCTCCATGTTGGCAATGGTAAGGGTCTCCCATTTTACATATTGGCTCATCCACATTTAATTCCCCAAACCGTACCTTTAACCTTACCAATATCTTACATGTTCCTGAAATTAAACAAAACCTCCTTTCTGTTCAACAATTTTGTCGAGATAATTATGTTTATTTTGAATTTCACGATTCTTTCTTTTCTGTGAAGGACAAGTCTACACACACTACCCTCCTCACGGGTCCAAGTAATGATGGGCTCTACTCGCTTCGGCTTCCAAGACAACAAGCTATTTCTAAAACTGCCTTTTCTGCTCATCGTGCTTCCTCTAACATTTGGCATCAAAGATTGGGACATCCTCATCCTCAGCTTTTGAAGTCGATGTTGTCTTTTTATCATTTACCTTTGAATAACAACAATTGTTCTGTTTCTTTTTGTGAACCTTGTTCTATTGGAAAATCATCAAAATTACATTTGTTACCTTCTACTTTTAAAAGTGCACATATTTTAGATTTGCTTATCTGTGATGTCTGGGGACCCGCCCCGATTCCATCTAGTGAGGGTCATACTTACTTTCTTTTGTGTGTAGACCACTTCTCTAAATTCATGTGGATTTTTCCCTTTAAACATAAATCTGATGTCTATAATGTTTTTAAACAGTTTCTGGTTATGGTGGAACGACAATTTCACACCAAACTTAAACAGGTCCAAACTGATGGGGGTGGGGAATTTCGGTCTCTATCCACCTTCTTTCAATCATTAGGCATTCTTCACCGCCTTTCCTGTCCCCATACCAGCGAGCAAAATGGTGTTGTGGAACGTCGACACCGACACGTGGTTGAAACAGGTCTCACTTTACTTGCTCAATCTCATGTGCCACATCGTTTCTGGCATTTTGCCTTTGAAACCGCTGTCTACCTTATTAACCGCATGCCTTCACGCTCCAATTCTTCTCTCTCTCCTTTTCAACATCTTTTTCGTCGTCCACCCGATTACTCCTTTTTAAAAGTCTTCGGTTCACAATGTTTTCCCCACCTACGTCCTTACAACAGACACAAAATTGACTTCCGCTCCACTCCATGTGTTTTTCTCGGATATAGCTCCCATCATCATGGTTATCGATGCTTTGACCCCGAAACCGAGCGGACATACATTGCCCGGCATGTTCGCTTCAATGAACTCTGTTTTCCATTCAAATCTTCTCAACTCAACAATCTTCATTCTCCTTCATCCTCTCCCGATCCCTATGTCTCTATGTATCCTAATCCACCCGACAATGATGACTATATCCCACCTTCCGTCCAACCAAATCCCAACTCTCCGGCTGCTGGTAACCCACCAGCCCAGCCTTCACCAGCTGCTGTCCCAGCCTCCCCAGTAGCGGGAATACCTGTCCCACCTCCCCCACCACCTCCTAGGCCTCCCCTAATCCATACTTACCATCGCCGCCACACACGACCCTCCCCAACCGCCACCAACCAGCCCCAAACCAGCACTCATTCAGCCACCGAACAGCCCCAAAACAGTAACCAGGCAGCCCCAACCCAAGCCCAAACCAGCACCCAAACAACTCCTCGTCCTCGACCTTCTAATCTTCGGCCCAACCCAAAACCTACCACACCCTATAACATATCATCCTTTACCTCTTCTACCACCGACCCCAACACCGAACCACCCTCCTTTACTATTGCCAACACTTTTCCTCAATGGCGTCAAGCTATGGCTGATGAATACTCGGCACTTTTGAAAACTGGCACATGGTCACTAGTTCCTCGTGTTCCGGGTTCTAATATCGTCGATTGCAAATGGGTTTACAAGATTAAACGGGATCCAAGGGGGCCATTCAACGTTATAAGGCTCGGTTAGTGGCCAAAGGTTTCGACAACAACCGGGTATTGACTACAAGGAAACATTCAGTCCTGTGGTCAAGGCAACCACTATTCGTATTGTGCTTTCCTTGGCGGTCACGCAAAAGTGGGCTCTTCGTCAGTTAGACGTTCAAAATGCTTTCCTGCATGGAGCCTTAAAAGAGACTGTTTATCTCCGGCAGCCGCAAGGCTTTGTGGATCCTCACAATCCGGATCATGTCTGCTTGCTTCACAAGCCTTTGTATGGGCTAAAACAAGCCCCACGTGCTTGGTTTCATCAGCTGTCTTCCACCTTACATCAGCTTGGTTTTCGAGGCTCCAAGACTGATCAGTCTTTGTTTATTTACACCTCCGGGGCCACGGTGCTTTATATGTTGGTATATGTTGACGACATCATAATTACAGGTAATGATCCAAAGGCTGTTGATGCTGTTATTAGCCACCTCAGTCGAACTTACCCTATTCAGGATATGGGCAAACTTTCTTACTTTCTGGGTATTGAGATTGTTTCCAAAGGAGCAGACATCATTTTATCTCAACAAAAGTATATTTTGGAGCTTCTGCAAAAAGGAGGCCTATCGGACTCCAAACCCATCTCCTCTCCAATTTCTACATCAGCAAATCTTGCTCTACAGGACAGTCCACCATTTGCCAATCCGGCACGCTATCGACAACTTGTCGGGGCTTTACAATATGCCACCCTTTCCCGTCTGGACATCGCCTATGCAGTCAACAAGGTCTGCCAGTTTATGCAGTCTCCGACGGAGAATCATTGGTCCGCGGTAAAGCGCATTCTGCGGTACTTAAAGGGTACTCTCTCCCACGGCTTGCTTATTCAGCAGCAGTCTACTCAAGATCTCCATACCTATGCGGACTCAACCTTCAACAATTTGTCCGCTTTCTCGAACGCTGACTGGGCCGGGTGTCCAGATGACCGTCGTTCCACGGGGGGATTTGCTATCTATTTAGGGTGTAATCTTGTCTCGTGGTGTGCACGAAAACAGAAAACTGTCTCTCGGTCATCTACAGAATCGGAGTATAAAGCTCTAGCTGATGCAGTTTCTGAACTCACTTGGATACAATCCATCTTGCAAGAATTACGGGTCCCGGTTCACTCAACTCCTACATTGTGGTGTGATAATCTTGGAGCCACATACTTATCAGCCAATCCGGTATTTCATGCCCGCACAAAGCATATTGAAGTTGATTTCCATTCAGTTCGTGAAAGAGTCGCTAGAGGTCAACTCTCAGTACAATTCATCTCTACAGATGATCAGATTGCCGACATCTTTACAAAGCCTCTGTCTACTCAGCGTTTTCTCTTTCTTCGATCCAAGCTAAGTGTCGCTTCCCGGCCTTAGCTTGCGGGGGGATGTTAGACAAGATATTATTCTATATTTAAATAATGTCTTATTGTATAGGGTCTAGATTGTATTATTCTAGTCTATATATATCTTGTAATCTCCTTATTATTATTTACAATAACAATTATCGTTCCTTTAATTAACTTTGGTCCAATCCAAATTGTCCGATTGGACAGTTCAGTTATATCTCAATGACAACCCCCAACATTTATTGGCATGTATAACTTTACAAAGATATAGTTTATTATGCGATTGTATGCTACAAAATAATTTCTAATCTTAGGGTAAAAAATGAATTTCATGATTTATTATGTATCCAGCGTACCTGACGTCCAATTTCTTCAGCACTGTGGTGTTCTTTATAAAGTGAAAATTTAAGCTGAAAATAGTGAAGACACCGTAAGAATGACAATAAGGCCCAAAGGTACACTGCTCCCTAGACATTAGGGATTGCCCACTTTGTTATTTGATGCTGTGAAAAACCGAACTTAACGTTGATAAATAAAGATTACCAAAACATAGCCGTGCATTTATAGGTTCATGAAATAGAATTGCATGATCACAAACTAGTGCATAATAACCTGATTTTGAGCACGCATAACATCCTCCTCTGCAACTTGGTAACATAGTTTGCTTATCTCTAGCATTATCGCAGAAGCCAAATCGTCTAAGCGATCTGGCTACAGACAGAATAGAAAGCATTAAGCTGGAAACGTAATAAGAAATTAAACACTATTTAACACTTCACTAAATGAAATATAATTAACCCAATTAGAATATGCAGGTAATAATAACCTGAATTTGATCCAAACACTATACCAGTGTTACATCATAATAACAAGAAAAATAAATATTGTGCAATAAAAAGATAAAGATGAATCTAAAGCTAGTAGTCATCCATATGAACAGAATTGGAACATAAAATCAAAGCTTCATGACTGTGAAATAAATCAATTGCTTATAGCAAGATAATTAAAAGCTGTCACATAACATAAGATGACAAACTCGATTAGAATTGGCATATTTTTTCTAAGCAACCTACTGACCCAGCAGCAGACGCACATGCACACATGTTTTTAAAGTGTTACCATAGCTAACGTTGCATAAAAGTAGACAACAAATGCATCGACTTGCCCCTTCAGATGCAATTAATTTAAAAGTTAGAACTCACTTTAGCAGCAGCACAGACACCAAATAGCCCAGTTTCTTTGTAGTAATTGTTCACAGCCATCACGTGCTCAGCAAGTTCATCAATCCCCACAATCTGAGCAAGCAGTGAGCTGTTCATTATTTCCAAAGAATATACAAGCAATAACAAAATTAAACTCTATATGCAAAGTGAAAAGAATAAAAAAATTTGAACAAATAAACATTTCCTTAATATATAAGAAGATTAAACAAAGTCTACCAATTACTAACCCTGTATCTGTGGTTTTGTCCCATGATCCAAGCATAGTTTGCATGACCAACACAGCAACTGCATCAGAATCTGTTGTTGATGGTCCTTTGAAGACAACACCAAAATAAGCAAAAGGCGTATTATCATCCTCTGACGAATCTGATTATTTCACAGTTCAGCAAAAGGTTGTTTAAGAATAGTTATTTGTCCAACGTCAAAAATCAAGCCCTCAAAAACTGTAACACCACCTCAGAACCAGTGAATATTGCCGGCTCATTTTCTACCAACTGTGTTGAAGTTATGGGATTGGTGGATAGTTTTGTGAACATCTTACTCACTTGCTCTACAATGTCCTCGTGCTTCACGGCCCCTGAGGCTGAAATTACCTGTAACAGATCATATTAATAGTACAAAATCTTGGTTTTAAAGAGCAGGAAGCACTCCAATGCATTCAGGTTCCAAAAGCCATTGCGCACTGCGCGAGGCCAAAGTTTCAAGTACACAAGGCATTGCTCTATGTTCAACCAAAACAGAAGTTGCATCTCTCTCGTATCTTTTACACATCAGTTTATTATTAAGTAAATCATTTATAATACATATCTCATTGGATTATATATTATGAAGCTGTCTCTTGGGGTGCTGCCTCTATATCCCATGGGATTAGAGGTATGGTTTGCCACTTTGCCTTCATCTCACCCTACCCATACCAACTTGTTGAGTCGGATTTCACTGAGTATGTTAGTTTGTTTGTTTATTCATAATATGATTATTTGGTTGTTTTTACATGTAAGCATCCTAAAGATCGCCTTGTGTGAGCACTTCATAAAACCAAGATAAAGATAGCAAGAGAGCATTGGAAATTTTCTTGTTGAATACCATTCTGTGGGCTGCATAGTGGGTTGAAAGGTAATCTTGAATATCCTTCTTTGTCATCAACATGATGTTTTTGGGAGTTCCAAGAACAGTCCGACCAAGGGAACTGTGTTGGAAAGCGGCAGCTTGCAAATGATCACAAAGTACATCATATGCCTTTGCCTTCACCTGAAACCAACATTGCAAGAAGTGGAAGACTTGAGAATCTCATTACACTCATCTCTAATCAGGTAAGATATCTGCAAAACTGCAATATCTAATGAAAAAAGTGCATATAACAAACCTCTAGGAACTCATCCATAATCGTGTTACGCTCATCTTTAATCAGTTTCTCATCAAAAGTCGAGTTTTGCAACATATCTGATAGAATTTCAAGCACCTTATGCACATCTCCAGCCATCACTTTCGCGACATAAACCGTCTGGTCCCTGGAAGTATATCCATTCAACTCCCCTCCCATATTCTCAAGTTCCTCATATAACTCACTACTCGACCTCTTCAATGTCCCTTGAAACACCATATGTTCAAGAAAATGAGCAACGCCATTGGTCTCTTCCGTCTCAAACCGCGACCCTGTATCAATCCACAAACAGACAGTAGCCATATGTGAAGCGAGATTAGACTCCGTGGCAACACGAAGACCATTAAGAAGAGTGGTGACTCGTGTCTCGGGGTACGCAAGGATAGACGTATGATCTGTTAAACTAGGGTGAGCAGAGTTGTATTTGAGGAACCTAGAGTCAGGTTTTTCGAGTCGCTTGAGCTTCAATTTCAGTCGTTCTGCAACGTGATCGTCAATCATCTGGTCCGTATGTGGTACAGCTTGCGTCTCTGAGACGCTGGCTACTGTTGAAGCGGATCTAGTGGCGATCAGAGCTCGGTGACGGAGGCGAGATAGCATGAGCATGTGACGCGTGGCTATAACCATGGCTAGTGTATGTGTGCTTCTGTGATTGCAATCTAAAGTAGTAAAGTATGATCGTCGAGTTAATAGTGTAAGATTGGAGACGATGATGGTGTAATAATGCACAACAACAATCAAAATTTGCTTAAAACGCACCGTTTTCCGTTGCCGTCCATCGCCGGTGACATTATCCTGCCGTCCGTCAGTTGTCTCGATTCTCATACTCTCAATCACTTGCGGTCAATAGCACGTCGTCTTCCTCGAGAAATCGCTTTCAGTCATTCCTAGGGCTAAATTGATGCAATCTGCTCCGTTTAGCAGTGAAATTACATCTCTGTGTTGCGATTGTTGATCTGATTGCTTATACCTCCACTACAATTACTCACGTCCCATTGCGTTAGCACTTACCAAGGGGTCACACCACAACATGACCCACCAGTAAACGACTACATACGTTATTCATATCTGTAAACAAGCCATCAAGTACCGTTTACACCGTCCACTCGTTATTTATATACGTAAACCGTTATTCCCATGTCATTAGAGGGTGGTTATAGCGAGACATTTATTACGGTCATGCTCCGACGATAGAAGTTCGTGTGTGCATATGGGAGATCATGGATGGTTTGGGTACTTGACTATCATCTTCTATATAAGTTTTATTGGTCGAGTCATATATTACGGAATACAAGTTTAAAGTTATTATAACATGTGCAGCGTAAGAACAATATAATTGTGTGTAGTATGGAAAACTGATTCTGGTTAGATACATATAAATGTTTATACTATATGAAGATGCATTATCTACGTATGTATATATGACATGCTAATGTGTTAAGTTACTCATTTATTGCTTATAATGATCGGTTAGTATATCAGTTTAATAATATTATACTCATGCCATAAACTTTTTTACAAAATAAGTTAATCATATATATTGTCATTCGTCTAACTAATATAAAAGTGACAACTTAACTAGGAATGGTACATAAAAATTTATATACATGGAAGATTTACGTGTGACGAACTTGGGGTGGTACCACGACACTCGTCACCAATAGTTTCGGCTAGTTGCACTTAATTGACGGTGTTCCAACAATGCTAACAACATCCACATTAAAAATTGATACTGGTAGCAAAAGATCAAGAAAAAAACACAAGTAAAAGTTGATGGTGAAGAAAAGATTGGCGTTTGTAACATCACATTAGTCTACGAAATAATAATACACCTTAATAAGTTTAATGACATTGAATACTCAAGAAAAAGTAATTAAATAATATCTCTTAATTATTTAAAACATTTACATTTATAAGTGTTAGAGGATAGGGAGACATCATGTTTTTATTAGTTTTTCCTACATGATACACAACTCTTCTATTATTTTTTGTATTTTTCTTAAGTTTGAATAGTGTCATCTTTTTTTATTATCTCGATGCGCACATGTGCGTGGTGCGATGCAAGTAAATTCCTATGAACTCAATTGGTAAGTAC
This sequence comes from Flaveria trinervia, assembly GCA_025506515.1. NCBI lineage: Eukaryota > Viridiplantae > Streptophyta > Magnoliopsida > Asterales > Asteraceae > Flaveria > Flaveria trinervia. Next base: position 85,322,505 of record CM046441.1, on the reverse strand, counting down.
CAATTAATATTCTCTTGTTTGGGTTTTTTTTATCACTGGAATTAAAAAGTAGCGTCTCATCCAAGATCAGATTTCATCAATTTTTTAAGATTCGTTTGACACCCATAAATAAACCTAAAAGTACGTGTAACTTGTTCAACTACCTCGCTGTTCAACATAGCATGAAAACCATTCAACCTTTCATTATTCAATTATAATCCACATCAATCAAGTGTAATTAAGCAAAAGCGACACACTACATATTACACGTGTACCGGCTTATTTTGCCCGTGATAACGTCGGTTCATCACCGAACCGGGGTTTTTGCAGCTAGACCGCTTGTGTTGTCTACGATAAACAAGAACCGTATCCGAATTGCCCCTTTTTCATCGTGTTCTTCGAGTTTTCTCTCAGATCAAAGCTTCAATCCCTGTTATCTTATCCATATAGCCTCTTGAATTCATTTGTTATTCGTTTATTTCTATCATCTTCTATCCGTTGATCGAATTTTATGTATTATTTCCAGTATCTTATCAAATTCTAGGGTTAGGGTTTGCACCCGATGTTCAGATTCAATCCTGTTCTCCTCAGATCCGTATTTTTATCGGATTTTTCAAATTTCTGTAATATACCGTGTGGTGTTGCTCCGTAAATTTGTAGATTTTGGTATTAATTGTAATCTAGGGTTTTTGAGACGCTCGGTTTTGTGATAAGTCGTTGTTTCTGCAAATTGGGCGAGGGTTTCGGTAAGTTTTTATTGGTTATTGATGGTTTTGTATTCAATTTGGTGAATGATTTGCTTGGGTTTGATTTTAATGGAAAAATTACAGTGTTTTATACCTTACTGAAATTAGCTGCTGAAAACCTGAAATTATGTAGGAATTTATGTATTGTGATCGTTTAGTATTGAATTATTTAGGTTTATGGATACATTAGCTGGTAGCTGGTAAATTCTACATGTGATTCAGTTAAACCTGTTATAAATTCATTTGTGATGGTTCTTTTTACTTCACACAACGTTCCGGTGCGGAAGCCATAGTAGATTTTCTATACTGCAGCCAAGCATGCACTTGAATTATTTGCTAACATGTATATGATACGTACATGTGGTACAACTGATGAATATTTAAACTGACATTTACTCATGATTATTTATTTGTTAGAATCTATTCCTATTCTTATTGATAAGCTGTGTACGAATCAGAATGTAGCCTTTTTTGTTTGATCAAATTTTATGCCTGGCAAGTGGCAACACCACTTTTATCTACCCATCTGTGATACAGAATCATAGGCAACCAAAGCTAATGCACAAAATGTACAGATTATTACTTGCTAAAAGACAATGCAGAATCAATTGGTTACCCCGACAACAGACATTATTACACTAATAAGAGAACTCCTTCTGCCATGCATCACAGACGTGTTAAATTACAGTCAAGAGATCTATAATTTTCTCCGCATTCTGTTGATTTTGATATACCTTGTACACATGTTGCAGGTTGTGATGGGAACTAAACGACCATTTGATGAGGATCTCCAAGAGTTTATTAAGCATCCAAAGCATCTTGAATATGGGAATAAGCCTGATTCGTTTGGAGAAGAGAAACAGAGTCTTGAACCATCTCAAAATGTTGTTGTTGTAGGTGAGTACAGAATTATAAATTGTCACATGCATATCGTTGAACTCGCTTCTCTGGTTGCCATGGTTTTATGTGTTTACGTTTACTAGTTTATTATACAAAAGTATCAATTATATACATAATCAACATGCGTATGGAATTGAAGTACATTACTAGTCAACAGTTATTTTCTTTTTCTAGTTGCATTATTATGATGTAGACGTTAAATTCAAGTAAATAAAAACTGTGGATCATAAATAGATAACATCCTATGTGTTTTCATTGCCAACATTTCTGTGTTTTTGGTGAATTTTCATAAAAACGATGGTTAGTTTTCAATAAATATTATAGGGCAATTATAGTATTAGCTCTGTACTACAGGGCAGCCCGCCAGTTCGAACTAAAACTAAAAAGGAAAGTTTCAAAATGATTTCGCACTTTATGTAACATAAATTTCATTGTGTAGGTGAAGGTGGTGAGAAGGTCATTGTTGTCCCGGATATGGTTGAAAAGGTGTTTGAAACAAGTGCCCCCTTACCTTTAGTGACTGACATCACTGGTTGTGAAGAAGCTTCTGGGCCTGGGTCCATTCCCGGGTTTTGCCCAAATCTTTTTTCTGAATTTTATGAATTCAACTTGCCTAGACTACCACTAGTTCATTGTGACGATACATATTCATCTTTATTAAATTGCACCCCGAGAAAAGAAGTACCCATTGGACCAGATCATCAAGCAGATGTTCCTGAATTTGATTCAGATTCAGCTACAAATTACATTTCCAACAACGGAAGAGAGAAGATTTTGATGGGTGATTGTGTCATTTCGAACCAGAAGGACGAGACCGTCATTACTCAAACGGAATGCAAATGCATGGACAATGGTTCTGTTAGATGTGTGCAACAACATGTCAGTGAAGCCAGGACGAATCTAAAACAATCTTTAGGGCTTGAGACGTTTATAAATTTGGGATTTAATAACATGGGTGAGGAAGTAGCTTGTAACTGGACCGAAGAAGAAGAACAACATTTTCAAGATATTGTTTACTTGAATCCAGTTTCACATGGTAAAAGATTCTGGGAGGTGCTTTCCATTGAATTCCCCACACGTACAAAAAAGGAATTAGTAAGTTATTATTTTAACGTTTTTATATATCGGAGACGAGCTGTTCAGAACAGATCGCAGTTACTGGCAATTGACAGTGATGATGATGAATGGTGGGGTACCAGAAAGGGTCTTTTGGGGCTATGACAGAAGATGATGATTTGGTTGTAGTTGAACCTTTTGTTGATCATGGAGACAATGATCATGATAATGGTCATGATTCTTCATCTGAAGATGGTGATACCGTCACTGATGTTAAAGAAAGTCAAGTGATCAATGGAAGTTCATCGACTAGTGTATGTGATGAGAAAGTTACAAGTGAAAACAAGCAAGAAAAGCCCATAGCAGGAAGAAGTTTCGGGTCAAAATCTGAATCATACTTGCACTGGGACCCCCCATATTCTACAATGGGTTCAACAAAAGGTGTTGATCTCTTGCCTACTTGCAGCATGATTGAAGAGATCTTCGGGTCTTCCAAAACGAGTAAAAACATCTGATGATATGCGTTTTTGTTCCCGCCTCGGTCAACCTCAACTGTGGCTGCTTGTATCATATGCAACCTAAAAAAGGAAAAAAAGAATAAGTTCTCTGTAATTTATTGTATATTAATTTTGTGATTGGAATTGTATGTTGTTGTGTTCTAAATAGGAGTTGGTTTCTTTTACTGGATTAACTGATTAAGTTTTTTAAAATTATAGAAAGCATATGTTTGGGCTGGGCTGATACTTTTAAGGACTGGACATATGGGCATTTTACAGGCTAAATTAAAAGTCTAGAACCAGTCTATAGATTATCTGGCACTGAACATTGAGATCGTTTTTCTGAATTATTTGGATTTGTGTACTTCAAATGAATCTTGTAACATTACGAAATGACTTGTTTTTATGACGGTTTACATAGCGATTTTGATAATTTGGATGGCTTTATTATGCTTTAAAAAAGTTTTAAGTGATGAAGCTTAGGGTATGTGTAATGTATGCATAAGAGGGTGTGAAAAGTTGACATGTCATTTTACATTCACTAAACACTACATTGGTGTTTAGTGGGAGGGGGCGTGAGCAACTCACCGTGAATGGACTTACAAGCATGGGAGAGAAAATTGGTAGACAAATAAAACACGGGACAATGAGATGCTTACATATGACAATTACTAAAAGTAATTACTCACTAAACGATTACACCAATTATTAAATGTGATTGTGGACACAAGTTTTGCTTAGGTGAATCGTATGTGACACCTTATGCTTACATTACAAATGCATTTAGAGGAAAAAAGATGCCCCTATTAATTATATAACTAATTATAAAAAAGTAGTAATCAACGTTGACTTGAGTCGGTTACTCTTCCAACAAGAGTGGGCTGTATGAATTGACATCTTTAAAAGAAAATACGGAAAGAAAGTTGTTTTGCAATTTAAATGGCAAATCATGCTATCATGGTCAAAGTCAAACTTCAATAAAGTGGAGTCTTTTCGACTTTTTCTATGTACACCCAAGTGCAAGGTAAAGGATTTCTTCGATATTAGAGTTAATCTCATTTTTTTGTCTTTAGGTTTTATAAATTGTCTTCCCTTAACTACGTTTATTTTATTTTTATTATTGGTTTAAGTTTTGCAAATCATTTGTATTTTCGTACTTTTAACTAACGGTGTTAAAATTTGCAGTTAAGTGAGTGCTAAAAAAACAAAAATACCCCTAACTATAAAAGAACATCACCATCTCACTTTTCACTTTTTCTCACACTCTGTTTTTTTCTTCTTTCTCCACAACTGCTGCCACACACCAATTATAAAACCTCATTCTCCCCTTTGCTTCAATCCTCCTTCACCCCATCCACCACTGTCGTCGGAGCCCTTCACCACTACCGTCTCCCGCGTCACCCATTTACTCACAACCTCTGCTCCATCTCACCCCAATCAACTACAGGAATCCCTCATCGGCGAAAGAAAAAGGCTAGATTCGTCTGATCTATTTTAATAACAAACAACATTCATATTTCATAACAAATATTAAGATGAATCCCATAAGAAACATTGTTTTTTCTAAAAACTTGTAGATTAATGGTATCTCGTATGTACCCATGGGCGGACCTAAGAAGGGAGGAGAGGGGTCAACCGACCCCGCAGATTTTCCCCTTATGTATAATTTTTTTAGAAGAATACCTTAAACAATGTTTGCATTTGCTACATTTTTAAGAGAAAAATATTTTTAAGAAGGTTTCGATTGATAATATATTGAATATTTTTTAAAAGATGAAGCCACGTAAACAAGTATAAAGTGTAATATGTTTTTTTTCTAATGAAATCGTATTTTTGTCAAATGTCTTATGATATAATTGTAATGTATTTTGTATGCCTGACCTGACTCAAATAAAAAATTCAACATTGAGTTGAGATATACACGTCTATTCGAAAACTAAAAAAAAACCGATCCCGGAGAAAAAATTTTCTAGGTCCCCCCTGTATGTACCTCTAGTTTTTTTTATTGCATGAATTGGTCAACTATTTTATGAGAACGTAAACATGCATACTCATTTAATCACCCTCCTTAATCGATATTATTGTCATGAATATGTATAAGAATCATTGGATTATGCGATACAACATACTAGCGTTGTTTTGTTATTCGTATCATATATTAGCTAATCTCAAATTATGCTTAGAATTTTATTCTCATGATGTCTTATAGTTCTTTTTTAACAACATGGTTTTACTCCTAAATATTATCTAATTAATTTTTAATTGAAGGATCACACTCACATCATTTTTAAGTAAGAAAATCACCAATACTAAACTATAAAGTTTATAGCGGTCCATACCACGTGCTAGAAACAATGTTAATTCACTTTTAGCATCAAGTACACTACCCATAATTTTAAGATATTTTATACTCTAAAAGTGCATTTTTTCAACTTATTTAATTATTTTTCTTGCATGATCCACAAGATGGGGACATGAGCTAATTGGGTGTTGGGTGTTGGGGGCCATCAAGGGTAACTCACCTTGACAAGTCGTATGGTGATCATCCCAAAAGTTTGTATTTACAAGAAATTTAGAACTTTATTTATTGTTAATCAATTACTATTAATATTTGTTTTAATAAGTAATTAATTATAGTATGCTCCTTTATTTATATCCTTATGGTTATGTTTAGCAATTTATTTTAACAATAGATTATTAGGGGTTTTTGTTTGGAAAGAATGAAATGAAATAAAATAAAATTAAGAAATTAGTATAATTTTAAATAATTTATGTTTGAGTGAATAATAAAATGTAAAACTCAAAGGAATGTTTCACTTCAAATTCCTTTGGTTGTGAATTTCAAATTCCCTCTCTAGGTGGAAAGATTTTGAATACATTCTCTTGAGTTTACTTTTAATTACTCACTCAAATACAAGTTTACTTGAAAATTATACTAATTTCTCATTTTCATTCCATTTCATTTCATTCATTCCAACCAAACGCAACCTTTGAGTTATATTAGAATTAATAAAAGTAAAAATTTAATACTAAGTTAATAAAATGGCGTTCACATTAGTCCTATATGTAATTGAAAGTAAATAATTATGTTTACAATGAAACTATTAATTGAAACTATTAATTTATGTAATTGAAAGTAAATAATTATGTTTACAATGAAACTTAATGTCACACCCCCGTTTATAGCGGAAACACGAGGATGTAACGGACGGGATCGTCATAACACATTGTTAAATTAATAGAGATGCATTAATGATGTAGGTCAACGTGTCATGACGTCACCGGGCACAAATGGAGACTTGTGTCATGGTTAGTCAGTTCCATGACAAACATAGTCATACAAAACAAATAAGTATAAGTCCCACAACCCGGGAACAAGTAATTAGATGTGAATAACAAGTAAATGTCAAATGCAATTGTCGAAGACATCCAAAGTTTAAATGATGTAAATCTAAGGTCATCACTAAGGTAGCATCCCTAGCAATCCTCAATGATTGTTACCTGAAAATATATGCTCAAAATGGTCAACATAATGTTGGTGAGTTCGTAGATTTAAATAATAACAAAACTTGATGCTGTATAATAGTGTAGTAGGACATGAGTGCACACAGTTATAAGCAAGTAATATCACATGAGCATCACAACTAAACCTACGATGTACATAACGACTTTGTCGGAACATATTCACCCTAGGGCCCGTTCCTGGCCACTGTTAGTCCCAACTAGTATACTAACAAATAAGGGTGGGGGTGTCAACTCAATAGTACTACCAATATTTGTCCGTTGGCTCCAACACTAGAGTTAAATAGTTGTGAATACAGAACCACAAAGACAACTCATGCATGCATTGGATAATACTTACAAACAATAAACATAACAGTCTCAAAAGAATTGAATAAGTTATAACATAAAAAGGATGAACATACTTTTCCCCTAGTTTATAAATGTTTAAAATGAAAACGGGGTCGCGAAACTCACTTTGAATAATGACGAATAAAATGAACAAAAGGGCTTCAAAAGATGGGAGCAACAACGATCAAACACCTATATATAATTATAATTAAGAACTTTAAACATGCTCAATGAGAAAAGAGTACGCTCGGTCGGTTTGGTTCGGTTCAGGTTTGACGCGTGACACGCACACAAAAATGTACACCATTTCATCTTCTAACACGTCGCACTAGTCGTAATAATAATATAATATCAATAATAGTACTAATAATATTTCTAACAATAATAGAAATAATACTAATAATAATATTTTTAATATAATAATAATAATAATAATAATAATAGTAATAATAATAATATAATATTAATAATAATATAATGATAATATACAACAATCACCACATACACAATCACACACAAACGCACGCATACTCTGTACACACACTATTACACACACACAAGCAACAATGCTTGCACACATACATACATCATATGCATACACACACTGTCGTGTACTCGTGTATATATATGAGCAACACACACACACATATATATATATACACACACACACACACACATATATATATATACACACACACACACACACACGGAACGCTCACACATACATATATTACATACAATCGGTAGACACACACGTATTTATATATATCGATATGCACACACAATATATATACATACACATGCACCGTCACACACATACACACTTAGTATACATACGCGCGCGCGCACACCGCAACATACACGCGTACAAGTCCCGAAACTTAACACGTATACGTATATGATGCACTCACATACACGTACAAAAGAATTGTAACCGGAACCGAACGTCTACGAAGACAACCGGAACGAAAAAAACACGAAGCTAAAATCGGTACCTCGATACGACGGAGAACAAAGTGCCGGGGTTCACTTCCGGTGCGAGAGACGTCGCCGGTGTGGTCGCCGATACTATCGCGTTCGAGAGGGGCGGAGACGTGCACAAGGGCAACGACGGTTTTAGGGTTTCGGGAATGTGATCGACGGTGAAGAAGAAAAGAAGGAAAATATTATATAATTTCCCAATTTACACTTAGAACCCTTATGTTTCGTATATTTATTCTCTCAAGTTTAGTTAAATTACAATTTGAACCCTGAACTTAATTATAAAAATAATAATATTATTAATAATAATATTAACAATGTTTACGGTAATAATAATAACAATAGCGTTAGTTTATATTAAGGTTGGCACGAAAAGTGAGATGTAACGAGACTCGGTTCGAAGATAAATTAATTACGCAAAATAATAAATGCGCGAAAAGAGAAATAACGGATTTCGAGTCAATTGACGGATCTGTTGGTGACGGATGTCACAATATCCCCCAGTTGAGAGAATTTCGTCCCGAAATTCAGCTGGAGTTAGGTCCTGAGGTTGTATCCACGAACAAATGCGGATACTTGGATTTCATTTGGTATTTCCGTTCCCACGTAAACTCAGGCCCTCGCTTGGAGTTCCATCTCACTCTAACAATTGGAATTTTGCTGCGCTTCAGTTGTTTCACTTCTCGATCCATAATTTCTATTGGTTCTTCCACAAAATGTAATTTCTCATCAATCTTGATTTTCTCAATCATTACATGAAGGGATCCATCGGCTAAACACTTCTTAAGGTTCGATACATGAAATGTATCGTGTACACCACTAAGTTCTTGAGGTAACTTCAGTCGATACGTTACGGGACCAATTCTTTCAGTGATCTCGAATGGTCCAACATATCTCGGAGCCAATTTCCCTTTCTTCCCAAAGCGCACGATTCCCTTCCACTGAGAAACTTTGAGTAAGACATGATCACCAACGTTGAACTCTAAGGGTTTGCGATGGTTATCATCGTAGCTTTTCTGTCGGTCTCGAGCTGCCTTAAGCCTATCCTTGATTTGAAATATTTTGTCAGTCGTCTCTTGGATAATCTTCGGGCCTGTCAATTGGCTTTCTCCTACTTCCACCCAACACACCGGAGATCTACATTTTCTTCCATACAACGCCTCAAACGGAGCACATCCAATGCTCGTGTGGTAACTGTTGTTGTAAAAGAATTCGATCAATGGTAAGTGGGTATCCCAACTCCTACCAAAATCAATCACACATGCCCTAAGCATGTCCTCTAAGATTTGTATCGTTCGTTCACTTTGACCGTCGGTTTGTGATGATAGGCGGTACTTAAGTCTAAGCGGGTACCCATCGCTTTCTGAAGAGTCTGCCAAAACCGAGATGTAAACCTACTGTCTCGGTCGGATATAATAGACATAGGCACTCCATGCCTAGTCACTATCTCATTCACATATAACCTTGCTAGCTTCTCCATTTTATAGTCCTCACGAATAGGCAAGAAATGAACAGATTTCGTCATTCTATCCATTATAACCCAAATTGAATCATTCCCACTACTTGTTCTAGGAAGTTTAGTGATGAAGTCCATCCTTATATTTTCCCACTTCCATTAGGGAATTTACGGTTGTTGTAACAGACCTGACGATTTTTTATTTCGGCTTTGACTTTGGAACAAGTCAAGCATTCACTCACATACTTTGCAATATCCTTTTTCATGCCTGGCCACCAATACAACTCCTTAAGATCTTGATACATCTTGTCTGCACCAGGATGAATATAATACTTAGACTTGTGTGCTTCATTCATAACTAGGGTTCAAATATCACTCTACTTAGGTACCCATATTCGATCCACGAAATACCGCACACCATCTTCTTTACAGTTCATCTGTTTGTCTAACCCTCAAAACTCTTCACATGCCACATTTTCTTCCTTTAGCGCTTCACCCTGCGCCACCAATATTTGCTCTTTCAAGTTCGATTCAATAGTCATCCCTAATGCTCGCGCACGTAGTGGTTTAACACGCTCCTTCCTACTCAAGGCATCCGCTACTACGTTCGCCTTCCTTGGATGATATCGAATCTCACAGTCATAATCACTTAAGAGTTCCACCCATCTCCTTTGGCGCATATTCAGTTCCTTTTGATCAAAGATGTGTTGAAGGCTTTTATGGTCGGTGTAGACGACACACTTAGTCCCATATAGATAATGCCTCCATATCTTTAGGGCGAATACCAATACGCCTAGTTCCAGATCATGTGTCGTATAGTTCTTTTCGTGAACCTTAAGTTGACATGAGGCATAAGCAATCATCTTGTCCTTTAGCATAAGCACACAATCTAGGCCTTGATGTGATGCATCGCAGAACACCACAAAATCGTTTGACCCATTAGGGAGGTTTAATATCGGTGCATTGCATTACCTTTCCTTCAACGTCTGAAATGCCTTGTCTTGTTTATGTCCCTAATCAAACTTCTTATCTTTTTGTGTTAACATTGTCAACGGCTGAGCGATCTTTGGGAAGTTTGCAATGAATCGTCGATAATAACCAGCCAATCCCAAAAACTGTCGTATTTCTGAAGGCGTCTTAGGAGCGTCCCACTTTTTAACTGCTTCGATCTTTCTGGGATCAACGTGGATTCCCTTTTCATTAACCACGTGTCCTAAAAACTTCACTTCCCGCAACCAAAATTCACACTTCGAGAACTTGGCGTAAAGTTTCTCTTCCATCAATAATTAGAGTATCGTTCGAAGGTGCTGTTCATGGTCTTCCTTTGATCTAGAATAGATGAGAATATCATCTATAAACACGATTAGAGACTTATCCAGATAGGGTTTTCACACCCAGTTCATCAGATCCATGAACACTGCATGAGCGTTGGTCAGTCCAAACGGCATGACTAAAAACTCGTAATGTTCACATCGAGTTCTAAACGCTGTCTTTGGTATATCCTCCTTGTGAACCCTCAACTGATGATAACCCGACCGGAGATCAATCTTAGAGAAATACAAAGATCCCTGTAATTGATCAAATAGATCATCGATCCTGAGAAATGGATATCAAATTTTTTTTCACAATCAACTTATTAAACTCTCGATAATCTATGCACATTCGGAACATTCCATCCTTCTTCTGTACAAACAAAATCGGTGCTTCCCATGGCGAGTGACTTAGTCGTATGAAACCCTTATCTAACAACTCTTATAGTTGACTCGATAATTCTTGTGTTTCCAATAGTGCAAACCAATAGGGTGTCTTTGTAATAAGAGTTGCTCCTGAGATTAGATCATTCTAGAACCCTACTTGACAAGCAGACTATTCAGGAATCTCCTAGCTTTGCTGCTATAGTCAAGGGTAGTGAAAATGGAGCAAGAGAGGAAGATGAATGTGCAGCTAGGAGAGCAGCTACTTCTGAACTTTCTAATTTCAGAGGGGAAATCTTGATAAATCATTAGAAATATCCTTTTGGAAAATCTCGTGTAATAGGAATATCTTTCAACTTTCTTCCTTCTGTCTTATTTTCTAACACACGTGCTAGAAGTGCATAACACTGCTTCTTTAGACATTGACAAATCTTAGTGCAAGAAATGAGTATTAAAATCCTTCTAAATCATTCTCCTTAAAATTTAAGCACTTTGCCATTTCGTAACAAATTACGTACTACCTTCTCCGGATGGTCTATCTTGGCTTCATGTTCAATAACCAATCCAAACGGTATTAAGTCTATGTCAAAGACATTATATTCTTGTAATTATATGCGATCTATAACTGTTACCATTGGTCATCTCAACCGAGTAACTAACTTCTAAGCAACTGGGTTCATACCAAATAAAGGAGTGAATTTGGGAGGATTGAAGGTATCTTCTATCCTAGTATCAAGAGATGTGTATTAATTGATGATGAGATACATGCATGTAGTGACATTTGAGTCTTGACGAACGTCGTTTGCTCCAACCACGAATGTATGACCGTGTGATGCATGACCTTAATTTACATGATCTTTATTTCCATAATTTTATTGTTTTTAATTACTAGCTTTAGCCATTCCCTAGTTCTGATTGTTTCCAACTTGTCTTGGTGTCCGACTCAACTAGAGCAGACATTATGGTAATGGCTAGGGATCCCACATTCATAGCATCCACATTCAACGCATACTGGCTTAACTGCATCAACTGATATAGCTAGGTCCACAACATTTGCCTTCTTGTCTAACTTACCACTATGTCACGGAGTTATTTCTTCAACTCTCGTGCGGCACTTAGACTTGCTCTAAGTTCAGCCTTTGTGACCCAAAAAATGTATCGAATCAAGTAACGATGCGGAAGCGTTTGCAAGCGAGTAATACAACTAACTTTGTATTGCTTACAAGGTTGTTTACAAGAGAGGGTTACAAGTATTATACAAGACTTGTATGAGTTTTGGGTGTTTTTGGGTGCCTACAAATGTGAACTACATCATCTATTTATACTAGTTCATGAATCTAGATCTTTCATGATCTAGATTGTTCTAAATGTATAATATTTACAAGATCTTATCATGGATCTTTGAAGGCTTTTCTAGAGCCTTCTTGGCAGCCTATCTCCTAGACATTTCTAGGGTGATATCTTGATCACTCTTGATGGTTCAAGGCTGATCTAGATGCTTTATTGTGTCCTTTCCAGATCCAGAACATTTTAGGCTGTTCTGGAGACTTCCAGGCAGCCCTATATGCCTCTGTATGTTTCCGAAAACTTCCGGAATTCTTGATACCCGACTTGTTTTTAGGCGGGTCGTGACATTCTCCCCCACCTAAACCCACGACGCCCTCGTCGTGCTTGAGTGACCCTCGGCTTGTTCTTGCAAGTTGCAAGACGGACAGTATTTTACCTTGATGACTTGACTCCATCCTGGCTGTGTGTACTTGATCGCCTTTGACGATGTACAAGGTGTTCAGAAAAGTTGCTGGAACGGCTTTTGCCTTCCGGAAAAAGTCCATCCCGAGCACGATCTTGTAGTTGTCCAATGGTGCCATTGAGAAGTCAAGTTTACCTTGCCATGTCCCGATCTTAGTCTTGACAGCCCATGACACTCCCTCGATTGCTTTAGTGTTTCCATTGGCATCTCTGAGAAATCCATCTCGTGTGGATATCCTTAGGCCGAGTCTCCTAGCCTCTTCTCGTGTCATGAAGTTGTGACTTGCTCCGGTATCGATCAGTGCCTTTGCAAGTCGTCCATTTATTTCTAAGTTCACGAACCGAAGTCCTTTTGTCTCCGTGGTCGTGATGTTGCCCTTGTGCTCCGTTGGGCAGGACTTAATCATTTTCAACGGCTTTCCTTCATGTGCCGTTAAAGCATTTAGTACTTGTAGTTGCATTGCCCCGAGACAAACCTCCTTGTCTTCGTGGGAATCATCGTCATTTCTAGCCACCATGGCTTGAAGACTTTGTTTCTTCGGGCAATCCCGAGCATTATGCGGTCCATCGCATATAAACAGAACTTTGGAGGACGTTTTTCGTTGTCGTATCGTGGTGGTCTCCTTGTTTCCACCTTCCGATCATGATTGGGCTTTACTCCCCCACCTTTCTCATCGTCACTTTCCTCATTCATGGGCCTATATGTTCGTTTTTCTTTGTGATCGATCAAGCTTTCAGCTATTGCAATGGCTGAGGCAAGATCTTGAACACTTCGTCGCTCCAGCTCTATCTTAGCCCATGATTGTAGACCATCGAGAAAGTAGAAGAGGGAGTCTTTGTCCGATAGATCTGGGATCTCAAGGACAAGTGTTGTGAACTCTTTAACATAGTCCTTGATGGTCCCGGTTTGTTTGAGCTTTCGAAGTCGACTTCTGGCTTCGTGCTCAGCATTTACCGGATAAAACTGTCTTTTGAGTTCTTGGATGAACTCAGTCCAAGTTTTGATCGAGCACGTACCTCGTTCGATGTCCACGCTTCGACGTCTCCACCACAGCGCTGCTGTATCCTTAAGATACATTGTGGCAGTCTTGATTTTGGTGGTGTCATCCAAGATCTGTACCCCTCCTAGGTACTGCTCCATTTCCCAAATAAAATCATCAACCGCCCGTGCTTCTCGTTTCCCCAAGAACGGTGATGGTTTGGGAATTTCAACTCTTGGTGTAAAGTTTACAACATTACCTCCAGTCGTGATCAACGCTTTGTTGTAATCGACAACTTTAGCTTCCAAGCCCATTAGACTTCGATGCATGTCGCTTGACAGCTCATCCATGTCTTTTTGTAGCTTGGTAGTAACATCTTTGATTGCATCTTTGATCATCAGCTTTACTTCATCTTGAAATAGCTCCATAGCAGCCTTGAGTCCTTCCCGGAGCTCACTGAAATCTTCCTCCAAAGCATCCAATCGTTGGAAACACAAGTCTACTTGAGTTCCTATCTCAACAAGTCCTGTTTCCATGTCAACAACTCGTTTTTCCAAGGTACGATCCTTGGAAGTACCTCGATCCTTCTTTGATCCCTTTTGGGATTCATCTCGTCCTCGTTTTTCTTCCATGGTTACGAGTTTGCTTGTTTCGGTTGTCATTCCCGAATGAACCGACCTTGCTCTGATACCACTTGTCACGGAGTTATTTCTTCAACTCTCGTGCGGCACTTAGACTTGCTCTAAGTTCAGCCTTTGTGACCCAAAAGATGTATCGAATCAAGTAACGATGCGGAAGCGTTTGCAAGCGAGTAATACAACTAACTTTGTATTGCTTACAAGGTTGTTTACAAGAGAGGGTTACAAGTATTATACAAGACTTGTATGAGTTTTGGGTGTTTTTGGGTGCCTACAAATGTGAACTACATCATCTATTTATACTAGTTCATGAATCTAGATCTTTCATGATCTAGATTGTTCTAAATGTATAATATTTACAAGATCTTATCATGGATCTTTGAAGGCTTTTCTAGAGCCTTCTTGGCAGCCTATCTCCTAGACATTTCTAGGGTGATATCTTGATCACTCTTGATGGTTCAAGGCTGATCTAGATGCTTCATTGTGTCCTTTCCAGATCCAGAACATTTTAGGCTGTTCTGGAGACTTCCAGGCAGCCCTATATGCCTCTGTATGTTTCCGGAAACTTCCGGAATTCTTGATACCCGACTTGTTTTTAGGCGGGTCGTGACAACTAGCTTGCTTGTTCGACTCTCCAACTTATTTCTACTACTCACTAGATTTTCCCAATGTCCATCTCAATCCTTTTTTATCAAGATGCCACAAAGTGTGACACCAACTTTGCCAACTTTTGAATTCTGCCCATATAAGGAACATTACTTAACCCCATTATTACACGATTGCATAATTCCAACTCCAACTTCTGCATCTCATTCAATGGGCAGTAGTTCTCAGTCACCAAAGCTTTGTGCTTATCTCAAATCATGGCTATCATAGCCTCACTACCTTAGGCTTGAGCCTGGGCATTCTACCATGTCAGTGATTTATCCATTAGTGAGTAAGAAACATACTTTATCTTCTGTTTTTCAGCATAGTTGTTGGTACCCATTATAGTTTCCATGTTACTCAATCCGACGGGTCAGACCTACTCTTCCCCTTTTTCTATCATACTTTTTTTTACCTATCACATAAAAAAACCCCTTGTATGTACAACCAACCTTGTTACCTTATCATTTCTACCACTTCTTACTTCAATTAATCAAGATCATCACATAGCCAAGTTTAAGCACATTCTTAGTATACCGGTGATGCTTATATATAGGGTTCCCCGTAGTGTTCCCACCACTTAAACATGTTGTAATGTTGCATAGGTCTCTACCACCCATGTAAAATCTTCAATTATCAATTTTTAGGAAATATTTGACATGATGTGATATATTCCTTGATACATATGTCATTATTTCGTATGACATATTTTTCCGTATAAAATAATCGTATAAACCCATTATACAATGTTCATTTTTATAACAATCTTTGACAACTAATTCTTTTGATAGTGAAAAAGTAAAAGAAAACTTTTTTTATAACAAAAACCATTATACAACGTTCATTTTTAAAAAATGGTAATTATTTAGAAATATATCACATCTGTTAGGGAATCACATGGGCATCCTCACACGTGGCAATTTCACGACAACATTATCGAATGGTGCATTGTTCACCGTGTTACCTCAGCTATACAACAAATTACCAATCGATTATCCTTAACTATCAAAAGTAATAGTTTTTACAATTTAAACAATTATCATGATCATATCTAGCTAAGCAAATTTTAACAATCAACGTACATAAAATTCAACAATTACCATGATCATTTCAATTTCAAAAGCTTGCTAATGCTTCAAGTCAAGAATTTCTAAAAACTAAAAAAACATTTATAAAAAAAGATCAACAAATACATTATAATTCCTATAATTTATAATGTCTTAAACTCACAGGTTACACGTAGAGGTTTTGATTATAAAACACAAAAATATTTGTTGTTAGGGTAATGTTATATTAAAAATACCTCTTTATATAAAAAATACAATGAAAACAACAAAGATACAACAACTAGAACGTTTGTGTTTCTCGCTTATTTTTTCTTTCTTGTTCCGTCTGTGTGTTTTTCCTATACTGTTATTTTAAAAAAGCTTTGAATATAACTAATTAATTGATAGATCATAAATAATATTGACAATCTTTTAAGGTGTTGTTTGACAACTTTTAAATGATTAAGTGTTAAACCAATAAGATGTTTGAACCATTATGAAGATGTTTGGTAGCCTCTTAATTAGTCTCTTAATGATTCAGATGTCTAAATGGTTCAACGGTTAATGATTCAGAGTGTTTGTTTTGCGAGCAAATGTCTGAATGGTTCAGACATTTGCCTCTGAATAGTTAACCATTATACTAATATTGAATGGTTAAGAGGTTTAATGCTAAATGGTTAAGATCTCTTATCTGAATTGGTCAAACATTTGCATTTGAATATTCAATGATATATTAGCTCTTAATGGTTCAGACCTCTTAATGGTTCAACACTTAATGGTTCAGACCTCTTAATGGTTCAACACTTAATAGTTTAGAAGTTGCCAAACAACCCCTAAGTACTAAACCATTAAGAGGCCTGAACCATTAATAGCTAGTATATCATTTAGCTATTCAAAGGTAAATGTCTGACAAATTCAGATAATATGTCTTAACTGTCACACCCCGACCGATGGCGGAATCATCGATGCGGACGAATGTGAAGCGATTGTTCATAGCACATTGAACTAAATAAGTTGTAATAGTATTAAATATAATTTTTATTGAACATTACAAGACAATTAAATAAATACAACACAAACAAGATATACACAACAACATAAGACTTTCAATTAACTAAGGTGCTGTTTGTTTTTTCTGCAGGAAAACGTCCGCAGTCTGCGAACCACATCTGCAGACATCTGCAGCAGAAAAGGTGGACCAAATGTCTGCAGTCTGCAAGAAAAAGACTGTTTGTTTTGTTTAACATCTGCAGAATGCTGAAATATTCTATAATTAAATTAAATTTATTTTTTAAACTTTAAAAACAACTAATACATTAATATATAAATAAAAGTCATAGAAATACATTAAAATATAAATAAAAGTCATAGAAATACATTAATATAAATAAAAGTCATAGAAATACATTAAAATATAAATAAAAGTCATAGAAATACATTAAAATATAAATAAAAGTCATACAACACTACAATTCATTTCTCATACAAACTAATCATACAAACCATATACAAACTATCATACAAACCATATACCAACCAACTAAACCAATTCATTTCTCATACAAACCATATACAAACTAATCATACAATCATATATCAACCAACTAAACCAATTCATTCCTCATACAACCATATACAAACTAATCATACAAACAAACTAATCATACAAATAACAAATAATAAAAAACTTACCTGCTGGTCGGGAGTGGCGGTGGAAGTTCAAGGTGGCCATGGGGTGGGGGGACGACAGGGTCGGGGGCGGAAGGGGGAGGAAAGCCGATCGGGAAGCGGGGGCCGAAGGGGGAGGGGGAAGCGAGTGGCGAAGGGGGAGGGGGAAGCGGTGGCGAGGTCCCGACGGTGGTGAAGGGGAAGCGGTGGCGAGGTGGCGATGGTGGCAAGGTGCGGACGGTGGTGAAGGGGAAGTAGTGGCGACCGGTTGTTAGGGCTTAAATGAAGGGGAAGGGGAGGTGGGTATGTGGGGAAGAGAAATGGATTTAGAAGAGTTTAGAAGAGGTTGTGAAGACCTTGTTCCATATCTTCTCCGTGCAGATGTCAGGAAGACGTTTTTTAAACAAACAATCTGCAAAGTAAAAACCTCTTCTCGCGTCTACGAGCGCGCAGATGAAGAGGTTTTGAAGAGGTTTTTTCAAGAAAACAAACACCCCCTAAGTCAAAGTCCTATATGAGCACGAAGAGGTCTTCAAGTAGAAAACCTGAAATATGTTAAAAAATAAAAGGTCAACTTTGAAAGTTGGTGAGTTCTCATGGGTTAAACACACGTATATACATATATATATATATACATATATACATACATATACATACATACATATATATATACATACATATATATATATATAATACATACATATACATACATACACATACACATACACATACACATACACATACACATACACATACACATACACATACACATACACATACACATACACATACACATACACATACACACACATACACATACACATACACATACACATACCATACACATACACACACATACACATACACATACACATACACATACACATACCATACACATACACATACACATACACATACACATACACATACACATACACATACACATACACATACACATACACATACACATACACATACACATACACATACAATACACATACACATACACATACCATACACATACACATACACATACACATACACATACACATACACATACACATACACATACACATACACATACACATACACATACACATACACATACACATACACATACACATACACATACACATACACAACACATACACATACACATACACATACACATACACATACACATACACATACACCATACACATACACATACACATACACATACACATACACATACACATACACATACACATACACATACACATACACATACACATACACATACACATACACATACACATACATACACATACACATACACATACACATACACATACCAACACATACACATACACATACACATACACATACACTACACATACACATACACATACACATACACATACACATACACATACACATACCATACACATACACATACACATACACATACACATACACATACCATACACATACACATACACATACACATACATACACATACACATACACATACACATACACATACACATACACATACACATACACATACACATACCATACACATACACATACACATACACATACACATACCATACACATACACATACACATACACATACACATACACATACATACACATACCTACACATACACATACACATACCATACACATACACATACACATACACATACACATACACATACACATACACATACACATACACATACACATACACATACACATACACATACACTACACATACACAACACATACACATACACATACACATACACATACACATACACATACACATACACATACACATACACATACACATACACATACACATCACATACACATACACATACACATACACATACACATACACATACACATACACATACACATACACATACACATACACATACATACACATACACATACACATACACATACACATACACATACACATACACATACACATACACATACACATACACATACACTACCATACACATACACATACACATACACATACACATACACATACACATACACATACACATACACATACACATACACATACACATACACATACACATACACATACACATACACATACACACACATACACATACACATACACATCACATACACATACACATACACATACACATACACATACACATACACATACACATACACATACACATACACATACACATACCTACACATACACATACACATACACATACACATACACATACACATACACATACACATACACATACACATACACATACACATACACATACACATACACATACACATACACCATACACATACACATACACATACACATACACATACACATACACATACACATACACATACCATACACTACACATACACATACACATACACATACCATACACATACACATACACATACACATACACATATACATATACATATACATATACATATACTATACATATACATATACATATACATATACATATACATATACATATACATATACATATACATATACATAACATATACATATACATATATATACATATACATAATACATATACATATACATATACATATACATATACATAACATATACATATACATATACATATACATATACATATACATATACATATACATATACATATACATATACATATACATATACATATACATATACATACATATACATATCATATACATATACATATACATATACATATACATATACATATACATATACATATACATATACATATACAATACATATACATATACATATACATATACATATACATATACATATACATATACATATACATATACATATACATATACATATACATATACATATACATATACTATACATATACATATATATATATATACATATATATATATATACTTATATATACATATATACATATATACATATATATGTGTATATATATATATATAAAGGTTTACAAGTAGCAACTCATGTCAATGGTTATGAGTTAGCAAGTTTATAGAACACATATAGTTACAACCAAACCTCGACTTGATTACAAGTTTATAAGAATGGTTAAGTGTACTTGGTTCCCATGATGAACAAGCATACGTCATCAGGAGCCGGCAATACATCGGTTTTAGCATCTAATAGGCTTGTCAGGCCCAAATATCTAAGACGTCGTCAGGCTAGCAATAGTTAATGATTGTAAACAAAATATTTATCTCATATAAGACTTACAATAACACTAATAACCATAACAAAAAGGTAAAGATGAATTGCATGTGCATTTACAAGTATCAAGATGTTTACAAGTGTAAGTTTATAAGGTTAACATGTTTCACCTCAAAAGATGTGAAATGAAGTAAAAAGGGGGCATGGAGAACTCAAATAGAAAACTCACAAGTATAATGATGGTTGTAGAGTACACAAGAAAAGCTTGGATGTCAAAAGTCAAAGATGATGTCATAAATGATAAAAAAACAATAACTTGAGGTTGGAATTCATTATAAGAAGTCAGGACGCTTAGAGAATGCTAAAAAGCGAAAGGTAGATTGAAAAATGATTATTGCATTAATTTTAGATTCTGAACAGAATGTTTGGTATGTGTTTAAAAATGTTTTAAAAATAAAAAACGGTTTCATAAAATTATAAAAATTTATACTTGACTATTTCAAAGTCTCCCGAACAACTTTCATTCAGAAACAATTTTATGAAAAGATCTTTAAATAGGTCAAACAAGCAGCACAAGACAGAAGGTGCTGAAATGCGCACTTATCTTGTGAAGGCTATTGTTGAGTCGTCCGATTGAGTTTGAAGACGTATAAACTGTCGTTGAAAAGGTAATTCAATGAAATTAACATTAGAATCTGAGTTTACTCAAATTTATTTTTTTATGATCAAGTTATGGTCTGTTGAAGTAACATTAGAATCTTGTGTAATAACTGAATGCGGCGGCATAGCCGTCCATATGCAAACGGGATTCTTTGTTTATATTAGTGTGTTGTTAGCTTAATTTAGAAATGTTAGTGATTATTATAAGGTTAGTGAACATTAGATGGTTAATGATCAAATGATAATTATTAAAATTAAAATAGATTTATTAAAAGAAAGAATAATAGTAAGAACATAAAGTCATGAGAACAATTGGATGTTAGGATAATTGAAATGTATAATATAAAAGAAATAAAAGATTACTTAGTATTAAGAATTCTTAAAATTTCTTGTAAAATATAATTATTCAAATTGATCATAACCAATGGATAAAAGAAAGATATGAGAGTGAGATTTTTTGAGAATGAGCAAATGAAAAGTGAGGCCTAAGCCTTGCTTTTATACTTGAGATTAGGAGGAGATTATGAATGATATTAATGATGATTTATAAATCTTTTAAAAAGGGGGTTATGATTGGAATTTGAAATAAGTATAAAATTAAATAATTTAAATAAATAAAAGATTACAATTTAAACTTTAAATTTATTAAAACTTCTTTTCTATTAAATCTTTGTAGACTTTATAAATCTAATAAGAACTTTTAATTTGATTATTTATTTTAATTGAATATTTAAAATCTTATAAATATTAATAACATTTTATAAACCTTACATATTTGTAAAAATAATGAACTTGTATTTTAATCCTTTATTTTAGTTTTATAACTAAAACTCATAAATGACAAATAAACTTCATGAATTTATAAAATTTTATTCTATAAATCATGAAATTACCATGAATTAATTTAATAAATTAAAGTTGAATAAATAGTATTATTATTGTTATTGAAGGATTAAAATAAATTAAATTTCTAACTAACGTATTTGATTTTTCCAAAAATTGAACCAAACGGATTTGGGTTTGGGTTTCTATTTTCCAAAATGGGCAGATGTTACATTAACCATTCAAAATTAGACATCTTAACTATTTAGCATCAGTATAATGGTTAACAATTCAAAAGTAAATGTCTTAATCATTCAGATATGTGCTCGCGAAACAAACAATTTGAACCATTAAGTGCTGAATCATTTAGCCATCTGAATTATTAAGAGACTGATTAAGAGGCTGCCAAACAACCCCTAAGTTTATATATTTTGATAAGCAAGGATAACAAGGAAGTCTCGTTCACTCTAAGATGTATAGCCACTGTCAAGCAATGTTTTTATAAATGTAGCAGTTATCAAACAAACAACTTTATTAGTTTGTTGATCCACTTACGTGCTGGTTTATAAAACTAAAGAGTTAAAGTCGGTTTTGCTTTCAGAATATTAAAAATATCAGTTGACCTTTAAAAGTTTCATAAGTTGTTTTACTTTAGGTCCAAAAATTTATTAGTTGTTTAAGCTTAAATCCAAAATAATGAAACTTTTGGACTATAACTGAAACAACTTATAAAACTTTTGGAAGTAAATGAATGTTTTTAACCTTTTGAAGGAAAATTATTATTTTTTACAAAAGTAGTAAAGTTGAAATTCACTTAAAACAAAAAGAAGTCATATAATAACTTTAAAAGTTAAATAGAACACTAATCACAATAACTCAAAACAAACTATAGAACTACTTGATCCTTGGTGTGAATTTACAATGTTAATAATATATGAACTTATAATTAAGCAAAATGGAGTTTGAAATTTAATAAATCTATACTAATGCATCAAAATGTCTATAAACCACATGATATTTTTCTATATTGTTCACGTGACTCCACCTAGAATTTGGACACTTGTCGTTACTACAATAAAAATTAACCTATAATCATCAACTTCAGATGAAAACAATTCAGTAGTACACAATTGATGTTTTGAAACAACTATAGATTTTAAATTAAAATGTTTCTATTAAAAATTGCTTGCAAAAAGAGAAATAGAAAGTCATATCGTTTAAAAAAATAAAAACGCCTCAATAGCCCCATCAATTGAAGCGTTCTACTCTAACAACACCACTAAGACGGTTTCAATATACTGCCTCATGTTTGAAGATGAAATATTGTTATAATTACGTATAAATAATTACTTTAAGTAAATAAATAATAATGTAGTTTTCTTAAACTTTTTTTAAAATTGACTTTTAAATATTTTCTTTTGAGAAAACTGATTTTTCCAAAAAAAATCCATTGTATTTTGTATTTTATAATTTAAAAAAAAGTATGTTTTGAATACAAATAGGTTTTTAATTTATTAAATTATATATTTTTAATTTGAAAATGATATAAGTAATATTATTAGTATTCGATATTATTATTATTAACATACAGAAATGAAAAATTAGTATAATGAGACTTATAGTTGTTTCACATTTATTTTATTTATTTTATAGCTAGATAGGCTACAATCTATTAATTAAACGTATTATTGTTAGTAATACAAATGAATAATTACAGTATAACATTTTTATATAAAATATATTAAAACTAGAGAAAACTGCACAAAAATAGTCCATGTGGGTTTGACTATATTGCTAGTTTGGTACCTAAATTTTAAAATGACAAAATTAGTCTAAACATTTGGGAGTTCGTTGCAAATTTAGTCCACATCGTTAGTTCATGTTAGTTTTTAACAATATGGGGATCAAATCCGCAATATTATCAAAACATAAGGACCATTTGCGTAATTTTCTCTAAATATTTAAAAACTCGAAAAACTCAAATGAAATTTAAAAAAATAAAATAAAATTTAAAACAAATTACAGGAATCTTTTTTCTTTTTTTATTTCTTTTTGGCAATATAGAACAACAAACTCACAAATAAAGTATATATTTCGTAAATAACGTTATCTATTATTTTTAAATAGATCAAACGTGTATATATATCATATTTTTATTAAAATTTACTTACAAAAACAACTAATTACTAACATTCAAATTTTAAACTTTGAGAAAATTGCAAACTAAAAAACTTTTATTTTATTTTTAAATTTTAAAATCTTGAATGCTAGTAAAGAAACAAAACATAAATTTTTTTTCCTGCAAGCTTCTTAAATTTTTTTTTCATTTTTAAAATTTTTAGAGGAACTTGAACAATCGGTCCCTGATCATATTGCAAATTTAGTCCCTGATTGTTAAAAACTAACAGGCACTAACAGTGGGGACTAAATTTGCAACAAACTCTCAAATATTTGGACTAAATTTGCAATTTTTAAAATCTAAGGACCTAACTTGTAATATGGTCAAATTACAATGACCATTTTTGCATTTTTCTCTTAAAATTATATATATGTAATAGTTCAGGAAATAAAATAGTTATATTATTTTTTAATTTTCTTATTTAAATAGTTTTATTTTTGAACATTCGTTTTGAGATTTTTTATAAAAAATATTTTTATATAAGTATTTCTTTTTTAAAAACTCTGGTTTGTAGTTGTTCTGGTTGTTTTAATAAGATTATTTTTTTTAAAAACTTATATTTTTTTAGTTTTTCTAAAATAAAGCATTTAAAATATTTTGTTTAGAAAAGGTTTAGTGTTTTAGAAAATTTCATATTATATAATTTTTTTATTATTTAGATTTTAATTAAAAGATGTGATTTATAATTTCCTTAATAATATCTATTTTTAAGAAAAGATAGCTTGATTTTAGAAAAAATCTTAGTAATAATTAATAAAGAGAAATATAACAATTAGTAAAATTCAGTTTTAATAAGAAAAAGAAATTTGTATGAGTATTTCAATTACTATAATAAGAAAGAGAAATTTGTGTGAGTATTTCAATTAGTAAAATTCAATTTTAATAAGAAAAAAAATTGTGAGATTATTTCAATTACTATAATATCATTTTGAAGAGAAAATTGATGCAAGAATGTTTAGAAAAATAATAAATACCAAATAAATAGGTCAAAGAAATGACAAGTGTTAAAAAACATTATTTTATTAGATGAGATAAATTTAACGAAAAATAATCTCACTTCCTTATTAACACCATATGCTCATTTCATATAAGACAATTAAACATGTTTTTTTAAATTTTTTTTTTTTGTTTAAAATAATATTAATAATGTTATTATTTATTTTTTTTTTAAATAAATAATAAAGATGTATTACACTAACGAACTAAAGCAGCCCCACGTCCTTAATGAACTAGACCATTCAAAGCATAGGAAAATCATCCTAATTATCTAATTAACGAACCAAAGCAACACTAATGATATACAACACCCCAAACAGTAACCCTAGCTTTTGAAGCGGTTGTTGATTTTCTTAGACGGTTTGCTTTTTAGGCGTCTGAAAACCGCTTCAAATCTACTTTTTGTGCTAGTGATTAAAGATTACACGTTAAGTGATTGTCAAATTGTCATTACATTTATTTGTGTGTAAAGCATGAATACCAAAACATTAAAAAGAGGGAAATACTAGTCACATCTTAGAGCGACTATATACGTTCTACTATAACAATTAATTAGAAAATCGTTGAACATCTTCATATTAATTCATACGTATCTTTTCCATTACTTTCAATCTTTTTATATATGAAAAATGGAAATTTCTGTTTCCATACTCATAAAAGAAAAATTATAATACACTATTAATAGTACAACTTAAAAGTATCAAAATATGTGAAATTAGATGTATTTATAATGGTATCTAAAGGGACACTTCTTGTCTTTAGATAGTGTGTCTCACAACTAAAACTTAAAAAATTTCATTTATATCCATTTCATTTTTATAGGATATAAGTAGTTATGTATTATTCTTGAAAATTCGGAACTGCTTCTATAAAAAAATGTATTGTTAATGGAAAAGGGTGGTATCGATCCGTCGGGCTAAAATAGAAAATTTTAGTTAAATTACATTGTATGTGTTTTATTGTATTTTTAAACTAACAATTTTTATTTTTAACTGATTTGAATGGTCTGGCTTTCGTATTAGTATAACCCTTCCAGTTTGACAAAACTATTCACTTAATCGTAGGATTATAACAATAACCATAATCTTTATCTTTATCTTTATATATAAAACGCCTTTTGACACATGTCATATAATTAAACAAATATGACCACTTGTCATTATGTTAAACACTTCTTTGAACTACAAAAATTTTCCTTAATTTTTTTTCCTAAAATAAAAAGTTTCTAAAATTTGAATTAATATCATTTATATTTTAAATTCAAATAAATGTTATAATAGAAACCATTATTTGTATTCCTCGTAACTTATTTTGAGAAAATAAAAAAGCCATTTGTAATATATGGTAAACGAAATTTTAATTTTAACATAATGTTAAGAGATTAGTTTTCCATAATATCAATCAATACTAATTAACTTCCATAATTCTAGAGCTATTAAATTTATTTTTCTCGCTTCTCTCTTCTAATAAATATCACATTAACTACAAATGATATTATTTAATTCTTTTCATATTACATATATAAACCTTTTTTAAAAGAGATCTTTCTATAAATGCAATTCATAAAGAAAAAACTTTTTTATTCCCTACAATAAGATTTTTTTACAAAAATAAATTAAAACTTTTAAAATACATAATATATTTTTAAACCTGTAGCTTTTAAAAATATACTCTTATGAAACAAAAGTAATTAATTTCAAAGTGATAGTAAATAAATTATTAAAAATGGCACTTTATAAAATGTTATAAAACATTTTGTTTAACAATCAATTAAAAAACAAATAAATTAAAAAATAAGTATTATATTGTTATATTATCACGGGGTACTAACCTAGTAATATTATATATACAATCACAATACAATCTAAGTTAACATGTTTCTTCACGTTTGCAACTACCTTTGCTATAAATTTTTTAATTTTATGTTTTAATAATTTATTGAATCTATATGTTGCCACATGACATGCTCTCAAGAAGTTATTGCCACGTGTCATTCATATAACGAAAAATTGTTTTAATGAAAATTTTGCATATATCCCTTAAGTTTTGCATCCTTATATATCATTCTTATGTATTATTCTTATAAATATTAGAAGATTATTATTAGTTTTTAATTTCTAATTATTAATATTTGTTATTTTAATTTTTTCAATCTGTGTAACATACGGTGTCACACCCTGACCGACGGCAGAATCATCGAGGCGGACGAATGTGAAACGATTGTTCATAGCAGATGGTACTAATTAAGTTGAAATAGTATTAAATATCATTAATCATTGAACATTACAAGACAAATAAGTCCATACAATACAAAAGCTTCAAACAAAGAAATAACATATTTAGTTAAACTAGGTCCAAGTCTTATATGAGCACGAAGAGAAACCTCAAGTATTAAACCTGAAACATGTTAAAAATAAAGGGTCAACAATAATGTTGGTGAGATTTTCATAATTTTCAATACATAAATATATAAAAGTTGGCATTCATGTTATAGATTAGTGAACAAAGTAACTAGGGATGTAAGACAGAATGCACAATCAAACCTTGACAGTTTTACAAGTCTCAAACATTTACAAGTATATTCGATTAGCTAAGTGTACTTGGATCAACCAAGCAGGCTTGTCAGGCTCATAGATCTATGACGTCACCAGGCTAGCAATAGTTAATGATTGTATATATAATCGACATTACATGATAGCTATAAAGATCAACTAACCACAACATACAAGGGAATTGTCATAAGTTTACAAGAATCAAACGTTTTACAAGTGCAACGATTATAAGATAACATGTTTCACCTCAAAGTGTGAAAATATGAAAAATGGGTATAAAAATACTCACATGGAAAACTCACAAGTACAGTGGTGGTTGTAGAGTACATAAAAAAACTTGAATGTTAAAAGTCAAAGGTGATGTCCTAAATGATAAAAAAACAATAACTTGAGGTTGGAATTCATTACAAGAAATTAGGACATTTAAAGAATGCTAAAAACAAAAGGTAGATTGAAAAAGAATTATTGTATCAATTTTAGATTTTTAAACAGAATGTTTGGTATGTGTTTAAACAGGTTTTAAAAAAAAAAACAGTTTCATAAAATTATAAAAATTTATACTTGACTATTTCAAAGTCTCCCGGACAACTTTCATTCTGAAAACTTTTTATGAAAAGATCTTTAAATAGGTCAAACAAGCAGCACAAGACAGAATGTGCTGAAATGCGTACTTATCTTGTGAAAGCTATTGTTGAGTCGTCCGATTGAGTTTGAAGATGTATAAACTGTTGTTGAAAAGGTAATTCAATGAAATTAACATTAGAATCTGAGTTTACTTAACTTTAGTTTGTTATGATCAAGTTATGGTCGGTTGAAGTAAGATTATATTCTGCCAGAATTGTAGTAAGGCACTTATGTGCACTTATAAAATCGTTAAAGCATGAAACGGGTTAGAACATTTTATTATGTCAATATATGGTATATTAGTCTTCATTTGAGTTATAAAAATATTCTAAGACTTTGGCATAGCCATCATTTAGAACAATAATCTTGTGGAATAACCGAATGCGACGGCATAGCTGTCCATATGCAAACGAGATTCTTTGTTTATGTTAGTGTATTGTTAGCTTAATTAGAAATGTTAGTGATTAAGTCATGGGAACAATTGGATGGTAGAATGATTAAAGTGTATAATATAAAAGCAATAAAAGATTACCTTAATATTTAGAATTCTTAAAATTTCTTGTAAAATAAATTTCTTCAAATTGATCATAACCTATGAATGAAAAAAAGATATGAGAGTGAGATTTTTAGAAAATGAGCAAATGAAAAGTG
Organism: Flaveria trinervia; assembly: GCA_025506515.1. Lineage (NCBI taxonomy): Eukaryota > Viridiplantae > Streptophyta > Magnoliopsida > Asterales > Asteraceae > Flaveria > Flaveria trinervia. The sequence continues at coordinate 85,292,931 of CM046441.1, read as the reverse complement.
AGGTCTAAGCCTTGCTTTTATACTTGAGGTTAGGAGGAGGTTATAAATGGTGATTTATAAGTCTTTTAAAAGGGGGTTATGATTGGAATTTAAAATAAATATAAAATTAAATAATTTAAATATATAAAATAATAATTATAATTTAAATTTTAAATTTATGAAGACTTAACTTTTTTTTATATAATCTTTATAGACTTTGTAAAACCAATTTGAATAATCAATCAAATTATTTATTTGTTAATCTTTATAACTGTTATAAAACTTGTAAACTTTATAATTTGATTATTCATAATCAGTATTAAAATTCATAATTACTAATAAACTTTATAAGTTTACCAAAATTCATTTTATAACTTTATAAGTTTTAATAAGTTTTTTCCATTTAGTTATGTGTTGTAACATGATTAATAAACTTTATAATTTTATGAAAAATAATTATTTATAAGTTAACGAGTTATGATAAATTGAATAAATCAATTCACGATATTGTTTAAACTACACGTCCAATCTATATAACTCATTAATATAAATAAAATAATTTAAATAATAAAATTCATATCGTAAGAAAGTTCGATTTTAGTTCGGGTTCGGGTTTATAATTTGAAAATGACGGATGTTACACATGAGATGTTAGACTAGTTATCTTATAATATTTTTATTATAATAAAAGGGTAACTAAGGATGCCAGATGTCATAAAATGGTAATTAGAGATACAACATGTCAACACTACATACATTTTTAACAAAATTTTTCCGCTTTTTTCTCCTATTAAATAACTCAATTAAGTACTAATTATATTATTTAATTCTATTTTTTGATTATAAGCTATTTTAAAAGATTAAGAAATAGATCTTTTTATTAATGTTTATTTCTAGAGAAATAGATTTTTATAAAAAGAAAATTTTCGAGAAAGTACATCATACTTTTTGTAAAACATGAAATATTTTAAAAATGATATTCTTTAAATGTGTTTTGTTTTTAAACGAGATGTTTGATTTATTTTTTAGTAAAAACAAAGAAAGTATAAAAATAAATTTTTAAAAAGTTGATATTATTGTTTTATTACTTATAGTACTTACTCATACATAATTTAAATCATATATTACTTAATAATTAATAAAATTTTATTCTATTTAATATTTTATTTATTTAACATTTATAATACACGGGTTCACTAAAGCTAATATTTGATAAACCTAAAAGCTTTCTCATTACCATGTAAACGTGTTATTTTTCCAATAAATCAATACATGAGAGTTAATAAGTTACGATATTTACATAGGAATTCATTACTAATCAAATATTAGTTGTTTCGAAGCCGAATAGGTCTAGATATTTTTTTCCTTTCGCGCTACTCAAAAGAGTATTGGGATCACATACGTTGGTGAAAAAATAAAATAAAAAATATTATTGTTTGAGAATAGTAAAAAATGGGATCATAAACCCAAAGAAAAATAATTTTCTGTAATAATATTTTGTTGTAAGTTCAAACTGATGATTTTGGTTTATAGATATCAAAACATTTAGTAACGGTTTGAATTACTGTTAGAAAGAAACATTAAAATTAGACCATATAACATTCACAAACTAAAAGTGTTACTATTTTACATACACTATTATCTTTTAAATGTATTTATGATTTGTTGTTTACTAGATAGATGATTATACGTGTTTTTTTTGTTTTTGTTTCTTCTCTTCTTTCATCTCATGTTATCATATATGACTACATAGTGGACATAGCCTAACCACCCGTTTTTACACAGGCTGAAAAAGTTATATTTAAAATAACGTAAATTACACGCATAGGCTTGGTCCTAAAGTTATATTTAAAAAGTTATATGTTATGTTAAAATTTTAGGCTTGATCCTAAAAGCTTAAAATCCTTGAATATGATCCTTAATATTTTATTCTATTTCATATTTGGTCATAAGTTCTGTTAGTCAATAAATAATAATGTTAGAAATTATAAAGAGAATAAATTATTATTTTGGTTCACGCGCTTTGATAATTTTAACCATTTGAGTCTAAAACAAATTTCTAACAAATCAAGTCTCATGTTTGTCTTCTATAGCTACTTTAGTCCAATATGTTAACAGAGTTTGATTTTTCAGTTAATTTTTAATAAAATAACAGAAATAGCCTTCTATTGAAACGGTTATTTTTAATAACCTCAATTACCAAAAACGTAATTTACTCTCTCACACAAAATATTTTCATCTTCAAACCGTTCAGCTTTAAAATCTTTCGGCTTTTTAAACATATTTTTTTATAATCGTTTGGCTTCTTAAAATTATTTTTTTAATCGTTCGACTTACTTAAACGTCTTTTAAAATCTTTAAGTTTTTCAAATGTTTTAATTAAATGGATTTTAAAACCTTACAACTAAATAAACTTCTTTCTAAATTTGTTTGTCTTAATTAAAGGTCATGTTCAAATTGATTGGTTATTCATACGCAATAACAACTTAAAAAAAGTTTGAATAAACTAAACACAAGTAATTTTAATACCGTAGAAACCCTAATTGTAATAATCAAAATCCAAGTTAATCCTTAAAAACTACAAATGACATAAAAATAAAATTACTTTCAAGTCAACTTCAATAGAATACCATAAAATCGAAAAGATAAAAAAGATGTTTTAATAAAATTAGTAGTTTAAAAATGTAGATTTCTAATAAACAAATGGTAAAAAGACGTTCAAATAAAAAAGGCATAAAAAGTACGTTAAACGAGCCGAATGGTTAAGAACATGTATAAATAAAACAAAAAAATTTAAAAATAAGTTTAATAGAATCAGACGATTAAAAAAAGACGTTAAATAAAATAACATTTAAAAGACTTTAATGGTTTAAATAAAATAAATAGATTAAAAAGTATGTTTAAGTAAGTCTAATAGTTTAAATATGAAGTTAAGACAAACAACTTTATATTTTCTGCTAGATTAGATAAATGATTTAAATATGACGTTTAAAACTGAACGGTTTAAAAATAAATTCTAAAAAACTTAGAAAGATAAAAATAAAAATAAAATAACTTCATACATATAGATATAATATATATGATATATATAACATATATAATATATATGTTTGAGAGAGAGAGTAAATTACATTTTTGGTCCTTCAGGTTATTAAAAACAGTCATTTTAGTCCAAAGGCATTTTATTTATTTTTATAACATCCGGCTATTTTTAAAAGTTAGTAAAGGAAGAATAAAAGTAAAGGAAAAAGAAAGAAAAACTATTTTATCCAAGCTAAAGGGTAAAAAGTGTCAAAATGACAAAAATCTTTAAAAAGTTGGTGATAAAGGTGGCATGGCCGCCATCACTCTCTCTTTACACATATTATTCGGATATTTTTATAGAGAGAAAGAAAGGAGAGTAGCAACTCTCGGTTTGAAGAGGAACAAGAGCAGAAGATTGAATTCAAGGTAAGAATTCATAGTTTTTTAGTGTTCTTAACTGGCCTTAGCCTCAGTTATTTGCTTATGTGTGTTTGTGTGTTTGGTCATACTTGTTTTGGTGGGTTTCTAGGCGGTTGAACTCAATTGAAAATGGGTTTTTGAAGAAGTCATACCTAAGAGGCTGCAAAGGTGAGTTCTAGAACCCTTTTTTACTTGTTTTAAACTGCTTTGGAGTTGGAAATACATGTATGTATGTTTTTATAAAAGTTGGGTTTATACCCGTATGTGTGTATGCGTATGTTTTTGGGTGGAGTTTGATTTGTGCTATGTATGTGTTTGATGATGTTATGATTGTGTTCCTAAGGCTTAAAATGTATGATTTAAGCTTAGAACATGATAGGTGATGTTGGGGACTAAATTATGATGTTTAGGATGACTTAGACTGCTCATGTGCCTAAACAGTGGCCCATGCGCCCAACAGAAATAACTGCCTTAGTGTCCCATGCGCCCAAAATCTCATGCGCCTGAATAGTACTCATGCGCATAGAAATAGGCTGAAATTTTCTAAGTGTCCAAACGCCTAGGACAGCTAATACGCCCAGGCACTCATGCGCCTACATAGTGCTCATGCACATAGAATTGCCCAGAAATGATTAAGTCTTGCTCATGCGCCCTAATAGTGCCAATGTGCTTGAAGGTTCCTCATGCGCCTAAGTGTTCCCCATACGTCTGCATAGTGCCAATGTGCCTAAAGACTTAGAAATATTTTCTGCTTTTGGGGAAATTGTAAAATGTAGGCTTTGACTAGGGAGGTTCCCGGGGGCTATGAAAGTTGACTTTGAGGTCATAAATGATGTGATGGGCGATGTATGATGTGATGTATGATTGATGCTTATGCATGATGATGTGTGACCCTCAAGTTGCACCAAACCCTTCAAACGTGAAAAATAGACATAAGAACGTTAAACCACACATGCAAGTTGTGAAGTATTAACTTGCAAAACTTAGGACGAAATGTAAACTGAAAATTTGCGAAAAACTAAAAAAGTATTAGGGATTAAATTTGAAAGTAAAAAATTGTGAAATCAAATTTAAAAAGATAAAAAAGTTTTAGGTTAAAACAAAATAAATCATTATATTTTATAAAACACTAAACATAAGGTGCAACACCTTATGTATAGAAAAATTGATATTTAGTATATTATAAATAACCATGTTAAACATGTTCACATTAAACTTGGTTTTATCTTTTCCGTTTGTGTATCACATGAGTTTATGCATTTATAAAAACCAAGTATAATAATATAAACACAAAGATAATAGCTAATCGTCTAGTACATGCTTAACAAGTGATATACGCAATTTTTTCGATCTCATTTTTTATAATATCCATTTTCTTCTTATATTTATTTTTATTTTATCTTGTATCTAAATGTTCTTATTGTTTCTAAGATAAGACATATACATAAATTGATGACTCATTAGTTTAGTATGTGTCGATATTTTAAAATCATGTATATATTATTTAATAAAATGTCAAATATTTATAAACAATAATCTTTTTAACTATTGTATTATCAAAACAATTTTAAATTGTCCGTTTTGCCTACAATAAGCTCACGGATTTACTTTTGGTTGTCAAGGTGAAAACTTTCCAATGATATATCCCTAGATTGCTGCCACCTGAGCATACTTAACTGTGGAGTTTTCATCTTATTTACAATCAATACTTTCAAAACACATTGATATTAAAGGCAAGACATTTCTTATGAACCAAGAATCTCTCATGTACATGGCCAATGCGAGATTCAACTAGAATTTGCTTATGAACCAAGATTCCTAGTAGATTTCACATACATCATCGAATTAGGCCATGCACATGTCACTAACAACTTTAGAACTTATATCACCTAAAACAAGCATATGAATCATTATCAAAGTAAAAATCACAAAATTCTAGTACATGCCATATCCATGTCTTGCTCATATGAATCATTATCAAAGCAAAAAACAAAATTCTAGTAACAAGCAGAACAAGTTCATGATCACCTCTACTGTCATCCACAATTGTGTTGTAATAATATGCGATCAAGTTCAGATTCTCACCACAATTTACAAACCTTCTTTGAAACAAGTTCATAATCACCTATAATTTAAACCTTAACAATCAGTTTAAAGTAGGATACTCAAAGTTAAAAGCATCACTTAAAACCTTTTTTTTTCATTGGTGATGTAATGCAATGATTCCTCTAAATTAGTAGGATACTTGCTTCATAGGACTCACTTAAATAGTCTTGATTGTGATGATAGTATGATAGTCCAAGATTGAAGAGACATTTGTAATGTATTTTCTTAATGATATTACTAACGGTTGTGTGCGAGTTTGTTTTGAAGGTAATGGAGCACCAGGGACATTATTAGAATTTTTCCATGTCTTTATGACTTTATAGCTTGTTGGCATGCTTTTGTGGTTGGTGTTGAGAAATGTGTTGGTTTAGACTTCAGACTAAGGGGTTGTTTAGCAGCATCTTAATCAGTTTATTAAATGGTTCAACACTTAATGGTTTAGACTATTTGTTTCACGAGCAAATGTCTGAATGATTCAGACATTTGCCTCTAAAGCATTATACTAATGTTGAATGGTTAAAAGATATAATGCTGAATGATTAAGACTTCTTATCTAAATTGGTTAGACATTTGCTTTTGAATAGTTAAGAGATACATTAGCTCTTAACGGTTCATATATCTTAATGGTTCAGCACTTAATGGTTTAGACCTCTTATTGGTTCGACATTTAATCATTCAGAAGTTGTCAAACAACCTCTGTGTGCGATTGTTAAGATCAACATGGCTTGGGTATTGTGTAGTTGATACAAGTGCAAATTAGGTTGCATGACATGACTTTCTTTGATATGCATGTTAATTATTTCACCAATTATGCTTACCCATTATTTGACATAACAGTAAAAATACTCAATATACTTTTGAATTATGTTTACACGAGTCATGACATAATATTCTTAATATGCATGCAGCTTTCAGGATTTGTCCTTTAACCTTTAATAGAGGGGATGTACATTACCAAAAGACTGTCCTCTTATAAACAATAAAATTCATGGTTAAATTTTTATGATTTAAACCTATGAAGGTCACTTACACTGTATAAACCAGATAATATATCAAGTTTATAAATTGGTTATTTAAAAAAGATTATAAACTAATAAAGGGACTTATAATAAAATTTCAAAATGCTTTAAACAAATTTATTTTTCAATAACCGGTTAATTCATAAAACTTGATTAAAATTTAAAAGAATTACAATAAACTCAAGAAGTATGTTACATATTTATAATTACTGTATCAATGTCTCAAATTTTGTTTTCATCTGTTTTCTATCATAACATCATAAAGAACATAAAGTTAGTGTAAATTACAGGTTATCTAATTTTGTTATTACCATTTATTGATGGGTTCCATAAGTTTACACTAATAGGTTTTACAGGCTAGAAATAAAAATAAACTAATTTAATAAAAGAATGAATCCTGATAAAATAAAAATTAACTTAAATAAATGTACTAGCAAACACAAACTTTTTACACATATTCTAGTTCTAAAGTCATCACATTCACTTTACCAGATTTGAACCCACAAGCTTTAATTGAAAAGTACATAATTTTATTATCAAAGTTTTCCTTGATTTTTTTAAATTAAATATGAATAAATACAAGAAGGTTCACTTCACAAATGACAAAGAGGCTTAGTGGAAGTCAAAGAGGATGGAGAGCGAAAGCATGTCATTCATCATCATTCTGCCCTCATGAGAGCTGCTCATCATTGAGTCATCGTCTTCCCTCTCTTGAACTTTATTTTATTTTTTCTTGTTTGTTTTTAACACAACACCACTTAATATAATATTATTATAACATGCTAAGAGTTGAGCAACGTGAGTTTCTCAACAATGTCTTTTCAGCTGAAATTGAATAGATGAGTTCGATTAAAATAACACATATTTTATAAAACAGAATTATACATCTGTTGTTAAAAAAACATGCTTAAACCACTGATAAAGTCATTCATGTTCTTATAGAAAATTCAGTCATGGTCTTTACCATTTAGTTTCTGGAATTATATGTACATAACATATTTGTCAGAAAACTAATATATATGAAGTGTTGTATATATTTTTTAGGCGTAGAATGTAATGAATCAAAACAATTTTTTGTATATTGTCTTGAAATTCACTTATTTAAGATGTCACGTATATTCTTGAATCCAGTGGCAAAGTTTGAACACTCCTGTATGTGGGGGGGGGAACGAACTCGAGTTTTATATAAAAAACCACACCACCGAACCAAAAATTTACACTACCGGGTCAAAAATTTACACTACCGGCGAAAAAAAGAGGGGGGGCGGCGGTCCCCCCGGTCTCAACTATGCTTCGCCCCTGCGAATTACGTTGAATCGTTATTAACAGAAGAAACAACCTATGAAAACTGAGATGAGTTCGATAATTTCTTAAAGCATGCTTAAAATAAAGCTTATCTATTTAACAATTTATCAACTCAATTAATTCGATTAATTTGTTAAACGTCTTGTTACAACCACAATGAAATACAAATATTTAGAATATGATTTTGGATTGACAATAATAAAGATTAATCTACACCATTCATTCTTGTATAAAAATGGACCAATTTTAAAAATATAAATTACATCTGAAAGAAGATAAATTCCATTAAAAAGAACCAAACAAATCAACATTCTTGAAAGCAGAAACATCCGTTACATCATATTAATTCTTTGATCTTATATTTAAACCTAAAAGTTATTGCAAATTTCAAATAGCATTTTATACTTTAACTTCCTTCTCAACTTATTAGTTAATCGTGTGGTTTTTAAACAGTTTTAAATTTTATAAAATAATTATAAACTAACAACTCAAGTGATATAAATATAATACTAATTATCAACTTTTTGTTACATTGTCCAACTATCATATGTTTTAAAAGTTGTACCTTAAGTTGTACCTTAAGTTGTATCTTAAGTTGTCCATTAGTCAAATAAGTTTTAAGTATTAGGTAGTATACATTAATTGTTGTACAATATGCATAAAAGGTTGTATATTTTTTTCCTTTTAACATTTGTTTTTAAACCAAATACTTTTACATATTTTACAATTTTACCTTTATAATTTTTTAGTTTCAACTTTAGTCTCAAATACTATCTTTTTACAAAATTTTCGATTTACGATCTAAAATTTGAAGGTTAACACATCGTAACGTGCACTTGAGACTCAACATTATTATGTTTATTTTTTTCCATTTAACATACTAGTCGTAACGTGCGGGTCATAGATCGACTTACTTACTTTTTGAACGTTTTACGTGTCACGAGCGTGGTTTAACATGTTTACGTCTATGTTTCGCTTAGTTTTATTTTTTCGTTTTTATTTCTTTTTCAATACTAGTTTTCCCGATATGAATGGTAGCTGACAGTGTATAACATTTATGCTATTTTATATGGTTTTATATTCTTTGAGTTGCGATTTTATACCCTCACTCCAACAGGTGGACTTAATACTAGTTTTACTTTTAATTCTTAAACTCATAAACATATTAAAAGATTAAAAAGTTTAGATCATACGACTAAATAATATAAAGTATTCCCTTGTATTTAATACCCAACAAAGAGGAATAATTTGTTCTTCCCCCTCAACAAATCCTCTGTAAAAACCTTCTGATCCTGCAAATTCGATCCAACTAAAGTATTGACCGTCAGATCAAATCAACGAGCTTCTCTCTCTTGATTACACGTGTCACCTCCTCTCTCCCCCACCCCCTTGTTAGTACTTTGCTTCCATGCATGAAATTCTCCCCGACTACAACTCATATATAGAGAGAGAAACAACACACAGATGAAACAGTCATGGACTCTGTTTCTTACCTCTCATTGCTTCAAAACTTCATCTTTTCTACAAAATCTTTGATTTTGCTTTATGGGTTTCATTAATTGTTACCAAATTTGGGTATTACAATAGTGTAGTGTTGTGTGTTGTGTGTTTTTCACTCTTTTTGTGTGTGTGTTAAAGTACCAGATTTGTTGAAGTTGTGTGTTGCTTTCTTTCTTTTTTGGGTTGATCTTCAAATTTCCCCAATTTGAAATCGAAAAAGGTTTGATCTTTTGTATCTGAGGCGTGATCTGCTTAGAAAGCTGCAAAAATCCCTGAATTTGTGTGGCTTTAGAGGTGCTTTTGATCGAATTTAGGATCTTCTGTGTTGGAATTTGAGCCCTAAAGATGTTGGTTCAAGAATCTGCAAATGTAGTAAGGTTGAACTGATCTTTTCTTTTGTGGGTTGTTTTGTTTCTTGATTTTTGCAATTGGGGTTTTCTTGTAATTTGATCTTGCTATAAAGTTTTCAAGATGGATGATGATCATGATGAACTGAGATTTGTGTGCAAGTTGTGTGATAAAAGGTTTCCAAGTGGGAAATCATTAGGTGGGCATATGAGGTCTCATGTAGTAGCAGCTGCTATGGCTGCTGCTAATTCAGCTGAATCAGATGATAAGTTTGAGCCCATGAAGAAACATTCTAGCTTGATCATCAATGGGAACGATAACCCATTTTCAATTCATATGGGTTGAGAGAGAACCCTAAAAAAAGCTGGAGGGCATCTTCATCTTCAACTTTACCATCCCCAAATGAGAAAGTTTGCAAACAATGTGGCAAAGGGTTTCAATCTTTAAAAGCTTTATGTGGTCATATGGCTTTTCATTCTGAAAAAGATAAGGGTTTGAGGGATTATGATTATTCATGGACAAGTGAGAATCTTGCTAATGAAGATCAGTTGATTGGGGATAGTCATTCTGATACCGATGAAAACGAGCTGCAAGATCCAGTTTGTGTGACAAGATCCAAATCCAAAAGGTACAAGAAAGTGGTGATTAAACCATCTTCTTTCTCTTTAACCAACACTAATAGTACTAATAGCAATTACAATTATGGATCATCATCTGTTTCTGAAATTGATGAGTTTGGACTAGAAGAAGTAGCAATGTGTTTGATGATGTTATCTAAGGATACCGCGAACTGGGGTGGTGTTAATTCGGTTGTGGAATCCTCAGACAACAACTCGGTTGAATTGGAGACCAAATTGTCTCCAATTGAGATGAAGAACAGTAGAAAGGAATGGAATTTGAGCAAGAATGATGCTGAGAGTTTTCGGTTTGAGAATTCGAATTCCGGGCATTGTAGGAATGGAATGAAGAAAGTGGAATCGGATGTTTCGGTTGAGGGGCTTGTTAGGAGGGGAGTGAAAGGTTGCAACTACAGAGACTTGACTTATGAGGAAAAACAAGAAATTAGACGAAATTTGTTTAGGGAATTCGGGTATGATAGTTCTTTAAGAAGAGAATTAGAGACGATGATTCATATAATCCTAAAGAGGAGGGTTCATATAAGAGAACAAATATGAATGTTTGAATTGCAACAAAACTTTTAGTTCATTTCAAGGGCTTGGTGGACATAGACCATGCCACAAAAAGCATAATGCTTTTAACGCGGGTGGAGACCATTCAGAGGGTGAATATGCACGCGAACAAAAGGCTAAAACTCCGAAGAAAATGAGACCAAAAAAGAACAAAGGACACGAATGTCCGATTTGTTTCAGGATGTTTAAATCAGGTCAAGCTTTAGGGGGTCACAAAAGGTCTCATTTCATCAATGGTTCTGAAGATAGGATTGATCACATGAGAGCAGTGGGTCAAGTGGGTGCAACTTATACTGATATGATCGATCTCAATCTCCCTGCTCCAGAAGAAGATTAGGGTCATAAACCACACCAATATGGTTTGTTTTTGGTTATTATCAGAGGAGACATTTAGAGAGGTGAGAGTTCTATCTTTCATCTTACTGTTTAGACTGTTTTTAACTTTTGAACATTTTTCCAATTCATTCAAGAACATTACAGTTAAATTCCAGTTTTGTTTAAACTGTTTTCAAGATCTTGTGATGCTTCCTTTGTCCATTCCATCGATTTCTTAAATTTATGCCTAGTTTTCAAGAAAGTTCAGAGCTAACTTCCCAGTTTTGTTATAGTTGCTACAAAAGACTGTCATGCTTGTTCTTCACTGTAGCTTTGGTAACTTTTCAAACCAATAATCAAGATCTTGAATTTATGCTTAAATTTCAAGAAAATATAAGCAGATTTCAAGAGATTGAGGTGTTGTGTTGTTCACTGTAGTTATGGTTTACTTACTAGTTCATATTGGAATTTGGTGGCATCTGTTTTAGTGGGAAGTGCTATGAGTAATGGGGATTAGCTTTTTGAAAATACACCATGATTCAATGTCTTAATGTACATTCTGTGTGTCTTTAAATGGTGCTTTTGTGTGTTTTAGTGTGTGTGTGGTAGGCAGCTAAGGAAGGACTTTCTTGAAGTTGTTTTGGAACATATCAACCAACTGGGCCCTACAATATTGCTTTTACTTCCATAACCACAAAATGGTTGGTAATAATGTGAAATATTGTTCTGTTTGGTTTCCTTTGAGCTTAATGACCTCAAATAGAGGATTAGTAAAGAGGTTCTTAATCTCAAAGTTGTGTAGTTTCCTTTGAATGATAGTAACTTAAGAACTATTTAAGGAATCTGCTAAACATATCCCTCTGACACTTTACTTATTATATTTTTTAACTTGTTAAATCAGTAATACTTTTATTACTTTGATTCTATAAAGACATATTAGATATTTTTTATGTTTTAGGGGTACCTTGCAATTTCAAGAGTTACAATCGGCCCATGACACTATTTATTTGTTAGTATTTTAGGGAAAATGTATCATACAATTATGATTTTGAGAGGAGGGGCCATGTTAAACTACCCTAACCAAAAAGATATTGTTTTCAATTGGCCCTTTGCAAAAAGTCCAAGTACTTAAACATGGAGTACAAACTGTGATGCAAGAAAGAATCCCCAAAAGAGGGTCCATAGACCTTGACTTATGAACTTTAGCTTTTCTTGCATTAGAATAGAAGTTTGTGAGTGAATGAGGGGTTAAGAATTGGAAATAACATTTAAATTCACAAACAAAATAAAGAATTTCCACATAACAATTTGGATTCACTTTTGATCCTTTTAACTTAACCCATCACTCGTTTGTATTTTTATTTTGTACTTAGGGGTGGACCGAGATGTTGAGTTATGAGTTAAAATGAAATCATAGATCTTTTGTTAGAAGAATGACCCAGATTCATACAAATAATAATTAAAAAAAAGTTTTTGGTTTCCCAATGTTTGCTCCCCAACTTTTCTCTATTCATCTTTTGATCACATTCAACATACAAGATTATGGAACATCTCAAAAAAATTACATAACTCAAACATAAATATTAATATATTATAATACAACCAAAAGAAATATAATAAATTTGGTCTAAATTTGGAGTATGAGTCACACTTTATCAAGTTTAAAGAGCTTTCCTCGAGTTGGTTCACTTATAGAGCTTTGTCAACTCGTTACTTGTATGAACTCATTTTTATGAATCAAGTAGACTCGCATATATTGTGAGGGATAATGTATAAGAAGTTTACCCGCTAATGTTTTTAAATTCATCAAAGCAAATGCATATTAAGTTTAACATAAGTTAAATATATATTAAGTTCTATTTATATGTTAAACGCCTCTTACATGTTAGTTGTTACATATAGAAGACAAAAACACATCCCATTCACCTAATTAAAATTGGAAGGAGAATAAATGAATGGGCTTTTCATAGATGAAAATGGTCCTTAAGTTACGTAAGGTTTCGTTTGAATTATTAAATGTTATTTGGGCTTAATAGAAGTCCATAAAAAATAGCAGACAGCGGGCCCAATTATAGCGCTCGATTATTGACTTATTTTCAAATAGAATCTTTTGAAAACGAAATAAATAGAAAGGCTTAAAGGTTACTCAAATGATACAGCATAAAAAACAAGAACAAATATCAAATCAAATATTCTCGTAATTATGTCACACTAAATATAGCATTATTTTTTTATGAGATTTGAACCACTAACGAGTTAACAACTTAACGACTTAAGAAGAGACATTTCATGCGCATCGTTAAATCGTTATATCACAAGCTTTTTCCTATTATACGAGTCACTGATCTTATTACCTAGTGATTATTTATATCCAATAAAGAATAAAGAATGCCCTCTATTATTTATAATATCTAATTTCATATAATTTTAATAAATGATTCTATAATACTTTAACAAATAGAGTACACTTGAATATGAGTTATTGAGTTATGAGAAGTGAGAAATTAGGGGGGCTGAAAATATCCGACTCCTAATGAAAAATCCGAATTTTGAATTTTCGGATTTAGATAGTGATTTCAGAGAATGCGGGTATTTCGGATATTGAATCACTCAATATGATAGTGTACCCGATGATACTTGCATGAGAAAGATCCTCCTCGATCTCAAGATTTCACAACATCAACAAAAGTCGACGCTCGAGGATCACCAAAGGTCCTTGCATGAGCACGATCCTTCTCTAAAGTGATGAAATCGATTCGAATCTCTCAATATGATAGGGCACCCAATGATTCTTGAAACAAACTTCATAAACAGATGACAGTCGCCACAAACTCTGATGTTCTTTAAAATCCTAACGGGTTGCCTTCCCTGAGGTTTCTTCATCAAAGCATATGCAAGAGCTAACTTCTCACTGTGATAACATATCGATTGAACCTTTTCATCGTCACCAACATCATGTAACACGAGATTTTTGTTTACAGTAAATCCAGCTTTCAACAGCTTTCTGATAATCTTATCTAATTCGCGATATATAGCTTTTGATTCAGGATGAGTTCGATCTTCTGCCACAAATTTATGCACTTTTCCATCAATTTCTACCCAACTAAATGCAGCAAATTTTTTAACTTTCTTACTGTTCATAACAGATCTCATGGTTGCCACATCTTTCCATCTACCACTAGAAGCATACATATTCGAAAGAGTGATATAAGGTTCAGCATTATTCGGTTCCAACTCAAAGAGTTGTTTTGCTGCCATTTCTCCATGTTTAATGTCACCATTAAGCTTACAGACCGACAAAAGGGTTGACCAAACAAGACTATTAGGTTCATACGGCATGCCCTTTATTGTTTCAACCGCTTTCTCTACACAACCTGAACGGCCAAGAAGATTGATCAGACACGCGTAATGATCTGCAGTCGGTATGATTCCATATTGTTTTGTCATTGAATGAAAATATTGTTCTCCCATTTCAGTTAAGCCTTCATGTATACAAGCAGAAAGAACACCAACAAAGGTAATGCTATCTGGTTTTATGCTGTTGGTCAACATTTCTTCATAAAGTCTTAATGCCTCTAAATCCATACCATTTTGGGCATACCCTAAAATCATGGAATTCCATGAAACAGTTGATTTGGAATGAAGTGTATCGAAAATCTTGCGGGCTTCAGTCGGTTCACCACACTTGGAATACATATCAACAAGGGCACTTGCGACGAGTGTGTCATCATCTACTCCCAAGTGAACTGATCTACCATGAATTGTTTGACCATGAAACAGAGAAGCCAATCGGGCACACGAACTACCACACTTGAAATTGTGAACTTGTCGGGCTTAACATTGTTCATCAGCATATCGTTAAATAACATTAAGGCGTCCTCTTCTTTCCCATTTTGGACATGACCCGCGATCATTGTTGTCCAAGAAACAATATCCTTTTTCTCAATCTCTACAAAAAGCTTTCGTGCCTCGTCTATTCGTCCTGTTTGAAACAAAGCACCAAGAACGTTTGAAGCTGTAACCACATCCGGTTTACAACCCGACAACTTCATTTCACCAAAAAGCTCTATAGATCTTTCTGGCAACCCGTTCTTCACATATCCAGAAATCATCAAATTCCAAGAAACCACATTCTTACGACACATTCGATCAAACAACCAACGCGCAGCATCAATCTCGCCACATTTCGCATACAAATCAGTCAAAGCATTGCAAACAAAACCATCAAACATCAAACCACAAGCCACAATCTTTCCATGAACCTGCTTCCCACGCCCCAAATCCAACACCCGTGAACACGTATTCAACACACTCACATAACTATACCCCGTGACCTCAACTCCTTCTTTCGCCATCTCAACAAACACTTCCAAAGCCTCTTTTGCACAACCCTTTGTCCCCAAACCCGCAATCACCGTATTATACGAAACAGAATCTCGACATGGGGTGCTTTTAAAAAGCCCCAGCAAGTCGTCCACACACCCCATCTTCGAATAAGCTTTTAACATAGCATTGTAAGTGAATGTATCTCGTTGTGGCATTTTGTCGAACAGGTGGTGTGCATCCGAAAGTCGACCCGCGTTTGCATACACATCAATGAGGCGATTGTGGATAAACGTTGTTGTGGGTTCGTAGAGATTGTCTTCCATGTGGGTTTGTATCCGTTTGGCTTGATGGGCGTCGTTGAGTCGAACACAATCAAGAACAAGACGAGTGTATGCTGCAGGGTTGACATTAGAGTGTCGGTAAAGAGCATCGACAGCTTCTTTAAGCTTGTATTTTGGGTGCATTTAGATCTGAGTAGTGAATTTGAATAATTTGATGAACATGGTGGTGAATCAGAAACGAATTGGAGGATTGAAACACAATTGACGACCTAGGGTTCAGAAAGGAGAGATGGTATACACTGGTGGTGCAGCGGTGGTGTAGTGCGGTGGCGTTTGCAGGGGACCGGTGGTAGTGGGGCGGTCGGAGGTTATTCCGGCGGTACTCCGGTAGGTGAGCAGCGTCGTAGAGGGAGAACGGTGAGAAGGGTGAATGACAGGTGTACGGTAACTAATAAAAATATTTTCTAAATTAATAATGTTACGTTAAGTTATATCAAAACAGAAGGTAGACGGGCAACAAACTGCGCCGCCATCCCTTTCTGAATAGCAAATCCTAACCTTTCACCGTTCTTCAATACCAACAGTAACTGCATATAAATTTGATGTTCGGTTCGGTTAATAGTTACATAACATCTTGATTATTCGATTCGGATATCCTCCTACTCATTTGTGACACATGTGATAGTTGTTCATAGTTTAACCAATAAACTTTTTAAATTTGCAAGTAGGTCCCTTCCTAGAGTACTCGCAGGCGACGGAATCTACGATCACTGGAGACCAATTGAAGAGGTCCGGCATAAGCGACCGGACTTATAACCAGCAACGGGAAGTTAAGAACTTTTAACGAGAAAATCTCTTGCGTATCGAGTCTCCAGGGTGATCTTGAAGTTCTTGATGTTGTTTCTCCGTTCGTATAGCTTCGAGGGTCTCTTGGTAAGAGTCGTTTTCATCGGTGGGATCGAAGATTTGATGATTAGGTGGGCATGTTGACGAGTTTTTTAAGGAAGTGGAGTCTCCTTGAACAAAGGTGGTGGGGTACGGGTGGTTGGGTTATTCAAGGGATAGGAGTTGGCGGCGGCGATGGGTGGTGATGGTGGTGGTTGACGGTTGTTGTGGTAGCGGTGGTGGTGGGGTATTTAGGGGCATAGTTGTAATTCTCCATTGATGAGTGATGGGTGAATGTTATAGCTAGAGAGAGAAAGAATGTGTTTGGTGTGAGGAAGTGGAACAAGTTAAAGATGAAGAAGATGGTGGTTTAGTTTGTTTTTTTGCATTTTTTTTAATTTGTAATGAAATGTTTTGGTGGAACTTTAGGTTTAATCTCTTTACCTAATTTACGTACATGGAAGTAGCATGTGTTACACGTGAAGTTGATTAAGTTGGGTTAGAAAAAAACATATTTTAAGAACTGGATCAGCAATTGAACTATGAGGTTTATCGGTTTTTTAGTTGGAATGTGAGTCAGTTGGTTTGGTTTTAAAAGCTAGATAATGTAGTATATAATAATATCAAATACAACAAAAAATCTAACCTTTTTTCAAACATTAGAAAAATGATTAAATAGAAACTACAAAAGAAAACCAAGTTGAATACTACAATAGATTATGTGATTTTTCAAGTTTAGCCACCTAGGTTTTGTTTTTTTGTGAACCCTATTAAGTTTTTGGATGTTAGGAGTATAATTAAGTGATTTTTTGTATCGTATGTTATATGGAGTGTAGTTATTGTTGCAATACTACAACTTGTCAAACCGATTATTATTGAACATCATAGTTGTCAATATAGATATTATCAAAATTGGTACCGTTATTCGCTTTTGTGTTTTTCAATGTGCCAAGTCGACAATGTACAAAATCACGTCACATAAGACAGGATAAAGCAACCAAACTCCCACGCGTATAGCGCGGGAGAAAACACTAGTTAATGATTAAATAACTAAAATATAAGCAAAGTTTGGAAAAACTTGGGTAACTTGTATACTAATATTATTGATATCTATATGCTTATGTTACTAATATTATGGGAGTGATCTATGAGAACTTATTTTTTTCTTATTTTTAGTAAACAATGTAAGCCACTAGTTTTTAATGACAAAAATTATAGGTGGCAAAAGAAGTTCAAGAATGTGATTTGGGTCATAATGGTGTTTTAAAAATAGAGATGGGTTAGAATGGATTGAATAAAAAACAAAAGAGGGTCAAGATGAGTTAAAAACCTTTTTGGAAAAAAATTAACATAGGTCAAGATGGGTTTTCAAAATTAGAGCTTCAAGTCACAATAAGTCAAGGTTTCTTTCACTCAAATTGGTCATCTTTGTCGAGTTTCATCGCGCACCACTACCGTAACACCACTGAACCACCACCATACCACCATCGAACCACCACCACCGGTCCACCGCACCACCACCGGTCCACCGCATCACCACCGGTCCACCACATCTACACCTTCCCACCTCTGTCAAGTTTCATCGTGCACCATCACTGCACCTACAATCGGGCTCCGCATCAGTCTCCACCTCCGTTGAGTTTCATCGCTCACCACCACCACACCTACAGTCAGGTCTACGCTTCATTATCGCACCATCATCGTCGCTTTAATGAAGGTACCACTTTTTATAGATGAAGTCGTATATGTATCTTTTTTAGTTCGTATAAGCATTTGTCCATTTTGACCCGAACCTATCCTGACTCGAAACCATCCTGACCCGAACCCATCCTCACCAAACCCATCCTGACTTTTTTTTTAAATGATCTATTCTTACCCAAACTCATCTAGACCCAAATCCATCATAACCTAACAACCAACCCAATCCAACCCACCTATTTTGCCACCTCTAGCAAATATACTAATTAAATAAAACATAATACAAAAATTATAAAACAAAAAATAACATAAAATAATAACACAAAAATATTTCCCTTTCATAAAATGAATAAAAAGTTATAAAAAATTATAAAAATCGTTAATTTACAAACTTCCTTTAACAAATGAAAGGCAACTTACATGTAAATTAAATGAGTAACTTGTATTGGTTATTAGATTTCTTATAGAAAAATTAAACATATCTATTAATACAATACATTTAAAATTTTAATTAGAGAAAATTTCACAGAGTAGTAACCAAGTTTTAAAAGTGTTCTAATTTAGTCGCTCATGCATATTTTTCTCAAATTGGACCTTCAAACTATCAAATCGAGTCATTACCAAATTTTATTATGACAAGAAAGTAATGTTGAAAAGATATGGGAGTTAGAATTTTCAATATATGAAATTATATTAAAACATAAAAAACATGTTAATTATGAAAAAAATAAAAAAAAGTGCCTAAAATTTACGTCAACGTTCTATATCAGTATCAAAAGATAAAAAAACGTATTTTTTAACTAAATCCAAAAGTATAACATGTTAAAAAATATATTATGACTTTTAGTTTGTATAAAATATAAAAATAAATGATCTGATTAAAACACTTTTAAAATTTGAGTTACTTAATTGAAACACTTTTAAAAATTGGTTACTATTTTTAAAAATTACTCATTTTAAATAACAGTAATCATATATGCATGGTCCACATAGACTCGTTGGCACTTTTGTTTCCATTTACACATTACTCTCTCACCTTTCCATCTTTTGATAAATGCGTATGATTTCCACGTTTCAGCCACATTCGTCATTTTAGCAACACCACCATCATTTTGTCGTGTTCACATCGTGTCACACATGTATGGTGTCGGTCTAATTCACAAAGCTTCTAATTTAAAGCTTTAGAGATATATAGACAGTGGATCAGAGATATATAATTAAGAAGTTAAAAACCCCAATTTTTGTTATTTAGGCTTGAATCCTTTCATTTCATAACCTAACATCTTATTCACTAAAGTAAATATGGTCTAATGATATTAATGTGATGTATCGAGAGTGACCTTTTACGTGAGAGGGTTCAAATCTTTTTATGCATATTTTTGTAAATTTAAAAAAAATTTATCCGTAAGGAAAATAATATATATTTAAATATCTAAGATAGCTAAAATAGATTGATAAGTATGACTATTAATATATTCAATTTTAAGTTATTTTAAACACGCCTCAAAAATGGCTTGTGACGGAAATCAAAGTGTAAAAGTTAAAAAAGAATTGTCGGCAATGCAACGCATGATTTAAAAGGTAAAAAGAAAAGAAGAAAATGGAGAATATTAATTAAATATGTCGGCTGACACTTTTGTGAAGGAAGCAACATAAAAATCCACCCGATATTGACACTTATACCATCAAACTACCAATCATTTCATCCAACTATTTTAACTCCATGCCTGCAACCAACCCTAACATCACTTTCTTTAATTATCAATAAATTAGCAAGGGTCCTATCTAATATACCAACACCCAATTTTATAAATTAAATTGCATGAAAAATTCAAGGGTGTTGTTTGAGAGCTATACAACCCATATATTCTTATACGACACATATGTTAATATACGATACGTATAACAAATTTCAACACTGATTACGATAAAAAAATCAGGGGGCTATCAGAGGGGTTATACGTCCCGTATAAGACTATACAACCCCCTCTACGACGCCTATGAGTCTATACGATATGTATAAGACTATACAACCCCCTCTACGACACCTATGAGTCTATACGATATGTATAGATGTTATTTATAATTTTAAGGTGTGTAAATATATATTCCTTGTTTCTAAGATATGCAAGAAATAATAATAATACAATATTCATCCAACTCCAATGAATAATATGAAATTTAAATACATGGATATCACATATAATTAAAGGGCTAGGTTATACAAACATTTATTTATGTTAGTAAGACATCATATTATTTTTATTTCTCTCCATGTATCTATATGTATGTATAAAAATATATAAAAACGATAATAAATATAAATATTAACTATTTATATTTACTATTGTCAAGAATCATACTAACCAATGCAATGATTTCCGTTAGAACACTCCACTTTGGCAAACCCAACCGATTTTGGTTTATTGTTTTTTAAAACGTGATTTTTCCTATATTCTTTTGCCAAAACTGACCTAATCAAGCTATAAACAGTTAAACACCCATTGATATCATGAAAATAACAAGACTTTACTTTACTATGAAAATAAGTATGAACGTAAAATAAATTCTTACAGCATGCATCAATAAAAAATTATGATTTAGAGATCTATCAAAAAATACCAATAAGTTTACAATATTTGACTAATGAACATATAAATGTAAATATCAGTAGCGTGTGTACGCAAACAAATCAATATGTACGGAACCCAAAAATTACACATGAGCAGAACATTCTAAAGTTGGTATTTGATTAAACTTTTGTATCTTACGATTTGTAATCTCAAAGTAAAAATCATGATATAAGTAACTTCTACAACTTTTGATTGAAATAATTATAATACATTGAATAGAGGAAAGACACATATGAAATCTTTAGCTTTAGTGATCATATATTACAGTGAAAAGCAGTACGTGGGAGAGGGTTGGGTTAGTAGCCACTTGATTCAAAGAAGTGAGGGAATAAACAATTAAGTAGACAAATCATTTTAGTCAATGTGTCTCCACTAAAGTTTAGAGTTATAATTAATATTTAGTACCTGATAAATTGATAATCTTGGTGGATGACTTGGAGTGCAAATTCAATCTACCATCTGCCTATAAAAACAAATAACAACTTTCACCTATTAAATGCAGCCTTTGTGTCAACTTGTGCCCCCTATGACAAATATATATATATAAAGGGGTTTTCAAATGAGAATCAAAAAATTGGAAAAAACCAAAAGAATCATTTATAACCACATATTTTTATTTTTATTTTTAAAAAGTTAATCAATTTTTTTGTAAAGAACTAAAGAAACCATTGCTAGCCATATATTTTATTTTAATTTTACTTAAAGCATATTTGTTTATAATATTTCTTTACCATAAAATTACTAATTATTTTAAATCAAAAGTCTTATACATCGTTTAGGTTTTGATTCACATTATGAATTTATCCATTTATGTTTTCGCTTTCCTATTAAAATTATTTTGTATTTTAAAGATACACTTCAAAGCTTGTTTTACATTGAATTTTATGTATAGATGCATATACACATGTATGCATAGATGCACATATTCATATATGCATATTTTTTCACTTACGAACACAAATAATAGTTATATTATTTGTGTTCGTAAGTGAAAAAATATGCATATATGAATATGTGCATCTATGCATACATGTGTATATGCATCTATACATAAAATTCAATGCAAAATAAGTTTTGAAGTGTATCTTTAAAATACAAAACAACTTTAATAGGAAAGCGAAAACATAAATGGATAAATTGATAATGCGAATCAAAACCTAAATGATGTATAAGACTTTTGATTTAAAATAATTAGTAATTTTGTGGTAAAGAAATATTATAAACAAGGTTCTTTACAAAATGTTGGTTAACTTTTTAAAAATAAAAATAAGAATATGTGGCTATAAATGGTTTTTTTGGTTTTTTCCAACTTTTTGGTTCTTATTTGTATGCATCCATATATATATATATAATATATATATATATATATATATATATATATATATATATATATATATATATATATATATCATTTAAGTTGGTATCCGGCATTATAAATTAAAGATTTTCCAAAAGAGTGGGGTTCAAATTTTAACATCCAGTAGTTTACAAGTATGTGTTTATTATATACTAATAAAGCAAAATATCTAAAAATCACATAATATAGTTCTATATGTTCACCTAGGATTTGAACACGTGTTGTTATTATAATAAATAGTAATGATTATATATATACTTTTCAAACTATAAACAATTTTTTATATGTTTAAAACATGCTTCTTTTTATTAAAAAACATAACTTTATAAAAAAAATTATAAAATATTGAGTTAATACAAAAAACTTTTAAAAATGACATTATTTAAAACATGTTGTCACTAGATTAATAGTCAATAATTTAATAAAATATTAAATGCTAATGATTATTTATATACTTTGTCAAACTATAAACAAAATTTTTGATAAGTTAAAAACATGCTTTTTTATTTAAAAATATATATTTTTAAAAATAAAAAATATAACATATGAAGTTTTTTAATACAAGAACTTTTAAAAATGACATTGCTTAAAAAATGTATTTTAAAAAAATTAAAGTGTTAAAAAAAATTTTGAACAAAATTTTGAAAAATGTTGTTATTATTTATTACCTAAATTAATTATATGTAATTTTAATCAATGTTTTATCTCAAAAAATATTTTTACTAAATAACTATTAATTTATTATTTATATTTAAACCGTATTTTACACATATTTGTATACTAATTAAGTATATAGATCAAAGAGAACTATTAGATTTAGCATACCTGTTTGTCGAAACTATGAACACGACCGATCTCTAATACAATAGTTGACAATAACATATTTTTTTGTGTTTTTATAACATATTACCATTTTAAAGTTATAAATTTACAGCAAAACCACAAATGTTTACATATTACATTTAAACTACACAACCTAACATTTATTTCTCTTTTAATTAACTTTTAGCTAATGTGTCCAGACCCAAAATCTATTGATACTAAACTCAAACATATAAATTTGTAGTAGCCTTTATTTCTTTTATTTTGTTGTGTTAACACCTCTAAATTTACGAACACCACATTAAGCATATTGAGATATGCACGAGTTTAAAACCTTTTTGCTTTGGTAAACAACTACTTATAGTTTAGGTTCTAACTTCTTGTTACAACTACATTGCACACGTATGCTATACATTGTGATTACACACGTATGGTATATCATTGTGAAACAAGGTTCACAAGTAGAAAAATAATAAATATACACGTATGCCTTTATATGAATCTTTAAACGATCAACCGTATGTTGTGGAATTGAGTTTATTCCTCACACATTTAACATGTGTGTGGGTGGATCCACTTTTGCAAACGTTGGATTACTTTTGAGCGTAAGTGTTTTGAGATGCTTGTTCTTTTAATTTAGGGCAAGTGCTTGTGTTCTATTTTCTTGATTCTATGTAATTTCTAGCTTTCTTTACAATTTTATTTAATTTATTAACAATTCAATAAAATAAAATTCACATATAGGGATAACTAATTACCGAAGAAAAACAAACGTAACATCAGACAAATGAAAATCATTGAACAATTTGATAAAATAACAACTTTACAAACAGATTGACTATAAGAAAATCCAATTTCTAATTATCTATCTATTAGGCAATCATGTTAATGTGTTTGCTTATGTTACATGGATCATATTTTGAATCAAAACAGTATGAGGTTAATATTCCACTTGTAAAGTGGTTAATATATTCTTGAAGTGATAAGAATTGTACAATATCGTCTTTTATGACAATGCACCTATATATTACTAGTAATCAGACTTAAATCTAATGGTAAAATGATATATTAGAGTTGAAGTAGTGACACTACTCTTAAGTTTAATGGTTGAGCTTGTTTTAAAACGGCTTTGATATAAACTAATTGCCGTTATGAAGAAATGTACTCGTTGTCCCCAAAACCAACCTTGGTCTCATGTAAAATAAAAATAAAAATGAAAACCAAGTAAAAAAAACTAGTTAGCCGAAAAACAAGCCAAAATACAGGCTTTCCTACAAGGAATCTAACCCCGGTTCAGATATAGCTACGTGTAACAACACAAGCAAGCAAACAAACAAAAATAAAGTCAATTATTGCTAGCTAGACTTGAGGATACAACAATGATGATTGATCGTCTTAGTATGCTAAAAGGAATAGTGTGAACTAACTGAGCTTAAACGAGCCCAATCTCACACTAAAACTTATAAACTAAGTGTAAACCAAGTTCGAGCTCACTCTAATACTTATTTATCTGATATTAAAACTCAGACATAAGCTTTTAGTGTAAAGATCGATCGAATAGTCTTGCAAATGTAAACAAGCTAAACATTTATATATTTTTTATTAAATATTATAAATATATGAAATATATTATATAATAGATATAATATATACGTAAACTATGGTAAAGTAAGGAATATGTTATGTTATATATTAAAATTGTACTTATAAACATGAATGAAACAATTATAAATGTCCATAAGCATAGAACAATTAAATAACTAATATTTCTATTTTAATAAAATGATAAATTAGGGTGTCACTTGTCAACATCACATTCATTTTTATCAAAATTTTTTCGATTATCTATTTAATTAAATAACTGCATTAATTACTAATAATATTAAATTTTTTAATTTTACATTATAAAATAACTAGTTTTTTAATAAATTAAAAAAGTTTTATTAATGTTATTTCTATTAAAATAGTATTTGTTAAATAGAATTTTTCTAAAAAATGAAACTATTTTTTAGTAAATTTTTATTAAAACAAAAATAATAAAAATAGGGAGTTATAGTGAAGAAAATTTTATTAGAAACGTCATTTTGAAACAAAATGTTTAATTTATCTTTGAGAAAAACAAAAATAAAATTGAAATAGATAATATTATTATTTTATTATTTATAGTTATTAATCATACATAATTTTAATAATATCAAATCTTAGTATATTGTTTTAAAATTAATAAAATTTTATTTATTTAATAATCATTTATTTATCTCGTGTGATACACAAGTTTATTTGTTATAAACAATAAATAAGTAATGTTTGAGGCTTCAAGCAGAACTTGAGCTTTAAAATAAAGCTCCGAACAAATCAAGCTAGGGCTCAGCTCTTTGTTCTGCTAATTACACATCTAGACCGAAATTTAAAAAGGTGATGTTTATATCATACAAACACTACACACATGTACACAACATACGTATATTGTTATTCTTCGTTGTACTTTTGACTAGATATATTATAATATATATTATTTATGGATGTTGGTATCTACAAAAAGATTAAAGAGTTTCAAATTTTTACCACCGAAGTTACTTAATTTGCTTAGATGTCCTAGCTCGCACGGCACACACCTTCCAAAAGAAGGGTCCAAAGAATAGAGACAACAAACTGATGCTTATTTTTTATTGTCATTTTAAGTAAACAGCTTTTAAAAACTTAACAATTTTCTCTTTAGTTTAACTCAACAATCATTTAAAAATTACAATATTTAACAAACTAGGTTAAAAATGCCAAGTTCGGATGTATTTTGGTTATTCTTTTTTTAAGCTTAGTGTTGTTAATTAAAAAGGATTGCAACCTGGTTGAGAAACAATTTTTAGCGTTTTTGTTATTTTTCTAATTGTTTCCACCTGACACAGAGTGCGGGGAATATATGTGACATCGATTTACTCTTATGTTTTAGTCTTTAACATAGCTATAACATTTTTATACAAAAAACACGATAATGATTTATTATTCTTTTGTGCTAATATAGTATTTTTCTTATTGTTCTCAATATTTCCGTCCGCCGAGTGCGGGTTATATATGTGACATCGATTTACTCTTATGTTTAAGTGTTTAACATATATATAACATTTTGATACTGAAAAACATGTAATTATTTCTTACTCTTTTGTGCTAATATGGTTTTCACAACGTCACAAAATGAGCGTGAAGTTCCAATTGTAGCTATATCTAATGATCGATACTCATGTATATATCTAAATACTATCCCTACATATCTGAAATTATTTATTATTGCAAAACAACTTTTACAATTTGATTTACTTTTAACTTTTTACTAAAACCTACCAGGAATAAAATCTATATAATTAAAGAAAAAACTTTCTTCCATCTTTTTATCCTGAAAAAGCATCAACATAGTGGGATTAAAAAATTATAGTTCTAGAAAAGGCATGAAATAGCTAGGGTAAATGGTATTGGTGCTCTTCCACTATAATAATTGTTATTCTAGAATAGGGAATCAACCTTTGAAAATGATATCCTGATAGCTAGTACTAGAAAACTTAACATCTAGGTTCCTGACAGGTGCATCCTTTTCGGAGGTAAAGTAATTGAAATTGCTTAGAAGCAAAGCATAATAAAGTGTTAACAAAGCAACAATATTATATGTGTGTGTTGTGTGCATTTTTTTTGGCTAATATACAACACATATTCTTTGTTCAATTTTTGACCTACGAACGAACCTATCTCAATCTCAAAGGTATTTAATTTTGCTTTAAACCTTTTTGTATAATGAAGTGATTAAAATAAAGAAAATAATTTTAATGCTCATGTTGATCATATTGATAATGTAAATGAGTAAATGACCCTGTATATAATAACTAAAAAACGAATTCTATAGATATTGGACAAAGAACAAGAAATATGAAGTAATTAAAACACCTAAATAACCAACAGAAGGGAATGGTTATCATTAATAACTTACACTTATATGATTTTGTTTGATCTAAAAGTTTAAACGTATATGTGATAAATCTTTAAGATCAGTAAAATCATATATATGGTGCTATTTAAAGAATCTTACAATCCTAGTTTAAAAAAGTGCCTCACTTTTGATGCCATGAGGCAACAAGATGTATGTATATGTTAAAGGGTACATGCATGAGACCGTCTTGTAGATTAAGAGATTTTGTGTATAAGGGTATTTTAAATTAAATATAGTATTAACTTGTACGTGTGTATGTATATATATATACATATATATTAATAAAAGAACATTTCTTTTATCACTTGTTATATTTTAAACCATTTTTTTAATATTTGTTATTTTTTTAAACTCCTCACTTTATTTTCCCTTTAAAAACATATTAAAATAATTTAAACACTCAACGATTTCTCTCTCTTTATAAAAATTAATTTAGTCAATTGATTTATTTTTCTCTCTCATCTACATTTTTTAAAAATCAAACTATGTTTTTTAAAATAATTTTTATTGAAAAACTTCAAATTTATATTTTTTCTAAAACATTGAAACCTTTGAAACAAAAATATTTTAAATCAGTTCTTTTTTAAAATAATTATAAAAAATATGAAATTTTCTAAAAGTAGTTTTATTAAAACAGCCATAATAATTGGAAACTTGAGTTTTTAATAAACAAGATTTTTATAAACAATACATTTTATAAGAAAATCTTAAAACAAATATTTAAAAATGAAACAATTTAGATAAGAGTGTTAAAAATAGTATAATTATTTTATCTCTGCAACAAATACGTATATATAATTTTATACATATCTTATATTAAAATATCTACTGTAACTTTACATTTTTATTACTAACTATAATCTATAACTTTTAGTAAATCAATGCTTCTTTTGCCACTTGTCCTTTTAACTCTAGTTTTTGTCACTTGTCATTTTTTTGGACATCCGCAAATCAATTTTCCCTCCAAAATTATATTATAGTAATTTAAATACTCATACAAATTTCTTTTTCATAGAATAGTAATCAAGTTATTTGTTCCAATCAAGTCATTTTTATTTTATTTATTTCAATCAAATCATTAAGTTTTAGGAGTGTTACAATTAGCTTACTCATATTTTTTTAAATTTTAAAAAAAATCTCAATTTTTAAATGATTCAATTCTTTATAAATACTATTAATATTTTATATATTTCAATTGAAATTAAAATACTTTTAAAATGTATGAGTGATATAATTAGAATAATTCAAAAACTTTAATGACTTGACTGAGACAAAAAATTTTGTAAGTGACATGATTGAAACAAAAAAATATGGGTGATCTGATTGAGACAAATAAATACATAAGTGATCTGATTAAAACAATCTTGAAACTTTATTACTATTTTACAAAGTTATCCCTTTAAAAATAAACTATCTTTTTTTAGAATAAATTTTATGAAACAAATTTAAAATCACATCTTTTAACCAAAATCTAAATAACAAAAAAGTAAAGTTTTATATAATATGAAATTTTTTAAAACACTAAACATTTTGAACAAAATAATTAAGTCAATTTGTTTTAAAAAAATTATAAACAAGTAAATATTTTAAAACAATCTTATTAAAACAACAGAATAATTACAAACCAGATTTTTTGTAAAACAAGATTATAATTAAAAATATTATTATAATAAATTTTAAAACGAATATTTAAAAATAGAACTTTTTACATAAGAGAGTTAGAAAATAGTATAAATTTTTTTCTTGAACTAATGATATATAACTTTAATTATATTATACTTAAAGTAGCTATTTATATATATTTTATCTTAAACATGATTTTATAATGCATAAGTTTTTATTATAATAATTTATACGTGTATTACATAGAAATTAACCTAGTATATATATATATATATATATATATAATATATATATATATATATATATATATATATATATATATAATCATATATTGAAGTTTATTTATATTGAAATTTAGAGTATGTTATGACAGAAACAAAAACAATATAAAAAAAATTATTACATAAATACAAATACATGCATTATGCTTTGTGTACCTAATATGCACGCCTTAGCCGCTCGCCTTTCCTATTATCTCAATGTGTCGTGTTTCTTAAAATCAAGATTGTGATTCACAAAACAATAATCATGTGATTGGGGTGATACGCAAACGTGTTATTGATTTACACATTTTTGAATCACGAACTAATTTAAGTTCTTCTTGTAAGAAAAAAAAAGAGTAATCAATTTCAGATCTAAGGACCATGCATTTGATCGGGCATGATCATTCACCGATTTATCCTTAAAAAGTTAAGCTTCTAGCATTTTAGGTTGGGGTGTTGCTTAACGCACACCCGTTAATAAGTCTCATAACACTCATTTAACTATTATTAGATAATTCTAATGTTGATAGCGATGTTAATTTGAAGTTTGAAGCCCCCTACCTTTTCTACTTTATTTGCATTTATTATATAAATAAATGCATGGTGGTTTGAGTATTGACAATCATTATCAATCAATTTCACAGGACCATACTGACTGTAGACTAAGGACCATCCATTTGGTGGGCTTCCTAAAAAGGTGCATGCATCTTAGCTATAACAAGAAGTCAAGAAGTACAATTAAGCTCGATCTAGAGTATCTTTAGCAGATAAAAGGTGTTAGATGCCTAAAGTAAAGTCTTGATTATCAACCCTTTAAGAAACTTTGGGTGTAAATTCAATTCATGCGCATGTGCACAGACCTAAACTTGGTGCTGTTCACAAATACATATTTTAAAAGTGTGTTAGATGCTAGATTTAGTTCTTAATACACAGGTGGTAGATTTTGTAATGACTATATCTTAGACTCACTATACCGGACAACTGATGGCACATGACAAAGCACTCCGATCCTTATATGTTCCAACAATATTCATGTTAAATGAGCTAGAGTATATATTTTCTATCTCTAGAGAACCCTAACTTACTTTTACGTTAAGCTACCTTGTTCATGATGTCAAACTTAACACTCATAGTGACACTAATGAGGTTTTTCTTTGTCTCAAATTGAGACAAACATCCGTTGTTAAATAAAGGTGCTAGCTAAAATCGAAGACAACTTCTATCAATTTAATGTGTAAATTATGACAAATCAATGTTTAGATGTTATCTTTAAAAATTCATTGACAATATATCACTAAACTGTTGGTTCTTATAGAAATTATAAGATTATAGCTCATATTTACGACTATCAAAATTGTATGTTTATATTCAATTGAAGAGAATTCAACGAAAGGCCACAGGTATACATCACCATATTGTATAGTGCATATGTATGTTCTTATATATCATGGTTTCTATATTGATCACCATATATGTGCACTCCATCCTCATGGACATATGCGTCTATGTGCAATGGAAACGGAGCCTAATATTAGCATTTTCTATCTACCCAAACTTTAGAGATCGATCTATTTGTAGATCGTTCGAAGTAAATTTTGTTTATGTTCTTTAAGTTATCAAAAAAAAAACAATTTTGTAAATTTGATTAAGAAAACATTAAAATATGTCTCCTTTTTCACATACATATATTTGTTTATGCTAGTTCAATTACATTAGTTTACGTGATTTTATGTTTGTTCATTTTGATTGGTATGCTTATGTTCATTTACATATTCATTAATTTAAACACATTTACTAGTTATTAGTATTTACTAATTGGTGTATCATTTTCATATTTAATTATTAAAATTTGCATATATGAAGCTTGTATATATACGACTTAGTTTCAGAATCATCTAATTAGTAGGTATTTATACTTTTAAAATATTGTATAATATTAAATCATATGATGATGATATTTAAACTTTACTTTTGAATATTCTTGTTTACTTTTGTTTGATATGCATTTGCATTCATGTTTATGTAATTCGTTTATGTCCGTTTTTAAAATTATTTATTAAAGTATTTGTATTGATCATTCTGCCATTCGATTAATTTAAACAAATTAACATAAATAACATACTTTATTAGTTATCGTGATATCTGTTAATGAACCTAACCAATGATTCCCTGTTACCGGCCCTAGGCTTCCGAATGACCACACACGAGGCAAACAATTGATTGAGCCAAGTAGTCACTAGTCAGTACTCTTTTATTCGATTACTGTTTCTATTAAAGGGTGGGACCTAACCATCACTTCAGGAGTAAATAAAAAACATCAAGGACTACCTATGCAGATTAATACAGGATTTAATACACGTTCTATAACGAAAATTAATCCATTATCCCCACCTAACAATTAATGAGAAACCAATAATACATGTATCACATATCGATCGCTACACATCATTATAGAAAAAGATGTTTAGGGTAAAGTTTTATAATTCCTTGTTTCTAAACGTTCAATATATATATATATATTATATATATATATATATATTATATATATATATAATATATATATATATATATATATATATATATATATATATTGACTTACGATATATAATCTAGTTCGGTTATTTAATAAAATGATATTCCATTTCATTATTAAAAAAACTTTTAAGAGAGTGAATATTAGTAAGGATGGTTTTGGCCACAACAAATATTGAATCAAAATTCCAATTGCATACTTTTTGATGCATCAAGATGTGTAAAAGCAAAGCTCAAAAGGTTAGTATGTATACACGTACCGTTATATATATAATCAGTTCCTCATTGTTGAAGGCACGATATCTCCAAGCAACCCTTGAAATGATGTTGGAGGCTGTTCACTAGAAAGGTGAACCCTAGCTTCACTAGATACCGGCTGTGACTGTGACTGTGATGGTGGTTGTGACTGTGACTGTGACTGTGATGGTGTTTGTGATTGTGACAGTGACGGTGATTGTGACTGAGAAGCACCGCGATCACCCACATGAGGCGATTGTGATCTCAAGTAATTAAACTGTTGTGAGGTCGAAGAAGGAGTCAATAATCTTGCATAGGCCTCTTCGTGATAGCTTATTAATCCTCTTGGGAACCCTACGGTGTGATGACAGTGTTGGCCTTCATATGTGGTGATTACAGTTGTAGGATCTGCGGATGAACGTTCAACGCGTTTCTTGACCGTGCATTTGCTGTTTGTGCAACGGTAATAGCTCCTTCAAGATAATTTTTAAAAAAAGGGGAATACATTTAGAGACCAAGGAAGATTGAAAGTAAAATTTTGTATATAAATTAAAGCTAAAAGTCTTAAAACATTAAAGATTCCATGAGTAGAGTTGGGATATTATGAATATAATGGAAGTGAAAAAGAACCTAGGAAAAGGGCTATTTTTTACAGCTTTCTGCCCATATTTTCTCCATCTGTAACCATCTTCAAGATGATCAATTTCACTCTTGGTTACGAATGCAAATCGTTGTTGGCGAATTCTCTTCGGCCCTTCTTTTTAATCTTACCCCTGCAAATAATTTCAAGCAGCTTTTATCATATAACATGCATATGTGCATAACAATTAAAGAAAATTAAAAAGTTACAAATGCAAATGCAAGTTGATGATTATATAACAGATGTGATCTCATTGCATGGAGTACTACTACTGCAAACCAAAGAGAAAGAAGAAATGTAAAATATTTTATAAATTACATATAAACTACAAACAAGTGAAAACATTGTATATATGCATGAATTCATCTATAAATTTGCATATACCA
This sequence comes from Flaveria trinervia, assembly GCA_025506515.1. Lineage (NCBI taxonomy): Eukaryota > Viridiplantae > Streptophyta > Magnoliopsida > Asterales > Asteraceae > Flaveria > Flaveria trinervia. The sequence goes on along the minus strand of CM046441.1, from coordinate 85,260,069 downwards.
TTTATTTATTGAAGCAGCAATAAATTTAGTAAAACTTTAACGAAAAAATTGATTTTTTGTATGAATTGAACGATGTTTTTTATACCCTATTCGTACAAAAAATTCAAAAATTAGCATCGCAATAGACACTTAGCAGGTAGAAATATATATAGACATTCGAACAACTTTAGTGCAATTCTTGCTGCACCCACGGCTTACGTGCACTTCTTAGTGGCCATATGCGTAAAATAATCCAAATGTACAAAGAAAAAAAAGCAAAGTAACATAACAAAAATATAAATACTCCAACATGTCTCTAAAACTCTAACAACATAACTAAATGTAAAATAAAATATAAAATTTATTTAAAATCAGCTAAAAATACATTCATGTATGCACATATTCACTTATGTCATTTTATGTGAAAAGCGACACCACAAACAGCACGCTAATGCCAGACCCACGCCATTTCCGCCGCAATACCGGCGGTGTTCACGCTTACCAGATAGTGGTGGAAACACAAAGACACTTAAACTTGTAATATTCACACAAATGCCATCACCACTTGCTTCAACAGCTTTTGCTAACTAATAATAACGCGCTATTTTTTAGAACAAATACTCACACACTCGTAAATCGTAACTCTTAAACTACACCGATACATATATGATTTATCATAACCTTAGTCTTCTTACCACTCGACTACCAACCAAAGATACAACGCGCCAATTAACTAACTAATTAACAACGTGGTGGGAGCCATCAGCCATCTAAGTGACGAGTACGGACACGCCTTTCATATTCGATTAATTTATTCAAAACACTTTTAAACTTTTTCAAAAAATTCAGCGCTTAATTTTCTCGATCCAATTTCCAGATTTGACGAAAAACCAAAAAGCATCGTCAATCGCTGATCATCGCTTTTCGTATAGTCAAAATCACTATATCACTAAATCACATAAATCAACATCTACTATACGATACTTTCAATTCGATGCTGTTAGTAACAACATTACAACTAACTCACCCAGTCTCCGACGACGGCGTTTTACCGCTACTACCAGCATCACCGGAAGCAACAGAAGACTCCGGCCGATCCTCCGACGAGCTAGAAGAAGCCAACGGATTCAACACCGACAAATCTCCTGCGATTTCACCAGATCCTGTACGCGACTGAGCCACCGCCGCACCGGCGGCGGAGCTATTCTCCTCCGGCGCACTACAGCTACTTCCGGGATCAATCCGATCAAACTCCGGCGACGGAGGATGGAAGTTCCACCCAAACTCCGTCAATACGCTGTCGTTTTTAGCATCGGTGCCGCCGAAGAGGGCGTAGTCGCCGGAGAGAGGCCAGGTGGCGTCGGTGGAGAATCCTCCGGTGGCCGGAGCGGTGGAGCTCCGATCGTCCATAGGGCGGGAGGATGTGATGGAGATTGGATTGAATTGAATTGAAGAAGCTTTTTTAGAGAGAAAAAGGTCTAGGGTTTTAGGAGAGAGAGAGATATAACGCGTAGGAATTGAAAAGGTTCTGTGGCTTGCGTGAAACGTTAAGTTAATTGGAGGAAAAAGATGGGATAAAAGAAAAAGAAAAAAAGAGAAAGCAACCGTCATCTGGTTAAATAGTTGTACGGAAATGAAAATTACGCGCGTAATTTCAAGTTGTATAAATTCACTAAGATATCACCAAATTATTGTTTTTTTTTCCCTCTCGAAATAAAATATGGTCGTAAACGACTAACAATTAGCATTATAAACGGGTCGAGCCGAGCTGAATTTGTCTGGGCTTGGGTTTGGCTTGGCTTGTTTAAAAGTTGAAATGATCCGAGTCGAATCGTTTATCTTTACGAACCTAAAATTGTGAGTTCGGCTCAGCTCGTTTATGCCAATTTGGGCGAGCTTGCAAGTCAATTTGTTTATTTAAAAACAAAATAAATTGTTTATTTTTTACCAATGTTGATATATATAGAAACAAAATATAATAACTTTTTATATTCTTTTGTCGTAACTCGTTGAAACAATTATGAGTTTGGTATTTGATTAACTATGATCATCCTGCATATTTTATATTTAGGTTTTTCTATTAAAAAGTTTCAAATTGATCATATATTATGATAATTTAAATAATATGATGTATATTCGTTTGTAATTTATATAAAATAATAATTTAGCGTTTCATATAAATGAGTTAACGAGTGAGCCACAAACTGAGCTAACATTGACTTGGGCTCGACTCTTTTATAAACCGAGCTAATTTCCAGCGTATTTTTTAGATATTTTCGAATGAGTTACAAACCACAAGTTTTTAAACATCCCTAAAAGGAGACAAGTCGAATTGAAGCAGGTTGAGTCGGCTCATATATCTTATGAGCATAAATGTAGAACTCAAGCTCGGCTTCTTAAACACACAACCGAGTCGAGCTGACTAGTTTATTTCTAAAATTTCAAAATTTGTTATTTTTCTAGATATATTAATAAATAATTATATATATATATACATATATATATATAATATATATAATTGAATATTTAGAATACAAACTTAGTTTTTTCTTGCAAAGGGTACAAATTATCAAGGAAGAATGAATACAAAATGGAATTATTGTGTGATGATGCAATTATTACGTATTGATAGAATTATATCTCTGCATAATAGATTTACACACAAGTATAATGTGTGCTTAACATTTTCCATGTAAGTGCCCGTCTACTATAATAATTTTACCATCATTTTGTACATTTTGTACCAAAAATAAACCTTGTATTTAAAATTTATCGAACCGATGATATAATAGAGATGAAAAGTAGTTCTTAGTTTTAAATTAAGTTTACTAACTTGTCATAACAATAGAACCTTTCTAATATTAAATATATAAATATAAATTCAGGATATTACACGAACATGCCCATTAAGTTTATTATTATTCATAATTTATAATTCATATTCATAATGATAAAAAAAAGGTATGCGAAAGCACTAACGAATTGCATGCTATATTACTATTCTTAAAAGAACATGACCAATATCCTATTCCTTCAATGTTTATTTAAAAGCATGTTTGGTTAGTTTAGAATAAATTTACGTAAGATTCACAAAATATGAATAACACTATTAAGTTCATTTAAAATATAACTACTTTTGTAATTGTCTCAAACATAAATTACAATAAAGTAGTCCCGAGCCCTCCTACCCACATTAATCGGTAGACTTCAATACCCGCATTTAAATTTATGCATTTATAAAGATATAAATTCATGTCATGTTACAATAATTTATAATTAATGGCCTGAACTTATAATTTTAACTTATTTAGATCTTTATATCGGTAACACTAATATATACATAATTAAAACAAACTCAAACAAAAAGCTAGAGCAATTAGGGGAAAGTCACAAGAACATTTGAAATGCACACAAAGTATTCGAATATAACACATCCCAGTTTGTCCTATATTTATCCAAATAAAAGATGCGATTTTGATGTCCTAGAACGCCTTTTCTATACTCTAATTGCTACCTCTAAATAGATTCTCATTTCTCTTTTTTAATAGAGTGTGTACCATATATTATGAGATGGTTGTAAGTAGTTGTGAGTGAATGAATGAGAAAATATATGAGAATTATACTGTGATTCCCTATGTTTGGGGAAACATGGTACCACCCTCATAAATTTTCTAATATTTTTTAAAGTGGCTGTAAGTTAAAACTAAAGAAAAAGTAATGATAATGATATAAAAAAATTATTTAGTTGAAAGATAGAGTAAAATAATTATGTTTTTAATGTAAATGAGGATGAAAAAGTTAGTGTGAATGCTTTTGTATATACTAGAAGGTACCTAATGTAATTGATAAAAGTGTTCTCTTAAAAAAAATTATTCTATACCCTCTACATCGGCCATATGCATCATTTTAAGCATTTATATCGTTGTATCCCCTTTGCGTTATACCATACTAAACGATACCCCACAAGAATGTGATCCAACGTTTCGATCTACTTGATTATCGCAAAAGCAACATGTTGAGTTTGAAACTTCAACATTTCTTTTTATTAATTTCTCATTTGTAGGTAGAGACCCAATGAAACCCATACCCATTGAAATTTAATTACTTTTATAGTCATCCAATTAATGCATTCGTAAGTTGTTACCTACAATTCAACACAACAACCTCATCTCTATGAAACTTTTGACTGATGACATTGTAAATTTTCAGGAGGCTGAGTGGCGTACTCAACCACAATGGTAGGGGTTCATTCGATCCTAAAAAACTACATGTGTATATATTATATTTCTGACTGTTCTTCAAAAAAATTTGGTAATGACCTGCATGATTTTCAAAATGTAAAATGATATATATTTTATTGTTACCAACAGTCCCAAAAAAATATAAAATATAAGAGTTTTGTAAATATAAATCGATACGTTATTAAAAAAAGTAACAAATATAAGCTTGTTAAAATATGATTTTGGACCATTTGGATTAAACTCATGACTTTTTATCCATCAAGTTATCATCCAATAATTCAGTACTATTAACCCATTTATTACCCAGTTGATCAAGACACATAACCCGTTGAATTAAATCACTAAAAACACTTTAATATTAAACCACCGATGCAGTGGTAGACTAAAACGTTGTAGACCGGCACGGAGCGACGGAGCACACCTTCAATTTTAAATTATCAATTGCAAGAAATTAGAAACAGTAATTTTTATTTTATATTTGCTATAGCCAATGGAGCTGACCTCAACTTGACCCGAATCGCACCGAAAGAACTTGTTTACTTTACTATAGCCAATGAACCATCAAAAATTTATCCTAACCCTCATAAAAAGAAATATCTGGATTCGTCATCGTAGAATGTCCATATGATTCCTCAACCATGAACCATTTATCATGCCAAAAAAAGAATGTTCTTGTTCCCAATCTTAACTGCTTAAAATTAGTTTCTATATATTGAAACCCATGTAATTCAAGTCTTTCAACACTTTACTAACTAGATATTTACACCCAAGCGCTTCGGGATTGCATGTGTGTGCAAAGGTGAAATCGCATAACTAAAAGATAAAACGATAGCCTGAAAACATAGATAAAACTGAGCACGCCGCAAGTACGTCAATGTAGACATATACAATCACGTTGCAATGGTACACTCATATTTATACTAATAACAATAATACATTAAATCCAAAATAAATAAATAAAATATTATAATTTATACTTAAACTAATTACAATAATATTTGAAGTTAATAAAATTTGAAAGTTTTCTTTGGGTTTATTCATGCAGCCCAGCTTAGGTTTCAACATATTAACTTTAAACTTTTACAAAACATTTGGTGTTATTGAAAGTTAATAAACCGTTTACTAGTAAAGCTGAGGTTACCATTGACATGCATTCTTTAATCTTATCCCCTCTATCCACCATAGTACAATCAAGGGTCAAAGACACTTAAAGTCGTGTGACATGAGATATTTGTAGCTTTTTATTCTGAAAAATCTTAACAAAGGTTTATTCCTAGAGTTAGAAAGAAACGTATGTCAATGATGTACACCAAGGGTTCCAAGCTCACACGCGACGAAGTGAAAACCATTTTGAAATATTCAAAAGCCTAAAATTAATAAGACCACCAATTCCAACGTTAATTGGCCACTTATTTCTAACCGTGTTTAAATGACATACATTTCCAAACACACAAATATTTCAAACACATGTAAAACCATGCAATCTGATTTATGTGGGGGATTAATTTCAGTTGCGAAGCTTGAACACTCACGTATAGGAGGCGGGGCAAACTTGAGTTTTATATAAAAATTTACACTACCGGCCCAAAATTTACACTACCGGAAAACAGAGAAGACGTTAAAGATTACTTATTAGTTGAAGCATATTTTGATAGAATGCAGTTATGGTATGTTACTGATGGCTATTGTCATCGCAACAATGGTCAACCAAAATCAACTCAAAAGCTAGAGACCAAATATTATCCAGAATTTTTTTATTTTTTTAGTTTAGATTATCCGCTGACGACTAATGTTTTTTGTGAATTTTTTTTGAACGACAACACAAAAAACATTTTATTAAAAAGACTCTTAGCAAGATGCTAGAGCCCAAACATAAGTTATTTAAATCAAAATTACATCAATGATGCCAATCTAAGTTTTTTAACCTCACCTTGTTTTTAAGCCACGAATACGTGTTAACTATAACTTCTTCCACTACCGATGTAGGATTAACCGACCTATTGTTTAATGTCAAGTCATTTCCATCCTTCCAAATATACCACCATGTTGCCATGTAAATGCAATGAATAATGGTTCTTAGCTTCCGGTTGCAAGTAAAGTTATCCAAGTCAATCAATGCTTGATGAATTGACGAAGGAATCTGTGTTGGACCTCCACATCATGCTTTAATCCTAGACCAAATAAACATAGCCATGTTACATGAAAAAAGAACATGATCAACTGATTCGTTGTGACTGAAACATAAGCTACATTCCAAGGAACCCAACTCTACCCCACGTCTTAATAATGCATCTTTTGTCGGTAAACCACCTAATCTAGCCTTCCAAATAAAGGAGTGTATCTTTAATGGAACCCACTTAAAGAATGTTTGTAGTTTTAATTTTTATTTTGTTTTTGGATTTCGAATGTTTATCCATAAAAAACTGCTAAAAAAATACAAGCTTAGTGATGTTTTTATTGGTTATGGTTGATTTTCTAGTAGGGCATGCATCATGTACCCTCTGAATGTAACTGGTCTGACCGGAACCTTTCATTACGATATATGATTTGTATCTTTCATTTTAATCCCATTCGGGTCCAAATTTTCAATTTTTTAACCCATAAGCAGCAATAGCGTTAACAATTCTAAAACATAGAATCTCATATGTAATTTTAAAATCATACCATAACGTCATGATCATTTAAAACTCCCGTTAACTTAGGTGCATTCATCAGTTAGTTTTATCTGAATTTAAAATTTTAAAAACCAATTTAATCTCCGAACCAATCCAAATGAGAAAAATTTTGTATATTTGATATTGATCCTAAAACTAAATAAAGTATAGGAATTAGGAACCGATATGGATAAAATTTTAAAACTTTTATTTTTTCGATTTTGATACGGTACAAATTTTGGATTTTTTTGGTTTTTTGTTTGTTTAACACCCCCACATTCACTATAGAGTACTCTTAAAATATGTTGGGATAAAGACATGAATTGTATAATAATAGTAATACTATATCGAATATAGCTTCTTGTAGCGTGTTTCTTGTTGCTTTATTTGGTGCACCTAAAGCATCGATCTCATGACAAATATTTTTATATTATACAAAAACAAACCTTAAGTTTGCCGACACTAAATATACGTAATAACCATCATTCATTCATGAAAGTAAATTAAGGGGTAAGAACAATGAACCTTGTTGAAATGATGATTAGAAGCACCACTAATACTATAGTTGGTATTATCTCATCATCATAAAGTTAGTGGTGATAAGATTGTTGAATCTAATACCACTATTTAAGGAAATCTTTGAAAGTGAGAGATGTTGACATGTTTATGTCTTTGACTTCGTCTCATGATTAGCTTTAAGAAACAAGAAGTTGTGATCATACCATCATTAATCCACATGATTTCTCGTAACTTTGTAGTTAAGCGTTTTTGTCACGAATTTAGTATCAAGACGGGTGACGTTTAATCTCGTGCTATGATCGTTTTGCTATTCTAACTAAAGCTAGAGAGTAAAGTTTATTGTCTTTTTAAAAATATACCAAAGTTTAAATCTTAATATAAAATAAATTATAAATTAGTGTATTTTAATAATAGAAAAAAATAGATGTGTAGATTGTCTTTGTTAAATCAAACCACAATTATGTCATTTTCTAATGTATTATGTTATGCACCATGTGTAATGCATGTCATACCAACCTTTACTAAAAATGTTATTTTTCAATGATATAATTAACAGTAAATTAAATTTTCGTCGTTTGAGTTTATAGTAAATTTCAGGTTTTGTCATTGTACTAAACATCATTTATGTTAGTAGTTTGTTATAATTTACGTCTTTTGCTCGTTAATTTTTCAGTTAAGTCTAGTAATGTGCATTCACATGAGGTAGATTAATCATTTTATCCATTTACTTAATAAATATATTATAATATATTTAACAAAATAGTAAAAAAAGTATACAAGTAAAACCTCTCTCTATCTCTCTTTACTTTCTCTCCGCTCTCTGCTATATATATATATATAATACATATATATATATATATAATATATATATATATATATTATATATATATATATATATATATATATTCTTTATCAATCATTGATCTTCACCATCAATCACAACCATCTTTAATTTCAATAAATCACATGGAATAACCATCAAGTTCGTTAAGGTGGGTGTTTGGGAGTGCCTTTTTACTAACTTTTTAACTTATTAACTTTTAAAAAATTAAAAAGTCATTTTATAGTGTTTGATAATGTGATGGTTGTGAGAATAATAAGTTAATAAGTAAGTCCATACTAACTTAAATAAGTCAATAAGTTGTTTTGAGAAGCAATCCTAAACACGCCCAAGATACACTTCCGGTCAATTTACAAGTAGGGAAAGGGGGGATGGGTTTCACTAGAAATAGTGATCACACTAAAAGGTACTACTTATGAACGAATCAATATTTACTTCAATGAAACCTCCATTGCCAATACGTACGTTCCTACTTCCTCGTGTTGTGCTTATGAATCCTGAGCCTAGGACCATGGAAAGTATTAGACCTCGTCAAAATGGATAGATCTTCCAGATGAATAACTTTTGTGTTGGGAATCTGATGAGGAGATTCGGTTGGAATGGATATATTTCAGTCGAAATCGAGAATTATCCAAAATCTTATGGGAGATGAATTGGCATAAGGGTTTGATGAAAATGGTGTGATGATGATGGATTTGAGAAGAAAATAGAGTAGTGAGCAGAGTAAAATTAGAGAGAAGAGGTGTAGGTCGGGTTTTAATAATTTTCTATTTTTTAATAATCTATTTTTTATTAGTAAAGCTAAAAAGATCAATCTACACCCATATGTAAGGCATATGACCTGGTTTAACGAATTAGAGGAAATGATGTAGATTATTACAAAATATAAACTTAAGGATGTTTATTGTATTATTTTTTAGTTTAGAGACGAAATCTAAAACTTTTATATAAAACTAAAGGATGAAAAGTGTAATTTACTCTATAATCTATAATTAAACTCCTATGAACTTAAAATAACAAATAACTTTGACTTTTTTAAAGATTTATGTGCTTAAAAAGTTTGGTCAAAACTAATTTTGATTAACTTAAAAGTTAATTACAAAGATGATTGTTGTGGTTTGAGCAAATAACAAGTTTAAGAAGTAAGCAAAAACAATAAAATAAACCTTTTGGATATAATATTATTTTGATAGCAAGTTTAAGTATTAAAACTAGTTTTTCGTTCTGATTTTACAGAAAGATTAACACATTAAACAAATTTGGTTACTAATATATTATTATAATTTAATAAAAAATTAGATACAATTAAAGAAAATCAGTCATAATACTCAAACTCATTATAAAATAAAAATTTAGTAATGGTTTTGTCACTTAATTTACTAGTACCCAAATAAACTGTTTTACCGAAACTACACGGATCGATCTTGTATGTAATTAACTCCAACTTCAAATATAATATAAAAACTAAAGCATATAATTTTTTTTTTGGCATTTCATATCTTGCTCCTCAATACAAAATTAACTTAACATTAACTATAATTTTACCGCAAATTCATATATTTTTTTAAGCCATCGAAGTGTTAATATCCCCTTTTACACTTCTTATAAAACTACAATAAGTTCGCTATATGCATAAAAAATCTTAAAGACAAGGGGTAAGAAAACTTTTTTTATTTTTATTTTTACCTTAACTGTTTCAAATCTTTATGTTGCCTTGACTTTCTAAAACTATAAGAAATTCTGTAGAAAACCTTCATTATAATGCATATTTTAATTGTCTGCGTCATGTTAGTTTTAGAGAAACTTTCTAAACGTGATCAAAATTCAAAAGATACTTCAAAGTTTTTGTTTTTTTTTTTGTTTTTTTATTATTTTAGCTTCTGTATTCGCATCATTTTATATCCTGATGGGTTGACTTGGACTTTGTGTTTCAGAAGAGGAATAAAAACTTGATATGAAAAGATGATTTATATAATGCACACAATTTTCTTTTACAGTTTTTACAGTTTTAAGCATTTTTGTTATCTTTTCGTATACTTTTTGCATCAACTTTAGCTCCGATTTTGATCTTGATTAGAAATTATTTCTAAAAAGAACCAGACACATGGCTATGTACAGTTGTACACATCTAGTACGTACTCATTATGTATCTAGTTGAAGTTATAAAGAAAACAATATATACACACAGAAATTATTTTGTTTTCATCATACATTTTTTATCATGTCAAACACATGTATAATGAGCAAGATAGGTGTTTGCTTTTCAAGCTTTTCACAAATGTTGTTTTAATTTCAACTATGATTATGTCCCCAACCGAAATTTTGTTTGTCGAGAACGTAAATTACGTAAGTGGTAGAATTCTCATATTTTTTAGATTATTAAATATTGTATGCGTGAGACATCTTGAACATTTTTGAAATTCTCACTAGCTAGTTATAAATATCGTTTGATAATTACAAAACATAATACGGTGATCTCATAAAATATAAACCTATTTTGCTACAATAAAGTGCTTATCTTCAACTAAAACATAAGAAAGTAATAATATTCTCTTGACATATCATAACTTTTGAAAGGTTATATGTTAAACACAAATTACGATTTGACTAATCTTTTTGGTTAGCAATTCAGGCATTTACGAAAGGCAATGTGATTTAAAAAAAAGAAAAGGGATGCATCTTGAAAGATGTGTGAATATATATTTGCCCAACACTAAAAGGTTTGCCGCACAATGCGGCGAGTCAAAATTTTATATCCAACACATGCTTTTAATTTTTTGTTATTCTTCTGGTAATTTTATAAAAAATTATTATATTTTTTCTAAACTAAAATTTAAAACACTAAATAATTGAGTTTTGCATGACGACTTGTCACACATGGCCCTCACACCAACAATATTGTTTGTTTTGCTCACAAGGAACTCACGGATTTGCTTTTGGTTTCCCGGATGAAAACTTCCCAAGAAGATCACCCATCCCTGGATTGCTCCCACTTAAGTACGCTTAACTGTGAAGTTCTCCTCTCATCCATAGTCAATACGCTCAAAACGCGTTGTTAATGTTAGAGGCTATACATTTCTTATGAAACATGAATATCTTCTGTCCACGGCCGATGTGGGATATGTGTAGGTTGTGACACGACTTGTATAACATTTACGCATTAACTTATTGTACCTCACAAAATACAAATCGGTTCAGCAAAAACGTTACACCAAAACATTAAAAAGTACACAAGTTACAATTGTAGTTTTAAAAAGTTTTTAAACATGATAGATTAAAATATATAACTAAATCTTAAAAACAAATTAAGTTTTTTTTGTCTGTGGGTAGATAATGTAAAATTTTATTTAAGTTATAATAAGTGTAAGTTTATTATGTAACTAATTGTAAAGGGTATTATATATATATATATATATATATATATATATAATATTAAAAATACTATTTTACCCTCAAAAGTAATTGTGTCTTATACATTGAGTAAGGTAATTGTTTTTTAATTTTAAGACAACTTAAAATATTCATCTTATATATTTTATATATAATATCTTATATAGTTTATATATAGTATAGATAAAAGTAATAAAAGGGAGAACAATTCTTGTAATATTATTTTGTACTTACATTTCATGCAAAATGAACACCAACGGTCTATTCTCCAAATATGGCAGAACAAACAAATTTTATTGAAGCAAACATGAATTTTCGCAATGCCTCTCAAATTATCTTTGTGATTTTTATGCAATTCATCTCAACCTCAAAATCCCCAAATTTCAAACCTAAATATCTCATACATTTCTCAATTCATCTCTTCATCGGAGAGAAGACCCTTTCACTGTTTTCTCTCCCTCCGACGCCATTACCAAAAAATTCATTTGATCGGTCGGAGGATAATCGTAACTTGTTTCTGTATATTACTCCTAATTCCAGATACAGGTGATGTTGATTGTTTATATATCTTGTTTTTTGTGTGTGTTCTTAAGTTTGTGCATGTTTGGCATAAATAAATGAGTAACTTTTTTTACTTTTTGGAAGGGTAAAAAGATCAAAGTATCCTTCTAAAAAGTTAAAAAGTCAAAAAATTATAACTTTTTTAACTTTTTTGGAGGGGTATTTTAGTCTTTTTACCCATCCAAAAATCAAAAAGTTACTTATATAAGTAAATCCAAACAAACCCTTTGTGTGAAGTTATGCTAAATGTATGCATCAATAAGCATTTGTTTGATTCAAACTTCATTTTGAAAGTTAGAATTCGTTAATTACACATATTACTTGGTTTTAAATCAAAAGGATTTATTTGATGTCCAACATCTAAAGCTGATTATTTTGCAATTGATAATACAACCTTGAATGATTAGGAATATTTTGCTTGCTTGTGTTGCTTAATGAACACAATTGCATAGTTAAATCTACCAACTTGGTTTTAAATAGCACACACCCGAGACTCGAGAAGTGCGTATAGGGCCTTAAGGAGACGCTTCATGCACATTTGGCTCAGAATTAGTTACATTTAAGGTCAACCACAATAAAAACAACCAAAGTACGAACAGTTTATGCATGTTTTATTTTATAAAAAGAATTAATATGTAAGACAAATGAGACAGATGCAACCTTTGGTTGTATACGTGAAGCTCGCGCCTCACACCTCTGCTTTTGTGACCAAAGTCTAGCGATTTACATCGCATAAGTGACTCATTTCAAGTCTAGAATTGACATAGTTTTCTCACTAGTGCACATTTATATTGTCAATGTGCAGGTATCATATTGAAGAAACTAGCTTTAGGCTATAGATATAATCTAACTTAGAAACATGTTTGGGTTTAGAAAAACTGCACCCGCTCCGACTAAGGAAGCCGAAACAGGTAAAAAAGACGCACCTGCTAAAAAACCAGCTTCTCAGTCTGTACCAGACTCCAAAAAGGGTTCAAGCAACCCTTTTGACGACGACGACGATGATTTTTTTGGAAAGGCGAAAACTTCAACGCTTAAAAAGAAACCGAAGAGTAAAGCCGAACTTGACAACATGTCTACTCAAGAACTTGAGGGCTATGCTGTTGATCAGGCTGAAGAAACTACCAAAAGTGTAAACAATTGCTTGAAAATAGCAGAGGATATTAGAGAGGATGCAAATAAGACACTTGATACTTTGCATGCTCAAGGGGAGCAGATTCATAGGACCCATGAGAAGGCTGCTGACATGGAAAAAGACTTGAGCAAGGTCAGTTTTTCATAATGTATAGCGATGAGCAAATGGTATCAAATACTGAAACTGAATCGGTCCTGTACCGGTATTGAATAACCCGTATCAATTTATTTTTGCTACAAATTTGATACGCGTTTTTTGGTGTTTTTGGGATCGGTACTTTCGGTTTGGTACTGGTTTGATACGATGCTGATATATTATCGATTTTTACCTTCAAATACCGTACGGGTACCCAATTTTGTTGATTTTCGGGATCGGTATTACAGGGTGAAAAGATGTTAGGGAACCTTGGAGGCATGTTTTCCATGACTTGGAAGCCAAAGAAAGGCAAGGAAATTAAAGGGCCAGAGCCAAAAGGTTTGCACTCAATGTCCCGCGCCATCTGCATGAATCGGTTGATTTAGGTTATGTTTTATTTTTACGAGATAAAACAGGTAACTAAATTAACAAGAATCCTTTTGTTTAAAAAGGTTACCACTGATATAATTTTAATTTCGATAATCATATTTGACGCACTAACTGTTTATAAAAAAAAGTTTGAAGAAATTGATCAGCTAATATCGAAACATATTGTATTGACATGTTACCTAATTGTCTAACCCGTTCATTTTGTCACCTGTATATCGATGGGATGTACTCGGTTTCATTAGAGGACTGGAAAGCGAAAAAGAAAGCAGGCAAGGAGCAAAGAGAGAAGTTGGGTTTGGATCATGGAAGTAAGGCAAAAAAGGCCTCTAAAACAGCTTCTGGTGAACCAAAGGATGCCATGCAAAAAGTTGAGGTATGTGTTGTGTTAGAGCCATGTTCCATCAACCGTTTGCGTATACGAGCTAATGTATTTGTCTTTTTTATACGTTCGAATCTTTATGGTTCTTTTTGAATCAGTTGGAGAAAGCAAAACAAGACGATGCACTCGATGATTTAAGCAGTGTATTGGGTGATCTCAAGGGAATGGCTAGCGATATGGGATCTGAACTCGACAGGTCAGCTTTTCTTTTTGGCTTAATAGTCGAGATCACAATTCTGGTTATGTTTGATCTCTAAGTAGTCAAACTGGTAGAATTATAAGATAGCAAATGATATATGGATTAACATGTTTTGCATGAAAAAAGTTATCCAAAGTGTATCTTTTTAATGCAAAAACCTCCTAAATCTAATATGGTTAATGTAATAATATTTGGCATACTAACTATCTATAAAATATTCAATATTTTGGACACAAGGTGATGTGTGTTAACCTAACCCAAACCAACCCATATCAAATGTTACATGTTTTGACATGTTACCTTTTTGTTCTGATGGAAATTAATATTTTGATGGATAATAGGCAAAACAAAGCTCTTGATAATCTTTCTGAGGACGTTGATGAGCTAAACAGTCGAGTCAAAGGCGCGAATAACCGTGCACGTAAGCTGATCGCAAAATAGAACATGTCTCATCCAGCTACATCTCCACTCCATGTTGTATCTGTATCTCTTTTTTTTGTATATGAATAAATTGCATTATAAATGCAAAATATTTCATCAATTCATCTTGTATATATGTTTACTTTTGAGTTTAGATGCTTGTGAGTTGTGACTACACCTGGGCCTTGGCGGTTGGGCCTAGCCAACGTTGCATCTTGCTAGTTTAAGTTGGGCCCTAGATTAACAAAACCTAAGCCCAATTCAAACTAAGACTCAATGTAGTATGAGCACTGTATATTTTTTTTGTCTAGAAAGTTAAGAGGTGATATAAATATATAATGGACCTATTGGGCTCATGGCTGGTTGTGTAATTGGGCCACTTAAGATTTTCAACAAAATGCAACTACTCGAACTTATGTTCTAACTTTTAACAATTATTTTTCCATTTCCCAAAATTAGTATATATGATTTAATATATTTATGATATAATTATAAAAACCATATTTTAAACTATAATATAAATTTTAAATAAAAAATTAAGGTTATTGTAACCATCTGAATCACATTTTTCCACTTTTCTAAAGTTCCGTAGATAAAGGAATATAGCCTAATAAACACAACTACGAAACCTTGTTTAAAATAATATAATTTTGTTAGTAAAACGATTATGAAACCTAATTAGGTTATAAAATATAGCAAGTTGTTTTTATCTACCTTTTCATATGTACATGTTGAAATTATCACCTCTACTCACGATTGATGGTGACTATAGCCGAGCCAATGCTACTTTATGACTACTCAAATGACTTTAGCATTAACTTGAAAACAAATTTTCTACAACTACCATTTCTGGTCGACAAACTAAATGAGCAATAATGACGGTACATTGATTATTATTTATTAAGTATTGCAAACGAAACCAATAATTTTCAAGTTGTGGACTCAATTAATGTGTTTAATGGCTTCAACTAAAATGAAAAAGATTTAAATCAGAACCTTCAAGGTGAATAGCCCACCTTTTGTGGTCCAAGTATAACTAGTTAATTAACAATTAATTTTATGATTCTGAAAACGAAACCTTATAATCTACAATATTAATCGATGTTTCAACGTTTTTTACACATCGAATAAAAATATTAATTAATTGCATTTTTTTACAAGTAGTAGTTATATTACTAGCCTTCCAAATTATATCCAATGAATCAAACAAGTTATTATATAAGTGAAACCAAATCATTCGACCTTCAAGACATGACAAGCATTTGACTAGAGTTCTAAGGTTAGAATATGGTTCATGCTTTTAACTTCTTAAAAGTCATTTCTATTATGCATATCGTGTTTTATCTGTCCTTATCGATTAGTAGAGTATTGCTAAAGTTTAAATATCTTCTAGTTATTACAAATGTACAACAAATCATGTCATTAAGTTCAAAATTAAAAATCTTTCACGGATCATCTACCCTAATCACTTGTCTGGGTCGAAGTGCATTTCATGTAATCTTAACAATTAGCAGAGTATTTAGTAAAGTTTTCTTTAGTTTAAACATCGTAGAAAATGTTACTCTGTACATTTACCACAAATTTGTTAGTTGAAAATTCTTTAGAGGACTATAATGTCAAATATCTTAAACTTAAAGGGCTTCTAATGTAAAGTTTCCCTTTCATTTTGTCAAGTTAACCAGAAATTAACACAAACGCATGTATACGTGACTCCTTTTAAGCTTTCATCAACACTTCATCATCATCATCATCATCATCTCTCACCTTCCGCCGCCGCAGCACCACCGTCACCACCACCGTCGCCACCCAATCGCCACCACTCTCCGTCACCCTAAACCCCAAAACACACAATGAAGAAATCTCACTCTTCAATTCAACCCCTTTTGCACACACTAACAATATCTTTTCTCATCATCATCAACACCACCACCATAACTTCATCCACCGTCGCCGGAGCAACCTCCACCACCACCGCCACCGCCACCTGCCACCCTCACCGCCGCCACCAACTCCATGATCACAATTCTTGCATCACCATCTCCACTCACAGATACCCATCTCCTCTCTGTAACTCCGATTGCCACCACCATCACCACCACCGGCAACCACCGCTTCCGCCACCGCCGGACGGTGGAGATATAGACCCAAGATACGGTGTTTCGAAAAGATTAGTCCCTTCTGGCCCCAACCCACTTCATAACTGACAAAACCCAATAATTTCTCTTAAGTTTTCACCGTCGAATTCAAGATTCAATCAGATTTTAATGTTTTCTTGAACCCATGATCAAAGAAGACATTGTTACAGTTGTTGAAGATCTGATACAGATGCAAAGATGCATGGAGGATAGTGGATAGTAGTAGTGTTGTACCATTGGCTATGATAGGTGTACCTTGGTTTGTGTAGTTTGGGATGAAACTACGTCGTATGATCATCAAGACATAAGTTCATGGCTTCCATTAAAGTTTGAAGCTTTCATGAGGAAGATGGTGATACAATGTGAAGTATAAAGGATAAAAGGGTCTTTTTCACATGTGTTTAGGCAAGGGACCATGACACATTGAAATGAAATTTATGAATCTGTGTGATCCTTTTAAGTCAATTAATAAATAGCTAAATTCATTAAGTAACAAGATGTTTTATGCTTTCATGATTTATTCGTCTTAATAGTTTGCGTGTACTTATTATGGTAAAAATGGTTATGTGATATTTCCTAATTGATATATGAGCGTCATCATCATGTCTTCTTTTATTTGATTCAAAACTTACTTGTTTTTTTTACTCCCCCGTTCGTGTTGCAATGTGGTAACACCACCACAATGTACCGACATGATCTACGTAAAGACAAGCACATAAAAAATGATATGAAATCTTAATTTGTAAAAAGTTTGTGTTGCAACGTGATACGAACATGATCGAAATAAAAACAAACACCTGGAAAATAATAAGAAATCTTAATTTGTAAAAACAAGCCAAGGTCAAAAGCTCCACAACATTGGCTAAAGCATTTATACTATTCGAGTCACTGTTATTCAAAAGTCTACACCCTTACCAATGTTATAGAACTTACTTGTAAAATGATTTTCAAACTAAAAGAAGTTCATACCGATGTGAAGTTGCTATTGAAAATAATAGCAATGACAGAATATCTTGTTATTTTGTTTTAAGTTTATCCTTGTAATCTGTTAGTTATTGTAATTTTTCTAAACATTATCTGGTTATGTTATCTTTAGTATATAACATATTTGATGGGTAAAAGTCACACAACTAATCATAAAACGGTAGGCAACACTCCAAGGGAATAATTCATCGTTCGGTCAAGTTTCTCCCAACCCGAATGTACCTACGAGAATATAAACAAATAGGATATACAAATGCAACAACAAGCATACACCAAAATTCTAAGGTAAGAAAACCTCTCAAGTTACGAGTAAAAACCATCAGGCTACTAGAGTCGCTTAAAAAGACCATGAAACTGCTAATGTCATTAATTAATGGTTAAAAACAATAAACCTTTAAAAAATAGTAAATTACAATTTTCATACCTGTGTTTTAGGGGTGTTAACAGGATCAGTCACAACTTAACAGTTTGCATACCTGAGTTTACGAATGCTAACACTTTACGTACCTCCGTTCAATTTTCGTTAAACAACCGTTAAATCTCCCACACGTGCTCCTCACGTGAGGGGAAAAACTGTCAATTCACCCAATTTATTAATCTTTTAAGAGTAAATTGCAAATTTCATACCTGTGTTTTAGGGGTGTTAACAGGATCAGCCCCAGCTTAACAGTTTGGATACTTGAGTTTACGAATACTAACACTTTACGTACCTCCGTCCAATTTTCGTTAAACAACCATTAAATCTCCCCCACATGCTCATCACGTGAGGGGCAAAACTGTCAATTCACTCATTTTATTAATCCCCACCGTCGGTAGGGTTCCGACGTGTTTATGTCGTTTATGTTCCGTTAGTTTTCATATTCTGATCTTACTATACTAATAAGATATGAACATTTTTCCGTTATGAAACATGAGGGATTTGATAAAACCTGACAATGAATCGTTGACGGTGAAACTGTCGATCAGTGAGAATGACGTCACGTCGAATACATGGATGCGGTCGCCGGAGGCGACGTAGAGGCGATGGTTATTGACGACGAGGTGGCTGATGTGGGCGGAAGGGTAGGGTTTGAGGGCGGTGAGGCAATAGTGGGAAACGGTGAGCTTAAGAGTCTCTAACGAGAGGTTTTGGAGGGAGGGGATGGAAGGTAGGGTTTGGAGAGAGAGTTGTTATAGAGGTTGTTCACGGTGAATTGATAGTTTTGTCCTTTACATGAGGAGCACGTGGGGGAGATTTAACGGTTGTTTAACGAAAATTTGACGGAGGTACATAAAGTGTTAGCATTCGTAAACTCAGGTATACAAACTGTTAAGCTGGGGCTGATCCTGTTAACACCCCTAAAACACAGGTATGAAATTTGCAATTTATTCTTAAAAGATTAATAAATTGGGTGAATTGACAATTTTGCCCTCACGTGAAGAGCACGTTTAACGGAAATTGGACAAAGGTACATAAAGTGTTAGCATGCGTAAATTCAGATATACAAACTGTTAAACTAGGGCTGAACCTGTTAACACTTACAAAACACAGATATAAAGATTACAATTTAGTCTTAAAAAAAACGGTTAAGAAAACATATAGTCATTATTGATTATTAAATCAACAAATAATAAATAAAGCTCACTGAAAAATAGAGTTTACGGATCCACCGACGATATCAAGCCAAACTTACGCGTTTTCTCACTGCTGAAGATCTCTCCATCTCACTCTGAGATCTCACTCGCATACTCTATATTTGATCTTCATCCATATCTACTTCATACATACATACATACATACGTACGTACGTACGTATATAGATCACACAAACGAATGAGAGTTTGATCATTCGAAAAACAAGTAATTACAGTTTACATATATACATCAGCAATGCTCCGTCTTCGAGTATCTACACGATTTTCATTAGTTATACTACTGCTTTGTGTTCTCAATGTTGCTGTGCACTGCAAAACGCTTAAAAGAGACGGTAATTTCTCGATTTTGTTGTGTTTTCTGCTGGGATACATGATCATATGTGTTTTTATATATACCCTAGATTTAGAAGTTGCGATACTTGCTTTTAGGGTTTGATTGTATATGAATCTAGCTTGAGGTTTGGGATTTTGTTAATTGACTAGCTTTGATTGCTCTTGGAAGTTAGATCTCGCTATGTTAGGGGAATTCGGCGTAGTTTGTTTGTTTTTGGGATAATTTAGCTGATGTGGAGTGATTTGAACGTAGTCAAGCTCTTACTGCTCGAATTAGATGGTTATTGATAGTGTGGAATCAATTTTTGGGGGCCGATTGGTTATTTGATTGATTTGAACTTTTTATCTAATTGTAATTCCAAGATACAGAATCGTGTTCCAAAAAATTCTATAAATTGGAAGAGGCTGGCTTTCAGCGTTTGTATCACTTGACAGTCCTTCGATTCGAGAGTCGAGACAATGATAGAAAATTTTCATGAGTTGTTTGTGAGAATTTGATCTGAAAGTGATGGAAGTTAGTATGAATGTATGATTAAGTTGTACTTGAGTGGGTTATTAATCTTTTTTATTGCCTGCAGTGAAAGCACTTAATGAAATTAAAGCTTCTCTCGGATGGAGGGTGGTGTATGCATGGGTTGGAGATGATCCGTGTGGAGATGGTGATTTACCGGCTTGGTCTGGTGTCACATGCTCCACACAAGGTGATTATAGAGTAGTTACCGAACTGTAAGTTGTCACTTCTTCGTACTTCCTGCATTTTACATTACGAACAATCTTCTACATGTCACTGAATTTTGAAAGTTTACAATGAATCTGGCATTTCTTATAACTGTCTACTTCGATTATAAACTATATTGCAGGGAAGTATATGCAGTGTCAATTGTTGGTCCTTTTCCTACTGCTGTAACCAATCTGCTGGATCTTACTAGGCTGTATGACTCTCTGCCCTACTAATTTACTGATCTTCTTTTAGTTGCTAAACTAGTTCAGTTGGCACCTGAATTTCTAACTTCTAAGTTATGGTTGGTGGTGGAATTCTTTAGTTGAGTTTGGTACTATCTTTTGATGTAGTAGTGATTTGGTTTGGATTTGTGTTTTGAGTTCACTCAACTTTTTTGACAGGGATCTTCATAACAATAAGTTGACTGGACCAATTCCCCCTCAAATTGGGCGTTTAAAGCGGCTTAAAACACTGTACTGTTGTCTACCTTTAAACTTTATATATTTTGATGCTTCTGCATATAGGTTCATATTGTCTGTTAGTTTTTATGCATTGTTATGATTACTAATGTACCTTGGTGGCTTGGTTTACTTGACCCATCACTCATGCAATGATCATGTGGCAACGTTTGTTGTTGCGGTTCATGATCTCATGGATAAAAAATGCTGAGTCTGCAACCTGCTTTTAGCATCTTTCAATATTATACTTTTATGCCATTAGGCTTTAGTATTTAAGAGATCCCGAATGGCTTACCCCTCTAGCCTGGTGCTTGATCTATTGGTTGTCTAGTTTACTGTGGATGATAAATTAGTTCCAACCATATGTTAACTAGAGGTATCAACATGGGTGGCTTGGGCCAGTTGGGTAACATATAAAAAATATGTACACTTTTGGTTTGTCTTCTCTATAATATTACTGTATCAGATATAGTTACAAAAAGTCAAAAAACTATGTTAGTTCAATAATAAACTGGTTACTTAATAAAATAATATGATGTTTTATACATAAAAAAATACACTTTAGGGGTCAAATGGCCACCTCTAAATTTGTGAGTTTGACCTGTTTCCTTATGAGTTTGCGTGATTGACTTATTAAAGATAAAACATGACTCAGCCTAATCATTCACATGTAAATGGGTCCAGATGGCCACCTCAAAATTGTTAACTCATTAATGTTTCTGGAGTTTGAAATCATGGTTAGATTTCTTTTCAACGTTAAGATTTGGGTAATTAGTGATGTTGTAACTAGCGTAGAAGTACAGACATCTGGCTTGTTAGTGCTGTTGTAACTAGTAAAGGGACATAGACAATATATGTGAAATTTGATTTATAATTCTTTAATGTATATTCTTTAAAGAAAAAACAGTATATTAAAGAATACAAACCACTAAGATTTATGTTCAAAGTTTCTAAATTTATTTGAATTTTGATCATTGGGATCCTAATCCTGTACACTTAACAAGGTATTGAGCAACCAAACAGAAGTCAGTTATGTTGACTGGTTTTCTTTCTTTCCAGTAATTTGAGGTGGAATAAGCTGCAGGATGTCATTCCTCCTGAAATCGGTGAACTGAAGAAATTAACACACCTGTGAGTGTTTATTGGGGTCGGTATTGTTTGTGAACTATTTAAGTGACAAACAACTGATTGGATTACTTAATTCATATGGCTACAGGTACTTGAGTTTTAATAGCTTCAAAGGGGAAATACCCAGGGAGCTTGCTACTCTTCCAGAGCTGCAGTATCTCCATCTGCACCAAAATCGGTTCATTGGACGTATTCCACCAGAATTAGGCTCCTTACAAAATCTTCGCCATTTGTACTGTTCCTCTCTCTTGTTATCACTTGATGCGTTACGCTTTTTCATTTAAATCTCTCTGATGATCTGAATGAGCAATTTTTGTTTTTTAGGGATGTTGGTGACAATCATTTGGTTGGAACTATCAGGGAATTGATACGTATAGAAGGATGTTTCCCAGCTCTACGAAACCTGTATGTCCATTTTATTTGCTACTTCAGAATCTGTCTCATCCCAGTA